>OZ004348.1:2604036-5104036 GCA_963924445.1 Philereme transversata | reverse complement strand
TTACATTTCAATTTTATGAATAATGTGATTTTAACTGGAAAAGTGATCAGGTTAGTTGTTTGATGGTAGCCAGCCATACTTTCTGATTTAATAGGTTCTAAATCCCATCTACACGGTTTAAGAATTATATCTAAAGAAATATTTTTGGTAAATACAATTCATTCGTCAATCTTCTGGCGACATTAATAGATGACCCAACCACATAAATCTAGCTATGATTTACGATAAAAGCGTCTGCAAGCCAAGTAATATTGCCCGAGCAAATAGCCCGAAAAAACGGTCGAGTTTCATTGCATGTGATGAGGCATCTGTACCAGTCAGTATCTTACCTGTGCCTATAGTCTCTTGAAGGGTCAATACTATCAATACTGGACCGTGATCCTAGTATAGTATTATCATGTTTTACCCTACGTCTTGCCTTATTTTAGTTTGGAGCGCAATCGCAAATATGTATTAGGTAAAATAATTACAAGTACGAATAATGTTTTATTTCAAGAACTTGTGTTTATAATAGCTTAACTAGTAGTTACCTCCTTTTATGTAAATAATACCCGTATTAGATTAATTGATGGCAGGGTTTCAATCTATCAATATCAGTACCTACTGCGTTGAGTTCTTGGAGGATAATTGTGTCAGACACTATGGATAATAGTATAAAACCAGCTGTTGCTATTTGGTTGCCTATTTGTAATTGCGAACAAAACTAACATAATCTGAAGATGTACACACATCTAAAAAGTCTAAGCAACACATAACTTTTTTAGTATTAGTTTTTTTAATTCGTTTTAAACTTTCATGGAATATCAAACCTTCTTTGAATAGTCAACCTCTTTGATAAAAAATAAATACTGGCAGGTTATGTTTTTAAACAATAAAAATATTCTTTTGTCCATTTCAACGGCACTTCATAGATGCGGTTTTATTTCTTATTCAATGAAAAAACCGTATAACCGCAGTAATCATTGCTACACAACTAATGATACTGCAGTTACTAATTTTTTTTAGTTCCACTGGGACCAATTGCCCCAGGAGGAAATCAATAACCTAATTGACTCCATGCAGAATCGCTCCCTACAAGTTTTAAACAACCGAGGAGGAAACACCTTTATTAGATTTAATTTAAATGCCCAGAAGATGGTTATTATTTAACGCAGAAGTCATATTTTTGATTATGTTTACTATTATTAGGTATATAATACAAATTTGTACTCAGTTTCAAAGCAAACTTTATTTGTAAATAAACATTTTTTTTAAGAAATTTATTGTGTTTAATGTACAAATACAACAAAGAAATATCATTTCAATCATCATCAAGAGAAATCATTTAAAATAAATCTATAAAATTAAAAATATTCAAAATTTATAGGTTAAGACTTTTTTGATGTGTGTATTTGAATCTCACGCAAGAAATGATCTTAGACTATGACTGGGATGATTACTAGAGAAAGGATATAGGATAGGTAGTTTTTTTAGTGGTAATTAAGATTTTTTCTAGGAAACCTTAATTTTAAGCTTGAACTGCTCCACAGTTTAATAAATAATAGTTATGACATGCTCGCACGCCCCCTGAATCGCGGGTGTTCAAGAACATTCAGCAACATATCAATATTATCACGATATTGTCAATAGCTGCCATCAATATTTCCGTGATATTAGATCGTGATATCGCGTATCGCTTGATAATATTGATAGTGTAACACCCCCCATTAGAATAATTAAATTATCAATTATTCATTTAACATTTACATTATAGGAATTATCGCATAATTAGGCTAGTCCAACTTTAAGCTTGTCGGTTTACGTTTTATACAAAAACAAGAATTACATCATACTAATATTATAAATGTGAAAGTTCGGATGTTTGTTTATTACTCCATCACGTCGAAACGGCTGAACCGATTTAAATGAAGTTTGGCATTTACATAGATTATAATCTGGATTAACACTTAGGCTACTTTTTGTAGACAAACATCGCGTGCGAAGCCGCTGGCGGAAGCTAGTTTTATTCATATTCATAGAAGGATAAATTACCTTTAACTTTGCATCAGCCTTCATGACTCTTTCCATTAAATGTCTCATAGCCAACACTAGTTCTCTGTAGTTCCTTTTAGCCCCTTCCAAATTCTCATTAAACTTGTATATCTCATCTCCAGTCTCCAAATTTTTCATTATAAAACTTATTGCAATCAAAAAACCTCTTATTAGATTAGGAAAATTAAGTTTTTCATCCTTTACAATGTTTTGGAGTATGTATTTCTGTTGGCTGTTGACTTGGTTCTGTAATTCTTCAGTGCTAATAAAATCTGTTTTGTGGTTGTACTCAATCATGTACGTGTTCTTATCTATCTGACCGGTACGGCAAGATATCAGCAACTCGGTTTGCATTTGACTGGTTTTACTTATAGAGATCAGAGGGGATACTTTTTCGGTCCATTTCGATTCCATTATATCAATTTGCCGATCAGTTTCTAACAGCCAGTTGTCAAAGAATGGTGCTGGTATATTGACATTTTTTATTTTTAGTATTTCGGATTTTGTTGCTTCATCTAGTTTATGTTTTGTTACAAATCCATCAACTAAGTCATCTAAATAGCTCTGAGCATTTGAAGAGATCAGTGTTGATTCCATTTCTGATATTTTCTTTCTTAATAACTCTGCTATCTTTTCTGAAACACTTCTCTTTTGCAAATAATTGGAAACTTTACCTCGCATAAGCTCTTTTTGTATCTTAATCTGCTCCAATAACCCATCTTTTACCTGTGACTTGTACTTTTCTGTTGTTTCATTGTACACTTTTCTCTGGCTGTCCTTCATTTTGACGGTTAGCAGCTTTTGAACTGCTAGTCGAGACATTTGAAAGATCAGCCTAGTGACTTTAAAGCATTTCGGATTGACTAGGTATGACGATATGACTGGATCAAGCAACCCTTTCTTGCTGTATTCGATTATAAATTTTGATAACTGATTTCTGTATGCTTGTTTGGTCTTGGTATCATACAAAGGCCAAGGCAGCGAGGTGGAAGCCACATGATCGATTATGCAAACAAGATAATGAGAGAGATGGTTGAACAAGGTTTGCGTTGGTTTTTTGAGCGCATTCTCATTGAATATTTGGTGGGAAAGCTCCGGCGGTATTGCTTGGAACTTGCTGAGTATCCCAAGATTCAAATAAGTCTCCTTTTTCAGTGCTGCTACGAGATCTTTCCGCATGGTTACTGTGTCCATTGTTGATGTTATTTTTACACTTCAATGGCATAATCACATTTAAGAAGACACTGTTAGCACATTGGCTTTGTACTATCACAATTTATAGCCACTGTACTGAAAACAATCAAGAAATAAAATATCAGGGATACGATACGAAAAGACACACGCACCCACTTCTATGATTGAAATTTTTGTAAATGTCAAAATTTCCGTTGACGAATTTAGTACATTCAAAACGCTCATGCCCATATAAGGCTAGGAATTGATGCGTGCGACGCTCATTTGATTGGTTGTCTTGCTTTCCATAGACACCGTAGACCATATTCGACCATAGACAAAGTATTATCTAAAATGGGAGCTATGTACGAATTGGGTAATACCCGGTGGGCAGTGTATCCAGATGCACTGTAATTACAGTAGATCTGCTGTATGTTTACTCCATCTACTGTACACTGTAATAGTGTAAATACAGTGTATGGAAAGCACTGTAATTTTGGTTTGAACAAATTCCTTTAAAAATTAAGAAAACAAGTAACATAATACTATCTTTGTATTTATTTGAAAAAAAAATTGTTTATATCATAAAGTAATGGATGGGATGAAACGTTGTGACCTACGCACATAACGTCCATTTGCGGCGATTTCATATAACATTTTGCTGTTCCACTAAACTTGTGGACGTAGCGGCGAAAGCTACCTAGCAATCGATGCTAAATCGCAAATGTGCATTCACCTCCGATTGTTTGGTCGGTCTATGTATCGGGCTTATGATTTTGTGTGTCACAGAACTTGAGAAGTTTATGAGTGGTTGTATAAATAAACTGAATAATAGATGAATAAAGTCAAAATCGGTGTAAGTGACGGAGGTGGACTACCTACTAAAAATGTAACGTCAAAAGACTTGAAATACTCCATTTTTTTTTTTCAAAAAATATGAGTGTGTAAGTACACACGGCTACACCTCAAGCTATACATTTCCAGTATAAGCTGACCTCGCATTGTATCGGTTTTCCGTACTATGAGAGGTCAGCATAGACTGGAAATGTATAGCTTGATGTGTAGCCGTGTGTACGAGTTCACATACACTCTTTTGACTAAGGGTTAGGTTTTAACTTAGTTAAAACTTCATTTAACGTGATTTTATTCTACCATAAAATTTGCTGTTATTATATTAAAAGTCACTATATAAATATTACACTACATACCTATATATAACACGGACACTTCTCTTTCAAACTCAAAGAAATGTCGTAAACGAAGTCGTGTTAACAAAGTGATGTGCAAGCACTGTAAATAAAGAAAGCGGAAACATGGCTCAAATGAGTCTAAAGTTCATCTTCTCTTGCGTCATTGAATTCATCTCCACCAGCCGTGACGGTGTCGCTGCCGGCGCCGCCAGTCACAAGAGCCCAGTATGACTCTACACATAATGCCCCATTTATTATACATGTGCAACGAGTTACTGACTCCCCTAATGAAGGCTCCACACTCCACCTTATCATCTATGGCAAATTCCTGAAACATAACAGTATATAAAATATAATGATGTGAATGGTAGTGTTATGAGAATAGGAAGGAATAGAGTGTCAATGGCTTTTGATAATTATATAGATGCTAATGCTTTTATTAACATTGACAATAAACAGCAACCATTTCAAAGCATTTATACCAACTTATAACGTCTTACGCATGGGTGTAGTTCGCGAAGTGCCCACAGACATCTCTCCAGAGGAGGTGATGGAATGCACCATGGTTCCCAGCGGTTGTGGGAAGATATTAAAAGTTAGGCGTATCAATTGATACAATTGATTTGTAACTAGTGGTTCATCCCGAACTGAGATCTGGCGAGTCTCCCATAAAATAAAATAAAATATCATTTGTAATCTTTGACTATCAACATAGTGCCACGAAATACAATTCAAAATTACTTGACCTACAGTTTTATTCAAATTACAGGAGTTCATGTTAATTGGTTACAATTTTTTGGGGTAGAAATTGCAGTTATTCTAGATTTCAGACTTTTGCCTATACGTGTGTCTCTTAAGCTACACGCATACCAAATTTCAGCACTGTCGCGTCACTGGTGTACCTGTGAATTTAGTCAAAGTTCCGTTTTTATTAGGGAATAACTTAAAAACTACAAGTTATAAACTAAAAATAAAAACGGGGTCAAATGTACTCATAAACACCTTTTATTAGACGTGCCACTAGACCAGATACTCCCATTTTGTTTTTTTTTACCTATCTTGAACCCCAATATCTCAACAACAACCCCACATTTTTAGCTCATTGAGTCACACCAAAATTGTGCCATCACACCTAAATACCAAATTTCATGATGATCGGATAAGCGCTTCGAAACTTATTCTCGGACAAGCAAACATATATACATACATACAACGCCGATTTGCCCAAGTGGATTTGGAGATCTTGCTTCGCTCGATTAATAAAATTCTCCATTACATGTGGCACTGGCAGTTTGGGTTTACGAGAAACAGAACGTTCTTTAGGAGTTGCAAAGTTGCCGTACAGCAGTACGGGCGCGGGCACGAATGCAGCGGTAGTCGCCCACGCCCGCCACTGTTCGCCGTTGACCACCGCCGGTTACTAGAGTCTGTCAAACGAAAGTAGGCACTCGCATTTTTTCGTAACTTTTTACATGGCAATACTAATGTGTTTCCACCTACGGACGCTATGTTCTACAGCTGGGTAAATTTAGGATAGTATAAAAATAATTGCACGAACTATAAATAACTATAATAATAACGAATTGTAACCCACTCTTATCAACTGCAGATTAATAATATTGAACTATTTTATAGGTCATTCTGAACCGGAAAAATAGGCAAAAAATGCCTTTTCCCGAAGATGTAGGCAGGAACCACGGATGACCATTTCCCATGAATCTGACTTACTTCTTTCGTTTCAGTCACTCTCTTAATATTCTTCAAATAGGTCATCGTTTAAGGTTTTACTCTTGACTTTTTTTTTCAACAGATTAGGGAAAATGAGAAAATGTGGCATCATTATTATTCCCTAATGTTTGGAAGATGGCGGCGTAAGGTATTGTTGTGTGGTGTGTGGTTGAGTTGTAAGATATTTTGAGATTTTTGCGTGATAAAATGAATATAAAACAATCAAGAGTGGCGTGCGAAAGTTATTATACTGTATGATTTCAAAATTTGAGGAGAAGCAGCAGGCAAAAGAAGCTGAATTCCTGCAGAAACAAGATTGTTTACGTATTGTGGTTGATTTATTAGGTTAGTACTGCACAAATATTTTGATACTGTGATACTATTTCGTGGTTTTCGAATTTTATTCTCTTTTATATATTGTTTCTTCTTTCTTTCAATTTGGCCTTTTGATATTTGCGACTTTAAATTTTTGACTTTTAAAGATGTCGGTGGCATCAGTTTGGTTGAGAATCAGCCACACACATAATCAACATAATCATCATAATCTTCTCATAATAATATCATGTACACTATAATTTCTAACTAAATTCTTCTTTTACAGCAAATCTGAAGGAAGTAGCAGGAGTTACCGAAATAATGGATACAATTGAGAGGCTAACTGATTTGGAACAAAAAGATAGGATAAAAACCCAAAACCAGTTCTTGGAAGAAATATCTTCTCTCACTGGTAAGTTTTCACTTAGCTCTAACTGTACCTGTTGTATTCCCAATGTAACATTTTGTTGTTCAGATCTGCTCGATCACTTTCATACTTACATTTATTTATTTGTATTTGCAGAAGTAAGTGTCACAACATTAAAAAGAATTAAACCAAAAGGTGTGGAGAATGAAGGTGTCTGGAGTACTCCGGGTAAAAAAAGACCTCACCAGTCCACAGTGTCAAACATGGATGTTATAAGGAATAACATAAACAAATTCTACATTGTAAGAAAACAAATCCCCACATTAAGAACTTTGTTGGCAGAATTAAAAGAATGCATTGGATTCAGTGGATCTCATGAGACTCTTCGTCAAATACTATTGAAAAATGGCTACAAATTCAAGAAAAACAAAAATGAATGTTCATTGTTGATAGAGCGGTATGACATCTGTGCGTGGAGACATCGGTTTTTATGGGCAATAACTTCAAAGCGTTTGGAAGGCAAACCCATCATTTATTTAGATGAGACTTATATCCTCAAATCATACAAGCCCAAGAAATGTTGGCAAGGCCCATCAACAAGCGGTGTATTTGAAAATATCTCATCGGGGAAACGCTACATCATTATTCATGCTGGATCGGAAAAAGGCTTTGTTCCAAATTCATTGTTAGTGTTTAGCACGAAATCGAAAAGTGCGGACTACCATAATGATATGAATGCTGCAAATTTCATTAAATGGCTACAAGAAAAGCTCATGCCAAATTTGAATGAGCCAAATCTGATAGTAATGGATAACGGGTCATATCATTCGGTCATCATTAACAAGGCACCTACAACACAAACTCGCAAACCAGAAATTAGAGAATGGCTTACGTTGAATGGTGTTGCATTTGAAGAAGACCACACCAAAGCAGAGCTGCTATGTTTTGTAAAACAAAACACACCAAAACCAATTTATGAAGCAGATGAAAGCTTAAAACAGAATGGTCATGAAGTATTAAGACTTCCCCCTTATCACTGCGATCTTAACCCAATAGGGCTTATATGGAGTTTGGCAAAACGAAAGGTAGCAAGTAGACATGTCAGGGTGTCATAATCGCATGAGCGACAAAGCCCTTTTGTTAACTGATTAAAAAAAATTAAAAAAAAAGTAGAAATGTAAGCCTGACTGCAGCACAATTTGAAAAAGTTGATGATTTTGAAAAGTTGATTGAAAGCGTAACTGCAGATGATTGGAAAATAATTACTGACCATATAATCCACGTAGAAACAAAATACAAAGAAAGATACAGAATTATTATCAATGTGGGAGGAAACAGTGATGATACCAGTGACTCAGATGCATCACTTCAAGTAGAATATTTAGATACTGATTCGGAATAAATAAATTTCTAGTTAGTAAATTATGGGTTTACTGAATAAACTATTTCATTGAGACTTTCTTATTTGTGTTTTTTATCTTATGCTAATATATTGTGAAACAGTAGCGCCGCCACTGGCGCTTTGTACAGTACCTAACCTACCCGTACCCAGTGCATTAGGTACTGCTTGTCGGCAGAAAAAAATGGTACATAGGTTCCTAGGCCTAGATTTATTATTCTGAAGAATAATAGTTGATATTCAAGTACATCATCATCTTTTAACATTGCATAGAGAATCAAAAGTATGTAAGTAAGTATAATTATATAGAATCTCTGAGACAAATTTGATTTTTTTAGAATAATAACCAAGTATTAAGTTGTGTTATTCCAAGTGTCCTATTAATTAATGGATTGCCACGCTGATATTTTTTGGATTTGCCGCGATTTTTCAGTCTACTTTCATTTGACAGACTATAGTGGTCAACGCAGTCAACCTTGTATCTGTGACTTGTCAGTGGGGAAGAAAACTGTCAAGTAATACCTACCACCTAGAGGGCGCCAAGCGTTTGTTCAAAAAGAACTGTCAAATTATATAGAAATTGTATGTTTGTTTATAAAATATTTTCTGAGATTACGTAAAATATGGGTCGTTGTGTAGCTTTTGAATGTGAAGAAATAGGTGTATACTAATTCCCAAGTGATATTACGAAGAGAACGTGGGAAAAAGCACTAAGAAGACATAATTTTAAATCAAGTGAATTTTCGAGGTTATATAGTAAACACTTCAAAGAAACCGACTATGAGACAGTTTCCAAGACAACAGGTACCTTTTTTAGACCATGTCTGTTACTAGGTAAATAATTGTTATTTGCCAAGTTACAATATTACTTAACATTATTACATTGTTTTAGGTTTTCCAATCCAGCGTAAATTTTTGAAGAAAACTGCTGTACCCTCTGTGTTTATATGGAACGCAACTTCAAAGGCTGGTACCACAGCTCGGACTGAGAGATTGCAACAAAGAAACACAAGATGTTGTTTAATACCTAACACATCAGATTCGACGATAAACAAACCACTGCTCAACAGTAGCTCTAAAATAATTCCAGATGTCCAAGAATATATTCAAGAAGTCGAAATTTCATTGAAAGAAGAAGTTGTAGTTGAGGAAGATAAATTTCCTGGTACTAATAATATTCAAAGCCAATCAACACAAACACCAACTTTATTTAGAATGTTTTCAATAGATGACCTGTTAGTAAACGATGAATTGGTTCACTACTACAGAGACATATGAAAAATTTAAATTGGTCTTGAGCACATTGTGTCCCATGGTGAATTATTTGCAGTATAAAGGTAGTCAAGTAATATATCTTGCAGTTGAAGATCAATTCCTTATAATGTTGATGAAATTAAGACGGAACAAATGGGATTTTGAACTCTTCACATTTTTCGGCATTAGTAAAACTGTGGTATCTAATATTTTTATAACACTGCTCAATTTTGCTTATGATTTGTGGTCACTAATCGATATTTGGCCAGAACGGCAATTGGTGGACATGCCTTCACAGTTTAAAAAGTATCATGCTAATACAATGATAATGCAAGCAAGAATATAGGAGTGAATATTCCTGCCTTTCTAAAAGGGAAATCACAACTTTCTGGGGTAAGAGTTAAACATGATAGACAGCTAGCAAGCCAACGTGTACATATTGAGCGGTTAATTGGGTTAAGTAAGACATTCATTATATTAGAAAACGATTTAAATGCATACTATGTACCACTAGCATCTAGAATATTTTTTGTGTGTGTTATGCTATGTAATTTTCGGGAGGTTTTTGTAAACACAAAATGAATATTTTGAAAGTCACTATTTTTATTTATAATTCCTGTATATATGTTTCTCAAACAGTGCCTTCTTAAAATAATTGTTATAAAAATTAACAAGCTTTCCCACCATAATTATTTATAAAGATTTCGTCCCTTGAAATATATATAACTTTCATATCTTTGATAATCTTTGTAAATAATTAAGTTACAGATTTTTTTTTCTGCACAGTACAATTGCTCCTGTATTTGATAATAATATATGCATGTAGGTTTAAAAATAGCTCTCCACTTTCTTCGTACAAATATGGTTCTGTAGTTTTTGTAATGATTTGTTTTCTACTTGCATAAGGACACTTTACTTCAATGATGGTTTCTTCTCTTAACAAACCATCAGAAGATGCCCCAAGGAATGGGTGTCTTTTAAATATAAATAAACCACATTATCTGATATCTAGATTTTTATATTTCTCCATATAAGCTTTGATTGCTACTGGTTCATTTATTATTCCATGGTTTGTTGCACATGACTTAAGAGTGTGCAATTAACAATTGTTCTGCAAATTTGTTTAGCCTCGCAGGTGTCAAATGGCACACTGTGTGAAAACGACTTGCCGTTATACAGGTTTGACGTGTTTCATGCCATAAGGGGTTTTTAGTTTACCTCGGGTGTCATTTTCTACTTTTAATACTTCTTCACTTGTTATATTACTTAAAAGTAATTGTTGGCATAAAATGTCTCTTGTATCTTCTTTGTTATAATTGTGATAATTTAATATACTATAGGGATTTGCCAGAGCAAAACTTTGTTTTTAAGGGCATTGTACTTGCGGCTGCCCCAAAAATGATTCAAACTCTTGCATTATAATTTTCCTTATCAATATTATTTATTGGAGATGGGTGGAACATAATTTTTATAATTGTCTTTTAGATGGCAATCTCTCTGCTTTTAAAGGTGAATCAGTGAACATCTTCTTTGGTCTGTGAAAACTTTGCAGTTCTTGTGTACACACTATACACACATTTCTTTCTCTCTGCATTTGTTCAGCTGCAAATAATACTACAGCCACATGTTTACAGTGCGCTTCCTTGCCACTACCAACAGCACATTCACATGCTGTTTCTTCAATACTGCCTTCATTCTGTAGCTTTATATTAACTTCATATTGCAGTATTTGTACTAAAAACGGGATATTTACCATGATTTGTGAGTTCTTGAGTGTCCCGATATTCATATTGCAGTTTCTTCATTGAAGCTTTACAGATGCCTTTCTAAAAAGTATCTGCTCCCCTTGCAAATGATCACAAGACAAGGAGATATCTTGATTCATTCAACAGATATCCATCACCAGTTTTCTTGTTGAATCTGTAAAACCAGACTTCATTTTAAATCATGTTATCAATTAAAGCATTTGAAAGATCAGATGCAAATAATTGGTACTAGACTATTATTTCAGATATTATCTGTTGAAACATGGATGAATATGTTCTTTTCGTATTGGTGGTAATAATGTAGTGCTGTTCACATCAGAAAATTTACTTGCATATCTTCTAAAGCCATGTGTTGTTATGGGAGATTTTAATGCTCATCATAGGTCATGGGGTAGCTCAGTTTCTAACTGCCATGGTAAAAACCTCCTTGACAGTCAAAACCTCCGTGTATTAAATGATGGTTCTCCAACACTTCGTACTAACTCACTAATAAATCAGAGTGCTGTTGATTTGTCCATTGCTTCCTCCAGCTTGGCATTTTCTATTGCCTGGAAAACAGTAGCATCCACACATGGTAGTAATCATTTTCCCAGCATCCTTAGTTTTTCCGAATTTAAACTCAATGACATTGCAAGCGCCCTACCTAGAATGAGATATAAAATTATTATGGATAAATGGAGTGACTTTAAATGTCATGTTGAAAACGATGTTACCTAATATGTCTCAAGGTGTTTCTACTTGCGCGGTAATTTCACTAAAAGTTTATTAGAAGCTGTTGATTCAACTTAGGTATCCTTTGAAAAATAGTGCTTCAGGCAAGCTACCATCTCCACCATGGTGAGACGCAGATGTAGTATGGCTGTTGCCCAGAGAAAGGAGGCAGAGTTAATTTACAATATGGATATGTCCGAGGATAATTTAGACACACAGCGAAAACTAAAAAGTTACTCCTAGTTAGATAAGAAATTCCAAGGTTGGAGAAGATTTTGCTTAACTATATCTCCAAGTAAAAAACCGTCCGAAGTCTGGAGAAATATAAGACGTTACAGATCTGGAGTTAGTCCATCTTCTTTTGTAAATAAGCCACCTTCTCTGAACGATAGTTTCCTAGACCGTTTGGCTCCACCGACAGTGCCAACAAAACAATTATTTGTTTATTCAATCCCTGCAACTATTTCCACCAATAAGTTGTGAGGAGATTGACCCTAAAATCTCAGTAATATAATAGTATGTAAGTAGCTTAACATGTTTATAAAGATTTTTTATATATATATATATATTATTTATTTATATTAATATGTTTAAAATTTACTATATTCAAAAATGTCATCTTCGTCAAATAAAAGAAACGATTTTTTTTTTATAAAAGTTTTTACTGTAGTTAACATGCACATAACTAAAGCGATACACAATTAGATATTATAAATTATTTAACAAACTTAATGTAGTTTTATTTTCTGGTTTTAATCCATCGGAAACATAATTATTATTATCAGTCTAAGAAATTAAATAATTTAACAAGAGCTTAAAATGGCAGTTTTAGTAGAAAATTTAAGAAATAGGTACTATATTATAAGCCAAAAATGTTAATCTAAGAACAGTTTAGCATAAATCAGATTCTCTTTTATACAAATCTAAAAATATTGTAAAAATATGAGGTTTATTATTTATAATTATTATAAGTTCTAAAGCTTTTAGTATTCAGTCTCTTCAAAAGACCAGACTACATAACCAGGTACAGTAGTGGGCAAAAAGTAGGTCCCTGAAGAACCAGGTCACGTGGTTTCCACGTGACTGATCAATTTGTTGACACGTGATCAAATGATATGCCGCTAAAAACATGCCTCATACGCCTTTATAAAAACAAATTTGATTTGAATTTATTGCAATTTAAACTATTATTGATATACATTGTGCTTTCAGAAATCAAACTTAAATAACTAAATTTTAGTCTATTAAATCGAACTGGTCCAAGAAGGTTTCGTCTACGCCCAGCATTGTACCTAAACTTTCTCTTGGCTTGCTCTGATACTTCTCATACGAATCCATAAAAAGTGTATCCAAATACTCAGACTCCGCAGACTTCTTGATAACTCCACTGCAACTCGGACTCAAAAGGTCAGGTAATAAGACTCTGTTTACTGTAGGTGAGTTCACACTGCAACTTGGACTTGAAAGGTCAGGTAACAAGACTCTATTTACTGTAGGTGAGTTCACACTGCAACTTGGACTTGAAAGGTCAGGTAATAAGTCTCTGTTTACTGAAGATGAGTTCATATACTCTTTTTCTTCAACTATTGATCTAAATTCATTTAGGTGTTTGACGTTTTCGCGTACTTTATTAAATCTATCGATGATTTTTTTTAAGGAACTAGTCCTATTAACCATTGGTGCATTGTTTCTTGGAGTTTCAGTCTTGACTTGAGTTTCAGTCTCGACTTGAGTTTCAGTCTTGACTTGAGTTTCAGTCTTGACTTGAGTTTCAGTCTTGACTTGAGTTTCTTTTAGATTATCTTCCAAATTGTTTAAATCTATTTTGAATTCTCCAACCAATACATTGATTTTTTTATCGGATGCAGGACTTACAATTATAGCTGGTAAGCCGGTAGTATTTGCTAGGATTAAGCTTTCTAACTTAGCGGGAGGAGTATTGAAGCTGTCTTTGGCTAACACAGCAATTCCTGGTACTTCTAAATGAGATGGACTACCTTCCTCTATTATAGACACCTTTCTTCTTCCCACTCTATTTACAGATATTTTCTCCCTATTTACAGAAAGATTTGGTGAAGAATAACTCCTGACTAAAACGTCAATTTCATTGGACGTGTTTGTTGATTCATTGACTAGACCGCCTTTCTTGATGTTAATATCCTGCCGTTCCATTTTGTTCTTAAACTTATTCAATCCGGTTGATTTCTTAGTTGATAACAGCCTCATGATTTGTTGTTTAGTGAACCCAGATAAGCCCTTGGCTATGGTTTCATTAGCTCTCTGATCTTGTGATGTAACGCTCACGTTACGGGAGTTATTTGTTACATTAAGATTGTCGTGGCTGTGTGAACTTACTCTGCATGATTTGAGGCTTTTTAGGAAATCGTCTTTCGGTCCTTCGGAGAATGGTGTGACCATTAAAGATTTAGATAGCGGTTTCACAAAAGTAAAGCTGGTTCTTTTGCCTAAATTGAACTGGTGTTTAGACGTGGTCAGTGGAGTGAAGCTGACTAAAGCTTGGCATTGCCTGTCCCTGGTGAACAGTAGATCAGAGAAGTCAGGCAATGGTGGTATTTCTGGTATGTCTTTCACTGATATTGAGTGAGACACCGGTGATGAGGCCTGGAAACAGAAAGAAGTTTAATTACATTTCAATTTTATGAATAATGTGATTTTAACTGGAAAAGTGATCAGGTTAGTTGTTTGATGGTAGCCAGCCATACTTTCTGATTTAATAGGTTCTAAATCCCATCTACACGGTTTAAGAATTATATCTAAAGAAATATTTTTGGTAAATACAATTCATTCGTCAATCTTCTGGCGACATTAATAGATGACCCAACCACATAAATCTAGCTATGATTTACGATAAAAGCGTCTGCAAGCCAAGTAATATTGCCCGAGCAAATAGCCCGAAAAAACGGTCGAGTTTCATTGCATGTGATGAGGCATCTGTACCAGTCAGTATCTTACCTGTGCCTATAGTCTCTTGAAGGGTCAATACTATCAATACTGGACCGTGATCCTAGTATAGTATTATCATGTTTTACCCTACGTCTTGCCTTATTTTAGTTTGGAGCGCAATCGCAAATATGTATTAGGTAAAATAATTACAAGTACGAATAATGTTTTATTTCAAGAACTTGTGTTTATAATAGCTTAACTAGTAGTTACCTCCTTTTATGTAAATAATACCCGTATTAGATTAATTGATGGCAGGGTTTCAATCTATCAATATCAGTACCTACTGCGTTGAGTTCTTGGAGGATAATTGTGTCAGACACTATGGATAATAGTATAAAACCAGCTGTTGCTATTTGGTTGCCTATTTGTAATTGCGAACAAAACTAACATAATCTGAAGATGTACACACATCAAAAAAGTCTAAGCAACACATAACTTTTTTAGTATTAGTTTTTTTTAATTCGTTTTAAACTTTCATGGAATATCAAACCTTCTTTGAATAGTCAACCTCTTTGATAAAAAATAAATACTGGCAGGTTATGTTTTTAAACAATAAAAATATTCTTTTGTCCATTTCAACGGCACTTCATAGATGCGGTTTTATTTCTTATTCAATGAAAAAACCGTATAACCGCAGTAATCATTGCTACACAACTAATGATACTGCGGTTACTAATTTTTTTTAGTTCCACTGGGACCAATTGCCCCAGGAGGAAATCAATAACCTAATTGACTCCATGCAGAATCGCTCCCTACAAGTTTTAAACAACCGAGGAGGAAACACCTTTATTAGATTTAATTTAAATGCCCAGAAGATGGTTATTATTTAACGCAGAAGTCATATTTTTGATTATGTTTACTATTATTAGGTATATAATACAAATTTGTACTCAGTTTCAAAGCAAACTTTATTTGTAAATAAACATTTTTTTTAAGAAATTTATTGTGTTTAATGTACAAATACAACAAAGAAATATCATTTTAATCATCATCAAGAGAAATCATTTAAAATAAATCTATAAAATTAAAAATATTCAAAATTTATAGGTTAGACTTTTTTGATGTGTGTATTTGAATCTCACGCAAGAAATGATCTTAGACCATGACTGGGATGATTACTAGAGAAAGGATATAGGATAGGTAGTTTTTTTAGTGGTAATTAAGATTTTTTCTAGGAAACCTTAATTTTAAGCTTGAACTGCTCCACAGTTTAATAAATAATAGTTATGACACGCTCGCACGCCCCCTGAATCGCAGGTGTTCAAGAACATTCAGCAATTACATATCAATATTATCACGATATTGTCAATAGCTGCCATCAATATTTCCGTGATATTAGATCGTGATATCGCGTATCGCTTGATAATATTGATAGTGTAACACCCCCCATAAGAATAATTAAATTATCAATTATTCATTTAACATTTACATTATAGGAATTATCGCATAATTAGGCTAGTCCAACTTTAAGCTTGTCGGTTTACGTTTTATACAAAAACAAGAATTACATCATACTAATATTATAAATGTGAAAGTTCGGATGTTTGTTTATTACTCCATCACGTCGAAACGGCTGAACCGATTTAAATGAAGTTTGGCATTTACATAGATTATAATCTGGATTAACACTTAGGCTACTTTTTGTAGACAAACATCGCGTGCGAAGCCGCTGGCGGAAGCTAGTTTTATTCATATTCATAGAAGGATAAATTACCTTTAACTTTGCATCAGCCTTCATGACTCTTTCCATTAAATGTCTCATAGCCAACACTAGTTCTCTGTAGTTCCTTTTAGCCCCTTCCAAATTCTCATTAAACTTGTATATCTCATCTCCAGTCTCAAAATTTTTCATTATAAAACTTATTGCAATCAAAAAACCTCTTATTAGATTAGGAAAATTAAGTTTTTCATCCTTTACAATGTTTTGGAGTATGTATTTCTGTTGGCTGTTGACTTGGTTCTGTAATTCTTCAGTGCTAATAAAATCTGTTTTGTGGTTGTACTCAATCATGTACGTGTTCTTATCTATCTGACCGGTACGGCAAGATATCAGCAACTCGGTTTGCATTTGACTGGTTTTACTTATAGAGATCAGAGGGGATACTTTTTCGGTCCATTTCGATTCCATTATATCAATTTGCCGATCAGTTTCTAACAGCCAGTTGTCAAAGAATGGTGCTGGTATATTGACATTTTTTATTTTTAGTATTTCTGATTTTGTTGCTTCATCTAGTTTATGTTTTGTTACAAATCCATCAACTAAGTCATCTAAATAGCTCTGAGCATTTGAAGACATCAGTGTTGATTCCATTTCTGATATTTTCTTTCTTAATAACTCTGCTATCTTTTCTGAAACACTTCTCTTTTGCAAATAATTGGAAACTTTACCTCGCATAAGCTCATTTTGTATCTTAATCTGCTCCAATAACCCATCTTTTACCTGTGACTTGTACTTTTCTGTTGTTTCATTGTACACTTTTCTCTGGCTGTCCTTCATTTTGACGGTTAGCAGCTTTTGAACTGCTAGTCGAGACATTTGAAAGATCAGCCTAGTGACTTCAAAGCATTTCGGATTGACTAGGTATGACGATATGACTGGATCAAGCAACCCTTTCTTGCTGTATTCGATTATAAATTTTGATAACTGATTTCTGTATGCTTGTTTGGTCTTGGTATCATACAAAGGCCAAGGCAGCGAGGTGGAAGCCACATGATCGATTATGCAAACAAGATAATGAGAGAGATGGTTGAACAAGGTTTGCGTTGGTTTTTTGAGCGCATTCTCATTGAATATTTGGTGGGAAAGCTCCGGCGGTATTGCTTGGAACTTGCTGAGTATCCCAAGATTCAAATAAGTCTCCTTTTTCAGTGCTGCTACGAGATCTTTCCGCATGGTTACTGTGTCCATTGTTGACGTTATTTTTACACTTCAATGGCATAATCACATTTAAGAAGACACTGTTAGCACATTGGCTTTGTACTGTCACAATTTATAGCCACTGTACTGAAAACAATCAAGAAATAAAATATCAGGGATACGATACGAAAAGACACGCACCCACTTCTATGATTGAAATTTTTGTAAATGTCAAAATTTCCGTTGACGAATTTAGTACATTCAAAACGCTCATGCCCATATAAGGCTAGGAATTGATGCGTGCGACGCTCATTTGATTGGTTGTCTTGCTTTCCATAGACACCGTAGACCAGGGATTCCTAAACTATTTTGTGCAAGAGACCCCTTTTCCAAAATGAACTGATACCTCAGACCCCTATAGCCAAATTACAACTTTAAAAATCCTATCTTTACATTTTTCCTATTGATACAAAATACTTATTAATTTAAAACCTTTGCGGTGGTTAAGTCAATAAACTGGACATCATTTTCTCATCAAAAATTAACAAAATAAATAAACATAAAATTCAGTAAATATCAAGTGTGATTAATAATTATTAATACAGTTAAGTTAAGTAAAAATACTGAAGCAGATAATTATTTTCGAAAAAAAAAATTAAATCACAAAGTAAAGATAAGAAACTAAAAAATTCAGCGTCATGGATGAACCTGGTGACTTCCTACCAATCTAGTTATATCCGGTTCAATATTGGTGAGTTGCAGCCCGTTCGTTGATTTTCAAACGGTTTCTTTATTTTTTCTAAATTTTTGTAACTACACTGAAACTTTTTTGACTAGGTATGAGGATGGAAAAGCGATAAGGTATTTTTCAGCAATTTTCCACAATGCTGGATACTGTGTTTCAATGTTGCGTTGCAACCAGAACTTCTGATAGGCTTGGTTAAACTTCTGCTTATGCTCCTCATCTGTATTGATGGTAATCAACTCTTTTAGACCTCGTCAACCCCAAAAATCAGTTTTCATTTATGTTGACCCCTGGGAAACTGATTTCGACCCCAAGGGGTCGATATCGACTACTTTGGGAATCCCTGCCGTAGACCATATTCGACCATAGACAAAGTATTATCTAAAATGGGAGCTATGTACATATTGGGTAATACCCGGTGGGCAGTGTTTTCAGATGCACTGTAATTACAGTAGATCTGCTGTATGTTTACTCCATTTACTGTACACTGTAATAGTGTAAATACAGTGTAATTTTGGTTTTACAAAAATCCTTTAAAAATTAAGAAAACAAGTGTCGCGCAAATGCGCGAGGCCAATCGAAATTGACAGTCGACATTGACAATCGTTTTGACAGCTGACACTTCGTGAAGTGACGAGGTGGTTTTTCGGTGGGAAGAGGAGGGTTGGTTATTGACCGACTTTGGAGAGACGAAGAAAAACCGACGGTTGTTACGAAAAAGTATGACGGTGGGTAAAAGAGGCATTCTTTCCATTGCATATAGTATATAGAGAGACACAAACAAATAATACAAATATAGTACATACAGAAACACAAACAAATAATACAAATAAAGTACATAGAGAAACACAAACATACAGCATACCGCAAGGAACGAAGCCTAAATCTGATATAAAAACATCATCTCTATCAGAAAAGAAGCAAAGCAGACTTAACGAAACAAATATAATTCATAACATAGCCAAGCCTCTACGCGAATCGACCGTTTCCCGAGAACGCTCTACATACAAACAAAAAATATGCTTGCTGAGTAGTAACAAAGAAAATAAAATTACATCGATCGCACAAGATGAAATGCATAGAGATGATTACGAACTTTGTCATTACTTGACCCCGCAAGTATATACTTTACAACTACCTATGTATTATCAAAATGAACTTTTACTGCAAGATATACATATGCATAAGTATGCCATCTTACTCGACACAAACAGGTTTCTGACTTACGACTATAGTATGTTTCACAAACCTTCAGGGAAGATTAATAACACTGGATTCCGTACAGCTTTTCAATATTTGGAATGTTTTATTAAGAATCACAAGAAAATGACTATTCTATAGCACGGAGACTTTTCCGACATAGATGTATCAAACTATGACTATGATAATATTAATAATAATTTATTTCGTGTATAATTTTGTATTTATATTACACCAAAATGTTAACGGTCTTATTAGTAAATCTGATTCACTTTTGGTTCATTTGGATAGCTTCGAACAGATGGATAAAACTGTGAGTATTATTTAGTAATTCATATTTAGACATTGATATTAACTACCTTGGCACTAAAGTTAATGAAATAGACATAACAAAATTTTTGGGACTTACAATTGACAATAAATTAAATTGGAAAATACATATTGATAATGTGTGTAAAAGATTAAAACAATTTTCATACGCTCTTTTTAAGTTAAGTAAAGTATCAAATATATCCACTCTACTTACTGCCTATCATGGGTATGTATCGTCGATCTTGCGATACGGAACTATTTTTTGGGGGAACTCGACGGAAAATCTTAAGAGTTTTTAAGGCTCAAAAAAGCTGCGTAAGAGCAATGTGTGGCCTACGTAGACGAGATACTTAAGGATAATTACGTAAGGATAATTTTATCAAATTAAAAATACTTACACTTCCAGCAATTTACATTCATGAAGTATCGATTTTTGTAAAAAGTAACCTCGTACTATTTGAAGAGTTTGCAGTTGGAAGCAGCTTAGAAGGTAATTTAAAAAATGTACCATGTAAAGCGCAATGGATTGGCATTAATATTTTATGATTCTAAGCTAACTTAGTACTTCACATAACTTGACTGCCTCCGTGGCGCAGTGGGCGTATAGCTGGCTGAGACGCAGGAGGTAGCGAGTTTGATTCCCGCTGCGGAACAAATGTTTGCATGATCTACAGATATTTGTTTCGTGTCTGGGTGTTTTTCTATTTATTATAAGTATGTATTTACAACAAAAAAGTATATAAGTATTCTATCAGTTATCTGGTTCCCATAGTACAAGCTCTGCTTAGTTTGGGGCTAGATAGCACTGTGTGAAATGTCCATCGATATTTATATTCATAACCACTTTACATCACAAGTTGTAGTTAAATTCTACTAATACATATTATTATAAATACGGAAGATTGGGAGGATGGATGGAACTTGGCACAGGAATAGATTATTACCTGGAATAACTAGAGGGCGCAGCTAGTAAAATAATAAAACAAGAGTTAAGTGTTATTAATAAAATATTTATTCATAAAATTAGTCGTCCAACATATAAAAATCTAAATATTCGACACCAGACATGTTGTCATCTATTGCCCAGGAGAATCTTGCCGAGAAGTACTAGGCAGACAGGAATCTTCTGATTCTGCTTCAGACTCACTGCTGCTGCTGCTATCCTCACCAACTCTTATAATTAATTCTTCTATATTTTGATACAGCCTGGGGCCTCTTTCAATGTACTTCATTTCAATTTTTTTGACATGGTCACAACATGATTTCCAATCTACTGGAGTTATAGAAGCAAAAGCCTCTTCGGTTAATTGTTTTATATCTCTGGATCCAACATTTTGTGCTGCCACTTATCTGTTTGCCAAAGACCATATAAGTTCAATCGGGTTCAGGTCGCAGTGATAGGGTTGCAGCCGTACGACTGTATGTCCATGCTCGCTCAGTAACTCGTCAATTTCATAAACTGGTGCTGGTTTATTTTTTTTTCACCAAGTCATAAAGCATTGGTTTTCGTAGGATCGGATCAAAATTAATATTATTCTCTTCGAGCCATAATTTGATTTCGTGCTGGATGTTGTGGGAGCCTTATTTTTCAATATTGAGTGATATGGGGCGTTGTCCATTACAATAATGGAAGGATATTCAAGGTTTGGGATGAGCTTTTCGGTTACCCACTTATTAAAGTTTGTTCTATTCATTTCCGAATGATAGTCTTCCTGTTTGTTATTTCCACTAAAAATAAGAAGAGAGTTTGGTACAAATCCTTTTCCACTTCCTGCATTGATGAGAATCCATCTTTTCCCTTTTGAGATATCTTGAATAACTCCTTCGGTTTCAATAGATTGCCAACATTTTTTTAATTTGTATGATGAGGGAATATAACTTTCATCTAGATATATAATATTTTTTTGCAACTCTTCAGGTAAGTTACGGTTGTCCATAATAACTTTTAAATATTTTTCCCTTTTAATACAAATATTAGTATTTTCCATCAAAGCTTTTCTGTTTGATTTACATTTTTTGTATTTACAACCAATAGATTTTAAAATTTTGTGTAAATGGGCTCGACTTCCATTGAAACCAAGGTCTTCCCTTACCATGGTTAGTATTTTATTAAGTGTACGGACTTCTTTTTTTACACTATAGAAATAATGCACTTTTTGTCGGATTGCACACTGGTCAAAATTGTCTAATTCTTTTCTTGGTCGCCCCTTTCTATGTTTAGCAGGAGTACTGAATTTTCCTTTAGTTTTGGATCCTTCCGAAACTATTCGTCGCACTGTACTCTCGGATTTACCTGAAAATAATAAATTATATTGTTAAGTATGTCACCAGTCACACGCACTATAAATATGTGTTTTATTTTCATAACCTCAACTGTACATATAAAAGTAAATATTTCATGATAAGACCACTCTTGGAAAAGACATTACTATTTAAAGGAGTGTAAAGTGACTAAAAGTACTCCATTAATTCATAACTTACCAGTCAGATCCGCTGTTCGTTTATAAACGTGTTCCATCTGCGTGAGCAATCTGCCGGCTTGGAATTCGGCTAAACATCGCATAAACACTTTGTATATCACTTCACGAGTGCCGCTGCGGATTGTTTTATTCATTTCTCAAATGTTTATATTAGTTTTTGGATAAACACTAGAACTGAAGCAAGAATTCAAATGAAAGCAACCAATGTTTACATTACAATGACAAACAAGTGACAAGATTGACTTTTAATGAAGTGTTGCCAGCCACAGAATATAGTTAGTTCCTTAAACATTAATTTCTACTCTTTTTAGACGGACTTGTACCTCGGGGTTTGTTTATTCTGTTTCCCTAATTTTTTATTTACCAATGGCAAATGTACAAAACAGTGCAACGCCAAAAAAAAAGGTGATTGAACGAAGATCCTATAAATTTTGACATTGACATAAGAGCATTTGACATTTACGATGGCACTTTTTCTGTAAACTTCAATTCAATGCCTTTCTTCGCTTTTGTTTTGCGATTTTGACCTCTAATTTATGTAATAATAACAGCAAAAAACAACTCAGTCAGAGTTCACTAATAAAAAAGTATCTACGTATTTATTTTTGTTAGTATTCATCAAATTCCTATCCTACCCACGTATATTTTTCATAATTTTTACTATTTCTAGTTTTTACGGCATATTGCGAAACGTCTTCCAGGAATTAAATAGTAATGGAAGAAATAGAAAATGAAAACGAGCACAAGCGGTCTACTGTAAGTTCTAGAAAATTCTATACGATATAAACAAGAGCTCATCATCAGGACTGTTCTTACGAATGTTGACAGGCAAAGTATACTACGACAGTGGTTTAGGCTACAAAAATATTTAGTAAAAAATACCTTATAACACACATGCACAGATAGTAAATAATACCTTCTTTACCTGTTTATTTCAAGACCGAAGCCCATCTCCCGGCGTGAAATCAGATGTTGTGAAGTACACAGCTTTCTAAAGTCCCATCAGCTATGCTCGCTTGCAGTGTAACACTAACCATAACCTACCTCCCTCTAACTATGAAGCTGCTATTGATTCCTATGGGCTGAAGCAGATATTGACTGGATAGACTGGACTATCTAGGTAACCAAATAAATACACGAGAAAATAATATTTTCAAAAGCAAAAGTAACATTTTAAACAAAAAAGAAAAAACATTTTATTTTTGTGAGTTAAAAATAATTATAATAATAAATTCTGCTGGACATTTCACACAGCGCTATCTAGCCCCAAACTAAGCAGAGCTTGTACTATGGGAACCAGATAATTGATAGAATATTTATATACTTTTTTTTGTAAATACATACATAATAATACATATAAAAAACACCCAGACATGGAACAAATATGTGTAGATCATGCAAACATTTGTTCCGTGGCGGGAATCAAACCCGCTACCTCCTGCGTCTCAGCCGGCTATATGCCCACTGTGCCACGGAGGTCGTCAAGTTTTTTCACTTTTGTGAATTGGGGGGCTAATTTTTAAAATAATAATTAGATATTTAATTACTCATTATTTTGTACATCTGTAACAGTTTGGCATTACAGCCAAGTTTTTATTTACAATTGTGTCTCAACATTTAATATGTGATAAATGATCTTATGTTTATTTAAAAGGTACTTTTATCTATTACATTGAAAGCTTGCCATTCAGCCTGCTTTAATCATCATCATCATCATTATTATATTAGCCCTGAGATATCCATTGTTAAACGTAGGCCTTCTATAGGCTTCCAGAACAATCAATAACATTCCTGCTGATTCAATATTGAGCTTATAACAACTGAACATCTATTGTGTTTTATTTCCGAGTTTCGCCTAGATTTTTAATTAATTTATTATTTTTTATAAATTTACAGTTACATTACCATATATTATAAACTAACGAGCATAGCACTGAACTTAATTAATTTAATGCAAATTTAATGTACATTATGTAATGCTAAAAGGTTTATAATCTGACGCAGAAAAGTAGCCCGCCTCTTTACTATAACCTAAACCTACTTAGAAATAAGTAAAATTTTAAAATAAATAGTGGAACCTCAACTAACTCAGTATTACAGATTTTGATTAGAATACTTCAATAAATAAACAAGTGTCCCTTGAACTACAATTTATTGCAGTTTCAGAATGGCTCATTCCCTGGCTGGTTCCCTGACTGTCTGGGAGAGGTGGATGTCATAGCAGGAGCTGAATGTATCAAGAAATTGCTCAAATTGCCTTACCAATCTAATGGCACTGTAAGTTTATATTTCATTTTCTTTATGAATCTATAATTACTTATTAAAATAACTTCGCAGTGATAAATAGTATAGTGGAGTAGTAAAAAAATAGAGCTTTTTAATAATAGGTCTTTACCTATGAAATTGCCGTTCTTCAGTTCTGGTCATTTCAAATAGAAATAAAGTTTGGAATGGCTTTGTATTCTAAATTCAAATTAATTTTGTTTTAAAAACATGACATTCTTTTTACAAACTCAGTCTTTTGTTTATTGATTAGCGTTGTATTTTCATTACATTTGAACATTTTTCGTCATAATGGATACTTTAAAATTCGTGTAATTATGGAATATGAGTTCCGTCGTGGCACCAACGCGACACAAACGGCACGTAACATCAAAAACGTTTACGGAGAGAACTGTACAAACGAACGCATAACCCGTTATTGGGTTTCCCGGTTCCGTTCTGGAAAATTTGACTTGAAAAATGAAGCTCGTGGTCGTCCGGAGACTTTGGTCAACAATGATGAATTAAAGGCGATTGTGGAAGCTGACGAAACTCAATCTACAGCTGAGCTAGCAGCAGCTTTTGATGTTAGCATCAAAACAATTTTGATCCATTTGCGACAAATATGCAAGGTAAAAAAACTTGATGGATGGGTGCCCCACGAACTTAACGATCGCCAGCGCAACGTACGCATCGAGGCCTGCCTCGCGCTGCTCAATAGGCAAAGAAATGAAGGAATTTTGAACCGAATTGTTACGTGCGATGAAAAATGGATTCTGTTCGACAATCGAAAGCGCTCAGCAAGTTGGTTAGATCTTGGTTCAGCACCAAAGCAATGCCCTAAACCAAAAATGACCCCTAAAAAGGCTGTTTGGTCACTGTTTGGTGGTCTAGTGCGGGTGTGATTCACCACAGCTTTTTACAAAACGGCATGAGCATTACTGCAGATGTGTACTGTGAAGAACTGGAGACAATTATGGAGAAGCTTGCACATCGGCAACCAGCTTTGGTCAATCGGTCGTCCCCGCTGCTCCTTCACGACAACGCGCGACCCCATACTGCACAACAGACAGTCTCCAAGCTGCAAGAGCTGGGGTTGGAAGCTTTTTACAAGACAACTTTTTAGTGGGTAAAAAATTCAATTCCCGAGAGGCAGTACAAAATGCATTTGAAGAATTTGTTGCCTCCCGTCCAGCTGATTTTTACAAGAAGGGCATCAATAAACTGCCAATGCCTTGGCAAAGATGCGTCGATTGCATGGGTGATTACTTTGAATAACAGAAATAAAAAAGTTTAAAAAAATAAGTACTTTTACTTTATTCCATACAAAACGGCAATTTCATAGGTAAAGACCTAATATATTTTTTTTTATTGACGTTAGTCAAGCGCTTGCCCACTACCTTAGCTGATGGTAAGCGATGGTGTGATCAAGGATGGAGCAAGCTTGCCTAGAAAGAACCTGTTCACTCAGGACTTGAAGACTAGTATACTGTATTTTAGGCTAAGAAACTTATATCTTTATTTGCCGTAGAATAAGTTATTTACTATCCTGTAATTATTTTATTATTGACTGAATTAAATGATTTATTATTACTATTACTTATTGTAAGTTTGTTCGTAGGGTCTTAGAACTGATTATGAAAATTCTTTCACTGATAAAAACAGCACCATGAGTGCTATAGGCTGAATGCAGCTGCGACGCCTCAGGGCTTCGCGACGCACAGTTCGGGAAGCCCTGGGCTATATTAAATTTTATTTTGATTAAAAAACGTGTGCGAAGAAAGTGTGGATGGGATATTAGGCTAAGTTCATATGAACGCGCGGTACCGCGCGGTACAAGAACAACCAGTGGACCTCGCGCGGTCATCGGGTGGTTAGAAAGAAAGGCTGGAAATGACGGCTAGGCGGAGAGCGAAGCATCTTTGCCGCATTGTGTTCGCGTGAATCACTCGTGGGCCGCGTGGGATCACCGAGTGGTCAACTCGTCGTCCGCCCGTGAACGGCATACGCCCGAGGCGATGCGGGTCGGGTGCCGGGTTGATGTAGTGAGCTGTGACCTCTATGATTTAAAAAAATCTAACGGCCTACTGCCAACCAGATACATTGGATGCTAGTAGTATGTCAGTCAAAACTAGTATTGTCTGATTGATTTTTGCAGTCAAAATCGGGTTTATGATTGTTGACTGTAACATACAAAATAATAATATCGTTATACCACATGTACTAATCAAATTAAATATTACAGGGAACGAGAAAAGTGATAACATCAGACATACTGAAGGCAGAAGATCCGGACACACCGCCTGAAGATCTGCTCTACACCATACTGCATGGGCAGAACGAAGCTAACAGGTTACACTTTTGCATTTTTCAATTAATTACTTTAAAAAAATTATAGTTATAATGGCCTCCTTATAAATTACAATATAAGATCTCCGAATATTTATGAGCTTGAATGATGAACCCATTAAACTGAAAACTACCATAAAAAGTCGAAACGCCACATTGTTTCGAGTATTCAGTATTTTTTTTCTACTAACTATTTTAGTAGAAGCTCTGTACCGTTTCATCAAAAACACGTCATGTGTACATAAATTGTAGTCGATCGCGGTGTGCGCGATGTGACGTCGTTTCAATCGTTTATTGTATTCCACAATGTAATAATAGGTGGAAATTGATAGTATATGTTCATTATTGACCCTGTAGGGCACTAAAATATTCTGGACGTTATTGTTCTTGTTAGGTTATTTAATTTTAAAAAGAAAGCATTCATATCTAATGTCAAAGTAGGTAGTAGGTAAGTATCTAAAATTCGTTATAAAAATATTCGTCAGTTAAATAGTAGGTTTTAGGAGATAGTACGTATTTTAGTTGTTTTATAAATTTTATAAGTCTAATTTTTCAACACGGCAGGAAGTTTACCTCGATCGCTGCTAATGTTGTTAATGTGTGCGAGAAGATACGGTGTGTATACGAGTCTGTAATTTTCTAGTTAATCCAGAGCTTTAGTACGTCCATGCTGACAGGTTTTAAAAGGCTCAGTAAGCTACAGTACGACCCTTGGCGTTTATTCACCGCATGTGACGGCAAAAAAACTCGACATCTATTTCAATCAGGGGGGCAATCGCGCTAATTTTTAACGATAATACCAAAGTATAACAAAATCGTTACGTTATGCACATTTCGTATCGCGCTGACTCGCGTGACACCAGTCAAACCAACGTGAAACCCAAACCAAACACGTTGGACCGTAACGGACCATCGTTAGACACGTTCAAAATTAGCGCGGTTGCCCCCCCAGTACTATATAACGTTAAAACAGTATTTGATTATATATTTACGTACGTACGTATTTGTAATACGCGATTATAAAGCGAAATACGCAAAGTTTATTTGTTTATCAGCGGGCACATAGAAATTTCTGGTCAGCCGGTGAATTCGTTCACGCAGCACGATGTGGACGCCGGCGTGGTGTCGTTCGCGCACGCTCCCTCCCCTTCCCCCTCGGCCGCTGACAAGATGCTCAACAAGACCTCGCTCAGGCTCACGCTGCAGGTAACATCTTAAGCTACAGTGTATTAGCGGTCAGCTGGGCTAGCATGCGCGCCGTAAGATTATGTCACGCGTGACATTTTGTCGAAATAGAGTAATTTCTGTTGTGGTCATACAACTTTACTCTACGTCGTATCTCGGTATGTCGTCCTCAAAAAGTACGACAAAATACTTGCGCTGGAGTGTCAAAATTTGTTTAAATTATGGTTCGCATGTTATCACAGTTGATAATAAACTATATTCTCTTGCTATGATTGTTTGTTTTCAACAAAAAACTTGAACAGTTTCAGAGAACAAAAGTAACCAAAAGTAAAAAACTCTGAACATACTGAAGTTTTGCATTGATAAGACCTGTGCTTGACTTGGCAAGTTCCGACAAAAATCATACATGAGTTCCTTGTGAAAAGGCTCGCCCGGGGAAGTACTACCACCATTCCTATTTCTGACGCCAAGCAGCATTGCTGTGCCTTTCGGTGAAGGGTATGGTTTCCGGTGAAATTACAGGCACATGAGGCTTTACACCTGTACACCTTAGCTTGATGGACGCAGGGCAGTGCATCGTAGGCCATGTTACTAAGGTGCGTCACCTACGAGGCAATACTTTACTATAGGCGATGGTTACCACTTAACATCAGGTGGGCCATATGCTTGTTTCATCTCTAGATAGTATAAAAAAGAAGAAAAAAAAATACAATTTTAGGAGCCTCCCCTTAAACACCTTTGAGCGTTGGCGTTTGACGCTAGTGTGGTGGGTGACATCGATTGGTGTTTGTGCGCAGGTGTCGGACGGCGTCGAGACGAGCGACGCGGGCGTGCTGCGCGTCTCCATAGTGCCGCTGCAGGTGCGCCTGTTCAACAACACGGGCCTGCAGCTCGTGCACAACTCATACGCAATCATCGCGCCAAACAACCTCACCTTCACAACAAATGCGGGGGCAGACAACGTGCCGGTCAAGTAAGTACCTCAATTATTAAAAGCATTTATTTATCTTGCCGTGTTAGTGTGTCGCTTTGTTGTCCTAATGTGCCGATACAAATAAAAACTTTTTCTGTCTTACCTTCTTTCAAATCATACAACTTAAAATCGCAAGCTATTGAGCTGAAATTTGGAATACATTATGTAACTTGTACTTCTTCTATTATGACACAACTTTTGGGAGGCCTATACCCAGCAGTGGGTGTAGCCGGGCTGTGGATGATGACGATGTAACTTCAGTGACAATACAATGATACGGTACCAGGTACCACGGAGGTGGTCTCATTATGGAGACGGATGCTAGAAACGGAACTTCTGAATAGATTATAATTGGCAACTAGTGTTTGGACTCAATCTGCTTGCAGTTCCGATTGTAAAAGCTTTTTTCAAAAATATTTTTTTACTAAATACTCAAGTTATTATACGAGTACCTATTATAATATCAATGAGATTCTTATTTTGTTTTTATATTGTTCTGTTCTTTTTTCTTTATCTAATAGAGGAAACTTTGCTGGGGTATCTAATATTTTAACCTCTTATGAATCGGTACTGTTTATTTCCCAAATAAAATAAATAATTACATAATTAATGCTCTGGTTTAAACTTATTAGCATTTTTAAGAACTTGGAGGACAATGTCTAATAGATGTATGATAGGTGATACAATGCATGCTCATTCACAAGAAAGTAAATACCTACCCGATTGCTAAACATGTAAAGTGTTGTCTTCAGCAGCCTGTACATCACAGAAAAATAATAATTTAATAAAATGAGTGTATTGTTCAGGTATGACATAGTTAAAGCCTCCGCAGATCGGGGTAGTGGAACAGTTGAGAGTTCTCGACGGCACGTGGCAGACGGTGGACTCCTTCACTAGCGAGATGATCACTTTCGGAGGGGTGCGATACATGCATCTCTTGGGAAATCCTACGCACGATGAGTTTAAAGTGAGTACTTGGTGTTTTGCTACGAGATTGAATCCAAAATAAACAGTCCTTTTTGTGAGTTCTGAGACTCTTTGATATTGTTACGAGCTGAGGGTTCGGGATAAAATAATGGGAATCGATCTAACCAAAATAACACTTTTATTCAACACGATGACGATGAATACACGAACTTGGTCACACGTAATCACAACACACTAATTCACACCACTGTTGCACCACTTAAAGTCACCGAAATGTACGCACGTATAGCTAAATCCAGACTCACTCGCGAGCAACTACTTTTCACGCGAGACCCTTCTCCACGTCAGTCCTCCAGGGCCTCGCTGAGACTCACTGACTCACTCAGACTGACTCTCCGGCCATCTCTCCGGCCTATTTATATCGCACACATTTCGATTGTTCGAGAACGATGTCGATCCTCCCAGGAAAGGGTCGGTGTTTCGACAGAACGACCCATCCCCATTGTGCGCAATAGCAGACAATAACAATAACACAGCAAGACAAAAGCGCTCGAGAAACTTCGATTATTACTCATTGTTTAACAGCCTCGGCGTAACACTGCCCCCTCCTAAAACATGCTCGTCCCGAGCATTCTTAGCCCCATATCGCGGCAGCCGATCAACACGAACAATTTTAGGCGCACCTCGCTCTGAAGATGTAGCAACTAGAAGAGCCACATTGCCGTCTCCAGTACTTCAGGACACCCGGAGTACCTTTCTCATCAGCGATCCCAATTCCGGCCTCCAAAACACGGCTCTCATGATTTCTATCTCTTCTTTCACTTCCTGGAATTCCTTTCCAGATGAACCGAACAATTCCCTCATCAGTCGAGCACGCTCTTATGGCCAACGTCGCTGATCTTCCTGTTGACGACGCTGCTCTTCTTTATCCTGACGTCGCTGTTCCTCTTGCAACTGAGTCTGCTCCACCTGTTCATGTCGCTGTTCCTTCTGCAACCGAGCCCGCTCTTCCTGCTGACGACGCTTCTCTTCTTAATGCTGACGGCGTTGTTCCTCCTGCAACCGAGCCTGCTCTTCCTGTTGACGACGCTTCTCTTCTTTATGCTGACGGCGTTCTTCCTCCTGCAACCGAGCCTGCTCTTCTTGCTGACGACGCTGCTCTTCCTTATCCTGACGTCGCTGTTCTTCCTGCCAACGTCGCTGCTCTTCTTGTTGACGACAAAGCATGGCCATAATAGCAGCAAGATCGCCTGTCACGGGAGCTTGCCCACGGATGATGATGATGGTGCTCCAAATGATTCGGCGGCGGCTGATTCCATCTCCATCGGCTGACGACTCTGCCGAGCTTCTTGAACCGGAGACTCCCCAAACCGCCTTTCATCCATTTCCTGTTGTCGTTGACCTCTCGTCCTGACACCGTCCACGTTATCCTTTGGTAGAACCGGCATTATTTTATCCCACTTCTGACACCAAATTGTTACGAGCTGAGGGTTCGGGATAAAATAATGGGAATCGATCTAACCAAAACAACACTTTTATTCAACACGATGACGATGAATACACGAACTTGGTCACACGTAATCACAACACACTAATTCACACCACTGTTGCAGCACTTAAAGTCACCGAAATGTACGCACGTATAGCTAAATCCAGACTCACTCGCGAGCAACTACTTTTCACGCGAGACCCTTCTCCACGCCAGTCCTCCAGGGCCTCGCTGAGACTCACTGACTCACTCAGACTGACTCTCCGGCCATCTCTCCGGCCTATTTATATCGCACACATTTCGATTGTTCGAGAACGATGTCGATCCTTCCAGGAAAGGGTCGGTGTTTCGACAGAACGACCCATCCCCATTGGGCGCAATAGCAGACAACAATAACACAGCAAGACAAAAGCGCTCGAGAAACTTCGATTATTACTCATTGTTTAACAGCCTCGGCGTAACGGTATGTTTGTTTTCATGAAAATTAATTATTAGGTTTGGTTTCAGTTCAAAGCTTCCGTCGGCGCGGTACGAACGAACACGCTCTACGACTTTCGACTGACCTTCATAAAACTGGAACTGAACCAGTCGGTCAACGAAGAACTAATACTGAACAACATGCGCGAGGCTTTTATATCTTCGCAACATCTCAAATTTGAAACGAAACCGCTCGCTTTACCCGCGGACAGGATCGTGTACACGATCGCGCGTGCGCCCAAATACGGCATACTTCATCTGTCGACGGGGAAGCATCACTTGCAGGCTCACAGTACGTTCACGCGGCAAAATGTGGACGGCGACTAGTTAGGGTATCGTTTGCACAGACGAGCGTACTCGCACATTCAAGACGAGTTCTCGTTCGTCGTTGGGGCCACGGAATGGGAATCGTTATAATAAAGCACACCCCTGGTGCACTCTTCGGATCGCTCTCCTAGCCGCGTACACACCACGCTGGAGCGACTGCAAGTCACGGAAGGCTCCAAAATGGTCATACCGGCGACGCATCTGAACCTGCGCACGGACGCGGTCACCAATCTCATCTTCAACATCACGCATCTCCCGAAACACGGCAAAATCGAGGTGAAGAACGAAAATCTCAAAATAATACGCGACAACACCACCTATTGCACGCTGCAAGAGCTGAACTCGGACAGGGTGTACTACGCGCACGACGACTCCGAGAGCCGGCACGATTCCTTCCATTTCATGGCGCTGAGTCCGGAACCGGAAGACTTTCAGTACGTGGGCGTGTTTCACATCGATATCATACTGAAGAACGACAACGGTCCCGTGAGGGTGGCCAACGACATCTTCCATATCGTGCACGGAGGCGCGAGGCTGATCACAGCGTGGGACCTCACCTACACCGACGGCGACTTGGACACCAAGCTTAGCCGATATCAAGTACGCGGTGCAACGTTTCACCAAAGATCCACCTAACCGCGGTATATTTAGAGCTGACAACCCTTCGGAACAGATCGCTCAGTTCACCCAGGAGGATATCAACAAGAATTTCGTTTTATTCAGGCATCAGGGCAAGGAGTACGGGAAGATGGTGTTTTGGATAACTAATGGGTTGTTCAACGTGAACGGGAACATGGAGATACAGGCGTCTCCGCCGTTTATACGCATGTACCCGACGACCGGCTCCATCGTCGAGAACGGGAAGGCTGTTCTTATAACTGCTGGAGAAATGCAGGATAGTTCAAATTATCTCCTTATTAGCAGTCTGGCAAAAAAGTAGCCTATGTCCCAATTTTGGCCATAATCTATCTGCATACAAAATTTCACTAAAATCGGTCCAACCGCTTAGCCGTGAAAACGTAACTAACAGACAGACAGAGAGTTACTACCATACCAGCACGCTTTCTCTCGTTTGATATGTTTTATTGACTTTCAATATGTGAAGTGAATTAACCTAAAAGTTGTTTCAGGTGGACACAAACATGAATTGTCTCGAGGAGGATATCCGGTACGAAGTGACGCTGGAACCCAAGCACGGCTCTATACAGGTGGGCGAGGGGCAGGGAGCGGTCGCATTCACGCAGCTCGACGTTGCCACGGGACGGGTCGCGTACAGGCACCGCGAGCCCAACGCAAACCCTGACCAGTTCAGGTATCACAAATCAGAACATTTATTTGACACATATAGGTACATCAATTTCGATGTTACATTTTGTTGATTAGTACAAGCTGATTTGATAAGTAAGTCATTAATTTAAAACACATCCAGAATCGTATTAAATGATTTTAGAGGTGAGTTTAATACCGGTAGCTTGAATATTTATCCAGTAATCGATTAATATCCAATAAACAATTTTTAACGGCGGCGCCGTTCGACGATGCCGCTTAGTCAGTTAGCTAGTTAGATGATGAATGAATATGAATAGGTTTTTTTGGCCTATAATTTGACCGGCACCTTTCAAACTGGAACTGCTGGCATGCAAAAGTAGATACGGTAGATAACATTACAAATGCTCTATAGATTCAAAGTGATGTGTCTGGACACGTGGGGCGAGGGTGCCTACCTGGGGAGGATATTTCCTTCCAGCTAGTGGGAGCCGCTGCGGGTGATCGCGAACCGCGCGCTCATCGTCCGAGGAATCCCCCAGCGTCAATATCACTAGGGATGTTATACAGGTATTACACCAATCCGCTAAGTATCTTTAGTCTTTAGTCATGATTTTATAATTATTTTCTATAAAGAAAATGTTCAAATATCGTGTTTTGGCTTTACTGACCAAGCTTTTATCTTCAAATTAGACTTAATTTTATAACAAAGAAAATAATGCAGTTTGCTTGATAAAAATTGGATCTGAAGCTATCTGAGGTATCTGAGAATCCTCACTTATAACAAATATAATCTAAATACATAAATGAAACTTGAATAAGTAGACATGCTCATAGAAATGTATTTATGAGTCTGAACGCCTTTAAAGGAGGTGCATTCTTGTCTGTAACCTAACCTTAAGCGACTCAGATTAGATGGAAAGATCACATACTTAACTTAATAAATATTATAGTTGTGGGAAGCCTCTGGGCGCAAGTATTGAAACTCAACTCTGGGACTATTCAGGTGGGTTTCATCGTTGTACTTATATTTTCTATGAATTTGTAAAATAATAAATAAGATAATCAAAAAATTTCAGTACGTTCACGACGGTTCGGAGGAGACGTTCGACTCGTTCACGTTGGTAGCGGTCACGGAGGGAAACAAACAGAGCTGTCCGTTCGAGGTTTGCGTCATCATAGTGCCGGTGAACGACGAGACGCCCATAGTCGCCGCCAACACCGGTCTCTGCGTCTGGGAGGGAGGCCACTTCGCTCTCACCAGGAATGAACTATGTCAGTCTGTATTATATGCTTATTCTATATTGCGACACACCCAGAACTCAATCAAGTGTACGTATTGCCCCATCGGTAGGCTTGGCGGCTCATTGGTTCATTTTTGATTACGTTCAATATAGTGTTGGTTGGGATCCCGGCCGTGCACAAATGAATGTTGTATGAATGCTCAAAACGGTAAAGGAAAACATCACGAGGAAAGGAAATATGCATCTTACCTTGCGTTTTTGTTTGTAGGGGGTAATCTCAGAATCTACTGAATCGATTCTAAAACTTATTTCAGTGATAGAAAGCTATACTGTCTCTAAGTGCCATATATATTTTATTTTGATAAAAATCCGTGTAATTTCCAGGCGGGTTGGCCAATAAATAATAAGCAGACTTTGAAAGATTGTGACGTAGACTTACACCGTTACAGATGTGAACGACATCGACACGCCGCTGGAGAACGTGACCATCATAGTGGTGGACATAGTGTCGGGGTACATGGCGTGGGCGGGCGCGCTCGACGTCGCCGTGCTTCGCTTCACGCAGGCAGATATCGACGCGGGGGACGTCATATTTGTGCACACCAGTAAATCCTCCAAATATATATGTACATCAATCTATACGTGAAACTATACCTTTTTACTGAAATAAGGTCTTATGCCAACAACTTATTTTACAAATTATATTATCCGCCTTGGATCGCGTACAAAGTAGGTGTAACTTAGGACTTAGGTACATACATTAGGACCAAAAAAGAACAAATTTTACGAAGTGTTTCGTTTCGTCAATGAAAAACAAAAAGTCGTAAAACAAACACTGTTAATGTAAGTCAAATTTCAGTCTAACATACATAATCCAAAGCAAAAGTACATTTATTTTATCGTGAGAAATGATGGGTATCCAAGCCGGCAATTTATCGGGTACTGCTCGTACGTTAATTTTCATTAATTAATTGTATATTTCTTCCAGATGGTACAAAAGGGAAAATGATATTCAACTTCTCCAACGGCCTGCATGAGCTGTCCGAAATCAGATTCCTCATCTTTATAAAATCTGTTTCACTCAACATAGTTCGCAAACGGAACCTCCGAGTTTTCCCTCTTATGAGAGAACCGCTCAACAACTATATCCTCACGTCGAAACCTCCGACCCCACCAGAAACATACTGTACAAAGTGGAGCGAGCGCCGACCCTGGGCAAACTGATCATGGTGAACGGTGAGAACAATCACAGATCGATCAAACGGTCCACTCAACGAGACGTGAACGATACGATAGTTTACTACGAATACACGCATCCCTTCTCCGATCTGCACGCGAACGTCTCGTTCGCGTGCACCGTGGAGGCCGCTCTAGACAAACCTCTCACCGACCTGACGTTCAATATCGATATATCGGTATCCTCCGGCGGCCTGGCCAAGTATGTTCAGATAACGAAGATAGAGGTGCAAGAAGGAGGTAAGGTATCCGTCAAAGTGAACGTGACGAACGTGATAGCGTACCTGGAGAGGCAAGCAGGCGTCCGACAGCCGCAGATCGAGGCGCAGTGGTCGCGGCCTTCCCACGGGGAACTGAAACCTTCGCTGTCGTCGTTGACGCGGTCGCAGCTGGAGGCGGGCGTCGTCAACTACGAGCACGACGACTCGAATACCACAAGGGACAAAATAGAAATGGCTCTCTTTCTCCTCCCGAACTACGTCCTGCTGTGTAACGTCTCGATATCGATTCGCATCGTACCGGTGAACGATCAACCGTTCAGGCTGCTCACGGACACGCCGCAGATAGGTGGTGCAAGGAAAAAACTACACCATCACCAGAAGCGATCTGTTAACCGAGGACGCGGACACGAGCCCTGCGGGAATACTCTACGACGTTATAAGCGGACCGACGCAAGGAAGGATCGTAACGATCGACAAGAACCAGACGATCGCCGAAGCTCAGTCCATCAACAAGTTCACGCAGGACGATATCAACGGTGGAAGGGTTATCTACGAACACTCGAGGATGTTGCAAACGGTGACCTTCTACTACGACGGTCAATTCAAACCTACCTACACGGTGTTCACGATCGATGTGGTTCCCGTGATATTGAACGCGATCTCGGCGCACCCCATCTATCTGCAGCAAGGCTCGAACTAGTGACGCTGGCCAACGATCAAATCTACGTTGACACGAACGCTCAAAAAAATGAAAGTCTGATACAGTATCACACGCGCTCCTTTTTACGGAATGATCTACGTAGGCCGCAACCCGGTCGATCACTTCTCTCACAGAGACCTGATCGATAAGGTGGTGATCTACATACAGAACGATATGACAAAGCGAGCGATAGTTTCGATCTGATCGCGTACGTTCATCACAGTGACCGTCCAGCCGTTGATGAGTTTGGGTGATTTGAAAGTAGAGAGCGATAAGAGTAAGATAACTCTCAGCACCGTGGACGCCACCGGCCTGGCGTAGCTGACGGCCAGCGATCCGATATACACCTTACAGCGCAAGCCTACATACGGAACTCTCAACAATGTCATCCGCAGCTCGGGAGAAAATACCAGCGCTCGGGAAAGGGAGGTAGCCTACTTTACGCACGAACACGTGAAAGCGGTGTCATTTACTACGTGACGAAGAAAAAGATCACTTATTTGAATGGACGGGAGGATAGTTTTAAATTTTTACTGGCTTCTACAATATTCCAACCGGCCGCCGAGGAGGTCAAGATATTCATCGGCAATCGCCAGAAAAAGAATCTGCCGGGACCCAATGATCCGGAGAGCCATGAAGGTGTACCGGTAAGTGAATGTTCACTTGTACTATTTATTTGTATGGCTAGCCCGTACCAACTCACTTTTATGGTACTTCTATTTATTATTTATTACTAGTTGACTCGGCGAACTTCGTACCGCCTTGACATGATATGACGCGGGCTGTCAATGTACGTCGGCCATCATTATCTGAATGTATGAGAAAATGTTTTTTTCTTTATACTATCTTTATGCGTGATATTTTCCGATATTTCAATAGTTATTCTGCTATTCGGGATGAAGACAAAAATACAACAAATGAAAAATTATCAAAATCGGTCCAGTCGTTCTCGAGTTATAACGGTTCGAACAAACCCGACTTTGTTTTATACATTAAGATTTACTAGCTGACCCGTTCGCGGCTTCGCACCGTTGGTTTTTCAATAAAGCATTACCCTCATTTTGCGCAGTTGGCTAAAAAGTAGCCTTTATCCTTTCCCAGGGATATAATCTCCTTGCAAAATTTCATTACGATCCGTTATAAATGTATTATACATATAAACCTTCCTCTTGAATCACTATCTGTTGTTTAAAACTGCATTAAAATCCGTTAAGTAGTTTAAAAGATCTAAGCGGAAGCGACTTCATTTTATACTATGTAAAGATTCTTATTTCATCATTACTCCACCAGTTCCACCACTAGGGTGCGCCGCTGATACCGATCTCATTGTGTTTTTATTCTTCTATAATTATGTAGTTCTTCGAATAGGAACTGTTAAGTTTTGTTCGTTTGATTATTATATTACTTTTCTTGGAATTTTTTTGAAGATTTTAATCGAGTATCAGGTCATCTGAATTGCTAATATTTATAACAAGTTATAGTCAGTATAATATTGTGAGTATGCTTAATTTGCGCTTTTCAACCGCGTACAACTCGAACACTTCTCAGATTTCCGCAAGAACACTCAATAAATGAGGTTGGAAGCCGTTGCGTGTAGGCCCTGCAAAATCGGTCTCTCTGGAAGTCTACTACGAGGGAGGCCTACGCTCAGCAACGAACGTACTATGCTTACGGGTTCACCTTTCGAGCATCCGCAACATAACCATACAAACAGCTCGCTACCAACGATAACAGTGTACCTTACTTTACATACATCTTTTAAGTAATGTTATTCACGTAGTAAATGCGTCTTTATTCCAAAACAACCTGTAAATACAGTCATTTCTCAGGTGGCGAACGGAGAAGCAGCTTCGTACTACATGACGATCGCGATGGCTTTACTAGGAGTAGTGCTAGCGATGGTGTTCATCTTCGGCCTGATAAAGTGCCGTCGGTTCATGATGCGAGAGCAGAACGCGCACGCGAAGATCCACGGGCAGGCGCAGGGCGTCGCGCCCATCCCTCTGCCGCGGCCGCCCGACCATCTCATGCCCGAGCCGGCTCAGACCACGCCGCCAGCTAAACGGTAAGCGCACCATTCGAACCTCTTAAGAACACAACTCAACCCAATTCTACACAAAATTACCACGTATTTTAACAACGAAACAATCATAAAAGCTTATTTTTCTACTTTTCAACCGATAGTGAATTTATCGAACACTAGCTGACGCGCTCGCAATATATTCAGCGCCAAGCGCAACCTTTATCTTAGACTTGAATAATTTTATTTTATTTATTTATGTTAGATAAACAGCTTCAAAATAGAGTAGGTGTATAATAAATATATAATAGAAATACTTTATTTTCGCCCACACTACTACTAGCGAAATTTCATCGAATTAGTACTATTACAAACTGACATATGTACTTATAAAAAAGAGATTAGGTGACGGTAGGGATGGGCTACTCTAAAAATGAACGCCCCTCCACTTCATTACTGTGCATCAACACCACAGCAAGACAATTAAAAATCAGCCTTGTGATTACAGTGATTATAGAACATTTCGATTTGACGTGATGAGGTGGAGGGGCGTTCATTTTTAGAGTAGACGGTCTCTACAAGCCGCTAGCTCTATTGAAATTAGGTGCACTTCTACCAGAGATGTGCGAGGTAGCTAAGCGGTGGGCTGTGAAACTGCGTCTATTTCCACCAAAGCTAAGCATAGTGGTGTAGCGGTGAAGATGTGCGACGCCAGTTAGCTCACATCCTTAGCTTCAACGAGTATGTAAAAAATTAAGTTTCGTCGAACCCCTTTCACCAGAATTAAGTTAAACTATGAAAAAAAGCGATCCGATCGGTGGGTTTGACAAACATCCATGCCTTAGCAAAGTAGCACATCTCTGGTAGAAAAGCAGCCTTAAGCGGTTACTGCCTACATCGAACTCGTATTCAGGCTCCCGGCAACATTTAACACGTCGTCTTTTCATATTTGCGTTTTCCAGTGTGCGGTCTCCGCTCTAAAACCTATCTACCCCAAATAGTACCGCGCCCGTTGCCTAGAACTTGCTTATCATGTGGACGGTAATAAATATTTAATTGTATTCGATCTCGTGGCGCAGTGGGTGAATAGCCGGCTGGGACGCAAGAGTTTGCAGGTTCGATTCCCACCGCGGAAAAAATGTTTGCATGACAAATATTTGTTCCGGGTCTGGTTGTTTCTCTATATGTATGTTATACATATATATGTTATTATAAGTCCTATAACGCTCTCGTGAAATCCAGTCCATCCAAAGGTTGTCTGGAAGAGATCGCTTTTATTGATAAGACCGCCACTTGTATTTTTGCGTGAATGTTATTTGTTTTTTATATTGTTCTAAACTCTAAGTGTGATGTACAATAAAGCGTTATTTATTTATGTATTAACAAAAAAAATCAGTTAACTGGTTTCCATACCAGTACAAGCTTTGCTTAGTTTGAGGCTAGAAGGCGCTGTGTGAAATGTCCAGCATTGTTTATTTATTATTGAGTTGTATTTGTATTCGCAGGTGCGTATCATCAGAGCAGTCGGTGCAGACGGGCACGGGCGCCAGCACGCCCTTGCCGTCGGGCGGCAGCGTCGCATGCAAGGTGAAGCCGCTGGCGGACGCGCTGCCCGACCTCAATACGCGCTACCCATACGGCACAGAGGAGCATACTGACGTGAGTTGCGCATCATCATGTTGACTGTGTTTGTACTTCTAATGTGCCGTTACAAATAATAACGTTTTCTTTCTAATTACAAAATACAAACAGCGCTCAAAATGACTATATAAATGTATCATAATTATCCATTAAACTCCCCCTAACTCGTTCTAATCGGCCCATCAAATGCAGGACAACGCAGCTCTTAGTATGTAGTCTATAGTACATACTAATGTTAATAATATGAAGCAACAGACATTCGGTATTCATAAATAATGAATAATCATTATTATCATCCACAGTCCGACTTCACCCACTGCTGGGTACGTTGGGTATATACGCCTATGTATGAATAATAATGACCTAAAATTTGTATTTATGATAGATAGATAATTCTTTATTATTACACCAAATTAAAATAAGTTAACCTAGAAACTTAAAGACATTATGGTGGTGCAATGGGTGACCTTATCGCTCAAAGCGATCTCTTCCAGGCAACCTTTGGATGGATTGGATTGAAAAAAAGTGTGAGGAGGCGGTGTACAATAAATACCTATTTATGTAGGATAAAAATAAATAAATACCTAAACCTAAAATATACCTGCATATATAAATATAAAATACATATATACTTTAAAAATATATATCGATAGGAAATACAACGTTTATTCTAAAGAATTTGTTAAGTAGAGTTTAAAGACCTCATTTTTAAAATCAGGTAAGGATATAGCATGTCTAATGGAAACAGGCAAGTCATTCCAATATCGGACAGCTCGTACCGTAAACGAGTTACTAAAGAAGTTGGAATTATGCGCTGGAGTTTTCAACTGGAGAGTAGTGGAAGAACTCAGATTGCGTGGATTGAATAGATTTAGGAATTCAAAGCATTGTTTTAGATACGGCGGAGAAGAAGAAGTAAATAGAATTTTATATAAGAGAGTTAGAATATGAGCATCCCGACGAGGGCGGATTGGCAACCACTTAAGTTTAACGCTAAACTCAGAAATATGATCATCTTTGCGCAAGCCAAATATGAATCGAATGCAAACGTTTTGAAGGCGCTCAAACTTATTAAGTTGCCCTTCTGTAAGATTGGAAAAACTGGCGTCAGCGTAGTCTAATATAGGGAGTAAGAGAGACTGAGCGAGCGCAATTTTTGTGGCGGTAGGAAGAAAATTGCGAAGACTCCTCATTGAGGCAGCCGACGCAAACATGTGTATGTAATGGGTAATCTCCAGAACTACTAAAACCGATGAAAATTCTTTCACTGATAGAAAACTACACTCTCTGTGGCTATATTTTATTTTGATAACAATCCTTGCGGTCAGTTCGTAATATATAGAGAAATGCGTAGACTATGCACACATTTGTTCCGCAGCTTGTTTACAGGTTCAGTTTATGAATGATTAGCTTCCACCAGTGGCTCCGCACGCGTTGTTTGTCAACAGAAAGTACCCTAAGTCTGAATCCAGGGCATAATCTATTAACACACCAAATTTCATCGAAATCAGTTCAGCCATTACGACGTGATTGAGTAATAAAGAAACATCGAAACTTTAACATTTATAATATTAGTGCGATTGTTGTTGTAGGCGGAGGATTGGAGTAGCTACGAGGCGAGCGAGAGCGGGTACCCGGTGCGGCAGACGGGCACATGCGCCGGCGCCGGTTCCGGTCCGGGCGCCGCCAACCCCATGCTGCGCCGGAACCAGTACTGGGTCTGACCCCAGCCTAACACTCTGCCGAGGACGAAGACGAAAATGGTACAAAAGGGTTTTCTATTATATTGTATTGCGCGCTCCTCCATCGCGTCCACTTACTTGTACTTGAGTTTCAAACTCAATAAATAATGTGAACTGCCGGCGCTGGCGCCTAATTTTTTATTACATATTTTTATTCCTTATCCCGATTCGCCTACTATCTCGATCATGTCATCCCGCCATTTTTCCCATTATATCCCTCTTTCTCTTGCCGGTTTGACTCGATACATACTACGACGGAAATAAATTCAATTGTTGAACTGACACCTCACCTACTTGATGTGATTGTATTTCGAGTGAAAACAATGGCAGTCATTGTACTTTGGAGAAAAATATTGCTTAGTATATTTGATTTTATTATTAAATCGATATTTGTGACTGCTAACCACAATTGACATAATGTTGAGTCGAGATCCTTTTGCTGCTATACCACACAATATACCTATTTCATGTTTATAAATAAATATTATGTATCTTAGTTTCTGTTTTTGCATGTACTGATAATTTTTTTTTATTGTCAATATTTTTAATCATCTTTCTTTGTTATGTCTCATCTGTTGTAAATATGTGTGCTATGTAGCAAATCAATGATATTTATGTCTATTCCACAGTTCCCCTCGCTGCAGACGCGCCGCGGTGCGAGACGATAGACAGACGAGCCCGCCGGCTGGCACTAGTTCCTACCCCCTATTGAGCAACTACACTGATAAACGCAAGTACGAGACTTGCGAGATCACTGTGTGAATACCATCACGAGTGCTATACACGCGGCTCGGCCATCGGCACTCTCTAACATCATGTACTGGTTCCCTCCGCTCGGTTCACTTATTAACTGATTCAGATATAGTTTGCGGAGCGCCGCCATTCCACGAGTAATTGACCTGACAAACCCCACGAATAAAACACAATCAGTTTCCGTAGTCAGCTCAGAGTCCTATCCTAAGGTTGATTACAAGCTGTAATGTTATGTGCGACATTAATTTAAATCACACATTCGGAATGGTGTTTACAGATTTTAGATGTGGGTTTAATGCCGGTTGCTTGAATATTTATTCATTAATCGATATATTTCCAATAATACGAATTTCATGACATCTGCAAAGACGAATGAATATAATTTGTTCACCTGTTTTATACAGGTTGTTTCATTGATATTTCTAGGACTTTGATGTTACATTTGATGGAAAATAAAAATAAATCTGTAGTAACGAATTTGAAAAACCTATTTTACAACAATTCTAGCCATTATTTGTTTTCATTTAATGTCGTACAACACTTTGTATATGAAAATATTTAGTATAAATGCCACATGCTCGCTAAACAAGAGCTTGATTTACATTAAAACTCAAGTTAGGTTTTAGCACGTATCTCGCGTCTCCGCGATATATCTTTTGAAAATACCCTGAATAACTCTTGAATCTTTCATGGTTACGTAAGTACCTACATTTAATTTTGTTTAATTATAACAGGGCATTGAGCATGATATGTTTAACGTTGCGCTTCAGGACTAACGAGCGTGTTTACTCGTTCGGGTTCGTCAGGTCAACACTTCACTAAACATTTAACATGTTATTACATGACGTAGCATTATGTAGAGCATGTTTCGGCCGAAGAAACCACTGCATAATGGTTGCCGCCGGCCGAGTCTATAGCACGCCTTTGTATCTGTAATGTAAGTTCGTTATTAGCGGAGAATTAAACTAATATTGTGCTAAGACATGGAAAAATATAAGTGAATAGGTTATTGAACAATGTAAATGATACCGCGAGTATGTTTCCGTAATGGTCTAAATAGGAAATGTATTCTAATCGGTAATGTTCGGATTCATTTCGTTAGAGTACCCGGCTATCTATGTAGATGTGTACTCTACATATTTACAATGATCTGATTAGTATGATTTGAGGCTTAAGAATATCTTATAAAATCTGTGTACGTCAAAGCAGAGCGGAGAAAATGGGCTAATAAAATCGTGCTACGAAAATACTAATTGTGTTACTATTTTGAAACGATTTTATTTGCATATCAGTGCGTTTTCTTCGTACGTTTACATCGGTTCATCAAATCTCGTCTCCGCTTGTAGGTAAAGGCTCTAAATCTGAAACCGGAAACTATTCCGGAACTAAATTCAAAAGAAACGGAGTTCAACGCCAATGTTCTAGAAATTACTGAAACGTAATGCAATCGACACTTAAGCGTAGATTTAGAGGTTGAGTGTCGATTTAGTTTTGGAACACGAGCCTTATTATCATTCTTGACAGTGTCAGAAGAACTACCTAAACAATATGTGCTTGAGTCTGAGTAGCACTTGTGTTTCGTTCTTGTATAGGTAGCTCAATATTACAACGGCTGTATAGAAAGCGTTAACAGCTAGGTGTTAGGTACTGTAACAAGTAAGCTGTACATAACTCTGTATTGAAGTAAACGTAGCTAAAACGATCACACCCCAAATTATGTAAGGTGTTGGTAGAGTAACGCGTGTCGCTTTGGACCAAGTTACCCAAAAATATATTCCTCTGGGGATTAAAGCCGTACGACGATAAAATGTAAATAGTGGACAATTTTTTTCCATAGATGCTTGAGAATTGATTGCGATTGTACATAACACATTATTATAATAAACTTACAAAATACTTATAACCGCGTATACAGTGTAGAAAATATGTCCAATCGACAGGCTCAGAGGAACGGCTCTTTATCTCATCATCCTACAGATGTTTGGTTTACGAGGAGAGCCGTATCCAATTTATCGTCTGTTCACAAAGCCTACGAAAAAAACCTGATAAAAATCAATTACTTTAAAATACACTTGTACAGCTAAATACTGATGTTATGTATTAATTAGGATTACAAGTCGATTTTAAGGTTTGGGTTTGTGTTATAAAGGAAATAGACAAATAACAAAAAAATTGTAGAAACATCGATAAAGGCCTTCACATTGAACAGTTTGTTTATTTATTTTGTTTTTGTATATCAGTTTGTAAGTACATTGTATTAAAACTGTAAATCTCTTTAGTAAGAACTTAATATTTACTATGAAGGAAGGTTTCGGCCAGTAGCGAACCGCGCATGACATCTAAAAGTGGTGCATATACATACAGGGTTACAGAAAAAATCGTGCTAGATCCGTTAAGGGCGTGGAGTACCCATCATTTCTGACTTATTTCACTATGAAACACCCTACCCTAAACTTAACCCTTTTCGAGATATTCGACTTTTAATTTTTTTATTGAAAATTGCCGATTTTTAGGCTACTAAATTTATTTTTGTTTATTTTGTGTATCTTATTATTATTATTATTGCATTTTTACATGTGTAATAAGATGCTTTAGGACGTCTATCATTAAAATAGTGCATAAGTTAATTGAATAGACCGTAGTAGACAAGTGAAAGTTAAGAAATAAAAAAAAATATTAGAAAGTATAGAGATATTTATTCAACACTTATTCAGTAAACACATAATACAATATCCTCTACACAATTACGAATCTTATCACTAAGATTGAGCAGTTAAGGCCACTAATAATTGGGTCGGCGCACGCGCATACTCTCGCCTCGGGAATCTGTTACTAACTGACGGGCGGCCGGGCGCCGCATCTGGAGACGGGACGACCGGCGCGTCGGCACAGGGCCGGGAGGCGAAGGGGCAGGAGGGGCGAGAGGGGCCGCACTAGTGGGGTGCGCTATAACCTCCCCCTCCAAGTCACAAGAACGACCCGTCTGGGACTTGGCTGGTCTTCCGCGGCGCCGTTGATGGACAATTGCTGGGGATGAACCTACATAAGGGGTCAGAGCGCTGGCATGGTACTTCCCTTTAATGACCCCAGTACTATCAATGACCAAAAACGACGTTGGACTGACAATTTGGGAGACACGGTACGGGCCTTCCCGTCTGGGAGCAAACTTGCTGGTGAAACCTTTAGACGCGTTACTCGCCAGGTGAGTTTCCACAAGAACCAGGTCTCCCTCTTTATAAGTTGCAATGACTCTTCGATGCTGGTCGCCCGAAGATTTCCGAATATCTTGCTGCTCCTCAATTCGCAGACTTACTTCGCATAGAACCCGCGAGAACTCTTCTAAGTACGGGGTGATCTGCGGTACAAAGTTCTGCTGGCCTACTATTGCACGCAGGTCAGTATGCACAGCCATAGGCGACCGCAGCTCTCGAGCGAAAGTAAGGTAAGCAGCTGATTTACCTGTCCCCTGATTGTACGCACTGTTGAGCGCAAATCGCACCGTCGGGAGCAAGTTCGGCCATTTCCGATGTTCGGCCCCAACCAGGATGGCAAGAAGCTGTTTGAGCTCACGATTCTTGCGTTCCGCAGGATTAGCTTCCGGATGGTAAACGGGGATCAATGATTGCTGCACTCCTAGCACAAACATAGCCTTTTGCATCACGGCCGACACAAACTGACTTCCATTGTCCGAGATGATACGACGAGGCAAACCATATCGTAAGAAGACTTCTTCTATAAGAGCTTTAGCGCAGGACTCTGCAGTCGCATCACGAAGCGCGAACAGCTCTACCCAACGACTCGCCGTATCTTCTATAAGCAGAATCCACCTTTCTCCCTTTTGTCCTTCAGGAAGGGGACCAAACAGGTCCATCGCGAGGACTTCAAACCGCTGCTGAGGCACAGGGGTCTGTAGAAGTCCAGCAGGCTTCAAGTTAGTAGCTTTATATTTTTGACATGCGTCACAGGACTTGAGATATTGAGCTACGTAAGTCCTCATGTTCTTAAAGTAATATCGTTCTTTGATCTTTCTTAGGGTCCGCTCCAGACCCAAGTGTCCAGCAGTGGGCGCGTCGTGAAGCTCCTTTAAAAGCTCTGCCCGCAATGACTCTGGTACTACTATAGTCTGCCAATATCCAGCCTTCAAATCTATCGTAGACATAACGCAATCAGGCTTCGTGCTCTGCAACAGCTCGTCTATCACCGGAAGCGGGTATTTATCAGTCCGAGTGACGCTATTAAGTTTCCGGTAATCAACGCAGAACCGAATCTCCCCATTCTTCTTTGGTATCAACACCACAGGTGAGGCCCATTCCGACTCGGCTTCTTCAATGATATTGTCTTCTAGCATTCTATCTATCTCTTTTCTAATTATTTCTTTCTTAGCGGGTGAAACTCGATATGGCGGACTTGCAATTGGCACGGCATCACCAGTATCTATGCGGTGTACAGCGAACTGGGTAGGTTCTCCCCCTGGAGTAAAAATATCCTCATGGCCATTCAGGAGTTCAGCCAGTTGTTCCCGTTCCTCCGGACCGAGATGGGATCCCTCATCCTTGCGAAGACCCACAGACGAACAGGTAAGATGCTGTAACGACCTCTTTTCAAAAACAATAGACTGAGGCGTCATATCATGTCTCACAAACCATACCCCCCTAGCGAAATCTAATACCATGCCAACGTCCTGAATGAAATTCATTCCCAACAAACTTTCAGTAGCATCCGGTAGCATAATAAAATTTACGACTAGTGCTACCCCTCGCACCGTTACGTTAACGTGCGCTACGTCGACATTTTGTGCACAAATATGCCCATCAGCATACTTAAGTTCGATAAATACATTTTCAAACTGGTGACCATTTTTAACTAAGTGAGATCTTAGACTAACACTTCCTATACAGTGCTTAGCACCCGTGTCTATTAAAATGTTTCCCACTTCACCATAGATTTCTACATTTAACACTGGACGCACTCGCGAATCGATATTATCGGAATTCGCGGACACAGATTGAAACGCAGTAACAGAAGAAACGACCGGTTTCTTTTCTTTACAGATAGGACAGTTCGAACGAATGACGCCAGGCGCTCCGCACCCAAAACACGTGATGGTCGGTGCTCGAGGTTCCCCCTCAACTGGACTGTCCTTAGTAGTCTTCTTCGGATGATCAAGTCGCGGACAGTTCTCTTTCAGATGGCCGTACTGTTTGCAATAATGGCATTGCGGCTTGAATTTATTTGTAGAAGTAGAAGGCACAGCCGGCGACCGCGGAACCGTAGCGGATGAATGCAACAAAGGTTTATTATCATCGATGTGACGTGGGTGGTTTTCCTCAAGCAGTATATCTTCGACGCGGCGCGCTTCTGTTAGCAACTCCGCAAAAGTGCTAAAACTGGAGCGCGGAACCTTCTCGCGAAGACGTCGTTGCATCAGCCCATACGTCATATCTACTTGCACCGTCTCCGTCAGGGATAATGGCGGGAGCTGGGCAAAAAGCGCTCTTATGCGACAAATAAATAAATCCGTTGACTCATCCATTCGTTGCTCTCGTTCAAAAATCTTCCTATATATTTTGTGCGGGGGTAATCTTGGACCAAAAGTCTGCTTCAACGACTCTAAAGCAGCTTGCCATGTAAGGGTCGTGTCCTTCACCCCTTGCCACCATGTGGCGGCTAACCCCGTCAACAACATAGATAATCCACGAAGCGCGTTATTTTCATCGACGCCGATACATTGTTTGTACGTCTCAACAGCATCAATAAAAGCTTCGACGTTGCTGGATTTTGCTCCATCAAAACGCGTCGTACACTTGGCAAAATTTCCAGAATAAGTATGCACAGGTGTACTTACAGGATCGCTGCGACTTAGCCTGTTTATGAGCAGCAGGAGTTGGTCCGTCGTCATTACGACTGGAGCCGCTGCAGCACCAACAGCTGGCTGCAGGTCTGCTCGCGCCACCTGAGCGGCATCAGCGCCGGCGTCACGCGTAGCTGACTCCAGTGCGGGCGCTATGGGCGGCGCCATCCCTTCGCTATGCACCCCGGTGGATGCCGGGCTCGTCGTGCGCGATCTCGTTAGCACCATCTTATTTAATATTTCTCACGTAGTATTTATAACCGTCAATTACGCCAAAGTTCACACCAAACCAACGTTTTCACGTCAACTAAACTGTTCACAGACAAAGTTCACACCAAACAGACGTCTTCACGTCATAACTACCGGTATTTAATAAGTAAATACTATGAACTTTATCAACACACCAACACTGTCTGTAATCCGTACGTAGTGTTTGTTCTACGAACTTATCAAATACCGTGTCCGTACCGTAGGCAGGTATTGTTTATGCACAGATTCACTACGAGCATCAACGAATAAACATTTTAACACTATTTGGAAAGTTATTTGTCCGTATTTGTGTCCGTACTAGCACCCTAGGTTCAGATATTTACGTAATACCTGCATCAAAACCTAGTCACAACAACGCACCATACGACAACATGACAACAAAGTAACAACATGACGAAAAAACTATATCCAAACAAAAATGTTCAATGTCCGTAGTCGAGTAGTAACAGCCAAAAAAAACCCGAGTTTTTCTCAGAACGGCGGGGCGCTCGCGACACGAGGCTGGTGACGCTTGTACTACCCGAGGTTTCACGTACACCACAACAGTTTACGATTCTGCTCCACGTTAGGCTGCCATTTATAGAGATATTTATTCAACACTTATTCAGTAAACACATAATACAATATCCTCTACACAATTACGAATCTTATCACTAAGATTGAGCAGTTAAGGCCACTAATAATTGGGTCGGCGCACGCGCATACTCTCGCCTCGGGAATCTGTTACTAACTGACGGGCGGCCGGGCGCCGCATCTGGAGACGGGACGACCGGCGCGTCGGCACAGGGCCGGGAGGCGAAGGGGCAGGAGGGGCGAGAGGGGCCGCACTAGTGGGGTGCGCTATAAAAGTTTATTTTTCTCTAAGGGATATCTAAAAAAAATAATATGGCAATGGTTCGGCAGATGTTTTTTAAAATATCTACGTTTCATCAGCTATCTAACGAGGTATAATAATCTAGGGTTTTATTCAAATGCATTGAAAAAAATTTAGTTTTATAGGCGACAGTGGAGAAGAAAATTTATACTTAGCCCTAAAAAGTAAAATAAAATAATAGGTAAGCATGAAATGTCATTTATTAAAGATTTTCACACAACTTTTTCTTATTCTATAGTTCATGTTCAACATGGCCGCCTCTATTTCTGATACATTGTCGCATCCTTCTACGGAGACCAGTCTTTACTACTCCAGTGGTTAACGTGGTCCTCATTTTATTGGCTGCATCCACAATCCTTTCTCGTAAGTCTTCCACAGACGAAACTGGATTCGGCTCGCTGTACACAAGACTTTTCATGCACCCCCACACGTGAAAATCCATGGGGGTTAGGTCCGGACTTCTTGCTGGCCATGGCAACGGTCCACCTCGTCCTATCCATTTGTTTGGATAATTTGTGTCCAGCCAGTCTCTGACACTTCTCCTGAAATGGGCAGGGCAGCCATCGTGTTGGAACCACATGTCCCTGATCAGGTTGAGTGGCAGATCATCCAGCAAATCACTTAAGTCTGCTCTCAGGAAATTTTCGTAGCTTTCCCCATTTAGATTATCCGGGAGAAAGTAAGGTCCAATCAAATGATTGGAGATAATGCCCATCCACACATTCACGCTGAATCTTCGTTGGGACCCCTTCACTCTTTTCTTATTGGGATTCCTTAGCTCTTTTGGGGCCCATTTATCAAATTTGGACTCATCCGTCCACAAGATATTTCTTAGAAAATCTGGGTCTTCTACGTCAGCATTTAGCATAAATCTGCAAAAGTCCAATCTTCTCGCGGGGTCTCCTTCTTCAATAACGTGTACCGGCGTGTAATGGTACGGGTATAGGCCAGCAGTATGCACTGTAAACCACACTCTCCATTGCGAAAGTCCCAGATCACGGGCAACAATATTAGTGGAAGTAGTCGGATCCGCTCGAAAGCGTTGCACTATCTCATTGTCCTGTTCTTCGTCATCAATTCGTGGTTTTCCCATGTCTGTATTTCGTCTCAAAACAGAGCCAGTTTCTCGAAGTCTTCGATAGACTCTGTCAAAAACGGCCACATCCGGCACTCGACGACCGGGGTAGCGAGTTATGTATTCGTTGCGAGCTTGAATACAATCGAAATGTAATACAAACCCTAGATTGTTATACCTCGTTAGATAGCTGATGAAACGTAGATATTTTAAAAAACATCTGCCGAACCATTGCCATAATATTTTTTTTAGATATCCCTTAGAGAAAAATAAACTTTCTAATATTTTTTTTTATTTCTTAACTTTCACTTGTCTACTACGGTCTATTCAATTAACTTATGCACTATTTTAATGATTGACGTCCTAAAGCATCTTATTACACATGTAAAAATGCAATAATAATAATAATAAGATACACAAAATAAACAAAAATAAATTTAGTAGCCTAAAAATCGGCAATTTTCAATAAAAAAATTAAAAGTCGAATATCTCGAAAAGGGTTAAGTTTAGGGTAGGGTGTTTCATAGTGAAATAAGTCAGAAATGATGGGTACTCCACGCCCTTAACGGATCTAGCACGATTTTTCCTGTAACCCTGTATATTACTGCAATAGATATAACTCGTGAATACTGATTTGATAAATTCACTAATTATACGACAAGGGTGTGTAGGACCGAGTACAAAACATGTAACTTTAAGTAGGGCAGTAGATTTGGTAGATTTTACTACTAATGTGATTCAGAGTATGCATAAAACCGCTCGCAGCTCCTGAAAATAGATCCATCGTTCACTCGCCCGCGCTTGCAGCATGCAGGCTTTTTTACTACACATCTGCTTCAGTAGACAGTGAGTAACAAAATAAATTGAGTGGTCACTATTCGGTTGTAGTATGAAAACGGAAAGTAGTTGATTTGACTGATATTTTAGATAAGAATCGACATATTTTTTAAAATATTGATTTTATTATTTATCACAAAATCCGCGTATATTGCGGGAAAAATGCTCAAGATGGCCTAGACCATGTGCAACTATTTAAGCAGAAATAGCTGTTTCGGGCGTCGTTTTATGTCAGGGGGCTAAGCTTACAAGTACACGATGATGAATACTGGGTTATATTTAGATTTTCATAAAACAAACAAGTTTTCCTTACAAACAACCGAATATTCAAAAGCATTAAACTTATAAAAGTTCAATTTTATATGTGGGATGAGCGGTTTTAGAGATAGCATAAGTACATATTCTAAGACACCAATATACAAATGGAGTTGTATATAAACAGCATGTTTAAGCTTAGGGCCTATGCACACGGCGTATATACGCGCAGGCGATGTGCGTTTTCGGCGGCGCATTAGAGGCCCAAAAAACAGATTGGAGAATTTGTATCAATTCAAACGGGCGTACGAACTTCGTCGTCTGCGATCATAAAATACGCCGTGTGCGTAGGCCCTTAGATTTCTTCGTGTATATTACCTTAAAATTGTTCAATAACGACTGCTTAATAAACAAGAACTTTACAGCGATGTCTTGTTATAACCTTATAAATTTATACGAAACGATTGTTATAATAATTATTGACGTAGCGGGTGCCAGCGGATGAAACTCGCAAGGGATCGGAAAGAATAGCGTCATAAAGAGTTAGAATTATTTAGAGTTTACAATATGTTAGTCACGGCCGAATAAATGATATAAACGGTAGCACATAATAACCAGAGTAACACCCGCGCCCGCCGCGTCGTGACGTGCCATATTTTATATTTGTCCAATTCTTCTAACTGATGAAGCGAAGAGTTAGCTCTCATAATTTTATTTATAGGGAATCCGAAAATGATATTTGCGTGTCGATTCACAACCGCTCGAAAGTGAAGTATCAAAAGAATCGCACTGATGCCTCATCACACATCATTGTTGCGTACGGAACTTATTTTTAATGTTGGTGCCAAAATAGTGTTAGATTAGTGTAATTATTTACACAATTGTTTACTGTTAGACGTTTAATATATTTTTATTAGATAACTAACCGATTTTGTTAGTTTATTTTCTAACTTTAAGAAATATCTTGTATTCATTTGATACTGTTACAAACGATTAATAATTTCTAATTGATGTTATAAGGATATAGTTAAATTATAATTTAGTTTAGTACGTTTGTGCCAATGTATTCATAACCTAAGTTACACGTACTTAATATAATATTTATGTCCTTAAGTTATAGACCAAAGTCGCGTTGATGCGTTTAGATATCTGTATTTACAGATCAGATTTTATAGACTGCTATTATACATAGATGTAGTGAGTTTCTATAACACATGTGATGTTAAAATGTGCATTTTACTAACTAAGAACAGAGACGATTATCGCGGTTTAATAGACAGAGACGCTGGATCTGATAAGTTTATCGTACTGTATGTATTGCGGCATAATTCACTAATGAACTCTTAATATTTCCTATAATGATCCAACTCAATGAACAATTACTATGGCAACGTAATAATAAACTCTCATAATCCTTGGAATAGTTGCACCGTCTTGTATCGTTTACGAGAGGATTTAAAACTACCTTGATTTTCAAACAAAAACACTGTCATTATGAATGAGATTGGATCAAAAAATATATGGAATGAAAGTGAAACAGCGCTATGTAACATACTCGCAGACTTGTTTTTGTATCGCAGTGTACATCGAAGTGCCTAGTTCAATAGAAGAGTGATGATCAGCCATATTTATAGTTGTAGCTGTATAGTGAACTGAATTCTGGAAAATGTAATAGACCGATAACAACTTCATTGGAATCGTTTAATTTTGAGATGGCCCTAGTACATAATTAATGTTTCATACATTGAAATAGGAGAAATTAAACCGGCCAACGAAAATAAATGATACCGTGGTGTTAGTTACGAACTACATTTTGTACAAAGAACCTAGCACGAATAATTTATATAATCGAACATTTAATAAAGCAATAGATATTATATTGTAATGTACGTCATATATAAAAGTATTTTTATATAATGACGTCATGTTTATATGTGACAACAAACATTGGTGTTCTTTTAACGGCCGCTACACATGTAACGATTTCTTTGCGCAAGCCTCTGGAAGAATTTGTTTTATTTTTTATTCTTGTACAAGACGTAACAAGAAGTGTAGCGGTCGTTAAAAGAACATCAGCATTTGTTGTCACATATAAACATGACGTAATTATCTATACAAAAATACTTTTATATATGACTTATATTATAATAAACTGTACTCTGCGGGAATAATCTTTTAAAAATTATTGGCTTATGCAAGTCTTGCGCAATGCGAATTATTCGTGCTCGGCCCCTAGTCTCCTCTTAAGTAGTTCGTTATCACTGCTCAATTACTCTTAGCGTGTTGGAAAATGTCACATAATATTAAAGTACAGGGGCTACGTTTCAGTGTCTCACACAACCGCTCGTGTTCCTGTTTTATCATTAAAAACTAATAAGGTTTTTGAAGAAATATTTTTGCTTGTCAATTTTGTATCTATCTCGGCAACTGTTTGCAGCTTCTCTAAGGCGTTATGTGAAATACTGAAGCTTTAGTATAGCGATAAACCTACACCAGTTACTATTATGCTTGCCATCATTTTATCCTGTTATTTTTATGACCAGAGCTTTATATACATTGTGTACTCTATACCAAATTATTTTACCTTCCTTCCCATTCTAATTAAACTTAATTTAATTAGAATAAACGTAATTTAAACGTATGTTTGTTATTTTTGGCGAATAATCGCACTAAATACACATCGAATTTAAATGAAAGTACTAAAATAAATATCTAAAAATCTAAATTGTGAATCTTAAATTGTATAACAGGGTGGGCAGCGGCTATGTTAACTTCTGAAAAGGGTTATTTTTGAAATGCTTTAAAGACGAGCTCTAAACCCTTCACTTATTACGTATGTAGAATATTCTATGATGCATTTTAAGTAGCCACGTGAATCTGATTGGTGCCCTGTTATTATTCGCTTTAGCGTCTCCGCACTCGAGCCACGCGCCACATCCACAAAACGAGCCACCGAGCTGCGAACTGCATTTTTCGTACATTTTATATAAACTCGCCGCACACGCCACAAGACGCTGCTTTTCGCTTCGTGTGGTCATGTGGCCGCCACTTCCGCTTCCATCCTTTGGTGGCGGCGTTTTGTGGCTGTGGCGCGTGGCTAGTGTGCGAGGCGTGTTTAGTCTCTTGAACATTTGACAATATTGAAGTCATAAAGCTTTGTGCCCAAACCTTTCGTGCTAAATTAAATATTAGATTGATATGAAAGTTGCATTTTTTACGTTGTTAAATTCAATTCGTGGATACGATTATGTTTCATTTGTAGCATTTAGAAAGGTAATGGATTTTTAATAAACGATTTAATAAACTATGCCTTTTTTTATATACCATAAGGTCCAAGCTTAACTGCTTGGCTGGAGTTATAGCACCAATTAGATACGAACAGATGTAAAATTTAGTATAACGAGCGAAACCAATCGCACGTAGCGTATGGGGATCTCAGGTCAAGTCGATCGAGGCTTCGAACAAATTGATCCGAGATCCTCGTACGCGCACGACAATGTGAGCGCTCTGAACTCTGCACGCTCTTCGCGTATAAAAAACAAATGAGTGTTTACAATGTTTTAAATAATACATTGAAATAAAACTATAAACTAAGTTAAAAGTTAACATCTAAAAGTCAGTTCGTTTCTACAAAATACCTATTCTCTAAAGTTGTCTTCACTAGTGTTATTTGCAGAATTGCCGAATGGATGTTTTAAAATGGAAGGTTTTGCTTTATTATTGTATGTTTGCACTAGAATGGGTACAATAATTAGAAAGTATCACAGAAATCATAATTCTAGCCTCACATGAAAAATTAAAATCCTTGTACCACACCTAAATTTTACATTACATCCTATATTTGTACAGTCTAATCTAACCAAGTTTCGAGACTGGCTGTTAGCGTTAGGTATGTAAGCGGTCATCCGAAACTCACAACGGAAAAACGCAAGTAATAATCTAACCAAGTTTCGAGACTGGCTGTTAGCGTTAGGTATGTAAGCAGTCATCCGAAACTCACAACGGAAAAACGCAAGTAATAATCTAACCAAGTTTCGAGACTGGCTGTTAGCGTTAGGTATGTAAGCGGTCATCCGAAACTCACAACGGAAAAACGCAAGTAATAATCTAACCAAGTTTCGAGACTGGCTGTTAACGTTAGGTATGTAAGCGGTCATCCGAAACTCACAACGGAAAAACGCAAGTAATAATCTAACCAAGTTTCGAGACTGGCTGTTAGCGTTAGGTATGTAAGCGGTCATCCGAAACTCACAACGGAAAAACGCAAGTAATAATCTAACCAAGTTTCGAGACTGGCTGTTAACGTTAGGTATGTAAGCGGTCATCCGAAACTCACAACGGAAAAACGCAAGTAATAATCTAACCAAGTTTCGAGACTGGCTGTTAGCGTTAGGTATGTAAGCGGTCATCCGAAACTCACAACGGAAAAACGCAAGTAATAATCTAACCAAGTTTCGAGACTGGCTGTTAGCGTTAGGTATGTAAGCGGTCATCCGAAACTCACAACGGAAAAACGCAAGTAATAATCTAACCAAGTTTCGAGACTGGCTGTTAGCGTTAGGTATGTAAGCGGTCATCCGAAACTCACAACGGAAAAACGCAAGTACAACAATAATAATAATACTAGTACCTTTACTTAGTCAAATTCGAAGAAAATAACGTTTGTTTGTGAAAAAGGTTGTGAAAAAACCATCCATACGTATTACTTACTAAATCTAAAAATCACTTTCTTCGTAGGTACTGATTTTGAAAAATAGTTTGCTTTTGTTGTCGATTTGTGATACGCCATCATTGTTCATTGTTATCAATTCTACGAATATGACTGAAGTAATATACTTATAAAATACAGTCTAAAGGTCAGTTCAGGCTTATAAGCATCCATGGTTCTATCCTTTTTTGTTGCGCAGAAAGTTGGCTAGAAATACCCGCAGCTCAATTTTAGAGTAAAACGAATACCTAATTAACGTTAGAAAATAATAGGTATTGACATCGGCGGTTATATGTAGGGGTTATATATAAAAATGTAGGAGGGGGGGGGGTTGTTGAGTTAGAAATGATTATAAATGTAAAAGAATCAAAATCACTTTGAGGAATAAAGAGTACCCATGTGCAGCCATATAGATATATATAGATAGGTACATAAATAACAGTTAAGTCAACTTTATTACATAAAAAATGTTAGGAAAACATTTACCTAACTAGTATTTTAATAATTAATAATACAATAAGTAATATTTTAGTTGCAGCTGTATGCTGGCTAGATGGTAATAGATCCTTATTCCATGTATAAAATCAAAAGTTTATTTTTTACACAATCTAAATGACTGCACCACTTTTGACTGAATTTTTCTAGTCAGCATCATAAGCAGGATGATGCTCCCAGTAGTCGATATATGCTGTTGTAAAACATAATATGAATCGAACATTAATTTTGAGTAATGGATAACTCCTAGATCTCTTACTTCATTGACTCTCTGAAGTGGTGTATGCCGCTTTAGAGTAAGTATCTAAGCTAAAGATGATATGTTAGTTTCATAATCCACGATGGTAGGAATTATAAAACTAACCCCTCCCAACGGCTCCCAGCAACAAGTCATAAAATTAAAAGAATGGTATTTTCTAAACATATATATATAAGTTTACTAGCTGTTGCCCGCGACTTCGTACGCGTTACACTTGTACACACACATGTGTAACTAACCTAGAAATAAAGCTAAACTCGCTGTTGCAACTTGAATTGACACCCCATTTTTATCCCATGGGAATTCCAAACTTTCACATCACTCTAATATTATAAAAGTGAAAGTTTGGATGTTTGTTTATTTATTTGTTTGTCACAATCACGTCGTAACGGCTGAACCGATTCGATGAAATTTTTGGTATATAGGTACGTAGATTATAGCCTTGATTACAGGCTACATTTTATCCCATAAATCAGTTCCCATGGAATAAAAATGGGGTGTCAAGTCAAATTGCAACAGCGAGTTTAGCTTTATTTAAAGGTTACCTACACATTTAGTAGTGTAAGGCGTACGAAGTCGCGGGCAACAGCTAGTTAATCATATTAGTGTAATGTAAAAAATTGTGAAAAACAATACACTAAATTAAACTTCTAAAACAAACTAAAAGAAAACTATTTTCTTCTGATCTAGTTCTAGTCATTACCATTTAAAATTTCGAACTCTACGTCTTTATGAGGCCGTGTCCTAAAAGTGCATAACCTCTTTATGCTTAGAAATCTTCAAATGAGGTACTAATATAGTACGGTGACTTTCGAGACATTCCAATTTTAAAGAGTATTTGGTCATGTTTTTAAGTGAGTTCAACCTTTTTTGAATAAAATCGGATTGAGTTTTTAATCATGTGTCAAAATAAAATATAATTTAAATCAAAAGCACTAAGGCGTATTGATATAAACTTCGAAGCAAATCACTGCCATAATAACTTTCTACCCCTTTTTAACCCCGATAGGAGATGAATTTCAATAAAATACGAAACAAGTCTTCCATCAATTTTGTTAAAAAAGATTTATGCAAAATTTGAAGTAGATTGGACCAAGGAATCACGTTGTCCCATACAAACTTTGCCCCCTTTTTCACTCCCTTAGGGGTAGAATTTCGGAATATCCTTTTTTATCGGATGCCTACGTCATACAAAGAACACACCCTCCAAGTTTCAGGTCTCTACGATCAGTGGTTTAGGCTGTGCGTTAATCCGTCAATCAGTCATTCAGGACAGCCTTTTATATGTATAGAGATAAGAATATTGAATTTGTACTTTTTAAGAGTCAGCGCCATCTATCCGGGCAATCGGAACTATTTAGGTATACATTAAATTATCCTAAAATGCTAGCTAAAACCAAGGGTTTTAGATGGTTTTATAATGAGTTTTAATCGAAGGCGCGAATCATACTCATTTTACGGGGTACCTACGAGACTCAATACTTATTCTTTTTTTTCCTGGTAATTGTCCAATTTTATTATCTGGATCCTGATTACTTATAATTTGGTAAAATTAAAAAGCATTGAACAAAAATGTATTATACCATAAACACAGTACAGGGGGACCTCGCTGATTCACTTTAAAACTTGTTATTATTATAATTCACTCGCAAATTTTTGAAAAGATACGTCTTCATGTTCTTTAAGGTGGGAACGATTGTGGATCGTACAATCTTCTCGACGTGTTTCACGCCCCATATATCGACCACCGAGCGAATCTCCTGGTTAGTATCGGCGTGTAGAATAATCAGCAACGTAGATGTGCCGACCCCGCCCGATTTAATGCTCGCACTGGCCCCGCATGTCCTCGCAGCCAAATTGTCAACGTGTACGTACTTTATTGTGTGTCCTGGGAAGTCATTCTCGTATACGTACACTTGGCCTTCGCTCATGGAGACGGGGTTGTTTTGGACGACTGCGGAGTCAAGGTGCTTGAAGTCGTGCTTCCATTGTCCCACTTCGAGTGGTATCTTCGTCTTCTCGCAATACTTCCTTGCGTTGACGCAGGCAGCGTGAACGCAACTTACGAACACCAATAAGTAATCCATGTAGATAGCGTGCGCTCTATCGAATGAAGTGCACCTGTGGTTGGCGTTACGACACAATGGCCAGCTCTTATTGTTCTATCGATATTGGAATCAGGTACCTATTTATATAACTTTTGAAACTATCGTGGTTATGAACACTATTTGCACTGGGCGTTGGAGTGTTGGGCCACGAAAGGGACGGATGAAAGAATAGTGAAGACATCTTCTGTGGGGTAACGAGAATGAATATGACAAGGAATGAGCATATAACAGGAAATTTAAAAGTAGCACCAGTGATAGAAAAGTTGAGGAGTAAGAGGCTACCGTAGTATGGGCATGTCATGCGGAGGGAAGAAAATCATGTGAGTAAAAGAGTGTTCGATATGAGTGTGGATGGATACAGAAGTAAGAGGCAGGTCGAAGAAGAGATGGATGGACTGTGTGAATAATGATATGGGTAGGAAGGAAGTGACAACGGAGATGACGCCTGAGATATGGAAGAGGAATACATGCTGTGCCGATCCCACTTAATGTGGGAAAAGGGCAGGAAGAAAAGAACACTATTTGCACTAAAAACGGGATATTTAGCTTGATTTGTGGGCCTTCAGTTTACCCGTGATCATGGCGCATGCAACTGCGTCGAAATATCACGCACAAACTCACAAATCATGATAAATATTCCGTTTTTACTGCAAAAAGCATTTATATAAGCGTGTTCCCAATTAGCGTTCTATTTTTTATATCAACATCTATAATAGGTGGAATTTTAATAAAAAAAACAGTTTAACGGCAATATGTTTTTATTTAAGGCGCTTCACAATGGTCCCTTAATATTAATAAAATCGAAACACCAGTGCGTAGATACTTAGACCAAAATAAGAGTTTGAACAAATCCAGATTGTCAAGTAAACTGATCTTCTCAAAGGTCTTTGGTAAATCTGTTACAAAATTCATTGAATCAAATGGAAACTTAAATACAAAATATCCCCAAATTACAAATTAATGTTACGATAATATATTTTTACACTTAATATCACTAATTTACTAAATATCTAAACTAATAATGAGATGTACAATAGGAGATTGCAACGGCTGAGTCGGATGTGCACTTTGTACACTCAAAATCAAAAATATTCAGAGTTCCGTAAGATTCTTTTAAACATTTGTAATTTTTTAATCATCATCCATCACCAAGTAATGCTAAAACCATTTAATGGTAATATATCATATATATTATATTATATGTGTCTATTAATAACGTTGTAAAGTGTATTCCAAAAGGTCTATTTTAATAATAAATAGTATAAAACATAGCTGTATCGTAGCTGCCACTGACAACAAGGCATTTAAGGTCAGGACGGAACTTCTATGAGTTAGCTGCATACCTATATAAAATAAACACCATACCTATTTCTGCCGCCAAGCAGCATTGCTGTTTCGGTTTGATGGGTATGGTTGCCGGTGAAATTACAGGCACATGAAGCTTTACACCTGTATGCCTCAAGCTGATGGATGCAGGGAAGTGCATCGTAGGCACATTTGTAAGATGCGTGACCTACGAGGCAATTCTGTGTTATAGGCGATGGTTACCACTTAACATCAGGTGGGCCATATGCTTGTTTCATCACCATGCAGTACAAAAAATAAACTAAACACAAAAAAACTGTTTTTGGACTACACCAAAAACAAATTCAAATTTATGAGCAATACACTTTTAAGACCGCTACGCACCAGATGAGGACACGAACACGTGTACGTTCCATTACATTGTAATGTATGAAGCACAGTACCAGTGTCTAACGGCCTTTAAGCTTATAAATAAACTAAATTTTTACTAACAAACATGGATATTTGACAACTGAAAATAAATGAATTAATTGATTGATTAGCCCTACCCGTATTTTCATTTAATGTTGTACTAACAAGACACTTAGTATATCATACACGTTTGCATGACGTTAGAGACGATTACAAAGACGATTGGCGAGATTAGACTCAAGCAATTTAAAATACCTTTCATTATAATCAGAATACAATGTTAATCTGTTGATGAATTATTTTTGTATTCAGACTACGTGATATAAGTTACATTAAGCTTAAGATATAAATTTTGAATGACTAATTATTATAAAATTTTGCCATACTTTATAATAATACAATTAAAATACTTTATTTAATACTATTATATTTTTGTTTAGATTCATAATTTTGTAATTGTCAGTTCGGGACGGAATACCAATTATCTACTTACGGAACTCTCTAAGGCACTTTTTAGCTCGGCTTGCTAACGACGACCCCTAAACGTAATTAGCGACTAAACATGTTTAAATTAGACGTATTTGTTTAATTCGACAACTCCCTTATTCATATTTAGATACTAAATACGATAAGGCATCGTTCCGCAGGTTGCCCTTAATGTATAAAAATAAAATCGAAATCGGAATAAATCCAACCTCTTAGACCAGTGACAATCGAAACGAAAGCTCAAAGTTTAGAGACGACATATAACATGTTAAATAGACGTCATGCTTAACAATGCCATTGTTACGACCAAGCAATGAGGGCTCTTTCAAGCGATGCGAGCTGAATTGCACTGTATCGTGTCGTAGTAATTTGCTATTTATTCAACCCTCGGTATGCCTAGGGTTTGTCAGACCCGACCTGGTACATAAGTCATTATATTTCATTAAAATTTTAAGGCCGTCAAGATTCCATTGCGTAGTAAAAAAACGAGCGTAAAGCGCGCGCGGAACTCACTGAACCCTACGAAAATGTTGTTAGAAGTGGCGCGGGCTAATGACATGTAAGCCCCTGTAAACCAACAGTTAGAACACTACCTTATTTATTAGAAATTATATGAAAAATTCGCAGTTGTAGATCCGGGCTTAACAGACCCACGAAGCGCACGGTGTAACTTTTTGCCATAGAGGCATGCTTTTCACGCCACCTACTCGAGAATGTTTTATTGTCAAATTATATTCCTCACTGATTTGAATTTGGAACCTCATCTGTATTCAAAATTGAATCAAATAGATCCACAATAAGAACTTATTCGTAAATCAAACTAACCTCTGTACATAATGCACCAACCTAGATTTGGTTTTATTGTCTCGCAGAAAGTGTGAATAGTAGTGTATTCTCCTCGTGGATAAAGCAGTCTGCATCTCGTGCGTGCTTATATCCATCTCTGCACTCAGGATTGTAGTAACTTCCTCGCTTGGCTCGTGAGTAACTCTCGAATCCTTCGTTGCGTTCGGGATTCAATATAGCGCCTGTGACGCAAGACACTGCTTTATCCCCTCGTTTAATAATCTAAATTGCATAGTGATCCTTTTCAACCCGTACTATTATTATGTTTCTAGTAGTTTTACCACTGTGGTTTAATACTGACCAACCGCGTTTTGTCGTCTCAAATTACAAGACAACAATAGATATTGCCGAATAATATTCTCTCAAAACTTGCTCAGAATTACCCACTTTAGAGTTGTGTTCCCGATTTTTTTTAGATTTTCTGTTTTCGGTCATATTTTTGTTATAACTAGTAAACACAGAAAGTATTGATGCGCGGCGGTCATGAAGTCCCATTACAATCGATGCTGGCAGACATCGCTAAGCAATATCACGTTAACGTAACATCAACATATTATCTCAGTTTCGCCTTAGTATAGTTTCGTTTCGACTGTAATTTTTCACGAGGCTAATATAATTGTGTAAAAGAGATAGCATAGCAAATGATAGTGCGAGAGCGAGAGGCTAGACATTAGTCACAACTTGTTTCCACGGGTATGTACATATGTATGTGCATGTAGAACGCCGACAGATTATCATAAACTAATGCAAAGTTTCTAAGTTGGTCGTTACAACTAGTTTAAGAATATAAGCAAGAACTTTAAAAGCTGCATTGTTGGATTCTGATAATTAATCTACTATAAAAAGAAAGAATGCGAAAGTTTGGATGTTTGTTCGTTACTCATCCCGTCGAAACGGCTGAACGGATTTCGATGAATTTTGGTATATAGAATATATCCTGGATTTAAACATAGGCTACTTTTTGTTGACAAACAACGCGTGCGAAGCCGCTGGCGGGAGCTAGTCTACTACAAAAAGAAAGAATTCTGTATTTACGAATAAACCGCTGGCAAACCAAATAATTGATTAATCATTACATTAGGGATACCTATCATATTGTATAATATGTTGATTTTTTTAATTTGATTTTGTCTATTTTGATTTGTCTCAAAAAGTGGGAATATAAAGTTACTACCTACTTGGTTAGTACAATTTAACAAAGCGAGACATAAAACATTAAAATAGACAAAATAACCAGTTGATTGTCAGATAGAAGTGAAACTAAATTGATTCGTTTAATACTAATCAACTAATATAAATTTTGTAATATAAGTTAGTTTTTGGGGGGTTGAGCTTATCGTACCCTACGCACATTGTACTGTTTCCGTGTAATATTTGAAGATTTATTTATAACTGCAAGATTACCTGATTAAAAAAGTATCAGATAATGAACAAGGTGTAATTTTTTTAGAACTTTGTTCTTAAAGTAACTATTTAGATAATTTTTTAAACCTATTTTATTAAAAAACGACGTTGAAAACTGATAAGAACTTCATTGTACAATTATAGTTAGGTTTTTTAACCATTGACGCGCGTATTTTACCCTCTTAGCCTAATACATAAACGCTCTCGCTTTTTTAGCTAAAATAAATTTTGTCTTGGTCTACCTGATGTAAAATGTCACGCGCCAAAGCAAGACAAAACATTTTTTAGTTAATAATATAATAAAACGCTTACGAATAAGGCCGTATACCCTAGTAGTCATGCAGCTCACCCTGTATCGCTCCAAATAGTAGCATAAAATCTACAACCTTTCGCATGTCAAAAAACTACTTATTTCAGTGTTCAATCGGCGTTCTGCATGCAATAACTACGGATCACTCTACATGTATGTGGATATGTGGCGTGGCGTTGCGTGGAGTGGCGTTGTGTGGCGTGGCGTGGCGTTGCACGTTACATGTGGATGGTCGCCGCGGTGTAGCGCGCCTCACCCCTCTTCCAGCTCCATTGAGATGGCCGGTACTGAAATAAAATGAATTATGTAATGAAAAATTATTTATATACTCATTTATTTAAACCTCATACAATAGAATGTGGACACAATAGAACACTTAGGTACGTCAAAAATACTTAAATAATTACATAGGCTTGATCTACCTAGTAGCTCATTGCACCAACATTTTGGAGGTGTTAAAAACTGACAAGCATTTCATAATGGACATTTAACTGTAATTAATACTACAACACAAATAAGTACTATAGATTATATCTGCTGCAGATGGGCATAAGCAAGATACATCAAAGAAAATTGAAATAATTGCAAGTGTTGCTTTGACAGAATACGAAACGCCAATGAGTTCCAAATGGCGGGGTAAATTTAACGAAATCAAAATGGCGCACGGCCGCCAGTTGTCGCCACTGGACCGGAAACACTATGTAAAAAAGTACGAAAAATGTTAGAAATATGACGGAAACGGATATGCACTCTCATTATATAAAGCTTCCAGTGACGTATATATAAAAAAAGTATTCTATCAGTTATCTGATTCCGATAGTACAAGCTTTGGTTAGTTTAGGGCTAGATGGCGCTGTGTGAAATTTCCAGCAATATAATAATAAATTTGTACGATAAACAAGGCTGCAGTGCATAATCACAAGACTCAACCCCTATGTATCCTAGAAATAGAACTATTTTACATTTGTAAGTGTACTATGTCACCTAATTTCGAAATACTATACCTACTGTTCTTTATAATTGTTGTATGTGTCATTTTGTGTGTACCATGAGTATTCTATTCTATCGCACTAATATTATAAATGTGAAAGTTTTAATGTTCGTTTGTTACTTAATCACGTCGTAAAGGCTGAACCGATTTCGATGAAATTTGGTATGTACGTAGATTAAAAAAATATATATTATTACCTTGATGAGCAGCTGTCCACTACGCGTGTGCGGGTTCTTGAACGCGTACAGCACCCACACGGCCATTGTGATAAGCGAGATGGCCAGCACGGCAGCGACCACGCTGCCGACGGAGGAGCGCTGCGGCGCGGGGGCGGCCAGCGGCACCGCCGTCTTCTCTCCCGAACCGCTTACGTTGCTAGGCTTCGGCGAAGACGTCTCTGGAACTTACAACATGCACTTTCAATTAATATATATATATATATCTAAATACATAAAACAAAGTCGGGTTAGTTACACAATTTATAACTCAAAAACGGCTGGACCGATTTTGAGGATGTTTGTTTTATTGGATTTGCCTCCGCCCCGAATAGAAGAATAACTATTAAAATATTGGAAAAATACGCAAAAAAAAAAAAACTGACGATGAAAATTCATTTTCATCAGGAATTGATGATGAAAACAAGAAAGCCCTTCCTACTTGCAGGAGCTATTTGAGTTCCTTTTAAGGGTTCCGGACCAAAATAATAAAAACCGAATCTTTATGCCTTCCTTTCTCCTTTCTGGTTGGTGATTAATGGAAAATTGTAACGAAGTGTCTATCTAGGACAGTGTTTTTAGATATCTGTCCACCATCTGTAAAAGTTTTATTGGTTTACCGGTTATGAGTGTTTTTTACTTATTTTCTACCTTCTATGATGATTCCATTCAAGCAACACGTCTGATGGTAAGCGGTGATGCAGTCTACGACGGATCACGCTTACCTAGAAGAAACCTGGTCACTCGCGACTTGAAGACACCCAGGTTGTAATTATTAGAAAATCCATACTCAGGCAAGGCTTTCTACTCTTGCATTACTGGTATATATGCTAGTTCTTCACACTGTTTGATGGTAAGCTTGTCACTAGCTTCACACTTTTGGATATACTTAGGGTTCAAAATATTTATGTTTGTACCATCATCATCATAGCCACAGGAAGTCCAAACAAGAGAAGACCACGTACTAGAAAGCGCAGCGTTGGACGCGCGTCTCTATGTGTGTGCACCTGTCATCGCTCGTACTAAGCTGACCTTCTGTAATTCTGCGCTAAGCTATGGAGAGGGATATGCTTGGTGTTTTTCTACGAAATCGAGACAGGAATGAGATCGGATATAAACCAAGGTCATTGACATAGCCAAGAAGATTAGTAAGCTGAAGTAGCAGTGGGCGGGGCACATAGCTCGAAGAACTGACGGCCGTTGGGGCAGACAAGAATCTCGAGTGGAGACCACGCACTTGAAAGCGCAACGTCAGACGGCACCCTGTTAAAGTTTGCTGGGAGTCGTTGGGTGCAGGCCGCACAAGATCGGTCGCTCTGGAAATCTACGAGGGAGGCCTATGCTCAGCAGTGGACGTCCTGTGACTGATATGATGATACACATAGAGTACATTGGTATAGTTTTGCGTAGAAATATTGCTACACTCTACGCTTAAGTGCATGATAGAAAAGTATCTATTAAAGAATAGAGTAAAATTACTCTATTCTTCAATATATACTTTTCTATAGCTAGTTCCAAGACTAGTCTTAACGGATCGGAATGAAATTTGGCAAGGAGATAGATTATATCCTGGGGAAGGACATAGGCTACTTTTTATATAGGTTACTTTTTAACGGATCGGAATGAAATTTGGCAAAGAGATAGATTATATCCTGGGAAAGGACATAGGCTACTTTTTGCCTAACAGCGCAAAAGGAGGGTAATATTTTTATTGAAAAACCACGTGTGCGAAGCCGCGGGTGGGCCAGCTAGTCCATACTAATATTATAAATGCGAAAGTAACTCTGTTTGTTTGTTAGTTTGTTATATTTTTGTTATAATAAGTTACTTGTAGTTAACTACCGATATCAACTGAAGCGCCATGGTTGGGTAATTCCTTGGTGTCTGTGGAGTAGATGGTCTTGTTGTTCGGCTCGGTGGAGGTGTCATCTTTAGGCGTAGCTGCGCACGCGCCCTTTTCAGATATCGCAGTATTTTCGCAATCTGAAATATTCATAATAGAATAAAATAATATTTTTTGTAAACTGTTTATAGCAAAATGTAGGTTCAATAAAAAAATGTAAACAAATAGTTTGCCCTTTTCGGAGACCCAATCACACTAATATTTTAAATGTGAAATTTGGATGTTTGTTACTCAATCACGTCGCAACGGCTGAACCGATTTCGATGAAATTTGGTATCTACGTAGCCATAACCTGGATTACCACATAGGCTACCTTTTATTCCATAAATCAGTTGTCATGGGATAAAAATGGGGTGTCAAGTTGCAAGCTAATAAAGCGAGCTAAACTCGCTAGTGTTTAGCTTTATTGATAGGTTATCTACACATTTACTAGTGTAACGCGTACGAAGTCGCGGACAACAGCTAGAAACTATTATTGGTTCTTTGTTACAACACATAACTAGGTTAATATTTTTGCAAAAGTCATTTTTATATAGAAGAAGCATAGACCAGATGTTCAATCGTTATAATATCCTTGCATTGTGTAAAAAAATTATTAAATTAATCATTTTTTAAGACTATTTACAAATACATTTCCAGTAAGCGATTTTAATGACATAAAAATAAGACAAAAGAACAAAAAAATAAAAACAACTGATGTCTGCACATGCGTATTGTAAATCGACAATTGACAAGTGATTCATGCTGTGTTTTTGGAAACATTTCATAACTTATTATCCTGAAATTAGCGTAAGGAGTATTTTTTGCGTTCCCTTTTCTACTTATTGGCATCGTCTATAAAGCTTTCCTTGTTTGTTCCTTTTCTTTAAAAATATTGGTGTATATGACTCTTTTTCTGGTTGCTTAGGAATTTTTGAACTATTAAAAGTAAAAACAGATTGAAGGCGCGTTTATGAGAGATAGACAATGTACCTGTTCTTTTTCTTAGCGTGTCAAGAGTTGTACGTTTTAATTTATAGTATGTTGGACAGGTGTTTGGCCACAATAATAGCATTAGGTGAGGCAGTTATTGGGTCCTCCGTCGTGCAGGTGTTCAGACACAAAGGGCACATTAGCAAGTGCTGCATTGACTGCGCGGGATCTCCACAGCGCAATGCGTTAAGTTAGGGTCCTTGAATCCCCATTTGCACATATTAAGTCTGCAGCGGCCAACCTGGGTGCGGAGTTCCAGACTGGCCACGGATCATGCCGGAGTGGTAACTGTTCCTGAGGGGTGGTAAAATCAGGCGGTGGGGAATTTCTTTTTTATCCAGTGTGCGTCTTTTAGCAGCCGGGTCATCGCTCGGGGCCCTTGTGAAGCGTTGAAAGCTCTTTCGACTTTTAAGGCGGCCTTATGGGATATAAGTCTTATAAGGGGTCTTATAAGGTCATATAAGAAGTGTCGATAATCATGCTCTTGTTGGTGCTTTTCAGTAACTATTAAAACCTCGTAATGCATCGTTGCAGCAAAACGAATAAGCGTTCGCGAGAATAATTACTTGATGACCTCCGTGGCGCAGTGGGTGTATAGCCGGCTGAGACGCAGAAGGTAGCGGGTTCGATTCCCGCCACGGAACAAATAGTAGAGGAGACCGTGAAGATCGACCTTCACCGATCTGATAACCAGATGAGACGTATTTTTTATCAAATATAATTTATAAACAAATATGCCTATAATTACTTGCCTATCTAAAAGTGGTTAGGGCTATTTTATTAATTAAATTAACTTTAATCGATTTTTTTTTCATCACTTTCATTCTTTTGATAACCAAATGAATTTTATTTCACTGTTAGTTTTTAACACACAGAATATGCCTCAGTAGGCTTGCCTACTCATTTCTGTGTATAGCTACCTGGCAAGCCGATGTGAACAGGTAAGTCAATATAGGTGACTCCATCGTTCTGCTAACTTATCGAAAGTTATATCAAATTTTAGATTACTTTATTACAAAATCAGTCATATTTCAAAATCATTGCCTGCAAAAAATCATACTTATAGTACTGTTGCCTAGCTAAAAACTTTTAGATAGCACTTTTAGATATGCAAGTAATTATAGGCATATTTGTTTATAAATTATATTTGATAAAAAATATGTCTCATCTGGTTATCAGATCGGTGAAGGTCGATCTTCACCGGTTCTTAGACCAAAATGTTTGCATGATCTACAGATATTTGTTCCGTGTCTGGGTGTTTTCTATACATTATAAGTATGTATTATTCTTTCACATCTTTACTATGTACCCTAAATAAAAAATCATATATGATTATTATAATGAGAGTGAATCCTTAAAGAGGTCCGACAGTATCGATGCTATTGGGAATCCGTGGTCTCTGACTACCCCGAAAAACCACCGTGACAATATCTATGTAATCAAATGGAGTTTAACTCCTGATTGAGGTAAAACATTCGACAGCTACACAATTCTGTAGTGATGATGATGAATGATGCTTCCTGCGACCATTACGTCTGCGTATAATAATTATCTCTTATCTAAACTGCGTGTCACCACATTTACGGCATTAATTTAAATCACGGATTAGTATTATTGTAAATTAGTTTTTTTTTCAAATTAAGTCCCGAAATATCAATGAAACAGCCTGTATCAAATAGGTAAGTAATTAAATAATATTCATTCATCATGTAAGTAGGTACCTGTTAAACTGACTAAGTGGCATCGGCGCAAGCCTCGCCGATTTACGTTAAAAATGGTTTATTGGAAATGTATCGATCACTGGATAAAAATTCAAGCCACCGCTACCAAACCAATTTCTAAAATCTGTTAATACGATTCTGCATATGTGTTTTAAATTAATGTCGTGAATGCGGTGACAGACTGTATAGCTCGAGTTGCTTGCAAGTGTACATTTTTTGTGAGAAAAAAATGTTTACTTTATTTTTCATGTATGCCTTACTTCTCAGTTTCCAGTCTTGCTTGTTCCTGTCAGTACCGCTGGAGCATTTCTGTATATGAGGACACCATGTGCACTGAAACACAATAATTAAATTTTTCAAAACCGAATACTGTGCGCGTAGCGCATGATATGCTTTTGCTCGGAAAAGGGTTTCATTCTCTAAATAAACAAGTTTATACGTCTTTTTTTAAATAACTTAAAACCTAAAAATTGTTTAGTCAGAATCGAAATAACTGCTTTTTAAAAAAGCCCCTTTCAATTAGAAAAAACCTATATTATAATTTCAATGTAATTAAAAGATAACAAAACTGAAAATTTGCACAGGACCAATATGAATATCATAATATAGCTACATACTACATAAATAAACTTGTAACATATGGTTGGATTCTTTCTAGTATCTTTTTGTACCTCATAGAATGGATTCCAAACAACACAGCAGTACCCGAGGTTACTTCTAACAAATGAGTTGAACAGGGTTATCTTGGCCTCTGATGACTTAAAACATCTACAATTACGCACGACAAAACCGAGATATCTACAAGCCTTTGTGGCAATATCATTAATATAAAGGTTAAACCTCAACTCACTGTCGAACACAACTCTTAAGTCTCTTGTATTGTCTTTTGGAAGTAATATTTCATTATTGATTAAGATTAAGATGTCTTTGGATGGTTCAACTGTTTCTTTTGTATGTTATTGTAAGTAATTGTATGTTCTTTCTGTTATTAAAGGCATTTTGCACAGTACTTCCTAGATGGACAAACTGCACTTCTTGAGAATCTAATATAGAAGCATTTCTTTGTATTCAGGACCATACCGTTAACGATACACCATGCGCATAGACGGTGCAAATCCTCCTGAAGTAGAGATGCACCACTATCACCATTAACCTCTCTGAATAACTTTAAGTCGTCCTCATATAAATAATACTTAGAGTGCAAAAAACAGCTATCATTAATATATAAATAAAAAAATAATGGACCCAGATGTGAACCCTGCGGTACGCCAGACTTGCCTGGGAAAGGCTCGGACGTAAGACCATTCCCTACAACTCTAGGCGCTGTGTGAAATATCCAGCATTATTTTTTTACCTATAGGACATCCACTGATGAACATAGGCCTGCCCCATAGATTTTCAGAGCGACCGATCGGCCTGCATCGATCATCTTCCAGCAACCTATATTAGGTTGTCTTTATGAGTTTCTTCCAGCCAGGTACGACTCACACCGTGATAGTAAAGGTCCCGTTATACCATATAAGAATATCTTACGAAGCAAGACTTGATGGTTAACTCTACTGATGGTAACTCTAGGTTACTAATTTAAACGGGTATTTATCGTGTATGCACCTTTTTTTGTTTATAAATCAGTAATTATGTATGTACAGTGATCGCGAAAGTTTGAAAAATACTATCAGGTGAGGTTATGGTCAGACGTTTGACTAAACAGTAAAATTGTATAGGGCGTACTTACATTAAAGCCTGTCTGGTGGTTGAGACAGGAGTCACAAGTGTTGTACTGAAGGCAGGTAGGAAGGGCAGTGAGCTTCAGAATAGTGTTGTTCGAGATCTCGTAGTTCTTGAAGGTAACTCGGTGGTATTCGTAGATAGTCTTGCGGCGCACGTCTAACATAAGATCATATTTATTAAAACAATTCTTAAATTTAGTTACAACAAGGTCTTAAATTTAATTGAAGTTCATATAATATAGTAAAGGTTATAACTGAAAATCTGTGTTTGCTCCTCGAGCAAAACTTTTCGCTGACCATCTTGTCTCACAGCAACACACACATTTGATTATGTTTTTATTGTATACTAGCTGACCCAGCGAACTTCGTATCGCCTTGACATGTATATGACGCGGGCTGCCAATGTACGCCGCCTCGGTAGAATTGTCAATCGGCTACATCTATGTATGGTAATTAATTTTCTTCATAATTTCTTTTTGCGTCAATTTTTCTGGTATTTTAATAGTTATTCTGTTATTCGGGGCGGAGCCAAATCCAACAAATCAAAGATCATCAAAATCAGTCCAGCCGTTCTTGGGTTATAAATGGTGTAACTAACCCGACTTTGTTTTATATTACACCAGCTGGCCCGCCCGCGGCTTCGCACGGGTGGTTTTTCAATAAAACATTACCCTCATTTTGCACAGTAGGCTAAAAAGTAGCCTATGTGCTTTCCCAGGATCTATCTCCTTGCAAAATTTCATTACGATCCGTTCAGCCGTTTAGTCGTGTAAAGGTAACAAATAAAAAGAGTTATGTATGTATTATACATATTAACCCTCCTCTTGAATCACTATCTATTGATGAAAACTACATTCAAATCGGTTGAGCAGTTTAAAAGACCTAAGGTAACAGACAGCGGAAGCGACTTCATTTTATACTATGTAAAGATTTCTAAATTGTTTGTTAACGAATCTTTTTGTTAAAAAAATATGTTAGCTTTATTCAATCCATACAAAGATTTCCAGCACCGCTCTCAGCGATGATGCCTTCTATTGTATTCCCTTTTTATTCTAGCTTAATACTTATTTTAGTATTATTTCTGTTTGTGAGAGTTATCTCTATCTAATATAATAAAATAAATAAATAAACTTACAGAACATAATATTGTCGTTCAAGTAGGCGTCACTGATGCCCACTTTAACGGGATGTTGCGCGTCATTGATCTGCTGCACGTCGATCGGTATGTTCTTGTACGCGAACACAATGTCGCCGTTCTTATAGAGAGTCACCGCAAATGTGAACGTGTTGTTCACGTTCTCCTGAAGCGTTACGTTCTCCCAGAATGCGGTAAACTTCTCATCTGGAATTGAACACGGTTTATTGTTAGGGAATGGCAAAATATATAATTACATTTTAAATGCGCACTAAAACTAATTATGCACTTAAATAAACTTAACAGGTACCGGTTATGGCCTCTACACACCATTACACTACACACGGTTGTAATAGCCGTGCTATTACGTTGCACAGATCGTTGCAAGTCGGAATAACTTCGCCGACGCGACAGCACGAAATCCCGCGACATCTGCGGCATGTGTCGTTGGTTGGCGCCGGGTTGTGCCACCGGGTTGCGGGCTTTAGTATGTAAAGCCCTTAATGAATGCCTCGAAATATACATGTGCTTCGTGTGCATGGGAGCTTCGTAGTATGCATGTTAACCGAAGAGGGATCGTGAGCTAAGACGCGTATTTATGAAATGGACCAACTAGAACAATGTTGGGCCAACTTACTTTATCGTAGAGTTTGACAAGACTCCTTGGTGAGGCTGGTGTCGAAGTTGGCCATCAGCGGCGCGATGTACTGAGTAGCCGCGAGCCAAGACGCGTATTCATGAAATGGACAAACTAGAGCAATGTTGGGCCAACTTACTATCATCATAGAGTTTCACAAGACTCTCCTTGGTGAGGCTGGTGTCGAAGTTGGCCATCAGCGGCGCGATGTACTGAGTGGCCGCCAGCCAGTTGTGCACGTGCTCGCCCGTATAGATGAACCCGCCGGTTGCGATCGTAATGTTGTAGATATTGTTGCCGTAGAACGGGAAAGGGAATGATAGTGACAAAGTCTGGAAAGAGACAAACATTTTATTTATTAGTTCATTTATAGTAGAACATTATAATATATATATATATAGTAGATGCTACATAGTAGTTCAGTATAGTAGAACATTTATTAGCTCCATAGTCGGGTAAAAAGGAGAAAGCATGTATTTCGATAATTTTCGTAAAAATTAAGTGACAGACTAGATGGCATACTGATATGTTAATAGATATATTTCTGATATAGATCAAAGTCTGGAAAGAGACAAACATTTTATTTATTAGTTCATTTATAGTAGAACATTATAATATATATATATATATATATACCTAGTCAGGTCATAAATTCTGTCACATGTTTAATATAAAATAATTGAAACAAGTTTATTCATTATGTAACCATTTATATACCAAAATGAACTTAACAAAACATAGATTCTTATGACACTAAAGTTTATTCAAAATGACCTCCGTAATTTTGAATACAGGCCTTCAATCTGCGCGGCCAGTCGTCTATCGCAGCACGAACGAGGTCCATGTCAATATCGGCAGCTGCCTTAATCAACGATGTCTTGAGCACGCCTTTTCCTCCAAGTGTTGCCATATCTTGTAATCTAACGGATTCAAATCTGGACTGGAGGAGGGCCAGTCTTCGTGCCGGATGAAGTCGATTTCACGCGCCGCCAGCCAGTCTTGTGTGCTCTTCGCTCTATGAGCTGGCGCCGAATCTTGTTGGAATACCCAGTGCCTGTTATTGAACATGGTATGAGAAACAGGTTCCACAAGGTTCATCAGGACTGTATTTTGATACACAACTGCATTCGTTTTTACACCTTTCTCACAAAAATGTACCTCTGTTAAGCCCCAATAAGAAACTCCCAACCACACCATGAGCGAGGATGGAAAATGACCTCGTTGGACACGCGGAATACGGTTGCTCGCTTCTTCACTACTGTGTGCGTACACCTTATCATTTTGTTTGTTGTAGCTCTCTTCTACGGTAAAAATTTTTTCATCCGAAAAAAGAATTTCCCGATATTTTTTTCCCGCGTACCGCTCCAACAAAGCGCGGCATCACTTCAGTCTCAGGTCCATTAGACGAGCATTCAAACGATGTCCTGTTTTTCTTTGATATGCCCGAAGCCCTAAGTCTTCATTTAACACCCTTTTCACCGTGGTTCTGCTTAACCCCATCTGAAGGGCCAACAGTTTCTGCTTACGTTTGGGATTTCTTTGAATTCGCGCCTTCACAGCTTTTATCACTGCTGGAGTCTTAACAGACCGAGGGCGACCACTTCTTGACCTGTCATCTACACTAGAGTCTTCATTGTATCGTTTGATGGTGCGATAAACGAATCTTTTGGTTATATTCAAATTTTTCAGTATGTCAAAAATTTGAATTGGCGCGTAACCGCAACGATGCAACGCAATAACTGCAACACGGTCTTCTTTAAGCGTCCACTCCATATTTAAAAATGAGTAAAATTTTAAAAAGTATACAATTTTATTTTCATGAACAATTCGAAATTCGAATTCTATAAACTTTTTTGTGGCCAGCATTCTAAAAGAAAAGTTTTTACTGTGTGACAATACTTATGACCTGACTAGGTATATAGTAGATGTTACATAGTAGTTCAGTAGAGTAGAATATTTATTAGCTCCATAGTCGGGTAAAAAGGAGAAAGCATGTATTTCGATAATTTTCGTAAAAATTAAGTGACAGACTGGATGGCATACTGATATGTTAATATATATATTTCACTCGAAGTAACACAGGGAATATTATATTCTATTTTTGAAATGCATTATTTTGGAAGATTCCTAACTCTCCTGACCCTGAAGACGGGCGGCGACGTCGGGGTCGGCCGAGATGGCTTTGGTGTTAACGCACGTTGGTGTTTTCAAAGGTGATTTTGTCACATTTGAAAGAGGATGGTGAGAAATATCGATGGATAAGGATTGTTGGAAGGACTTCGGGTAGACATTTGCATCTATCCAAACGCAGCATCATGCTGAGTCGTACACCATTTTGTGACGTCATCACGTGGATGGCACTGAGAGACACTATTGAATGTATGGATAGTTTTTTTTTAATTATGTTTTGGTACTTTCTTTATGTAACTTCTGTTTTCCTGTGTAAGACTTTGTAATCCTAATATGCCATTACAAATAAAAACTTTTTCTTTCTTTCTTCCTTTGTCCAGCAGGAGGAAGAGATATCGAAGTTAAAAAAAATGGTAATACTTACGGGCATAACTCGTGCGAATTACGGGGGACCAGGAGAACTCAAGCCACCTGTTGTTAAGTAGTTACGTCTGCCATTACCTAACAGCATAAATTAGATAGGGACAGAAGATAACGATAAGCGTACGAGGACTACTAAAGCTGGCCATATACGAGGACGCCGATTCCATCACTCCGCGTCGCGTGGTGTCTGGCGGGGCGCGAGTTAAAAAACGAACACACACACAAAGACTCCACTGCCATAGACTCCAAATGGGCGTGTCTTAAACTATACCCTTTGAGTTTATTTAAATACCTTAATTTTTTAGATGTGCAGAATTAAAATAAAGAAAAACTTCATGACCTGTTCAAAACGGTTGCGGGCTACCAACTGAGCTCGAATTGGATTTATTGGAGTCGCCGCACTCCGCGTACGTCGAGTCTTGGACTCCACGCAATCCGCTTGAGATTTCGCACGCACTGTCTTCCGTGTATGGCTACCATTAGCTACACAGCTTATGTCTTTGTATACTTACAGTGGCCCTGCGATGAGAGTTGCTGAGCACTGCATGCACGCTCGCGCCAGGGTTGCTGATATTGGCCCAGTACTCGTTGAAGTATGTCACATTACCGATGAACGTACTGTTATAGAAGCTGTGATTGTCCTGAAACATAGAAACATGAAGGAGGGTAAAAGACAATATACTTTTTTTACTTCCCGTACTGTCTCAGTTCCGGGCAAAGGCCTCTCCCTCTTCCTTCCACTTATCACGGTCCATAGCCAGATCCTGCCAGTCCCTTTGGAAGACGATAATGTACATATACAGTGTGTTTGGTAATATACTGACGATATTCAAGTGACGGTTTCTCAAAACATAAAAAATGACTTATCGAAAAAAAAACTACTAGTCATATTGACAAAATAAAAAAAATCGACTAAGTTTAGGTGATTAATTCGATATAAAACTTACTGCCTACTCTTGCAATCGACATCTAAAATAAAGGCCGATTTGATATCTCTTTCGGAAATGGCAGCAGGTTTTGGGTTAGAAAGGCACAACAAGAGATATCTCGAGACGTCGCCAATACAGTATCTGTGGTTAGATGGCAAGCATTATGCAATAGCACAACATAAGTTTAATAAAGTGTTTGTGCATGGTAAAATAAATTTCACATTTCTATGGTAAGCATTTCACAAATTTATTTATTATGCTCATCAAAATAACCCCTTTCATTTTTGTGCATATAATATATTATCAGCTTTTAAGTTTGCTAGTTTGTTAGTGATTTTGTGAAATATTGTTGGCGTTGTGTTTTTTCTCTTTCTTTAACTGTGTGGTTTTTAATAAAATAAGCTTTAATATTTTTATTTATTTCAGACAACAAATGAAATTTATGTTTCTGGTCCATATTAAGGTCCACACGTCGTATTTAAACGCGCCGACGAAGACGCCGTAGAAGCCTAAAACGCAGATCCAAAGTTTGTACGTGAGTTTGAATCGATAGAAACGCTGCAATCCGCTTTTTGAGCCTCTACGGCACGTGACATTAAATTCACGTGACAGATTGTAATACAGTCAATCATCTTATTAGAATACTAACCCTTCCTGGCACATATCTTCGAATTTATGGTTCTAGGACATGCCGGTTTTCTCACGATGTTTTTCTTTACTGATTTGAACATGTATAAATGCGCATATACATTTTTAAGCACAAAAATCTATTGTTACATCCGGGATTTGAACCTACAATCTCCGAATCGGAAGTAAGGGTACATCCTACTGAACCACCACACATAACCGCGGGTTTTTGGCTTGAAAATTAATGTTTGACGAGGTTTTTATTTATGTTAGATGGGAGCTGGTGTATTGTGTAGAGTTATAAAGAGCTTGTAAACTTTGTAAACAATACTTTACAAAATTATAAGTTTTTTGCCGGAGCTTGTAGAGTCGGGGACATGTCTCATCAATGTTACATTTCACTATGTTATTATTCAATGTTTTTGCTTTCGACCACTGAGGCAGTTTTCCAAATAAATAACTTTTGCGCTATAATTTTTCGTTGTGAAAATTATGCTTTTATGAAAGTTTTTTGTACTTTTCTCTGAGACTGTTCGAGAACCGAAAAACTACAGGACAATACTCGTATTTTCTCGAAAACAAATACACAGCAAGAAAATATAGTTCATTATCAACTACTAAGAGAAAAAGATTGATTAATAATCGTCTAATAGATAAAATTACTTTTTACATTGATGAGGCATGTGCACTCTTGATTTTGGGAGTCTTCCCTTAATTAATAATTGGATTTTTATGCCTAGAGTATAATTCCATTTATACCCTAGTAATATTATTACAATCAAGGCATGTGTAGCCTAATGATTAATTTTATTTTGACATAGATTTTAGTATAATTAATTATACACTAAGGATGTGTCCAATAGCACTTTTCTAACTGTCTCTAGTTAAATATAATGTCTATACTTACATATGAAAGGCTGGTAAGATTCTGTTCAGCTTTAATTTTCTCTGGCGTCTCGCTGAATACATCAGTGAAATCTGCAATTTAAAACGTGGGTTTTATAACGATTACTACGTTTGACTGACGTTGGGGTTTTCCTTAAAAAGTAAAACATGGACTTGAGATAGGTCGTTCGCACACTCATCGTCTCGCGATAAGGAAAACGATTGAGGAAATATTGCTAAATTGCAATCAGTTCCACGTATTTTATTACAGCGATATAGTAAATCCCATATAATGTATGTTTAAAGTATGTAAGTTTGCTCGTACGTGAATCAGAGTGACGTGTGAAAGCTATTTAACAACATATTATTTTAAAAGAAATGATTTCTATCTATCTATCCAGCCTCCAGCACCCACTGTTGGGTATAGGTCTCCTCTCTTTGACGCCAGTCCAATCGGTCTTGAGCAAGTCTCATCCATTGCTGTCCAACTTCCGCTACAAGATCGTGGGACCATCGGGCCGGTGGTCTGCCCTGCGGTCGACTCTTGGCCACCACTCTGTGACTGCCTGGATCCACTTGTTGTCATCCCGCCTAGCCAAGTGTCCTGCCATCCACTTGAGCCTCGCGATTCGTATACCTACATCGAACGAGGCTCTGGTGACTCACCAAGACGCACGAGCCAGCGTGGTGTTTCATGGCTTACAACCCCCCTCTTTGAAAAACGTCAATAAATGATTTAAATAAGCTTACTCGACTCGTCAAAAAAACCAAATGAGCCAAAACAGGTTTAATAAAAGCCACTGAAGAGTTGAGCTACCAAACTCCCTTGATCCACTGATGACAACAGCAATTCCCATTCATTTCCAAGACCTGCATTCGTTTATCATCATATCAGCCACAAGACGTCAACTGCTGAACAAAGGCCTCTCCCATAGATTTCCTGGGCGGCCAATCTTGTGCAGCCTGCACCCAACGGCTCACAGCAATTCTTTACCAATAATACGTTATTTATTAATATATGTATTGTCATTCAGTCGCAGGTCATGGACAATCCACTAGCGCTGTCAACAAACGAGTTCAATAACTAGTGAAAACACCGCTTTCACCGACAATTACTGTTACGCAATCTGAATTTAGCTGAATCTAAAAATCGGGTGATTACTCATTTGTCACGCTCTAGGAATCGGACATGCCACAGCTCTTTGACTACTGTTTCCGGACAGATACAGTGAGGGACCGCGTTTAAGCCTCTCTATTGTGTGGCCTCCCTAAGTTTGTACCATCCACCACGATTCCGCGCTAGTCTCACATATCGACGGTCAGCGACTTCGGCTGTAGTCTATCTTGCTACCGGACGTCTTTACGCTGTACACAAGTTACTTTATACAAAACTAAAACCGACTTTATAATCCAGGAAATTAAAAAAACCCGAAATGGAACTCTCAAATAAAGTGGTTAGTGAAATGTCCACTTTATTTTTAAAGAGCTTTTCAATAAAGTAAACAACACTGGGAAGCCAGCAAAAAAAAATCAACCGCTCTTTACCCAAATGGAAAATTATTTGACCTTAATGAAGCTATACTGAACCTAACACAAAAAGAATTACATAATTACTGATTTAAACGCGTATTTATTGCGTACCTTTTTTATCAATCAGTATTATGTATAAAGATCGCGAAAGTTTGAAAAATACTATTGCAAAAAAAATGATCAAATTGGTTTATATACAAAGAATGTATGCCTGAACATACATAAAAAATGGACGAATTGAGGACCTCCTTTTTTTGAAGTCGGTTAAGAGTAGCCTTGGCCGCTATTCGGTCACAACATTGTCATCACCATTGGATCAAAACATTAAAATGGCGCAAAAAGGCGCGGCACAGGCGATACGGCGTCGGAGAGGCGAGAATAGCGTGCCAGGTTACCGCGCCCCTTTAGTGCAAATTCAACGTGTCATAAGGTCGGGGTGATAAGGTACAATTCTGAAGCCAACTCGAGGCAGCAGCCAGCAGGTGACGTTTCGCCGCGACACTCGTTTCTATGTTATACCTTACGTAGACGCGGTACACGTCATACGCGGGGCGCGTGACCCGGGCGGCAATTTCAGGGGGTTGCAAATTCATGTTTGAAAAAAAACTTGTGTCACAAAATGCTTAGCTAGCATCCAGCGCACGTCGTACTATCGATTATTCATTTGATTTCACCAAACCCCCCTCTGGCAACACCCGATATCAGTGTCCCTATGTGTACTATATATGTAGTCCCCAAAATGACAGAAAATGTATCAAAGAAAATGAAACTTTGACATTTGACAGAAAGTAAAAAAATGCGTGTCTCTTATTAATATATCCCCCCCCCCCCCCCCAAAACCCCATATCTCAAATACTGGAGGAGAGGGGGAACCTTATCAAGTTTCTGCCCCGGTTCGGGTCTGATAGAAACCCGTATCATGGAGTACGCATAACATGTCCAAGGGTATGCAAAAAAATAATTGTAGTATGACTCAGATCTTAAAATCGACACTTTAGACGGTTTAACGTCATCATACAAACTTTCAATTCCGATTCATTTCAATCAACCTTGAATATCTTTACAGTTTAACGAATCGACGTCTTCGTCACGGTTGCAAACAATGCAATTTCTATCTTTGTCAAAGAAGGCTGCTCATTGTAAGCCGATAAGGTGTTTATCAATTATTAACGCATTTGAATAAAACTAAAGAATGCTGTGAAAGGATTGTGCTCGACTCAATTTATTTGTTCGTTACATTATTTAAGCTTAATGAAATAAGTTTGAAAGCCCGACAGAAAGAAATAACTTAACTTAGAATGGCTCAGTAGTAACTGAAACTGGAGATTAAATATTTTTGAAACAACATCGGTGCATAGTATTGATGAGAAGGATTTATATAGGTCTTCTAATCCTTTCTCTTTCTTTCTCTTTTTAAGGTTCCGCACCTCAAAAATAAAAGGAACCCTTATAGGATCACTTAGTTGACTATGTCTGTCAAGACCCTTGCTCTTAGGGACGCGTGGAAGTATCAAGTTGAAATTACTTGTCCACTAAAGTATAACGAGTAGTATGAACGCATACTCACTGTCATCTGGCACAATAGGATCACTGACTTTAGGCATATTCTCCGTGTTCACTTTCAATTGGCCGGACCCGTTGACGCCCAGCAGTGGGATCTGAGTCACGGACGCCGTGGGCACAACTGCGCCTGGAATGCATAGTAAAACATTATTACAAGACGGAAAAATTTAAGTCACGTACGTCACGTAGCATCACTAGAAATATATATAAGTGCTAAACTATCCGTACTTATTTCATTAATTCGAGGATAAGTCTGTCTCTCTGTCTGTTTGTTACCATTTCACAACCGGGACCGGGATTAAGACCTAAGTTTCTTTTTACCTGACTGCGCAGGACGGTAATGTGCGAATCTAGTGAGTCAGCTAGTAATATGAATGCGAAAGTGCGTTTGTTTGTTACGCTTTTACGCCATAACTACTTACTCGATCGTCATAAAATGTTTCACGATATCATTGGGTACAGAAAAAGAGATGGGGTACAGTAATTTCACAAAAGACTTCTTCAAGGGATGAAATGAGGGTTAAAAGTTTGTGTGAAACTCCTGTTGTCTAATCAACAAAATGATATTAAACGCAAGCCAAGCTATGGGAAAACATAGTATAAAAATAAACATGGGTGAAGAAAAGTTGATGGACCTTTGTTATTGGGGATGGTTACCACTTCAACATCAAGTGAGCCATATGCTTGTTTCATTTCAATGGGCTGAACTCTACTAAACCAATGGCTTCACTATGACAATGGTATCGTCGCAAAATGCCACTATAGATAACTTTTGGTATTCTACTAACATAATCTTTTTTCAATGATCGCTGTTGCTATGACAACTCCATTGAAAATTTGGCAACATAAGACAGAATAACAATCATAATTGCATGGCTCCATTATCGTTTTTCAGGAAAATTGGGGCCCAGGCCGCCTAAATAAATATATTTTTTTAAATAAGCAAGCGTCCGACTAATGGTGGATAATCCTCAGATGTTTAACTGAGTATGAATTCGTGACGAAGTCTGACATGTAAGGATGTGCAATATGGAGGTAATTAAAATACATTTATGATTTGTTTGAAGAAGCAGCATTGTGTAATCGCATACAGCAAATAAATGATAACTCGCAGACAAGACAAGTAAACATTTAAGACAGAGTTTAAAAATAATTGTGAAACAGCCAGCACATAGCAAGAAAAGTATTGTAGCTTTGGCGTATGCTTTTTTTAGTTTACAGACAAAATTATAAATACATATATATATATTTGAAATGTTTAAAATCGCAGCTTGAAAATAAATTATAATTAAAAAATATTGACGTGGCTCTTGCTTGTATATTGCTAAGTTGTACAGTCCTGAAATCATCAATTTTCACATATTTCACAAAGTTTCGCGATCACTGTACATATTTACTGATTTAAATGGGTATTCATCGCGTATGTACCTTTTTTATTTGTTATACCAACGTTCCGACAGTGTTGCAACAGTCATACGCGATAAATACCCTTTTAAATCGGTAACTATCAATGGTCATGTATTGTGATATTATAAACGAGTTTAATCATAATAATGATCCTTATCGTATGTTAAATATAAGTGTAGTGTCTAATCTAATAAAGTCAGACAAGTGATTCAATTCATAATTTTGACAATTAGCGGGTTGCCACTTTTAGGAAAAATATATAGTGACGTGAAAAAATTAACAGTGGACACATTAGCTGAACGTTAATATAAAGAAAGTTTAAATGTAATTTAGCTGAATTAACATTACTTTTTCGTTAAAATCTATGTTGTACCAACACTAGCGGTTGGGCTGTGGCCACAATATTACGCATTTTGACGTTTCATAAACTTCAAAGAGATGAATTGATGTATTTGTCGCAGTATAGTACAAACATGTGATTGTTCTGTACCAAAACCTAACCAACAAAATGTGTTTGTTGTTTAGGTTACTTATTTAATATTGATGTACTTACTGTGAAAATATGAACAACATTAATATTCATTAAAATGTTCTATCTCACGAAAGCGGGTTGAAAATAAATATTGTTGAGGAAACATATTTTCATTTCCCCACTAATCTAAGCAAAACACAATTCTTACTACTTCAATTAAGAATAATATTAAGTACATAGTAAGATTTGTATTTAGTTTAGATAAGTGGTGAAAAAAAATATTTTTCGTAATCAATATTTATTTTCAACCCGCCTTCGTGAGATAGAACAACTTAAAAACCCCACAGGGATGCGAATAATGTTTGTAAATAAAATAACACAACTGACTTTAAATATATCTAAAGATTATCGCTAGTGTCAGGGATTGAATGTTTTCATTCATACGAGTTCCTTGACGCAGTGGGCGAATATCTTGCTGGGACGCAGCAGGTTGCGGGTTCGATTCCGCCGCGGAAAAAATGTTTGCATGATCTACTTATTTATTCCGTGTCTGGTTGTTTCTCTTAAGTATGTATTTACAAAAAAAGTATTTAAGAATTCTATGCGTTAACCGGTTCCCATAAGCTTTGTTTTGCTTGGGGATAGATGGCGCTGTGTGAAATGTCCAGCATTATATATTTTATTTATTTATTTATCCAAATCAGATGCTTTGAATATACCACAGATGAGGGTATAAAAATCGGCGAGACTGGAATCAAGTAATATAAGACACCGTTCGACACCATCATTATAAATTGGCAATGGATTTTTTATACGACGAATTTTATAAATTCAATTTATTGAATTTAAAAACAGGTAAGAAAATAAAACAACATTATTAAGTAGGTACGTTTGCCAATAAAACTTGTCACAAATTAAAAAAAAAAAGCGTGACTCCGCAGTATAATCATCATCATATCAGCTAAAAGACGTCTACTGATGAATATAGGCCTCCCCATAGATTTCCAGAGCTATAGATCTTTTGCGGCCTGCAACCAACGGCGGCCGTCCTTCGCTGCGCTTTCCAGTGCGTAGTCTCCACTCGAGAACCTTTCTGCACCAGAGGCAGAAAGTTATTCAGTTCTTGGAGTCAGTTTTTACTAATTAATATGTGACAAATATTTCGTGAGCAGATTATAAAAACACAAGATTTACGCAATAGCAAAGCAGAAGCCTTATAAATAATAACTGAGTATTTAATTGTATGGTTTGGTTATGGAACAAACATTCTCACTTACACATTTTTTAAGGTAAGATACATGTAGGATTTAAGGCAAGAAAAACAACTTTTATTTATTGACGTATTTAAAAGTCTCTGATTTAATTACATTATTCATTATTATAGAAACTTATTGGAACGTGCCCTACGATGTAATGCCCTGCGTCCATCAACTGTATCTTCATGTATGATAATTACTGATTTAAGCGAGGATTTATTGCGTATGGTACCTTTTTATTTGTTATCCCGACGTTTCGACTAAATTGCAACAGCCGTGGTCGCGGGCAGACATGTATGATAGATATATCAAAATACGCGCGAAGCCTAGGTCGCTAGTAATATGCATACGGCTACAATTTTCTGCAAATTGCATTCTGCAAATATTCATTGCAGTAGGTTATCACTTCGCTAACGCGAGTGTATCAAACGGTTAGCCAGATAGGTGTTGGCCGATGACCTTAGGTTCGTTAGGTCTTGCGAAATTATCATACTAATTGACTGCGTAAAGCACATCCGCCTCAGCATGAGTGCCTCTTATAATAATAAATAATATAGCTTTTTAACCACTTCCAAAAAATTAGGAGGTTCTCCACTCGTTGGAAACTTTTTTATTATGCATGTTCCCCGATTACTTGGTTCAAAGGGTCCCAAAAAAGTCCTTCCTAGGTGGTCTGATTGGCACCAAGTCAGGATCTAATGATGGGATCCCAAAAAAATCGACGGCAACCCTCAAATTTTATAGGGACGCATAATATGTTTTATATTTTTTCTATAAAAAAAAAACTATTCTAAAGTCGGTTATATTTCAGTTAAAAAGTTACTTTTAATATCTTGTAAGCTTTTAAACGCTAGACAGAAGTAATATTGCGTTTGATACATGCCTATCGCTGCTTAATAGAATACTAGCCAGATATACCCGATTAGTGTCTCTTTTATAAGAGTGGAATTTCGAGATGACGCACAAAGGGCAGCTACTAGAACCGGTATAGTAAGTGGGTACTAAATACATATTCTCACAAATTTTAAAACCAATACCTACAGTTAGCAGAAAAAGTGTCTACATTAAAAAAACTTTCCTGTATATGTAGTTTCCGATACGTGCTGGTATTTATATAACAATTATTGTTCATTACCATTCAGAAATATGTGTAACTTGAGACTTGTGGGATTCGTCTAATCGTCTGTCGAATGCCAAGGGAGCTGTGGGCAAAGCTAGTAACCGAGTAAAGTTTAAATATAGGATACTAGCTGACCCGCCAGCGGCTTCGCACGCTTAAATTTCCCGTTCCCGTGGGAACTTCGGGATAAAATCCTCTTGTAATGAATTACCGACGGTTAAATTATATGGCTATTGTTCATACAAAAATCGCGATTATAAAGTGGTGGTGGGGGGGGAAATACTTTACGACCTCATACCTACCAAATATACAAAAAAATATCATTAAAATCGGTCGACCCATTTCGGAGGAGTGCGATCACTAAAACCATGACACGAGATTTTTATATATTAGATTAAAAGATGATAAGTCCCGTTTGATTGACCTTACTAAACATACTAGTTGCCAGAGCACAGAGGTCGACGAAACTCGACGATAATTCGTTTTTTTAGATTAATTTACCTTATTTTATCCTAAATTTTAACTATGTCAAACCTCACACTCCTCCGTGCGCGCAGTGTTCTCTTCGCGTATTTATACATACTTATACAGATTGTGAAAATGTAGTTCAGTTCCCGTGTTTAATCATATAATTAAGTAGAATTTTATAACGCTGCTCATGCATTGTGTTTATAACAATAAAAATCAATGTTCATTAGCATCCAGACATATTTGTAACTTGAGGCGCGTGGGATCGTGGGACAATGCCCATCTACAGCGCTTTAATCTTTATTACTTAATCAGAGTTTAAATGTCTTTTATAAAATGCTTGTCTGTTTCTAGCACCTTCAAAATGTTGGTGCAATGAGCGACTAGGTAGGTAGTAGGTACCCAAAAGCCTATGTAATTATTAAGTATTATTGACGTAGCCACGTGTTCTATTGTGTTCGTATGGTTTGAATAAATGATAAATACGTCTGTTGGATGCAGTGGGCAAAGTTAGCTATCGAGTACCCTGACCCAGCGAGAAGGCGACGCGGCAGACCAAGACAGAAATGACGGGACGAATTGCCTAAGTTTCTGATAGTCAGGGAGGACGTGGCGCAATGTCGTGATGTTTGGAAGGAATGGGGGAGGTCTTCGCAACTTCGCCAGGCAGTAGGACACAAATGACTGACATATGCTAAAACACGGTAGAATACATTGTAATTTGTAGTGTTATGTATATGTGAGAGGAGCACACGTTTTTGCTTCCGAGCATGCAAATATATTATAGGTATTATATTATATTATACTGTACATATATTAGTTAAAAACATTATTAATTATGAATGTTAATTAAAAATAAAATTCATTCTAATAATTGACATTTAAACTTGAATTGTAAAATTGTATAAGGTGATAGCTTGGAACTATGCTAAAAATTTTTAAACATTATTTTAACACTTAAAACAATCTATAATAACTAATATTGTAAGTCTGCTAAAGGTTGCCTGGAAGATATCGAAGTTGTGAGCGGGTCAGCTAGTAAATTTGTACTAGTACACCTCTTTTTATTTGTTACTTACCGTGTTATTTGTTATACCTACTTAAAACAGTGTTAATCTCCATATCGAAAATCTTATCATAAACGAATGGTTTAAGTTTATATACATACCTATTCTTATGTTAGTTACTAGCTATTATTTATTAGAATAAATACTTAAGTGTCTGACCGGTTAATCTATACTGCACTAAGGTTAGCTGAAATAAAATGCTAATTAGCGTTAAGTTTGCCTATGTATTGTGTGTGTGTGGAATTTCTCTGATTTAAGTATTTACGCGATGGGTTTTCGGTAATTGTCAAGTTCTTTCTTCAATTGCTACTTGTTAATTCAGTGCATACAGCTGACAGTTCCCGAGAACCTTATCTGTGGCGGCGGCAGCAGCAGATGTTTCTGCCAAGGCGAGGCTGAAAACCAGCGTAGCTGAGCCCTAGACCTATTTACCACCACCCTCTACCTTAGTGCTACCTACGATAATGTACTAATGTTACTTAGAATTAGGCCTACTGTTAAACTTATCTAGCATTATTTAGTATTTATTGTACCTACCAACTTCTGTTAGCATAATAGGTGTGTGTAAATAAAATGCCCTTTTATTTATTTATTTGCATTATATTTCTCTAGGTAGCCAAGTTGAACGATACATGTATTCTTGTATGAATTACATTAATTGAAACACGTTTATTATATCGTTATTCTTACTATGTGTGGCAATATAATGTTGTACTCAACTTATTTTTTTATGCTTCATGGAGATGAAACAACCTTATGGTCCACCTGATATTAAGTGGTAACCATCGCCTATAACAGAGAATTGCCTCGTAGGCCACGCACCTTATCAATGTGCCCTACGATTCACTGCCCTGCGTCCATCACCTTCAGGCATACAGGTGTAAAGCCTCATCTGCCTGTAATTTCACCAGTAACCATACCCTACAAACCGAAACCTAGCAATGCTTGGCGGCAGAAATATGTAGGTACGGTAGTAGTACTTCCACGAGCGAGCCCTTTCACAAGGAACTCTGCTACCCTTAATAACTTAAAATTCTAATAACCTTTATTATAAAAAAATATTGCAATACCCACCACGCAGATGACGACTTGGATGTGCATATACCAGACCGGCCCACTGCAGCAGGGGAGAGAAAAAACTGGAAAGACGGGAGGGACGCCTTTGCCCAGCAGTGGGATAACAGAGTTCAAAAATGAAATAAAACTAAGAAAATATTGGTGCTTATTTACAACACATACTATTATCATAAATTCGAAAGTTATTCTGTTCCTCGTCTGTTTGTTTCGTTTTCACGATTACGTTTTCACGGCTAGACCGATTTCAATGAAATTTGATATATTAATAGATTATAATCAGGATTAAGTCATAGTCTACTTTTTATCTGATTGCGCAGAAGAAGAGTAATACCATAGTAGAGTATATACCAAAGTAGAGTAGGCAATTGGCAATCACTGGTCAATCACGTAGAGTTATATAAATCAAACAGTGTACCTACAATTCGTCAGCAGACAACGTAGGTAGTACGAGAACCCACGGCCAACATCTTATTATTACGGCCAACCGTATAATATCGATGGAATTTGTTGTCCTGACCCCGAAAATATCAATTAGAAATTTTCTGGGAATCGGTTAAAGTTGTCATTTTTAAAGTCCATATAAATAAATAAATAATAAATAAATATTGCTGGACATTTCACACAGCGCTATTTAGCCCCAAACTAAGCTGAGCTTGTACTCTGGGAAACAGATAACTGATAGAATACTTATATACTTTTTTTTTGTAAATATGTATGTACATACTTATAATTATAGAAAAACACCCAGACACGGAACAAATATCTGTAGATCATGCAAACATTTGTTCCGTGGCGGGAATCGAACCCACTACCTCCTGCGTCTCAGGCGGCTATACGCCCACTGCGCCACGGAGGTTGTCAAATATAATCATCATCATATCAGCCACAGGTCCACTGCTGCACATAGATAGGCTTCCCCCATACATTTCTGATCTAACGATTTTATACAATTTTGGCCGTAAAACGATGAGACGATAATTTAAGAGTAGTGGAGTTTATTGTGAAAGGGCTCGCCAGGGGAATTACTACCACCATACCTATTTCTGCCGCAAGCAGCATTGCTGAATTTCGGTTTGAAGAGTGTGGTTGCCGGTGGAATTACAGGCACATGAGGCTTTACACCTTTATGCCTCAAGTTGATGGACACAGGGCTGTGCATCATAGGGCACGCTCCTAAAGTAAGGTGCGTGACCTAAGACGCAATGCTTTGTTATAGGCGATAGTTACCACTTATCATGAGATGGGCCATATGTTCGTTCAATATCCAGGTGGTATAAAAAGATAAAAAATAAGCTTGGCCGTGGGCTCTCGCACTAACGCATCAATTGAAGTATCGCGATCGCTCCTCGAATAGGTATAATTGACTAAATTGATCAGCGACGCCGACATTTTAGATGTAGAGATTTATACTTCTATATAGAGACTAGCCGACCCTCCCGCGGTTTCGCACGCGTCGTTTGACGATAAAAACATTAACTCTCCTTTTGCGCAGTCGGGTAAAAAGTAGTCTTTGTCTCAATTCCGGTCATAATCTATTTATATACCAAATTTCATCGAAATCGGTCCCGCCGTTTAGTCGTGAAAAGATAACAAACAGACAGAGTTACTTTAGAATATTTATCGACAATAATAATTCGATAATTTATAGATAGGTTATGACCTGGATTGATATAGGCTCTTTTTATTGACAAACAAAGCGAACAAAGCCTCGGGAGGAAGCTTGTTAAGAAATATGTTGCTAATTTTAACCACTACTTTACTTTATTGGGTGGGGATAGGTTTTGATACTCAATCTATATAAGTAATACGTGGAGAGAAAACTTTGCCCCTCTTTTTAAGTTTATTGCGCGCACGAGGAATGTGAGATTTGGCAGAGTTAAAGTTTATTTAGAGAAGGAGGGGTGGATGCTAAAATTAAACTAAAACAATAATAATTATGAATTACAGGCAACTAGTTATAATTAAGTAATGTACAAGTATTGTTTAGTAAGATTAAAGTGTGGGTTTTGTTATAACAGCCACACATTTTACAGGCATTTTATGAATGGCCATTACATTCCTATGCCATCTGAGGCAGGTCTGATGACGATGTTGAATTCACAATCACCCGATAACTATGTACAGTTGTGCATACATTATTATTTTATATACTACGTTTTTAACCAAAACATATTAATCCTTATTACGTGTACTTCAAATTAAAGATGAATACGGCGTGTGGGCGCGTACCATACCCTAAATCCCATCCACGTTTCTATTTATCTTATCTAGAGCAGACACGACAATTTTCGTGGCTAGATCCGATTAAATTCTAATCGTGTACAGGATGAATTAGTCCTATTTGCCGCAGACACGGTGAAATTTCTTAGCGTGTACAAGGGCCCTCAAGCTAATTTTCAGGTAATTACACCGGTGCATAAAACACTTTTGGTCTTAAGTATGTAAACAAATCTAGGAATTTCAATCACGTAGTGTTGTGTAAAAGCAAATGCCTATAATTCAGATGACACTACAATCATTTGCTATCATCGAGCTAATCTGATCATGGACTCGGATAGAAGAGAGCGGATATTAAGTTATGTAAAGTAGTAATCATGACAAATCTATATATATATATATATATATATATAAAACAAAGTCGGGATAGTTACACCATTTATAACTCAAAAACAGCTGGACCTATTTTGATGATCTTTGATTTGTTGGATTTGTCTCTACCCCGAATAGCAGAATAACTATTAAAATATAAGAAAAATTCACGCAAAAAATAAAATTATGAAGAAAATTCATTTTCTCATACATAGATGCCACTAATGATGGCCGATTGACATTTATACCGGCGTCATATGCATGTCAAGGCCGCACGAAGTTCGGCGGGTTAAGCTAGTTCATAATATATTGTCATACTGTTAAAGTCTGTTTAAACCTCGTAATACACTGTTTAAAGTAACCTCGGTCTAAATAATTAAAAACTTTTAGGTGCTAATAATGCCCATTCATTGTCACAATGATAGGTATGTTCTAGTGGGCACCAGCTCGATTATATTCTTGCTTTGAGTATTACGGTACCAAGCTAATTCTAAAACGAACAAGTTTATTGTTATCAAGGTTATCAAAACAGTAGTGTACATTACGGCAAACTTGAGATCGGTCTGAGTCAGTTGTTATTTAAACAATATTTTGTTGTATATTGGTTTATACATTTGTTTTTTTATTTATAACACGTTTTTGTGTGAATCGAACAGGGGGGAGGGGGCTAGGATAATATCACGATTGATCACCATGGAGAGGAGATGTGACAATCACGTGTATATATTTCCGTGCAACGACGTGAAATCCTGAGCGAGCGAATTTATGTCTAGCAAGTAAAATTTTTCCAAAAATACTAGCTGATCCCGCAAACGTTGTTCTGCCATAAATTATCAAAGAAATCAAAATATGTAGAATGAAATGTCAAGTGTCGCGACACTTCATGTAAACGTGAAGTCATCACGTCAATGAACGACGGTTAAATTATATGGATATTGTTCATACAACAATACTAAAATCGCGATTAAAAAATGGGGGGGTTGGGGGTAGGAGGGTGAAAAATAATTTACGTCCTATTCTCAAACCTACCGAATATACACAAAAAATTCATAAGAATCGGTCAAGCCGTTTCGGAGATTAGACTTAACTAAACTACTGAACTGATTTTTATGAAATTTCTATTAAACCAATATGAAAGTAAGAAAATAAATAAAGAATTTTCCAAATCGTTTAACGGAGTTCTGAGGTAAAAACATAAAACCGAATTGCGTCCCTGTAAAATTTGTGGGTTGGCCACGATTTTTTTTTGGATCCCATCAGAATCCATCATCAGATCCTGACTTGGTGCCAATGGGACTACCGGGAGAAGTATGTCCTTTTTCCAAAAAAAGGATGTCTCGAATCGGTCCAGGCGTTTTCGAGTAATCGGGGAACATAAACAAAAAGATTCCGATGAATTGGAACCCTCTCCTTTTTTTGAAGTCGGTTAAAAAGCAGCATAACAACAATATTTAGTGTTCAGCAGACTATCCTCCCATGCGAGACCTTGTGCCGACCTTGTGCGGTTTTCAGAATCTGAATTTATGATTGATCGACCGAAGCGAGATCTCCCAATCAAGTTGGGCAAATCGGCGTTGTATTATGTATGTTTGTTTGTCCGAGGATAACTTTCGAAGTGTTTATTATGGTATATAGGTAGATAGTGATGGCACAATGTTGGTGTGATTAAATGAGTTAAAAATGTGGAGGGGCTGTTGAGTATTGCGGTTCAAGAGGGGTAAAATAAAACCAAGATGGGACTATCCGGTCAAGTGGCACGTCTAATAAAAGGTATTTGTGAGTACTATTCGACCCTGCTTTTATGTTTAGTTTAAACCTTGTAGTTTTTAAGTTATTCGCCATTATAAAAATTGAACTTTGACAAAATGTACAGGGTACCCCACAGTGCTGAAATTTGGTATGCGTGTAGCTTTAGTGACGTAAATATAGGGAAAAATCTGAAGTCCAGAATAACTGCAATTTCTACCCCAAAAAAGAGTAATCAAACATTACTTTACTCTTTATTGTACACAAATAGATTACAGACAGAAACAGCTTACCAAATGGGCATGTACAAAGGCGAGCTTAACCCTAATAAGAGTTTTCTTCCAGCATTAGTAGTTATACATACTAAATATATACCATAATAAATACAATACTAATACAAATTAAATGAACTTTCGTTACCTGTAATTTGAATGAAACTGTAGGTCAACTGTAGGTGCAATGTTTTGAAAGAGTGTAAAAAGTGTTGAAAAAACCTTAAAACAAACCGTAAATAAATAGTATTGTGCCATAGTAGGCGTCACTAAAACGTATCGTATCATTATGCCAAATTTCAGCTTGTAAAGCACTAATAAAAATAATTAACCGATAAAACGGCTGTAACTGGTCACATAGACAGTAAGTAGTGCGACTTATCGCTAAAAATCAGGAATGAAGTTTAGGTAATTTCCCATTTTATACATCGACAAAGTATATTTTTTAATAAGTTAAATCGAAGGGGCCTCAGGCATTCTGCTAAGAAGGATATCGGCGTCAAACTTCATACCCTAACGTATACATTAGGGTAAAACAAGTACGTTTGTCTAATAGGAATTAGTTACTTAGCACTGTATGGGTATATAATACTGTATAATCTGTAATGTGTACTATTTGTACTAAAAACGGGATATTTACCATGATTTGTGATTTTTTGAGTATCCCGTATGAGTACAAATAGTGTTCATAACCATGACAGTTTCAATAGTTATATAATGTAATGTTGTATGGTTTTCCTGTAATTTCCCCAACACTGCAGTCTTTGTGCGGTAATTCTCACAAGGTAGAAAACAAGTCAATACTCGGTATAACCTGTTTGTGATTAATCAATTATTACTAGACCAAACATAACTACAGTATTAATTGTAAAATGTATTAGTAGGTACTTTAAACCCAATTAGCTTGCCGTGTGTCGTTTCGAAGTGATAGTGATATTATAATTATTGTATATTATAGTATGATATATATATATATATATATATATATATAAATATTATAGTATTAAATATTATTTTGACATAGAAAATGTTTATACTGTTATTGGGGAGTTAATCCAAGGCCGTCGGTCGTGAAATACTTTTTTGATGTATTTTTGTGTCTATTGGTGCACCGCCGTCACGCGTATTGTATTATCGAGCTAAGCGAGATCTCTAAATCAACTTGGGCAAATCGGCGTTGTATGTATGTATATATGTATGGATCATATATGTATGGATCATATATGTATGAATGTTTGTTTGCCCGAGGATAACTTTCGAAGCGTTGATCCGATCATCGTGAAATTTGGTATATAGGTAGTTAGTGATGGCACAATCCTGGTGTGTAAATGAACTAAAAATATTGGCGGGTTGTTGAGATATTGGGGTTCAAGAGGGGTAATAAAAATCAAATCGTGACTATTAGGTCAAGTAGGACATCTAATGAAACGTCTTTATTTTACGTATTTTTATTTTTAGTTTTATCCTTTTCGTTTTTGAGTTATTACCCATAACAAAATCTGAACTTTGAGGAAATTCACAGGATACACTAGTGACTCCAAAGTCCATAAATTTGGTAGGTATTCGTGTAGTTTTAGTGGCACAAATATAGGGAACAGTCTGAAATCCAGAATTACTGCAATTTCTACCCCTAAAAAGAGTAACCAAATAACATGAACGAACCCCCGTTACTTGTAATTTGAATGAAACTGTAGGTCAAGTTAGTTGGTAGTGCATTTCGTGGCACTACAAATTTAAATATATTTTTTTATGGGAGTATCGCGAGATCTCTGTTTGGGGCGAACCACTAGTTATATTGAGTATAATAAGTTTTTTTTATTCATTACAGAATCAACACCCCTTGATATCAGTGTGAAAAATTCTTATAGCTAATGCTTAATGTCAATTACAAATTCTCATTTTATAGACATAACTTTTAAGAAAGTAGTCACCTAGAGAGAATGATTAAAACACAATATAATATTATTTTTTTATAGGAATTTAGTAGGTACGCATTTGAAGAACGTAAGGGTGGGAGGGATGTTGTGTAAATGTGTATACTTGAGGGCGTGTATGTGTAAAGATAAGAAAGTATGGTCCCAAGTCCCGATGCCTTTGGGCCGTTGTTTTATTTATTTTACTCCATATTTTTTTACTGGTTTAAATTAATTTTAAATTCTATTATCGGGACGCCCGGCAGATGTGATAATCCAAGTTGGATTATCACATCTGCCGGGCGTCCCCCAACGTCAATCAGTCATTCAGGACAAAGCCTTTTATATGTATAGATTTCATTACACTTCATAATATTGGTATGTCAAAAATATAATTTGTAATTATGTCAGTTAACTATAGAATATACATATATCAAAATATTTTTTACAAGATTTTTAAAACTTAATTATAACTAAGCAGAGAAACTAAGCTAAATTAACTAAGAGGTTACAGCAGATACTACTCATGCAGATGATAAAATAAACAGCTCATATATTCATTTAAATTATAAAATAGGTAGTTTTCTAAGCAAGTTTTAAGTTTGAGTTTAAATCCTTTCAAAGGAAGTCGTATTATTTCGAACGGAAGCTTATTGTACACAGCGACCTTTATACATGTACCTTGTGCATAGGTTTTAACAAGTCTGGTTCTTTGTATGTATAATTTTTCTCTGTTTCGAGTATTATAATTAAGTATGTGCATTTTCATAGGTAGTTCGTCTTTAATTTCATGTATTTATAGCAAGGAATTAAGTATAAATAGCGAAATTACGGTCAATAATTTTGTTTTCCTAAAATAAACTCCGACTGATGTTAATCTACGTAAACCATGAAAAATAAATAATAATAATAAATATCGCTGGACATTTCACACAGCGCTATCTAGCCCCAAACTAAGCAGAGCTTGTACTATGGGAACCAGATAACTGATAGAATACTTATATACTATTTTTTTGTAAATACATACTTATATAGAAAAACACCCAGACATGGAACAAATATCTGTAGATCATACAAACATTTGTTCCGAAGCTATGATTCTCAAAGATCTCTTTTGAGAAATGAGAACTCTTTCAACCTGGGGAGCATTACCCCTAATTGTTATGGCATTGCTAATAATAGAATGGCAGTAAGCATAATAAACTGCTATGAGAGTTTTGTTCTATTATGGGCTTCAGTTTAAATAACGCATAATTGGCGCTGGCTAATCTTTTTAATATGATTTCTATATGACTCCCAAAACAAAGGGTGGAATCTAGAGTACATCCTAAAAAGTAACTACTCGTACTTGTAAGCGTAATTACTTGTTTGATGGTATCATGTATACTCTTTCTTTTGGTGGTATAGTTGCTATTTAGCAAAACATTTTCCCTTTTCCCATAGTACTGTTTGAGTCGTAGGAGGTTACGGGTTCGAATCCCACCGCAGGACACATGTTTGCATGATCTACCGATATTTGTTCCTGGTCTAGTTATTTCTCTATATTTACGTATGCATTTCGCAACATCGACAAGCGATGGACAGCCGAAGCGACGAGATGGAAAGGACCTATCGGGAAAAGACGAAAAGGTCGACCTATAAAACGATGGAGCGACGACATCGTAGCTACAGCAGGGAAGGAATGGATAGAACGAGCTAAAGACAGGGAAAACTGGATCAAACTGGAGGGGGCCTATACCTAAACAGGGGTTTCTATCTAAGAGAACTTAGCATATGAATGAAAATAGACAACGAAAAACTAATTTTATATATATATTAAGTACATACATGTAATACTTATATGATGGGAAATAAAAGGCTTTATTATTATTATTATATGTATGCATTTACAAAAATATACTACATACAAACGAATTATGACCAGCAACGAATAGTTATGTCTGATGCTGTTTACTGCTTGTTAGTTCCACTTTTACACCGAACTATGAACTATGAATCAATTGAAGTAATGACTCGTGCATGTGTCTGTGTGAACTGAACACAGCAAAATAACCATTGAGTCTTTGACTTCAAATGCGGATGAAAATTACTTCTGTAAGAACAATTTAACATTCATTTTGCATATTTCGGAAATATACGAGTATTCAGTATGGTATTTGAAATAAAAAAAAGCTGGGTTCAGTGATCTCACTAAACTACTGTTTTTAGGTTATGAAACCGAGCCCGTTTCTTAGAAACTCGTATACAAAATCATGTCCCTCTTATAACTCCCACACCCAATGATGGCTTCCATCAGAATGTAGAGTCATACGGTGCACCAGATTTGGCAAACTGGGTGCGCTCGGCTTGGTCTATCGGGAACTTGATAAGATGTCGTGCAATAAGTCTTTGGACTCATACTCTACTGGCCATAATTCTCGGTCATTCGTTAACAATACAAGCTAAGCGTACATAAACGATTCAACAAGCTATTAAAGGCAGTCAATATAATTACTATGCCCACTGGTTTCGTAAGTACTTCATCAACTACTAATACTGTGAAGTAAAAAAACAAGAAAATAAAACTAGCTGACTTGCCCCGCCTTTGCTCAAATGTTTGCCAAAATAAAATATAGCCTAAATCACTTAGGAATAATGTAGCTTCCTATTAGTCAAAAAAATATCAGATAAGGATCAATAGTTTCTGAGATTACCCTACACCCAAACATCAAAACAAACAAACTCATAAAAATACGTCTTTATAATATTATAGAGATAGATAAATATTTATTGTTACACCAAATTACCATAACTTAACCTAGAAAACTTAAAGATTAATACGTGGTGGTACATTGGGCGGCCTTATCGCTCAAAGCGATCTCTTCCAGCCAACCTTTGCAAGGACTGGATTGATAAAACGTGAGAGGAGTTTACAATAAATATCACTAGGTATAGATAAAACGTAGCTTCTTGTTATATGCCCTTTTGGTAAACTGTTCGATGATACAACTATGATAATTTAAACAAACATAAATAATCGGATATGACTAATTCAAACAATTACCATCTCTAGATGTACCTATCCATGCTATACATTGATTAACCTGTTAGAAATCAGTTTTATTGAAGTCTGCGAATAATGATAGGTTTCAAGGAGATGCAGCAAAGAGATTTGCCAGTTGTCTAGTTACTAGACAATACACTCTACTTAACTTCTCAACATTAATTAAATAATTCATCTACAATTTGTATCCGTAAAATTTTCAGAGTATTGAACTATAGAGTAAGTTACAAGAAGATAGATAGATAGATACGAGGCATGCCTTTTAAGTTCTGTCGTTTCCATATTTTCCGGCAATTTTGAATTTGGAACTGTTCTATATTCGAATGTGTTTACATTTTGAATCTCAAAACAGTTGAAAGTATTAGGATTAATGCTATTGTTTAGTCACAGTTTCGATTTGAATCTGTCAGGTCACGTACGAAAATGAATCTTTCTAAGGAAAATGTTCGTGCAATAATTTTCTACAACTTTAGAAGAGGCCTGACACGGCTTCAGTGTTTAGAAGAGCTAACATCTGTGTTCAGTGATGTAGCCCCATCTCTGCGGACTGTCGAACGCTGGTATTTAGAATTCCAGCGTGGACATACTAGTGTTAGTGACAGATTTCGCATAGGACGCCCAAAATCCGCCTTCACTGAAGATAACATCATTGCTGTGAGACAACTAATTCTCGAAAATCGTCATGTGACGTATCGAGAGATAGAGGCTCTATTAGGCATCTCAGGGACAACCATTCAGAAGATCTTGCATGAAGCGCTTGGTGTGAGAAAGCTAGTTTGCCGTTGGATACCGCATCTGCTTTCCGACGATCACAAGGCGGCCCGCGTCAGATGGTGTAAGAAAACTCTGCAAAGGTTCAACCGAGGGGAGTCAAATCACGTCTACGACATCATAAGTGGTGACGAATCTTGGATCTATGCCTACGATCCTGATACCAAACAACAATCTACAATCTGGGTCTTTCAAGACGAGCCAAAGCCGACTAAAGTTGTTCGTTCTCGAAGCACTTCAAAGAAGATGGTGGCCACGTTCGTTGGAAAAACCGGCCATGTTGCGACTATTGCACTTGAAGATCGTAGAACGGTTAACGCAGAGTGGTATACTACAGTTTGTTTACCACAAGTCATCGCCGAACTTCGAAAATCTAACTCAAAGCGACGCATCATCCTGCACCACGACAACGCAAGCTCACACAGCGCTCGTCAAACGATTGAGTATTTGAAGCAGGAAAAAGTAGAAATTCTTGACCATCCTCCATACAGTCCTGACCTAAGCCCTAACGATTTCTTTACATTTCCTAAAATTAAGAAAAGTCTTCGTGGTCAAAGGTTCCAGTCCGGTGAAGAAGCAGACGACGCTTTCAAGACAGCCATTTTGAACACCCCACTTTAGAGTGGAATAAATGTTATAATAACTGGTTTGAGCGAATGAAAAAGTGTTTTAAGCTACGTTGTGAATACTTTGAAAAACAATAAAAAGTACTATAACGTTCTAGATGTGTTTTTTTCTTCAAACGACAAAACTTAAAAGGCATGCCTCGTAATGTCTTTATTACACACCATCTTTACATAGTATAAAACGAAGTCTCTTCCGCTGTCTGTTCGCTTAGATCTTTTAAACTACTCAACGGATTTTAATGCAGTTTTCAGCAATAGATAGAGTGATTCAAGAAGAAGGTTTATATGTATAATACATATATATAGTAACTGCGAAAGTAACTGTTTGTTTGTTACTTTTTCATAACTGAACGGCTGAACGGATTCGTAATGAAATTTGGCAAGGATATAGATTATATCCTGGGAAAGGACATAGGCTACTTTTTACCCGAGTGCGTAAAAGGAGGGTAATGTTTTTATTGAAATATCACGCATGCGAAACCGAGGGCGGGTCAGCTAGTATAAAATACACAACTGAAAGAACAAACAATTTTAAGTCATAGGTACAATGAGCGGTCTTATCTTTAAAAGCGATCACTATATATACCTACCGCTATAAATGGTCTAACATAATATTTAATTTGTATACATAGGTACGTAGATTCGATACCTTTATAAAGAATGTCACGCCATAACAGGGTACATGAATCTGACTCGTAATATGATTTACACCTATTGTATAACCGATGTATGTGTTGCGAATAAGTAAATATGAATATGTGTATTGTGTCGCGTAGAAATGTTTCAGTAGTCAACACAATATCATGTTACTCTATTCTTTCGTACTCAGACACGTTTCTAGTGCAATTTCTGGCTGCAGTTTGATTTTTTCCTATAAGCCACTCTGAAATACAAAAAAAAACTCATTTGATGAAAGGACGCTCCCAATAACCCTAAATGATCAGATTTAGCCATCTTGTGATGGAAAAGTCTGATCGAAACAGATGTCGAGAATTAGCAAAACAGTTACGTATTTCATAACAAGTGTTGGTACTCGGAATTAAAACAACAACAAAGGATATTTCTTTGAATTCGAACTGCACTCGATAACCAGTTAATTTGTTAGCACTTGCATGCAGCACGCGAGTTCTAAGACAAGGCCGTATCTTAAAATATGATGTAAGACCCCAATTATGGACGCGTCGGAAGGACCGGGAATGGTGAACGAGTAACTAAATAATGCTGGACATTTCACGCAGCGTCATCCTAATTTGGGGCTAGCCCCAACCTAAGCCAAGCTTGTAATACAGATAAAATAGTAAAGTAATAACCTCTTAGTGTAGTTAGTTTAGCCTTTCTTGCTAGTAGTAATTTATTATTTTTATTTATTTCTATAATTAAGACGATATGTAAAAAAATTTGAGCCGCTAAGTAACTGTCGTATTCAATAACGAAAAATGGTACTGATTTCATATTTAAGAAATATTTACTTTAAGATTTAAACTACATAAATGAAAGTCAGAAACCCAATTGGTGAAACTTTTCTCGATACAATTATTTGTCAAAAACGGCTCTTCTAAAACACTAATATCGTTCATTCTCCGACTCTAGAATATATTTAAAGTATTTTTTTACAAAGTTATGTAGGTAATTATAATACCTAAATCAATGGAAAATCATTTTTTTTATTGGTTGGTTCTCAAGCAATTCGAGATTTCATCTTTTGTCGCTTACGCTATTTACTTCTGCGACAATGCGGCACGGCTATGATATATGTTTGTCTCGTTCTTCACCTAAGCAAGTAACTGCACTACACTGCACTGTACATTTTTTGCGCGCGGAGCACAGATGTATATGCTCCGCCCAATCGTCACCGAAATTAAATTTGTATATCGTCTTAACTGACATCTGTAATATATTTTTGACATACCAATAGTATTATTATTATTATTAGCCCGTAGAGTCCCACTGCAGGGCAAAGGCCTCCCTTCCCTCCTTCCACGAATCCCGGAAGCGGAATACCAATATTATGAACTTTATTTATTTATGAATGAAATTGTGAATAAATGAATACTGAATTCTGTGTTAATGCCAAGGTAAATATACAGGGTTACAGGAAAAATCGTGCTAGATCCGTTAAGGGCGTGGAGTACCCATCATTTCTGACTTATTTCACTATGAAACACCCTACCCTAAACTTAATCCTTTTCGAGATATTCGACTTTTAATTTTTTTATTGAAAATTGCCGATTTTTAGGCTACTAAATTTATTTTTGTTTATTTTGTGTATCTTATTATTATTATTATTGCATTTTTACATGTGTAATAAGATGCTTTAGGACGTCAATCATTAAAATAGTGCATAAGTTAATTGAATAGACCGTAGTAGACAAGTGAAAGTTAAGAAATAAAAAAAAATATTAGAAAGTTTATTTTTCTCTAAGGGATATCTAAAAAAAATATTATGGCAATGGTTCGGCAGATGTTTTTTAAAATATCTACGTTTCATCAGCTATCTAACGAGGTATAACAATCTAGGGTTTGTATTACATTTCGTGGAAACAAAGTAGCAGCATGGCATAACTAACTATCACAACGCCCATTACTGGGCCCCAAAAGAGCTAAGGAATCCCAATAAGAAAAGAGTGAAGGGGTCCCAACGAAGATTCAGCGTGAATGTGTGGATGGGCATTATCTCCAATCATTTGATTGGACCTTACTTTCTCCCGGATAATCTAAATGGGGAAAGCTACGAAAATTTCCTGAGAGCAGACTTAAGTGATTTGCTGGATGATCTGCCACTCAACCTGATCAGGGACATGTGGTTCCAACACGATGGCTGCCCTGCCCATTTCAGGAGAAGTGTCAGAGACTGGCTGGACACAAATTATCCAAACAAATGGATAGGACGAGGTGGACCGTTGCCATGGCCAGCAAGAAGTCCGGACCTAACCCCCATGGATTTTCACGTGTGGGGGTGCATGAAAAGTCTTGTGTACAGCGAGCCGAATCCAGTTTCGTCTGTGGAAGACTTACGAGAAAGGATTGTGGATGCAGCCAATAAAATGAGGACCACGTTAACCACTGGAGTAGTAAAGACTGGTCTCCGTAGAAGGATGCGACAATGTATCAGAAATAGAGGCGGCCATGTTGAACATGAACTGTAGAATAAGAAAAAGTTGTGTGAAAATCTTTAATAAATGACATTTCATGCTTACCTATTATTTTATTTTACTTTTTAGGGCTAAGTATAAATTTTCTTCTCCACTGTCGCCTATAAAACTAAATTTTTTTCCATGCATTTGAATAAAACCCTAGATTATTATACCTCGTTAGATAGCTGATGAAACGTAGATATTTTAAAAAACATCTGCCGAACAATTGCCATAATATTTTTTTTAGATATCCCTTAGAGAAAAATAAACTTTCTAATATTTTTTTTATTTCTTAACTTTCACTTGTCTACTACGGTCTATTCAATTAACTTATGCACTATTTTAATGATAGACGTCCTAAAGCATCTTATTACACATGTAAAAATGCAATAATAATAATAATAAGATACACAAAATAAACAAAAATAAATTTAGTAGCCTAAAAATCGGCAATTTTCAATAAAAAAATTAAAAGTCGAATATCTCGAAAAGGGTTAAGTTTAGGGTAGGGTGTTTCATAGTGAAATAAGTCAGAAATGATGGGTACTCCACGCCCTTAACGGATCTAGCACGATTTTTCCTGTAACCCTGTATATGGAAGCCTATTTCCTTACAAAGTGGGTCGTCTTCTGGTTCAAAACGTGATAGTGATATTTATTTTACTGTATCATCACGTCCACTTGTTTGTAAAATCGAGTAGGTACCTACTTTATAATCGTAACATCATCGAATCGAATGCTTTCGATTTCCGCTCACACAGGCTGTGTCAAGGCTGTTGCCCAAAAATGGACAAGAGCTCGTATCTAGAGGCCATGCCATAATTCTTCATTGCAGAAACAAGGATTGTCACGAAGTTTTGCTAAATACACGAGCGCCTCTTATTAACATCACACTAAGATATTACTTGTTTTCAAAGAACGTTGACACAACGAACCGGTCTCACAAGCATCTTCGCAATTCAGATGCAATTTAAAGCCTTATAGCCTCGTAATAAAGTTGTATAGATGGCTGGTGACGATAACAGACAATCAATATCCGTTGCAACTTGTTTGGCTCAATTTGTCCTCGTATCTGAGATGTGAAAATGATATTTGATACGGTTTCAAGAAACATTCAACATTTGTTTAGTCAAATTACAATACCAAAGCAAAGTCTGGATTTATACGAATCCCTGAGATAGAGATATTCTTTTATTGTTTGTGCTAATATTGAGGAACCACATGATTATAATTTTTCGGAAATGGCGAGATGGTATTGATACTAGGCATTTTTATAGACCTTATATTTGTTTTCTTGAAAAATATAAAGTATTTACCTGAAAATGTTGATAGCTTAAAGCAGGGGTCGGCAACCGGCGGCCCGCGGGCCGCATGCGGCCCGTAGACTATCTCGGTGCGGCCCGCAACCCTGAGGTCCGTAAGAAAAAAATACCGAAGCAAAAGGCCATATAAATTCACTAGAATTTATACGGCCATGCTGCTGGGCCATGAGAGTATTCTTGAAAGCTCGCTCCCACGCGGGGTGATAAAAATGTACCTCTATTTCATTTCTTAAGAACTGTTTATCAAGACTGTGATGTTATGTATTGTTTCTACCGAAAATAAATATTTGCTGTACTTATTCAATTCTTGGCAATTTCTTTTGCGTTTATCCGCCGCACGTGCGGCGGCGGGCGGCTCCTTTGAGACAATAGGCGGGGCGGCAGTCTTTGATTAGACGCAGGTGTGCGGCGACGAAAAAATTCAAAGCGACCGGTTTTAGTTAAAATCACAGCCGCGCGCAGCTCTCGCCACATTCGGTTGTGGAAATTCGCCGGAAACTCACGTCTCATCTGGTTGCTAGCTACGCGTTTCGTTTCACCTTTCTTCCCTTCGCTGATAGCTTCTCACGCACGACGTATGAGGTAAGTTGTATGCACTCGCGAGCATTTTGTTTTATTTTATTTACTGCTTGTTAATGTGAACCTTCAGATTGATGGGTAAATGTTATAAGGACGGGGATAGTAGTTACATGACATGAAGTTAGTTACGAGTGTGTCATGTTTTAATTATTATTTGAATGTGGAGTTGAATTTGTAGGTGCTAACTGGAACATATAATTTTACAACGAATTTAATTTTTTTCATTATTGTTACAGAATAATTATATAAACATGGCTTCAAGAAAAAGGAAGATAGAAGAAGAAAAAAGAGTTTTTAACGAATTATGGACAGAATTATACTTTTTTATCGAGTTTAAAGGAAAACCGTTATGCTTGATTTGTCAAAAGAGTATTTCTGTAGTAAAGGAATATAACCTGAAGCGACATTACGACACCGAGCACAAAGCTAAATTTGACTGTCTTGAAGGAGAAATACGGAAAAGGAAAATTTCCACTTTGAAATCGTCATTACAAAATCAACAAAACATATTTAAGGTTGTGGCAGACAACAGCGAATCGAATGTTCGGGCCAGTTACAGGGTAGCAGAGATTCTTGCAAAAAGTGGACGTCCGTTTACCGATAGTGAATTAGTAAAAGAGTGTGTCTTAGCTATCGCAGAAGAAATATGCCCAGAGCAGAAAAAAATGTTTGAAAGTCTTAGTCTCTCTGCAAGAACTTGCACCCGACGTACTGAAGACTTGGGTGCTAATTTGTGTGAACAACTCAGGGATAAGGCGCAGTCTTTCGACTGCTTCTCTTTAGCGATGGATGAAAGTACGGACGTGTCGGATACAGCACAGTTACTCATATTTGTACGCGGCATTGACGAAAACTTTACTGTTTACGAAGAGCTTGTGAAAATGTGCAGTTTGAAAGGTACAACTACGGGAGAAGATTTATTTCACCATGTGGAACAAGCTCTGGATTCATTGCAATTAAGCTGGGAAAAGTTAACAAGTGTCACTACCGATGGAGGCAAGAACATGAGCGGTCAAAACAAAGGTGTTGTTGGGAGAATCATCAGCAAAGTGAAAGATTCTGGATCTACTGTGCCATTGATTTTTCACTGTATTGTCCATCAAGAGGCATTGTGCTCCAAAGTTATATCCTGGAAAGAAATAATGGATACTGTAACATCCACTGTTAATTTTATAAGAAGAAATGGGCTCACACACCGTCAGTTCCAAAAGTTTTCTTTTTCAAAAGATCTGGAAGCTGAACATGGTGACGTGGTTTACTACTGTGAAGTGAGGTGGCTCAGTCGAGGTGCCGTTTTGGAACGGTTTTTTGATTTGAGGAAAGAAATTGGCAACTTCATGGAGATGAAAGGAAAGCCAGTAGAAGAGCTTACTAACAAACAGTGGATTATCGATCTTGGTTTTTTGACTGATTTGACTAAGGACCTGAATCAGCTCAACAAACGCTTGCAGGGAAAAAATAAATTGATTTGCGATATGTATACAGATGTAAAGTCATTTGAAAGGAAACTGAAACTGTTTATCAAGCATATTGATGAAAAAAAGCTTGACCATTTTCCTAATTGCAAGAAAGCCGTGGAAGAAGCTGGAGATAATTTTGTGTGGCAAAATATTACAATGAGAAACGTGTTAACACAACTACAAACTGAGTTTGTAAATCGATTCACCGACTTTAAAAAGAGCTCCCTTAACATGGAAATATTCCAAAACCCCTTTGCAATTGATATTAGTGAGATACCAAGCAATTTGCAAATGAACATAGTAGATTTGCAAAGTAATAGCACACTTAAAACGGCATTTAAGGAAAGCACTGACTTGATACAGTTCTACGGAGGTTTGGGTTCTGAAAACTTCAAAGAATTGAAAAAGTTTGCTCAGCAGATAATAACTATGTTTGGTAGTACATATTTGTGTGAGCAGACTTTTTCAATTCTCAACTACCGCAAAAATAAGAATTGTTCGCGGTTAACGGATGAACATTTAGACGCGATACTGCGCGTGTCTACTACTAAAATGAAAGCAGACGTTAAAAAACTTGCAAGTCAAATGCAGCCTCAAAAATCTCACTAGTTCTTACTTTTATGTTAGTATAGTAGTTCAATTAAAAAAGAGATAATTGTATGAATATATATGCGTTTTATTTCAAATATTAAAAATACATGCCCGAACATATAAATATAAGTGCGGCCCGCACTGATACTCTGGCAACATATGTGGCCCGGCTATAGCATAAGGTTGCCGACCCCTGGCTTAAAGTATCCATATGTGCTTTGCAATATTCAATCCTATCTTCAAGTGTTACAGGGTATCGTCTAAGAGTACAGTTTCATGAATAAGAGCAAACATGAAACACTTGTGTAACCTTCAATTAGCAGAGTAATATATTATTTTGCTACTTCTGTTATCTTTGGCAAATAGATTCGCACTGCGTCTCTTAATACAAAATTATTTTTCTCAAGACATTTCTTTGAAAACTAGCAAGCCATAATCATTTTATTAGCTTTGTAAATAGATATGACTTCGTTCAAAACTTGTTCAATATTACAATTTCAAGCTGCATTTTTGTGAAATGTTGATTTTTCCTGTTATAAGATGCTACCGTCTCGCTGGCGCCATCTTGCCGGAAAGTACATGAGATTATCTTTGTGGTGACATACAGCTTAAAATTAAATCTTGTTACATGGCTTCCAAGCGTCTAATTTAGATTTTCATTCACAGCTCCCTGATCATTTTGCATCAAAAAAAAGCATGTGTGCAATTCACTCGAGGTAGAAGTGAAACCTTCAAATACCACGCGCATGTGCTTGGGATCTACCGACTCACTCTCTTTCTCTGTCCTACTTTCTACCTTTGTGTATCTTTCTTTCTCTCTCCCTCTTGCGTTGGAATATTGAACGCTACTTGTTGCTAACGCTCGCGCTGGCCTGTAACAGGTATACTACGCGCATGCGTTCGAGTGCCACGCATTCACTTTCGCTCTGTCTCTTTCTATTCTCCCTCCCCAGGAGCGTTGAACGTTTAACGCAACAGTGATTTCATACCCCCTCCATGGTATCGTTAAACGTTTAACGCAATCTTGTTGGAAGTCACATTAGAAGTTTCACTTCAAAACGTAGCAAGCGCATCTGAGTCTACTAGGGTATTGATTATCTTTTGTATTTAGATTTTGAGCAGTTTATGTTCGAGCCAGTACTCCAGTTGTACTCCTGACGGATTAACTTATCAGGAGCTGCGAAATGGTTCTATGTTAAAGCCTACTCAAGTAACTAAGCCTTTATATGAACCGGGTCAAATCTCGGTGGAGTTCGGTTGGTCATGATGTGGCTTACATTGTTACACTTGGTGAACATTCGTCACACAAATAGCGTGGTTTTAAGATTTGGTTTTAAGTCAAAATTTTTTTAGAAACTAGAAAGAAGTACCATCAAGAAATGAGGAAACCCGTACTAATAAGCACATACCATTGATGAAATAGGTAGAGCCACGTTGACCGCATTAGATACGCTAGCATCCCATTAATAGAAATTATAAATGCAAGAGTTCATTTGGACGTTCGTTAGCATAACTACTGTGGCCAAACAAGTCTGCAGCGGCCAATCTGTTAGGCCTGTAATTTGCAAAATAAAGGACTTACTCTCATTAGCATTCGTAGTGGTGTTGTCAATTGTTGGAGGTGAAGGGGCTGGTGGAGTCGATGCAGAAGTTGGCTCGGCATTGGTTATAGATCGACGCGTGCGCTCATGGTCCAACCTCAGTATGTCCACCCGGAACCCGTCGAGGCTCTTCCCGTTATCCACAGTGTAGTCCTCACTCCATGCTGCAAAGAAACTTCACATTAAATAACGGCGAGATAAAAATATATTAGGTTTTATAACAAATCAGTAGTAAACGGAAATAGGGTACAAAGTTTTAGATTTTAACCCTTGAGAGTTTTTTAAAATAGAAAGCTAGTTTACCTGGGGATGTTCTTAGCTATGTATGTTGTACGGATCTTATTGTGTCGGGGGTTTTTTAAATTTATAATTTTACTTTTATTAGCATGTATTAACGGATAATTTGTCAATCTTAATAATTGTTAAGTATCGGAAAAGTGAACGTTACGTTACGAACACCTAACAATGTACCCATACTGCAGCTCTTAACTTCGATTTACATCAGACGAGCGAATGCTCATGCTATCCCCACTCTATCAAATTCTTTTAGTGTAAACAGACGTAGCGCATTCTTTCGTTGTTTTGTGTGCGTTCCCAAAGATTCTATGGAATATTCTAAGAATGCTCGCTCGCTTGATGTAAACCGTACTAGAGCGTGCGAACAGTTCTTTAGAGCATTTAGCAGAATGCATAGTGTTTGAACGTGCTCGATCCCCGGAGCGTTCTCTTCAAAGTGTTCTTGTGTTCTTGACACGAATGAGCTATGCGCATTCGTTCGGCTGATCTAAACATCTATCGTGCAAGAATTCTAATTCTTCGTTCTCATTCTTGCTCGTTGATATTTTGGTGTAAACGCTTAGAACGATCTTTCGTTTACACTAAAAGAACGAGAAAGAATGCTTTTGTTCTAGGACTAGCTCTATGTTCATTTGGTTTAATCGCGCCTTAAAACGACTGTGACAGACAGTCCGACGCAAGATTGATAACATAAGGTCTGTACCGACTTGTGACCTATGGGATTATGATTTTCCGGGGTCCGAAACAGCCTAAAACTTTTTCAGCATATTAAGTCACGTCATGATATGACATGGACATGAAGTTTAGATGAGAATATTTTTGTGACAGTGGTCGCGGAAATTCAAATGTACCGATTCATACAGTATACAGTATTTATGCTTCAGGTCTCGTCCAAAGACCATTTCTTACTATACGAAGGGCACACTAAAAGTTTCCGGAATTATTGATAAAAAATACTATTAATGGTCAAAAAATGAATTTATTATTTCCCAAAATATTCTCCCTTTGCGTCAATGCACTTTAATACGATTGAATCAATTTTGAAAACATTTGTGCCACTCCTCCGTGGTGACGTCAGATACCTGTTTTTCATACTCTCTTCTCTCTCTCCCTTCTGGTGATGAAAACCGTTGATCGCGTAATTGGTTCTTGATTTTTGGGAACAGAACAAAGTCACACGATGCCAGTTCCGGACTGTATGCTGAATGACTCATAAGTAGTACGTTTTTCGCCTTCAAAAACTCATGTCTGTCTGGCCGTGGGGAAACTTGCATTATCGTGGTGCAAGATGATACGGCGTTTACATTATTTTCACGGAGTTTGTCAATAATTTCCGGTAAACAAATGGTCGTGTACCAGTCACTATTTACGGTGCGACGATTTTCTAAAGCAACAGTAGTCACGTGTCCAGTTTTATTAAAAAAAGAAGCAATCATCCGCTTCGAGGCACTTTTCACGCGCGCCACTTTGGTTGGTTTCGGCTCATCTCGAAAGACCCATACGCTCGATTGCTGCTTCGTTTTTGGATCATAGCTATAAATCCATGTTTCGTCACCTGTTACTATGTCCCACACCAAATTGGAAGCCCCTTTGTTGTATCTGGCAAGCATAGCATGGCACCAAGTGATGCGGCCCGTTTTTTGAGCATCAGTCATATTGTGTGGGATCCATGGAGAACACAGCTTTCTCACACCTAAATGTTTGTGTAGGATTGACTGTATTTGACTCATGCCTATGTCCAAAGATGTTCGAATCTCATGGTAGGTCACATGTCTGTCTGTTTCAATCATACGGCGCACAGCATCAATGTTTTTGTTGTTCACAGCGGTGCACGGGCGACCTTCACGAATTTCATTATCGAGATTGACACGACCGCGTTTGAATTCTGCAAACCAGCTATAAACAGTCGTCTTGCATGGTGCTCCTTCGCCAAAAGCAGATTGAAGCCGAACGACGCTCTGCTGAGCTGTCAAATTACATTTAAAATCGTAAAAAATCAAGCAACGAAAATTTTCCCGAGTTAAATCAATTTTACTGTAATCACGCAATTTTTAAATTTACGCTACAATGTGAAAACAATTGACAATCAGATGAAACAAATTTTATTTTACGGCTAAAGAGTTCCATTTTCAAATGTAGTAATAACTTTTTAAATATTTTATGTAAGTGCCCAATTCAGGAAACTTTTACTGTGACCTATGTACATATAGAAGCATTACGAGTTATGGTGATGACACTGTCACACTTCAGATCCAAATTGCTAAAATACAAGAAAAACCGTCTCCCGTCTCTCCCGCTCGGCATCAGATGCAGGCTTTTATGTCTGGTCGGTCAGCAACCTGTCATTAATTTTTTTTATTGGAAATAAACAGTACTAGGTAATTTGACAACCTCCGTAGCGCAGTGGGCGTATAGCCGGATGTGACGCAGGAGGTAGCGGGTTCAATTCCCGCCGCGGGACAAATGTTTGCATGATCTACAAATATTTGTTCCTGGTCTGGATGTTTTTGTATATATTAGAAGTATGTATTTACAAAAAAAATGTTTGTAATTATTCTATCAGTTATCTGGTTCCCATAGTACAAGCTCTGCTTAGTTTGGGGCTAGATAGCGCTGTGTGAAATGTCCACCAATATTTATTTATTATTATTTATTTATTTAGTTTGATTCTCAAATATGACCGCAACTAAGAGGTAAACGTAGTGACGTAGAAAAACAGTTAGTTAAATGAAAGGTGATTACTGGATTTAAAGTCGATGCGATATGCGCGGTATCAACATCATTTACTGTATATGTAATGTAATGTAAGCAATTTTGACCTTTGAGAGACAGGTTATAAGCTAGCGGAGTCTAGGTGAACTAACTGATTATTAACAAAGTATGTACACTTAGTAATTTTAGATACATATGCACCATTTTATCTGGCACCAAGTAGGAGTAAAAACTTATTGAAGTGGCAACAAATGCAAGCGTATTTACCTACAATTCCACAAGCAAGGAGAACGGTAACAAAAGCTACGGTAACCGCTTACTAGGTATCAGTTTTTGGTATACAGGGTGTTTGGTAATATACTGACGATATTCAAGTGACGGTTTCTCAAGACATAAAAAGACTTTATGAAAAAAAAAACTACTAATTATATAATCAAATTTTAAAGAAAATCGACTAAGTTTAGGTGGTTAATTCTATTTATATAAAACATACTGCCTACTCTTGCAATCGACATCCAAAATTAAAGGCCGTAATCCACAAAAGACGTGCTACTAGTACCTACCTACTACCGTAGATCTTAGGCAGGCGTGTATATTTGATATCTTTCGGAAATGGCTGCGGGTTTTGGGTTAGAAAGGGACAACAAGAAATATCTCGAGACGTCACCAATAAAGTATACCTATGTGGTCAGATGACAAGTATTAAGCAATAGCACAACATAAGTTTAATAAAGTATTTGTTTTTACATGCCAAAATAAATTTCACATTTCTATGGTAAACATTTTACATATTTATTTATTATGCTCATCAAAATAACCCCTTTCATTTTTGTGCGTATATTATTAAACACCCTATATATATATGCTTACTTAACACCTTAATGGTATAAAAAACCTATAACCAGTAAAGCCAGGCTGTAAATGATGGTATTTAAAGGGGGGGTAATGCCCAATACTGGGGGTAAGGCACAAAACGATGGGTCTAATCCACAAAACACCCTAATGCGGGACGCTCAGTGCAGATCTTATTCCCCCACCCTAGAGTTAGATGGTGAAGGTCAGTGTATAATGCTTGGTCTCCTTTGGACCCTATAATTCAAGCGATAAATCAAAAATTAATGATAATTCTATCAGTTTAACGTCTGCGTGACCCTAATGATATCGAACAGTATAATAAACCTTACATAAACATTGATAAGCCGCTATTTATTATAAAAATGTACCCACATAATGTCAAGGAGAGATTGATAGAGATAGAGGTAAAGATACGTGCTTGTTTATATTAACAAGTATGGTTGTAAGCCATCGATTACAATAATCGTTCCAGTTAACAATCCGTGGTAAAAATATTTTCATGAAAAATTGCTTATAAAATGAAGCTTTTAATAGGTTGGGGAAAAAGTCTTTTCGCATTATAGTATGTATGAACTTGTAATAAAATCTCTTTGGCTATACTATTTGTATCTGGCTGGTTTTGGTATCATTCAAAGTTTAAATTTTAAAGAAGATAATTCCAAATTCAAATTAGGAAAATGTGTGATTTTTATTTGTTTTTCGTACTGCAAAGATGAGTGAATCTAATGAAGAAATTCGATACATTTTAAAATTTTACTACAAAAAAGGTAAAAATGCAAGGCAAGCCGCGAAAAAAATTTGCGATGTTTATGAACCTAGTGCAGTGTCTGTGAGAGTAGCACAAATTTGGTTTAAGCGTTTTCAATCTGGAAATTTTGATGTCAAAGATGCACGTTGCTCTGGTCGCCCTATTACGGATAAAATTGATGCCATTTTTTAATAAGTGGAGCAAGATCGGCATATCAGTAGTTACGACGTAGCTGAAGAACTGGGAATTGACCACAAAACAGTTTTGGCGCATTTGAAACAAACTGGGTACACAAAAAAGCTTGATATTTGGGTACCCCACGAGCTCACTGAAAGAAACCTAATGAACCGTGTACTCATTTGTGATTCTTTATTACGACGTAATGAAACCGAACCATTTTTGAAGAAGCTGATAACTGGTGATGAAAAGTGGATCACGTACGACAAGAACGTGCGAAAAAGGTCGTGGTCAAAGGCCGGTCAGGCTTCACAGACTGTGGCGAATCCCGGGTTAACTCGCAACAAGGTGATACTGTGTGTGTGGTGGGATTGGAAAGGCATTATTCATTATGAGCTATTACCACCAGGCAGGACCATTGATTCTGAACTCTACTGCGAACAACTGATGAGATTAAAGCAAGAAGTTGAGAGAAAGCGGCCGGAATTAATCAACAGAAGGGGTGTGCTTTTTCATCATGATAACGCTAGACCTCACACATCTTTAGCCACTCAGCAAAAATTAAGAGAGTTTGGCTGGGAGGTGTTAATACATCCGTCGTATAGTCCTGACCTTGCACCTTCAGATTTCCACCTAGTTCGGTCTCTTCAGAATTATTTAGGCAGTGTCAGGTTAACACCACGAGAGGACTGCCAAAACCACTTGTCGCGGTATTTTGATCAAAGCCCCAAAATTTCTATAGCAATGGGATCATGTCCCTACCTACAAGATGGCAAAAAGTTATCGAACAAAATGGTACCTACATACTTTAGTTAAATGTAAATAAACTATATTAAAAATGTTTTGAATTTTCTTAAAAAATGCAAAGAAACTTTTTCCCCAACCTAATATAATAGGAACCGCAAGCAAATTCAAATGAGCCCAGACACTAGTAGCCTACTATAATAGTAGTTTCGTTGCCTAGCATCCGTCTCCATCATGAGACCACCTTCATGGTACCATATTATTGCGGTGTCACCAAAGTTACATGATGTATTCCAAATTTCAGCTCAGTCGTTTGTGGGGAACTGTTTTAAAATTCAGTTGCAAGATTTGACCTAAGCAAACAAACATTGCTAGGTAAACAAAAGCTTCTAATAAACAGCTCAACTCGAGCCGTTTAGCTGTGGCAAGACAAACAGACAGAGAGGATCGTATCGTAGTACCACAGTATAGATACTCAGCCCGGCTTGCACAACGATCCCTAAACGAATTTAGCGACTAAACATGTTTAAATTTGGCCTAATTGTATGATTTGACAACTCTCTTAAACACTTTTGGTAGCGTCGCTAAATACGTTCAGGGATCGTTGTGCAAGTCACCCTCAGACTTTTAGTACTCTAGCATATTTATAGAAGTTCTGTAATTTTTTTTAATGTTATTTCTAACAGGCTTACAGCCCACCTGATGGTATAGCCGTCACCATCGCCTATTGATACCGGCAATACCCGGGGTATTGTCGATGCGTTCCCTACCCTGTAAAAACCTCTATGCATTTCTCTTGAAGCGTACCATGTCGTAGCCTAACGGGAAACCCTCAGATGGTAGCTCATTCCACATCTTGCAAGTATGGGGTAGAAAAGATCGCGTGAAACCTGTGGTGCGCGATACCCAATTGCCGACTATATGTCATCAAAAAATTACAAAAAAATAACGCTCGGTGTCTCGATAAACTCCGAGCTGAGAACAGATCTCAATTATAAACTTGAGTATTCCATTTTTCTAAACTTGACACCAAGACTTTTAATCAAGTACGTTTTTCCAAAACCCCCCCCTTATTTGTTCACATAGATCCTGGCCATCCAAAGGTTTCCTGGAAGAGATCGCTTTTAGCGATAAGGCCGCCCATTGTACATATGATTTAAAAGTGTATTTTCGTTTATATGTTTATATTTAATGGTGTGCAATAAAGAAATTATCTAATCTACCTATTTTTGCGTTAGGGCCGAAAAACTGGCATATAGTTAAGAAGCCTCCAGTTAAACTTGCTTTTTTAAGAACCCGAATCGGTCCATCCGTTTAGGGACTACGATTCCACAAACAGACAGACAGATACAGCAAGATTTAATACATTACATCCCTCTCACTAATACTAAAATGCGAAAGTTTGGGTGTTTGTTTATTTATTTATTTGTTACAATCACGTCGTAACAGCTGAACCGATTTCAATGAAATTTAGTATTTACGTAGATTATAACCTGGATTAAAACATAGGCTACTTTTTATCCCCTAAATCAGGTCCCATGGGATAAAAATGGTGTGTCAAGTCAAGTTGCAACAGCGAGTTTAGCATTATTTCTAGGTTACCTACACATTTAGTAGTGTAACGCGTACGTACATAGTTGCGGGCAACAGCTACTTAATACATACATTATATTATAACACATTATAACTTTTTGTGTTGTAACTAGTAGCACGTGAAAAATCATATGATTATAAATATCATACAATTTTAAAAATCACACGTACATATTTTCCTTCACATAACCTGCTAAAAATCATTGAAATGAAATCACTTTCAGTTTTCATCGTATATCGGTCGCAGTCATTCGGGTCTGCTACAAATCACAGTCATCAGTATGTCATAAAGAAAAATCATTGCCTGTGATTTATCACATGTGAAATAGCAGTGATAAAAAATCATCGTATGATTATATAAAAATGATTTTAAAATAGCAATAATTTCCATACCTTTACAGTAGGCCTTGCCTTGCTAGACGATCATGTAGAACAACAGAATAAATAATAGCCAGCATATTTTTATAGCCATCTTGTATTTTTGCATATTATTACGCTTGTGGTCTATGTAGGTTGCAGAAGCCAAGACGTTGAACCGGTTACGGTCTGGCCAGCATCACATGTGTCCACCATATTCGCGACCTACGTGAAACGAGTTCGCCATATGTTTCGATTGTCACAGTACAATGCAGCAATAAGAAAATCGTAAGTAATTTCGGGGCCAGCCTGTAGTTTTGAGGTCGCCTGAAAGCCTGTTACTATTATATAGGATGCTTCGGAGTGTATGTCAATGAAAGGGGGGCATTGTCTTTTCTAATGAGAACAAAGTTGGTTTTACGCACTTTTATATGCACTACTGGCCAAGCACACGATATTCGACCATATTATTTTTTTAGCTTAATTTTAGCTTTCGCTCCCTTCTTCTTCATATAAACTCTAACTATGCTAAATTTCACACTCCTCCGTGCGCGCAATAAGCTTAAAAGGGGTACTTACAAAGTTTTCTCTTGACGTATAACCCGAAGTCAAACATCTTGACTTAACCATTCAAAGTTATTACATATCTTTACAAAATCTTAGTAATTTGCATGCGTTAAATACCCCCCTGTGACCCCCAACAAAATAAATTTCATGGTTAGTAGCTGTCTAATATGATATTATTACTACTATACCTATTTAATAGGTACTTAGTCGGTAACAACGTGACGCACTGTTTATAAGTTTCAAACAATAGTTGAATAACAATTGTCAAGACTCCGTTCCGTACTCAGTACGGCTGTATCTTAGTCATTTCCAACTTCAGAACAAGAAGGAGGTTTTCAATTCGTCGAAATCTTATTTTTTTATGGTATTTCCCCGATTACGCCTGGACCGATTCAAGAAATTATATTATTGTTTAAAAGGGTATACTTCCCAGGTGGTCACATTTGCCACAAGTCAGGATCTGATGATGGGATCCCAAAAAAATCGAGGGCAACCCTCCAATTTTATAAGGACGCAATTAAGTTTTATGTTTTTAGCTCAGAACATTTGTCAACCCATTTGGAAAATTATTTTTTATTTGAAAGGATACTTTCATATTAGTCTCATAGAAATTTCATCAAAATCAATAAGTAGTTTGGTTAAGTCCGTTATATTTTTGTTAAAATTAACTTATAACGAAATTAATTTTGCAATTGATATTGGTCATTTCGTATGAACATTATATGAACTGAAACCCAACTGCAAACATAAGTTGGTCGACTACCGCTCGTAAAATAGAAAATAGTACCTATAGCAAACTTTGATAAATATTGCAGTTCTTAGTGTTTTTGAAAGACCTTTTCAACGATAGCCAACACGATGAGGTACCCTAAAAACAAGTTCATTTTTTATTTTTTTATCTAAACTTACTATGCGTCACTAAAACGTAGATAACACCATGGCAAATTTCACCTTTACAGCGCATATACTAAACGAATAAAACGGCTGTAACAGGTAGGACAGAAAGTTAGACAGTCGGGCATGGCAAAACTATATTCTACCATGTTTGTTATAACTATATTCTAAAAACAGTGAGTACCTAACTAATTTAAATTTTCTGGTTTCAAACCAGTTCTAAAAGTGTTTTTCAAGTTTTATTTGTTGACGCTAACGAACGTTAACGCAAGCGGTTTTATATTTTTTACAAAAAAATTAAAACCGACTTCAAAATTATTAATCACTGAAAATATTATTTCGTTAGTTGGATAGCATAGATTTTTAATTGTTTGTACTATTGCGATGGCCACTGAAACAACTGTTTTTGTGATCTCCAATAAATACTTCAATCGCAATACATGAGCTGTTTATTATTGAGGAGTGAGTAGGGTATCTTCAAAGCCCGTGGTCTGATGAACTGTTAGAGACTGACCTGAACAACATATGAGTATTGTATCTCCAACACAATACCTCAATCCCAATATATGAGCCGTTTGTCGTTAGTAGGGTAGTTTCAAATATTATTTTATCATCTTTTGTGCGCTCTTCCTATTTCCAATATTTGAGTCCACAGGCTCCACATAATTAGCCAGAGTATTCTTTTAGAGACTTCTCATTTGTTTAAATTAACTAAATGTTACATTTTGTCGCAGTCAGTGCAAACGGTTGTATATATGATAAAACGGTAGGTTTTCAGGAGAGACAAATAAATGTATATTTTGTAAATTTGGATTCATAGAATAACAACAATCAGGGACAAGCTTTAAATTAATCAAATCTATGGATTTGTAAGGTGCCTGGTAAAAAATTTCGGACTATATATTATATATTTTCGTCCTTTTGGAAAAAAAAGGAATATTGAGATACTTCCTTTTGAACTGATAGCGATGATTTGTAGAATGCTGCCTTCAGTGAAATGATATATCTGTAAAGTCTCAGAACACAATGCGGTTGCGTAGGCTGCGGCATGATTCAAGTTAATTTATATAATGTCGAATTGCACATCTCTTGGACTGAGCGGAAGAATCCGCTTACGTTAGAGAGTTAAGACCATCTGGCTCTTTTTATATGTATATATTCTTAAATAAGTATTGTAAAGAATCCTGCACTAAAAACTGGGTACGTGTCGTACGTACGTCAAAACATGCCGCTTTGAATAGTGATGAGTTATATGTATTTAAAAAAGTGGCTGGTGGGTACTAGTGAATGTGGAATTGCTAGTAACTTTACTTTCAAGATCTGTCACCAATAGACCAACTGAAGACATAAGTTGGTCGACTACTGCTCAAAACCAGTAAAGCCTTCTCAGCTTTGGTAATTGTTCTTCAGTCAATGCGCTACTTAATATGTATACAAGAATGGAAGGAGGCATAAACCGATCAGCACAACGATATCTTCTAAACGAATGCAGTAAAAGTACATAAGATTGGACAACAAAGAAGTTCACATCTTTGCAGTTCATTCACATCGCATCATAGAAGTCGATGAATGAAGAGTGCATTATCTGCGAGCATAACAGGGTAAATTGCGGTCATAATAGGGTCGAAATTGATCAACAAAGATGCATCTCGCCGGGATAACGACCTTAAGTTTATCACAAGCGAGATTGACACTTAGCTTGATTGTGAGGAAGTCTGGAATTATCTTGACGTCTGTATAGCGACTGGTACTCCTATTCTTTTTTTAGTTTTGGTTATTTGTAAATAAAAGTACTGCAGGCATATGTTACAAGTCAAGTCAAGTCAAATATTTTTATTCATTAAAATCACGAGGATCACTTCGAAACGTCAATTTTACTGCCTGTTCCTTCGCGACCAAGCCAGGAAAGAAAGGCAAGAAACAAGGCTGGTTTTTTTTAATGATCCTTTTACAATACATAATACAGAAAATAAATTACGTCTAAATTGTAACATTTTGAACGAGTTGGAGCAATTTCAATCTCAAGCTTCTCTATCATCTAAATAATCCGATATTTTATAGTAGGCTCTTTTATAAAGATTTTGTTTAATTACGTTTTTAAATTTTCTAATTGTCAACTTTTGTACACACCTTGGGAGTTTGTTATAAAAACGTACACCTTGCCTTTTAAACGATTTACTAACTTTATGGAGTCTACAAGTGGCAACAGCGAGTTTATCTTTATTTCTAGTATTAAAATTATGATTATCGCTATTTTTCTTAAACAAGTTAATATTTTTGTGAACATACATTAGATTTTCATAGACGTACGAGGCATGCCTTTTAAGTTTTGTCGTTTGAAGAAAAAAACACATCTAGAACCTTATAGTACTTTTTATTGTTTTTCAAAGTATTCACAACGTAGCTTAAAACACTTTTCCATTCGCTCAAACCAGTTATTATAACATTTATTCCACTCTAAAGTGGGGTGTTCAAAATGGCTGTCTTGAAAGCGTCGACTGCTTCTTCACCGGACTGGAACCTTTGACCACGAAGACTTTTCTTAATTTTAGGAAATGTAAAGAAATCGTTAGGGCTAAGGTCAGGACTGTATGGAGGATGGTCAAGAATTTCTACTTTTTCCTGCTTCAAATACTCAATCGTTTGACGAGCGCTGTGTGAGCTTGCGTTGTCGTGGTGCAGGATGATGCGTCGCTTTGAGTTAGATTTTCGAAGTTCGGCGATGACTTGTGGTAAACAAACTGTAGTATACCACTCTGCGTTAACCGTTCTACGATCTTCAAGTGCAATAGTCGCAACATGGCCGGTTTTTCCAACGAACGTGGCCACCATCTTCTTTGAAGTGCTTCGAGAACGAACAACTTTAGTCGGCTTTGGCTCGTCTTGAAAGACCCAGATTGTAGATTGTTGTTTGGTATCAGGATCGTAGGCATAGATCCAAGATTCGTCACCACTTATGATGTCGTAGACGTGATTTGACTCCCCTCGGTTGAACCTTTGCAGAGTTTTCTTACACCATCTGACGCGGGCCGCCTTGTGATCGTCGGAAAGCAGATGCGGTATCCAACGGCAAACTAGCTTTCTCACACCAAGCGCTTCATGCAAGATCTTCTGAATGGTTGTCCCTGAGATGCCTAATAGAGCCTCTATCTCTCGATACGTCACATGACGATCTTCGAGAATTAGTTGTCTCACAGCAATGATGTTATCTTCAGTGAAGGCGGATTTTGGGCGTCCTTCGCGAAATCTGTCACTAACACTAGTATGTCCACGCTGGAATTCTAAATACCAGCGTTCGACAGTCCGCAGACATGGGGCTACATCACTGAACACAGATGTTAGCTCTTCTAAACACTGAAGCCGTGTCAGGCCTTCTTCTTTTCTTTTCTTCTAAAGTTGTAGAAAATTATTGCACGAACATTTTCCTTAGAAAGATTCATTTTCGTACGTGACCTGACAGATTCAAATCGAAACTGTGACTAAACAATAGCATTAATCCTAATACTTTCAACTGTTTTGAGATTCAAAATGTAAACACATTCGAATATAGAACAGTTCCAAATTCAAAATTGCCGGAAAATATGGAAACGACAGAACTTAAAAGGCATGCCTCGTATTGACAAGGGAATGTCATAATATTTATTTTTTTAAACTTATTGCGTAATGACTCTCTGGGGCTCATATTATAAATTGCACGAACAGCCCTCTTCTACGGATATGCGTTTTGTATATAAAATCAAACATAACAGCGATGCCTTCAATGTTCTTCACCTACGAGGGGAGTTCAATGTATTTTCGGTATAGGCATGAAAGAATAAGCAGAAAATTCTGAATAAAATTTATTTTTCAACGTAGTCCCCTAGGATCTGAACACACTTATTTGTACTGGAAAATAACTTTTCACTTCCCTCCAAAAATATTTTTCTTCCTGTTCTGAAAAATTATCGTTAATTGCTGCCTTTAACTCTTCATCGTCGGAAAAATACTTGCCTAGAAGTTCTTTTTTGAGATTTGGGGACAGAAAGTAATGACTAGGGGCTAGGTCCGAGCTGTAGGGTGGATGATTGATTACTTCAAATCTGCAATCCCGCACAGCAGCATTGACAATGCGCGCCTTGTGAACAGGCGCGTTGTCGTGCAGAAGCAATACACCTGCGGTCAATTTTCCCCGTCTTTTTTCTTTTATTGCCTCCTTTAAATTGCGCAGGGTGTTAGCGTAAGTTGCGCCAGTAATACTCTCACCTTTTTTTGTGCACTCAATTAATAAGATTCCCTTGGAATCCCAAAACACTGTGGTCATGAACTTTCCGGCGGATAGGCTGACTTTGAACTTCTTTGGTGGGGCTGTTCCTTTTTTATGCCACTGCATAGACTCCTGCTTGCTCTTAGGTTCATAGTGATGAACCCACGTTTCATCACCAGTAACAATCCGATCATAAATACTTTGCGGATTTTCACCACAGAGCTCCAAAAACTCCTTGCAACAAACAACTCGCACTTCTTTCTGAAGCGCTGTGAGTATTTGCGGCACCCATCTTGCACTGACCTTTGACAAATTCAGATGGTCATGAAGGATAGTGTGAATGGTACCCACAATAGCTTGGTTCTTTCTGCTAATATTTTCACTCTCACACGGGCATCTTCGAGTACAAGTTTCTCAACAATTTTTACGTTTTCTTCAGTAGCGGCACTAACCGGCCCACCGGCACGAGGGTCGTCTTCAATACTCTCCCCGTTTAAATTCACTTGACCACTTCTAAATTGTAGATAATGAAGGGGCAGAATTTTGGTAAACAGCCATCATTTCTTTATGAATTGCTTTTTGAGTCTTTCCTTGTTTTGTGAGGAATTTTATCACAGCGCGATGCTCGATTTTTTTCAACATTGTCGTATCAGTCATCGTAGTTGCCTTTCCGAAATGATATTTTGAATACTAATGGCGACAATCAAATAAAATTTTGTATTTATACCCTCAATGAGTGTCATAAACGAATAAGATAATTTAATTACCCTTATCATTAGTGTAATAGGTTGGGGAAAAAGTCTTTTCGCTTTATAGTATGTATGAACTTGTAATAAAATCTCTTGGCTATACTATTTGTATCTGGCTGGTTTTGGTATCATTCAAAGTTTAAATTTTAAAGAAGATAATTCCAAATTGAAATTAGGAAAATGTGTGATTTTTATTTGTTTTTCGTACTGTAAAGATGAGTGAATCTAATGAAGAAATTCGATACATTTTAAAATTTTACTACACAAAAGGTAAAAATGCAACGCAAGCCGCGAAAAAAATTTGCGATGTTTATGGACCTAGTGTCTGTGTATGTGACCTAGTGTAGTAGTCTGTGAGAGTAGCACAAATTTGGTTTAAGCGTTTTCAGTCCGGAAATTTTGATGTCAAAGATGCACGTCGCTCTGGTCGCCCTATTACGGATAAAATTGATGCCATTTTTTAAAAAGTGGAGCAAGATCGGCATGTCAGTAGTTACGACGTAGCTGAAGAACTGGGAATTGACCACTAAACAGTTTTGGCGCATTTGAAAAAAACTGGGTACACAAAAAAGCTCGATATTTGGGTACCCCACGAGCTCACTGAAAGAACCCTAATGAACCGTGTACTCATTTGTGATTCTTTATTACGACGTAATGAAACCGGACCATTTTTGAAGAAGCTGATAACTGGTGATGAAAAGTGGATCACGTACGACAAGAACGTGCGAAAAAGGTCGTGGTCAAAGGCCGGTCAGGCTTCACAGACTGTGGCGAAACCCAACAAGGTGATGCTGTGTGTGTAGTGGGATTGGAAGGGCATTATTCATTATGAGCTGTTACCACCACGCAGGACCATCGATTCTGAACTCTACTGCGAACAACTGATGAGATTAAAGCAAGAAGTTGAGAGAAAGCGGCCGGAATTAATCAACAGAAGGGGTGTGGTTTTTCATCATGATAACGCTAGACCTCACACATCTTTAGCCACTCAGCAAAAATTAAGAGTTTGGCTGGGAGGTGTTAATGCATACGCCGTATAGTCCTGATCTTGCACCCTCAGATTTCCACCTGTTTCGGTCTCTTCAGAATTCTTTAGGCAGTGTCAGGTTAACATCACGAGAGGACTGCCAAAACCACTTGTCGCGGTATTTTGATCAGAAGCCCCAAAATTTCTATAGCAATGGGATCATGTCCCTACCTACAAGATGGCAAAAAGTTATCGAACAAAATGGTACCTACATACTTTAGTTAAATGTAAATAATCTATATTTTTTTTTTTTTTAATTTTCTTAAAAAATGCGAAGAAACTTTTCCCCAACCTAATATTACCCAGATATCGAGAATACATTGTACGCCCCTCGTAGAGTCGAGACCATGCAACGGATACACGAACGCGTTGATGAGATTTAAGTCTTATGCACAAAATCTAAGTTTACATAGAGGTAAAGATGACTAAATGCCAATTGTCTAAAAGATTACAGCAAGTGTTGCGTTGGCTCATGCGGATTGCAGGTAGTGAAGCAATCGGCATCGCCAGCGAGACTTCCGATTGCAACGATTCGTTTCTAACTCTACAAAACGAGAACTTAAAACAAGACTGGTTTCATAATTTTGTTCGTTTACTCAAAGCTACAAAAGTATGCACTTCTTTCATACAATTTTCTTTTTAATATGCTTAAGAGTTGGATTGAGCTACCGTCAAGACATCTTCTACGTCTTAACGTGTGAATTTATTATCTATATAAATAATATAATAATAATTGTAGACGCCCACTTCTTAAAGATGCAAGTGCAAACTTAAGATAGAGCTGTATCTAAAATACAATGACAAATGATTTGTTACTGAGCAATGTACGAATGAATGAGTCTTTAAATTGAGCTCCTTTAAATGCACAATGCTAAGTGGAACCGGTATGAGATCGCGTCACGCGTCAAATTAATGTGCACCATGATTAGTTTTAATTGAAAATGCAGGAAGCGACTATTGACCAAACAATGTTTGAGTACGGATACTATATTTTGGAACGAGGTTATTAAACTCTAAACTTTAGAGGTTTATTCAATCTGAAAAATCGTCGGAGACCGAAAATATTTCAATGATAGGTATGAATGAATGAATGAAAATTATTTATTTATACCTCACTAGCTAGACACAACAACAGTCTTTTTTATTGCAATATATCATTCCCCCCTTTCCTATACCCTGGTAGGCAATAAAATATATTATTTTTACTAAGTAGCTCATCAAAATAACCCATTTGATTTTTGTGCGTATATTATCAAACACCCTATATACTTTTTTGTAAATACATATTTATGGTATACAGAAAAACACCAGACCCGGTACAAATATTTGTTGATCATGCAAAACATTTGTTCCGGAGGCGGGAATTGAACCTGCAACCTCCTGCGCCTCAGCCGGATAGTCGCTCCCTGCGCCACGAAGGTCGTCATGTAATAGAGATTGTATTTCATTTTAGCATTTATGAATGGGACCTCTTTCATTTTTAGATAGAAATAAGGATTTGTCATGGATATCGTATTTCATTTTAGCTCATTATTAATGCAATAAGTCTCATCATATTTTAAAATTTTTGTCATCGAGTTTACAATGACTAACTTTCATAGCATGAGTTATGAAAAATGTTTTACTTACGATAAGTAGGTACGTATTTTTCCGTAAGTAATTTCGCTAATGCATGCGTTAATTCTTTATCCCCTTGCTGCGTCTCGTTGCATCGTCTCGTAGGGGACAACGTGGGACATCCGTCTAGACTTAATTGATCAGTTTAGTTAGTTGTATCATCCATCCTGGCATTTGAGATTCCATAGGTAGTAGATGGCCTAGTCAGGGTCTAATACCCAGATTTTTCTCATCCTAGCCTATTCGCGCCTGTGAAGGGTCCCTCTATTCTAATCAATGAGTTTTTCAATGCGTGTTCTAACCGCGTCACGTTGCTGTTTTGGCGACACTATTGTTGTCTCGTGTCTTTCTCGCGCCACGTGTATTGGTTACTAGCTTCCGCCCGCGGCTTCACACGCGTAGTTTGTCAATAAAACGTAGCCTATGTTTCAATCAAGGTCACAATTTATTTGTACACCACATTTCATTTCAATCGGTTCAGCCGTTATAACGTGATTGAATAACAAACAAACGTCCAAACTTTCGCGTATATAATATTAATGTGGTTAGGTGCATGAGACATAAGGTATAGTGACTATACTAATAGTCTATTATGATCTATTATTTGCTATGCAGTTATAAGGGCTAGTAGTCAACCCTGCTGATAGTCAAGTTCATGAACTTGACTATCAGCAGGGTTGACTACTAGCTCATACAAAATTTAAGAGGTCTTGAAATCGCTTAACGCCGCACTAGATTAATGTATAAACTTTAAAACAACTTCAAATTATTGGGGCATTATCTGCCTATACATTTTTTTTTTGGAATAAGATGTTGTGGTCCTCGGACGAACGAAAGCATTCTTGAGACATCACGAAAAAGAATGCCATTGCTTTGTTCCCATTGAAGGGTATTGAAATAACAGGCACACGAGACTTTTATCTTTTATGTCTTAAGCCTGGTACAAGGTGTTACATGTATTGTAAGAGGCATGCCTTTTAAGTTCTGTCGTTTCCATATTTTCCGGCAATTTTGAATTTGGAACTGTTCTATATTCGAATGTGTTTACATTTTGAATCTCAAAACAGTTGAAAGTATTAGGATTAATGCTATTGTTTAGTCACAGTTTCGATTTGAATCTGTCAGGTCACGTACGAAAATGAATCTTTCTAAGGAAAATGTTCGTGCAATAATTTTCTACAACTTTAGAAGAGGCCTGACACGGCTTCAGTGTTTAGAAGAGCTAACATCTGTGTTCAGTGATGTAGCCCCATGTCTGCGGACTGTCGAACGCTGGTATTTAGAATTCCAGCGTGGACATACTAGTGTTAGTGACAGATTTCGCCAAGGACGCCCAAAATCCGCCTTCACTGAAGATAACATCATTGCTGTGAGACAACTAATTCTCGAAGATCGTCATGTGACGTATCGAGAGATAGAGGCTCTATTAGGCATCTCAGGGACAACCATTCAGAAGATCTTGCATGAAGCGCTTGGTGTGAGAAAGCTAGTTTGCCGTTGGATACCGCATCTGCTTTCCGACGATCACAAGGCGGCCCGCGTCAGATGGTGTAAGAAAACTCTGCAAAGGTTCAACCGAGGGGAGTCAAATCACGTCTACGACATCATAAGTGGTGACGAATCTTGGATCTATGCCTACGATCCTGATACCAAACAACAATCTACAATCTGGGTCTTTCAAGACGAGCCAAAGCCGACTAAAGTTGTTCGTTCTCGAAGCACTTCAAAGAAGATGGTGGCCACGTTCGTTGGAAAAACCGGCCATGTTGCGACTATTGCACTTGAAGATCGTAGAACGGTTAACGCAGAGTGGTATACTACAGTTTGTTTACCACAAGTCATCGCCGAACTTCGAAAATCTAACTCAAAGCGACGCATCATCCTGCACCACGACAACGCAAGCTCACACAGCGCTCGTCAAACGATTGAGTATTTGAAGCAGGAAAAAGTAGAAATTCTTGACCATCCTCCATACAGTCCTGACCTAAGCCCTAACGATTTCTTTACATTTCCTAAAATTAAGAAAAGTCTTCGTGGTCAAAGGTTCCAGTCCGGTGAAGAAGCAGTCGACGCTTTCAAGACAGCCATTTTGAACACCCCACTTTAGAGTGGAATAAATGTTATAATAACTGGTTTGAGCGAATGGAAAAGTGTTTTAAGCTACGTTGTGAATACTTTGAAAAACAATAAAAAGTACTATAAGGTTCTAGATGTGTTTTTTTCTTCAAACGACAAAACTTAAAAGGCATGCCTCGTACTCGTATGTTATTCATGGTTGTCTTGGAAGATACACGGTTTTGAAACAACATACATAGAAATGTCATAAGTAGTGATACATTGTAGCATTGATGAACCTTGTAGCAAAAGGAGACATATCTCCTTTTGGTCAGGCTAAAGACATAAAGCATAAGTGTCATGTGCCTGTTATTTCAATACACTTTAATATGAACACATCAATGGCATTCTGCTTGGTGGCAGATATACCATGTTAGCACTTCTGCCGTAGGTCTTTCACAAACTCTTACCAAAGGAGCTACTACCTACTACTCAATGATACAGAAGATGTGGACTATTCTGATGGATTCAGAGTATGAAAAATTATAGATAGTCTATCTATACTAGTATTATGATGAGGTAAAATTTGTGAGTTTAGGTGTAGGGGTAATCACCGGAACTACTGAACTGATTTAGAAAATTATTTTACTTATAGTAAGCTACACTATACCTGAGTTCTATTAGGCTGTATTTTATTTTGATAAGAATCCGTGTGACCCAGCTTCACACGGATTCTTATAAAAATAAAATACAGCCTATAGCACTCAGGTGGCCCATGACACGTGTCTTTTGGAGGTGAGTTGACAAAGCATAATAAATTAAAGAATTAAAATTAATATTTAATCATAAAGTAAACCTAAATTAACTCATTTCTACACATTAAAACCTAAAAAACCCTTTCCATAGCTAGGACTAAGCCTAATAAACAAGTTTACAGAAGGCTAAAAAGTTTAAAACAACAAAAGAGTTTTGGCTCATCTCATTAGAGCACAGCACATCTTGATCTACAAAGTTTACGACAAACAAAGCTAAAGTAATGTTACTTGAATGAAAGTCTCGAAAATGATTCAGCCCAAAATAAAAAGTGCATCAGAATATTTTCCTTGAGTTAAATGGATAGTCGTCAGATTGAGTCACTACGAATATCTACGTTCGTTAGCCGACGTGTTTATGCCTCGTTTTCATTTCGTGACCTAGAATTTTTGTACAACTCTCAAAATACCACTGTCTTACAAACTTTGGCTAAAGACTCGTGAGACGAATCATGTCGAATACGTCATCAGTAGGTTACACCTCTCAGCGCATTAAAAGAATTCCGCAAGAACAAACTAACTGAGCCCGTTTCTTTGTGGGATGATAAAAACTTCTTACCTGGTACACCTTGGCTGAATGCTACGAGCAAGAATACTCCCCAAACAAACTTTAGCTTTACGTCCACAAGGGATAGATCCATTTTTGACACTTTTGTTTACTTTGTTGGGTAAAAGTTTTATTTCCACGAATTCAAATTCGTCCACTAGCTTTTGCAGAACCATACAACACGAACGGAAGGAACGAACCGTCACTAGCACTGGCTCGCTAAATTCGACTTGGCGAACAGTGTTTTCTTTTTGACAATTCACTATGACATTATTACACTAGACACGTCAAAATAGTGCTGTCCATTTTGCGATACACATAATCGACCATCGACTACAAGCACAGATAAAATAATAGTATAGACAGAAAAAGTATCACCTATAATATTATAGTATTAAAGGTTTTAACGGCTTTGCTTTTTTATCAGAATAGTATAGTGTTACTCTATCATACGCTGATTGTAAAAGGTCAATTGCCGTTAACATTATTTTTCGCGGAACTTGAATAAAAAAAACATTTGCGTTCTGATCTGATGAAGAGAGATTATTTTAAACAAATTTTGATATTGAGTCTTTGAGATTTTAGCAAACAAACCATATTTTTGCCGGCATCTCTCCCTATAGCGCTATTTACGCTAGTTGGAACAAGTTTTTTCAAGGTCTATTGAAAACCCTTGATTCCATAGAGAAATAGGTCTCATTTGTTTCTTTGTATAAAATAGACAAATATTTATGTTTCATGTTTCCCATTATTGGTCCCAAAACATGAGACCTTGGGCACTACATTAAAATTAAGCACTTATTAGCTAATACTATGTAGGTATCAAGTGTATCAACCAATATACATAATTACTGATTTAAACGGGTATTTATCGCCGTATTGACATAATCGATTACAAATAAAAAAAGTACCTACAAACACCGATACATACTCGTTTATAAATCAGTACCTAATAACCTCATTTTTTCATGTATACCTATGTACATAAAGGAAGCGCACATGTGAAGTGACAACTTGCGCAACCCTATAGTTTTTGAAAATCCGTAATCGATTGCGAAATTAGCTCGAAAATTAGTGTCCGACCTTTCAGTTTGCGTAGGTACTAGGTATCGATTATTGCGACAATACATTGACATGACAGTGACAGATAATTCGGTTTTTTTCATAGGTCTTATATTTTTATTATATGATTAATCTGACACGCATTTGTCTATGACCTCCATTATTGACAATGCCTCTGTAAAGCTGCAACCACTTGACATGTAATAGTATTTAGGTTTAAAATTGTTAAGGCCTCTTTACAGCCGCTATAATTAGTCAATTATATTTAAATTATTTTATTTTATATCATTTTGCATCTGACAAAGCCTATAGCTGCAACTTAAATAATATTGCACCTTTACATACCATGAACTAGCATTATTTTATGAATATGTACCTATCAGTGAAGTTGACGTACCTAAGTGTCCTATATGTACCCATGGTTTGAAATAAATGAATTGAAAATAGTAAACTGAATGCTCATAACTTCCGAACTGTTGAACTACAAATTCAGGGAATAGGTATGTTTTTCGCGCACCAAAAAAAATCTTAGCTACCTTTAAGTTGACATGAAAACTAGATCCCTAGCGAGTGGGGCCCAACGTTCTGATGTCAATAGTTATTTTGGTGCCAGGAGTATCATCGCAACTTGCAAAAGACGCGCTCATTTTATCCTGTGTGATCGGTGATGTCACCAATTTCATTTTCAACTACCTATACGTTTCATTTGTGCACTGTTTTTAGTATGTTTCCTTTTAGTCCTAATCAATACGTTTGATTGTGTTGTTGATTTTGATGAACGATTTCATGTCGTCAAATGTAGGTGAATTTAATTTTAGCTCTTCAAATTTAGAAAAATGTATTTGATGATTGTATTAGTTAATGGATTACTTGTATAAAAATAAGAGTTTAAGTAATAGTCTCATCGTATGCCTCGTAAATCTTTTAGAAACATTGTTATTTATATTTGAATATCTAAGTAATAAGAAGTAATAATGGTAGCTATATAACTTATTGTCATTTCTAAATAGTAAACAGGCTATGTAGTACATAGTAACAGAGGCTTGGAAGGACTGTAGCAAGGCGCGTCTCACTGACACTAGATAATGCTTATAATATCCCAATTTTTCGATATTAATCAAAACAATTTGTGACTTGTCAAGCCAGTTTTCATAAACATAAAGTACCTATCTCATTTTTCTACTTGATATTATTATTAATACCCGATAACTTGACATATCTTAGTTCTTCTACTGTATTATTTTACATATGCCACATAAACTATTTTAATTTAACTGATTTGACATGTTTAATTGCTAGACTTTTTGAAAAGGCGCAAACCCAACTTGCAGTGCCCTTACAGGGTATATGTACTTACTCCTAGGCTACCTACCATCTAAGCTAAAAAATGTATGTGTACATGTAAGCAGAATAAATGAATATGAATAAACAAAAAACCATTTTATGCCGAAAAAATATATAAACCAAAGAAATCAAAAAAGAAAACATCAATCAATGAAATCATTCAATCCACCTCGCTCGCAGCCCATCTTCCATATCCGATGAGCCTGGACGTTTCTTGACAGTTATACAACCATCTTGTTTTAATTCTAAAACCAATCAAACAATATAATTTATATTTCTACTCATTTTACAAGAAAAAAGAAATCGCATACAGATGAGGGCGTTTCAATTTCGATAAAAAAAACTAGTTCCAACTAACGTAATAGAATGGCGCTGTCTGGAGATGCGCCGCCAGAAAATATTGTTTATCTCAAAGGCAATATAAAAATTTGCCTAAAACAATCTCACTTTGTGAGTTAAACAAAAATGTTTGTTTTTTTATTTCAAGTTCCTCGGAAAATAATGTTGACACGGCAATTGACATTGACAACTCATTTTCCTTTGTTATCAGAGCATGACAAAGCAACGCCATCTGTTAGCAGTTATAAAACATGTATTTATGTGCTATGAGAACCCCTCATTGATATGTATGTAGAATGTTTTATCTATTGTCTTAACATCATCAAAGTAGAATCATAGGACGTCTACTGCTAAACATAGGCCTTCCCCTATAGATATCTAGAGTGATCAATCTTCTGCGGCCTGTACAAAACGGCTCTCAGCAACCTTTTTAAGTAGTCTTTCAATGTTGAAAGTCGGGTCTTTCCCAACTGCCGTCAGTTCAAGCCAAGCATTCAGCCAAGTATCAGTCTCGTTAGTACAAGCTTTGCTTAGTTTCGGGCTAGATAGCGCTGTGTGAAATGACCAGCATTATTTATTTATTTATATCTTACGGTATGAACTTACCTCAAATACAATTTCCTCAGGCTCTTGCACTGTTGGTGTTTGCGCTTCGACGATCTCAGACTCCAATGGCAACCTATTGATAGATAATTGCTTTAAAATTTTATACAAGAGCTGTTTTTAGCCGGGATTGACATCTTAAGGGGGGGGGGGGCTTCATAATCAAGTTTCTTACTTAATTTTACATCATTCTTCTTTATTTTTCTTAGTTTTGGATAGCTGAATATTAATTAAAGAGGATATCCCAGTGGAATAAGCAATCAAGGTCCGTGATTTTCTTAACATTACTCAGTTTGAAAGCTTTTAAGATGTCATCACTATTTACATAATCAAATTTGAATTAAGTTTTGCAGTAGCGAAGTATACTTAACTAACTATAAGAAATTCATACTATAAAAAATAAAAGAAAATCAATAAAAAATGGAAAATAAAAACAGATCAGCTGGTAACAATCTACTTATCACTCTAACAAATTAAAATTATATAAAATGCTTATTATTATTATATAAAAATTACTATACTATACATATTACTAATACATATTACTATATAAAAATACTACACCTACATAAAATTAAATCCGTATTAGGATTTATCCTCGAAAAACTCTTGCAGCGAGTAAAAACTACGTTCAACTAAATATCTTTTTAGCGTCGTTTTCAATTTATTTAAATTACTTATATTATAAATTGTTTTGTATTTCTTGTGGAATTTTATTGAAGACTTTAATTGACATGGCATATGCCATGGCCGGAGTGAATATTTGTAGTTTTGAAAAATAGGTATAGGTTCGAAACTAAATAGACTGAGTAGAACCTGGCCACGTCTATTCCAGTGTTGGTAGCCGGGGAGGGGGAGGTAAGAAGAGGGAAATGTGTTTACTTACTGCTCTTGAGGGATAGGTATTTCAGGAATTTCGGGAATCCGGAATTCTGCAGGAATATGTTGATTAGATTTCAAGGATATACAATAGTATTATTGATTTAGGGAACCATAGTTTGAAGAGTAAGTATACCTTTTTCAAAATCTTCAAACATAACTTCTCCATGAGCTGAAACAAAAAGCAAATTCCACAAGAGTCTGGAAGAGAATGCTTTAAGGTCGCCTATGAAAAGCTTGATTTTTTTTCCTAACCTGTACTGTCCCACTGCTGGGCAAAGGTGTCCCCCAATTCTTTCCACCCCTCTCGATGCCTGGCCAACTCTACCCAATCACTGTTGAAGACATCTAGGTCATCGCGCCAGCGTTTTCTCGGGCGACCGCGTCGTCTTCTGCCGTCTACGGGTAGCCATCCTGTGATTTCTTTTGCCCATCTATTTTGTTCCATGCGTGTCACATGGCCCGCCCACTACCATTTCTGCTTGGCTGCCTTGCGACCTACATCAGCGAAGGAAGTCGGCCGCCGTGTCAATAATGCCTGGAAGACCTACTGGTCCATGAAAGCGCTGATGAAGGGCGACCTTCCACTGTCTCTGAAGCGTAAATTCGTCAATGCGTGTATCCTACCTGTCCTGACCTACGGTGCTCAAACGTGTTAGCTGACGAAATCACAGAAGACCAAGCTCGGGGTTTGCCAGAGAGCGATGGAGCGCACCATTTTGAGTATTATGAGAACAGACCGAGTTCGAAATGCCACGCTGCGCTCGAAGACTGATTTATTTTATACAATAAAAAACATTTATTGATTCTTGGTCGCTTCCAGTTTATGGTGAGGCGAAATAACCTGTTTTTAGGCGCACACATCTATAAATTCGATTTATATACTAAAAGACTCGTTTTATATTTAGAGATAGAGTTTTGTCGGTTATAAAGCATTAATAGTCCAAAATTTGAGGTTTAAAATATGAAAGATTTGGCAAGTTTGAGGCAACTCACATTTGGTGAAAATGGTGATGTCACGTTCGGAGATCCCTTCCATTTGGGTGTCGAGCGCGCGACGCGAGTTGTCGGGCGGGTGGCGTCCGCTCGCATCGTGCGTGGCCAGCATCATCTCCACGGTGCAGTCGCACGGCGGCAGCAATTCCTCAGGGTTCTTTTCGCCGAACCCATCCTGAAAGTTCATACATGACACAAATAATAAAAATAAAATAAAAAAGTTTTAGGGCGACTCGCGCAACGATGCCTAAACGTATTTAGTGGCAGAATATGATTTAAGGATTTGTCAAATCATACAAATACGTAAAATTTAAACATGTTTAGTCGCTAAATACGTTAAGGGATCGTTGTGCAAGCCGGCCTTAATTTTTGACTGATAAAATAGTACCACGAAATGAACAACCAACTTACTTGACCTACAGTTTCATTCAAATTACAGGTAACTGGAGTTCATATTAATTGGAAACTGTTTTTTGGGGTAGAAATTGCAGTTATTCTGGATTTCAGACTTTTCCCTACATTTGTCACTAAAGCTACACGCATACTAAATTTCAGCACTGTGGGGTCACTGGTGTACCATGTGAATTTTGTCAAAGTTCAGTTTTTATTATGGCTAATAACTTAAAAACTCCAAGGTTTAAACTAAAAATAAAAACGGGGTCGAAATGTACTCACAAATACCTTTATTTATTAGACGTGCCACTTGATCAGATAGTCCCATTTTGTTTTTTTTTACCCCTCTTAAACCCCAATATCTCAACAGCCCCTCCACATTTTTAACTCATTTAATCACACCAAAATTGTGCCATCACTATCTACCAAATTTCACGATTTTCGAAAAAACGCTTCGATAGTTATCCTCGGACAAAGAAACATACATATTTACATGCAACGCCGATTTGCCCAAGTTGACTCAGAGATCTCGCTTCGCCCAAACTAAACAGAGCTACCATGGGAACCAGATAACTGATAGAATACTTATATACTTTATTTTGTAAATATGTACATACTTATAATACAAAATTTTCACCTTGTGTTTTCCTGTGTTTTTTTAAATATAATTTATCTTTATAACGTTATAATGTTTATGTAAGTAGGTATGTTTGTTCTGTTCTCAATGGTCTGTCCTGTGTGTGTCAAATAAATGTATTTTTCTGCTTTCTAATATATAGAAAAACATATATATATAGAAAACCCGGAACAAATATTGTTAGATCATGCAAACATTTGTCCCGCGGCGGAAATGGAACCTGCTACCTCGGCGTCTTAGCCGGCTATTCGCCCACTGCGCCACGAGGTCGTCATATTTCGATACTAATATTACATACTTGTTGACTTAGTCCGGCATAGGACGCATTTTCATCAAAATAAATTATAGCACTGAGAGATAATCTATCTTCCTATTAGTGAAATAATTTTCAGAATCGGAGTAATAATTCCGGAGATTACCCAAAACATTCGAATAAATAATAATACCTCTATCTAATTCCCAATTCGAAAGTAACTCTGTCCTTGTCAGTTTTCGGCTGGACCGATTTCAGTAAAATTTAGTATACAGATAGATTAAGATCGGGATTGGGACAAAGGCTACTTTTTACCCGACTGCGGAGGAGGAGGATAATGTTATTATTGACAAACCACGCGTGCGAAGCCGCGGCTGATTGTTGAGTAAGTATTTTTAACCGAGACGTAAAGAGGATTGATATAAGTTTGACGCTTATGTCTGTGTGTCTGTTTGTGGCATCGACCACGTCTTTTTTGAAATATAAAGCTAGTTGAATTGGGTTGGTCGCTGTTTGTGATGAAGACCCGATTAGCAGCACTTTTCCTTTTTGGTGAAGGGATCTAGTGTTCGGTATTTTAAATTAATATTTGTTTTTATAGATCCACAAACCCACGGCGATGGGCTGTAAGAAATCTGGGAATGATGTAGGGATATAGTCATGTACTCATAATCTTTTTCTGGATAGTTCCGTACAGTCATGATGTTTTAGAGACACGACGAACCTTTTGCTGGGTTAATTCCTATTCATATTTTTGTTTTAACTTTAGTTTCTTTGTCATTTTAACAAGGGCTATGTACATTTAAATGATTACAAATATAGCATCTAAAAACGACCAAGGTTTGTGCTAGTGCTATCGTGGGTTACATAAAAGCCATTACATAAAAATAAAATCCACTACAAATTCGTAACTACACAACTGCAAAAGGCTGCGCTATTGACGGATTCTCCAAGGTGTACAGATGCTGGGATATAGGCGGGCGTTACAGCCTGATGTTACTTTGAGTCAACCCCATTTTTTCGGAATACAAGCCATAGCAAAAAAAAGTAATCCACTACAAATTAACTACAAAATAACTACAAAAACTTTAGCTAGCGAGCGGGGCCCAACGTTCTGATGTCAATCTTAAAATTATGTTAAATAACTTACATTCGGTGGCAGCAGAATCTCAGGTATAGGGTCCTCCCTGAGCGTTATGTCTTCAATGTTTGCGACATTACCACTGTTCTAAAATAAAAATAAAATAACATCACGAAAATGTAGGTTTAAAGCAAGTATACCTACATAGGCGTGTTATCTATTACTTGACCTACTGCCAGTACACAAGTAGGCAAATTTACTATAAAACACGATAAGAGTAGTAGAGTTCCTTGTGAAAGGGCTCGCCCGGGGAAGTACTACCACCATACATAGTTCTGCCGCCAAGCAGCATCGAAAAATATTTAGATATATACTTAGATATTTTATTTTTAGTGCACATTATTAAAAAACGTTAAAAGTGATCTCTTCCAAGCAATCTTCGGATTAAGGTAGGTACATACCAGAAGCATTTGTATAACCTGTTCTTCACTCTCCAGCTCGTCTTCTAGCAAGAACTGTGCGTGTGGCTCCATCACTTGTGGCGGAGGACTTGAAGTACTTGCTTCAATGTCATATCTGGAAAATATTGTTTATGCTTTACACAAAAAAATTTTATCAATATTATTTAATTTACAGTTAAATGCAACATTAAAAGAGGTAAGAAGAGGGAAATGTGTTTTACTTACTGCTCTTGAGGGATAGGTATTTCAGGAATTTCGGGAATTTCGGGAATCCGGAATTCTGCAGGAATATGTTGATTAGATTTCAAGGATATACAATAGTATTATTGATTTAGGGAACCATAGTTTGAAGAGTAAGTATACCTTTTTCAAAATCTTCAAACATAACTTCTCCATGAGCTGAAACAAAAAGCAAATTCCACAAGAGTCTGGAAGAGAATGCTTTAAGGTCGCCTATGAAAAGCTTGATTTTTTTTCCTAACCTGTACTGTCCCACTGCTGGGCAAAGGTCTCCCCCAATTCTTTCCACCCCTCTCGATGCCTGGCCAACTCTACCCAATCACTGTTGAAGACATCTAGGTCATCGCACCAGCGTTTTCTCGGGCGACCGCGTCGTCTTCTGCCGTCTACGGGTAGCCATCCTGTGATTTCTTTTGCCCATCTATTTTGTTCCATGCGTTTCACATGGCCCGCCCACTACCATTTCTGCTTGGCTGCCTTGCGACCTACATCAGCGAAGGAAGTCGGCCGCCGTGTCAATAATACCTGGAAGACCTACTGGTCCATGAAAGCGCTGATGAAGGGCGACCTTCCACTGTCTCTGAAGCGTAAATTCGTCAATGCGTGTATCCTACCTGTCCTGACCTACGGTGCTCAAACGTGTTAGCTGACGAAATCACAGAAGACCAAGCTCGGGGTTTGCCAGAGATCGATGGAGCGCACCATTTTGAGTATTATGAGAACAGACCGAGTTCGAAATGCCACGCTGCGCTCGAAGACTGATTTATTTTATACAATAAAAAACATTTATTGATTCTTCGTCGCTTCCAGTTTATGGTGAGGCGAAATAACCTGTTTTTAGGCGCACACATCTATAAATTCGATTTATATACTAAAATACTCGTTTTATATTTAGAGATAGAGGTTTGTCGGTTATAAAGCATTAATAGTACAAAATTTGAGGTTTAAGATATGAAAGATTTGGCAAGTTTGAGGCAACTCACATTTGGTGAAAATGGTGATGTCACGTTCGGAGATCCCTTCCATTTGGGTGTCGAGCGCGCGACGCGAGTTGTCGGGCGGGTGGCGTCCGCTCGCATCGTGCGTGGCCAGCATCATCTCCACGGTGCAGTCGCACGGCGGCAGCAATTCCTCAGGGTTCTTTTCGCCGAACCCATCCTGAAAGTTCATACATGACACAAATAATAAAAATAAAATAAAAAAAAGTTTTAGGGCGACTCGCGCAACGATGCCTAAACGTATTTAGTGGCAGAATATGATTTAAGGATTTGTCAAATCATACAAATACGTAAAATTTAAACATGTTTAGTCGCTAAATACGTTAAGGGATCGTTGTGCAAGCCGGCCTTAATTTTTGACTGATAAAATAGTACCACGAAATGAACAACCAACTTACTTGACCTACAGTTTCATTCAAATTACAGGTAACTGGAGTTCATATTAATTGGAAACTGTTTTTTGGGGTAGAAATTGCAGTTATTCTGGATTTCAGACTTTTCCCTACATTTGTCACTAAAGCTACACGCATACTAAATTTCAGCACTGTGGGGTCACTGGTGTACCATGTGAATTTTGTCAAAGTTCAGTTTTTATTATGGCTAATAACTTAAAAACTCCAAGGTTTAAACTAAAAATAAAAACGGGGTCGAAATGTACTCACAAATACCTTTATTTATTAGACGTGCCACTTGATCAGATAGTCCCATTTTGTTTTTTTTTACCCCTCTTAAACCCCAATATCTCAACAGCCCCTCCACATTTTTAACTCATTTAATCACACCAAAATTGTGCCATCACTATCTACCAAATTTCACGATTTTCGAAAAAACGCTTCGAAAGTTATCCTCGGACAAAGAAACATACATACATGCAACGCCGATTTGCCCAAGTTGACTCAGAGATCTCGCTTCGCCCAAAGTAAACAGAGCTACCATGGGAACCAGATAACTGATAGAATACTTATATACGTTATTTTGTAAATATGTACATACTTATAATACATAAATTTTATCTTGTGTTTTCCTGTGTTTTTTTAAATATAATTTATCTTTATAACGTTATAATGTTTATGTAAGTAGGTATGTTTGTTCTGTTCTCAATGGTCTGTCCTGTGTGTGTCAAATAAATGTATTTTTCTGCTTTCTAATATATAGAAAAACATATATATATAGAAAACCCGGAACAAATATTGTTAGATCATGCAAACATTTGTCCCGCGGCGGAAATGGAACCTGCTACCTCGGCGTCTTAGCCGGCTATTCGCCCACTACGCCACGAGGTCGTCATATTTCGATACTAATATTACATACTTGTTGACTTAGTCCGGCATAGGACGCATTTTCATCAAAATAAATTATAGCACTGAGAGATAATCTATCTTCCTATTAGTGAAATAATTTTCAGAATCGGAGTAATAATTCCGGAGATTACCCAAAACATTCGAATAAATAATAATACCTCTATCTAATTCCCAATTCGAAAGTAACTCTGTCCTTGTCAGTTTTCGGCTGGACCGATTTCAGTAAAATTTAGTATACAGATAGATTAAGATCGGGATTGGGACAAAGGCTACTTTTTACCCGACTGCGGAGGAGGAGGATAATGTTATTATTGACAAACCACGCGTGCGAAGCCGCGGCTGATTGTTGAGTAAGTATTTTTAACCGAGACGTAAAGAGGATTGATATAAGTTTGACGCTTATGTCTGTGTGTCTGTTTGTGGCATCGACCACGTCTTTTTTGAAATATAAAGCTAGTTGAATTGGGTTGGTCGCTGTTTGTGATGAAGACCCGATTAGCAGCACTTTTCCTTTTTGGTGAAGGGATCTAGTGTTCGGTATTTTAAATTAATATTTGTTTTTATAGATCCACAAACCCACGGCGATGGGCTGTAAGAAATCTGGGAATGATGTAGGGATATAGTCATGTACTCATAATCTTTTTCTAGATAGTTCAGTACAGTCATGATATTTTAGAGACACGACGAACCTTTTGCTGGGTTAATTCCTATTCATATTTTTGTTTTAACTTTAGTTTCTTTGTCATTTTAACAAGGGCTACATTTAAATGATTACAAATATAGCATCTAAAAACGACCAAGGTTTGTGCTAGTGCTATCGTGGGTTACATAAAAGCCATTACATAAAAATAAAATCCACTACAAATTCGTAACTACACAACTGCAAAAGGCTGCGCTATTGACGGATTCTCCAAGGTGTACAGATGCTGGGATATAGGCGGGCGTTACAGCCTGATGTTACTTTGAGTCAACCCCATTTTTTTCGGAATACAAGCCATAGCAAAAAAAAGTAATCCACTACAAATTAACTACAAAATAACTACAAAAACTTTAGCTAGCGAGCGGGGCCCAACGTTCTGATGTCAATCTTAAAATTATGTTAAATAACTTACATTCGGTGGCAGCAGAATCTCAGGTATAGGGTCCTCCCTGAGCGTTATGTCTTCAATGTTTGCGACATTACCACTGTTCTAAAATAAAAATAAAATAACATCACGAAAATGTAGGTTTAAAGCAAGTATACCTACATAGGTGTGTTCTCTATTACTTGACCTACTGCCAGTACAGAAGTAGGCAAATTTACTATAAAACACGATAAGAGTAGTAGAGTTCCTTGTGAAAGGGCTCGCCCGGGGAAGTACTACCACCATACATAGTTCTGCCGCCAAGCAGCATCGAAAAATATTTAGATATATTTTATTTTTAGTGCACATTATTAAAAAACGTTAAAAGTGATCTCTTCCAAGCAATCTTCGGATTAAGGTAGGTACATACCAGAAGCATTTGTATAACCTGTTCTTCACTCTCCAGCTCGTCTTCTAGCAAGAACTGTGCGTGTGGCTCCATCACTTGTGGCGGAGGACTTGAAGTACTTGCTTCAATGTCATATCTGGAAAATATTGCTTATGCTTTACACAAAAAAATGTTATCAATATTATTTAATTTACAGTTAAATGCAACATTAAAAGAGGTAAGAAGAGGGAAATGTGTTTTACTTACTGCTCTTGAGGGATAGGTATTTCAGGAATTTCGGGAATTTCGGGAATCCGGAATTCTGCAGGAATATGTTGATTAGATTTCAAGGATATACAATAGTATTATTGATTTAGGGAACATAGTTTGAAGAGTAAGTATACCTTTTTCAAAATCTTCAAACATAACTTCTCCATGAGCTGAAACAAAAAGCAAATTCCACAAAAGTCTGGAAGAGAATGCTTTAAGGTCGCCTATGAAAAGCTTGATTTTTTTTCCTAACCTGTACTGTCCCACTGCTGGGCAAAGGTCTCCCCCAATTCTTTCCACCCCTCTCGATGCCTGGCCAACTCTACCCAATCACTGTTGAAGACATCTAGGTCATCGCGCCAGCGTTTTCTCGGGCGACCGCGTCGTCTTCTGCCGTCTACGGGTATCCATCCTGTGATTTCTTTTGCCCATCTATTTTGTTCCATGCGTGTCACATGGCCCGCCCACTCCCATTTCTGCTTGGCTGCCTTGCGACCTACATCAGCGAAGGAAGTCGGCCGCCGTGTCAATAATGCCTGGAAGACCTACTGGTCCATGAAAGCGCTGATGAAGGGCGACCTTCCACTGTCTCTGAAGCGTAAATTCGTCAATGCGTGTATCCTACCTGTCCTGACCTACGGTGCTCAAACGTGTTAGCTGACGAAATCACAGAAGACCAAGCTCGGGGTTTGCCAGAGAGCGATGGAGCGCACCATTTTGAGTATTATGAGAACAGACCGAGTTCGAAATGCCACGCTGCGCTCGAAGACTGATTTATTTTATACAATAAAAAACATTTATTGATTCTTGGTCGCTTCCAGTTTATGGTGAGGCGAAATAACCTGTTTTTAGGCGCACACATCTATAAATTCGATTTATATACTAAAAGACTCGTTTTATATTTAGAGATAGAGTTTTGTCGGTTATAAAGCATTAATAGTCCAAAATTTGAGGTTTAAAATATGAAAGATTTGGCAAGTTTGAGGCAACTCACATTTGGTGAAAATGGTGATGTCACGTTCGGAGATCCCTTCCATTTGGGTGTCGAGCGCGCGACGCGAGTTGTCGGGCGGGTGGCGTCCGCTCGCATCGTGCGTGGCCAGCATCATCTCCACGGTGCAGTCGCACGGCGGCAGCAATTCGTCAGGGTTCTCTTCGCCGAACCCATCCTGAAAGTTCATACATGACACAAATAATAAAAATAAAATAAAAAAAGTTTTAGGGCGACTCGCGCAACGATGCCTAAACGTATTTAGTGGCAGAATATGATTTAAGGATTTGTCAAATCATACAAATACGTAAAATTTAAACATGTTTAGTCGCTAAATACGTTAAGGGATCGTTGTGCAAGCCGGCCTTAATTTTTGACTGATAAAATAGTACCACGAAATGAACAACCAACTTACTTGACCTACAGTTTCATTCAAATTACAGGTAACTGGAGTTCATGTTAATTGAAAACTGTTTTTTGGGGTAGAAATTGCAGTTATTCTGGATTTCAGACTTTTCCCTACATTTGTCACTAAAGCTACACGCATACTAAATTTCAGCACTGTGGGGTCACTGGTGTACCATGTGAATTTTGTCAAAGTTCAGTTTTTATTATGGCTAATAACTTAAAAACTCCAAGGTTTAAACTAAAAATAAAAATGAGGTCGAAATGTACTCACAAATACCTTTATTTATTAGACGTGCCACTTGATCAGATAGTCCCATTTTGTTTTTTTTTACCCCTCTTAAACCCCAATATCTCAACAGCCCCTCCACATTTTTAACTCATTTAATCACACCAAAATTGTGCCATCACTATCTACCAAATTTCACGATTTTCGAAAAAACGCTTCGATAGTTATCCTCGGACAAAGAAACATACATATTTACATGCAACGCCGATTTGCCCAAGTTGACTCAGAGATCTCGCTTCGCCCAAACTAAACAGAGCTACCATGGGAACCAGATAACTGATAGAATACTTATATACTTTATTTTGTAAATATGTACATACTTATAATACAAAATTTTCACCTTGTGTTTTCCTGTGTTTTTTTAAATATAATTTATCTTTATAACGTTATAATGTTTATGTAAGTAGGTATGTTTGTTCTGTTCTCAATGGTCTGTCCTGTGTGTGTCAAATAAATGTATTTTTCTGCTTTCTAATATATAGAAAAACATATATATATAGAAAACCCGGAACAAATATTGTTAGATCATGCAAACATTTGTCCCGCGGCGGAAATGGAACCTGCTACCTCGGCGTCTTAGCCGGCTATTCGCCCACTGCGCCACGAGGTCGTCATATTTCGATACTAATATTACATACTTGTTGACTTAGTCCGGCATAGGACGCATTTTCATCAAAATAAATTATAGCACTGAGAGATAATCTATCTTCCTATTAGTGAAATAATTTTCAGAATCGGAGTAATAATTCCGGAGATTACCCAAAACATTCGAATAAATAATAATACCTCTATCTAATTCCCAATTCGAAAGTAACTCTGTCCTTGTCAGTTTTCGGCTGGACCGATTTCAGTAAAATTTAGTATACAGATAGATTAAGATCGGGATTGGGACAAAGGCTACTTTTTACCCGACTGCGGAGGAGGAGGATAATGTTATTATTGACAAACCACGCGTGCGAAGCCGCGGCTGATTGTTGAGTAAGTATTTTTAACCGAGACGTAAAGAGGATTGATATAAGTTTGACGCTTATGTCTGTGTGTCTGTTTGTGGCATCGACCACGTCTTTTTTGAAATATAAAGCTAGTTGAATTGGGTTGGTCGCTGTTTGTGATGAAGACCCGATTAGCAGCACTTTTCCTTTTTGGTGAAGGGATCTAGTGTTCGGTATTTTAAATTAATATTTGTTTTTATAGATCCACAAACCCACGGCGATGGGCTGTAAGAAATCTGGGAATGATGTAGGGATATAGTCATGTACTCATAATCTTTTTCTAGATAGTTCAGTACAGTCATGATATTTTAGAGACACGACGAACCTTTTGCTGGGTTAATTCCTATTCATATTTTTGTTTTAACTTTAGTTTCTTTGTCATTTTAACAAGGGCTACATTTAAATGATTACAAATATAGCATCTAAAAACGACCAAGGTTTGTGCTAGTGCTATCGTGGGTTACATAAAAGCCGTTACATAAAAATAAAATCCACTACAAATTCGTAACTAAACAACTGCAAAAGGCTGAGCTATTGACGGATTCTTCAAGGTGGCCAGATGCTGGGATATAGGCGGGCGTTACAGCCTGATGTTACTTTGAGTTAACCCCATTTATTTCGGAATACAAGCCATAGCAAAAAAAGTAATCCACTACAAATTAACTACAAAAACTTTAGCTAGCGAGCGGGGTCCAACGTTCTGATGTCAATCTTAAAATTGTTGTAATTTAATTACTACCAAAATGTCAGATATTTAAATAAAGATAGTGGCAGCACAGTATTCATGAAATAGCATGAAATACACATCGTTTTATTATAGGTTATGTGGCCCAGGACGTTTAGTGAAGTAAAACTGTGCGCAAATAATTTTGAACTGAGTGTGTTTGTGAATAGCTGTTGTAAGCAATGGCTGCCAGCTCTAATTATTTAGTTAGCGTACCTAAACTAAAAGGTCGTGAGAACTATAGTGAGTGGTGTTTCGCAGCAGAGAATTTTCTGGTGTTAGAGGGCATAGTCAAATGTATCAAACCAGAGCCTGGAACAACCCCAGCAGCTGTAGATGATGCGAAAACAAAAGCAAAGTTAATTTTGACAATAGATCCGTCTATCTACATTCACATAAAGAGTGTCAGTACATCGAAGGAATTGTGGGACAAGTTGAAGGCGCTATTTGATGACTCAGGATTAACTAGAAAAATCAGCCTTCTGAGAAACCTAATATCTGTTCGACTTGAAAACTGCACATCGATGACCTCTTACGTGACTCAGATTGTCGAAGCGGTCAGAAATTAGCTGGAACAGGATTTGGGATAAGCGATGAGTGGATTGGTTCTATCATGCTGGCTGGATTAAGTGAAAAATATATGCCCATGATAATGGCCATCGAACATGCTGGAATGAACATCACGACAGACGCTATCAAAGCTAAATTGATGGACATGGAACCGGAAAATAGTGATGTGAATAATGCAATAACGTGTTTCCGCTACCAACATAAGAAAAATAACAAGTCTGTGGTTGGAAAAGATGGCGCGGGTGCGCAGAAATTGACACCTGTCACAGATAAACGAAATGTCAAATGTTATCGATGCAAACAGTTCGGTCACTATCGCAATCAGTGCCAAAACGCAGAAGTATCTTCAAGAATACGAATGAAAATAAAAAACGCACCAATGCATTTAGTGCCGTGTTTTCAACGGAAACTTTAATAGCAGTGACTGGTACGTGGACTCAGGCGCCAGCTCAGATTTGACGACAAATGAACATTGGGTGATCAATGCGTGCTATTCTGGTTTTACGAAAGAAATTATGGTCGCTGATCACAATAAAGTGCCAGTATTATGTAGTGGAAACGTAAAAATCACGACTTCAACTGATAAGTGCGATTTTCAGGTTATGGTTGAAAACGTATTATGTGTTCCCAATCTGACAACGAATCTATTATCAGTCAGTCAGCTGATAAAACAAGGCAACAAGGTGTCCTTTACAAGCGACGGATGTAAAATATTTAATAAGAAGAATGATTTAGTAGCTACCGCTTCACTTGTAAATGGAGTATACAAACTGGATACACCCACATATTTAATGGCTGCAGTGATGGAGTCTCCAGAGGTTTGGCACCGTAGATTGGGACATGTTAACAGTTGTTACATGAATAACATGCAGAAAGCTGTGGAAGGAGTCATGCTAGACAAGAAGGCAGATATCAGCAAGATGAATTGTGTTGTGTGCTGTGAGGGCCAGCAAAGTCGATTGCCATTTGCTCATGAAGGCAACAGGTGTGCTGAGCTGCTGAATATAGTACACAGTGATATCTGTGGCCCTATGGAAAATGTTTCTCTTGGAGGATCAAGGTACTTTCTTCTATTTGTAGATGATCACAGCCGCATGACCTATGTATATTTCTTAAAAAATAAGAATGATGCTCTTAAGTGTTTTAAAGAGTACAGAGCAAAGGTAGAGAATTTAACATCAAAGAAAATTAAAATTCTCCGAACAGATAATGGTGGGGAATTTTGTAACAATGATTTTGATATTTATTTAAGGAAAATTGGAATTGTTCATCAGAAATCAAATCCTTACACTCCTGAACAAAATGGGCTCTGTGAACGTATGAACAGGACAATCATAGAAAAAGCCAGATGTCTTTTGTTTGAAGCCAAACTGGATAAAAAGTTTTGGGCAGAAGCCGTTAATACTGCTGTCTATTTACAGAATCGAATTGTAAAAACTGGATTAATAATCATATCGAATAACCCCATATGAGTTGTGGACGAACACAAAGCCAAATCTCAGTCACATTAGGATATTTGGCAGTATTGTCATGAAGCACATCCCCAAGGAGAAAAGACGCAAGTGGGACAAGAAATCTGAAAAGTGCATTCTAGTGGGTTATCCTGAAGATGTCAAAGGATACAGAGTGTATGACCCAACAACTCGGGCAATCATAACAAGTTGAGATGTCATTATTATAGAAGATAATAATTTATATCAGGAGAGTATGATTCATGTTGAAAAGACAGATGTCATGACAGAAGAAAGTCCAGAATGCCAGGTTCCAGTGGGGGATGCTATGGATGACAACAGTGAGGCAGAGGATTTCTTCATACCAACTGAGGAGTCTATGGCAGATGATGAAAATGATGTAACTTATATGCCGACTGAAGAGTCTATGGCAGATGATGAAAACATCAATATGGAAATAAATCAAGTAAAGATCAATCATCCTCGAGAAAGAAGAAAGCCTGATAGATTTGGTTTTATGTGCACAGAGAACAGTACAATTGATGTTGAAGAGCTGATGTTAGAACAAGAACTACAGGGACCCGAGAAAGAGCACTGGGAGCAAGCTGTAAAAGACGAATTGCAAAGCTTTGAAGACAATGAAGCTCCAAGTGGTGGTAGTATTGTAAAGTGCAAGTGGGTTCTCAAAAAGAAATGTGACAGTGACAATAATGTGCGTTATCGGGCCAGACTGGTGGTTAAAGGCTGTTCACAGAGATATGGTGTGGACTATGATGAAACATTCTGTCCGGTAGTTAGGTATACTACATTAAGGTTGTTGTTTTCATTGTCAGTTCAATTAAATTTAGATGTAGTTCATCTCAATGTCAAGACTGCGTTCTTGAATGGGAATCTAGATGAGATTATATTATATGAAAAAACCTACAGGTTTTGTTTGTTCAGATGATAAAAAGGTTCTCAAACTAAAAAAGGCCATATATGGTCTCAAACAGGCCTCCCGAGCATGGCATAAAAAGGTAGATCTGTATGATAGCAGATGGCTATAATAAATCTAAATTAGAACCTTGTTTATATACAAAAATTATTGGTAGCAATCGAACTATTGTCACATTGTATGTCGATGATTTCTTTGTATTTTCAAATTATAAAAATGAAATGACACATCTTGAAAGAAATGTTGAATAATAATTTTAAAATAAAAGACTTGGGACGAGTAAAGCAATGTCTTGGCATGTCAGTTAATTTTGATAGAAAAAATAATATTGTTACCTTGTGTCAAAAAAATTATATTGACCAGTTACTAAGCAGGTTCAAAATGGCAGAATGTAAAACAGCTGATACTCCAATGGAGGCAAAATTAGCTGCTAAGAAAATAGAATTTTCTAATAATCAAATTCCTTATCAGCAGCTTGTAGGCAGTTTAATGTAATTGGCTGTGCTCACACACCTGATATAGCGTATTCAGTGTCATATCTTAGTCAAGTTAATAATTGTCATAATGAAGAACATTGGAATTATGCTAAGAGGATATTAAGGTATCTAAAGAAAACAAAGAATATAGGTTTAAAATATAGTAAAAATGAAAATATTCATATAGAAGGTTATGCTGATGCTGACTGGGCTAACGATATTAATGATAGAAAATCATACACAGGTTTTTGTTTTACATTGTCGGGTTCAGTGATATCTTGGAGTTGTAATAAACAAAAATGCGTTGCTCTTTCAAGCACAGAGGCTGAATATGTAGCAATTTCAGAGGCTTGCAAAGAAGCAGTGTATTTAAGAAACTTACAATATGAAATTACTAAGAAAATGTATGAAATCACTTTGTATAATGATAATCAAAGTGCACATAAGTTGTTGGTAAATCCTGTATTTCATAATAGAACTAAACATATTGAAGTTAGGTATCATTATTGTAGAGAAATTATCAGTAGTAAAATAGTTTTGATCAAATATTTATGTACATCAGATATGCCAGCTGATTTATTAACAAAGAGTCTAAACTCTGTAAAGCATTACAAGTTTCTAAATGCATTAGGCATTGTAGGTACGTAGTATTTACATATTATAAGAGACATTTTGAGTGGGGGTGTTGTAATTACTACCAAAATGTCAGATATTTAAATAAAGATAGTGGCAACACAGTATTCATGAAACAGCATGAAACACACATTGTTTTATTATAAAAATTATGTTAAATAACTTACATTCGGTGGCAGCAGAATCTCAGGTATAGGGTCCTCCCTGAGCGTTATGTCTTCAATGTTTGCGACATTACCACTGTTCTAAAATAAAAATAAAATAACATCACGAAAATGTAGGTTTAAAGCAAGTATACCTACATAGGTGTGTTCTCTATTACTTGACCTACTGCCAGTACAGAAGTAGGCAAATTTACTATAAAACACGATAAGAGTAGTAGAGTTCCTTGTGAAAGGGCTCGCCCGGGGAAGTACTACCACCATACATAGTTCTGCCGCCAAGCAGCATCGAAAAATATTTAGATATATTTTATTTTTAGTGCACATTATTAAAAAACGTTAAAAGTGATCTCTTCCAAGCAATCTTCGGATTAAGGTAGGTACATACCAGAAGCATTTGTATAACCTGTTCTTCACTCTCCAGCTCGTCTTCTAGCAAGAACTGTGCGTGTGGCTCCATCACTTGTGGCGGAGGACTTGAAGTACTTGCTTCAATGTTATAACTGGAAAATATTGTTTATGCTTTACACAGAAAAATGTTATCAATATTATTTAATTTATAGTTAAATGCAACATTAAAAAATAATTATTAAATGATCTCATTATGTAGAGTGTAATAAACTTTAAAAGCCAAATGTAATATATAGAAATATAGTTAAATAGATATTTGTTTTGGGTCTAGGTGGTTCTCATAATTAAAAGTATGTATTTAGAAGAAAAAAAAGCATTTAAGTATTCTATCAGCTATCTGGTTCCCATAGTACCTACAAGCTTTGCTTAGTTTGGGGCTAGATAATGTTGCGTGAAATGTCCAGCGTTATTTAAATTATAAATATTGTTACACTGTGTAACTATTATAATGTTGTCTAATTGATTATTGGCGTGGTAGGTATATAATTATTATTATTCTTTTACTTTTTGCAAGCAGCTTTTTACTTATTTTGGCATCTGGGTCTACCACGCTATGGGTAATTAAGTACATAATAACATATTTTTGTTATAAAATCATGCTCACTTTCTATTTGTACTCTTTTCTATATTAGCCTTTACCATGGACAATTCATCTGGAAAAAGGAAATATTAATAATTATAAGTTTATGTATAAAATGATGTAGGGAAGGCTAGGGAAGGTTTTGTGCATTATGTGTTTTATTTACAACTAGCTTCCACCCGCGGCTTTGCACACATGGTTTTGTCAGTGAAAAAGTAGCCTATGTTTTAAACCAGGTTATAATCTATCCATATACTTCGGTGTCAAATTTCAGTGATAGAGCAACAATCAAACATCCAAACGGACGCATTTATAATATTAGTGTAATAAAATTGTATGTAAGGAAAGGTAAATAAACTTACCCAAGAAAATGTCAACTTTCTTCTGATAAAGTCTTGTTACTCCACGTAACAATTTTGAGCTGAGATTCAGAGAAAATGTGTTGGTTGGGCGCCCGGATTCGTTTTTAATAACATCTAATAAGTCATCACTGAAACATGAAACGTAACAAGAAAATACTCTGCAACCTTCTGGAGCATTCTAAATCAGACAAAAATACAAGTTTACTTACCATATTTTACGCACATCTTGCGACCTAAGTTCGCTATCCTCTATCGCCGCCAAACCTTGCGGCGATGAATCTGCTACCAAACATAAATAAAATTTACCATCTCTCCTCAGAGATTCAACAGGATCAGACATTTTTACAGGATTTTACACAGCACAAGAGTTCACAAGACTTCTATCTATTGCCGCCAAATTAGAATATTCACTTTGCGCCAACAAACGATTTCAACTTATTTGTTTGTCACTTCATACATCATATCCGTCTATTTAGAGTCTTTTTACACGAAGCCAGCTAGTAAAAAACAGAATAGAATCTTTAATTTATAAAACTGTTTCGTCAAAATGTGGTAGGGTTTTTTCAAAAACCCCAATGCCTACGTTTTAATATTAGGAAATTATTTTAAATATTTTAGCCGCCATACGTCAAAAATAAAGCACATCTTGACTTCAATCATTTCCTACCAAATTAGATTTTTCACTTCTAATAATTTTATTGTAGGTACCAACCAACCAATATCAAGTAAAAAATAAAATATTAGTTATTTATATAGAAAATACTCATAATTACATAAATTACTAATAAAGTAGTTTCGGTATTTTTTTCTCTGATTTACGTTATGTTTCAGTCTCATAAATTAGTAAATAGTTTACAATTTAAATAAATTTATAATTTAGTCAAATTATGAATTTAATGTAAAACCGGAAGCCTCAATAATGTTACCATCCATTGCAGTTGTCTAATGCATACCAAACAAGGGATGGCCATAACGGGGGTCTGATAAAATGAGGGGTTTTCACGGCCATGTTTTGAGAACTCCTAATAGATGGCGCTGCTGTATCAAGTACTAGGGATGGAACGTTTCACGAGTAGCATGTGAAAAATCATACCTATGTCACATCACACTTGTTATTTCCCTTCGCATAACCTGTTAAAACTCATGAAAAATAAATCACTTTCGGTATTCATCGTATATCTGTTATTGTCATTTGGATCTGCTACAAATCAGTCGTTTGCATTTCTTCGGAATTCATCAGGCGTTTTCGTTGCCCGTGATTTTTCACATGTGAAATAGCACTAGCAAGAATGACGAGTGTGACATTACGGCATTATAATGAAAAATCATTGCCTGTGATTTTTCATATGTGAAATAGCAGTAATAAAAATTAATTATTTGATCTTAAGAAAATGGGGTTTAAATAACAATCATTTCCATTACATCCAGAGATGAATAAACCTTAAATGAAATGAATAAGTACAAGCAATTATACATGTAAACCCTAGTTCGTATATATTGAAGTCTTCTTTATATGTTCAGTTCACTTGCGTGTAGGTATCTGATTTCTCTGTGGCGTCATCATATTGGAATAATTACCGTAAGTTATTTTAACGATATTTTACGTATTTACCTACCTAGATACTTATAAGTTATTTGGTGTGGATAAGTTACTTGTCATTTTTCCTCCTAAAAGTCATCTGTTTTTAAAAGTGACTGCATGCAGAATATTGAAAAAAAAAACTGCTATATCCATAATAATAATAATAAATCAATAATAATATCAATCATACGTTAGGTACTGATATGCACTTGGCTTAGGCCCGTGCAGCTCGGGTATATCTCCGGTTATAGTACAACCGAGTGTAAAAAATACAACTCCAAAATAATAATAATAAGAGAAACCTAAAGAGGCTCTCGCTAGGAAATTGGATCAAGGGTCAGATACAGAAGGCTGTACTCCTTGACTCGGCACGCATAGTAAGGAGGTTCCTCTCTCTGCAGCCCTAGCCACCGATCACTTGAGCCTTGCTTCGCGGTCGGTGGTTTACCGTTTTTATAAATACATTGTTTACTATAATGTTTGTTTTTTAATTCGATAATGAAAAGCCCTTTTGAACCGAAATCAATCGAAAAATCAATTCGATCATTTTCGGACCGCCCGAACCGGTGTCTATACTTAGAGCAAAATGGAGGAAAAAAAAAATGTTTATTTTTTGTTAGAATCATTTCAACTAATCCAATGTTATTCTTGTTGGTGATTACACAAAATTTTGTATGAAATAGTGTTTTATTCCATAATAATATCATTGCGAGTTTTCGGGGAAAGCATACTGATTCATTCTCCGAAAGCGGAAAGCGGGCAATTTCGCGGAAACGAGCACATTTTTGCGGGGAATCAAGAAAAGGGCATGCCCACTCTCCCTTGTAAAAAATGCTGTCACTGCGCACACTTGAAACTAATTGCTAATGATTCTAGGCTTAGTTAGTAATAAAAGAGCTAAGGAGTTAGTTATAAAAAAGTTTACTATAATGAGAAAAAAACAGTTTTTATTTTTCACAAACAACCAGTTTTACATCACTGTATTCAACTACAACTTTCACTGTATTCAACTTTTTTTCTCTCCACTGGTTAATCCTAAAGCCATCTAGAAGGTGGCGCTGAGATCAACGGCCCGCCGATTATGATCAAGGTTAAATGAGAGGATTTAGATCAATTGCGGTGCGTCAACTGCTGAGCGCAAATTCAGCGCGCACTGCGATTGGCTGAGATTATCTCGCTCGGGCGCTCGCTACCAGCGCGAGTCAAGCATAATGCTAGGCATAAATTAGATCTATACTTGAATGATGAGTTATGGCCGGACGGTGTGACATGTCGTCGATTTATGCCATACATAAACCTCGAGCAGAAAAGAAACATCATATCTTAATGTGTAATACAACCTTGGTAACATATAATTGCAAGAATATGAATGTTAATGGTCTGTGGAAGGTGTACGACAGCTGTGCGGCTTTCCAGATATCATTGCACTACAGGAGACATGGCTACTACAGGCTGAGCTGCCGTACTTGGCGAACATCGATGAGCGCTTCGGGAGCACCGGCAACTCGGCGGTGGACGCTAGCACTGGCATCCTTAAGGGGAGGCCTTTCGGTGGCGTCGCTCTTCTCTGGCGTAAATCTGTGTTTCAGTGCGTATCGGTAATACCGTGTGCGAATCCGCGAATAACGGCTATTCGGCTTACTACGAATGATAAGCCCGTGTTATTTGTCAGTGTTTATATGCCGACGGACTGCGCCGAGAACTTGCCGGAGTTTACAGACTGTCTAAGTGCGGTTAGTGCTATAATCGATGAAAGTGATGTCGAATCCGTTTTTATTCTTGGGGACTTTAATGCCCATCCTAGTGAGCGCTTTTATAGTGAACTTTTGGATTTTTCAGCGGAGCAGGACTGGATCTGCGCGGACAGCAGTAAGCTGACCTTAGATACTTTTACTTTCATTAGCGAAGTACACGGGTGCCGGCGATGGCTCGACCATTGTGTTGTGACTAAAGCTGCGTGGCAATGCATCATAGATACTTATGTCAAGTATGATGTATTTTGGTCTGACCACTATCCGTTAGTAGTAACATGTAATCTGGATGTTGTTAGACAGAAAATTATGTCAAAAGCTTCGTACCGTTGTAAAATCCAATGGGATCAGAGAAATGCATACCAAGTAAATGAATATCAGAAAATATGTAATTCTCATTTGAAAACCATAGTCTTTCCCAGCGAGTTACAAAACTGTGGTGAAAAAATATGTCATGATGCTAGCCATAAAGAAATTATAAATAATTTATATAATGATGTAGTAGTTAGTATTTTAAGTCAGGCGGCTAGTGCCGCATGTACTGTAAACAGAAGAGGCAAAAATAAGAAGATTATGGCAGGGTGGAATCAGCATGTGAGCGACTCTTACTTGAGTGCCAGGCAGAAGTTTGTTGAATGGGTTTGGTACGGCAAGCCAAGTCATGGTCCAATTTTTGAAGAAATGATTCAGTCACGGAAAAAATTCAAAGGTAGACTTAGGTGGTGCCAAAACCACCAAGATCAAATAAAGATGGATTTGATGGCAAAACACCATTCAAATTCAGATTTTAAGAGTTTCTGGAAGTGCACGAACAGGCTAAATGTTCGGCCTGGTACTCCGGTGAGTCTCGACGACGTGTCCAACCCTGGGAACATTGCTAATGTTTTTAAAAATCACTTTGCTGTGCAGTCGCCTCTGGGACCACCATGTCGTAGGTTCTATGCTGGGATTAAGTCGGTAATTTCAACACTAATCCTTGCTAAAGATGTCAGAGCTGTGATCAAGAAAATGACAAGAGGGAAATCACCGGGTCACGATGGCCTGAGCATCGAATACCTTAAGCATGCTGTTACCATCTCCCTGGGGTACTTGCTATGCTGTACAACCTATTTCTGAGTCACTCATTCCTGCCTTCAGACTTGATGCGGACTCTGGTGGTACCCATTGTCAAGAGCAAGACGGGTGATGTGTCGGATAAATCTAATTACAGATCCATCTCTCTAGCCACGATCATCGCCAAAGTACTTGACAGTGTGCTTAACTCCTATTTGAATAGGCATGTTAAGTTGCACGATGCTCAGTTCAGCTTTCGGCAAGGCCTGTCAACTGAGACTGCCATTCTTAGTCTGAAGTATACCTACTGTCAAGTATTACACTGATAGGCAAACTCCAGTTTATGCCTGCTTCCTGGATCTTTCTCGTGCTTTCGACCTCGTCTCCTACGATTTGCTGTGGCAGAAGCTGACAGACACTGGGCTGCTACCGGAGTTGGTATCAATATTTAGATATTGGTATCTAAATCAGGAAAACCGCGTGAGATGGGCGGGTGAGCTGTCGGACTCGTGTAGGCTGGAGTGCGGGGTGAGGCAGGGAGGGTTGAGTTCGCCTTCGCTCTTCAGTCTGTACGTAAATGGGCTGATCGAGCGACTCAGTGGCATGCCTGTGGGCTGCTACATAGACGGTGTGTGTGTAAATAACCTGAGCTATGCCGATGACATGGTGCTGCTGGCTCCCTCGATTAGCGCTCTCCGAAAGTTACTGGTGGTCTGTGAGTCGTATGTGACATCACATGGCCTTATTTATAATGCCAAAAAGTCGGAGCTAATGGTCTTCAGGTCGGGTACCAAGTGCCCTAAGTTTGTTCCCCCCGTGACTCTCAATGGGGCACCACTAAAAAGGGTATTCCAATTTAAATATCTAGGGCATCTGGTAACTGACGACTTGCGAGATGATACCGATATGGAGAGAGAACGCAGAGCATTGGCAGTCCGGGCGAATATGCTGGCCCGCAGATTCGCGCGATGTACAGACGCGGTCAAAGTGACTCTTTTTAAAGCGTACTGTACATCGCTGTACTCAGCGAGTCTGTGGTTTCAGTATACGCAAAGGGCTTACAATGCTCTGCGAGTCCAATTTAATGATGCGTTCAGGGCGCTGTTGCGGCTTCCGCGCTTCTGTAGTGCCTCAGGCATGTTCGCCGAAGCACGAGCAGACAACTTTGATGCCATCTGGCGTAAAAAAACAGCCTCACTAATGCGCACGGTGCGCGAGAGCGGCAACACCATCCTGAACGTCATTGCCAATAAATTCGACTGTCCTCTGATGTGGAAGCTCACGCAGAGGACTAAATCGCAATTAGTGATTAAGTACTAACTCCACTAGATTTAAGCTTTTTACTAACAAAATAGATCCATTGTTATCTGATAAAAAAAATAAATAAAAAAATAATAATACCACCCCCGGGTTAATTAAAGAGAAAAAAAAAACGATTTACAAAACGCTCATTGGGAAACAAATATCGTTTTGGTTTCGTACTTCTGAAATCGGTGACCGATTTTTCGTGTCAGTGAAAATATAGTCAAATAAATCGATTGTTTTATTTATGGTCTTTTATCAACAATCGATTATTGTCTCAGAACAACTCTGGCTCAACACTAATGTTTGCAACTGGAGGCAATTTGCTATTTGATGTAGGTACAGTACAGAGACCTACCATTTCATTTCCTGTCGTTTTCATATTCATTATTTTAAAATATTGTAGGATACTTTTCGTGTTAATCGATTGATACGTAGATTAACGAAGAAATGTTACATATTTTTTGGATGAACGCAATTTTTTGTGCAGTTGACAGTAATATGGGCATGTCCCTTTACATTGGCAGCACTGTTCAGGAGAGCGGCCATCCTAGTAGGCCCAGCCGCAGCCCAGCCAGCCAGCCCAGTCCAGTCTAGTCTATCTATTAATTGCTCTATGGGGTTAGGAGACGGTTGCGTTGCGTATTTCTGCCTGGCCTCTTATTTTCCGCGTTAAACTGATAAGTTTATTAGCTGAGGTATTCGTGGCGTCTGGTGTGAAAACTGTTCTGACATAGTTAAAAGTGTTGTGAATAGACTGTTGCTGTTGTATTCGTCGCTGTTCGTACCTACCTGTTGGCAGAAGCGATGTCTGAAAAAGGTATGTTACTAAATAGATAATTAACCCAGGGCAGAGATGAACTACTCACACTAAACTGTTCAAAAGGCACCAAATTCTAAAAATCCATTGTGTATAAAAACGGTTACTTGTACAAAAATATTCATCAAAAGGATTTGGTTTGGCTGAACCGCTATTTACTATTCTTAGTTATGCAATAAAAATAAGCTAAGAACTCTGATACCTGGATGGGGTACTAGGTCTTTAGGACTTTATTTATAGAATATGGTAGATGTTTTTTATATGAACTCTGAGAGCTTGCATGTCTATTGGAGTGTATTAATCGGATCTGCGAATTTTCTGTGTATGTGCAAATTACAATGGAACTAGAACAGTGTCTTGTGAATGGTATTTCTTATGTGTGTGTCAAATAAATGTAGGTAATTTCTTTTAACTTGGTCATCTGCATGCTGTACTTGTAACGAGTGCAGTCTTTCAGCCGTTTGGTAGCTTCCATAGCCTTTACCCTCCAGCCCACTATCAGAGTATTCTACAAGTGACAACAGCTTATTTTAATTGATAAAATAAGCCAAGGTTCCTGAATGAAGATAAGTTTTTAGAATTTGTATGTTTGTCCGTTGATAACTTTCCAGCGATGGATCTGATCTATGAACTGATAATTATTTGATATGCATACATAAGTTGTCAAACCATTTCAGAGGCTTGCAGGTGATTTAATAAATTGTAAGTGTGTAAATGTTTAAGTGATTAATAAAATTTAAGCATATAAAAAATTGCGACAACTGGACAATTTGGTCTTGAATTCGAGCTAAGACATATATTCACCATGTTGGAGACGTTTAGGAGAAGAGTTCACCTGTGTATTTATGAAGTGATGAGAGTGAATGAAGCAAAAAAGGTTGTATGTCAAGATAGTACGAGGCATGCCTTTTAAGTTTTGTCGTTTGAAGAAAAAAACACATCTAGAACCTTATAGTACTTTTTATTGTTTTTCAAAGTATTCACAACGTAGCTTAAAACAATTTTCCATTCGCTCAAACCAGTTATTATAACATTTATTCCACTCTAAAGTGGGGTGTTCAAAATGGCTGTCTTGAAAGCGTCGACTGCTTCTTCACCGGACTGGAACCTTTGACCACGAAGACTTTTCTTAATTTTAGGAAATGTAAAGAAATCGTTAGGGCTTAGGTCAGGACTGTATGGAGGATGGTCAAGAATTTCTACTTTTTCCTGCTTTAAATACTCAATCGTTTGACGAGCGCTGTGTGAGCTTGCGTTGTCGTGGTGCAGGATGATGCGTCGCTTTGAGTTAGATTTTCGAAGTTCGGCGATGACTTGTGGTAAACAAACTCTAGTATACCACTCTGCGTTAACTGTTCTACGATCTTCAAGTGCAATAGTCGCAACATGGCCGGTTTTTCCAACGAACGTGGCCACCATCTTCTTTGAAGTGCTTCGAGAACGAACAACTTTAGTCGGCTTTGGCTCGTCTTGAAAGACCCAGATTGTAGATTGTTGTTTGGTATCAGGATCGTAGGCATAGATCCAAGATTCGTCACCACTTATGATGTCGTAGACGTGATTTGACTCCCCTCGGTTGAACCTTTGCAGAGTTTTCTTACACCATCTGACGCGGGCCGCCTTGTGATCGTCGGAAAGCAGATGCGGTATCCAACGGCAAACTAGCTTTCTCACACCAAGCGCTTCATGCAAGATCTTCTGAATGGTTGTCCCTGAGATGCCTAATAGAGCCTCTATCTCTCGATACGTCACATGACGATCTTCGAGAATTAGTTGTCTCACAGCAATGATGTTATCTTCAGTGAAGGCGGATTTTGGGCGTCCTTCGCGAAATCTGTCACTAACACTAGTATGTCCACGCTGGAATTCTAAATACCAGCGTTCGACAGTCCGCAGACATGGGGCTACATCACTGAACACAGATGTTAGCTCTTCTAAACACTGAAGCCGTGTCAGGCCTCTTCTAAAGTTGTAGAAAATTATTGCACGAACATTTTCCTTAGAAAGATTCATTTTCGTACGTGACCTGACAGATTCAAATCGAAACTGTGACTAAACAATAGCATTAATCCTAATACTTTCAACTGTTTTGAGATTCAAAATGTAAACACATTCGAATATAGAACAGTTCCAAATTCAAAATTGCCGGAAAATATGGAAACGACAGAACTTAAAAGGCATGCCTCGTAGCATAAGATTTGCCTACCCCTCTGGGAATGGAGTTTATTTACTACTATACCACACACACTATAGAGGTGAGTAGAGCTTTCAGAGTCCAGAAGTGTGTGAGGGCTGTCTTTGGTGCTTGGTTTATGGATAGTTACAAAACACTTTAAACAGCTCATATTTTGCTCTTGGCCTGCATGTGCATCAGGGAATTGTGCATTCTTGTTAAACGATAATCTGGATATTTCAAGAAGCAATCAGAAGTAGTTGTTAAAAAAGCTGCCTCTAGAAATCCACATAAATTATACTTACCTAAAGTCAGACTGGACATTTATAAAAGAAATGTTTATGTGAGTGCCATAAAGGTGTTATAACAAATTGCCAAATACAAATAAGGAATTATCATTTAATGTATTCAAAACAAAGTTCACAAAATGGTTGGCACACTATTGTTTTTATGTAATTGATGAATATTTAACCCATTTCAATGACTTAATTTACTTATTAGGTACTATGACATTTGTTTTTAGTTTGTATTGTATTGACATTTTTAATTTTATTTGCTTAGTTGTGTACTGATAATATTTTGCATCACATTACACATTTACTTAGTTAAAATGTGATTGATTTATATAGTAATTTATATTTGCACATCATATGTATGGTAGAATATATAAGGTTCAACAAAATATAACATCAAAGCATATGCACCTATATTCTGGCATATAAATGCTCTGATTTCTGATTTCACAGTACAATAAGATTTAGGTACCTATAACAGTAAACAATCAGAAATATCTAAAACAAAATCCAATATCAGGAAATAATAGATTACAAACATAAGAATAATAGATAACACTAGGTTATAATTATACAATATAAGAACACAAAACAAGTAGATAGATAAATGGTTGTATGTGCTACTGCAGCAAATGAGTTTCAGCTCAGCATTATGCCTCACCACCGATCCACAGCTCGGCGCTGTTAATCTGCCAAAACCTTCATACCTTATAAATCTTAAGCAAGTCATTAGAACCTGTAAGAACTTTCTTTAGGTAATGGTGTTTTCATAATATTGTGATATGTAATTAATTAGATGTTATAAAATATTAAATAAGTAATAAAAATGAGTATGTAATTACTTATGTTGAGAAAAAGTAAGAGATAAATAATAATAATAATTAGATGTGATAAAATAATATCTGTGCCTCCTGTGAAAGGTGATTTAATTCGAGTTGTACCTTTTTTTGTGATTTTTACATAGAAATTGTCAGAAAAAAATTACGATTTTTTTGGTACAACTCAAGTCCTTCTATCTGCTATAGTTTCGGAGATAATTTGGTGCCAAGTGATATAACTGACAGAATTTCGGAAAAAATATCGTGAATTTAGATATAAGTCAAGTCGTAACCCCTTTAGGTCATTGCTTCACACATTTTTTTTTGTGCCTCGTGGTATAAGAGCGATTATATTAATTTACACACTTTATTTTTCAGTATATTTATCATGAATATTGATATATTTAGAGTTATATCACTTTGCACCAATTTTTCTCCATACTGATTAGGGCATAACTCAACATGTACCTACTAATCCGAATCTAAAGTTGTGCCTGATTTGTGATAAGTGATGCATCTCGACTTACATCATTCGACACAAAGAATTTTTTATGTGTAAACGAATATAAATTGAGTTGTATCTAATACTCAAACCAGATTTGTTTTTTTTTATTAATTACTAGATGTGCTATGTGATACAAGTACGAACATGACGAGAGTGGCGGGGGTGCGCGAGGCGAAGTGAGGGCGTGACGCGGGGTAGGAGATGCGCGGGCGTTAGTGTCGCTGCGGCCTTTATGAAGTTTGGTCACGTCCGAACTCGCCATGGATCGACGCGTAAGTTGTTAGATGTATCATTTTACACGAAATTGCATAGTTTTGGATTTTTGTTTCATTATTGAATTAAATCACTTTACACAAAATAGATAGGTAGGTACCTATTGTAATGTAAACATAGTCAAGGTACTAATCTTTACTTTTGCTATTTTGTTCCTATTAATTTGATTCACGATTGACTACCTACTCAAAGTGATTTTCCGCTTTTTTGGTTAACCTACTTTTGATGTTTTTTTACTATCTATCAGTACTAACTATCAGTAGTTTAGAGATACATAATTATTTTTTCCGTACTCTGATTCTAAAGAGTTTTCTTACAATTATTGCTCAATTAAAACCGGTAAGTACGTACCTTCTTACAGTACAGACGTTTATTTTTGTTTCAGTTGACGTTTCCGAAATCCCGAATAGCTAAAATAATGGATTTAGCCACTAATGACGCAGCAAACATGAGTTCTCAATACCCCATCGAAGCTGAAATTAAACGAACAGAACAAAATAATAATACCAATGAATGCGGCTACGGATACGAAGTAAGAGAACCAATTGAAGGATCACTGCCAGAAAAGTCTATTGAAAGTCCAGTCCCTACTATCAACGAACACCAGAATCCAATATCTTCAGATAATTCAACAGAAATGGTTATTGACAACGATAAGACGAACAAAACAAATGTAAATGCTTCCGAAAACCTGTTAGATGATTTGACAGATGCAGGTTCATCAACCGATGGTGATTTTGGATCATCTAGCAGTGATGATTACATTTGCGGTACTGATGAATCTTCCTCATCCACTAATGACGAAAGAACTCCGGTTAACAAGAGAAGAAAGAAAACGGCTACATCAGAAAATAATATTACGGTTCCTGAAACACCATCTCCAAATAATGCGAGCATATCAGAGAATGCTCCCGCTGATTCCTTCTGGAAAAATAGCGGTATGAATAGTGGCGGAAAAAAGAAAAAAACAAGAAAAAGTGAGAAAGAAAGAAGACATGATAGAGTAAAGAGAAAACTTTTTCGTAACACTGGCTTGGAATACACAACAAAGTCAGGAAAAACTAAGAAAAGTCGTGAATTACGTGATCTAGACAACTGTCGTAAGAAATGCAAAGATAGGCTACCATTGCATGTAAGGAAAAATCTTTTCGATACATATTGGAGTCTGGGAAGTTATGAAAGTAGGATCGATTATATGGCGAAATGCACTGAAGTTTGCCGAAAAAAAAACGTCAAGGTCTTCTCCAAAGAAAAAACGCAACGTCAGCTTTAGATACTTCGTTCAAAGTTCTGATCTAACAAAACATCAAATTTGTAAAGGATGTCTTTTGAAGACTTTCGACGAAAGTCATAAATTTCTACAAACGATTTGCGAAAAACTACGGGACAATGGCGGTCACCTTCCACCACGTAAACGTCGAGTCGGTAAGTCGATTCCTGATTTCAAACTAAAGGAAATAAAAGCTCATATTGCCTGTTTCCCTTGCACAGAAAGCCACTACGGCCGTAACAAAACGACTAAGAAATTCTTGAATTCTGAACTCAACTTACAAGTTCTTTATAATTCGTACAAATTGAAGACAGAAACTCCAGTCAGCAAAACCATTTTCAAAAAGGTATTTGATACAATGAATTTGTCTTTCAAAAAACCATCAGTAGATACTTGTTCTAAATGTGACTCCATAAATATGAAACTTAAGTATGCAACCGAGGCACAGGCTGCAGATTTGACGAAGGCACTCGAAGAGCACCAAGAAGCATTTAAGGCTGCTTACGAAGAAAAGAAAAAAGATAAACACCTGGCTCAGACATGCGATGATGTAATGGTAATAACATTTGATTTGCAACAATGTTTGCCCACCCCACACTTGCAAACGAATGTAGCATTTTACAAGAGACAGCTATGGACGTACAATCTAACCATACATGATCTAAAAACAAACAAAGCGTTTTGATACATGTGGCCGGAGTGTGAAGGGAATAGAGGAGCGAACGACATAGCTTCATGTCTATACGATTTTATCATAAATCAACTGCCGCATTTAAACCCAAACGCCAAGAAGCTGATCATGTACTCAGATAGTTGCCCGGGTCAAAACAAGAATTCGATTGTTACAACAATGTTGATGCTAGTGGCTAAACTATCCCCTCAATTACAATATATTGAACATAAATTTCTCGTACCCGGTCATACTCACATGGAGGCTGACACCGACCATGCGTTGATTGAGCGTAAGAAGAAACACACGAGTATGGATATTCACTTGCCAAGAGATTGGTACCAGCTAGTGCGTACAGCTTCAAACAAAACAGCGAAGTTCACTGTTATCGAGATGACTCTTGATATATTCTACGATTTCAACATTTTTTTCAAAACAATGTTATACTCTCAGGAAAACCAATACAGACAATGAAAAATTTCTGTGGTGCGACGTTCGATCTGTTTTGTATACCAAAGAAAACGTGTCCCGTTTTTCTTACAAAAAAGAATTCAAGAATGTTGAGTACATGAACATGGATTGTTCTAAGCGGGGTAAAGCTTACGATATGATTACAATAAATACAGTACCGAAAGCCTACCATTCCAAGATTACTATTTCAACCGAAAAGAAAAAGGATCTATTGGATTTGCTGTGCCTTATTCATGAGAGCTCTCATGAGTTTTACAGAAGTCTGAGCTGCAAGAATGATGTCAAAGACACTGGTCCGGATGATGATGATGATTCTGATGATGATTCTGATGATGATTCTGATGATGAGTAATTTTATGATATGATAGTTATGTTCATCTAACTCCCAAGACCTATTAAAGGTTTTATTTTGATTTAAGTATGTAGGTACCTACGTACTTCTTTGTTCTCTTCATTCTTTTACCTCACTCATAGAGTCGAATTACTGCCTATAGGATAGGTTAACAGCTGTTAACTGTACTGTGTAAGTTTTAAAGTGTTAGCAATTTTGATGTTTATTATTTTTCTAGATTTTTTTAAGGATTCACACAATGGCTGTGCTGTTATGTTTTGTACTGAGTAGGTTCACTTTGATTATTGTGATAGCTGCGTAAGATTGATCTGTGCCATTTCTAAGTATTTAAGTTTAAGACTAATTGCATTTAAAAAGATCTATATTTACTTCTTATAATTTTGATAAAACTGTGCCTTATTTGTAAGTAATTTCATAATTTTGAAGACTTTAATAAACGTTAAGTATTTTTCTAAAACTTGTATTCATTTCCACCATACATAGGTATTTTAATGCAGGATATAACTGGACTTGTATCATTTAACACATTTTTATAAAGACTAGAATTTTAGCAAACTGATACAATTCAGGTAAAATATGAAAATAGAGGACTGATAAGTAAAAAATTCGAATCTTTGGAGTATTATTTTTATCATTTGTTTGAGCTACATTGTGTTTTGAACATATTATTATTAGTTATTGGATTTTTTCACTTCTTGTATATCACTTTACACAAAGACAACATAAATGTGCAACATGATTTAACTGTACTTGTATCATTTATCACGTAATTTTATCACATATTAGAAATTAAAAAGGGTACAACTGCGAGTTTTTCATGAATTACTTCAAAAGTATAATATTTACCACAAAAATATAAAAACACAATGAAAGTGGATGTTTCGATCTACAAAAGAAGGTACTTAAATGTAACCTAACCCACTTCGTTCATGAACTAGAATTTTTTAAATATTGTTTGGGCTGTTCTGTAAAGTAGTGATTTTTCAATTGTATCACCGGTCACAGGAGGCACAGATATACATATACCTACTCTAAACTTTACTTTATGTATACCCAGTGAGACTGGAGCATGCAATGCGATTTCTAGGCAGTATCTTAATAAGCGAGCTACTCTAATTCATACACGAAGAGGAGCCAGTGAGGCTGGAGCATGTAATGCAATTTCTAGGCAGTATCTTAATAAGCGAGCTACTCTACAATCATATACGTACAGAAGCCAGTGAGACTAGAGCATGCAATGCGATTTCTAGGCAGTATCTTAATAAGCGAGCTACTTTATAATCATACACGAAAAGGAACCAGTCAGGCCGGATCATGTAATGCGATTTCTAGGCAGTATCTTAATAAGCGAGCTACTTTATAATCATACACGAAAAGGAACCAGTGAGGCCGGATCATGTAATGCGATTTCTAGGCAGTATCTTAATAAGCGAGCTACTTTATAATCATACACGAAAAGGAACCAGTGAGGCCGGATCATGTAATGCGATTTCTAGGCAGTATCTTAATAAGCGAGCTACTCTACAATCACACACGAAGAGGAGCTAGTCATGCAATGCGATTTCTAGGCAGTATCTTAATAAGCGAGCTACTCTATAATCATACACGAAAAGGAGCCTGTGAGGCCGGATCATGTAGTGCGATTTCTAGGCAGTATCTTAATAAGTGAGCTACTCTACAATCACACACGAAGAGGAGCTAGTCATGCAATGCGATTTCTAGGCAGTATCTTAATAAGCGAGCTACTCTACAATCACACACGAAGAGGAGCTAGTGACACTGGAGCATGCAATGCAATTTCTAGGCAGTATCTTAATAAGTGAGCTACTCCACAATCATACACGAAGAGGAGCCAGTGAGGCTGGAGCATGTAATGCGATTTCTAGGCAGTATCTTAATAAGCGAGCTTCTCTACAATCATATACGTATAGGAGCCAGTGAAACTAGAGCATGCAATGCGATTTCTAGGCAGTATCTTAATAAGTGAGCTACTCTATAATCATACACGAAGAGGAGCCAGTGAGGCTGGATCATGTAATGCGATTTCTAGGCAGTATCTTAATAAGCGACCTACTCTACAATCATACACGAAGAGGAGCTAGTGACACTGGAGCATGCAATGCGACTTCTAGGCAGTATCTTAATAAGCGAGCTACTCTACAATCATACACGAAGAGGAGCCAGTGAGGCTGGAGCATGTAATGCAATTTCTAGGCAGTATCTTAATAAGCGAGCTAGTCTACAATCATACACGAAGAGGAGGCAGTGAGACTGGAGCATGTAATGCGATTTATAGGCAGTGTCGTAATAAGCGAGCTACCCTACGATCATACACGAAGAGGAGCCAGTGAGACTGGAGCATGCAATGCGATTTCTAGGCAGTATCTTAATAAGCGAGCTACTCTACAATCATACACGAAGAGGAGCCAGTGAGACTGGATCATGCAATGCGATTTATAGGCAGTATCTTAATAAGCGAGCTACTCTACAATCATACACGAAGAGGAGGCAGTGAGACTGGAGCATGCAATGCGATTTCTAGGCAGTATCTTAATAAGCGAGCTACTCTACAATCATTATATGTGTAGGAACAAGTGAGACTGGAGCATGCAATGCGATATCTAGGCAGTATCTTAATAAGCGAGATACTCATCAATCATATACGTATAGGAGCCAGTGAGACTGGAGCATGCAATGCAATTTCTAGGCAGTATCCTAATAAGCGAGCTACTCTACAATCATTATATGTGTAGGAACAAGTGAGACTGGAGCATGCAATGCGATATCTAGGCAGTATCTTAATAAGCGAGCTACTCTACAGTAATATATGTATAGGAACAAGTGAGACCAGAGCATGCAATGAGATTTCTAGGCAGTGTTTTTAATGAGCGAGCTAGTCTACAATCATATACGTATGGGAGCCAGTGAGACTGGAGCATGCAATGCGATATCTAGGCAGTATCTTAATAAGCGAGCAACTCTACAGTAATATATGTATAGGAACAAGTGAGACTAGAGCATGCAATGCGATTTCTAGGCAGTATCTTAATAAGCGAGCTACTCTACAATCATATACATACGTATAGGAGCCAGTAAGACTGGAGCATGCAATGCGATTTCTCGGCAGTATCTTAATAAGCGAGCTACTCTACAATCTTATACATACGTATAGGAACAAGTGAGACTAGAGTATGCAATGCGATTTCTAGGCAGTACTTAATAAGCGAGTTACTCTACAATCATACACGAAGAGGAGCCAGTGAGACTGGAGCATGCAATGCGATTTCTAGGCAGTATCTTAATAAGCGAGCTACTCTACTATCATACTACGATGCAAAAGACGGCACTGCGAAATACCGCTAGCATTTTAGAGCATCACAACATCATTACAATTTTAGTTTTTAACCGACTTTAAAAAAGAAGGAGGTTCTCGATAAGGTTGTATTTTATTTGGTTTGTATGTTACACGATATCTCTGACAATTGTTAGCCAATTTCAATTATAACTCATGTAGACATCTAGAAAACAAACCGACATCAAAAAAATATTGATTTGAACGGGTTCAGCCATTTTGAATAGTGCAACACAGAGGCACTTCAATAGGGTGTTAAAAAAATTACACTCTAAGGTTATTTACACAAAAAAATTACAAATGACGTTTGTTGCAGATATGCAAATGTCGCCGAGCTGCTCCAGCTTTGAGGTTCTAGATCCTCACGACCCTGTTATCAGCCGGTTGGCTACGCAATTGTTCAAAGGGACTAATGACTACTTGCAGGGCGAAATGTCTGCTGGGCAGGTTAGTTAAATATGTACTCTATATGACTGGTTCCTTCGGCATGGTGTATCTACCATACACCATGCCGAAGGAACCAGGGCGGATAACATATCTTTTCACCCTAAATTGACACAAATTCTCAACTCCTAATCAAAAAAGAGTTTAAAATTAAAAACCCAGGAAACAAAATTCAAGTACATATGTATTTTGGTCCCCAGCTAGCAAAAACATAAGTACAGTTTATATCGCTAATAGTAAATTCTCAAAATATTCTTTTATATTGATGATTATCAGAAAGCTGAACATAGTTTCTTTTAAACTCATTTATTCGTTGTTTTACTAAAATGCAAACTACCAGAAGTGAGGATTATAGCGATATTCATGTTCTGAATACTAACAACAACGCTTGGGCCACGAGGCTTTATTTTCGTAATATAAACACATAATTATATACATTTTCAAGTAATTATTCGTAAATGATTAAATAATGAGTCGCAATTATGAGCCATACAAAATTTACGTGCATACTCCGTTCAAGTTAGACGGGGTTTCAATTATGAGTCATAAAAATATATAGTTACTGCATTATATACCCGCAGGTAAACATTACCCTCCTTCTGTATAGTCGAGTAAAAAGTAGCCTATGTCTCAATCTTAATTCCGGTCATGATCTATATGATTACCAAATTTCATCAAAATCGGTCCAGTCGCGTTTGATCGTTAAAACAACGAAAGTTAGTACGATCAGCGCTTAGGTTGGATGTCAAATAGTACGGAATACCGTACCTTTTCTTACGGTCTGGCAACGCTGTTGTCGCAGCGGCAGCGGCAGCGGCAATCGATAAACATTTTTAAACACAGCAGTTTTGTAACGCAGCGTTGTCCATAAAAAAACAAGGCTCCATTAAGTGTATGGTATAAATAATAGTTTTTACAAAAATCTAACAACCGACTTCAAAAGTACCTGGAATATTCACACTGAATAATACAGTCGAATTGAGGACCTCCTCCTTTTTTGAAGTCGGTTAACCAAACCAAATTCTCATCAAACTACCCTTGAAGTACATCCTTTCCACTAAAAAAAGAATCATCGAAATCGGTTGGCGTGATATTGAGTTATTCGTCCATTTGTCGCGCATATACATAATGCAAAAAGACTTATATGGTTTTCTCATGGATACCATTGTCAAAACTGGACCAAATTGAAATGGGACCACACGGGAAGCACCAGCTTTCAAATAAAAAAGAATCATCAAAATCGGTTCACCTAGTCGAAAGTTCTGAGGTAACAACCATAAAAAATACAGTCGAATTGAGAATCTCCTCCTTTTTTTAAGTCGGTTGAAAATACAATGCGCTTCCCGTAGATGGCATTCTTTTTTGCGTTAAACGTGCGCGTTTTCGTGACGCAGGCGCGGCAAACGGAGGAGTGCGTTTGCTATGAAACGGGTAACACTACAAGATATTTAGGGAGTGCGTGGCCGCAAGGGCGCCGATTATTACATTGCACTAAAATTGGGTCCTAATTCATTCTGAACGAGACCGCCCAAACGCCCTAATTAGAGACTCAACTGCCTTTCTCTTATTACACCATCCCGATTTAGGGGTAGCGACCCTAAATATCGTGTGGTGTAATAAGCCTTTTTATTTTTCACCAGGAACACTATCAGCTCTTGGAGGAAGTGAACCGTGTCGCTAGCTCTAAATTTGGAGATCTGCGCAGTGCCATCTCTAACCTCCACACGTCATTCAAGGCTTACCACGACGGATGTAAGTACAACCTGAAAATACATTCACAACAGTACATACCTTATTTACACCTCTCTTGAAGGCGTTCATTTTGAAGCCCACCGGATAAACCTCCAGGGAAGGTCATTCCACATCTTGCAGGTGCGTGGAAGAAACGAGCGGGTGAACCGCACCGTGTGAAACTTTCACGCATTTACAATATGTGGGTGAGCTCGTTGCCGGTTGCGGGAGGTTCGATGGTAGAAGTGGGAAGCAGGAATTAAATTGAACAGCTCTTCAGAACATTCGCCGTTATATATTTTATAGAAAACGCTGAGGGCTCCGATGTCAGACTCAGCGACTCCAGATCCTTAGATACCACTGGGTTGTCGACGATACGAACGGCTCTGCGTTGCAATATATTGTATTAGTGTATTATCCATACTAATATTATAATTTGAATGTGTCTCTCTGTTTGTTATCGAGCGCGAAGATTGGTCTAGTTGGACTGAACGTGATGAAACTTAACGAGGAAATACTGTGTAACAGACCGTCGTCCGGACAGTTCGGTTTTTTACTACAATACGTTGAAGTAGAAAACTTCGATTCTAACGCTACCCGCGTACAAAAAGCATAAGGTTCGACCCCCACATCAGGCCTACCCCAACTCAATTCCTCAAGGAAGCGTAATCGGAAGTTTATTATTTTTAATTGAACGAGCAAAGCGAGATCTCCAAATTAACTTGGGCAAATCGGCGTTGTACGAGTATGTAAGTATGTTTGTTTGTCCAAGGATAACTTTCGAAGTGTTGATCTGATTATCGTGAAATTTGACATATAGGTACTCGTAGGTAGTGTTGGCACAATCCTGGTGTGTCTAAACGTGCTAAAATGTGGGGGGGTTTTTGAGATACAAGAGGGGTAAAATAAACAAAATGAAACTATCCGGTCAAATGGCACGTCTAATGTACATCTAATGAAAGGCCTTTATCAGTATATTTCGACCCTGTTTTTATTTATAGTTTAAACTTTGTAGTTTTTAAGTTATTAGCCATATTACAATCTGAACTTTGGCGAAATTAACAGGGAGCCCACAGTGCTGAAATTTAGTATACGTGTAGCTTTTTTAGTGATACAAATATAGGGAAAAATCTGAAGTCCAGAATAACTGCAATTTCTTCTACCCCAAAAAGTGTACCTACCAATTAACATGACTTCCTTTTACCTGTACTTTGAATAAAACTGTAGGTCAAGTAATTTGGTTATTCATTTCGTGACACTATTTTGATAGTCAAAGATTACTAATAATATATTTTTTTGTTTTTATGAGAGACTCGCGAGATCTCAGTTCGGGGTGAACCACTAGTTAATACTAGTTTATTTTTGTTACAGATATCGCTCAAATTAAGCCGTTACTTGACACCATAGATGCGCTGGACGAGCAGATCAATGCCTTTGAAGCGAACGCGTACCATCTTGACGCGCACACTCGCAATCTAAAAGCTCATTTTAAGGATCTAGAAGAGAGGTAAGTTGTATAGTAAAGTTTAGTACAATGAGACAAAACAGGTGATCACGCGCGTGTCCGAGGATCTTGAATCAAATCTGTCGAACGTTCGAAGCCTGTTTTCGCTCGTTGTACTAAACTTAACTTCTGTATCTACCTATATATATTGTTGGAGTAGTTTCAAGTTACTAGCTTCATGTTTTTATATATTTTGACTGAAAACTTTAGAAACTTACTACCATGCATGATTTCAATGGGCACCATTGTCATCAGGATAACACAAAGCATTTTTGCTTATGAAAACTATCAGTTCGCAAGTGCATTCTTGAACTTTTCAGACAAATTGTATGAGACTTGAAGAATGGATCACCCGTTGAACACCTGTTTAAAATGTTCTTTACCAATTATAGCTAAGGAATTTTTAAACAGGTGTTCAAGGGGTGTTGAAAGTTTTTGTGGAAAGGCCTTTTGAATTGTAAAGGCTCGCGGACATAGGGCCACATCGTTGCTTAGGGTCTCATTTGTATTTTGCTACGAAAGGTTTCGAGTTGCTTCTCTCGAGTCTCTGCGACCATCATCACTATCATCACTATTATTTAATATTATAAATGCGAAAGTTTGGATGTTTGTTGGTTTGTTTGTTACTCAATTACGTCGCAACGCCTAAATCGATTTTGATGAAATTTGGTATGTATTTAGATTATAACCTGAATTAACACATAGGGAATTAACGCATTGCACGTATCCCGAAAATCAGTTCCCATGGGATGAACCATCAAAAATTGTAGCAACCAAATCACAAGATAGATTTGGTTGAACTGATTAGCCAAAAAAGTTGCAGCAAGCGCAGCATCCCCCAGCCCCGTCTCTTCGAGTTATATAGGGTCGCAATGATGAGTAACAACAAAATTTCAGCTACCGCAGAGTTCTTCAGACTGCTCTCTTCAAATTAGCTGTATGCATTTTTACACACCAGAACAACGCGGGCGAAGCCGCTGGTAACAGCTAGTTTATCATAAAAATAGAAGTTGGACACACTGACCTGCACTTGGATTAGGTCCCCCCCCCCAGTTATTACCGATTCTTTAGAATCAAGTAGAGAAAATATCGGAACAGTATAATAATAATAATAAGACAAGCCTGCAGAAGATCTCCACAGTACCAATAGTCATTTCCAGTACATAATTGTAAGAAAGTTCTTGCTAACGGATCTTCTACTGAAAGTCCAACCAATTTACGTTAGGTTAATATGCATTTGGCTTAGGCCCGTGCAGCTGAAGCTCTCCGGCACCTAGTGGAAAAAATACACCAAAATAATAATATTAATAAAATATTCCTAGATATATAGATATATATATAATATATATCGTCCCTTTCTCTATCCAACCAACTTATTATATAAGTCATGTAAAGTTCTAACAGTTAGGCAACTATTTATACTAAACGTAGTTTTAAGGCAGCACAGAGCACTTCCCTATAGCACTAAAAGTACTAGTAAAAGACGAAAAGATGTAGTCCGCAGTAACAACACCCCAATAAAACATGCTTTTGCATCCAGATTTTTAATGTTCCTAGGACCATACCTGTACAAAAGGATAAATCGTAAATTAAGCATCCACTCAATGAATTTCTCAAACTGTAAAAGAGCCTTACAGTCTGCTCTATCCAATCTATCATACGAGGAAACTGAGGAGTTACTAAACGTAATAAAGTAGGATTTTAAATATTGTATCGCACGTGTGCACTTGGTTTTTTTTTAGTTATCTTTTTCATTATGTAAATAGATTCTAAGTTTTGTTAATTTGAGTATTCATTAGTTACACCAGTCCAGTTTTTTTGCCTGAGATACAGGTCCTCCTAGTTCAGGCAATGTATAAAGTGTTACCTATAAGTAGATACTAATCCGTAATGTTAATCTCAGCAATATGAAAAATGAATAAAGATTTTTTTTTTATTTTTTTTTATTTATTATCAGACAACGAGATACATATCTACATTACAATATACACATATTAAAATATGTTGTACTAGCTGTTGCCCGCGACTTCGTACGCGTTACACTAATTTGTAGGAAACGTAGAAATTAAGCTAAACACGCTGTTGCAACTTGACACCCTATTTACATCCCATGGGCCCTGATTTATGGGATAAAATGTAGCCTATGTGTTAATCCAGGTTATAACCTACATACATCCTAAACTTCATCGGAATCGGTTCAGTCGTTACGACGTGATTGAATAACAAACAAATAAATAAACTAACATCCAAACTTTCGAATTTATAATGTTAGTGTGATATAATAATATGTTTCGCTTCTGAACTGTTTTTTCCGAGTAGTATATTTGTAAACACATTGTCTGATGGTAATTTGTTGATTTTATTTTAAGAGGTTTTACTGTACAATCGCCATCATAATACATCAAACACCCAGAGCGTACCTGTAGTTATAGAACTTGTTGAATAAATACAGGGGCCCAATTCTACTAAACCAATCGTTTCACTATGACAATGGTATCGTCGCAAAATCGACGTATAGTATTCTACTAACACAATCTTTTTTCAAACACCACTGTTGCCATTTTTTTTTGGCATACAACTATACCATTGAAAATTTGGCAGCATAAGACATGAACAACAATCACAATCGTTAAATAATGGTAAGGCTCCATAATCGTTTTTCTTCTACATTGCAGAATTGGGCCCTAGTATATGTATTGTCAAAATTACCTCTTACCTTGCGTTGCGGTTTGCCAATGTGCGCTAGCCTTTAGTGTGACTTGAATTGTTATAATAAGAGTAACAATAATTAAAGCCACGTATTGAACAAGTGTTTATTTGTTCAATTCTTTAACATGATATAATAACACATAATAGTTTATTAGATTGACAATAATTAGCTCACGCTATCAGGTTAATGTTTTTTTACTTAAAAAGCCTTTTTTTTGTTTAACCAAATTATATTACAACATAACATCTCAGTATTCATTTATATTGCTTGCATGATTGCTGTTTGTCGTAGTTTTTTGTTTATTATTTTTCTGTTTTAAGTTCTAAGTAAAAAACAACGAAATAAAAGGCACACATATTTTCAGAACATAAATGGAGCCCAACAGCCGGTTTTGCAGTTAACATGTTACATTATTTTTATTTTATTTTAATAAGTACTATCCATTATTTTTATTTTAACTTTACTGACATATTAAAAAAAACTCTATTGTTAAATTGTATATAAGACAGACGAAGATATTTTTTTTTGTATAGTATCTGTTATTGATGTTGTATTCTTGATTGATGTTGTTATAGTATTTTTCAAACTTTCGCGATCACTGTACATAATTATTGATTAAAACGAGTATTTATCGCGTATGCACCTTTTTAATTTGTTATCCCGACGTTTCGGCTGTGTTGCAACAGGCGTAGTCACGGATTGACTGGAGTACTTGGAGCTACCGTCGAGAAGTGATGGCAGCTGCAGCAACTACCCCCACTTGCTCTTCAGAATTAGAAATATCCTTGATCATTAATATGAAATGAATATTTCGTAATCGACACACTACACCAACCGTATCTACGCACTGAGACGACCGATCACGACGCGCACACCTAGAAATCACTGGGTTCCAGGACGCTGAGAGTCTATAGCCATATTCCCGATTGAAATTTTGAAATTACTTGATTTTAATCGCTTCACGAACTATTCTCTTGTAATAATGGCGTTCACTAGAGAGAACCTTAGGATCATGAAGTTCAATCCAATGATTCAGTCCCGAGTCTACCAGACAGACAGGCTATGGTACGTTTGGTTTGCCCAACTACAGTCTATCTTATAAACACCAGGCATCTGCAGAGGTATAACGTCGTTTGGAGTCCGTAAATGCTTGGCTATCTTTGAGAGAGGAGTGAAAACCGACTTAATTGAAAACCTCTTCAACACATTTCCAATTTTATCCGTCACACCCTTCTAGTAAGGCATAAACATCAGATTTCTAATACGCTTTGTCACTCTGGCAGTTGGGTTGTATGCTACTTGCTTATACAACTTATCACATAACACGTCGGGATAACAAATTAAAAAGGTACATACGCGATAAATACCCGTTTTAATCAATAATTATGATGTTGTTATTTTTATTGACATTGTATATTATGATATGAGCTTCCTTTCATCTTGTGCGTTGTATTACAGCCACATAAGATGATTATGTCATCTTATATGGCTGTCTTACATTATTATAATTTTATTTTAATAACTACTTTCCATTATTTTTATTTTAACTTTACTGAGATAATAAAAAAAACTCCATTGTCAAATTGTATATCAGACAGAACAACATATTTTAATTGTTGTATTTCTTATTGATGTTGTATTCTTTATAGATGTTGTATTTTAGATTGATGTTGTTATTTTTGTTGACATTGTATGTTATGATATGAATTTCCTTTCATCTTACCCGTTGTATGACAGCCACTTAAGATGATTATATTTGAGTTTAAGTTCGGCTTGCACAACATAACCTATTCAATACAAATTATTCAAAATACAAGTCCATTTTCATGGCTACATTATTACAATTCGATCGTTGAACGCACGCAGGGTGACCAAGACAGCGATATGAATGTGGAGACTTTTTACAATTTATTTATTTTTATTTTACATATTTATTAATACTTAAATTCACAGTTACATTACGGTATATTATAAACTAATTAACATAGTGCTGAACTTAAACCAAATTGAATCTACATTATGTAATAATTAAACTCGACTTTGCATGCGTAAATCGCTGAATATGGCTGCACTTATATGTACTATGTAACACTAAACACCTTGTACCTACCCATATTACGCAATAAACTGATTTGATTTGATTTAATACTAAACTTGTAAATCTAACGCGGCAAAGTAGCTCGCCTGTTAACTTTACCTATATATATATTTATTAAAATTTTTACATGAAAAAATAATAACACGAAATAGTTTACAAGAAAAATTAAGTATTACATTTTTTAGAATATTTAAATTGATGAAAAAGTGCTCCTTGAGCTACAATGTTTGCTTGATCGCATTTGGAGTGTGTGTGTGTGTATTTATGTGTGTATAGTGTACCTAGTGTGCGTGGTGTGGGATGTATTTTACGGTGTTATGTCATGTTTTAAAGTGTTAATTACGTCCGTGACGCCAATGTCGGTTTAATGACTGTAAACCAGCGCTGAGCAATAAGTTTATAAGCTCAGCATAATGCTGAGCCATTCCCCTTTTTCGGCACAGGGCTCATAGTGACTGGGTACGTATCTTTTGTATTATTTATTATTTTGTGTTTGTTTGTTTTTGTTTAAGATCATTTAGGAATTGCAACAAAAAAGAAGGTAGTTAACTAAAGTGCAGTTGAATCCGCTAAAAATTTAAAACTCTTAATAACTACAAACTGTTTACAGAGTGAGTTTACACGCAAGGGTGACACGGTGGCAGTTTTTATATGAATCATTTTAAAAGACTGGTGTTGAAATGTCAAAATTAATGTTCATAAAAGTTAAGTTTTCTAGGTTTAGTAATTGTAATTTAGTATCTATAACAATAAAGAGTATTTCCTAGCTATTTATCGGTCTCTCCAGCGGTGTCTGTTGAGACAGTTGACGGGATACCCATAGCTTTGAATGCGTTTTTAGTAGTGTTTAAGTTCGAGGAAGTCTGCTAGTGATGCTATTGGCCGAGTAGTTGGTGCGATGAAAAGGCACATGAAAAAGTTGTGTGTGTCTTATGCGCGTATTTGGAGCTCGCAGGGCCTACGTTTTAGATATAAGACACGAACTGTCTAATGAAACATAGCCATTTTATGTAGAATTCTTCTGTTTCTGAGTGACATTAGTTTGTGCTCCTGGCAAGATTCAGCATAATTATCAATAACCAATTTTTTACGGCAATTTAAATGTTTGACAAACTTTCTTTGTATGGACTCGATAGCGTTGTCGTAGGTCACATATTGAGGGTTTCAGACTGGACTGCAATATTCGAGGTACTCCGTACGTACGCGTAGTGTAGTACTTTGATGCAAGCTGTACTAGTGAAAGACTTAGATACACGCAGGATAAATCCCAAACTTTTATAAGCTTTTTAAGCGCCATCTGTTGTCGTAACCGTAACCTAAAATAGCTAGAGACGCCATCTACAATAAATTCTCGAAATTACCAATTCGTGTTACAATCCACGTTTTGCGCGCCATCTAAACGTTCTCTACGGGGTTTACATTAATTTTCTGGCTAAATGAAAGGATGAATAAAACTACATAGTTTTTGTAATATTAATCACTATTTCCGTGAAAGTTTATGGCATACTTCATGTTTCAAAACTCGCTGCATCAAGTTCAACAATAGCAGCCCCAACAATAGGCCATAATATCACAGCGTCTATTGAATCACTATTATAGAAAATGCATGAAGGCGTCACTATTTCGTCACAGTTTTTTGATTTATAAATCATCACGATACGCCGTCAGATTGCGCAGTTACCGCTAGTAACGCCATCTGTTATTACACCGAGTTTTCTTATGCACCTCTATAATCTGTCCAATATGTTATTTGTTTTTTGACAGGTTATACAAGGTTCTTAACTTCACTTTGTACTAGAGTTATATCCCATCCAAAAAATACGTTATACACATCACTACCTCTTTTCAAGGTTACGTCAACTTGTAAGCAATTTTAGGGATGTGGTAAAATGAGAAATGTAAAATCGATTCATTGTGAGCTCTTATGTGTGCAATGTTTAAATAAACTTTATTCAAATAAGATGCTGATGAAATGATGATGTTGAGGTTCCCCCGTTTTTGTAGTGCCTCAGAGATGTTTGCTCAGAATCGAACGGATGGCTTTCACGCCATCATTAGACAGACAATATCTCTGATGAGCAGGTCGTGCGCCGGCCACAACACCATCCTACAAACTGTGGCAAGGCGGTGTGGGCCCCATATAAGGGCACACTTCGTCCAGCGTGTGCACCGAAGCCTAATTTTTTTTTACAAACTTGTAATTTAAATTATTATTTCAATTGTATGTTGTTAATTTCTTTGTTTATATTAATTCACTTATATAATGTGTTTGTTATGTTAATTTAATTTAGTTGGATTATACATTACTTACTTATTTGAAATAAATGAATACAATACAATAAGAATTTACATATTTCACTTACTTGAGATTAAGTTTCAAAAGTAGTATGCATTAGTTACATTATAAAATTAAATAAATAACTTTTAAAACAAATAACATTAACTATGTAGTAGGTAGCTAGTACCGAGCAAGCTAACAATATTGATCGAGCGAAGCGAGATCTCCAAATCAACTTGGGCAAACCGGCGTTGTATGTATGTATGTTTGTTTGTCCGAGGATAACCTTCGAAGCGTTGATCCGATCATCGTGAAATTTGATACATAAGTAGGTAGTGATGGCACAATTTTGGTGTGACTAAATGAACTAAAAATGTGTGTGTGTGTGTGTGTGTGTGGGGGGGGGGGGGTTTGTTGAGATATTGGTGTTCAAGAGGGGTAAACAAGAATGAAAATGAGACTATAAGGTAAAATGGGACGTTAAATGAAAGGTCATACATAATTTCTACATTTCAACCCTGTTTTTTTTTTAGTTTAATACATGTAGTTTTTGAGTTATTAGCCATAATAATAACTACAAAACTTTGACAAAATTCACAAGGTGACCCCACAATGCTGAATTTTGGTATGCGTGTAACTTTAGTGACAAAAATATAGGTAAAAGTCTGAAATCCAGAATAATTCCATTTTGTACTCCAAAAAAGAGTAACCAATTGACATGAACTCCCGTTACTACCGTGAATTAAACTGTAGGACATGTAATGTGATTGTTTATTTCGTGGCACTATTTTGATAGTCAAAAATTACGAATAATGTATATTTGTTTTTATGGGAGACTAGCGAGATCTCAGTACGGGGCGAACCACTAGTTATGGAGAGCCTACATTGTTACAATCATAAATATCATACAGGACGTTCATTAAATTCAGAGGGGCTATGGTCTCTTTAGCACTGAAGATTTTCACATTATAAGATTCCCAATTATTTTGGACCGGCTCTGTTATATTCTTTGCAAAATAGAACAGGAAAGTCTGCTGCATCTGATGGAAATGCATTATTTGTGATTCCACTTTTAATTACTCCTCCGATCGCATTCTGATTTTCTGTGGTCAGAATGATTGAGAAAGCGGGCTTTTTCACCTGGATGATTGATGAACCATTCGCTTGGATATTGGAAGTATATTGTACTAGATGGAGCTCTTGGGGTGATTACGATTTTCTTAGACACTCGTACTAGAGACATGATGTAAGAAATTTTTATTACAAAATGGGTAGGTACCTAAGTTAAATAGGTAAATTGATAAGTCATTTTGTCATTTTTATCGATATTTATATTTTTTCTAATTAATGGAACCTTATAATTCTTTTATAATAATTATTTAGATATATGATAAATTTTATGTTATTATTTTCTTTACTTAATTACTGTTTAAAACAGGTATTTATCGTGAATTTACCTTTATTATTTGTTATCCCGACAAATAATAAAGGTACACACGATAAATACCCGTTTTAATCAGTAATTATGTACAGTGATCGCGTAAGTTTGAAAAATACTATTTTCCTGACTGTTAAAGCAATGATTTTAATAAATGATTTTTAATACTTGTTTGTGTTATTATTATACGTTTGTACTTTAAAACCCAATTGTAAGTTGTACAAGCTTTGCTTAGTTTTTGGCTAGATGGCGCTGTGTGAAATGTCCAGCATTATTTATTTATTTATTTATTGATAGAGCGAAGCGTGACCTCCAAATTTACTTTGGCAAATCGGCGTTGTATGTATGCTTGTTTGTCCGAGGATAACTTTCGAAGCGTTGATTCGATCATCGTGAAATTTGATAAATAGGTAGGTAGTGATGGCACAATTCCGTTGTAAAAAATGTGAGGGGGTTGTTGAGATATTGGAGTTCAAGATGGCTAAAAAAACCAAAATCGGACAGTCCGGTAAAGTGGCACGTCTAAGGAAAGGTCTTCATGAGTACATCTCGATGAGTACATTTATTTTTAGTTTAAACCTTGTAGTTTTTAAGTTATTAGCCATAATCAAAACTGAACTTTGACGAAATTCACAGGGTACACTAGTGATCCTACGGTGCTGAAATTTGGTATGCATGTAGCTTTTTTCTCTTCTTAGTCGTAGCACTCTTGGCAGAGTGGTCTTGGTCGTCATGTCAGGGTTGTGGCGCGCTCAACTACCCTTCGCCACTCCTCTCGCACCGCTGCTCTTCTAGCACATTCGTTCAGAGAAACATCTATGGCAGCCTTTTTTTGATCCGTCCATCTCATAGGCGATCTGCCACGCGCTATTTATTCTGTAGCTTTTTTTAGTGATACCAGGTGATACATATATAAGGAAAAGTCTGAAATCCAGAACAACTGCAATTTCTACCCCAAAAAAGTTAACCAATATACATGAACTCCCGTTACCTGCAATTTGAATGAAACTATAGGTCAAGATATAGGTTATATATGCGTGCCACTATTTTGATAGTCAAAGATTACAAATAATATATATTTTTTTGTTTTTATGGGAGACTCGCGAGATCTCAGTTCGGGGCGAACAACTAGTTTTAAATACTTTAGGTGCATTAGGTTGTATAAAAGTAGATAGTATGTAGGTAAGGTACTGTTTTCGTTTGTTGATCGTCAAAAGCTTGACCACTAGGTACAGTTATGTATAGGGAGTAAGTGATGGTGTGGTCAAAGATGGAGCACGCTTGCATAGAAAGAACCTGTTTACTCTAAACTTGAAGGCTTCGAGATTATAATGGTCCGGAAAAAAATATACGCCGGAAGTGAGTTCCACTCCTTACTTGTGCTAACAAGAAAAGTTGAAGCAAATCGTTTGATACGGCAAGATGGTATGCCGACAGGTATGGTTGGTACTTATCGCTATGTCTACTTGTTCGGCGGTGGAAGGGGGAAGGGGGGGATAAGGTCATGAAGATCTTGATCGCACATTCATAAAAAATAATCTAGTAAAAAAAAACTGAAAGTCTGGCTACTCGGCGCCTGTGCTCTAGAGTTTGTAAATTGACTTTCACTAGTGAATCATCGCCAATGAGAATAGCAGCACGTTGCTCAATCGAATTAAGAGCGTTGAGACATCCCAGAGATGGCAGCAGTACTCCATACATGAGCGGACTTGTGATTTGAGAGACTGAGCAATTGACCCGATGAGAAGTACCGCCGAACCTTAGCTAGGATGCTCAGCTTCATAGTAGCAATTTTGGCCCTAGATTCAGTTCAGGTTGGACGTGAACTTAACTAGATTTTCAGTAATTACGAGTGGGATGTGATAAAGAGTAGGAGTGGAATGAAAGGAAGTCTGTGTTGCGGAAAATACACACGCCTGAGTTTAAGTAGCGTCGACCTGACCAGATTTGCGTCATTTCTAAGTTATTCATGTATTTTTTTTTATTTATTAAGATCACAAGGATCACTTTGAATCGTCAATTTTACTGCCTGTTCTTTCGCGAAAGCCAGGAAAGAAAGGTAAGAAACAAGACTGGTTGTTTTTTTTAATAATCCTTTTAGAATACAAAAACAATAAAGAAAATAAATTACGTCTAAATTATAACATTTTTGAACGAGTTTGAGCAATTCCAATCCCAAGTTTCACTATCATCTAAATAATCCGATATGCTTTTTTATAAAGATTTTTTTATTTTACTATTGAGATAGAACAAGCTTATGGCCCACCTGATGTCACCTGATGTTGCCTATAACAAAGTTTGCCTCGTAGGTCACGCTCCTTAGAAATGTGCCCTACGATACACTTCCCTGCGTCCATCAACTTGAGGCATACAGGTGTAAAGCCGCATGTGCCTGTAATTTCACCGGCAACTATACCCTTCAAACCGAAACACAGCAATGCTGCTTGGCGGTAGAAATAGGTATGGTGGTAGCACTTCGCCGGGCGAGCCCTTTCACAAGAAACTCTTAAATATATTTAATTACGTTCTTAAATTTGTTAATTTTAAATTTTTGTACATCACTTGGGAGTTTGTTATAAAAGCGTACACCTTGCCCTTTAAACTATTTACTAACTTTATGGAGTCTACGAGTGGCAACAGCGAGTATCTTCTAGGGTTAAAATTATCACTAATTTCCGTAAAAAAAATTGTTTCTTAAAAAAATTGTTTTCCTCTTACCAGAGACCAGTAATTACTGGTCTCTGCTCTTACTAATATTATAACTGATGGATATTATATTTAATGATTAATCACTGGCTGGAAAGGGATTCCCTGTAGGGTCAGGGAACTCTGTCAACTTAGATTTTTCTGGGTTAAGAATGAGTTTCCCTGCTTAGTCTAAATTAAATTAAAATCCGGGTTTGATTCATACAGGGGCTTTAAAAAAACAAGAACTAAAAATCGAAACTCAAATTTATTTTGTTAAGTTTTTATAACAAGTAGTCCAATAAAATTTTACATTGTGTACATACTGAGTTTCCCCCGTTTTAAAGCAAACTGGCCTTTGAGGAGAGTACTCGGGTCGCTAGCGTCTCGGGATGACCTCTCTCGTCCGTGCGTCCTGAGTCGACAGTCCTTACAAACATACATACAGTATCGTATTTGTAAATAGCAAAGCCCATTACGATGCGCCGCCAAATTATACTTTACACCGAAAAAGCACCGTTTTATGTGGCCCACAATACAGAGAAAATGTGACATATCAATCTAAAAATATCAATGTATATGTACATGTATGTATATGTAATATCATGTATATGCTACAACTAAGCAAAGCTGCTGTAGCTTACTGCGTTTGTGTTGATCTACGGCATAAATATGTATAGATAGATAAAATGTATTGTAGAATAAACTGGTATTCTATAAGTTTTTTGACTTCAATCTATTTACTAAAGATAAAAATTTGTGACTTATACCGTATCATCGCTTTCTTAATACTTTACAGAACCATAATCCACATTCATAAGTTTTTTAATGAAACCGGTGTGAAAAAAGTTAATCGTCATAACTTACATAAAAACCTGGACTTTACTGCCAACTTTTATAAACTACATAACTATTGGCGTTCGCTACATGGTCAAGATATATATACTTCTAATGGTTTTTTATTCTAATTCTATTCTTGCCTAAAATTGTTATTTGCCCTACACTGTTTCTCGAGATATTTGAATAAATTTATGTATTGTGAGCCGCACGTACCAAATACACCCAAATAAAACGACGACCAAATAATTAAACAACTCTTGACGCTACCAGATTTTGAAAAGCTCTGACTTGACATTTTGTGAAACGCATATTGTGGTTCACATTATGAGGCATGGAGACATTTTCCTACTTACTAACATTTTTAAGTATTTTTTTGTATTTACTGTGAAAACAAAAACTAACTATGCATTCCGAGAACTGCCATTTAATACATTACATCAACATACACAGAAATTACATATTTTAATATTGCTTAAGCCGATTTTACATTGATATAAAAAAATTGCAATAGAAAAACGTGGCAAAGAGTACTCTGAGACAGAATTGAAATATTTTTTATTGTCTGCTTCTCTACTTAGATCCAACAAGAGAACATAGCACAACGTCTTGATATTAATTATTAGTTTTTTAGTCTGTATTGTATATAAGTAAATGTTGCGTTAAGTTAGTATAAGTAAAGTTATGTTTAACGGAGTAAATAGTTAATATTTTTTTTATAGATAATTAACCGACATCGTAGATATTTTTCGTAGATATATTTACTATGAACAATTTATTAAATTTTCCATATGAACATTTTATGCAATTTTCCATATGAATATTTTATGAAATTTTCCATATGAATAATAAAAATCATACATTCTTAAAATTTTATTTTCTGAAACAGAAACCAAAAATGAACAGTACGAGCATAATAAAATTAACAAACGATTGCCCAAAAACCGGCATTATTTATAAGCATAATAAATAAAAATATATGTAGTATATGTAAGTATAATAAGTTAAATACATAAGTATGAAACAATGTATTTATTGGCCGGTGTTCAAGCTTAATTATCTCTATGCAGTTCCTCAAAGCATTATAATCCAGAAACAACAACTGGTGGGGAAGTACATAAATTAACATAAATTGTATTTGATTATACAATAAAAATAAAATAAATATTGCTGGACATTTTACACAGCGCTATCTAGTCCCAAACTAAGCAGAGCTTGTACTATGGGAGCCAGATAACTGATAGACCACTTAAATACTTTTTTTGTAAATACTTATTATACATAGAAAACATTCAGACCCGGAAAAAATATCTGTAGAACATGCAAACATTTATTCCGCGGTGGGAATCGAACCCGCTACCTCCTGCGTCTCAGCCGACTATTCGCCCACTGCGCCACAGAGGTCGTCGAGTATTAAGTAATAAGTACTTAATTATTGAACCTCACAATTTTGGTTAAATGATTTACATACGATTAGGATAAGTGGGATCAAACATATGATAAGAGGACTATTGCAACGTCTTTTAACAAGATCCTAAGTATATACAATAATTATTATAAGTCAAAATTGTGATTACATGTTTAACGATCGTAATGGGCTTGGTTCTGTCGGTCGAATACAACACAATCAGAGCTTACATTAATTTATGAATCCATTGGAATATAAATCACAGCAACATTTTTCCTGAAAAATAAACATGTACTAATTTAGCACTTATTTTAATTTTAAATTTGCTACCGTTTATGTCTGTATCTTGGTGAAGACAAATATTTACTGATTTTCTAATCCGTGATGCCTTCCTTCAAATTACCGACGATAGCCAAAACGTATAAGTTAACAACAAGTTTTGACACAAAAAAAAAATTGTGTTTAGACCGTTAAAAAGAAAATCACAGTTAATTGACAAAATAAAAAAAAAAACAAATCCGCGCGTTCCAATAAATTGAAGTTACTTAGTAACGCCTGAATACCTTCTGCAGTGTTTACAAAATAAATGTGTTGTAATTATTATAGAAAACTCACTCACGATTCTGGGAACTAATCAATATTTATTAGTATTCACCAACTTAAAACATTAACACCAACATACACAAATATTGCACTGCATTTGCTCGACTGAGCCACTAAATATTAAACATATTAATATTTGCATAAATATGTCACAGCGCATACGAATTTGACCGATTCAATTGATCTATGACCAAGTTTACAGAAAAATAATATATTACAAATATCTGTATAAACTAATGTGGCATAATATGGTATCATATACCGGGCAGTGTGTATTTATATGCCGTCCTTCCTATGCACCTTCTATTCTAGCCAAAACTGTTTAAGGTCGGGCGGAATTGGTCTGAATAGCATATACTTCCGCTAATTTTTTACTTTGCCAATCTCGCAAGCGTAAGGGTATTCACCAATCGATCGATCGCCGATCGATGCCATCGATTGATGTAAAATAAGATCAGTCGACGTCGATCGACAGTTTCTACTAGGCCGCATCGTCGACTGATTTCAGTTCAGTATCGATCGATGACATCGATCGTTGTTCGATCGATTGATGTAGTAACACCCTAAGACTACCTCTGCGCATAAAATAAAATTAATCCCACATTTAAAAGATTCATTCCGTCATAGACATGGCATATGTGACAATACTATATTTGGTGTAAATTTGACAGCAAAGAAGACCGCCACTTAAACGCATAAGCATATAATAAAAAAGAATAATTAATTACCTAAATACTTGAAATCCCAAAATAGCATAACTTTTAGTGACTTGTTTTTTTATAACGTTTACAAAGTAATTTACAATTAATCACCAGGCTGGAGCCTTACGTTGGGATTCACCTAAGTTCTACACATTTATAACAATAGAAGCGTAGACGCAGTTAACGACTTATGTCAAGTGTTCGCAAGTTTTGGTGGAAAAATTCTGCTGTTTTAGTAGTTGTTTAAGGGTCCATACTACCTCAGATGGCGTCATAAGTTTTTATCAGTATTACTGCATTATTTACCTAATAAATATATATAAAAGTTGGGGATATAAGCAAAGTATGTGGAGTGAAAGACGATTACTTGAAATTATCTCGATAGAAAATAATTCCATAGTCACGTCCAAAATGTAAAATAAACCCGTACAATTCTATAAATACTATAAATGAGATCGTGAAATTTTTCACATCTGGCTATTTATTATATTATAACTTTCTTTCCTTAACCTATCTCCTCCCGGCAAAGAACTACCTCAAATTCTTTTAACTATGCCTATGCTGCGCGATGTTCCATCATTCCTTCTCAAAAACATCCAGATCGTCTCGCCAACGCTTTCTTGACCAACCCAGAACGAGATTTTCATCAGGATTCCAGGTCACCTCTCGGGATACATTCTACTGGCGTAATTTGTATAAATTATTATTTTATACAATTTTATTCTGATTTCGCTCTCGAGCGAGTCTTCTCGTATTTTAGCATGTAGTTACAGAGACACAAGGTAGTATGTAGTATGGACTCTTAATATATCAGCTAATATTTATCTAGTCAAATCTGTTCTACATAATAATAAAATATTTAGTCATGTGACTAACAAATGCCAAGACCAAAACTTGTTGTATTTTTGGACCTATTTGTTTTACCATTTGCATTGCGTTTATTAACAATCACGCGGATTGTTAATAAATGCAATGCGGAGTTTTATAAATATTTGTGTAATATGTTTAACGTAGGTAATCCAATGGCACGGCAGGTTCCTAGCTGCTTGAGTTGGCTGTAGGCCAGGCAGTGCTTAGCGATTCAAGTTGGCGATTACGTAATTTTCTGGGCTCAATTGTATAATAAACTAAGAAAGAAGTTTATAATAAACTAACCACTAACATTTCTTGTACTTTGTGCTCTTATTTTATGTTCTCTGCATGGCGACTCTTTGTGTCGACAGCGTTTGTGCAACTCGCTTGTGCTCCCCGTGTGCGGATCTCAAGTTTTTAATGTTTTTTTTACACTAGCAATAAAAATTTGTTTACTTGATTTTTACTAACTTTATTTTGAATCTTAAACTTTATAAAAAAGGTAATGAAATACATTCCATTGGCGCCTGTAACTCGACTCAAACGATTCCTCCACAGACACAATCCAACATCGAGAGTAAAATCAAGGATCCGAAGGTCTGTGCAATGCTAAAACATTTGTCCAAAATTTTTATGATACACATATCCAAAAAATGTATTACACGATTTTATTTCGAGCGGAAGTAACATTATTATTAATTACAACCATACGTGGATCGTGAAATTGACAATGATGGATTTACATTATTCGTTAAGATTTTGCGTTGACCGATAAACTAATACATTTTTCTAATATCCTAGTCAACACTAGTTATATTATAATAATGTAAAATTTAAACTAGATCTTAATAATACAATATTGTGTGTAAAGAGGTTTAACAGTTTTATTGCGCAGCATGATCTTTAGAATAAACGTAAGGCGACTGATCATAATCAGCTTAGTTTACGACGCCGCCGCCCCGTCGCCACCCCGTCGCCACCCCGTCGCCACCCCGTCGCCGCGCCGTCGCGTATCCGCACTATCACAACAATATATAAATGATATTATTCAGTCATCGTCAGCGCCACCGTTCAGATACACACAAACATTTTATATTAGGCCGTGTATCAATCACGATACGCCACGGAACCTATATTTATTATTATATAATAATTTTTGAATTGAGCATTAATCAGACGCACGGACGAACGAATCGACAACAACCTCAACTAATAAAATTATAAAATGATGTTCATTCACTCACTGTAGTTTAATTAATTCACCTAGTTGCATTAGTATACCTAATATCCGTAACATTTTAATAACTAGTTTTAGCTGTTCGATGTAATTTAAAGTTCAGAATAAACTTGTAAAATTTATTCACCCAGAAAACTAAAAATATGAATATTGAAACCAAATTATAAGGTATGCTTAGTTAATGCAAACACAAGTGCTTCCCCACCGTCCAATCAGTTGGATCTTTATTGCTGATCCAACTCCAACTGTGTCTGTCTCTGTCTGTGTTTCCTGATAACTACAACCTAGGGATCTTCAAGTCACGAGTGAATAGGTTTCTTCTAGGCAAGCGTGTACCATCGTAGACTGCATCATCGCGCCCCATCAGGCGAGATAGTGGTCAAACGCTAGCCTATAATTTATAAAAAAAAATATACATAAGTTTATATATAGAATTCGTTGAATAAAGTTTACTTAGGGTGCACGTAACGTACTTAGGGTGTACGCAAGTGAGTAAAATGTACGAATATTGTACAATGCACCTCTTAGGTGAATTAAGTAAGCTACAGGGTTCCTTCACTAGGGGAAAATGATTTAGAAGCTTCTTAAAAATCTTCACAAAATTGTATAACTTACAATAACGCTATTATTTCCTGATTATTCACCAAAAAGATATTGATTTAATTATGTATCTTAATCGCTACAAATAAATTCCAACACGAAACTCAACAGTAACAAGTGACTAACTAAAACAGCCTAGCAACTCAACTGGGCTTAAAATTTTATATATTTGTTTTATTGTAATCAATTCCCGCGATAGCAATTAATTCTCCGTCTTGTTAAATTACCAATTATATTATTCATTTATTATTCGGTAATTTTATAATAACTTATAGATTATCTCGGTCATTTAAGATATGACTAATTTATCAATATGTATACAACAATAATAATTATGAGTAAAAGAGAATAAAAACATTTGTAAAATAATATCATAATAATAATAATATATAAAAATCAACAATACATTAAAGTCACAGCATGTAATTTACATCATATCTTTTTACATGTAAGTGACATCTCATGCTCAAGTACTCGCATCGTACCCATTTTATATTAATTTACTACGAAGAATAGTTGGCAGAACCCGTGCGCGTACGCAGACCCCCTGATTGAGGTCTCTTTATTAATTCGCTAGTCGCCACCACTCACATCCATACTATATCCCACCCATCCCATTTCGAACATACTATATCTTTAGTTCGAGTATAATTTAATCCAAACGTTTTGTTTCGTCGTTCGCATCTAAAACGCGAGCATCACTATCCGCCGTTTTTCAACGAGGAAGTAAAATGGGTACAAGAATCAGATAGCACTTTACAAGGTACCTATGCATCATAAATTACGTCATAAAATGACAGACTAAAGAACTATGCTATGTGACTTAAAACTATTCGTTTTCATTAACCTAATCACATCGATTTAGAACATTTGTTGTGTGGTAGTGTAGGAGACGCGGTCCGCTCGACGCTTGAGTCCACGAAACAAGAAGTTGGCGGCGGCCTTGATTGGCGCGACTAGTGGCGCACGCGCAGTGCTCTCCCATTGTCAGACGTTGCCGGTCGCAGGGAACCGCGGAGGTGGCAGTGGAGGTGGCGGGCGCCCCTGTTCGCCCCCAGCCGACGACTGCTCTGACACTGAAACCGCAATGTTATCAATCAAACGAGAACAAATAACAATTTACATTTAAATATTAAAGTACACAAGACGTACTAGTAAGTAGGTACCACAAACCAGAAAGAGTAAAAGATCTCTCATTTCAAAGAAATAGAAACCATTTTAAGAACCTTTATATAAGTAAACAGTTTTAAGATGCAATTTGTGCAGATATATTGAAATGACATGATAAAAATTTCAAGATGTCTTGACATCTTTATGTAAGTATTAAGTTTTACATATACATTGCGAACCTATGGTAAAGTATAGGTTTATCAAGAATGAAGTTGCTTATATCACAGGTGCTAGTCTTGAAAGCCGATTCAGTTTAAGTGCTTTCATGTTCATTATTGAAGACACAAGTGATGATGAAGGCAAACGTGAAGCGGTGGACCGCGGCACATAAAAACAAGGTCTGTATTTGTTTTAAAATATTTGGCAAACTTATCACGACAACTCGAACTTATGTCAACCATTGATACAAAAAGTGATAGACCTTATTTAATAGTACCCCAGTGTAATGAGACTTACATGAGTCGTGTTTCTCGTCAACAGGTGCGGGAGGCGGCGGAGGTGGCAGTTGCTGTTCCAGAGCGTTCACGCAGTTCATCATGCTGCCATAGAGCCGGCTGTCTCGGAAACTGTCCCTGCACACACTCATGCGTCATCACTGACATGTCAATGTGTGTCTACCGCTACGGTACTACCCAATGTACGAAAATTTTGAACGATAATTCGCGATACCAATTCATAAAATTGAAGACGCGGCTTTGCATTTTATCATTTCGTGAAGCAACATCATGTATTTACAAAGTGCTTCGCTTGCAAATGGTATGATTGGTTTCACTGTGTCATACATCAGTGTGCTTAGTGGGCGTGGGACAAATGTCATTGCTGTGTCAATATCCAAAAAAGAAAGTGTTATCTGCAGAGACTTACCTGCCGTTGGAATTCCGGAACAGTGCCAAGATCTCTTCGAAGGTCTTGTTTTTCGTCTCAGGAACTTTTTTATATGTAAATATCCAAAAAATTGCAAGGAATACACTAAAAGGCAGGAATGTATAATTTTCCAATAGTGCCTGAAAATAGAAAAAAAAAACAGTTTTAAATGAAAACAGAAATTAAAATGAAATAATCCCTGGATAAAGTCAGTGCGATATGTGTAAAATCTTTATCGCAACTTCAGTAATAATATCACAGATTTGCAAAAAGATTTGACACTACATAATAGTAATTTCTAGCGTTACCTAGTTTATATGCGCATAGGCGTCGAAATCAACACCTTAGATAATAAAACCTTTGTATTTCTTTATTGTCTGGCTTTGATTATTTTATCTCCCTCTTGAACGCAAATATCTCAAGAAACCCTACACGTTTTAGTCTAATTTAACCACACCAGAATCCTGCCATTATTACCTACCCATACATTAAATTTAACGAAGATCGAATCAATGCTTCGAATGTTATCCTCCTATGAACATGCTTTAATACAAACATCCACGTCCACGTTGATTTGGAAATCTCGGTTCACTCGATTAATTAAGAAATCAATAATAATTAACTGTAATAAAAAAACATGTATTATTATGTATCGTCCATTTTCGGACAAAGGCAAGCACCTCATAATAAATCGTAAATGGAATATAAGTAGTACATCGTACCTTCATACTGGGGAAGCCGATCCCGACGACAAAGTTGGCCATCCAATTGACGAGCACGGCGATGGCCATGGCGCTGGGACGTGGGCCTTGAGAGAACAGCTCAGCCGTGATCAGCCACGGGATCGAGCCCGGCCCCACCGCGAAGAATACCACAAAGCTGAGCGTCGACACCACCGACAAGTAGCTCATCCAATCGATCATTTCCTGCACATACCCGAAGAACTCCTATCAGGGGATAGCAATGTTGTTCTTTCCCGTCACCGACCGGAAGAAGAAATAAATCACAAACATAAATGCACATCACACACTCGTCTGTCTGTGTGTCTGTCGAATAGCACTCCACGAGTTTGTGTTGGAGTTGGTCTGTTCGTATGGTTTTCACCAGTTGGTGCCAGTAGCGAAGTGTTTTCGTCTATCGCATGTTATGCGTATGCTATAGTGAAAAGTGCTATCTGCTTTTGAGCAGTGTTCGTGTGATCAAAAATTTCGCATCATTTAAAAAACGCGTGCGTTGTAGCCTCTTGTGAGTTTCACGTTTTCGTCTTCACAATATCGGCGGTGAACAAAAAATGTGTTTTAGTGCTTTGTGAGTGATGTACCTAACATTTATATTTGAGAGTTTATTTCTCTGATATTTACATCTTTCCTACCGAGAGTACCGGTTTCGGAAACAGGAAAGTCGCAGTTGGGGGGGGGGGGGGGGGGGAGGGAGGGCCCTAGCGAAGCGGCGGCGGTACCCGTTCCCAATCATCTTTACCGAAACGTTATACTGAATTTCAATGTTGTCTCGCGTCTCCCTGAATAAGCCACATTCATTTGGGATTCATCGGGATTAATTACTAAATGTTGGGAACTGGACCAACCGCAGAAGCAAATAAAAAGGTGGCTTGTGAAAATGAGTGAAATAATAAAATGCAATGCCGGTTTTGAATTTAGATGAAATTTTGAAAAAACGTGAATTCCGTAATGTTTAGGTACCTACAAGAATATTAATCAAAAGTTTTATTTTTAGCGAATAAATACATAATATGAAATTAATGATAGAACGAGTATTACTGCTAGTTTTATTAAGTTACAGTATTGTGGAAAAGCAAAGTGAAAGCGTGCGAAGCAGCTAAATATTACAGAAGAAATATACTTGGATGATTTCTAAACATAATAATTACTATTTAAAGTTTATGTTTAGTTATTTAAAGTACTTACTTCGAAATCCAAATCATACCAGTAGACATGACAAGAGTTTCAAATGTAACTAATGTTGTAATAAATAACAAATATAATTAGAAGGAAAAGATTGTGTAATTAAAAAAAAACATAGTGCTTTAAAACTCTCGTCAGTCTAGTTCAAAGTATTATTAATATTATACTGAATTATAATTCGATTTGAATGTTATATTCTGAATCTGGTTGCCTTTACAAAGACCGCCTCACTTTTCATTCTAGCAAAGATTACCATCATCTTCCATATTTCAATAATAAAGTTTCACGTATTCATAACGGTCTCTGAAGATTCCAGTGATGAAAACAATATTTTATAAGACACACCTTAATCAAGAAGGAAATGGTGATGAATATTGAAAAGATGAACATTCCACCGAGGCCGTAGAGGTGCAAGGTGCGACGGCCCGTGCGGTCCATCAGGGGTAGGGAGACGAGGGTCATGCCCACCATGATTGCACCAATGCCCATAGTGGCGAACTTTGCCGACTCCTCAGTCAGGCCAGAAGAAGTGAACAATGATGTCGAGTAGTAGAACACCTGAAAAGCGCCAAAGTAATAGTTTACTGTTTATGAAAAGAATAATACAAGTGCATGTTGTTAGTAAATAAAAATTAAAGTCATTATACGTGATTTATCTCGTAACGTTTTATCGGTGCTTCGACCGACAATGTTCCGGTTCAATTAGTGAACCTTCATCAGGTACGGTTATAAAAAGGCACGTTTTAAGCTACGTATTTATAATAACGATTGAAATTAATCACGAAAGTTTTCTAAGTAAAAATAAGTCAACTAACCGCATTGATCCCACTGAGTTGTTGTGACAGCTGCATCACTACTCCAATGAGTAAGGGTGCGCGAAGTGTTGGCGAGCACAGCAGCTCCCTCATCGAGATCGAAGCCTCCGCCTGCTGCGCCCTCTCCTCCGCCCTCATCTCTTCGATATCTTCTTCAACCTGAAAATCAGCATAAAATATTCAGATGAATCGCATTAAAAAACTTTTCGTCGTATCCTAAGTTAATGCGTCTGTATTTTCATTTATCATAGATAGTTTTAGCAGTTGATTTTGATTATTTTGTATGAACATTATATTAATAACTATTAAAAACACTACAGATGCAGACAGTCTGACTATTAAACTAATTAATAACAAACCAGCGCCTCAGAATTCGTCATAGCTTCCTGAAGTCAACTTATGCTATCATAGAACACCCCTCCCAAGCATATCTAGAACTATGTAACTAAATACTGAAAAAAAAATTGCCCCTTCTGAAAACTATATAGAGCCTGCAGAGGCCTGCCAGAAAATACCTTCTTTGGCCGACGTAAAAGTTATTAAACCGTCTCAGGACACAAGGAGTGATTGGTAAAACCAAATTTGTTATTTAATTTAAGAACTATATCGACGTGATGAAAAACTAGTCATATTAAAGAGTTATTAAATATTATACACTACTAAAAAAAAGCACATCTTACTTGATTGCTAGCCCGTAACCTTCGTAGCGCTCTCCTTGCCTCCTCCTCCCACTGACGAGTGATGAGCAAATATCTTGGGGACTCAGGACAAGCTGGCAACAGGAGTAATTGCAATATCGCCGGGCAAATCGCTAGTCCTGATAAAAACAGTATAAGTTACGTAACTGATAGATTACTTTAAAACGGTAAGAATAATTCGAAAAATGATTGAACTAACCGAGTAAAATGGGCCAGCCGTCATCTGTGCCGAGAATCTGCTCGATACCGAGGACTTGGGACAGTAATAACCCCACGGTTACAGCCAATTGGTTGACAGTGCCCAGGCCACCACGCAGGTTGAGTGGCGCGATTTCAGATATGTACATTGGCACTAGTGACGTATTCAACCCTAAAACAAAGACGACATTGTTACTGTCAGTTGCTGTGAATATTTTACTTGAAAATCTTTCGTGATTTATTTAAATCCCGTATATTAATAATGTCTAGTACCTGAACCTACTTATAAAATGAACCTATTAAGATCGCCTACCAACAGTTCACGGGCATTCACAGCCAAATTTATTTAAGTTATAGATAAATCTTAAACGAAAGCATAACACATTCACCAAGAAAAGTCAATACACAGTAAATACAATCTAAACAAAGGCGATTTCCTTGTCTTGCCTGTGATAAGAACACACTATGGTAGAAAGACAAGGTGTGGAATCGTTTGATGTGTTTACCTTTGTCTAAATTAACTAAGGCATATTCGTACCGGATTAATTTTAAAATCTACCTGCCTCGTACCGCATGAAATGCATTGAGACAAGGACCACGTAAAATTGTGTTTTATTGAGTCATTAACAAGCTGAAACATACCACAGTTGACTCCTATGATAAACCTCCCGAAGATGAGCAGCTCGTAGCAGTGGGAGATCTTAGTGAATCCCATTAGACTCGCCCCGCTAATGCCGAGAATGTTGTTGAGCAATAAACCTCCCTTCCTGAAAAAAAATACACCTTCAAAATCATGAAATCTGCGCTAACTCACTAGAATACAATACTCAATGATTTGTTACCTTCCGAATCGGTTCGCAATCATTCCCCCCGAGAAGCCCCCTAGCATGCCTCCGATAGCAAATATACTGACAGCGATGGAATATAGCCTGTTCACGGTGTCTTCGTGGAGGTCCAGGCCATAGCGGTTCTTGTATACATCCTTCATAAAGTTTGCAATGTTCTGGAAAAAGGAATCGCGTGAAACAGGCCATTCGATATGAGGTCGTTCGATACAAGACTTTGGAACTTTAGACTAAACTGGAAGATGAATCTAACATAGAACTAAAATTACCTTGCCCGGAGCGTTGATGACACCGGTGTTGTAGCCAAACTGAAGCATTCCCAATACCGCAGCCAATATGGCGTAGGAAAGGAAGAATGTTAGGCCCTAAAAGAAGCACATTCGTAAGATTCATAGATATTATTTATGAACCAAAAATAATTTACAATTAATCTAATAAAGTAGGTACTATTGGAGAGTCTTTCTGCTAACCTGTTCTAAAAGCCTGAGCTTCCGTCTTTGCGAGTGTTCTTCCAAGCGGTCCACATACTCTCGTAGCTCTTCGATCTCCTCCTTCACCTGTTGTACGGTATCGAGCTCTTGCTTGATGGCAACCATGTCCCGCTTGACCTGATAATATGTATAAAGCTTAACTGATGCGAAATAATAAAAATAACCAGATAGTTGATAAAGAGTGTTGCCCGGGCGAGATAAAAGAGTTGCTAATTATTAACTCTCTGGAGATAAACTTCTACTTTTGAAAATAATAAGATGACTGTGTTAACCTCTGAGACTTCGCTCTGGCATGATTCGACGCTCTTGGTCAACTCTTGGAGCTGCGTCCGGATCTCGCATAGCGCGACTGTCGTCTCAAGCTGTCGGTCGCCGCGCTGCAGCTCGTCCAGCTTCGCCGACAGGTTCATGCTCATCACGCCCACCTGTCTCTGAAGGCTAACCAACAAAGCCGTCATTAGTATTTACGCTAACATAAATTTTATGAATGCTCAGATTTTTTCCATTGAATTTCACGTGAATAGAGACTATTAAAGTCACGGAGCCCGCTCTTTTATTTCATTCAGCCTGAAAATGTGCAAATGTTTGCTTTGCAAGCTCGAATGACGAAGTTTCGAGTTCGTTGGCGGCTTGCAGACACGTATTCACTGGATATAACTAATTCTCATTCAGACTCGCCACTGGCAATCTAACAAATGTAAAAAAACCTGGACTTTTCTCTTCTAGATTTTTCTCGTGTTCCTTTTCATTCGGCTCTTTGGTGCTTGCAAATGAGCGAGTTAAAAGAATAAAGGGATTATAATAACCACCTTTCAATACTTATTAGTCGCAATCGTGTATATCATACCCGGTCCTCTTTATTTCCCTCGACAATTTAACAACTGTTGTTGGGTTTGCGACATTTTCACTTTTAGTTCATCTCAATAATAGTTTAACGCGTGAATAAATAAATAGTGAATGACGGCCATTACTTGCGCGCTTTGAGCGAAGAAGATGCGTAGGGGTCATTGGTGTATCACATAAAAAAATGTTTTTATGATTTATTGTTTATTGCAACTTTCTAATGATAATTTACTTTAAAGTTAACAAATAATGAAACAAATTGAGCAAGAAGAAAGTTGTAAAGCTTTATTTAAAATGTTTCCTAAAATGTGTTGAATTATAGCAAGGGTTTTTTTTGGGTAAAAACATTATAAACAGATTTGTGAGTCTATTAATTAAATCATTTGAACTTTTACACATGCAAACACAATTGCAATAATACTCATTAGACCGTTTTGTACAAATTATACAGTATTAAACTGGGTTTGGTGTAACCGGGCGACTGCTCAAGTGTTAAGTATCTTTTAACGTTGTTTGAATACGAAGACTTATCTACAATATACGCACATTCAAGTGTCAAACGAAAAGTAAAGTGCGTGCTATGATTATTTTCCCCGTTTTACATTTTTTTTATTAGTCGTTTCGTAGTAGATCTTAAAATATTTAATTAGACTTAAGATAATAATATCATTTAGGAATGCTAAAATAAGTTTTTAATATTGATTATTTACATTAAAATAAGTTCTAATACAAGTTTTAATATAATGTATTAGAAAATAAAAATAATAGTGAAGAGATCGTTTTAAACGTGTAAAATAAAACAAAACAAGAAATTGGTAAAAAGGTTTCATTTAGCGAAGCGCACGTCAAATCAACAGTTATGAAAAATAATTCAGTGTGATGTTCTATTAGAAAACCTACCAAGATTAAGCTCTATTTCGAAAGTATAATGACGTGAACAGCTGTTTAAATTCTCACAACGAATAATTAAAACGGCTATTTTATTTCTAATCTCACAACGTCTACGACAACACACGTGAAAGACACACTACATTGATTGGAACACATCACAGTGACACACATGCAAGCAACCGGTAGTACCTACAGGGTTGCGGGTCGAGAGACGGTATGACGTCACCGGGCAACCGAAACCCCGGCGGGACAGTCGTGGCCATCAAAGCTAATCTCGGTGCTAGGCCGGTCATGGATAGGTAGCTATAATGAAACCAGCCCCCGCGCTCTCAACGCATCTTATCTGCAATACAAGATTTTGGATGCCAAGCCAAGGTGAAATGTAGATAGGAGACACATCGACGCACACTCCTCATGAATGCATTATGAAGCCAGTAGTAAAGGCGGAAAGCTAGACTCGAAGTCGCTAATGTGTTAACGTACCTAAGTAGAAGCTCCCTGAGAGTCGCTTCGTCTTCCTCCGTCGTCGCATATCGTGTCAGCTTGCCTCCGCCCTCCCGGGCCACATGATCAGGTACCACTGTGTGAAAACTCCTTGTTTATATTTTGGCATAGAGGAAGACACGCCCGTTGGGTTCCCCGATCCCCCACAGCACTATTGACGCGGCCAATCCGTGACCAACTGAACAAGTTTACGGGATTACGCGACCCGGCTCACCGTCCCTTGCGCCATCTGACGGCATTTACTGTTGCCAACTGCTTTCTCAAACGAATCTTTCTAAAATGAGACCCTAAAATTTCACACATCTCCTATAAACAACGATTCCAAAATGATTGACCATAATAAATAATTCAGTTAATTACTATAATTAAATTTTACTATAAATATTTAAACCATTAGCGACTCATTAAGCAAAGTCATAACGGTATTTAGGAGCCCTTATTATCATTGTATTAAATGTAAAATAATAAAAGAAAGTAGCAGAATATATGCAAAAAAAGTGGCAGCTAGTTGGCAACAAGGCCGCATCACGCGTTAGCACCAGTTATTCATTTGACTTCACTCAATATGACAACCAATTTTGTGACAGTAAATATACATATTGATGACTTGGAATATTCTTTTTTCGTGGCTATCCGATCTATACCATCGAAAATTCTACATTGAATTGCCAATTAGCTTTAATGGCCACGACAGCGGTCCCTAATCAATTTTGATGTACCTATTTAAGGGAACGGGTTAAAAATGTATGCCGTGTTGGCTGTACACGAATGTATACAGTTTCTCTAACACACGTGAAAAAAAGTTGGTTACTTAAGTACACTATATTTTTTCAAGGAATACAAAACTAACGGAATTAAAACTAGATAATTTGCAAACGTTTTACCCTGCGATGTAAAAATAGGAGTGTTATAAGATTGAGCCTATGTCTGCCTGTGTGTCTGTCTGTCTGTGGCATCGTAGCTACCAATCTCTTAGTTTAGTTAGCTTAGCTATTAGCCTCTCTGCTTAGTTGTAATTAATTTATTTTTATTTATTTCTATAGTTAACTGACATTTGTTATATATTTTTGGCATAACCAAAATTACCAATATTATGAAATGGTGAATAAATGAATACTGAATATGGATGGACCGATTTGGACGCGGTTTTTATTAAAATAGAAAGCTAGTTTGACTTTGGTGGTTCTTAGCTATGTCAGTGTTCCCCAAAGCAAAAAGGAGGGTCACGGTTTTTTAAAATGTAAAAATTTACTTGTGTTTTACGTGCGTGCACCTATCTCTATCAGGCATTTAGTAATTAAATACGAAATAATATGTAATGTAAATAATATTTGTCTAAAGAAACGAGGCATAACTACATCCAGTGTGTCTGATTATTTTTAAGGTTTTTTTACGTTACTAACCGAACTATTGCTACTAAAGGGATTGATACTTCGGTATTTTGTACCAACCGGACTATAGACACCGAAAAGTATCAGTAGCTCGGTAAACCGGACTAACAACCGAACTGCTGATACTAGAGGCTGTTGCGTAGATGTTAGAGGTCAGTAGAATAGAATAGAAAACGCTATATATACTCGTACCACTCTTAAATTAACAAATCATATTTAAAACATATAACTAGACAATAATGATGACTTGTTATTTATAAACATGCGCATGTAAGATGCAGCAAGTTTTTAAAATATGAACTACAAATTGCTCTCTTAAAAATATTTGATCATATTCAAATGTTTTTTAAGAGTTTTAAGTTTTTCTGCAACTTCGTATTGCTAAAGCGAAGAACTGTATAATATTGAATTATTGAAAATGGATTGATATGAATGTGACTTGAATTGACTTTGAAATAGTTGTGTTTTACAACATTGTATGTATTTATTTAATTTTATTAATGTATTTTAATTTATTATATTTTTTTGTAAGGCGTTTTACCAATTGATAATTTCAGTTATATATTACATAGTTTAGTCTGTACATGCTATAGGTAACATTGTAGTACGGAATTACGCTATGGAAACGATAATAGATAAGGGAGTGTTAGCTAGTGGTCAATCTTGGAGATGGAATTCGCAAGCCACTCGGAATCATACGATGTCGTACGCCACGAGCACATCGCTTTTACTACATCATTAAATGCAAGATATTCCTCGCGCCACCTGAATTTCTTCAACTTGAAACGCGACCCCTCGCATGAAATGTTTTAAAAGTATAACGGTGTAGGTACTACTCGTCCCTGCTCCCCTCGGCAAGCCTACGCCTTAATATCTAATCGTTACGTACCCTCTGTAGAGGGTTGCGTCAAACCTTACTGATGTTTTAGCATGTTTTAGCTTTAAATACGTGGAGCTATTAATATAACGATCATAACAAGAAAAACATAATCGAGATTTTCATACGATGATCTTGCATACTTCTCAAGCTTACATCTCGCTATAAGCCACACATAGAACGCGATTGGGCGGCGCGTTTACCGCCGTTCCGCTGCCGAGCTATGAATGCGTGTAGTCCATCAATAAATTTATTTATTATTCAGATATTACATCCATAGTTTGTTAGTTAAAAAACAAAATATTAGAACTATGTTAGTACAAATGGTGATTAATTGATCGAGCGAAGCAAGATCTCCAAATCAACTTCGGCAAATCGGCGTTGTATGTATGTAGGTATGTTTGTTTGTCCAATATTTCGTAGCGTTTATCCGATCATCATGAAATTTGGTATTTAAGTAGGTAGTGATAGCACAATTTTGGTGTGACTCAATGAGCTAAAAATATTGGGGGGTTGTTGAGATATTAGGGTTCAAGAGGGGTAAAAAAAAATGAAAATGAGACTATTAAGTCAAGTGGGACGTCAAATAAAAGGTCTTCATTAGTAAATTTGAACCCTGTTTTTATTTTTAGGATAATTTATATAGTTTTTGAGTTATTAGCCATAATAAAAACCAAACTTTGACCAAATTCACAGGGTACACCAGTGACCCCACAATGCTGAAATTTAGTATTCGTGTATCTTTTAAGATACAAATATAGGCACAAGTCTGAAATCCAGAATAACTGCCATTAGTACCTCAAAAAAATATAACCAATTTACAAGAATCCCCGTTACATCTAATTTGAATGAAACTGTAGGTCAAGTAGGTTGGTTATGCATTTTGTGGCACCAATTTATCAGTCAAAGATGAAAGCCAGCACGCAGTAAACGTATTTAGCGACTAAACATGTTTAAATTTGAAGTATTTGTATGCTTTGGCAACTCCTTAAATCATATTTAGCCACTAAATACGTTTAGGCATCGTTGTGGAAGTCGCTCTAAAAATAATATTTATTTTGGGAGATTCGCGAGATCTCAGTTCGGGGTGAACCACTAGAGTCGGGTGGACCTTCACCGAGTGCCTCATTATGATGGAGATAAAACTGTTTACCACTACGGTCAGCATGCTTTTGGTGATGTCCTTGCCCGGCGCCTCAGGGCTGCAGTTCTTTACGCACGACGCAAAAAAGTCACTCGCACGTCTTCTTTGCTATCGTTTTAGTAATGCCTGAAAGCAATACTATTTATATATTTGAATTTAAATTATTTACCTAAACTTTATTAATAATCTGTAGTACACCGCACTCCGTTAAAACTTCACTAAAGTCTTTCTATCAAAAGGTTGCCTGGAAGAGATCGCTCTCAGCGATGAGGTCGGTTTTTTATTTTTATTTTAGTGTTATATTATTTGTGTGTGGTAATTTCAATAAAGAGTTATCTTATCTTATCTTACTGTTCGACAGCCTTTTCAAAGCTCAAAGCAGAGAGCATATAGGTATATCAGGAAATACAAAATTATAGTTTTTCGAATGTGTGTTATCAGTTTGCTGTATTCAATAGTATGAGGTATGATATTCCTACCGCAAATAATATAAAATAATATATGATTTTATAAATATGTAAGTCTTTAATATTGAGATTAACTGTTGTAACAGAAGAAACGTCAGGATTATAAAATAAAATCCGGTCAAGTGCGACCAAAAAGTCACGTTTGTCGTATGGAGCCCCCCTTAAAAATTTATTTTATTCTGTTTTTAGTATTAGTTGTTATAGCGGCAAAAGAAATACATCATCTGTGAAAATTATAACCGTCTAACTATCACGGTTCATGAGATACAGCCTGGTGACAGACGGACAGACAGACAGATGGACAGACAGACAGCAGTCTTAGTAATAGGGTCCCGTTTGACCCTTTGGGTACGGAACCCTAAAAAAGTGGCACTCCGGGAGTGCCGATAGAAGTGAAAACTTGAACAATTACGAGATACTTATATACAGAGGTGTCGGTAACGGTAACGTTAACAGTGTCACGAGTTCAATGGTTTTATCCTATCTTAAGAAAAGCTCAACGTGCCTAAAGAAGTTTTCACTTCATATGCAGAGATGTCGGTAACGGTAACGGTAACAGTGTCGCGAGTTCATAGGTTTTTTTCCTATCTCATAAAAAGCCCAACGCGCCTAAAGAAGTTTTCACTTGTCTTCATATACAGAGGTGTCGGTAACGGTAGCAGTGTCGCGAGTTCAATTATATATTATATATAAATTTAAGTTGTTATTTTTTATTTGTATTTGATCATGGTGTGCAATAAAGAATTATCTAATCTAATCTATTGTAGGAGAAGACTACATCGGTTAACTTAAAAGAAAAATACTTTCGTATTTATAGATTTCATAAAAATGCGCAGTCAAAAAAAAATTAATACTGAAAGCAAGATGATGAAAATCCAAGCTATTTGATTATTGTTATAAATATGACCAATGATCACCAATGATGATCACTTAGCGCTTTACCGGTGGTACGTTATGTTTTCCAAGATGTCTTGAGTTACCAAAAACTCCAAACTATTTTCAAGTGTACTTTAAGTTGGCTTAACTCGCTCGTAAGAGATCCGCAAACCTTCCGCATTGCTAACACATCTGCATATCCATCTACAGCATTACCAGAGGCGTATTCAGGAACAAATTTCCTTTGCTGTTATGCCGGCTAAGAGGATAGCATGGATACTGGACAGCTATCGCAAAAAACTGTCCCAGACGTGGGTTCAAACGCTTTGTAAATCATCTAAGGGGTAATTCTTCGAAACATCAGACGATTCTGTCTTTTTAGATTATTAATCCGCGGATATTGTCGTGGGTCATACATTTATTTATGTAACTACTAACGCTATATTTAACTTAGTAATATATGACTGTTATCTTCCCAAAGAAATAAAATAAAATAAAATTTAAACCTTTATAGGCTGCTTCGGAATATATGTGTATGATATCCCATGGGAGGGTCATTGTCACGTCGACGTCAAAAAAGCTCTAAATATGCATCATCTGCATGCACCGTCATCAGATACACATTTAGAACAGGATCCACTTTAAACGTTCTTACATTAATATAAAAAAAATCGTGTCTTGTTACTATTTAGTTTCATCACGAACTTGCAAGTAATTTAATAATAACTCGCTGATCCGCCCGCGGCTTCGCATGCTTGAAAATTCTCGTTCCTATGGAAACTTCGGGATAAAAACATATAAAACACTCCTGTCAAAGTGACGCGACACTTCATGTAAATGACTTCACGTCAATAAACGACGGTTAAATTATACGGATATTGTTAATACAAAAATACTAAAATCGTGATTAAGAAATGGGGGGGTAGGAGAGTAAAAAATATTTTGCTACTTATTCTCATACCTATCAAATATACAAAAAAAAAATCATTAAAATCGGTCGACCTGTTTCGGAGTTTTTATATATTAGAAAGACTAGAAAGATAATAATATAACGTTTTTTGACGTTTCAAAGTGATCCTTGTGATTTTAATGAATAAAAATATTTGAAATTTTTTTTTTGACGTTTATTTCAGGCAACAATGTGCACATACAAAATATGATTACGAGGCTCATATCTATAAATACGTGAAAGACTAACACACGGAAAATAAACTAACATTTTGATTTATTTCGGGGATTCGTAGCCGCTTGCCCATAGCGCTTGGAACGAGCAGCCAGAAATCCGGATCAAGTATTACATCATTATACTTCGCCAAAATCTGGAGAGTGTAGGACTTGAAGTTAGTAGTTCTACTGGACTCCAGTCGCTGGAGAGACATTCGGAAGTATTTTCATCTATTCCAGAGAGGGTAACGACTTCGTGACAAGCAGTAAAACTCTTATAAAAGTGCGCATTTTACGCCACTCAATATCATGTGATACGCGAACTGTGCGGTATTACATAAATTAATAATGGATTTCCGATAAAAGCTCGTGGCTTAAGTATTATGATAAACTCGCAGGGCATATTTTATTCAACTAGAGCTTATTTTATTCAAAACTTCCTTTATGAGTAGGTAGAGTTCCTTGTGAAAGGGCTCGCCCGGGGAAGTACTTATTTATTCAGCATCATACTTATTTCTGTCGGCAAGCAGCATTGCTGTGCTTCGGTTTGAAGGGTATGGCTGCCGGTAAAATTATATGTACTATCAAGTTGATGTATGCAGGGCAGTGCATCGCAGGACACCTTTCTAGGGGGCGTGACTTATGAGGGTGCGTACTTTGCTATAGGCGATGGTAACCAAATTACCGAATGAATCCGCCGTGGCTCGTACGCGTATAACTATTAAACGTGTACAGTAGCCAACGTTTTTGAGTAACTGGTAAAAAGTGGTGCCCTCTTTACATTTTAAACATGGAAAATAAACGTTAATTATCAACTTATCAACAACATCTTGAAAACCGTTGCTGAGAGATGTACCTCTAAAGAGTAATCTAGTCTCCGTCTGTTGCAACTATCTATAAATTATCAATTTAGTGAACTAATTGTCCGAAACTTGTTTTTATTTATTTCATAACGCGATGTCAAATAAACCAAACAACACCCCTTCTAACTCTGTTACGTATTCATTATGTAAGACTATACACAAATTTAATTTCGGTGACGCTTGGGCGGAGCATCCGGAAATGCAAAAAAGTGATAGTGCTATTTACTTGCTTAGGTGAAGAACGAGACAAACATATCATAGCCGCGCCGCATTGTCGCAGGAGTAAATGACGTAAGCGACAAAAGATAAAATCTCGAATTGCATGAGAACCAACTAACGAAAGAAAAAAAGCTTTTCCATTAATTTAGGTACTATAATTACCTACATAAATATGTAAAAAATACTTTTAATCTTTTCTAGACTCGGAGAATGAACGATACTCGTATTAGTGTTTTAGAAGAGCCGATTTTGACAAATAATTGTATCGAGAAAAGTTTCACCAATTGCGTTTCTGACTTTCATTTATGTAGTTTAAATCTTCAAGTAAATATTGCTTAAATCTGAAATCAGTACCATTTTTCGTTATTGAATACGACAGTTACTTAGAGGCTGTCCCCCTGGCAGTCTACGTAAATAAAACATCTCGCAAGAACAATTTAAAAGAACCCAAACACGATTCTGCTACTTTTGTCCATTGAGGAGTTCTGTAGATTCTGTCCTGGCTCCATCATTCAACCCTGGTGGTTAACCCATGACAAAATATTTGATTATTTACTTTGAGAATTATTTATACAAAACTAATTATTTGTTTATGCAAAGCTTTACGTTTACTGACCCAAAGAATTATGTTATATCATACGAAATGCAACTCCCCTTTGCACCCGCAGTGAATGAGTTTTGAAACACAAATAGATACAATTTCTCTTTTTTATGTAAATAAAATATTTTTTTGTCAAGTTTTAGGTTTATAAACTCGGGCTACAGATTTGCAAAGTAAACAACCCTTTTCAATATTTTAGGAGATGAATCACCCCATAAATAACATATTCCAAATTTCAAGACTCAGGACTGCATAGGCTGTACTGTATGTCAGTCAGGATTTTGATTCTTATTATTGTATGAAAAAGGTTCACTATATCTTTACCAAATTACGAGTACGTACAGTGGGGATAGTGAACAGGAGGTTTTATTGTGTGCCATGTGTTTTTTATGGTTGGGTAGACGAGTTGTATTCGCAACTGAATCCCTCCTTTCCCCACCTTCATAACTCACATTTGTGTCGGAAAAAACACTGCAGCTTTGCGTAGCTGTACGAACCAAGCTATACGTAAGACGTTTTTTTATCTGATTAAAAAAAAAATAAGTTCTGAATTCGGTTGAATTTTTTTAGGTTCTTATTTTAGCACTTACTAGCTGTTACCCGCGACTTCGTATGCGTTACACTTCTAAATGTGTAGGTAACCTAGAAATAAAGCTACACCCGCTGTTGCAACTTGACTTGACACCTCATTTTTATCCCATGGGAACTGATTTATGGGATAAAAAGTAGCTTATGTGGCAATCCAGGTTATAACCTACGTATATACCAAATTTCATTGAAATCGGTTCCGCCGTTACGACGTGATTGAGTAACAAACAAACAAATAAACAAACGTCCAAAATTTCACATTTATCATATTAGTGTAATGTAAAAAAATTGCACAAAACAATACACACTAAATTAAACTTCTAAGACAAACTAAAAGAAAACTATTTTCTGACCAAAATATTCTACTCGTAGTCCTTACCATTTCAAATTTCGAACTCTACGTCCCTATGAGGCCGTGTCCTAAAAGTGCATAACCTCTTTAACCTTAGAAACCTTCAAATGAGGTACTCATATAGTACGGTGACTTTCGAGACATTCCAATTTTAAAGAGTATAAATTTGGTTATGTTTTTAAGTGAGTTCAACCTTTTTGAATAAAATCGGATTGAGTTTTCAAACATGTGTCAAAATAAAATGTAATTGAAATCAAAAACACTAAGGAGTATTGATATCAACTTTGAAGCAAATCACCGCCAAAAAACCCTTTCTACCCCTTTTTAACCCCGTTAGAAAATGAATTTCAATAAAATACGAAACATGTCTTCCATCAATTCTGTTAAAAAAGGTTTATGCAAAATTTGAAGTAGATTGGACCAAGACAAATCACGTTGTCCGATACTAACTTTGCCCCTCCTTTTCACCCCCTTAGGTGTAGAATTTCGGAAAATCCTTTGTTATCGGATGCCTACGTCATACAAAGAACACCCTCCAAGTTTCAGGTCTCTACGATCAGAGGTTTAGACTGTGCGTTGATCCGTAAATCAGTCATTCAGGATAAAGCATTTTATATGTATAGATTGTTATCAACCGATTTGAAAAATAACTTTTTTATATGAAAGGATATACTTTCAGATTCATCCTATAGAAATTTCATTAAAATCGGTTTGGTTTTTAAATCAAAATAACTAATTTCGAATTTCTGTTTTCTGAAGTCTGTTATATTATTTTGTTAAAATAGGATTCAATATATGTTTCTTACGCGTGGTCAAACTTTTTAGCCTAATGATTAGACCAACAGCAATAATTTTTCTTCTCGTCAACTGCTGGGATAAATAGGTCAAACGCTTACCGTGTAATGTTACAAAACAAAGCACATTGCTTTATTATAAAAAAAAACTATAACCATCTACTGCTATTCAGTAGCAGATGGCAGTAGTTCGTTAGGTTTTTTTCTCTGTCCAAGTAGTTTGACCCGAAGGTAAATTATTCCTGTTAGACCAACCAGATAGACTATCCAATTTAACCACGAGATGGAAGCTCAAATTATTACTTGAAACGTTGAACAATTAATTAAAAAAAAATTTTACTGTTGGATTGCCATTATCAGTGCTATACTGAGCTGGCCACTGACCTCAAGGTAGGTGACGAGTGGATACAATGCGTTATCGATCGCGACGTTTGTACAGCGATGGCGAACCTCAGTTAACTACGAGAGTGTAAAACAGCATTGTTATTTTATTCAGAACGTAATAGGAGCCTTTCTGCCGAGTGCACGGAACCGTACTCTAGCTCTCTCAGAAAAAAGTAATTAACGTAGAATCGAGGTTTTTTTAATGAATGCATTTTCCTTGATAATATTTTCTGAATTTGTAGTCATTATTTTTTAATTAAGTTGGTAACTACTAAATTAACTTTTTAGAGTTAGAGTTGAGTTTTTACAAGTTTGCAAATCACTCAGACAATACTCGGAAAAGTTGTAGGCACTAATTTTCATAATATTTAGCCTTATAATTTTTAAGATTTAAGCAATATTTGATATTAAATTATTTTAAATTTGACAATAACGGAGTTTAAAAAAATTATGAACGACTAGTCATTGTGGCAGAAATCGTCAAATAAACAAGAATAAGCTTGAGAAACCTGAGAAAGTTATCTCATTCAAAATTTAGAGTACATTTTTAAATCACTTTAAAAGAATCAAGCACCTTTTTAAGACGTCCTTTGAAAAATGTGATTTTTCTTCAATAACATCTTGTTCGCTCCACGGGTAATTTAAATTCTCCTCACATAACTCCCACCCCCGTGCCAGTCTGATTCCTCCCTCTATCTCCCTTTTCTATCCTATTTAAGCTCCCAACGTGAAACTTTTCCGAGACGATTTTATGTGGAGCGTCGCTGCACTTAAAAAAGTCACAATGCTCTTTTCTTTACAACTTTTGCTCAGAGCTTTTCGCTTTAGTTGTTTTGCTTCCGAGCATTAAACAAACTATGTCACGACTCTTGCTGGTTTTATTAAAAACTCACCTTAAAATGTTATTGCATTGAATGACTTTAATTTCTATCGCTTTCCGTCCACTACAGTTTAAATTATTCTTCAATTAAACTTCGGCGTAGCAAGTAGTAAAAATGACGTTTGCCATTGTCACAAAAGGGGGGAAAAGAGTGGTTTCATCATTATAAAACGCTGTGGCGAAAAATGAGTTACTATTTTTTCTTCAAAATTGAAATGAGGCTTAAAATTCTATTGCAGATTCGAACTGCTTTTTGTTGATGGATCCCAAAATAAAGCAAAAAGTTTGATAGGGACAACAAAAAAGTTAATTGACCAATTCTCACTAAACAATTAAAATAAAAGAGTAAAAGTCAGTAATAGTTTATGTTCTTTGCTCATAAGCAATAATAAATAAATAAATATTAAATAAATATTGCTGGACATTTCACACAGCGATATCTAGCCCCAAACTAAGCAGAGCTTATACTATGGGAACCAGATAACTGATAGAATACTTATATACTTTTACTTATATATTTTTTTGTAAATACATACTTATAATATATAGAAAAACACCCAGACACGGAACAAATACCTGTAGCTCATGCAAACATTTGTTCCGTGGCGGGAATCGAACCCGCTACCTCCTGCGTCTCAGCCGGTTATACGCGCACTGCGCCACAGAGTCAGCCATAATAATAAGTTTTACCTGAAATTTGATCGATTGGCGAGTAAAGGGGCGGTTCTTCCCCTCCGGTCTGCTGATGCTCGAGCAAACGATGACACGATTGTCTCATGAGCGCTCCCGACACTGCGAACAAAACGATCAAACATTAAAATACTTAGTATTACATTTCCTATAAAACCCGACTCAAAGGTCTTTAGTTTGGTGATAACGACAGCAGTTATTTAAGGTTCTATACGAGTATAAACCTACATATGCACATGTTCAGCTGCATATTAGAAAATAAGTATTTTGGTTTTTTATTTATTCATATATTTTTTTTATCATTATTTGACATGTGTTTTTAATTTATTTTATTTTGATTTGAAATTTGATTTGTAATTTGTTTTGATTTAATTATTATTTTTTTGTCCTTTATCCTTATTTATTTTATATTTGTATTACTAACATAGTTGTAAACAAATGTAGTAATAACAGTATATGGACATAATACTTACGTCTGAAATAAATTTTATTGAATTGAATTGAATAAATGTCACCACTGACTGCGAACGTATGCGAACATTGTTCGTCATTTTCCAAAAACTACCGAATTTCTAAAACAGAAAAAGAGTAGGTAGCTTTTGCGAATATATCGTTACAAGTTTACGTAAAATGTCAGCACATAACCAGCAAAGTCGCCTTTTTTTTCTTTGTATACACCAATTGATTTGCGTGTGCGAAAGAATGACGTTATATTGCTCTCAATAACTTAAAATAATTTTATTGTTCTGAGTTTCATCCTGTCGCGTTTCTGTACAGTTTGTATGACAGGACAAGTCAGACAGAATGCTTGTTAGTGGATGGGCCGCTAATAATAATCAATGAAATAAAACTTGTAGCATTTCGCTTTGAATTAGCTAGATTGCGTAGCCCTATAACCAAAATATCCAAGTGAGCCTTCAAAGCCTGTTTGAAATATGGGAACGAACGCTTTTAACGATAAACCCGATTAATTTTGGTCTACAGAATGTTTTGTTGAGAGGCGTGTTGTTTTCAACATTTTGTAGCAGTGTGTATTTCGTAGGCTAATTAAAAATAAAGAGCTGGTGAAAGATTCAGTTTTAAAAAGAAGGTGGTCTAGATTTTTATGATTTGCTTCTCAAAATACACTCTTAGTTGGTTGTTTCTCATCCGCTAAATCTCATACAAATGAAGCTAAAAAGCGTGTTACAAGTTGATAATGTTAAATCTTACATATATTCTCGTTTTCTTCCCACTCCGAGTCCTTTGTATCTATTCTAGTTGTTAGTGCAATCGCCATGAGCAGTCGTTCATACCCCTCAGTGTCCATGCTTCTAACTCTATAGTTTGGTTGAAAACGGTCTGAGTGCTAGCCGCCCGTCTATAAACGCTAGTTAGTATTGTTTAATGTCTGAGTGGAGCGCTCGGTTGGTGTTCCCTTATTACTCCGGGTGATAATCACTGCCCGCTCGGCCCTGGGACCCGCCGACCGACGCGACGTCGTTATTCACTTGCGGGACTGCAAGGGCGAAATAAATGCAATTTCAGATTCTGTTGGCACCGACACGGCGGCGATTGTAAATCGAATTGTGCTCATGCTATGAAAACTGTGTGGCATTTTTGCTGCTTTTTCTAGTTTCCTATAAAATGTTCGTTGTAAATAGTTTAACATAATTTGTATTCGTATAAAATCACCTCAGTGTCTTAAGACTAAAGTCTTTGATCAGTGTGTTAACAGTGACGACGTATGGAACAGAAACGTGGTCTTTCACTATGGGTCTCATAAGAAAGCTCAAGGTCGCTCAGCGTGCTATGGAGAGGGCTGTGCTTAGTGTTTCTCTACGACATCAAATCAAAAATGAGGAGATTCGTAAACGAACTATAGTCAGCGACATAATATAAAGGATTAGCAACCTGAAGTGGCAGTTGACAGGGCACATAGCTAAAAGAACTGGCGGCCGTTGGGGTAGAAAGATTCTCGAATGAAGACCAGACAATGGAAAGCGTACGACGGCCTCCCACTAGATGGAAATACGACCTGATAAAGGTTGTTGGAAGTCGTTGGTTGCAGGCCACACAAGATCGGTCGCTCTGTAAATCTATGGGGAGGCCTATGTTCAGCAGTGGCGTCCTTTGGGTGATATGATGATGATTCTTGTTGACTTTTATTATTTTTCTTTTGACTTTTTCTTTAAGCTTATGGTATATTTGTTATATTTTATTATTAATAATTTGGATTGTATGACATTTGTTAATTATAAGTATTGTTTACTTTAAGTACACCTTGATACCCTATAACAAACACATCTCCTTCAAGTCTCTAAGACCATTCTTGGCTTATTTCAGACCGCTTTTTATATAGGTGTTACTGGACAAGTGTCCATCAATTTACATTGCCTAAGTCTGCATCATCATCATCGTTCTGTCGTTTACCCTTATCCAGAAGCCTGAAACAGCAGGACAGCCTTGTCCATTCAGAGGCCTGTAGATTTAATTCAGCATCCTACGTTGTACGACCCTGGCCGCTGCACCGATTGTTATTGGAAAACAATTTTCGCTAAAAGGCCGCTTTATTGTTTTGGAGTTTTTAAATGATTTACGACACGAGATTTATCACTTTATTAATAACGATTGTAGAATCTGATGGATGGGTTCTGAATCAAAAGTCACAATGTATCTGAATATAAAGCTGTATAGCTCATAAGAAATGAACTACCGTTGATTTTGTTATTTATTTTAAAATGAATACCACTTCATGTAGAACGGGGCTTACATACTCGTACATTTGCTAAGTATTAGGTTGGGGAAAAAGTTTCTTCGCATTTTTTAAGAAAATTCAAAACATTTTTTAATATAGTTTATTTACATTTGACTAAAGTATGTAGGTACCATTTTGTTCGATAACTTTTTGCCATCTTGTAGGTAGGGGCATGATCCCATTGCTAAAGAAATTTTGGGGCTTCTGATCAATATACCGCGACAAGTGGTTTTGGCAGTCCTCTCGTGATGTTAATCTGACACTGCCTAAAGAATTCTGAAGAGATTGAAACAGGTGGAAATCAGAAGGTGCAAAGTCAGGACTATACGGCGGATTCATTAACACCTCCCAGCCAAACTCTCTTAATTTTTGCTGAGAGGCTAAAGATGTGTGAGGTCTAGCGTTATCATGATGAAAAACCACACCCCTTCTGTTGATTAATTCCGGCCGCTTTCTCTCAACTTCTTGCTTTAATCTCATCAGTTGTTCGCAGTAGAGTTCAGAATCGATGGTTCTGCCGGGTGGTAACAGCTCATAATGAATAATGCCCTTCCAATCCCACCACACACACAGCATCACCTTGTTGTGAGTTAACCCGGGTTTCGCCACAGTCTGTGAAGCCTGACCGGCTTTTGACCACGACCTTTTTCGCACGTTCTTGTCGTACGTGATCCACTTTTCATCACCAGTTATCAGCTTTTTCAAAAATGGTTCGGTTTCATTACGTCATAATAAAGAACCACAAATGAGTACACGGTTCAATAGGTTTCTTTCAGTGAGCTCGTGGGGTACCCAAATATCGAGCTTTTTTGTGTACCCAGTTTTTTCAAATGCGCCAAAACTGTTTTGTGGTCAATTCCCAGTTCTTCAGCTACGTCGTAACTACTGATATGCCGATCTTGTTCCACTTTTTCAAAAATGGCATCAAATTTATCCGTAATAGGGCGACCAGAGCGACGTGCATCTTTGACATCAAAATTTCCGGATTGAAAACGCTTAAACCAAATTTGTGCTTCTCTCACAGACACTGCACTAGGTCCATAAACATTGCAAATTTTTTTCGCGGCTTGCGTTGCATTTTTACCTTTTTTGTAGTAAAATTTTAAAATGTATCGAATTTCTTCATGAGATTCACTCATCTTTACAGTACGAAAAACAAATAAAAATCACACATTTTCCTAATTTGAATTTGGAATTATCTTCTTTAAAATTTAAACTTTGAATGATACCAAAACCAGCCAGATACAAATAGTATAGCCACAGAGATTTTATTACAAGTTCATACATACTATAATGCGAAAAGACTTTTTCCCCAACCTATTATAACTGTCTGAAGAACCCTTCAATCTCCCTAAAACCTCTGGCTCGGTGGACGCTACGCTGATATCATCTTTGATGATCTCCGTGGCGCATTGGGCAAATAGCCAACTGAGCGCTATTTGCCCAATGCGCCAGGTGTTTCAGCGGGTTTGATTCCCGCCGCGGAACAAATGTTTACATGATCTATCAAGCTGGCTATAGGACTTAGCGCCATCGCAAGACTGCAGTTTTCTAGCGCGCCAATCCGTCATTAGTTCACGAGTATGATTGGATGTATATTGAGTCTTATTGTTACGGTGGGTTACAATTGAGGTATACATACCTGCGCGCGTATTAAAATATACCCCTAAAACTTATAAATCCATTTGTTAGTGTCGTTGTGTTAACATCAATGTATTTCTTTCTTCCTTAATCCGAGTCAAGTTTTATGATAAAATTATGGATTAGGTCAATTGTTTTTTAGCAAGATATTATCAATGAATTCGTAAAAGAATTGTATAAAATATCAAATTCATACAAAATATACAAATTTTTATCTTATTGAATTAAAACTTTCTATTATAAAAAAAACAATGTAATACAACCAGGTTAGGTACAATCTGAATGGGGTGTCTAATGATAGGTCTTTGTCAGTAGTTTTCAAACCATTTTTAGTTTAGGCCCTGTAGATTTAGAGTTATTAGCCAAGCAAAGTTTAAGTTGATAAAATTCATAGGGTGCTCTAGTAATCCCACACTGCTGGCTTGGTATTCTTAAGTAGCTTTCAGAAATAACGTATAAAGTTAGAAATTCAGAATAAATGCAATTTCTACCCCAAAAAAGAGTTTTATTCACCTCACAAGATCTCACATTAGGGCGAACAAATAATAATAGATCTATATTCCCTATGCTAGGAGTTCATATTTACATCATTTAAACAATTTCAGGTATCCTCACTACGCATGGCGAGAAGACGACCTCATTGGCAGCACAGCATCTCTACAAGCTGAAGATAATATACGCTTCCGTCATAGCTCAACTGTACCATTTCAAGATCGTAAGGTGAGACTAATTTTTGATTGAGTTTGTGTTTTGTGAAAGGGTCACTTGCTGAATTGACTTAAAGATTATTGATTAAAATTAAAATTAGCATAAAATCACACCAATATGTAAATGTGAAAATTTGGGTGTTTGTTTATTTATTTGTTTGTTTGTTACTCAATCACGTCGAAAAGGCTGAACCGATTTCGATGAAATTTGGTATGTACGTAGATTATAACCTGGATTACCACATAGGCTACTTTTTCTCCCATAAATCAGTTCCGATGGGATAAAAATGGGATGTCAAAATGTATATATGTATTTTGCACCCCAGAACAACGCAGGCGTAGGCGCTGGCATCAGCTAGTATAATATATTTCTGAACTGACTTTAATCGGTCAGGCCCACAATCATACAAAAATGTATTGACGTAATCCTTGACGGATTAAAAAGGTGGTAATCAATTTCGGTCTATGAATCGTATACTAGCCATTGGTCGCGACTTCGTATGCGTTACACTACTAAACGTGTAGGAAACCTAGAAATAAAGCTAAACTCGCTGTTGCATCTTGACTTTACACCCCATTTTTCTCATGGGATCTGATTTATGGGATAAAAAGTAGCCTATGTGGTAACCCTGGTTACGGTACCATATACCAGGTACCAGTACATGGTACCAGGTACGTATATACTAGATTTCATCGAAATCGGTTTGTAATTGAGTAAGAAACAAACATCCAAACTTTATCATTTATAATATTAGTGTGATTGCTTCCTGTGATTGGTAATACTTAGTATTATACCTGTAACTGACGAGCTGGTGCTGGTTCTAATCTCAGTTTAAATATTTTTATTTCTTTTAATTTTGAATTAATTATTGTTGTATTCAGATGTGATTCGTTATCACCTGTTTCTCACGCGTTGTTGTTCTTAAGCTGTCTAAGGACCTGGTCTAGTCTCGTTTAGGCTGCTATCTTGCTTTGCGGTCTTTCGGGATGGTAATAGGCTCAGTTACGAAGGTAACTAACTATACTATAGGTATATGTACTGTATTAGAACCCTTCGATCTCCCTAAAACCTCTGGCTTGCTGATCTTTGATGATCTCCGTGCCGCATTGGGCAAATAGCCAGCTGAGCGCAGGAGAATTCCAGGAGATTCGCAGGGTTTAATTTCCACCTTGGAACAAATGTTTACATAATCTATCAGGCTGGCTAGTACTTAGCGCCATCGGAATACTGCAGCATTACAGCGCGCCAATCCGCTTTAGTTTACGGGTATGATTGTATGTATATGGAGTCCTATTGATACGGTGGGTTTATAAAAATTGATTGAAGTTATTTTATTGAATTTGATAACTAATGCAACTTTTCGTTATATATAAATCAGTGATGACCGACTTACGCTACCCCGACTTACGCGAGTTCGACTTACACGGTTATCGCTCGGTCCCAGCTCTCGCGTATGTCCGGGGTATTACTATACACTGGTAAAGTCCCAACTTACAGGGAGTCCCACTTAGTAGTGCCAAGTAGAAGTCTAGAGATAAATTAGATGCGATGAGAAGCCTAAAGGCCACCATTCCCACACGCCCCCTAAAGTTCATGTGGGATGACATATGAAAAATGTAATGCAATGCGAATAGCATCGTTCGCATCGCCAATAAGTTAGATAGTTAGTAAATAGCAGTGAAACTCACCTATAATTTAGTTATTGTCATTTGTTTCCGACTGAGCATCGTTTAATCTTCGACATTGTGCCTGAAACAAAGATAAACACCAATTTATTATGTTGCAGAAAACACACCTTTTTCAAACAGTAAAACATACATCTATAAAAGTATTTCGCAAAGGAGAATAAGCCAAGGCGTGATTTTATCGATTGTTCACCGAAAAACTCAATTTACGTCCGACACAAAAATATAAATCAACTAGCTGTTGCCCTCAACTTCGTACGCGTTTCACTTCTAAATGTGTAGGTAACCTATAAATAAAGCTAAACTCGCTGTTGCAACTTGACTCCCAGTTTTTATCCCATAGGAACTGATTTATGGGATAAAAGGTAGCCTATGTGCTAATCCAGGTTATAATCTAAATCAAATTTCATCGAAATCGGGTCAGCCGTTGCGACGTGATTGAGTAACAAACAAATAAATACACAAACATCCATACTTTCACATTTATTGGTTTGATTGGCAAAATATCCGCAATGCGCTCAGCTCTTTAATGAATATAGTCAATAAATTTATTTTCACAGGTTCATTCAAAACTTTTTCCAGGGTTAATAGAGGTAATAATCCTATAGAATGTGTTCACAAAAGGTAGCTTGCGATGGCTTATATCTTTGCAGGCCACTCTGGGTTGCTTATCTTCATCTATTAAAACTTCAAGACCTTTTATAAAGACATAATACCCTCCAAATGCCGCAGTGAAATGAACCGAATCACTTCTATTATACGCTGGTATAACTGCGGGTCCGATAAAATCCGCTTTTACAATAAGCTTTTATGTGGCCTGTGATAAACCTTTAATTTTGTTTATTAAAAATTGTAAATCCATGTTCAAGGAAATACGCTGTAAAATACCGACAACCACCAATACAATGCTTTAGCCTGTATCATTTATAATTAATTAATCATTATTGTTCATGTATGTGTGCTATTTTAACAAACAGTACTATTTAAGGGGGGGGGGGGGTAGGTTTTGTAGCTTTTGAAACTATCATGGTTATTAACACCTGCGTCGAAATATCGGGACACTCAAGAACTCACAAATCATGGTAAATATCCCGTTTTTAGTACAAATAGGTTTTGTAGGTTCGTTGAGGCTTGAACTAGAAATATCTGTTTCCCGACCCTCATTTTATTCTATTGAAATGCATCTAAGTAAGTCTAACAAAGATTATTTACGTTTATTATTACCCAGGTACAAACCAAGTAGCAATAATTTGTGTAATTGTATCACATGTAGACACAAGATCGACTCGCTGCAGCAGTAGTCATTACAGAAATTAATGGAGGATAATCTAGTCAACTTCAAATAAAGAAGTGGTGTGGAACTCTTGAAGCACCGTATATTAATAAAAACCTCCCTATAAAATCATGTCCATCAAAGACCTGTAGCCGTTCTCTTAAATATCTCAGTATGATATCGATAATCTAGGTAGGAAATTGGTGCTACCATCGTGATATACGATACCGAACGTCAAACTTAATAATTAATATCACGCTAAGCTAAGCTGACGAGCAGCAATCACCGTTATAAACTTAATTAATACGCCCCTTTTTAACCAGCAACTGCAAATTTATAGCACGTATCGAATTTTGATATCATTAGCATTACGCGGTTATACATACATACTTCATATCGAATTGAAATACGTGGCTTAAATAATTACGTAATTGCTCTAAAATTTTGACTCTGATCATGACGACAACGACTATTACGAAAATTACCACTTTATTATTCATAATTTAATATTCATTTTAAACTCGAAAATGAATTATTTTAACGAAAAACTGTTGATGAAACTTTCTTGTTAAGTTCTTGTTACTTGTTCTTGGAGAACATTTAATAAATTCCACCTTTTTAAAAATTTACCCCTAACATACCTACATGAAGATGAGTTCTCAATACTCAATCATTTATATTATTACATTTATATTTATATTATTATTTTTATTTTATATTTATTTTTATTTTTTGTATTCTACATTGTATTAATAGATGGTAATTGACAGGTGAGATTACCATTATGGACCCTGTTGGGCACAGCAATACTTTGGAGAGAGGAAGACGTTATATTCATCTTAAAAAGAATACATTTAAATATAATTGTATATCAAATCTATTGCTAGTAAGTAAGTATTTATCAATTGTATAGTAGGTTTTATATTATTATTTTTTTCTTTTGTTTATTAGTCTCATTTTTCAACGCGAAAGAAGCGCTCCCCACTATCCCTATCTACAAGATTGAAAGACGACTAAGGTTCCGGAATCCGTTGGATACATGCGGCACAAGGTCGGGCACTCTGGTAATCTATGGGATTAGGTCTATGTTCAGCAGTGGATGTCCTATGGCGGCCATAATGATGTTGATGATATAGTTACATACCAAGAAAAATACACAAACCAAAGAGCTCTTTATGCTCGAAATCGAGATAACAATTTAATCCAGTAAAGTCGAATTGCAAGCACAATTCTTACATTCAATTCTTATATTGTTGCTTGTTTTATTTATTGTCTTGTGAAAACTCGATACTATAGAAATATTTAGAAAATATATTTCGTTTTGCAGCCAGGAATGGAATTGCATTAAACATAAGGATGGTATTTTTATATGAATGTCGTCCGACACTTGCGATAAATTCTAAGATTTTTAAAACCATCTTAAAAATGGTGTAAAAAATCTGCTTTAAAGAAATTTAGTTTTGACACATTGTCTAGATGTATCGGAGTCGTTATATTTAAATTTACATTATCTTCTATTTAGAATGTTTGATAGTATACGCACAAAAATGAAAGGGGTTATTTTGATGAGCATAATAAATAAAATTGTGAAATGTTTACCATAGAAATGTGAAATTTATTTTGGCATGTAAAAACAAACACTTTATTAAACTTATGTTGTGCTATAACATAATGCTTGCCATCTAACCTTTCTAACCCAAAACGCGCAGCCATTTCCGAAAGAGATATCAAATCGGCTTTTTTTTTGGATGTCGGTTACAAGGGTAGGCAGTAAGTTTAATATTGAACTAATCACCAAATCACAAGTCGTTTTTTTTCCTAGAAGTCTTTTATTATTTTTTGAGAAACCGTCGCTTGAACATCGTCCGTATATTACCAAACTCCCTGTATATCTATCTTATATATATAATTCTACTGTACGTGTGTATGTCACTGCACTCCTCTTCTCTTTACAAATAATTAGATACGAGTCACAGCGATTTGGTAAATCTGTAATGTAATGGGGTAAGGGTCAGATAGTTATTAATTTAAAAAAAAGTGGCACTCTGGGAGTGCCAACAGAAGTGAAAACTTGAACAATTACTAGATACTTATATACAGAGGTGTCGGTAACGGTAACAGTGTCGCGAGTTCAATGGTTTTTTACCATCTCAAAAAATGCCCAACGTGCCTAAAGAGGTTTTCACTTCAAAAATATTGTATATGTTCGACGTATTTAATATTTAATTAAATACAATTCCAGTTTTATACATTTTACTATTGTACTGATTAGAATCCGAATATTTGTTGGCAAAGATGATACCATTGACAATGTGTGGGTTTACATTGTGATTAGCGTAATAAATGGACAAGGAAACACTATTAATTCGATCGAGATTCGAAAATAATGTTTCATGTTTCTGACTTTCATACGAATCGCCTGTTTCATGAGCGTGGTGGAATGAGTGACGTTTCGTACAGGATCAATTGGTTCGGTTTATCTGTTTATTTTAGAGGTATTGCATGTATGTTTTAGTTTGTTTTTATAAACTATTCAATCTGGATTGAAAAAACCTACTATTAAAATACTACTCTATGTATCTCCCAAAATAATTTGTAAAAGATGCGTATTACGGGTATAATATAAGTTAAAATCTAAAATTCCTCACTTTACGACAGCAATGTTTTTTTACGGCTTCACTTGGTAAAATGCAGTTAATCAGCTGTTATTGGTTCCTAACCTAAAGTCAAACATACGAAACGTCGTTAAATCTTTATCTAACCCGTTCAGGTTAGATAAAGATTTAACGATTTATTTATGAAATTAAAAAGTTGCTCAGTTTGCTAGTTTTAACCAAAGCAAAGTACGTGATAAATCCCGTATTTATAGTAATGATTGAAATGTATCGCGAAAATTCTCTAAGTAAAATCACAAGAAATAGCTTATTCAAACTACATCAAAATCAAAATCTTTTTATTCATTCACATAACAAGGATCACTTTGAAACGTCAATTTAACTGCCTGTTCCTTCGCGACCAAGCCAGGAAAGAAAGGCAAGAAACAAGGCTGGTTTTTTTTAATGATCCTTTTAGAATTGTAATATTTTTGACCGAGTTGAAGCAATTTCAATCCCGAGCTTCTCTACCATCTAAATAATCCGATATGATAAAATAGGCTTGTTTATAAAGATTTTGTTGAATAGGCAATTCAACAAAAATTTTACAAACAATACTGTTTTAAATTTGTTAATTGTCAATTTTTGTACATCACTTGAGAGTTTGTTATAAACGCGTACACCTTGCCCTTTAAACGATTTACTAATGTTATGGAGTCTACAAGTGGCAACAGCGAGTTTATCTTTATTTCTAGTATTAAAATTATGATTATCGCTATTTTTCATAAGCAAATTAATATTTTTGTGAACATACATTAGATTTTCATGGATGTATTGACAAGAGAATGTTATACTATTTATTTCTTGGAACTTAGGGCGTAATGATTCTCTGGAGCCCATATTATAAATTGCACTAACATACCTCTTCTGCAGCACAAAAACGGTGTTTATATCTGCAGCACTCCACCACAGCAGTATACCGTATGACATAATGCTGTGGAAATAGCTGAAGTAAACTAGTCTAGCTGTGACTACGTCTGTAAAAAGACGGATCTTTTTGACTGCGTATGCCGCAGAACTAAATATCTTCGACAACTTAACAATGTGAGGGCCCCATTGAAGTTTATTATCTAGGGTTATACCTAAGAATACGGTGGTGTCCACAGGAGCCAACTCCTCGTTTTTGATTTTTATATCTGCTTTAACTTGTGTAACATTAGGTAGTATAAATCGAATACTCTTTGTTTTCTTTTCATTTAGAAGAAGATTGATTACATTGAACCATTTTACGACCTTAAAGATTGCGTTATTTACATCGTCAAAATCGATTTGTCGTCGCTATAATTTAAATATAAATGACGTGTCATCTACAAACAATACAACCTCATGATGGTCCCTTATTTTATATAATACTAGTTGACACTGCGACTTCGTACCGCCTTGACATGCATATGACGCAGGCTGTCAATATAAGTCACCCGCTGCATCTATGTATGAGAAAATGAATTTTCTTCATTAATTTTTTTGCGTGAATTTTTCCGATACTTGAATAATTATTGACTGCCTCCGTGGCGCAGTGGGCGTATAGCCGGCTGAGACGCAGGAGGTAGCGGGTTCGATTCCCGCCGCGGAACAAATGTTTGCATTATCTACAGATATTTGTTCCGTGTCTGGCTGTTTTTCTATATATTATAAGTATGTATTTACAAAAAAAAAGTATATAAGTATTCTATAAGTTATGTGGTTCCAGTACAAGCGTTGCTTAGTTTGGGGCTAGATAGCGCTATGTGAAATGTCCAGAAATATTTATTTTTATTATTTTATTTTTAATTATTCTGCTATTTGGGCGGAGACGAATCCAACAAATCAAAGATCATCTAAATCGGTCAAGCCGTTCTTGAGTTGTAAATGGTGCAACTAACCCGACTTTGTTTTATATTATGTATATAAGATTACTACTTACATAATTCAAATTTTTTTTTACTATTTAAGTACTTGTGGGAAATTATTCCGTTTGATACATATTGACTTAGTATCTTCTATATAGTATTTTTTACTTAGGTATAGGTTATGTCAGTTCTTTCTTTCTGTTATAAGTATTTTTAGTAGGTATTTACTATTTTAACCATTCGGCATCTTTATACCATCTTGACTAATAAGTGTTTCTAATACTAGTAATATCTCAAATAAATCTGCATTTAGCTACTTCCTATTTGGCTACATTTCCTATTCGGACATTTTCGACGAGTTCGGGTTACTCGATCTGACGTCACACGTTTTCTATGCAGCCTTTCGCCTTGTGGATAATGAAATATGTATATTAGGTACATTAAGTTCTCGTTTATAATAGATTGGATTGGAAGCGGTTAGGGGAGGCATATGCCCAATACTGGACGAAGATATGCTGAATGATGAAGATGATGTTGATGATCGTCTTCATCATTCAGCTTCAAATACTTCTAAATTTAGTATTTCATTTCTTTACATAGTATAAAATGAAGTCGCTTCCGCTGTCTGTCACCTTAGATCTTTTAAACTACTCAACGGATTTTAATGCAGCTTTCAGCAATAGATACAGTGGTTCAAGAGGAAGGTTAATGTGTATAACTAGCTTCCACCAGCGGCTTCGCACGCGTTGTTTGTCAACAAAAAGTAGCTTATGTGTCGATCCAGGTTATAATCTACGTACATACCGATTTGAAAGTAACTCTGTCTCTCTGTCTGTTTGTTACCTGTTCACGACTTAACGGCTCGACCGATTTCGATGGAATTTGGTACCTATATACCTGGACAGATTATGAATGCACTTGCGACATAGGACACACTTTACGTGACTGCACAGAAGGAGGGAAATGTTTTATTGAAAAACCACGCGTACGAAGCCGCGGGCGGGTCAGCTAGTAAAATATAAAACACATACTTAAAATTAACGTTTTTTCTAACATATTCTCAGAGAGACAAGGGATTAATCCCTTAAGAGGCAGTTGACAACTACAAAACTATCTCTTGGACATTGTTTATCTTTTGGCTTAATTTCTCTTTTAAAAGAGATCTCAAGACGAATTCAGACTAGACTAGTCTTTAATAAGCATGGCATAATGATACTTAAGCAGGGTGTCCTACCCAATCTTACTTACGGATCAGAAACATGGCTGCTCACAAAGGAATGCATCCATAAAATCAAAGTACCCCAACGGGCAATGAAGCGCACCATGCTCGGAATAACACCCCAAAACCAAATAAAAAAATGTGTTTTTAATGTTTTTTTGAGAAATACGTCTTTGCAGTTCATTGTTAAGTTTCAGTAAAAAATAAATATTTTTATTCGGTTTTAGTTATTTTATTTATTTATTTATTATCAGATACATAAAGCTGATTACACATTGGTTCGATGATGTCTTAAAACCTATACTAGGTTTGTGTAGACTAGACACTAGGTTCTCGAAAACGTTATTTTTTTCTAAATTACACAATTAAATATTTTAAGGTCTACCTTTTCTGAAAATTTCATTTAGCTAATTCAAATTCTTCGTAATGAAAACTGGTTCTGCGTAGCCCCGTTTCATTCAATAGTTTTTTTTGCTATTTTTTACAAATTTTTGTTCGCGTTCTATGGCTATGCAAATTGGTAGAACATACAAAGGGGTGATTCGGGTAGCCCTAGCGGTGCTCTTTCTCTGGATTTTCGCTTGATTCTATTTTTTGGGACATCCTGTATATTTTAACCACTTTTTGGCGTTATTAATCGTTATTAACTTGATCACACTTACACTTAACAGTACTAATCTAATACCCAATCGAGTATGCTTTATAATGGAATCTAATATCTGTTGTCGATTGTATGATGGTCGAACACATCGATTTGATTAGATTGATTACGGAATACTAATGGATTATAATATCTGTTGTCGCTTGCATGATGGTCGGACACACCGAGTTTGTTATACTAATTACGTAATACTAACCCAACAAATTGAGTAAATAATTTAATCGGCAGCTATCTCCTTTATCTATAAATTCTTTGTTTATGGTTCACTAGTTAATAACAGATAGGTAGATAGGTGTATTCGCACGTTCGCTTTTACTCACTCTATATAAATATATAATGTGCGTATGAGAACTCGTAACACCAAAACTTTGTTTGACAATATAACACGAAGAACACCGGGTGTCACCCCAATTTAGCGGAATATTATACAACTCGCTTACGAACCATAATGTATCCAGGCACAGCGTGATAAAGCTCATTTGTCATCGCAAGTTGAATTGAAGAGACAGAGGCCGCTGTGCTCTGAATTTCCCGAGTGAATCCACATTGTGAATAGAGAGTGTTTAATTTACTCGGTGGTTCTACGTTTGTGCTGCGAATTAGTTATTTGTGATGGAGCACCCAGCTATAATTCGAAGCTACGAGTAAAACATGATACATTTATTTATTTCACCTTTCAAAAAGACTTTGCAAAAATCTGAATAATATTTGGGATAGTAATCAATTAGAGGATTGCCACGAAATAGGTTTTCATATCATAAAAACAAAATTACATTTGTAATAACATGTTTAGCTTTTAATTAATGTATCCTACAAAATATTAAGATACACAATTATATACGATCATAAACGATTTTCTCAGTCTTTAAATCATATTTTTGTCTGAATGACGATGATTGCGTATCTTGCAATACTTTAGGCAACTTTTAAGGGAGTTTATATGAATAGTTTTCTCCATAAAAAAATGATAACCATTAGGACTCAAATAATTTTCACTAAAAACTGAATTATTACCATCATTAGTGAGTTTTTAAGTACCTGATATTTTTCAACAGTTGCATGCGCTATGATTACGGGTAAACTGAAGTTTTGCGAGAGGATTATTGGTACCTTAATATCTCGTTTTGGTGAAAATAATATGTGAAAGTATTTTAAAAACTATTGATTTTCAAAAGCCTTGGCACTTCCAGCGTTCCTATTAAGTAAAGCGATGTAAATAGATTTAACTCGAAATGTATTATTATTCGCATAAATCAACTGAGATTGCAAAGTCCGTTTATAACATTTTACAACGCAAATTTTTATCGTAGAAGGGCTACACTCGTAGTAGTTTCATAGACAAGCTAAGTTTGTAGACGTCTTGTAGACCAGTTACGCTCGTAGAAGTTTCGCATACGCTACGTTCGTATCTTGAAGTTTGCTTGCTTACAAGCAATGTGGCAAAATATTATATTAATAGCGTTTTTTTCAATTCGTTGATGATTATGATTTCATTAATATTTTTCTGAATAGAATCTAACCTACAAAAAAACAACACGACGATCTTAGCTTGCTTCGACTAACCATATAGTAAAGTTTTAAAATAAAATAATGCATTCAGTTATAGAAAGAATATAATAGTAGATTATTAAACAAGGGTATAAAGCAGTGTGTTGCGGCACGGGCGCTATATTGAATCCCGAACGTAATGAAAGATTTCTAGAGTTAACGCAGGAGCAGAGCGAGGGAGTTACTAGAATCCTGAGTGCAGAGAGAGATATATAGGTCACAATAAACATTTCCGGAATTGACCACTTACATAAACAATATTTAAAAAGTTATTACTACATTTTAAAATGGAACTCTTTAGCCGTAGAATAAAATTTGTTTCATCTGATTATCAATAGTTTTCACATTGTAGCGTCATTTAAAAAATTGCGTGATTACAATAAAACGGATTTAACTCGGGAAAACATTCGTTGCATGATTTTTTACGATTTTAAGTGTAATTTGACAGGTCAACAGAGCGTCGTTCGGCTTCAATCTGCTTTTGGCGAAGGACCACCATGCAAGACAACTATTTATAGCTGGTTTACAGAATTCAAACGCGGTCGTGTCAATCTCCATGATAAAGTTCGTGAAGGTCGCCCGTGCACCGCTGTGACCAATAAAAACATTGATGCTGTGCGCCGTATAATCGAAACAGACAGGCATGTGACCTACCATAAGATCCGGACATCTTTGGACATAGGCATGAGTCAAATACCCAAACCTACACATACATTTGGGTGTGAGAAAGCTGTGTACTCGATGGATCCCACACAATTTGACTGATGCTCAAAAAACGGACCGCATCACTTAGTGCCATGCTATGCTTGCCAGATACAACGAAGGGGCTTCCAATTTGGTGTGGGACATAGTAACAGGGGACGAAAAAATGGATTTAGAGCTATTATCCAAAACAAAGCAGCAATCGAGCGTATGGCTCTTTCGAGATGAGCCAAAACCAACCAAAGTGGCGCGCGTGAAAAGTGCCTCGAAGCGGATGATTGCTTCTTTTTTTAATAAAACTGGGCACGTGGCTATTGTTGCTTTAGAAAATCGTTGTACCGTAAATAGTGACTGGTACACGACCATTTGTTTACCGAAAATTATTAACAAACTCCATGAAAATAACAGTAAACGCCGTATCATCTTGCACCACGATAATGCAAGTTCCCACACGGCCAGACAGACAAATGAGTTTTTGAAGGCGAAAAACGTACAACTTATGAGTCATTCAGCATACATTCCTGACCTGGTACCGTGTGACTTTTTTCTGTTCCCGAAAATCAAGAACCAATTACGTGATCATCGGATTTCATCACCAGAAGAGACTGTCGAAGAGTATGAAAAAGTGCATTGACGCAAAGGCAGAGTATTTTGAGAAACAATAAATTCATTATTGACCATTGATAGTATTTTTTTTTATTGAGACCGGAAACTTTCAGTATGCTCCTCGTATAAGCACGCCCAAGATGCAGACTGCTTTATCCACGAGGAAAATACCTACACACATTCTGCGAGACAATAAAATCAAATCTAGGTTGGTGCATTCTGTGCAGAGGTTAGTTCGATTTACGTAAAGAAATTTGTAACGGGCTTTTTATATTTCGGGGGTTTTTTGATTTTTAATTTATATTTTTTGTTATTCTAACTCCGGCATGGGTGAAGGCACACCAGCCCATCCAACTTGTAACGCAATAGTGTTTTAACTTTATTTGTTATTGGCCCTAATTTATTAAATAATTATATTAAATAAAAATAATGAAATAAAAATAAATTTACAATAAATTACCAATTGTACTAACATAGTTTTTATTGTTTACTAAGAAATTATGGATGTAATAACTGAATAATAAAAAATAAATTACAATGTTAATGTTTCTTTGATTCGAACTAGTATTGTTTTTAGGGTTCCTGTCCAAAATTGTAAAAATGGAACCTTATGTTCGTCCGTACGGACGGACGAACATAAGGTTCCGTTTTATCATCGAAGAGCCGAAGAGCTGTATAAATCAGCATCTACTGGTTGTTGACCTGTGAGTTTTTCTTCCATATCTATCTCGTTCCACTGCTGGGCAAAGGTTTCTTCTTTTTGTAATAATTATAGTTATTATTAATACTCGCCCATTTCTATTGCAAGTTACTATCACTATTAGCCCATATTGTCCCATTGTTGGGAAAATGCCAACAAAGTATTGCAAGTAAAAAGTTAAAAATATTTTAATTTTTGTTTGCCAAAATAGTGGGGATAATTTATAGGCTGAGTAAACTTTAATAGTTTACTAGCGGCAGTCGACCAACTTATGTCTGTAGTTGGGTTTTTGAACAGTTTAATGTTCATACAAAATGACCAAAATCACTACAAAATTATTATTGTATTTTAAAATGAATATGATACTGCCGTACTGACTGCGGAACCCTTTACTGTGGGTGGTGCGTCACGCGGTTAACCAATTTGTTTTGTCGTATAGGTTTGCAGTTACGATGAAAAATTGCAAAAAAAATACTATTTCACCCTTGTCTCCGAAGTTTATAAAATATCTCAAATAAATATGATTGGTTGAAAATATATGCAAAGATTATAGGAAAATAAAACGAAGTGTAAAGTGGTAACCATCGCCTACAACAACGTATTACCTCGTAGGTCACGCACCTTAGAAACGTGCCCTACGATGCACTGCCCTGCAAGTTTACTTGATTTATGAGTTTACCGCCCCCACAACTAGATGGCGCTGCTAAACTAACATTAGTCTAGCTAAGTAGTTTAGTTACAGAACCTTCAGCGAGCGAGTCTCACTCGCACTTAACCGATATACTTAGAATGTCTGAATTTAACGGTACGATTTTTATTTGGACCACATAAGGTTATATATATATATATTTAACCTATACTTTCCCACTGCTTAAGGTTATATTATCAAGTTATAAGTTTTTTTGCTGTCACGACACCGTAACCACTTTACTCTGGTCACTGACCTTTGCAGGATGACCATAAAATAATAAGTACCATAAAATATGACTAACGAACATTTTGCGCCTTTACGGATAAATGTCACTTGAAAAATAAGAAAATAATTTTTGGAGACATCGACACATAAAAAAAAAATTAAAAATTACTACTACTTAATTACCAATACTAAAAACATATTTTGGCAAGATCTTACCATTGCCCAAAAGGTCAGATCGCAGTAGAGGGTTGAAACGTTCCAAATCACAAGCACAGTGCAGTCCGAATACGCGAGAAGCACAATGACCTCAGAAGAAAGATAGTAAGTATGGATCGAGCTTGCGTTGGTATGCTGAGGAATACGACAATTGAGGCCCGCGAAGCTAGCCGTGTGGTTAGCTCTAAACTCTTGCTGGGACTGACGCGGGGCGGGGGTGCGCGGCGGGCTTGCGCGAATTGTTACAACTCCTTTCAACGAAAATTTAATTTAGACCATTTAATACATGCCCTAATGCGGCTCTGCAAACTGCAAACCCTAAAGCGTTCCACAGAAAACCTAGGACCGATTGGATCGCAACTTTCATTCTCTATGCAGGCACAGATTAAATATAACTGTTGCTAGTGCACAGTGGCCGAAATAGGACTGTAATTTCTTTTTAGTTTAATTTTAGCATTTGCCCTTCATTTTCCATATAAAATTTTACTATTCCAAATCTTATATTCCTCCGTGTGCGTAAGCTTTAAAAGGGATATAACGTTTGCTCGTCACGTATTAACATATAGATAACGAACACAGAAAAGTTTTACTCTGACATTAAACCAAAATATGTTTTTAGATCTGCGACACTGATATAGAACCATAAAACCAGTATGAGACATCTCATATTTAATTAAACAAGTGACTCCGGAAGCCACCAAGCGAAGTTTTTTCTGTAACCCGTGCGATAAAGATCATTGTAGAAGATTGCAGTGACGTATGCCTATCTTGAACATAGTTGACATAGCTCGAAGAACTGACGGCTGTTGGGGCAGATAAGTTTTAGAGTAGAGACCAAAAAAAACAACGTTATTCTAGTTGCTTTCACTTGACTTACACGGATTACCAATCAACATTACTTGAAACTAAACGTTGTCAGTGTCTTCACAAGCAAAATTTAATAATTTCCATAAATAAACGGCGACGACGTCTGCGTCTACGCATCTATTAACAACACAACAAGCAAAATCAATTTTTCTTCATCAACATCGTGGAACTGACGGTAAACAGGCACCAAACTGTACCAGTGTCCGACTGTAACTAGTAGCTAGAAGTAACAACCGGAGATTGTCTGGTTGTCGTTACTGGACACAGTTTCTGTAATGGTGTCCTGTGTCAGCAACAAAAAGTATCTATGTGTGCCCGGCACTTTAAGCGTGTCACAAACGATGAAGGTGCTCTAAACATTTATGATAAAATAAAATATCGCTTGCATCCAATGTAAGATGAAAATATATACTATATTCGCCGTGTGTAATGGTCCATTGGATTGCAAGGCAAGCGATATTTTTAACTTGACATACAATATTATAGCACCTTCATCGTGTGTGACGCGCATTACCAGTTTATAATCATAGTGGAACTCTGAAATAACTCACTCTCGTGACAGTATAAAAAACAGCATCGCATTGGCAAACTTATCTATAACTATATAAAACCTTCTGTCACTGTTCACTGAAGCATTCTACCAAAATGTTTTACAACGCATTATTTGATAACGCGTGCTATATTCATTATGCTACCGCTTTGACACAAGCGCTCAAAGACTGAGAAACTATAATGTTTGTTAGAATGTTTCCTGTGGCGGTTATACCAAACTCAAAGGGGTTGTAATATATTTGTAAGCCTGGCTGGATCGTCTGCAGACGGATCGGAATTTATGTCGGAAACATGGCGCTTTATAATCATACATTTTTATATTGTTTTATATCTATATACATTTTTTTAAGCCACAATAAACGCAACGAACACCGTCTTCATCAGCAATTTTCTAGATCTCGACAACAGCGCCACCTACCGGGTCCAATTGTGTTTTAAAACCAACCGGAAACCCATTGAAATATACACACAAATTTTCATCCAAATCGGTCCAGCCATTTAGGAGGAGTTAGGTGACAAACACACATACAGAAGAATTATATATTATATTTTAAGATTTTCGTTTAAGATTCCTCTATCCATATTTATAGGTTTAATAAAATTGTGCCTCGCAAGTTTGTGATAAAAACAAGCGGCGTGGTATATATTACAATATATAGCCAAATATTACAACCTCTTTAAGTTTCGATTTAGTATACCTACTGCAATAAATGCATCGTTTGCCAGCTAAAAGGTGCCTATACCGTAATGCGGCTGAAATATGACAACTAGTAAAAATACGATAATAGCTAACCGACAGACAGAGCATCAATATGATGTTGAACGGCAAATATTCGAATAGTTCTAGATTGCACAAACGTGTTCTGAGAATGAACATCATAGGTTCCTCTACACAGGTGTGAAATATCGCGTGTACAACAGTTAGGGTGACTGATTGACATAAAACCGCTGCGCTGTGCTATGCTCTTTTTATCCAATTCACTCCTCATAGATTATAATGAGGAAACATACAAAACGTGATGAGCTTTGCTTAGTAGCGCTTTGTTCAAAACATCTTGTTTCAAACAGAACAGCTCAGCGCAGCATAGATTAATGTTGATTACTCACCATAAGCAGATGCTTCAATGGACAGTATTAATGACAGAAACGTCGCACATTTGTTTGACGACCTCTGTGGCGCAGTGGGCGAACAGCCGGCTGAGACGCAGGAGGTAGTGGGTTCGATTCCCGCCGCGGAACAAATGTTTGCATGATCTACAGATATTTGTTCCGGGTCTGGATGTTTTTCTATATATTATAAGTATGTATTTACAAAAAAAAGTATATAAGTATTCTATCAGTTATCTGGTTCCCATAGTACAAGCTCTGCTTAGTTTGGGGCTAGATAGCGCTGTGTGAAATGTCCAGCAATATTTATTATTATTTATTTTACATTTGAATATACTCGTACCATATGCCCAACTTCAATAGCTACCATCTGAAAGACTAATTTAAGTAGACAGGGTTATTTATTAAACACTCGCTCGGAACATGAACCAGATTATAATAACAGTAACTTATGTACACTCACTCCGATTTTACGGAAACTAACGGTTTTATTCCAAGCGACGCTGCCGACAGCGTGCTGCCGCAGCGCTTGCAGTTGGCAGTGCGCAGTCAGCAGCTTTGCTTGGGATAATAGTGTTTTTACTTAGGTATATGTTACATGACTAAACTCAAAACTAAATAGCAGATCAATGACTTATTTTTCACAGTTCTATAATTGAATATAGACAAATAAAAAACTCTTGAACATAGTTATAGAATAGGGCCTAAACTTACTCTTAGGGTCGGCGTTGACATAGCATAGGATTTTTGTACGTAGATATGATTTTAAATCTATTTTAACACCCTTAGCAAACCGTGAAACCTTGACTAGGGCCTGGTAGTCCAAAACTTCTCAAGTAAATACATTTATAAATGTACACAGTTATATATATGCTTAAAAATTGATGTTGGTATATCTGAGATCGATAAACTTTGACACCGTTTGACCTTTAATTATGAATCTTTAATTATAGTAGCACTAATATTTACCATTTCTACATGTAACCGCTAAATGTTATCGGTGTAATACTATATTGATGACTACATTTAATAAAAAAAAAATGAAAGCTGGCACATCTGAGTTTTTTTCATAGAGACGGTATTTCTACGATGTTTTTGTTTGTTTATTTAATTGACAAACCACGCGTGCGAAGCCACGGTCGTAAGCTAGTATAAAAAAATAAAAAAGGTAAATTCTCGCTTTGGTAAATCTCGATACAGAACCGGAATGTGTTTGAACCTAAAGTACTTTTTATTCACTCTATGCAAATATGGCACACTGTAAAACAATGTATGTTTTATGCTGACCTCAAAAGTTATACATGTACTTCCGATGGAATAATGCAATATGCTAAACAATGTATTTTATTATTCTGTGCTGAAATAACATTTTATGAAAGGTTAAAATAAGTTTCTTAAAAATATCAGATGATTTATTATTGAAGTCAATTTGTGCCTAAATAATTCTTACAAGATCTAATGATTAAAAGTTAAGATCTAATCACTTGCCTAATTAAGGTTTCGGCAGAATAACAGCGCCGAGCTGTCGATCGGTCGCGAGGACTAATGCTGAGCTGAAACCCTTTTGCTGCATTGGCAAATACATATATAATATATTAACCTATTGTTCATTTTCACCTATTTACATTGTATAATTATTACTTTGTTACTTTGTCCTTTGTTTGTTATATGTTATTTTCTGTTTATTTTGTTATTTTTTTATCGTTATACTTTTTTATTGTATTGTGTGTGTTTGTTGCAGATAAATGCCTCACTAAATCTATGTCTCAGTCAATAACAAAAATCATAATATGTATATATTTTTGATCTAATAAGCACACACATCCAATTATTTTTTTGTTACAACTCTAATTCTTCAGGGTTTGTAAAAAAAATGTTAGTAACTTTTGTAAACGCTTTTGGCAGACCGCTCACTCTATGAAATAATGTTAGTCTCGCTAAAACTAAAAATGGCTGAACCGATTTCGATGATTTTTTTGTGTTTGATTGGGTCCCTGGATGGCTTAGATTCATAATTGGACCCGGTAGGTGGCACTGTTGTCGAGATCTAGAAAATTGTTGATGAAGTCGCGGGCAAACAACTAGTCTACAATACAACAGCTTTCCTACTGTGCCCAAAAAAGGAAGGCTCTAAAAATATATATTTTTCGCAAATAAATAATTGATGAAACAGATATTAAAAGAGCTAATACGTACCTGATGAAAGTAGGGCTAATTACAGTCAAACAGCATTGTAACTGTTCCCATAAATTCCAAGAATCGTTGTGATATTATTCATTAAGAAATCCGAAACGAATGCATAAGAGACATGATAACGTTACGTGGTACCCGTAATCCAAGGTTGAATCTCAATGAAAGTGTCTGCCGGTCCTGCTCTATGAATAAGTTGGCGTCATACATATCCCGATCCTTACGTTAACTTTGCCAACTTCGGCAAAACGAAGATATTCAGACGTGTCCATTCGCCTCGTGTATCGGAAGGAGCGTAGACGACAGAGAACTCGATTAATCCGGCAAAGTGCTCCACAGATAAACTAATACTCATAGATAACTTTCACAATTACGTTATACTGACCCCTGCGATGCTCCACAGAGTAAAGCCAACACGACACTATTGCTGAGATAAAACTAATAACTTGGTTATAAGTTATTTTATTTCCAGTATTGAAGACAAAGTAGTGGGAACTGGTTTAAACAAATACAAATAACAATTTATTTAGGTTCTAATATAGAACATATCCTTACTACTGTTGCTGCAGCCTGTATCGCAGTGGACCGTAAACTCAATGCATGATTAATATCTAAGTTGTATTACAAGAGGCATCAAAAATGTATGATTAATCATAAACAGTAAACTTTCCGTATAGTCAATGTAAGTAGAAAGTTTTTACAAAATTTAAAACCACCTTTTTGTGTCGTAAGTTAAAAACTGACATAGCTCAATATCACCCATTAAACTAGCATTCTATTAAAAAATTGCATCCATATCGGTCCATACGTTTGGGGACTACGGTACTACAGACAGACACACAGACAGACAGGCGTCAAACTTATAACACCATTCTTTTTGTGTCGTGGTTAAAAATGACATCTCTATTGTTTTTTACTGAAAACTCGTTTACCTAAATTACCTCGTCTACCTGAATTATTACGGTAGTTTTGAAAGCACTCGGAATTTTGGAATTTCATTTATTTTTTTCTCTCACTGGTCCGTCAAAAGGCTGAGTGGTTATCGAAATTGAACCGTTTTTTGAAAAGAGTTACAGGTTTGGTGCAATAAAAGCAATTTGTCCCTCGTTCGTTGATTGCTCACCACTCGATTTGGAGCTTTTGTACTCGATCTATCGAGTTGCTATTAGAGATGCTGCGAATTGTTGTTATAGCCAATAGTCGAATACCGGTTAATCGCCATTTCCTATGGCGAATAGTCGAATAACTCGCTATTATTATTTGACATAAAAAAAGAAACAAAAATAATTTATGAGGCAGGTTTGATTTATAAAAAAAAGTGCAACCGACTTGATCACCACAAACTGCCCCTTTTAGACTTTAAACATCAATTAAAAAGTCTAATTTATTAACTTCAACATGACATGACTGGTTTTTGGCTAACATTTAATAAAAAGTGTGAACTGTTTAAAAAACAAGTTTGATTATTTATCTATAGTTTCTAATAGTCTATGGTTTTTTGTTCATTTACTAAAGTTTATTTGAAGACTCAAGTGGGACTGGGCCTGACGTGTGCCCTATGTGGGCAAAGGCCACCACAGAATGGGTCCCAAACAACGGATGACGCCCGCGTGGAAGGCCCAGGCGAAGGTGGCGGGATGAGCTAAACTCCTACCTTACTCGCGAACAACAGAAACGAGTGGAAAGAAAGGAGGCCTTTGCGCTGCAGCGGGACACAACAGGTTTATAATTGATTGAGCGAAGCGAGATCTCTAAATCAACTTGGATAAATCGGCGTTGTATGTATGTTTTGTTGGTCCGAGGATAACTTTCGAAGCTTTTATCCGATCATCGTGAAATTTAGTGTATAGGTTGGTAGTGATGGCACAATTTTGATGTGACTAAATGAGCCAAAAAAGTGGGGGGGGGGGGGGGTTGAAATATTGGGCTTCAAGAGGGGTAAAAAAAACCAAAATGGGACTATCCGGTCAAATGGCACGTCTAATAAAAGGTCTTTGTGAGTACATTTCGACCTGTTTTTACTTTTAGCCTAAACCTTTTACTTTATAAGATATTAGCCATAATAAAATCTGAAATTTGACAAAATTCACAGGGTACACCAGTAACGGCATTAACCCCCCAAGGCTGAAATTTATATGCGTGTAGCTTTAGCTTTAGTTATTACAAATATAGGGAAAAGTCTGAAATCCAGAAAAACTGCAATTTCTACCCCAAATAAAAGTAACCATATTACATGAACTCCAGTTACCTGTAATTTGAAAGAAACTGTAGGTTAAGTTAGTTGGTTACGCATTTCGTGCCACTATTTTGATAGTCAAAGATTACAAATAATATTATTTTGTTGTTATGGAAGACCCGCGAGATCTCAGTTCAGGCAAACGACTAGTAATAATACAATTTTTATTTTGCCGAATGTCGAATAATACTAGCTATTATTCGGTATTCGACACATAACGAAAAAACTCGAGACTTCTCTAGTTGCTATAGCTATCTGCTTTTAAAGGTTTGAACGTACGTCGATTAAAATTTAATAGGTTCGTTAGGCAATTCTCCTGGGGGCGATGGGAGAATGCAGCGTTTACTTAAAAGCTTTCACAAACAAGCTTAAACGAGGTTGGAAGAGCAGACAGCAGCGCTAATTGGTATCCCTTTCATAAGTTCAGAAATTAAGTTTTTAACAAGAAAGTTAAGAAAATCCATATTTTTTTAACATACGTCTTGTGTTTTGATAAAATCTATATTTTAGTAAACTAACTATTTTTAAATGATTCCTACACAAGTCTTTATTTCTATCTTCAAACATGCAGAGAGGTTCCCAATTAGCGCTGTTGTCTGTAAGTAAATCTATTGGCCGGTTCCTATAAACATCCATTACTGATAATGGCACGTTTCTCCTTGAAACGTAATATTTTTGTAATCATTTTAAAGAAAAACCTGTCGTTGTATGTAACTACATATCTTTCTAGGAACTTTTTCTGCTTGTCTCATTTATTTAATTTGTGTGCTAAACTTCTTACAAGGTGACCGCCTATTATGCATTCTATATTTTTATTGTTTACTAGCTGACCAATCCGCAGCTAGGCACCCATAGTTTTTCAATAAAAACATTACCCTTATTCTGCGTAGTTGGGTAAAAAGTAGCTTATATTACTCAGGGATAATGTAGCATTCTAATGCTGAAATATTTTTTGAAATCGGACCAGCAGTTTTTGAGTTTATTCGTTACAAACGTACAAAAATACAAATCTTTCCTCATTATAATATTTCGCGCAGAAATCAGAATCAGAAATCGACTTTAAAGGCATTCCTTCAAAGTCAATTTCTGAAAAAAATGGTTTGCGGAGATAACACGTTCTTGTCGCAAGGGCGCGATTTATATAAGTATGGATTACGTTTCATCGAAAGACAATAGTTTATTCATTCATTTAAGGCCCATAGTACAAGCTTTGTTTGTTTGTGGCTAGATGGTGCCGTGTGATATGTCCAACATATTAGGACCCAGCTCCTGTATTGCGATTAAAGTTTTGAGTCCTGGCACCCAATTCTGCCCATTTATAAGAAAAACTTTTATGGAGCCATAATGGCAGTCATCGAAAAAAGATAATGGTATTTTCCAAACATTCGCGATCATTGTACATACTTACTGATTGAAACGGGTATCGCGTCTGTTTTTTTAAATTTGGTTATCCCGACGTTTCTGGTACACGATAAATACCCGTTAAAATCAGTAATTATGTATTTATAAGGGCAATTTTGCGATGATACATTTAATTGGTTTTTAGTTAATTGGTGACGACGCAATTAATTTAACACGCTCAACGGTTTTGAGTTGGATTTTGCTGAGTTCATTTAACTACAACTCACAGATAATTTTATTTTATACCACACTATCACCAACCGCCAAATGAGGTAGTGATGAGTAGTGAGGATAATATAATACATTAAAATATTAACAACTATATTATCAGAATAAATAGGTTTCATTCAGGGTTTAAATAAGTACACATTGGAGTGTACATGGAGGAGTGACCTTTTCTCTCCATCATTAAGCATAAGCATGTGTGTTTGTAGGTATTTAAGTGGTATATAATAAACATTTTTTATATACGATATAACTACATACATGTATATATGAATGTACCTCATTAATGTGTAGTGTGCGTGTGTTGTTACGTAAATTATATTTATCTTACGATTGTTTTCATTTTTATTGTTTTTGTTAAAATCATGGACCTATTCAGTGAAATAGAGATTTACGCCATATATCTATAGGTATTTAAATTATAAAATGTAAATACTTTATTGGCTGTAAGTTTTATCATAAGGTACACCTATAAACTAAGATGTGGATTTTGTTAGAAATAAAAATAAAAATATCAGAGAGTCAGCACTCATATACGCAAACATACGTGATAAATATCCGTTTACAAAAAATGCGAAAGTTTGTGTGTTTAGTTGATCGAGCGATTTACAATTGAATAATCAGCTGATCTATGGATACTCGTACTAGCCGAAAAATTTGACAGCTGATTTTATTTACCTCATTATTGATATTTGATGTATATTTGATTGAGCGAAGCGAGATCTGCAAATCAACTTGGGCAAATAGGCGTTGTATGTTTGTTTGTTCGAGGATAACTTTCAAAGCGTTGATCCGGTCATCGTGAAATTTGATACATAGGTAGGTAGTGATGTCACAATTTTGGTGTGACTTAATAAGCTCAAAATATGGAGGGGTTGTTGAGATATTGGGGTTCAAGAGGGGTAAAAAAACCCAAAATGAGTCTATACGATCAAGTGGCACGTCATATAGAAGGTCTTTGTAAGTAAATTTTGACCCCGTTTCTATTTTTAGTTTAAACCCTGTAGTTTTTAAGTTATTAGCCATAATAAAAACTAAACTTTGACAACATTCACAGGGTACACCAGTAACCCCACAGTGCTGAAATTTGGTATGCGTGTAGCTTTAGTGACACAAATAAAGAGAAAAGTCTGAAATCCAGAATAACTGCAATTTCTACCTCAAAAAAATTAACCAATGAACATGAACTCCCGTTACCTGTAATTGGAATGAAACTGTAGGTTGTAAATTATTTGGTTAATCATTTCGTGGGACTATTTTGATAGTCAAAGATTGCAAATAATATTTTATTGTTTTTATTTGAGGCTGGTTAGATCTCAGTTCGGGGCGAAACACTAGAAAACATTTATTATTTTCAATCGCCCCGCACTGATTTGAATAAAAAAGTAGGTAGTTTGTAAGCAGTTATTTATATATTTTTTTAAACAATTATCATTCACGAAACAAAAAAATCGGGTCTTAATCCAAATTTTGCCAAACTTAGAATATTATATAATTAAGTTTAATATTATTATTATTATTATTATTATTATTATTTGGAGCCTGTACTGTCCCCCAAGTCTAAAGGCCTCCCTTCCTTCCTTCCACTCCACTCTATCATACGCTTGTGTAGTCTAGTCTTTCATATACGAGTCGAGTTCATCTTTCCATCGGCGCCGCGGTCTGCCACGTGGTTGTTTTCTGTCTTTTGGGATCCACTCGGTGGTGGATTTTGCCCATAACTCCTCCGACATGCGGCAGACGTGGGTAAGTAGATAGGTAGGTACGTAGCTTTAATATAGTTTTTTATATTTATATTAGGTTCCAAACGTCGAGATGCGTAGACGAACGAAGGTTCATGACGTTGGGAATCGAGTTATGGAACTCAAATGGACAGGACACTTGCCAAGACGTGCTGATGACAGGTGGAGCAGGGTAACGACTGAATGGTGGCCGAGGAATGGCTGTAGAAGGGTAGGACGTCCGACAGCGAGATGGGTGGACGACATCGTTAAAGTCGCGGGCCGTCAATGGTTGAGACTAGCGCAGGATCGTGGCGGATGGCACAAACTTGGGGAGGCTTACATCCAGCAGTGGGCGAAGTCGAGTTGTGGATGATGATGACGTTTAATATAGTGTATTCTGATGTAAGTGTATTTAATATTAAGAGAAATAAACAAAATAAATAAGCTTAAACTAAATATTATCAATAAAACAAGACGTTAGACGTAGTCTAGAGCTATAGTTAATGTTGCGCTCGGGTTTTTTTAAATCTAGATTTACTTAAAAGTTGTTATATTAATAGAATTTAAGTTAGAATTTTACGTTATTGAAGTGAAAACTTCTTTAGGCGCGTTGGGCATTTTTTGATATGGGTAAAAACCATTGACCTCGCGACACTGTTACCGTTATCGACACCTCTGTATATAATTATCTGTACTATTTTTTAATATTGATTTAATTAAAATCACACTAACATTCTAAATGTGAAAGTTTGGATGTTTGTTTATTTATTTGTTTGTTTGATACTCAATCACGTCGTAGCGGCTAAACCGATTTTCATGAAATTTGGTTTGTTTTTAGATTATGACCTGGATTCAAACATAGGCTACTTTTTATTGACAAACAATGCGTGCAAAGTCGCTGGCAGAAGCTAGTGATATTATAATAGTGATAGGAATGGTCGATATTAAGGTGATATGATTCTTATACAAACAATTATTTCACTTTCACTAACTAATGGTTCGACCCGAAATGAGATCTCGCGATTCTTCGATTAAAACTTAAAAATATTATTTTTAATGCTTGACCATCACAATAGTGCCACGAAATAAATAACCAAATAAATTGACCTATAGTTTAATTCAAATTACAGGTAACGGGAGCTCATGTCTATTGGTTACTCTTTTTTGAGGTAGAAATTGCAGTTATTCTGGATTTCAGACTTTTGCCTATATTTGTATCATACGCATACCAAATTACAGCAATGTGGGGTCACTGGTGACCCTGTGAATTTTGTCAAAGTCCAGTTTTTATCATGGCTAATAACTCAAAAACTATAAAATTTTTACTAAAAATAAAAACGGATACTAAATGTACTAATGAAGACCTTTAATTTGACGTCCCACTTGACCTAATAGTCTCATTTAATTTTTTTTACCCCTCTTGAACCCCAAAAGCTCAACATTTTTAGCTCATTTAGTCACACCAAAATTGTGCCATCACTACAACTCGATTTACAACTCAACTACAACTACAACGCCGATTTGCCTAAGTTGATTTAAAGATCTCGCTTCGCTCGATCAATTAACTGACCAGCAGAAATGTCTACACATATGCGTATGAATTAGTTACGACTTAATTTTTTATTGATTAAAGTAATCAATAAAATTGCACACTTTTAGTCGTATATATTCATCATTTTTATTTATTTGAAATATAATTGAAAATGTGTTATATTTTCAAAGTGGCTTTTGTAAATGAATGTGTGCATTTTTATTGATTTTGTGAGAATAATAAGACGTAACATGTTTAGACATTTCTGCCGTTCAGTTCTCTAGTGAATCGTCTCTAAACGTTTGTAGAAGAATCGTACCACCTTAAACCCTACACTAATTCTTTGAACTTTGACTTTGAATTATAACACAATTATTGCGTGGGCCGAACGGCTGACTCTTGATTTATCGACGTTAGCAAGCTTCAGAATTTGTATTAATTAGCAGCGTTTGCTAAACAAACAAGGGCTGTTACTAAAACGACGGTACAAGTGTCAATTTTGTATTAAAATAAAAAAAAAATACACTTCGTTAGCCACAAATTTAAAAAAATAGAGCATGGGACTCCAAGCCCAAATTTATCAAATTTGTGTCGTATTCAGTTCGTCTCAAATTTTTGTCATAGTATAAAATATAGCATTGCTAACACCTTTTTATGGCCACTCTAAAGTAACTTAGGGCCGGTTCTTATAAACGTAGGTAACCGATGACGACATGTTTCTCGTGTCTAGAAATTCTTCGTAAAAAATGGCCATTAGTCTGTGACGCGCAGACGGCGAACAAAATATATTATTATGGTCTAAGAGCCGGTGAAGATCGACCTTCACCGATCTGATAACCAGATGAGACATATTTTTTATCAAATATAATTTATAAACAAGTATGCCTATAATTACTTGCCTATCTAAAAGTGCTATCTAAAAGTTTTTAGCTAGGCAACAGTACTATAAGTATGATTTTTTGCAGGCAATGATTTTGAAATATGACTGATTTTGTAATAAAGTAATCTAAAATTTGATATAACTTTCGATAAGTTAGCAGAACGATGGAGTCACCTATATTGACTTACCTGTTTACATCGGCTTGCCAGGTAGCTATGCACAGAAATGAGTAGGCAAACCTATTGAGGCATATTCTGTGTGTTAAAAACTAACAGTGAAATAAAATTCATTTGGTTATCAAAAGAATGAAAGTGATGAAAAAAAAATCGATTAAAGTTAATTTAATTAAAAATAGCCATAAGCACTTTTAGACAGGCAAGTAATTATAGGCATATTTGTTTATACATTATATTTGATAAAAAATATGTCTCATCTGGTTATCAGATCGGTGAAGGTCGATCTTCCACGTCTCCTCTACTATTAGAGTACATGTATTTTACAAAACCGCTTAACCATAGATACTTTCCTTTGAACTATCACAAACGAGGTTGCACACGATCTTATACAATTGAGCGATATCGGAAAAGATACCCTCACAGCGTATCTTTTATGGAAATATATTGTAAAATATGTAAAATGATAAGAGACTCTTAGGAGAATGTATCTGATTCATATAGTATCGTAACTTAGTCTTGTGTGATACCTTACGATACTTAAATATTTGAACTTATGACACCGTAGGATACAATATGATGTATTTTCACTGTCTGTGATGCCCTTAGGGTTATTAAGATTTGAAACTTATGTATCTCATGTTCGTTTTTATCTCTGTGGGCGCCAGTAGTGTGTTAAGATTGACGAGATCTTCTCAGATTGATGCTGTGTTAATGCAGGTGTACAACAAGGAGGTCTCTCACCGCTCCTTTTCTCCATTTTTATCAATACTCTCGAGTCTAACATGATCCTCTCGTTATCTCATCTAATCTTTACTACTTACTTAAAATGCACACACGGAGAAAAATATACCCCTGGTTTTAAGCGGGATTCTGCACTAATTATGAGGTATTCCTCTTAAAAAACGACTAGGCGTCCAAACGCAAATATTAACAGGAATCTGATAAACCAGCATTACTTACCCCATTACATAAAAGATCGGAAGGTATTTTTAGGTAAAAAGCATGACAATTTATTGTTCATAGCAATTTATTTTAACATGACAATACCTATAACGGTAAAAAATATCAGTTTATCGTTAAAGTGTGCGTAAAAACCCATATATTAACAAAAGTTCTATAAAAATATCATTTGTACTGTCATTTTTTCGTTCTCACAAAATTAATTTTTCTCCGTGCATATTTATCTGAGTTTTGTCTCTGATTCAGTGGTGCACAGTATTAGAAATTTTACAAAATATGTCAGTGTTGTCTACGACTGGAGTCAAGTGATTGTTGTCGATGGTCAGTATCACATTTCAAGACTAGATACCAGGGCCCGTAGTCAAATTACATTCGCTACGAATCTATTCGATTTCTACATTTATTTGTTGTCGCTGTATCACGTGGTATTTCTATAGCATGTGTCAAATCCCATACATTTTCGGACGTATCGACTAGCGTCATCGCTAATCGACTGTAACTTGGCTAAGCCCTCAGTTTCCTATCCCCAGAGAATAGATACTTTATATTTAACGATAAGTAATAATTACTGAACATGTTTTAAGCCCCTTAGGCTCGGACTATATCGGGCTTGTCAGGGACCGTTTTTAACGGCCCCTGGCCAATTCATCGCACAACCAAACATTTGAATTTTTCCTGCATCGACTACACACGATCCGAGGCCATCCGACTCCGATTTTTACCTGGAAGCAAGCGAGAGACGCTTCGGATTTGCAGAATCGGGGCGACCCGGATGCTATATAGTCCGGGCCTTAAAGTAATACAATGTTAACTTGTTTTGTCGCCAACCTTATTCTTACCTTCCACTGCTATCGCTCTTCAATTACACACTCCGGACAAACACACACACACACACACACACACACACCCTTTCTTCACTAATAATTATAGCACTTTTCCAGATGATTATGATTATTTAATGATGTGTATTTCATGTTTTGTTATTGAAATTAAATTCAATAACATTCCACCAAAATTTTAAACTTTAGCTAGCTACTAGAAACTTTTAACTTTTTGATAAATCTTTGATAAATTATTATACAGGTCGCTTAATATATGAATATTGATTATTACTATTCAGTTTATTGCATGTTTCTTTTTTTGGGCAGAGTCTAGCTACCCACAACACAGGGAATCCTAGTGTGGGAGCGAATGTTCATTATTATAACAAATACCTACCTAAATGTATAGGTATATCTACTAATTTAATATAATATCTTACCTACTAAATTTTTGTGTGAAAAATTCTGGATCAATATTTCATTTCAATTTCATATCACTCTGTTTATAGGTTTTTTGACCTACTTCTGTTTGTTACAGTACTGTTACACCAAGAAGTGGAACGCCTTGCCTGAGTCTGTGTTTCCTGGTAACTACAACCTAGGGATCTTCAAGTCACGAGTGAATAGGTTTCTTCTAGGTAAGCGTGTACCATCGTAGACTGCATCATCGCTCACCATCATGCGAGATAGTGGTCAAACGCTAGCCTATAATTTATAAAAAAAACCACATACGTATCTTAAGGCTTAACGCTTTTTATCTGTGTTGAGAGTGGGCGCTCATACCTATCATGCAAAATATTCTTTAATAGTTTAAGTATTAGAAGTAACACTCAAACTGTAACCATTTTTACCTTAAGCCTGTTGAACCATCACTGTTTAATTTACTTTTAACTGATAAGGTGTCAATAAATAAATATTAAATATTGCTGGACATTTCACACAGCGCTATCTACCCACAAACTAAGCAGAGCTTGTACTATGGGAACCAGATATCTGATAGAATACTTATATACTTTTTTTTTGTAAATACATACTTATAATATATAGAAAAACAACCAGACCTGGAACAAATATCTGTAGATCATGCAAATATTTGTTCCGCAGCGGGAATCCAACCCACTACCTCCTGCGTCTCAGCCGGCTATTCGCCCACTGCCCCACGGAGGTAAATACAATAGGATAATACAATTTATTTCATAATGTAAGATTGTAAAAAGTAGAGTAATCGACTATAAGTTTGTCTGTAATAATCTAACTGCAAGCTTGTAGCGGAAGCTTCTTTTATAGCGTCCATCACCGTTATACATTTTTATAAGTTGGATGTAATTTTAAATGAGTATTCTAATAATTCAATACAGAAAATTAAAAACTGAAAAGTAACATTGGGACGAGAAACAATTTCCTACTGGTTTCATGGCTGCACACTAAAACTAAATAAAGTTAGAAATTCAGCAAACGAAATGAAATAGCTACCTCGTTAAAATCGAGGGATGTGGAATTGTGTTTTCATTTTCATGGCTTTTGCAAATATTTTTCTCTTTTTTCCGTTTGTTGATAGGAGTAAAGTTACTCGTAGTTACCGACATCGAGTGCTTTTAGAATGTTTTATTTGTTCTCTTTATGTTCAATCAGATTATTAAATGTGTTTTGTGTACCTTATGATTTTATTGGTTTTATTTATTTTACAAACACCTGTGTTTATTCTTACAGAGACTCCTTGACTCTTTTTACTCTTTTTTCTGTTTTGACCTTTTCACCATCGATCGATAACTTATTGACACACGAAGAATTAAAAAAAGAGAGCAGACGGCTTAGCCAAGTTACAGTCGATTAGCGATGACGCTAGTCGATACGCCCGAAAATGTATGGGATTTGACACATGTTATAGAAATACCACGTGATACAGCGACAACCAATGTATGTAGAAATCGAATAGATTCGTAGCGAATGTAATTTGGCTACGGGCCCTTATTCTTCTTGTCACTCTTTTAAGGTCACTTGTTGTTTTTTTAATATATAGTTATATAGCTATATGACTTAGTGACCGATATTGTGGCCCAGTGAAATGTATATAATATCTCGTATCGGTAAACTGAGTGTGACTTTTTACTAGTACTATAAAACTCGCAAGGTTCTTTCTAGGCAAGCCTGCTTCACACTTACCGTCTCCAAAAGGTTACTATCTCACAATCATCTAATTGTATAGAACACATTTGCATATAAACTTTATGAATACATGGACAGCGCCCCTAGCGGAGAGTAGTGGTAAATAAATGAAACTGACAGTTCTATACAAATTCTAGTTGAAGCGGACCTAACAGTATCAGTTATCGCATTTTGTACAATCGATAAAAGGTACGTAGATTGTGATCGCGATTGAGTCATACACATGCCGTAAATGATAATACATAGCTTCCTTATCAGTAAGTTTACTTATTTGATGTTTTTTTTACCATGTCTTACCACAGGAAAGTAAGGTAAGTTTGTGTGCCGATGAAGATAGAAGAAAATCAGGGTAAGTCAGTTGTGATAACATACCATTCGGATCATGGCGACTGCGTAGGTACTGCGACTATAACCTAGCGACAAAAATCACGCAGTTTCTAGTTAAAAAAACAATAAGGGGCTGAGTTTTATTTTTATTTATTATAATTTTAACAAAAATGCCTGCCATTCTCAAAATTCCTTAGCTTCATATATCTCGTGATTATGACGATTTCAATGATAGGTACATCATTTGTCAAAATCCGTTATGTCGTTTAGCCTACACGATGCGCCAAATGAACAAAACTAGGTACATACACCATAAACACATTACCCTTCCTCTTCGTAGTCAGTTAACAATAATGTAAATAGCTCGCTATGGCGATGCCACGGTTTTTGAGAGCCCTTAGGGCGTGGACACATGTCTACGATGCGGCACCGGCCTTCGTGTAACGGCACGGCGCCGCCACCGTGAGAAAGCGCGACGCCGCGCCGGCACACGATAGCAACGATCGTTTCAAAACATAACGGTTATTGTCCTGATATGGACCGTGAAAGACGTATTGTGCTCCGGTTGCTGTTGAAACAACTAATAAAGAAAAAAAGGGTTGTGTGGTTTTATGAAACCACGGTAAAAGTCAAACAAATGAGTAATAGTCTATACATTACACGGTCAGCTGATGCAAACTATAGGCGCCGCCATATTGGCCTCGGCAGCTCTGACGAGCACCTTTCACTTTATCCCTACTCCGCGGCCGACCGTCACGCGACATGCAACACACAGACGAAAAAGTTTGAGACGATGTAATAAAAGTTTAACTTTAAAAACAAAATCAAAGAAAATAGTGGGTGACCTTTCTATAATGAACCATGATGGAGGTCATTTTATGAGGAAATATGAAGCGCTGAAAATATGTGGTGATGACAAATTATACAAATATTTTAGAACGTCAATAAAAAATCAAATAAATAGAAGTTTTGAAGAACTGCTAACCAAGATAGCACCTCGTATACAAAATCAATACATGTTCAGTAAACCTGTTGAGCCTATGGAAATGCTAGGTTTGACCATAAAGTAAAAAATAAAAAAAATATATGTTTTGAAGAAGAAATTTTGAATAAGAAAAAGAAAGACATTTATGTTTTGGAATGATCGTTGCTACCGTGTGCCGGCGCGGCACGCCGTGCACGACACCATGCCCCGGCGCGGCGCCGCGCTTTTTCACGGTGGCGGCGCCGTGCCGTTACACGGTGGCCGGTGCCGCACCGTAAACATGCGTCCACGCTCTTATAGGATCACTTCGTTGTCCGTCTGTCTGTCTGTCGTCTGTCAAGACCCTATTTCTCAGGAACGCGTGGAGGTATTAAGTTGAAATGAATATCAAGCAAGTAAAAAAATCAAGCTTCTAGGTCAAAACACGCAATCAATAAATACGGCTATTTATGCTGCATATTTTTCTAGCAAATAAATCAAAACCTAAGATCAGAGTGAAGTTCTGTTGAACTAGAATCATGAAATTTGGAAAGAAGCAAGGTCTCACAGCACTAGAAAAGTATAATCTGAAAACCGATAATATGTACTAATCGCAAAAAAATCTATATTATGAAAAAAGGTATAGCCTGAATTTTGTGAGAGTCTTTCTTATCTAATTTTCGGCCTATTCGATCAGTCTTTATCTAAGGTTTTGAGCCTGTCTATTAATATGGCAAAAGGTTTTGATTTTAGGAATTTGCTTCCAGCGACCATTTATCTCGGAGTTTTCGCGTCCAGAATTCACAATGACAACATTTCTATCGATTTGAATAGTCACTCGTAGGTCTTCAATGAAAACAATAAAATAAAGTAGAATGTATTTTTATTGACCTAATCCACTCGTAGTTGTGAGCGGTTAAATAAGATCGCAACTAAACGATTCGATGAATTCAATTCAAATAAGTCTGTAAAATACTAAGTCTTGCTTTAGGGGGCTGTTAACGAGGCGATAGCGCTATGAAGCGATTATAAATAACTAGTTGCCCGCGACTTTGTACGCGTTACACTACTAAGGGTGGATTCTATCAAACTTGCATTTACACTCGAGTAACCATACCAAGGATATATCTATTCCACTTTCTTATTCTTCAGTAAGTCCAAAGTTGTTTTACCATGCTATCTAAAGTAAAGCTACTCTTGGAATTACTACACCCGAATAGCAAAATAAACGATGAACAGATGTATTATCCTGCAAATAAATGTTGTCCTACAACGGGACGTCAGATAAGCACAAGTATGTCTACTTGCATTTGTCATATTATAGTACGGTAATAAGGCAGGTAATAATCTACACAGGCAGCTACTTACCTACTAAAGGTTCGAATCACAGGCAGGTATATATGTAATATTTAGGTCTAAGTATGTAGGTACTAAATACTTATACGATCGGAAATGAATTCAAAGTTATATTAAATTTTCATCAGCAGAGTTAAAGTTGCTTCTTTACTCAAACGAAACCTGATCGCGAAATCATGATCGTCGTAGTATTCAAATAAGACTGTTCTTTCTTTTATCCACCCTGGACGTCTAGGTGTAACTTCCTTGTCACTATCAGTATCTTCAATCAAATTTCTTAAACGTTCCATTATTTTTGTTACAATAATTTATTGCGAAGTAACATTCAAATGACAAAACAGCAAAGAAACATAAGGCATGCGGACGCCATTCAAATATCCTTGGAATAGCTCGGTTATTACAAGCGAAATGGTGGTATAGTAACTATTCCTGAATAGGCCCGTTATTCTTAGATTTGTGAATGGTAAAACGTAAAATTGAGTTACTCTCGATTAACTGTCAATTTATTCTAAGCATAAAACTTATTCTCGTTTGGTCGAATCCACCCTAAATGTGTAGGTAACTTAGAAATAAAGCTAAGCTCACTGTTGCAATTTGACTTCCCATTTTTATCCCATGGGACCTGATTTGTGGGATAAAAAGTAGCCTATGTGTTAATCCAGGTTATAATCTACTTACATACTAAATTTCATCGAAATCGTTCACGTTACGACGTGATGGAGTGACAAACAAACAAATAAATAAATAAACAAACATCGAAACTTTCGCATTTAAATATTAGTGTGATGTTTTTTCGGAAACAACGCTCTAGCTAGCCGAAAACTGGTTTCAACATATGAAAAACTATGAACTTATTTCGACTTTTGTGTGAAAAAAATAGGTTAGCTACTGGTTAAATAGTGGCAGGCGGCAAACTATTACTGGTGAAAGTACGGTGTGGTGAAAGATTTTAAAATGTTATAATATCTTTACCTACCTAATAGAGATATTATAACAATCTAAAACCTGGAGTTAGAGATGTTGTTTATTTATTTACAGATATATAACAAACAAATGCAATTAACACATTTCTATAAAAAAATGGCAATCGGGTAAGGTGGCGTTAAAAAACCCCATAAATACCCCATATTTTAACACTACCAAAAGTGCAATTTAGCAACAGAAACCAGGCCATCAAAACTAGTTCAATTTTAATCGACACAAATATACAACTTGTTCGGTATTTATATTTGATCGAGCGAAGTGAGATCTCTAAATCAACTTGGGCAAATCGGCATTGTATGTATGTTTGTTTGTCCGAAGATAACTTTCGAATCGTTTATCCGATCATCGTGAAATTTGATATATAGGTAGGTAGTGATGACACAATTTTGTTGTAACTAAATGAGTTATAAATGTGGGGGGCTTTTGAGATATTGGGTTTCATGAGGGGCAGAAAAACCAAAATAGGACTATCCGGTCAAATGGCACGTCTAATAAAAGTTTGTGAGTACATTTCGACCCCGTTTTTATTTTTAATTTTAACTATATAGTTTTTAAGTTATTAGCCATAATAAAAACTGAACTTTGGCAAATTTCATTTAAATTTGGTATGTGTGTAGCTTTAGTGACTCAAATATAGAGAAAAGTCTGAAATCTAGAATAACTGCAATTTCTACTCCAAAAAATTGGAACCAATTTACATGAACTCCCGCTACCTGTGATTTGAATGAAACTGAAGGTCACGTTATTTGGTTGCGTATTTCGTAGCACTATTTTATGGGACAGTATTATGTGATACTCAAAAATGCAATTGATCTATTGTAAATGTGTACTTTTAAACAATATTTGGTTTTCAAGAATAATATTTGATCCCCTTTTCTAATTATGGGTCTAGATGAGTGGGAGAACCGACTGAGCACCCCGACTCTAGACAGTCTTGTGCGTGACACCCCTAGAGTATTATAAAAAAGCGCGGAGCCAGAAGCTCGCGTAGAAGGCCCTGAGTGTAGCAAGACCGAGAAGCGAAGGGGGGAGATGGCGAGCGAAGCGAGCCTCTGACCGCCGTAGCGAAGTGAAAGTAGAATAGGTGAAGCGACACTCAGGGGCGACCACGCGAGAGTTCTGGCGAGAGCCTACCTCAAAAAACTGGTGGCTTTAATACGTAAGTACCGAATGGGTACAAACTTACGTATTAACGCCACCGCAGCTACAGATTTGGCGGTTTTTAAGTGCCGCCAAAGTTAAAATGTATCGACCTTTATTATTAAATGTTTATTTTTCGTAGTTTTGGGACCCAACATGGATATATTAAACTTTATTTCTCCTCTCAAACATTTTTTGCGTAGCTCCAAATAGATTAAAGTAGCGTTTGTTTGATTTATTTTATGTCTTACTAAGAGGCCAATCATTAAAAAAGATCTCGTTTATATTTTTTTGCTTGCTGTTTTTGTAAAATTATTATGATTATTTAAATACATGCCCTATTTTATTATTCAAAGATTAAGGCCGGCTTGCACAACGATTCCTAAACATATTTAGCGATCAACTCCATAAATCATATTTGCCACTAAATACATTTAGGCATCGTTGCGCGAGTCGCCCTGAGAAATTTTTTTTTTGTTTTTTTATGAGGCTCGCGAGATATCAGTTCGAGGCAAACCACTAGTTATAAGATTTTAAATATTATAATTAATATAATGCTATGATAACAAACAATATTGACACAAATTTTGGTTATTAAGCCTTATTTTCATTACTAAAGGAAATCATATAGAATAGAGGTAGATCAAATCATTTCATTTATAAATAAAATACGATTCAGATTCCAAAGAAATCTTGTTGCGTTTTGGTTATATAAGGGTGCCTTCTTTTCTTACTTTAATGACCAGTTTTTTATGTATTTTATTTGTGTATTTCTCTGTGGTAAATAGAGGTATTTTTTCGTTAGTCATTAATCGAGCGAAGCGAGATCTAAAAATCAACTTGCGCAAATGGGCATTGTATGTATGTTTGTTTATCCGAGGATAACTTTCAAAGTGTTAATCCGATCATCGTGAAATTTGGTATATAGGTAGGTAGTGATGGCGCAATCCTGGTGTGAGCTAAAATAAACAGAAATGAGCTAAAAATGGGGGGGACTTCTTGAGATATTGGTGTTCAAGAGGGTAAAAAAAAATCAAATGGGACTATCCAGTCAAATGGCACGTCTAATAAAAGGTAAAGTATAATTTAACCTCGATTTTATGTTTAGTTTAGACCTTGTAGTTTTTATTTGTTAGCCATAATAAAAACTGAACTTTGACGAAATTCAAAAGGTACACCAGTGACCCCACAGTGCTGAAGTTTGGTACTTGTGTAGCTTTAGTGACCCGAATATAGGTAAAAGTCTGAAATATAAAATAACTGCAATATTTACCCCAAAAAAGGGTAACCAATTAAACGAACTCCCGTTACAGGTAATTTGAATGATACTGTAGGTCAACTTATTAGGTTGTGCATTTCATGGTACTATTTTGATAGTCTAAGTTGATAAATATATTTTTTTGTTTTTGTGGGAGACTCGCGAGTTCTCAGATCCACTAGTTATTTTCGAACGAATAGCGCGTAGAAATACGCAATGCAGTCACTGGGTTCCCCGCATGCGATCCCATCCCCCCCCCCCCAATCTCCAATGCGGAATATTTTCGGGAACTTATATTTTAACAAATTATGCAATGACCGAAATATATTTTTACCTGGCGCGATTGGCAAATAGATTTCAAAAAAATATGATATATTTTTTATTAAAACATCGAATCGCGATGTCACGATATGGATATGGAAGAAACACATATTGTGCATCATATTAGGGTGAGCACAACATGTGTTTCTTTCATTCGCCAATCGTGAAAATGTGGGATAAGGGGAGATGATTTAAAATTATAGTAACCTTAGTTTTTAAGTGAAAACTTCTTTAGGCACGTTGGGCATTTTTTGAGATGTGAAAAAACCATTGAACTCTGCGCGCACTGTTACCGTTACCGTTACCTCTGTATACATATAAGTATCTCGTAATTGTTCAAGTATTCACTTCTGTTGGAACTCCCGGAGTGCCTTTTTATTTGTTTAGTTTTAATGAGGGGTTTTGTCACATGTCACCCCCGTACGAAATGATACATATATAATCTGTCTGTATATAAAAAGTAAAGTAGGGTTAGTTACAACTTTTCATAATAATTTCATACAAATACATATGCCTCACACATACATACAGAATCACGCATGCAAGCACACATTTACACACACACTTACACTAAAACACCCTCACATACACTCAAAAACATAAACACAAAAATGATACAACGTAATGCTGCCCTCAATATTCAAAATTTATTAATTAATGCATGTCCTTTATAAATATAATAATTATTTTTTGTTTAATACTCTTATCTACCTAATGTATAAAAACGGACGAAAGAGACTACCTTCCCACAACACAGGTTTATACCTAAGGTTGGAGCTAGTGATCATTTCGCTTTGTTAAGCGATAAGACCGTTCATTATGCTTACATTTTGTTTTATTTTTTATTTTTATATCTGTTGTGTTTAGCTTGTAAGGTATAATAAAGAATTTTCATTCATTCATTCATTTTGTGTTCACATACCGTCTTGTGAATAGCATGTATGTTATACTTTGTGAAATAAATGATTTGATTTATTACTCCAGAACCGATTTTGACCGATTGGCTAGACCGATTTGGATGAACTTTGATTCGTTGGATTTGTCTTCGCCCCGAATAGCAGAATAACTATTAAAATATCTGAAAAATCCACGCAAAGAAAAATATGAAGAAAGTTCATTTTCTCATACATAATATAGATGCAGCTATTGATGGCCGGTTGACAATTTTACCGGAGCGACGTACGTCGTGTACATTGGCAGCCTGCGTCATATGCATGTCAAGGCGGTACGGAATTCGGCGGGTCAACTAGTAAATAATATAGATAAGAATAATAATTTAGATGCTTAGCCGAACTTTATCTGCAGGCAGTGCAGATATATATGTTACCTTCGCGGTTAAAGAAATCGAAATGGGGTGATCCTACTATAGTACAAGATATAAGAGTAGTAGTTCCTTTTGAAAGGGGTTGCCCGAAGAAGTACTACCACCATACTATTTCTGCCACCAAGCACCTGTGTTTCGGTTTGAAGTATATAAAAAAATAGAAAAAAGACAAATAAGAAAAAAAAACGAATAGTCACTATAAATATATTACAAATTATTTGATTTATAAGAGTTATATTTTCCCTTTTATGCATTTAATCACACTAATATGTATTATAAATGTGAAATTTTGGATTTTTGTTTATTTATTTGTTTGTTTGTTACTTAATGTCGTTGTAACGGCTGATCCGACTTCGATGAAATTAGGTATTTATGTGGATTACCACACGGGCTTCCTTTTATCCCATAAATCAGTTCCCATGGGATAAAAATGGGGTTCAAGTTGCAACAGCGACCTTAGCTTTATTTCTAGGTTTCCTACACATTTCATGCGAACGAAGTCGCGTTACACTACTAAATGTGTAAAAAAGGCAACAGCTAGTCTAATATATAAAATTCTCGTGTCACAGTGTTTGTAACAAATTTCCTCCGAAACGGCTTGACCGATTCTTATGAATTTTTTTGTGTATATTCTGTAGGTCTGAGAATAGGACGTAACCAATTTTTTACCCTCCTACCTCTACCCCCCATTTTTTAATCGCGATTTTAGTATTTTTGTATGAACAATATCTATATAATTTATTCGTCGTTCATTGACGTGATGACATTTACATGAAGTGTCGCGTCACTTTGACATTTAATTCTGCATTTGATTTCTTTGATAATTTTTAGTGTAAAAAAACGTTTGCGGGGTCAGCTAGTAAGTTACTAAATAAATAAATAAATATTGCTGGACATTTCACACAGCGCTATCTTGCCCCAAACTAAGCAGAGCTTGTACTATGGGAACCAGATAACTGATAAAATACTTATATACTTTTTTTTGTAAATATATACTTATAATATATAGAAAAACACCCAGACACGGAACAAAATAAATAATAAAATATATACTAATTAAATTTTAGCATTCCTCCGAAACGGGTCGATCGATTTTATCGATCCGTTTCGGAGAAATGTGTCCACAAACACCGTGGCACGAGATTTTTATATATTAGATTAGATTATAAATTCAAAAGTAACTGTCTCTCTGTCTGCGGGCCACATTCGTAACGATTTCTTAGATCAAACCTTGAACCTAAGGCTATCAGTACAGGTCCAGTTTAGACTATATCAAATAAAGAATGTTCGCTCTAACAAAAAAATAATAAACGCATCTATTCCCCAAGAATCTGTAATTGGATGTCTTCTTTTTTTAGTACACATAAATGACTTACCCAAAATCATGAACGAACCGTGTGTACTGTTTGCGGATGATATATCCCTACTCACGTCATTCCAAGACAGTTATAACATAAAAGAGAAACTAGACTCAATTTTTACTAAAACAGCGGACTGGATGGATGCACACAACCTAGAAATTAACTTCTCAAAAACAAAAATAATGACATTCCATCCTTATCAGAAAACTTCACTTATTATTAACCACACCTTCAAAGATAAAAAATTAGAAACCGTTAATGAATTCACACTGCTAGGATTAGTAATGGACACTAACTTAAATTGGAACTTGCATACCTAAAAAAATAAATCTAAACTTTCCAGATTCACGTATGCCCTGCGCGAGATTAAGAAAACTACTGATTTAACAAGTTCACTTGCAATTTATTATGCGTACGTCTATAATTACTTATCATATTCCGTTATCTTATGAGGGAACAGTACAAATGCATCGACGCTATTTACACTACAAAAGAAACTTATCCGAATATTAGCTAACATAGAACAAACAGATAGTTGTAAACCCCATTTTCAACAACACAAAACTCTTACCCTACTATGTATGTATTTATATTATGGAAGTATGTAAATTTGCTAGGAAATACAAGCATTTCTACACAATACGGGAAGAAATGCATACGACACACTCATTGCGGTACAAAAACAAGCTTATGATACCTACTTCCCGACTCAAACTGCACTCTTCAAGCCCTTACGTAATGTCGATCAAAATATTTAACAAACTACCTGACGCGTTGAAAAATGAGACTAATAATATAAAATTTACAAAACAATTAAGATACTTACTAACTACTAAAACTTACTACACAATTGACGAATATTTTAATGACAAATTTAATGAAAAATGACAAATTTTAGATGCTTACCTACTATCTACTTTGACATTAGATATGAATGTTTTCTTCTTTAAAATAAATATAACCTAACAAGAACAATGACATCCTACTCTCTCCATAATATTGTTGTGACCAACAGGGTCCATAATGAACATATACCTATTATTTACCACCTATTATTACATTGTGGAATACAATACACGATTGAGTATTAAGTTTCAGGATATACTATTCCCGGTAATGGAGCATGGTCGGTACCGGGAACCCGGTTCACAGTGCAAAAAATATTTTTTTCATCTACCTATGTTTTGTCTGTGTAAAAAATTGTAAAAAATTAACTTTTTGTTTATTAAACAGGTATATCCCGTTAATTTTTTGATCCCTCTTGGACTCCAGTATTACAACAACCCCCATATTTTTATGATAGATAGATATACCTTTTATTTCATACCAAATATAATTACAATAACAAAGAATCACACAAAAATAATGGTAAGTATGTACAATGAGCGCTTGATCAACTGATAATAGGATAGGCTCTTCGAGATGAAGATTTGTTAGTCTACACAAGAAATCGAAATAACAACCACAAAATGACAAATAATATCCATGAACTTGTCCCCACGCGCGCAACACCACCATTGTCTGTGTTATTGTATTATTGTACACTACCTGTGGGAGAAAATAAATGTATTTCTTTCTTTCTTTCACTTTAACAATGAGTATAATAATACTCGTAAGCACCAACTTCCACTTTATATTGAAAAATTACACTCAGAAACACTAGTTCGTCCTGGATCAATATTTGAAAGGACGATATTCCAATGTTAACTATACTATTTGGTCCTGTTATTCGTTGGTAGTATTCTGAAACCTGTCGAATCCGACCAAATAGATTGCCACGAGTATAGGTCGGTGAAAAAAAAAACCATTTCAAGCAGTGATAACCGGGAGAACTGGGATTCTTGATACCAAGCATGTTCCATTACCGGGAAATATAAATCCTGGACTACATAGACCGGTACTGCAAGGTCGTTAGGTACGTATGTTGCCCGCCCGTTTTCACGAGAGCAGCTTAACTTCAATGAAATTTGGTATATAGATAGATAAAGATAAAGATTTATTTATGTGCCAAAACATGGGTAAAATTATACAGATGTTACAAAATTTAATGTTTTAAAACGTACCTACATGTCATAAAAATTTAATTATATATGGAAAAAACAAAGAAATAATAATCTCTAATATAAAAGACAAAGTCGTGTTTGTTCAAACACTTATATTAACTCCAGAACGGCGGGACCGAATTGGATGATCTTTGTCTACCGATAATTTAGCCACTGTTAACGGTCAAATTTAACCATCATTGCGTTTAACTTAGGTTTACAATGTAATTTCTATTAAATATATTTTTTAACCTATAAATTTTTACGTAAGTTAACTGTATTTATACAGACATATATACATGTCGATTATATATAATATATACATATATATATTATAATTATTATGTTAGGCATTTTTATTGTGTTTATTTAGTCATACAGGGTCTGTATTAATTAGTCATATAGCTTTGAGTCCTCCTAGCACTATTCTGTTTTGTGTGAAAGTATTAAATAAATAAATAAATCTTTGGTTTGTTGGATTTGTCTCCACCTCAAATAGCAGAATAACTATTAAAATATCGGAAAAGTTCGCGCAAAAAGAAATTATGAAGAAAATTCATTTTCTCATACATAGATGTAGCTAATGATACCGGGGTGACGTTCATTGACGGCTCGCGTCATATGCATGTCAAGACTGTACGAAGTTCGGCGGGTTAGCTAGTAGGTAATATAATGACAGCACATACTAAAGAAATAATTAGATTAAAATTTAAACTAGTCTCAAATGTCATTGTGTATCATTTAAATATTAATTGATTGCATAGTATACTCTTTGGGTCAGGTAATTTTTTAGTTATATCTTAAATAGGTGGGAACTGTGTATCGATTTTATATTAATAGGAATCTTAGTAACGTTTATTAATTAGCTCATTAGCTTTTTAGTTAAGAGTTTTATTAATAAATCAAACGTGTGAAACCGACGCTGGATGCTTGAGGTTAATAAATAAATTATAGGTACTAAGAGGATTAATGTGCAATTATATTACTCATTTTTGTAATTATACGAGCAAATTCAGGCGGGTATCATAACACAGATTAGGATTATGATTTATCGATGTTACAAAATTCTTGAGCCTCGATTCCTCTTAAAATCAAAAATCGAAGAGGTAATAAGGAGTAAATTCCATTTACTTACGAGCATATTGGGGAAAAATAACCCTCCTCAGTCTGATAGAATTAAAAACAGAAAGAAAATACGCATATGATAAAATAATTAAATTTGACACAGAAAATTCTTCGCTTGAGTTTCAATTTTCTTTTGAGCGTAGTCTGAAAAGCCCTAAATCCATACGGTCCATTAGGAACAATTAACCGTTTAGTCTAGTCTGTCCATTGCGTCTTATTCCCGTTTAGTCAAATCCCCATGTCCCCCCTAATAACCGTTTAGCCCAGTTCCCGTATAGTCAAATTCTCATTGGTCACTAGTGAAAGTGGTGTCTTCTGTCAGACTTACAGAAAACTTAACCGGCTTAACCTAATTGTTTATTATCTGTAACAAACCGAAGCGTTTCGTTGATGTCTTATTTAGGATATATTTACACAACCAATACGGGACACGTTTGCCGATAGGACCCGCCCACAACGCCCATTATTAAATTTATAGGACCAACAAAATCATGGAACTAGCCTCCAAACAAGAAATAATAATTTTGATGATAATAATTTTTGATACCAAGCGGTTATCCGAAGAGCAAAACTCGCTAACTTAAAAGTTATTATATGGGTTGAGTTTTCTAAATATCCCCCCCCCCCCCTTAAATGGAAAAACGACCTGATAAAGGTTGCTAGGAGCCGTTGGGTGTAGGCCACAGGATTGGGCGGTCTGGAAATTTATGAGGGAGTATGTTCATCAGAGGGCCTCCTGTGGCTGATATGATGATGATGATTTTCAACCAAAATTGGTAGGTATAGAAGTAGCACACTTGGTATTCTTTTACAATATTGAATCAGAAAAGAAGGGATTCGTATGTGAACCAAAGTCGCTGATATAACCCAGAGGATTTAGTTAAACATAGGTCACACTAAAAGTTTCCGGAATCGGCCACTTAAACAATATTTAAAAAGTTATTACTACATTTGAAAATGGAACTCTTTTGCCGTAGAATAAAACTTACTACTACCATGAGATCCGGACATCTTTGGACATAGGCATGAGTCAAATACAGTCAATCCTACACAAACATTTGGGTTTGAGAAAGCTGTGTTCTTGATGGACCCCACACAATTTGAGTGACGCTCAAAAAACGGACCGCATCACTTGGTGCCATGCTATGCTTGCCAGATACAACGAAGGGGCTTCCAATTTGGTGTGGGACATAGTAACAGGGGACGAAACATGGATGTATAGCTATGCTTTCAAAACAAAGCTGCCATCGAGCGTGTGGGTCTTTCGAGATGAACCGGAACTAACCATAGCGGCGCGCGTGAAATGTGCCTCGAAGCGGATGATTGCTTCATTTTTAATAAAATTGGACACGTGGCTACTGTTGCTTTAGCAAATCGTCGTACCGTGAATAGTAACTGGTACACGACCATTTGTTTACCGGAAATTATTGACAAACTCCGTGAAAATAACGGTAAACGCCGTATCATCTTGTATCACGATAATGCAAGTTCCCCCACGGCCAGACAGACAAATGAGTTTTTGAACGCGAAAAACGTACAACTTATGAGTCATTCAGCATACATTCCTGACCTGGCACCGTGTGACTTTTTTCTGTTCCCAAAAATCAAGAACCAATAACGCGATCAACGGTTTTCATCACCAGAAAAGGCTGTCGAAGAGTATGAAAAACATGTATCTGACGTCACCACCTAGGAGTGGCACAAATGTTTTCAAAATTGGTTCAATCGTATGAAAAAGTGCATGGACGCAAAAGGAAAATATTTTGAGAAACAATTAATTCATTTTTGACCATTCTATTTATTATTGTATTATATTTATTTATTGTATTGTATTTTTTTTATTATTGATTCCGGAAATGTTTAGGATGCCCCTCGTAATAACATAACGTTCAGACATTTAAAGAACCATTTAAATTGGGTGTGTGTGTTTTAATTATATGTACTTAATTTAATATTAATTAAATGCATTTAATTCACTACTAAAGGGATATCAAATTTATGATGGAGGCTAGCATAGTTCTGATCAGCGCCTGATTTGTTTTAAAACTTGTGTCGCACTATGAGACTTGTGTATTTTGATATTAAACAAAAAATATTCTAAAGTATCACGTTATGGAGATAATTGGACAAATATATTGCAAAATGATGACTATGCAAGGCGATTTTGAAAAAAAACAATGGCGGATCTGGACTAAGCCAAAAGTGTTCAAACCCCTCAGGTAAATATTTTAGTAATTTACAAAACCTAAAAAGCAATGAACCAAAACAGTAACTAAAATAATTGAGAATAAACATTACCTTGAAATGTGCCAGTCTTTCCCCCCGTCTGTTTATTAGCCGACTGCGTAGATGGAGGGTATTTTTATGAACACTTGCGCCACTTTCGTAAAATAATATCTTAAAATGCTACTTAAGTAAATAAACCGTGTCAGAAGCCTGAAAATATAGTTGTAATACTTTGTACATAATCTCATGAGTAAGCTCCGTGGAGAGCAGTCAGTATTCAATTCGCCATTCAGCTCGCCAGCTTGTTGGGCCACGCACGTTTGTAAATTCGCGGCTCTCGCTCATAAATATATTTATAAAAAAATCATATTCCTAAACAGTGTTCTTAAATAGTTGTAAAGCTCGTGTAAAATGATTGTTAATTAAGATTAGTAAAAGGGTTGCGATAAAAATAAAACAGTTTAAAGTGGTTGCCAATAACAATAACTTAATATACCTAAGGTTACTAAAGCGTACAAAACTAAAGTTAGAGTAAACAGTGCTTTGATTGAACACTATATAGCTCGCACAGTATACGCTAAGAAAGCCGTCATCGCTTGGCAACGACCTTGAACTTGAACTAACAAATATTTTGAGTCGAATTTGACGAATAAATAGATGATTTTAGTGGATGTTTTTAAATTACTTACGTGCATTTTTGTTCTTGCGGCCCACACAGCGACCCGACGTGTAACGCAACTCAATATTATTGACAATATCAATATAGCCAGTACATTTATTAAATAACTATTCAAAACAAGCGCAAACGGCTCAGTTTTTCGTGTTTTATAAAGTTCAGAAAACACTACGGAGTTTTGATGACCTAGATATCGGATTTTGCGCTTCTAGGTCAGGCGGAGGCCAGATTTATGCGCTTTATTTTTTATTGAATGGAAAAAGTTAGCTGTAGTTTTCCGACGCGTAACCTTTCGTTGCACCAAGCTTATTATATAGATAAATAGAAGAAAAATCGTGTAGATAAACGATTTCAACACGTGTTGGGTCGAAACGGGGCGGCGCAAGAATGCAGTCCACAGAGTAATTGTCGCTCAGAGGGGCGTTGAATAAGGCCCGCGCATGCGTTCTCTTACTACATACACGTTCCTTGCCACGGCTGCACCTTCTTGCCGTTATCTTAAGACATCTCAGACCACGTTGCCAGAAGAAAATCCAGAGTGAATTGCCGCTGCGGCACTCTACGAGCTGTAGCACAACTATTAGTAGCCACATAGCGTCTAGATTCGTCCTAAATAATTTATAAAGGTATATTTCCTTAATAAAGTAAGAGTACGAGCGCTGCGTTAGTTGCACTGTGACACAGTAAACGGAGAACAGGTAAATTGGATTTTGTAGTTTCAATATTGGCTGGATATATGCCACTCATAATAACTTCCCCTACTCTATGTGGGAGTGAGGCTGCCCGCGCTCCTCCGATACTTCCCGGAAATGTTTGGAAAATATATTTTAACGTTTGAACTTTATGAGTAATAAAAATATATCGCCATGTCTTTGTGTCTGTCTGTCCTACCGGTTTCAGCGGTTTTACTCGTGGACAATATAAAAATACTTGTTTTTAGGGTAGGTATCTCCCATATAAAGAAGTTAAGGGTGTTTTTTTTTCGTGCACCCTATTTTATGAAGTATCGTTAGACAGGTCTTTCAAAAACACTTTTAAGTTTCGTTAACAGTTTTTCGATACAAAAATCTGTTTAAGAAGTACAAAGCTTCAAAGTTGCCATTTTTGGTATTGTATCGAATAGAAATATCCCTCCCTGCCCTCGCCCCACCACAAAAATTGCACATAATAACGTAGTCGTAAGAAGAATTACAAGCAGTATTCAAACTGTTTATACGAAATGACCAAAATCAACTGTACAACCGTACTGACTACGCAATCCTTCACTCTGCGTAGTCGGACCCGCGCTGGACCCCTTTTTTCAAATCTAGAAGAGTTCTGTACGTCTATCTTAGTTATTATAAAATACAAAGTTAATTTAGTTGTTAATTTTGGTCATTTTGTATGAACATTATATGAACTGTTTGCAAACCCAACTACAGATATATGTGGTTGGGGAAAAAGTTTCTTCGCATTTTTTAAGAAAATTCAAAACATTTTTTAATATAGTTTATTTACATTTAACTAAAGTATGTAGGTACCATTTTGTTCGATAACTTTTTGCCATCTTGTAGGTAGGGACATGATCTCATTGCTATAGAAATTTTGGGGCTTCTGATCAAAATACCGCGACAAGTGGTTTTGACAGTCCTCTCGTGATGTTAAACTGACACTGCCTAAATAATTCTGAAGATATCAAAACAGGTGAAAATCTGAAGGTGCAAGGTCAGGACTATACGGCGGATGCATTAACACCTCCCAGCCAAACTCTCTTAATTTTTGCTGAGTGGCTAAAGATGTGTGAGGTCTAGCGTTATCATGATGAAAAACCACACCCCTTCTGTTGATTAATTCCGGCCGCTTTCTCTCAACTTCTTGCTTTAATCTCATCAGTTGTTCGCAGTAGAGTTCAGAATCGATGGTCCTGCCTGGTGGTAACAGCTCATAATGAATAATGCCCTTCCGATCCCACCACACACACAGCATCACCTTGTTGCGAGTTAACCCGGGTTTCGCCACAGTCTGTGAAGCCTGACCGGCCTTTGACCACGACCTTTTTCGCACGTTCTTGTCGTACGTGATCCACTTTTCATCACCAGTTATCAGCTTCTTCAAAAATGGTTCGGTTTCATTACGTCGTAATAAAGAATCACAAATGAGTACACGGTTCATTAGGTTTCTTTCAGTGAACTCGTGGGGTACCCAAATATCGAGCTTTTTTGTGTACCTAGTTTTTTTTAAATGCACCAAAACTGTTTTGTGGTCGATTCCCAGTTCTTCAGCTACGTCGTAACTACTGATATGCCGATCTAGCTCCACTTTTTCGAAAATGGCATCAATTTTATCCGTAATAGGGCGACCAAAGCGACGTGCATCTTTGACATCAAAATTTCCGGATTGAAAACGCTTAAACCAAATTTGTGCTACTCTCACAGATACTGCACTAGGTCTCTAAACATCGCAAATTATTTTCGCGGCTTGCGTTGCATTTTTACCTTTTTTGTAGTAAAATTTTAAAATGTATCGAATTTCTTGATTAGATTCACTCATCTTTACAGTACGAAAAACAAATAAAAATCACACATTTTCCTAATTTGAATTTGGAATTATCTTCTTTAAAATTTAAACTTTGAATGGTACCAAAAACAGTCAGATACAAATAGTATAGACAAAGAGATTTTATTACAAGTTCATACATACTATAATGCGAGAAGACTTTTTCCCCAACCTGTTATATTGGTCGACTACTGGTCGTAAAGTAGTAAAGTATTATAAAAAAACAAGTTTTTTTAGTTTTAATATAGGCGTCACCAAAACATCTCATCCCATCGTGCAAAATTTCAGCTTTACCTACAGCACTAATAGTAGTCTACGAATAAAACAGCTGTTACTGGTCGGACGGACAGACAGACAGACGGACATAGCGAAACTAATAAACTATGGGTTCCTATTTCTGTTTAAGAACATCTTTCTCTAACACTCAACTTCCATGACGGATACTATAGTGTTCCCAAGGTCTCAACTTTGAGACCTATATACCTAAATCCACGCTTCTCTACAAAATAATAAAGAAAACGTACTGTATAAATACATGCAAAAATATAACCCCCTCTTCCACCTTCTAACCCTCGTCCCTCGTTCAGTGTCATATGAGTCTTTACCTATTTTTTTTATAAATTGTAATAAAACCTGATAGAAATATTACATCTTATAAACTAACCTACTTTCGTTAACTCTAGAAGCCCAAAATACAAGCTCCATTCTTAGTTTGGGTCTCGTTGTCAAACTACATATTTTTTTGTATCTTGTTTATGTAACTTGGCAAATGATGTATTTTTCTTTTGGCAATAAACTTTTTTATCTTGTTTTATCTCTTTTGGCAGAAAAAACAGTATTTATAAAAAAAATATCCCACAAAAAGACGTTTTAGAGCTGAAAATCAAGAAACAGCATTGTGCTAGTCAAGTTCGATCTTTTTTACCATTGTACGTACTCGGTACGTAATACAAGCTGGAGCACGCATGCGCAAACTTCACAAACTTGCCCTAAATACAACAAGGCCATCGCGTAACCCATGGAGCTGACTAATGCTAGTTACATAGCTGCATAATATTAAACATACATAAGTAACAATAATGCATACCTAATAAATCAACACACGCAGAGTTCCTTGTGCAAAGGCTCGTCCGGAGAAGTACTACCATCATACCTATTTCTGCCGCCAAGCAGCATTGCTGTTTCGCTTTGAAGGTTATGGTTGCCGGTGAAATTACAGGCACATGAGGCTTAACACCTGCATGCCTCAAGTTGATGGACACAAGGCAGTGCATCGTAGGGCAAGTATCTAAGGAGCGTGACCTACGAGGCAATACTTTGTTATAGGCGATGGCAACCACTTAACATCAGGTGGGTCATACTATGGTTATTCCATCTCCAGGTTGTATAAAAAAAAACGCAGAATGTACTTACGTATCTTAATACACACCGCCAAAGATTATCATTATTTCAGTATGATTCCGAGCGGATCGTACGAGGAGCGCCACGTAGCAACATTACTGAACCCCGGCCGTATAAATACTGAATTCGGTCAGAAAAGTTCACTATAAGATGTACAAAAATGCGCTTTAACTCTGAATACAGAGCATTTGGTAAGAATTTAATGATATTTCGGAGAATCGCGCTTGCGTACCGCAATCGTATTGTCGATAAGCCGCAAAAAACTTGGGGTGAGTTTAGGAATTGGGAAAATGGACACGTAGCGGCGTTATTCCGGTGAACATACCGTATTCACTGTCCACTGCCCAGAGTGGAGGGTTGACTGCCGACTAACCTCACCCCACTTGTGGACGCAAATAATCAGTTTTAAATACTTAAAAAGCTTTACTGGTATAAGTACGTACGAGGATATATTTTGTATATTTTTAGTTTTTATTGTGTTATTAATTGTGATGTATTTTTTTTTAAATTACCTACTGTGTGATTGTTTTCTAATGTTTTGTTGTTTTTTATTATACAATTCTTATGTATAGGATAACGATTTGGATTTACCTGTTATGTTTCTCTTAGGCCCGTAAGATCAATATCAGTTTAAACTAAAATTCTAAGCTTCAACTGAAACTTTTCTTTGTTAGTGATGGTTTAGGCTTAGAATTTTAGTTTATACTGCTATTGATCTTACGGGCTTTAGATGATTAAATGAATCTTGAATATTGAATCTCGAATCTTGGAGTAATATTAGGTCAGATTTACTTAGTTTACTTAAGCTTTATGAAATATAAAATAAAAATCAATACCTCCATTTTGATAGCCTGATAGATATTCACTGAGGTTTGAGAGCAAAACTCATAGAATACGGTGGAAGAAAAGTGAAAACTTTCATAGTAGTATGTTGACATTGCGAGGTACAGAGCATTTAAATAATGGCTGGTTAAATAAATCATTTGGATCAAAAAATAACTAGAGTTCAAAGTATCTGTTGATTGTGATTAACTTTACAGCCAGTGACTTTGCATCCAGCTTTGCGTCAAGTTTATAAAACAAGACTGGTATCGTATGAATAGGACTCGCGCACTGAGGGTTTCGAACCTAGATAGGTTTATTTATGTGAACTAAACAGCGCCATCTATTTATGTTACTTGTAAACCAAAAAAACTTTAAAACCTATAATGGTTCGCCCCGAACTGAGATCTCGCGAATCTCCCGAAATAAATATTATTCTTAGGGCGACTTGCACAACGATGCCTAAATGTATTTAGTGACTAAATATGATTTAAGGAATTGTCAAATCTTACAAATATTTCAAATTTAAACAGGTTTAGTCGCTAAACACGTTTAGCATGCCAGCTTTAATCTTTAACTAATAAATTGGTGCCACCAAATGCATAACCATCCTACTTGACCTACAGTTTCATTCAAATTAGATGTAATGGGGGTTCTTGTAAATTGGTTATATTTTTTTGGGGTACAAATGGCAGTTATTCTGGATTTCAGACTTTCCCTGGTCACTGGTGTACCCTGTGAATTTTGTCAAGTTTTGTTTTTATTATGGCTAATAACTCCAAAACTACAACAATTAAACTAAAAATAAAAACGGAGTTCCAATGTACTAATAAAGACCTTTCATTTGACGTCCCACTTGACCTAATAGTCTCATTTTCATTTCTTTTTACCCCTCTTGAACCGCAATATCTCAACAACCTCCCCATATTTTTAACACATTAAGTCACACCAAAATTGTGCCATCACTATCTACCTATATACCAAATTTCATGATGATCGGATAAACTCTACGAAAGTTATCCTCGGACAAACAAACATACGTACATACAACGCTGATTTGCCCAAGTTGATTTGGAGATCCCGCTTCGCTCGATCAACTAAAAACTGTTCTTATAGAGACTTCGTTATAATTTTCCTGCAATCTTTTCTTAATATCTATCAATCCTATTATATCAAATTTTTCTCTCTGCAAACTTTGAAGATAAGAGGAACAGTATTTTATCGACTATTTTCATCATAACTCCAAACTAGTACGTTTAAAATAAAAATAAATTAAATATGCGTTGTAATGTGTATATCAATCTCTTTGATACCACATGATCTAGGTTGATTATGGGGCTACGATTTTTCCACACGCTGGAAGTGTGTGCTGCATGGAACCCGCAGCGGCACATATTTTCAGCGTGTATCGGGGGGGATCTCTCTCTGCCGAGTGTAGTGAACGCCATGTTCGGCAGTGAGGGATCGTGGCAGGCGATGGTCTCCTTCTGCGAAGAGGTGATGACGCAGAAAGAGACTGCAGAGCGGGCCAGGGAGGACAACGCCTCTTCCCGCTCCGGCGCAGAAGAACGGAAGCAAGGAGGAGGCGGTTTGCTCGTGTCCTCACTCTTCTTTATAAGTGTAGTAACTGGCTGCGAGTCGGGGGACTCACAGCCGGCTTGCACGACCTTACCCGTCGTCTTGAGGGGGTCTTTCTGAGAAAGGCCACCCCCCTCCATGCCGGGGCCTGGTTGTTCTCAACTGGGCCTACCGCCGGGGCAGGGTGGTGAATGCTAGCGCGACCCTACCTTGCCCCATCTGGGCCGAATGATTGCTCACCGTGGTGGTTTTAGCCGGTAAGAGTCCGGTATAACTACTCTGGCGCCCCCGCGCTGGAGTGGTACCCATGAGGATTTCGCACGCAAAAAAAAAATGGGGCTACCATTTTGAAATTTTTACCCTCAATATTTTAGCTCTTTTGGCCATCAAAATGAATATATATGTATTTTTTAACTTGAGGAAGTATTATTTATTACTATTCTAAATTTCAAACCGATAGGTTTAGTAATTGCTGAGATAATCAGCTGTGACAGACGGACAGACGGACAAAGTTGCACCATAAGAGTTCCGTTTTTACCATTTTGGCCCGGAACTTTAAAAAGAAAAACGCAAGTCGATGATAATAGATAAGTATGTAGGAGTTGTAAAAGATTTACAACTCGTACATACTTAACTGCTATTATTTTATTCTTCTTCTTCCTGTCGATATGGTTCATATTATTTTAAACATCAAATGTTGTTTTGCCAATACTTGGCCACTGCAACAGCGTTATCTATGGCGGAACAAGTATCCCTCAGGGTGCAAGAATAAGGGCACAATACGCAGCTTAGTGACTCAGTGGCGCGTACTGGGAGAGGCCTATCTCCAGCAGTGGACTAATGTGGACTGATGATGATGATGATGATGACGCAGCTTAGTAAGTGTGCCATAGTCTGAGGGTCTGTACCGCATGGGCAACTAGTTGCCGACTTTCCAATGTAGCACCATTTTATCAAAAAACTAGTGATTGCCCGTGACTTCGTACGCGTTACACTACTAAATGTGTAACCTAGAAATATAGCTAAACTCGCTGTTGCAACTTGACTTGACACTCCATTTTTATCCCATGGGAACTGATTTATGGGATAAAAGGTAGCCTATGTAGTAATCCAGGTTATAATTTACGTATAATACCAAATTTAATAGAAATCGGGTCAGCCGTTACGACGTGACTGAGTAACAAACAAAAAAACAAGTAAATAAACAAACATCCAAACTTTCACATTTATAATATTAGTGTGATAAAATAAAATTTAAAGAATCCACCCCAAAGTAACATAATTTTACTTATGACCAAGAATAAACTTGCAGCTAGCAGCTACTACCTAGCTACCGCTGGCGTCATTATATCGTAGGACATCGCGCAAACGCAATTTAAATGAAGCTAGCTTCTTTGTTAACCATTAGGACTGTGGATTCTTTCTCTTGGCTCCATTACACTGTTAGTGATAATTCGCCAACAATGCCTATCCAGACCAACGTCCACCAAGCAACTCATTAATTTACTGCAATTCGGCGTTCCGTAACCATTGTTTGTCAAAATACCGCAATCGCCCGCCGCAGTTATTGTCGATAATCGGTATGATTGACCTATTTCTATTTTATTCAGATGCTCACAAAACTTACAGCTTAAATCAAAATTGCTACTCTGTCATTTTAAATAGTAATTTAACTACTTTAATAGTAATTCTGACTTACGAATCAAAGTTATGTAGAAATTCAGGTCTTAATCTCTTTCGAATCGTTTAACGTGTAGTAAAAAAACCGGCCAAGTGCGAGTCCGACTTGCGCACGAAGTGTTCCGTACCATTATCTATAAAAACGGCATAAAAACCCGTTTGTTGTATGGGAGCCCCTTTAAATATTTATTTAATTCTGTTTTTAGTATTTGTTGTTATAGCGGTTACAGAAATTTTCAAAAAACCCACATTAAAAATTCAAAAATTCTTTATTGTATTACAATAACTATGGGTTACATGGGTTGGGATCTCCTCTGTTAAGTTGCAATAACCTGTATTAGAGGAGTCCCCTCATTCTTACGGTGATCTTAAGTTATGAACTTAGGTATTTAAAAAAAATATCAAATATAAACTACACAATTATTGGACAGATTTAAAGATATACCTACATAGATATAAATAGAGAAGATAAAAATAGATTAAATAATAGAATACAAAATATAAATGATCACAAATAGGTACAAAGTAATGAAACTTATAATTATGCATGAATGTAATATTTATATAGATTAGTTGTTAAGGCCTAGAAGATCTTCTTTTCCTTGGTACGTTAAGGATTTTAGCCAAGAGCTTATTGCATTTTTACATTGAAAGTAGGACATTGTATATGTGTTTAATTTTCTATTAATTTTGTTATATAAATTGACAGATTGATTACTAAATTGTTTTGAAGCAAGTACAGTTTTGGTCACGTGATGTTTTAATACAGAGCGTTGATTTCTTTTACATTTAATATTTGGGTCAACCTTTGGGCTTTTGTGAGTTCTAATGACGCATTGCTGTATGTACAATTGCCTGACCGTCAGCACGTTAATTGTCTGGTAAAGTTTGATGGTGCTGAACCTTCTTTTCTTATGTAGCATTATTTTAAGTATCGTTCTTTGTGCACGTTTTATGCTGATAAAATTAGTTTTGAAGGTGCCACCCTAAACTGATATACAATATAACAAAATCGACTGAACCAATGATGTATAGATGTAGATTAAGAGTTGCTTGTCAGTAACATTACGCAAGTATTTAAATATCCAGATTAGTTTTCGAGCTCTGTCGGGGACTAATTCTAGTTGGGAATACCAGGAGAGGTTTTGATCTACCATGATACCCAAGTATTTCGCACAATTTACCTTAGTTATTTGTTGACAATTACAGGGATTGGTATTGATGTTTCCGCAAAAGTGGGCAGTTATTCTTAGTATAGGATCAGGTTGCTGAGAATCACGAATCGAAAAAGTGACATAATTTGTTTTTGAAATATTTAAAGAAAGAAGATTTATGTTTAACCAGCTGATCACTTCAGCAAGTCTCCTTTCAGCTAGTTTATATGCCTCTGACCATGATTTGCCACAAAATAATATTGCTGTATCATCCGCGCATGAAAAAACATGTCCATTTGTCAGTTGTTTATATGTCAAGTCATTTATATAAGCTAGAAATAGTGTGGGACCAAGGACGCTTTCCTGTGGCACGCCATAGTCAGAGGTGTTATCGTCTGTACGAATGATGTCATTGTTAAGTTTGACCTGTTGAGTACGACCATGGAGGTAGTTAGTCAGTAACTTGAGAAACGTGCCACGGATGCCAAGCTTGTCAAGCTTCCTAATAAGAGTGGGGACAGAGACGATATCGAAAGTCTTTTTTAGATCCAAAAAGATTATTATTTGTAACTTTATTATTAGCTGTGTTTTACTCAGCGACATCTTAGGTAGGTAGGTACAATTGGCTGGGCAGGCAACTTGTAATTATTCTTTTACTAATAATTTTTTTTTTCTTATCTTTTTCAAATAGTGCACTTATAAGTTTTAACTTTTGACTGACGTCCGTGACGCCAATGCAGGTTTAATGGCTGTAAACCAGCGCTGAGCAATAAGTTTATTGTTCAGCATAATGCTGAGCCATTCCCTTTTTTCGGCACAGGGCTCATAGTGACTGGGTACGTATTTTTAGTATTATTTATTATTTTTTGTTTAAGTAACGTGTTTTTAATTGTCTGTATTTTATTGTCTTTATTTAATTGTCTTTACTTATCCACTGTATGTAGTTTCTGTGTATGTTTGTTAATTGTGTCGAAATAAATGTCTATATCTATCTATCTACTACTTTTATCTATCTACTTTTGGTCCAGATTACTAGTAATTTTTTTTGTGAGGTCTATGATGGCATCTTCCGTGCTGATGCCTGAACGAAAACCATATTGATGTTTTGATAGGATATTAAATGTGTTAAAGAATTTAATAAGACTAGTGTTAATAAGTTTTTCTATTATTTTTGATATGACAGGCAGAGCTGAAATCGGTCTATAGTTATTAATATCGTCTCTGTCTCCGCTCTTATAGATTGGGTGTAAGATTGAGCGTTTTAATTCTTGCGGGAATATTCCGTTCTGAAAGCATATAATACTGAGGTGTGTGATGATGAGGACTAGCTCTTTCTTCGCCATCATGATAAACTTGGTTGGAATTTTGCCCCATCCCGCTGCGGATTCAGGTTTAAGGTTTGAAATGATTAAATCAACTTCGTAAGGGTCTGGTTCAATTATTCCGATAGAGTTAGATTGCGATGGCAAGGAGTTAAAATAATCCTCTATCAACACATCACCACGCGTAATTTTTTCAGCCAGAATTTTGCCTATTTCGTTAAAATGTTTATTTATATATTCAGCAGATTGACAAGCATTACTTTTTAGATTTACCGGTTCATTGTTAATAGATTTATTTAAGTGAGTGATGTTTTTTACACAATTCCATAGTGTTTTATTGTTACTTTTTGCTTTATTTATGAGATCCATTTTGTATTGTTTTTTAACTTTTTAATTAAATTATTAACATAATTTCGGTAACGACGGTAGGTTATTTTTAGAATTTCATTATTTAGATCAAGGCTTAGACGTTTTGAAGTTTGTTTCTATTTTTAATGCAATTCAAAATCCCTGGAGTGATCCAGGGCTTTATAATTTTTTTGCTATTTGGTATTTTTACTATTTTAGTATGATCGTTTAAGCTATTAGAGATTAAGTTAATTAGGTTGTGACACAAGACATTAGGGTCATTAAATTCAAACAAGTTACGTATATTTTTATTCTTAAGTGTTCGAAATGCATCTGAGTAATTAGTTATGGTTTGTGTTTTTTTGTATTTAATTTTAGTCGATTTGTAATAATAATTCACTAATACCATTTTATGATCTGTAATAGTCGTGTCTAGAACTGCAACTGAAGCAGATAGTTTTGAAGTGTCTAAATTTGTAAAAATATGATCAAGACGGCTATTTATTCTTGTATTAAATCGATGTCCAGGTAGCAAACTATGTGTAGCTAACATATCTAGGTAAATATTTGTCTGTTTATCGGTGTAACCGTCAATAATATATATATATATATATATATATATTAATATCACCCACTATGGTTGTGTTTATTTTCAAATGGGGTTCATTTAGGTAATTATCAAGCGAGTCTATAAAATTTTCCGGGTTTTTTTCTGACGGGGAGCGGTAAATACAGATTATATTACTAGTAGGTTGTTATTTATAGGCAAGAAGCTCGAAAAAGCGTTATTTCTTTGACTTTTTGTTTTATATGGTTTTTAATAAAAACAACTACACCATCATTTTGATTGACTTTTTTGGTGGAACAGTAAGTTTTATAGTCAGTTAGACAGGTAGTGGTTATTCGGTTAAAATTATGATGTCAATTTGTTGGTCAATTGTGTGTAGATTTATTTGTAAGTCATCAATATTAGACGATTTAATATATGTACACTTCTAATATTTTGGATAATAATTGAGAGATAAGCTTTACCCGTATGTAAATACTTTTGGAGTGCAGCTGCTGAACAGTTTACAGCGCTAGAATTAGTGACAGAATCTAATTCCTGTTGGAGAAAATCTGGTGTACTATCCATAATTAGTTCTAAGTGGACTTGAGGTGTTGTTTAATCTTTGTAGTGAGTTGTGTGATGAAAACATCATGTGAATAGAGTTTATACAGGGGTTGAATTTGTTATTTAATAAATTAATAAGTTAATAAATTATAATTACTATATACAACAATATTCGGGAGTATGAGTGTATATATTGTGAAGATAATAAAAATACATAATATATATAAAATATTAAGATAAATACTGACTATAATTTGACTGATAATTTGACTGCCTCCGTGGCGCAGTGGGCGTATAGTCGGCTGAAACGCAGGAGGTAGCGGGTTCGATTCCCACCGCAGAACAAATGTTTGCATGATCTACAGATATTTGTTCCGTGCCTGGGTGTTTTTCTATAATTATAAGTATGTATTTACAAAAAAGTATATAAGTATTCTATCAGTTATCTGGTTCCCATAGTACAAGCTCTGTTTAGTTTGGGGCTAGATAGCGCTGTGTGAAATGTCTAGCGATATTTATTTATGTTTATTTATTTAGATAAATACAGGCCTCGTAGTATACAATTTTTAAACATAACGTATTTATACGCATAAACTCGTAAATACACAAGAAAGCGAACAAAATAACCAAATTTCTTGAACAGATCTTATTTCCTCCCAGTCACTTCTTGGCTAACTGTTGAAGTTGAGCTTCGCTGGTGACACTGACGTCTGGAGTGTTGTCGACTAAACGGATGTACTGTAGCTGGTCCAACAATATTTATAATTGTTCGCTGTCTTAAAATCTCTAGCCAGAAAGTACAATCTGGACGCTGCAGGTGTTAGGTTTTCTGAGATAAAAATTGGAGTATCAGGATGAGAGTTAAGTCCCATTAACTTAGAACTTAGTTTGCTTGTCTTATTCTTTAGATTGTATGTTTTCGCAGATTTCAACAGTTCAGTTTTATAAAGGTGTTATTCAACTGTACTATGAGTGTGCTCTTCTCAGTTTTATGTTTTTTGGTCTTGATTATGTCCCTGATATCCGACCTATCCAACTCGACATTTAGGTTTTTGTATAATCCACATACCATTTGATAAAGATCTTTCTTATTCTCGTCCCCTTTAGGGGTACATTTTTAATTTCAATGTTAGTTTTCCTTTCTGTCCTCTGAAATTCTTCTAATTTGTTCTCTAATATGACTATTTGCTCTTTGTCTTTTTTTGCCTGTAATTCCATTTTCTCTATTCTTGCTTTGAGGTCCACATTTTCCTCACATAGGTGAGTAATTGTTGTCTGAACCGGGCTGTTGGTTTGCTGGATTTCTTTTAAGGCTGTTAAAACGCTTGTAATTTGCGCATTTTTCGTTTCATTTAATCCGTTAATAAGTTCTTTCATCTAATTTTCGGTCATACCTTGTACTTGGGTCAGAGTGACCACCTGGGATACGTCAGATGAGGAAGCTTGTGGAATCATCGTTTGATTAACTTTGCGTCGTTTAACTCTCGATGCCACGAAGGCCGATGGAGAAGATTCATCCAACGACTGCATATCGGAAACTGAGCTTGATTTTTCCGGCGGCGGCAGCGAATGCATCATTCCTATTACAATTCCACGAAAAAACGTGACTCGTAGCAGTAAGAGCGTTCAGTTAATTAACAGAGATAGCAACTAGGTATACGAATATAAGTATGTACCTATAACAGGCTGCAGTCTTTAGGTATAGACGGCAAGCTCGTCGGGTGGTCCGATGTGGAAGCGAGATGGCAATTATGTCGACTATTTCTTTCTGGCACCGCAGGCCGCGTTCACGACTCAGTTGAGCGGTACAGGAGCAAGATGGAAATTATGCAGGTTCTTCTCTTTCTCGCGTCGCAGGTTGCGTTTGCGACCGTGATGAGCGGTGCTGGAGCAAGATGGAAATTATGCAGGTTCTTCTCTTTCTCGCGTCGCAGGTTGCGTTTGCGACCGTGATGAGCGGTGCTGAAGCAAGATAGCAATTATAACAGGTGCCTCCCGTTCTCGCGTAGCAGGCTGCGTTTGTGACCGAGATCAGCGGTGCGGGAAAGAGATGGAGCGTAAATACCTGGTTTGATGGGATCCAGGGCACTGATTTTATTATTTTTTATACATATTTGAACCTTTTTGATGTAATTCGGTGCACACGTGCGCTCTCGTTGATACCACCGATAAAAGAGGAGAAATACATCATCTGTGAAAATTTCAACTGTCTAACTATCACGGTTCATGAGATACAATCTGGTGACAGATGGACAGACAGACAGACAGACGGACAGACAGACAGCGGAGTCTTAGTAATAGGGTCCCGTTTAACCTTTGGGTATGGACGGTAAAGAGAAAATTCTCTCGTAAAGGGTCTCTTATTTCACCAATTTCAATATCGTAATGTATGTCATTACGTACTTGTGCGTTATTGTAATGTAAAACGCACGACTTTCTTTTTAATAAGGTAAAACGTACGGCTTATTAAGATGTTCCGTCTAAACCGAACGGTACTTTTTTAAATCTTAGCAAAGAGTTTTTATGTCAGAAAAGTGGTCAACATTTTATGAATAAAATTAACCTTGGGAGATAAAATATAAAAAATTAACATTAAAATCTTTAATTTATTTAATTTTTACAGTAAATTACAATCTATAACAAAAACAAAAAAATATTAATGTACTTTATTAGTAATACTGGCTGTTTTTGTGCCTTAGTCTTAAAAAAAAAGCGCTGATGCACGCGCATCGCTAATTGTTAAAATTTTTCTAACTGCTTTAACAAGTGATTAAAGATTTATTCGTTTAAGAAAGTCCGAGTTTTATTTATTTCCTCGCAAATATGTTATAAAACGTCGAATGACATACGTGCGCTTTGATAATTACAGCCTCTGCTTTCTTGTAGCAATATCGCCTCGGCTGTAATTTTTAACTTACCGCACTTATATCATAATGTTCTATTACAGCAGAAGAGCATTTACATAGATCTAACTACTAATGATCGTATAGCTCGATTGCACGTTGTTTTATATGTTGACACAAGTTATAAATGAAACCACTATGTAATCAAGATTGGCTTTCTATTATAAACCTGCTGTAAAGCACATCATAAAAGGTAGCAATAATGCGACTGAAGTCCAGTAGGGCTACTAATTTCAAGTCATACACTCTCCAGATTCTGGCGAAGTATAAGGATGTACTAGTCTGGATTTCTGGCCAGTCGGCATCTTTTGGAAAGGAATATCTATTTGGGAACCTATAAGTGTGTTTTTTTTCTTTATGCCACCTGGAGATGGAACAAACCTATGGCCCACCTGATGTTATGTGGAAACCATCGCCAATAACAAGGTATCACTTCATGTGCTACACTGTGGGCTATTTTATAACGTTGGAAATTAAATCCGAGAAAACTTCCAGACTGATCCGACAGCTATCCGATGTCTTAAAATAGCCCAGCTGATCATGGACTATGAAGATGTCCTACCGACGACGTAATTAATGATATCTAGAACTTTTAAAAGCTTCGCAGTTCGGAAGTTTGGCGATCATAATACTTTAAACTGTCATAACTCTTTCAAACTGTCTCTTTAACGCTTGGAAATGAGTTCGTTTAGTTTTCTGGGATCATCGTTACGAATTATTTCTTCAGGAGAAATTTACTTTTGCATCAATCTTATCTTTAGAGTTTCCAGTCATCCTTTTAGTTGACTATTTGGAGACTTTTCTTCTCCATCAGCAAAAAAAGTGCAAATATGTTTTTAATACTTTGAGTCACTTTTCTAGTTGCCTGTATATTGTTCAAAATCTTTAAATGCACAAATAAATTTCTCCAAGAGTTAGAGTTCCTTCTGTTCTTGTATGGTTTGGATTTCTTTAGGTTAGTTCTAGGCGAGGCGCAAAAGTCTAAAACAGGTAATTTAAAAACAATTTGTTTTTAGTAAGTATTCAAACAGATTACAGACTGAAAAGTTTACAAAAAAGACAGTGAAGGAAGTTTATATGAAAACTTTTTCATCTTTATTAATATTTCCCTTTTTAGTTAATGTTTCGATGAACTTGAAAGCGCACTGGTGTAGACATAATTTCAGATTCTGTTTCAATAAAATATACATATATCAATAGTTAATCGCAGACTGTTCACACTGTCGATGTCGGCGATAATTCTCTCTCCAGTTAATGGACGCAGGGAAGTGGATACCTGCGAGGCAATACCTTGATGTAGTCCATGGTTACCACTTAACATCAGGTGGGCTGTAGACTTGTTCCATACCCATTTGGTATACAAAATAAATAAAAACAATACTAGTTAGTCGCAGCGACAAGAGCTATCAAAGAAAAACTTTCTCCTCAACTCATTGTTAGTTTCTAGATCAACTCGCTTACTCACTTATCGACGGCGGTGGGATAAGTGCCTTAAAGCGAAATAAGTCTGAATTGCTGCAGACCAATTCAACGTTGTTAGTTGAACAGAGTGCTTCATATTTCCATCAGTTTCGGCATTGCATAAAAGGTAACATGAAATTTCGTATACAGAATGCTCCGAAATAATGTATGTATGTTTTGCCCGAGAATATAGGCTGGGTGGACGAGGGACTTATCGTGATCTTTGAAAGGAATGGGCATCCTGCCTTAGCCCAGCAGTGGGACACAAATGGTTGAACATATAATAGAATAGAACCCGAGAGGGGGTGATTCTGCCTATGAAAATGAAAAACTTTTCACAGAAATAAAAACGAATTTCATATTTGATCGAGCGAAGCGAAATCTCTAAATCAACTTGGGCAAATCGGCGTTGTATGTGTGTTTGTTTGTTTGTTTGTCCGAGGATAACTCTCGAAGCGTTGATCCGATCATCGTGAAATTTGATACATAGGTAGGTAGTGATGACACAATTTAGGTGTGACTAAATGAGCTAAAATATGGGAAGGTTGTTGAGATATTGGAGTTAAAGGGGGGTAAAAAAATGAAAATGAAACTATTAGGTCAAGTAGGACGAAAGTCTTTTTAGTTTTTAGTAAAGTCTTTTAGTTTTTGAGCCATAATAAAAACTGAACTTTGACAACATTCACAGGGTACACCAGTGACCCCACAATGCTGTAATTAGGTATGCGTGTAGCTTAAGTGTCAAGTGTTAAGGCAATAGTCTGAAATCTAAAATAACTGCAATTTGTACCCCAAAAAAGTTAACCACATAACATGAACTCCGTTACCTGTAATTTGAATGAAACTGTAGATCAAGTATGTTGGTTATACATTTCGCGGCACTATTTTGATAGTCAAAGATTACAAATAATATTTTTTTTGTTTTAATCGGAGACTCGCGAGATCTCAGTTAAATTAAATTTCATTTTCCCGCTTAAATTAAATTCAAATCATCTGATATCTGATATCATATCCTGATTTTTTATCGAAATCAGCAGATGTTAATCAAGTGATTGTTCAACAAAAAGCACTGAGTCGTAGAAAAGTCGTGCTACAAACATTGCTCTCCTATGTCAGGTCAATAGTTCCCTTTAAAATGACTAGGTATACCTATTATGGATCACCTTGTTTTTCGGATTATATGTTTTTGCGCCGAGCCAATCAACCATTGAATGTATTGAAGTGCTATCTCCATCCATGTAACAAGGTCCGGTTTGTACGTACGAGTAGCCGTGTCTGAAAAGCCAATACAGATTGCAAATATTGTCCTAAATAATCCGATTTCAGGGCAATTTATTAAACCAACGTTGATTATTTATCGATATAGTAGATTATAGCATTACAGCGGGATATTCGTACAATATAATCAATGCATCGATTGCGGTGTAATTGGAACAAATGAAAATAATTTATGTTGGTATTGTCAGGATGAGACTCGCAAGGGACGGGAAAGAATGGCGTAATAAAGAGGAGGCCCAACAGTGGGTGTAGACGGGCTGAGATGATGATGATATTGCCAGGTAATAGGGGCCATTATTTGACACAAACAAAATTTAAGCCTCAGCTAGCCACAGCCACAGTCAGCCACAGCCACAGTCAGCCACAGCCACAGCCATAGCCAGCCAGCCAGCAACAGCCAGCATTTTTTTTTATACTCGGCGCGGCGAACCTTGATCCCTATGACAGTTCGTGTTAGTGATGGGTCGTGTCTTTGGTCGTGTCGATAATTTTTTTTTAGACAAAGGCGTGGCTTGCATTCAGCCACGTTGGTAAACATGTTTTAAAAAATATTATAATGTGCATTTTTAATGTCCATTATGTTGTTGTTGTATTAATTTAAGATTTTTGGCATAGATTAAGTAGGTACATAAGTAAAACGAAAGTTTCCAACCTTGTTATTTTCTAATAATGTTTAACCCGGTAAACACGTTTTTGCTATATAAGTATATATTTCATCATGAAAATGAATGTTCCCCATTTATTTATTTTGTCTGAAAAAGTGCACTCGTTTCCATTACCGACATTTTTTATGGATACTTGCCGCCCTAGTCGATAAACGTCACACGACGTAAGTTTTGCAGGACGTAAACATAAATTCAGATTGAGATAACTTCTTGTAAATGTTAAGAATTGTTAAAAATATCAACGGAATATCATTACTAATGGTATAAAGCTACGTAAAATTTATAAATGGCATTTTTAGACGCCCCCAATATGATCCCAATTTAATGGTGACGCCACTACAATGTTATATGGTGACATTAGCTGTCAGTGTCATAGGGATCAAGGTTCGCCGCGCCGAGTATAGATAACACTAAAATTATTGTCGTCTGGATTCATACGGCCAGAGGGTGGTATTTTAGTTTTACAATGACAACTTTTAAGCGCTCTAATTTTCCTCGTAGTAGAAGTTACAGAAGAATCTGCCATGTCCAGAATCTATCCTAAACAAAATCTGCCTTTAACCGAACACAGAATCACACCCAGTCTTCATGCTAAACCGTGCTCAATAATAAGACAATTTTGAACTTTGTCGTTTATTCGAAGATAGACAAAGAAATCTTCCTGAAAGCAGATTAATTAAATATCTCTTAACTTATAGTTTCAAGAAATTCTCGCTCAATTCGCTATTACCGGTTCAAAGGGGACTTAATGGATGCCTCTTAGGAGCATAATCCATTAGTCCACGTGTATTGACAACATAAACATGACATGGCTTTGGAGGGGCAACCATTTACGTAGTATATTATTTATCTGTGGTTAGATAAGCCGCTTAGGGTTAGTTCACAAAATCCGATATATCTACATATTTCATTCATCATATAAATAATTAGAGCACTTTTTGAATCACTTTAGAGAATCTATGTTCCAATTATACAAAATGAAAGGTAAAGCTCAAAAGCTAAGTAAAGAAATCAAACTTACCTACTATACGTTTTTTACAGTAATACATAAATATTATTATTAAATAAAAAATAAAAAATATTGCTGGATATTTCACACAGCGCTATCTAGCCCCAAACTAAGCAGAGCTTGTAATATAGGAACCAGTTAGCTGATAGAATACTTATATACATTTTTTTTGTAAATAAATACTTATAATATATAAAGAAACAACCAGACCCGGAACAAATATCTGTAGATCATGCAAACATTTGTTCCGCGGTGGGAATTGAACCTGCTACCTCCTGCGTCTCAGCCATGCCATTATTATGGCAGTGTTTGAGGAAACATTCTATTGAGGTAATATTTTTATTCCTTAGTTATTCTCTTCAGCCCGGCTAACATGGCAGGTACGAGAAAATTTTGTCACGCCATTTTGTCGTCGTATCTCTACATCTCGACTGTCGGTAACATAGAGTTCACTTATGTCATGTCGTTCTGTCAAACGTAGACTTCGTGACAAATTTCTCTAAAACCGTAACATGCGCGTCTTATTTTCTCATCGCTAGTCGACTTTTGACAACTAGACTTGACTAATTTGTCGTCATCATTCTTTTCGACGAGATTGAGAGACAGCAGCGATATTTTCTAAAAATTAAATTGAAATCGGTTCAATTTGCTGAAAAAATGGCAGTGCCGTATTACAACTATATTGCAACAATTTATGAAGAGAGATGGCAAAGGAAAATTCAAAGAAAGCGGATACGGGATATCTGCAACCCGTTTGATCTCCGTGACAGCGAGTTTCAAGCGCTTTGGCGCATATCTAAGCCAATGGCTTTGTATATTATAGAGAAACTGCGAGTGGACCTCGAGCCTCGGAGTGGCGACACTATGCCTGTGCATTTAAAGGTAAGGTACTTAACTTGATTGCTTATAGATATTTTCTTCTGTCAAATTCATCTCAAAACAAACCACACTCTACTAATTTTATGCTTTGTTATAGGTATTATGCTCCATACAGTTGCTGGCTAACGGTGGTTACCAGCGCCAGTTAGGCCAAGATCACACCTTGTGCCAAGCACAAACCACCATAAGCAGCTTTTTGGACAAATTTCTGACATCTGTATACAATAGGTAATATAAATTTTAAAAAAGTTATTTATTAGATTAGTATGTATTATTATTATTTTTTTCAAAATAAGCAATTTTGTAAACAAAGAACGGTTTAAGATTGCAATTTTTATTACAGGCTTCTGGCAGAGTGGGTACATTTTCCAGGAAATGAGCAAGCCCGGAGAGAGGTGGCAGGACTATTCGAGTCAAAATATGGTGTGCCCAGTGTGCTGGGGTTGGTGGACTGCACACACATTAAAATTTTCCCACCTCCCGGACCCCAAGGAGCACAGTATAAGAATAGACGCAAGAGCGCACATACTATAAATGTGCAATTGGTAAGATATGTTGCAGCAACTATTGCGATTATATATCACGCTTGCAAAATTTTGTTACACTATATTGTATGGATGCACCTTGTTAACCTTGAATTACCTGCAGGTTGCTGATGCGGACTGCCGGATCCTGAGCGTAAACGCCAGGTATCCGGGCCGAGTGCATGACTCATTCATTTGGAGTCACTCCCGTGTTAAGGAAGAGATGAAGCGGCTCCACGACAACAGGATTGGGAGCTATTTTCTTTTGGGTTTGTACCATATTTAATTAAACACACTAAGAATACAGATACAGCATCCATCCATTTATTTATTTTAATAATAATTAATGTACCTACAGTCTTTTTAATTAACATAAATCAGTCTTTATTGTGAACAAAAATAATCAGCTGTTTAATTTTTAGCACTGCAGGTGTTATCTTTTTTTGTTGCTTCTTCGCCTCCTGTAACAAAAACATTTCTTAGTATATTTACAATATTATATTTTAATGCAGGAGATTCGGGATACCCACTAGAGCCATGGCTGATGACTCCAGTGCTGAACACAGAGCCCAACACCCCGGAACAACGCTACACTGAATGGCATTGCCGAGTGCGCAATGCGGTTGAGCGAACGAACGGCTACCTCAAGGGAAGTCTTCGGTGTTTGGGTATAGACAGAACACTGCATTATTCGCCCGAAAAAGCATCGCTCATCATTTATGCCGGGTGCATCATCTATAATCTGATGATACATTTTGGGTATGTACAAGTACTGAGACCAATTCACATAGTCATGTATAACTTTTTCCTATTATTTATCATTATTTTATAGGGTGGAGAGAACAGAGGAAACGGCTGATAATGACAACGGAAATGATGAAAGCGATTCACAGACTCCTCGTCAATTACTCAGGCTGAGTCAAGCCAGACGGGCAGAACTTATTGCTCATTATTTTAATTGATTATTTTTTATTTTATTAAATTGAATGTTTTCCATTACTTACATTATATTATTTTGTTCCTCTCTCAATCTATTACTGCGGCGCAATTCTGCCAATATTTCCTGAAAAAAAAATGTAGATATAATTAGTATAATAATATGTGAATATTTAATGAATCATTATTAAGTTGGTATAGCCTTGGTATAGCATAGCCTCTGTAAGACGAAGGCCAAGATTTTGAGGTACTGATTCATAGTAAATCGGTAAATACTAGACTTCTGCCTGCGGCTTTGCACGAGTAATTTCGATTCATATCATTGAAACTTTATTCTTCTGTTTCACTCCGTTAGAGGAAAATTTCCAAAAATCCCTTCTCTGCGGTTTGGGCTCTGTGTTGATGTCAGCCAGCAACCGATCATTTAATATTTATATATAGTATGCAGTAGGTAAGTATGTAACTTAAACTTTGTTTCTTGGTTTTGGGATTAGACATTTTACTAGATATCACTTTTTAATTACATATAATAATTATCATACTTTCTTACCCTTAATAACATATTGTTCTCGTTCTGAGCTTTAAGAAAACGATCCGGCGGGTTGGGTTTCCGTACCCTGGATTTTCTTGCAGTAGGCGGACCTCCAACAACTGCACGTGTAGGCAACGACTGTGCATGATTTTCTGATACAGCTTCTGTATTCTAAGACAAAATGCATTCCTATAATATCAGCTTCCTATCGCAACTGATTAATATAGCAATCCAAATAGGAAATGCTGCCAGCCTGCTAGGAACTATGTCTTAAAGAGACGGACACTTTTTATTTGTAATTTCTTTCTTTTATTATGTTTTTGTTATAGATATTGTATTCATATTTATGTAAAAGGACAATAGTTTTACTCTTCAAGAAAGTCAAATATGCTTACGCCAATAGGAGATTCGTCGGGGCCAAATCCTGCGGCCATCTCCACCCCAATAGTGCTTAGCACTAGAGCTGCGTTCTCCGACAGCTCGGGGACCTCTAAAGAGTTCCCCGTGGCATTAACTGCTCGCGTTGTTGCGCCACCCTCTACCCGCGCCTTCCTCTTCTGATCCCGCCAGCACTGGAAATAACCATTACTTATAATGTACCTACCTAATAACAACATAAAATATTTCAATACTTAAGTTTTATTTGTTTGTTCATAAACTTACTACTTTCCACTGCTCCACCGACCTGTCGGGGCCTAGCTCGTCTAGTGCCGCTTTCAGCGTTTGCCACTGGCGCTCCATAGCCGCAGCACCTTGCGGCGTTTTGAAATCACCAGCAGCAAACGCCGGATCTTGCGCCATATATTGGCACAAGTATTGTATTTGAGCTTTATTGCTCCTGATCCTACAAAAAAAATTGTTTGTAAAAAACTCATCTTAGTACCTAGATAAAAACTATTGAAAGGTCGCAAATAAACTCAAAAGTCGTAAATATACTTACAATTTCTTCTGTTGAACTGACATTATGAATTTTCTCCGCGGTCGTTGTTATTTCCATAAAACAAACACAAAATGAACGCTTTCAACAAACACTGAACTGACATTACAGACGTTTCAGGGAAACTTTAGCATAGAGAATAATATACTTTAATAGATTTTCTCTATCCTTGTCGTTTTCCATAGGAAGAAAAGAGAAAAAAAAAACCATTCGTTCATGCATTCGTTCAAACGCAGTGTGAATAGCGGGCTTTTGTCCATAGACACGCTCAAAAGTCAGTGTTCCCATTATTAAATAAAATTTGACATTTTGTCTCGAGAGACTGTGAGATATTTCTCTGTCTTGACACGTATGTTACCGCTAACGAGTAAATCTCGAAATCGACAATTTTTTCTCATCTCGTCTCGATTTTATCTCGTGCCTGCCATGTTAGCCAGGCTGGACATTGCTTGTAGACATAGAGCGAACGGCGACATCGCAGCAAAGAGCCATGGCATGCGATATCGCCTGAGTTACTTATCGGGAATTCAACCAGCCCCATATAAAATCGGAAACTTTACCGCAAACACGATGCTTTAACCACTCAAGACTTCGCTGAGTACATACCTATTCATTTTAGGTAGGCCAAACGTTCTGTACACCAATGGTCGTACCGAGAATATGAAGCTGTCATATGAATTTAGAATGCAAAATGGAGTAATGAGATTATGAGCGTGCTACACGGCTGTGGATTGCAGAACTATTCCGAAGCATAGGTAGGTACCTAAACTAAAGTTAGAACCTTATTTTTAACTAGCTAACCCGCTTGTGACCTCACAAAGCTGGGACTTTGTAGATAAATACTCAACTTAGGCAATTACCGGATATAAATCACTATGGAATATTGCAACGAATTGAAGGCGCGTTGTCTCATTGCATAATCTTTGAAAGCAATCATTTCATGTGCACATTTCAAGATCCTCCGGGCCTCTTTAAGGTAAGAGTGAGTGTGTCTTCTAGATCGTCGTACTTCATCTTAGATCACTTCATCGCTTACCATCAGGCGAGATTATGGTCAAACGAAGATGTATTTGTGGTAAAAAATTTTAAAAAATCTCTTGGTTGTTTTAGTCTTCTAAAAGCGCTGACACTACAAGATTTCACCAACACTTTTTTTTAGAGGTGTAGCTTTATATTATGTACCTACGAGGTATGCTTTTACATACAAAATCACCAGTTCTATTTTTGTAATAAGTTTTTTGTTCAATGATTACTTTTTCAAAACAAGCTTTTATAAAATTCATAAACAGAACCGCAAGCAGATTCATATGAGCCCAACCAAACACTAGCAGCCCACTACAATCCATTCAGAAGTTCCATAGTCACTAGACCGACTAATTTGTTAGAAGCTTTGATTGACTTGACCCGAGATCCTCGTACGCACGTGTCTAATATTTGTACGTGTGGCTGTTTTCGATCGTTGTACAAAACTTTACATACCTATATTCCTATCTAAGGGGTCGTCCTTTAATCACGTCAGGTTTGGATGGTCCCCCATATTTTGGATTTAATGTGACGTTGTAATAATTTTCGTGTTCTTCACAGCAAGTCCTTTCATTTGATACCCATACTGTGGTAGTGCAGAAAAAATAACTAGTCCGCCATCTTGAATGATCCGCCATAATGGAATTATAGTGTCGCCATATAGCTAAGCATGCCTTGTCATCCAAAATAAGCGTGTATACCAAATTTAAGCACAATCGGTTAAAGTTATCTGATTTAAAATATAGTTGCAAGATTCCACCCGGACAAACATACATACATTGTAAGTTAAATAAAAGCTTGTAAGAGCTAACTTATAGTAAAAAAACTAGGGAACCTTTGAGGAACAGACTAGCCCACCTAAAGTTTAGATTAACAACAAACATGAAAAGTAAATGTATCATGTTAATTAAGCTCTATAATATAATTGATAATATTCCTAATCTAACGGCTAATCTTACAAGCCGCGGGCATATGTAAATTAAACATACAAAATTTTAAGACAGACGAACAGACGTGAATATAGGTACTTGAATAAATGTTAATACAAAGTATCTTTCGTTTTCTTGGAAATTGATCATGGCTACTTTTGTGCTTGTATTCTTCAAGGAATATCTAGCAAGCTCCATTCCGTTTGTAGTTAATCTCATTCAGGGCTCAGCATGGTTTATTTGAACAGAATCAATAACTTTACTAGTTTTTTATATAATTTCATATTTCTGTTTAATTAAGTATACTTAAAAAAAATTACCAGTCAATATTCTTGTTATTTCTGGTTCGAACTAAAAAGTCTCCATCAATAAAATTATTAAAGAAAATTCCCTGCATTCATTCTTCTATTGTTCTGTTTAGCATCGAGTGCGTTATCTGTCTCCTTTGGAAATATTAGCAAGTCCGAAAGGTCTCTATGCGATGCACCATGAGTATTTTCTTTTTAATATTGTTACACTAAGGCTGTTAAACAATGAGTAATAATCGAACCTTCTCGAACGCTTTTGTTTTGCTGTGTTATTTTTGCTATTGTTTGTGGTTTCGCAGAATGGGGAGTGGCCATTGTGTCGAGGGACCGACCCTTTCCTGGAAGGATCGACATCGTTCTCGAACAATCGAAATGTGTGCGATATAAATAGGCCGGAGAGATGGCCGGACAGTCAGTCTGAGTCTGAGTCAGTTAGTCTCAGCGAGGCCCTGGAGGACTGACGTGGGAAGGGTCTCGCGTGAACAGTAGTTGCTCCCGAGTCAGTCTGGATTCAGCTATACGTGTGAACATTTCGGAGACTTTAAGTGGTGCAACTGTGGTGTGAATTAGTGTGTTGTGATTACGTGAGACCAAGTTCGTGTATTCATCGTTTAGTGTTGAATAAAAGTGTTATTTTGGTCAGACTGATTCCCATTATTTTATCCCGAACCCTCAGCTCGTAACAATTTGGTGTCAGAAGTGGGATAAAATAATGCCGGTTCTACCAAAGGATAACGTGGACGGTGTCAGTACGAGAGGTCAACGACAACAGGAAATGAATGAAAGGCGGTTTGGAGATTCTCCGGTTCAAGAAGCTCGCCAGAGTCTTCAGCCGAAGGAGATGGAATCAGCCGCCACCGAATCATTTGGAGCATCATCATTAAATAATAAGGCATTAAATAAAAAGACGACGTCAGGATAAGGAAGAGCAGCGTCGTCAGCAAGAAGAGCAGGCTTGGTTGCAGGAGGAAGAACGCCGTCAGCATAAAGAAGAGAAGCGTCGTCAGCAGGAAGAGCAGGCTCGGTTGCAGAAGGAACTGCGACGTGAACAGGAAGAGCAGGCTCGGTTGCAGAAGGAACAGCGACATGAACAGGTGGTGCAGACTCGGTTGCAAGAGGAACAGCGACGTCAGGATAAAGAAGAGCAGCGTCGTCAACAGGAAGATAAGCGACGTTGGCCATAAGAGCGTGCTCGACTGATGAGGGAATTGTTCGGTTCATCTGGAAAGGAATTCCAGGAAGTGAAAGAACAGATAGAAATCATGAGAGCCGTGTTTTGGAGGCTGGAATTGGGATCGCTGATGAGAAAGGGGCTCTGGGTGTCCTGAAGTACTGGAGACGGCAATGTGGCTCCTCTAGTTGCTACATCTTCAGCGCGAGGTGCGCCTAAAATTGTTCGTGTTGATCGGCTGCCGCGATATGGGGCTAAGAATGCTCGGGACGAGCATGTTTTAGGAGGGGGCAGTGTTACACTAAGGCTGTTAAACAATGAGTAATAATCGAACCTTCTCGAACGCTTTTGTTTTGCTGTGTTATTTTTGCTATTGTTTGTGGTTTCGCAGAATGGGGAGTGGCCATTGTGTCGAGGGACCGACCCTTTCCTGGAAGGATCGACATCGTTCTCGAACAATCGAAATGTGTGCGATATAAATAGGCCGGAGAGATGGCCGGACAGTCAGTCTGAGTCTGAGTCAGTTAGTCTCAGCGAGGCCCTGGAGGACTGACGTGGGAAGGGTCTCGCGTGAACAGTAGTTGCTCCCGAGTCAGTCTGGATTCAGCTATACGTGTGAACATTTCGGAGACTTTAAGTGGTGCAACTGTGGTGTGAATTAGTGTGTTGTGATTACGTGAGACCAAGTTCGTGTATTCATCGTTTAGTGTTGAATAAAAGTGTTATTTTGGTCAGACTGATTCCCATTATTTTATCCCGAACCCTCAGCTCGTAACAATATGACTCTGCCACCTTGCACGAGTGGTTGGTTTGTGCCTCTGACGCTTCTTACCAACTGTTAAATTGAATTTAAGTCCGGACTGTTTGCTGCCCAATGAACACATGCATATAAATAAAATAAACTAGTGATTTATCGGGACTAATTATGTTATTATAGGTCACAAAGAATGTTAACTAAAAATAAGAAAAACAAAACAAAAATTACCATTACAAATCAACATTAAAAACATAGAACAAAACAATGTCTAACGGTGTCTTGAGACGATACAAAATGTTACCTAGTTTATAAATTCTCATGCACGTGATAAATCCCGTATTTATAATAATGATTGTACCCTGCACCCACTCATGACAAAAATGGTAACAAATGAGGTCTTTTAGATTAATAGATAGACATTTATTTCGATACAAGGAACAAACACAAGAAACAATAGACACGGACAATTACATACAGACCCTATTACTAAATCAGAACAATATACTCGTGTCTAGTCACTATGAGCCCTGTGGTTTTGCTCAGCATTATTTTGTATATAGTTTTCTCAGCGCTGGATTTAAGCTAAATAACATATTGCATTGACGCCACGGAGTCGCATTCATACAACTAATGATGTCGAGTACGAATGGTGAACATATACAATTACTCACAAAGAGTGCAGAAAATTGTATTGCTCTCGCTACCGGTTGGTAATCTTATAGTAAAAGGCAACCAAGAGTTATGTAACATTATAGAAATAGTGTAATTAAGGTTAGATTGTAAAATAAATCATAATTGTGAATCTGGTTGGCATTAGATAAGATTAGATTAGATTATTCTTTATTGCACACCATAAAACAAATAGAAATAAAAAATAACAACGTAAATCTATCGATACAATTGGCAGTCATATGGCTAAATAGAGATCTCTACCAGACACACCTGGGACAGACCTGGGGTGTAATGGTGTACCTAACATACTACATGTGAATGAATGAACCTAAATAATAACTACTCATTAAAAAGTTATATAAACATCCTTAAACTTATTTAAGAAACATATTAATCTATATCTTAATATATAAAACAAAGACTGGTTTGTTCTAAAACTTATAACTCGAGAACGGCTGGACCGGTTTTCATGGTTTTTGATTTGTTGTATTTGTCTCCGTCCCGAATAGCAGAATATCAAAACAAAACATTGGAAAAATTCAAAACATTGGAAAAAATCACTTAAAAAGAAAAATCATTTCCTCATTCATAATGACGGCAGATTTTCAATTCTACCGAGGTGACGTACATTGACAGACTGCTTCATATGCTTGTCAAGGCGGTACGAAGTTCGGCGGGTCAGCTAGTAGGTATATAAAAAAAGTCGGGTTAGCTACACCATATAAAACTCAAGAACGGCTGAACCGATTTTGATGATCTTTGATTTGTTGGATTTGTCTCCGTCCCGAATAGCAGAATAACTATTAAAATATCGGAAAAATTAACGCAAAAAAAATATGTACAACATTTATTTTCTCATATATAGATGCCGCTAATGATGGCCGATTGACAATTCTACCGGGGCGACGCATTGGCAGCCCACGTCATATGCATGTTATAATTCATGTCAATAATAAATACTAGATATTTAGCGACAAATAATCAGATAGTGTTCTCTGACCATACGTTTAAAAATGGCAAGTGACTTGGCACATCTGATAGCTTCCGGCAGCGCGTTCCAAAGACTTGTCAAAGTAGGAGGAGGAGTGTACAGGGGTTCTAAGTTGGAGTGTGTCAGATGAAAGCAAGGATCGAGGATTGGATTGATAGAGGAAATGGAAGCATTCTTTAAGATAGGAAGGTATGGAAGGGTTAAACAGGGTGTTATATAAATGGCGAAGGATGTGAGTATTCCGGCGAAGGCGTATGGGTAACTGCTTGAGCTTACTGCGAAATTCAGACTAGGCTACAGACTTGTAAGGAAGTTTTCCAAAAAATACTTTTGGACTATTAGTTTTCGTTTGGAAAATGATGTTTTTATGAGAGTTTTTAGTAGTTTTCTCTGAACTGATCGAGTCTTTTGTAGAAAACACATACTCACAGCAAGAAAATATGTTTAATATCTACTACTAAGACACAATTTTGATAGAATGATTCTTCTTCTTCTTTCTGCCCTTTTCGGTTGGCACACCATGTATATTAATGAATTTTTGAATTTAAGATTATTTTAAAATTAATTAAAATTGACAATAGTTTGTAAAACTTTGCAAGCCTAACCGGCAGATAATATCCTTAAGCACTATCATATTTAATTTTAAGACCTTATTTTGTAACATATTAGTAAAGAATAAATGACTTATGACTTGTGAGATTGCTGGTGGAATTATATTGTTTAAACACCATCAGGTGAGATTGTGGTCAAACGAAGAACAAACCCTTGGAAGCTGCGTCGCAAAAACTGACCTGGACCTGGACCTGGAAAGCTTGAAATCGATGGGGTCGTATAAATAGTTGCTTAGAGCCTTGTCTGCTTTCACAACCCCTTCTGTTAGCGCGATCCAATTAGTCAAGATGAAGTTTTCAAGGAGATGTAACTTTGTTATGATGTAACAATTTATCATCGTTTCAAACTTTTTTAGATTCCCTTGAAACAAATCTTGTACATGTATTTTTTTTATTTATTTGTAGTTAGGGCATGGCCAATTATACTGTACATACTATGTTACAATATGTTTATGCACTCCTCACTGAAGCGTAAAGCTGTTATTTTACCTTGGCTCACAGTGACCAGATCGGTTGTCTCTTTGAGACTATATTTTTTTCTATGTTACTTGTAGGAAAACAGACTTACGGCCCACCTGATGGTAAGCGGGAACCGTCGCCTATTCACACCGGCAACATCCGGGGTATTGTCGATGCGTTCCCTACCCTGCAGAAACCTCTTTTCATTTTTCTTGAAGAGTATCAAGTCCCAGTCAGCGTAGCCTGACGTGGACTTGATACTCTTACACTGAGCGATGCGATGTCACGGCATTGACTCAGTGGTTCCAGTCTGTCGGCGAGTTTGGGATGATTCTAATGGCTACTAGTTCTTGAAATTACCACACATTCGGATTCTAATCTATCACTGTTGTAGAAGCACACGTTTGAAAATCGGTTTCTCGTCTCCACTCCGTTACGCGATAACCATCGCAAGAATTACTTAAAACTCGTCTGTGAAAAGTAGATACTGTGCTCTATACTCGTACCGTTCTCTTACGTCCTTATTGAATGTTTACCTTGCGCATGTTAATCGGTCTGCATGCTACATGGGACATGGAAATTGAAACATGCATCTCCTGAAGAATTGATGGTTCCTGAAGAATTGATGGTCATGATGCAAACGTTTCAATCGCTTCAACCAACACGAGCTGCCTTACCTACCCAACGAGACATTTGAAATCGATTCCATGCATTTTAAATCACTCGCCGCGAAAAACCAAGCAGTAAAGTGATAGCGGCCTTCTTGAATTATTTGTTACTAGCATTTACCCACGGCTTCTGATGTGCTAAAATGATTGTGAATACTAAAGTTTAGCTTATAGAATTTTATGCCGGTAGAGTTTGAATGAGTTTTTTGGAAGATTCGTTGTCGTATTGTAAAATCAATGTTCACGAAAAGTTCAAAACTAAACTCGTAAACTCAATTGCGAATATACTGTAAAAGTGTGTTTTTTTATTGATGATAGTCAAACACTTGACCACTACCTCACCTGATGGTAAGTGATGGTGTGATAGAACACGCTTGCCTAGAAAGAACCTATTCACTCTGGACTTGAAGACTCCATGATTATACTGGTTTGTAAAACATACGCTGGAAGTGAGTTTTTTTTGCAGGCGTTCCACTCCTTACTTATGCTAACAAGAAAAGTTGAAGCAAATCGTTTGGTACGGTAAGGTGGTATGCTGACCAGGGCCCGTAGCCAAATTTCATTCGCTGCGAATCTATTCGATTTCTACATACGTTGTCACGAGGTATTTCTATAGCATGTGTCAAATCCCATACATTTTTGGACTTATCGACTAGCGTCATCGCTAATCGACTGTAACTTGGCTAAGCCCTCAGGTATGGGTGGTACTTCTCGGTACGTCTGCTTGTCCGGTAGTGGAAGGGGGAAGGAGGGATAAGGCCATGAAGATCTTGCGCACATTCACCAAAATGAATCTTGTTCGCAAATACCAACTGTAAAACATTTACTACATTTGCACAAGTACATATCTATATATCTATACTACAGTCTTAACTTTCCACCGTGTACAAAAGCATAAACAAGAAGCACTTTCGATTTCGCTGTAATCAATTAGAAAGAAATAAAAAGGAAACGTTTTATTCAAAACCACACAACAACAAGACAGTTTTTCAAATCGGTTGATAAATGACGGAGTTCTGAGGTAATAAAAACATAAAACCGAATTGCGTCCCTATACGATTTGAGGGTTGACCTCGATGTTTTGGGATCCCATTATTAGATTCTGACTTGGTGCCAATGGGACCACCTGGGAAGTATATACCCTTTTAAACAAAAAAAAATTCTCGAATCGATCCAGGCGTCTTTTTTTTTATACCACTAAGGTGGCAAACAAGTATACGGCCCACCTGATGGTAAGCGGTTACCGTAGCCTATGGACGCTTGTAACACCAGAGGTATATTACTCGCGCGTTGCCGACCCTTTAACATTTTCAAAACGCCTTTTTTGAAGAACCCCATACTGTAGTCCCTAGGGAAAACCTAGGCAGGGAGACCATTCCACAAGCGAAGTGTTCGCGGGAGGAAACTCCTCTGGAACCTCACGGTACGTGACCAGATCGTCTCCAAGGTGTGTGGATGGATTCCCTGCCAATTGCGAGCAGTGCGATGATAGAACGTACTTGCAGGCACCATAGCAAACAACTCCTCAGAACACAACCCATTATACAAGCGGTAGAACACACACAGGGAGGCAAAATCTCTGCTGAGACTTAAGGGCTCAATACCGCTTGTGAGAATGGGATCGTCAACAATTCTCACAGCTCGTCTTTGAACAGAGTCAAGTGGCCCTAGTTAATATCCAGGTGCTCCTGCCCATAGATGACAGCAATACTCCATGTCTTCTAGTAATAGGATAACATAAATAAAAAAAAAGACTTCGATGAATTGAGAATTGATGATTGATTTCCTTCTTTTTTGAAGTCGGTTAAAAAGAGAGAAAAAAAAGCAACAACATCCCACTTAAGCACTAACAAATTTTTAAAGGCTATGTATGTGGATGAATTGGCACTTAGCTCAGCATGTTAAGGCATGCTAATATGCTGCGGCGCTGGTCTTCCGTTGAGTCCACGTACATCTTAATTATAGGTTGCCATGATAAAACAAAGAAAGAAAGAAAATTCATTAATTTGAAACACACACAGAACAGACCATTCAAAACAGAACAAATAGAGAACAAACATACCTACTTACATAAAGATTATAAAAAAGAAGAAAAATTATATATAGATACAGGAAAAACACAAGATAAAAATTTAGTACATATTTATAGGTAGGTAAGTACAGATAATATGGTCATAAAAACGATTAATAAGTTTAAACCAAAGCATACAAAATCTTTAATACCTATTTAAAACAAAGTCGGGTTTGCTCGAACCCTTATAACTCGAGAACAGCTGGACCGAATTTCATAGTTTTTGATTTTTTGTCTCCGTCCAAAATAGCAGAAAAACTATTAAAATATCGAAAAAAATCAAACCAAAAGAAAAATCATTTGCTCATACATTGATGCAGATAATGATGGCCGACGTATATTGACAACTCGCGTCATATGCATGTCAAGGCGTTACGAAGTTCGCCGGGTCAACTAGTACTTAATATAGTACAATTACACAATTGAGTACCTACTCTTATAGTCCAATAAAACTAATTAATACGATCAACAAACATTGGCGAATAAGAACATTTCACTGGTCTATTTAAGATTAGAAATGGAGAACAGAAAAAGAGAGAGAGCTTCAGCTGCAGTTGTTTTATCTGTGTTGACAGAATATGCTGGCAGTTGGTTTAGCTTTGAGAATTTATTATTATGGTTCCTTAGTTTTAGGGTTCCGTAGTCGAAATATAAACCTGATATTTTCGATAATAATAATTAAATGGATTGATCGTTAAATTAAAAAAACACGGGTTTTTAGTTGATAGCTAGTATTATTTTTAGTCTATAGGTTTTTTTTCTTTGTTCCTAAAGCAGAAATATAATGTGTACTCATTTTAGTATAAAGCTCAGTCTGGATATCTTATACCTATAGTATCAGTAGTCAGTCAAGCAGATATCCTTTGCGTCTAAACACAAGTTTTTAAACTTAGTTAGATCTAGGTATCAAAGTATTTGATGTAGATAACAAGCTTGTCGTGCAGAACCATAAGATACCCTAGGTATCCTAGAAATATAACTATTTATATATAGGTGCACTATGTAAACCTTATTTTGAAATAAATACACATTCTTTCATTCATATGTAAGCTATTTATTATTATTTTCACACCCCATAGCATGAAGTAGGTATCATTAAATAGATCTTTCAAAAACACCATATGGTTTCACCAATTTTTATTGATTCTGCGGTCCGTTTTCGGAATATAAAGCTTAAAGTGCCAATTTTCGTATCAATCGTGTGTCCACGTCTGGCGCATTACCTTCTAATTGACCAGCAGGGCCGTAACCCAGTTGTTTGAATCGATATGTGTGCAAGGTTAAGTAAGTAGCATTCATAGCAGAAGGACGCAGGACTGCAATTACTGGTGGGTAGGTCACGGAACCGTGTCGGGAATTCACTACGTCACTCACCGCGGTGTGGAAAGGAGATAGCCTTATGCAATATCATGCAATATCTAATAGTGCATCTCTCTCTTACTTAGCGTCCCGCAATTACTGCTCTGGGTCTCTTAAGGCCACCATACACACGCGCGCCCATCTGCGGGATTTCTCGCCATCAACAAATCAGGCGGATGGGCTCGTGTAGTGAATGGTGATCTTTAGAGAACTTGCTGAGTCAGAGAAGTTGAAATTATTGTGGCCTTTAATAAAAAAACAAGTCAACTCTGTGATGCGTTGAGAAATACTGATATATTTATAATTAATTTAACTGAGAAATAAAATAAATAAATAATAAATAAATATCGCTGGACCTTTCACACAGCGCTATCTAGCCCCAAACTAAGCAGAGCTTGTACTATGGGAACCAGATAACTGATAGAATACTTACATACATACTTTTTTTTTGTAAATACATACTTATAATATATAGAAAAACACCCAGACACGGAACAAATATCTGTAGATCATGCAAACATTTGTTCCGCGGCGGGAATCGAACCCGCTACCTCCTTCCTGCGTCTCAGCCGGCTATACGCCCACTGCGCCACGGAGGCAGTCGAAGAAATATTAATGACAGGGTGAGTACTCGTAGAGAGTAGAATACCAGTAGTGCAGGACATCATAGATTAGGAAAAATAAATTGGTTAAGCGTGGTTCAGCCCTCGTACAGTGAAGGGTTGTACTCAGTACGGCTGTATGATATTCATTTTAAAATACGTATTTACGTTAGAAAATATAAATAAATATTAAACCACAGATAACACAAACAACACAAAAATATTTTAGAACTGTAACTACTAACTAACTAGGCTTCACCGAAACGTTCAAGGTCCGATCGTACTTGAACAACGATTAAAAAAAATAGAAAGTCCTATTAGCAAGTCTTATATTTTCATGTAAATAACATATTTTCTTAAAAAAGCATCGACATTGATCAATAATGTGGGGTGAGAAAACATGCCTCACTATATGCGGTGATCAATCAATTTGGATGTTGGCAATTTATGCAGGCCACTTATGTAACGATTTATTCGATCAAGCATGGGCTTGATCCCATTTGCAGAAACGTGTGTGTGAAGAAATTGTTCAAATTTCTAGGCTTGTTAAGGCTACAAAGTCGTTTCAAATCGACTTGCAATTTATTGGAACGCTGGTATGGTGACGTCAAGCCTACGCAGTACTGCCAATTTAGCGCTTTTAGCGTTTTTTGGTATACATCGCGTCGCGGGAAACCTAGTGCTTTTTGAAATAAAGTGCTATGCATACCCACTATATATTTACTAATTAACTAATTGACTCTAAATCAACTTGGGCAAATCGGCGTTGTTTGTATGTATGTATGTATGTTTGTTTGTCCGAGGATAACTTTCAAAGCGTTGATCCGATCATCATGAAATTTGATACGTAAGTAGGTAGTGATGGCACAATTTTGGTGTGACTAAATGAGTTAAAAATGTATGGGGGTTGTTGACATATTGAGAGGAGTAAAATAATGAAAATGAGACTATTAGGTCAAGTGGGACATCAAATGTAAGGTATTAGTACATTTAGACTCCGTTTTTATTTTTAATAAAGTTCTTATAGTTTTTGGCTTATTAGCCATACTAAAAACGGAACTTTGACAAAATTCACAGGGTACACCAGAGACCCCACAATGTTGAAATTTGGTATGCGTGTAGCTTTAGTGACACAAATATAGGGAAAAGTCTGAAATCCAGAATAACTCAATTTCTACTCCAAAAAGGAATAACCAATTAACATGAACTCCCGTTACCTATAGTTTGAATGAAACTGTAGGTCAAGTAATTTGGTTGTTATTTCGTGGCACTATTTTGATAGTCAAAGATTACTAATAATATTTTTGTTTGTTTTTATGAGAGACTAGAGAGATCTAAGTTCGGGGCGAACCACTAATTATTGTTATGTGTTATGTATAACGGTCAAATCACTGGGTACTAAATTTTTAGAGCTACCAATACTGAAATGGTGAAGGATTCCATAATCATTACTCTGTACCTTAGTCATTTTAAATACAATGTTAATTTTGAAGTTGTATTGGGTAATTTTTTATTTAACATAATATGACAACATTATATGAAATGTTAACAAACCCATCTACAGTTGCAGTAAGTTGATCGACTACTTGTAAACTCAGCTTTGATAATTCTACTTACAACTGCAGTATACTATGTACTATTCTGGATACGTTTTAAGTATCTATCCGACAAAAGCTGTTTGGCTGGGTAACACGCTCGCTCAACCAGTTTCATTAGTTCGCAAATTCGCAATACGGAACCGAAATCGTTTCGAGTAAACTTGTGCTGTGTGTGGTCAAATGCAAATGGGATCAAGACAAGGCTTGATCCAAGAAATTGTTACGTGTCAAAAAATCTAAATCTAAATCTTTTTATTCATTAAAATCACAAGGATAACTTTGAAAAGTCAGTTTTACTGCATGTTCCTTCGCGACCAAGCCAGGTAAGAAAGGCAAGAAACAAGGCTGGTTGTTTTTTAATAATCCTTTTAGAACATAAGCAAAGAAAATGATTCAGAATCAGATTCAGATGAAGAAGAAATGACTCAGATCGCAAGGTTCTATTTTTTTAACTATGTTGGATTCTTGACCTATTAATGCACAGAGGTGGTTCCTGACAGGTCAGGGTGGCCTCGGAGCATATTCATTCTTCACTAATTTGTTGAGGGTATCTAAAGATCGCAGGGGTGGACAGGCAATAACAATACAATTAATTAGTCTAAATTGTAACATTTTTGAACGAGTTGGAGCAATTTCAATCCCAAGCTTCTCTATTATCTAAATAATCCGATAATAGTAATAATCCGAATTATAGTAGGTTTTTTTATAAAGATTTTGTTTAATTACGTTTTTAAATTTGTTAATTGTTGTACATCACTTGGGAGTTTGTTAAAAAAGCATACACCTTGCTGTTTATACGATTTACTAACTTTATGGATTCTACAACTGGCAACAGCGAGATTATCTTTATTTCTAATATCAAAATTATGATTATCGCTAATTTTACAAGCTTTTTATTAATTTGCAATGTATGTAGGTTTGTCCGGGTGGAATCTTGCAACTGAATTTTAAACCCCTTCCCCTCAACCAATTCAGATTTTTTTTTTCGAACGGACTAAACTCGCTGTTGGCCTCTGAGGCCGTTACAGCTTAACGGGACTTTTGGCGAGCGCAGATGGCGCTCAGCCCAGTAAGTTATTTGAAGAGGCAACTAGCGCAAGGGCACCACTTAGGTACGAACCTCGGCTTGGGCAGTTGCCGGGGTGGGGATAGGAGAGAAACTTCCGGGTACATGTCTGTACCTCGTATATGCGCCGACTGAAGGGACTTGTCGACCTCGCCGGCGAGGTCGGTGTTTCTGTGAAGTGTTTGCTCTGTCTGATGTATATGACTCAGATATCGCTTCCGCGTTAGCGGAGGTGATTTCGTCATACGGGACTCCGAGAACGTGTCTCGGACGACGGAGGATTTTGTTGTCGGGCAGGTCCAACGGGTAGACCGGAATGGTGTGTACCAAAGGATTCGGATGATGGGCGGCCAGTTCATAATGCCGCTTGGAAGCGAGCTTCATGAACTTGGCTATTGACTCTAATTTCATATCGCGATGTAGATCGTTGTTACTAAAATACCAAGGTGAGCCTGAGGCTTTTCGTAAGAAGCGATTTTGAATAATCTGAATGGCACAACCAATTGAGCTGAAATTTGGAATATATTGTAACTTCGGTGACAGTGCACCATGGAGGTGGTCTCATGATGAAGCGGATGCTAGACAATGGAACTTCTGAATGAATAAAGTAGGCTACTAGTGTTTGGGCTCATTTGAATCTGCTTGCGGTTCCGATTATGAATTTTATAAAAGCTTGTTTTGAAAAAGTATTTTTTCAACAAAAAACTTATTCTTAAATAATTTGTTCATAATATGTATGTGAACATACTTCAGATTTAATAGATGTACTGACAAGGGAATGTCATAATATTTATTTCTTTTAACTTATGGTGTAATGATTCTCTGGGGCTCATATTAAAAATTCCACGAACAGCCCTCTTCTACAGCACAAAAACAGTGTTTATATCTGCAGCACTCCCCCACAGCACTATACCGTATGACTTAATGCTGTGGAAGTAAACTAGTCTAGCTGTGTCTACGTCTGTAAATAAACGGATCTTTTTGACTGCGTATGCCGCAGAACTAAGTCTCTTCGACAACTTATCAATGTGAGGGCCCCATTGAAGCTTAAAAGCGTGTGTGGCCTGCATTAGGCTAGGATGTAATAAACCATGCAGGTTGGTGTGGCTCAGATACGCTCCTCCATGTTTGGTCTGTGAGATTGGTTAGCTGAGAGTTGCGCATACAAATACAATATTGACGATGTTGTCGACGCGTATTGTTTGCAATATTGGAATAAAGGCTTCTTCCCTTCCCTTCACATTACTGAAAGCGTGAAAGAAAACGACGGGCGGGCGATAACAACTGGCTTACGTAATGTGTACAGGTTTATTGTAAGTTTTAAACGTGGCTTTAGAATTGCACTGGCCTTCAAAACGTAGTAGAGACCGTCTACTCTAAAAATGAACGCTCCTCCACTTCATTACGCCAAAGCGAAATGTTCTTTATTCACTGTGAACACAAGGCTCATTTTGAATTGTCTTGTATTGACGCACAGTGACTAAGTGGAGGTAGACGCTCTCAACCACTCTTTTTAAAATTGCAATAACTTTAAAACTGGACATAATATACTTTCGAAATAAAAAGGATTTAAAAATATTTTTTTATATATAAATATTTTATAGTCAATAAGGAATGGTTGAAAAAAACTTTATAACCAAATAGTTGTCCAATCCGCAGCTTCGCGCGCGTAGTTGTTCAATAAAACCTACCCTTCTTCTGCGCAGTTGAGAAAAAGTAACCAATGTCTCAATCCCAGTCATAACCTACCTATAAACCAAATTTCATCGAAATTCATCAGTTATCGTTATGACGACTAAACGGCTGGACCGTTTAGTCGTCATAACGTTACAAACATAGAAATCTTTTCTCTTTATAATATTAGTGTAGAAAATACTCCTTTTGAAATTGCTGTCTTACTTTTGACTGTTTTGTTTCTATTTTTGTTTTCAAATTGATTTCTTGATCGATGATTTTTGGTTCAAAAGCCAAGGTGTCTACAGCACGTAAATTTTACTTATCATGCCTCTTTATTGATCGAGCGAAACGAGATCTCCAAATCAACTTGGGCAAATCGGCGTTGTATGTATGTTTGTTGTCCGAGGATAACTTTTGAAGCGTATATGTGTGGCACAATTTTGGTGTGACTCAATGAGCTAAACATTTTGGGGGGTTGTTGAGTTATTGCGGTCTGAGAGGGGTAAAAAAAACAAAACGGGACATCAGGTCAAGTGGCACGTTTAATAAAAGGTCTTTGTGAGAACATTTTGACCCCGTTTTTATTTTTAGTTTATACCTTGTAGTTTTTGAGTTATTAGCCATAATAAAAACTGAACTGTGACAAAATTCACCGGGTACACCAGTGTCCCCATAGTGCTGAAATTCTGCACACTTCTTTTTATTTAGAAAATGTTCGTAATTGATTTCAATCATTATTATAAATACGGGATTTATCACGTACCGACTTATCAGTGTTTCGGTTCAATTCGTGAACCTTCATCAGGGTGAGTGCAATCCGCTCCGGATAACGTCTCGCCTCGCACTGCGCGCCGCAACACTCTGCGCGCGAGTAAGCGGGCGCGGTGGTGGGGATTGCGTCAACGATGGCCCAGCGTGTTCACAGGCTGCGTCATCATCATTATCATCACCACTTCTCTCTTCGGTAGTCCTCGGTACAGGCAAACACACAACACTAACTATGCGCCTACATGGTAGAGAAGTTCGATAAGACGGTAGGTACACTTCTGTTTTGCCACTGAACAAATAAACTTCTAATTAGTGTTACAGCCTGTAGCACATTTGTTTATTGCAAACTAAAACATTAATCTCCCACACCGCAAACAGGTGAAGTTGAGCAATGTCGCTAAGCACACATTTACCCTGTTTGCGCGGATTCAAACGTGCGCATACGTGTGGGAAAGTTCAATTTATTGAAAGACAAACCAAACATCATGCGTGGTCAAACCTTTTGAGAACCGGGTGTTCTTTAGCAGACATCAAACTTAATATGAAAACATCACAGTTATAATAAATGTAAAAGTTAGAAGATAGATAGATAGCTGAAAATCTCAAGCGGCGGTAATATGGAAGTCCCGACAGAGCTTATTTGAGCCATTTGGGGTCGTTCAGCGGGGCAAAGCAGCTGGAGCCATAGGGACTCTTCCGCCTTGTAGTGATCTGGAGCAGTTGAGCTATCTATAGATCGCTTGGAACGGTCTGTTTCTTATGTATTTTATAGTCTTGTAAATTGTATATTCTTTCTGTTAATAAATGTATGTCTTAAAAGTCAGAATGAATGAATCGATTTAATAATAAATTAATAATTTTATTCAGATAACAATAAATTAGATTTAAGATTGTTGAGTAACAATAAGATAGATAGATATATTTTCTACACAGAAGTAATACCGACCAACGTAGAATCTTGATGGCATACAGGGAGTCAATAGGTGAGGTCTGGCTGTTTCATGATTATGATTTATAAAGACCACCATTTGCTAAACGTGCTCCAAATTAATTTGCATCATGATTATCAACTTTATTCAGCATTTTCTCGTCCAGTATTAGACATATGCCTCCCATAACCACTTCCAATCCGATCTGTTCCTTGCTACACGTCTCCATTGCTGACTCGTTTACTGCTTTTATATCGACGGACCATTGTGCTTTAGATCTGCCTGTTTTTCTGTCCCGCGGTCTCCACTCAGTTATCTTGTAGCTCCCTCTATTGCATGAGGTGTTCCGTGTGTGCCCTCCTCCGCTCAAACAAATTGATATGACAATCTGCCGTCACTTGACGGCGAATCGTCGTAACACTGAACATTGTTATCGATGATAATCTTGTCCGTACAATACTACACCGAACATACACTTAATTAGGATTCGTGTATCTACTACGCTTATTATCATGGTATCAATCAAGACCAATCTATTTAAGTGTGTAGTCTGACAGCAAATTAACCAAATGTGTGTAGTGTAGTGGATTATATTAAATTACTTGTGTAGGTATCTGATTGATCATTTACGATGTTGTTGGAAACCATGTAATATTGCCTGATGCACAGTTTGGTAATAAAAGGTAATACCTATGAAATTGCCGTTCTTCAGTACTGGTCATTTCAAATAGAAAAAAGTTTGGAATGGCTTTGTATTCTAAATTCAAATTAATTTTGTTTTAAAAACACGACATTCTTTTTACAAACTCAGTCGTTTGTTTATTGATTAGCGTTGTATTTTCATTACATTTGAAAATTTTTCGTCATAATGGATACTTTAAAAATTCGTGTAATTATGGAATATGAGTTCCTTCGTGGCACCAACGCGACACAAACGGCACGTAACATCAAAAACGTTTACGGAGAGAACTGTACAAATGAACGCACAACCCGTTATTGGTTTTCTCGGTTCCGTTCTGGAAATTTTTACTTGGAAAATGAAGCTCGTGGTCGTCCGGAGACTTTGGTCAACAATGATGAATTAAAGGCGATTGTGGAAGCTGACGAATCTCAATCTACAGCTGAGCTAGCAGCAGCTTTTGATGTTAGCATCAAAACAATTTTGATCCATTTGCGACAAATAGGCAAGGTAAAAAAACTTGATAGATGGGTGCCCCACGAACTTAACGATCGCCAGCGCAACGTACGCGTCGAGACCTGCCTCGCGCTGCTCAGTAGGCAAAGAAATGAAGGAATTTTGAACCGAATTGTTACGTGCGATGAAAAATGGATTCTGTTCGACAATCGAAAGCGCTCAGCAAGTTGGTTAGATCCTGGTTCAGCACCAAAGCAATGCCCTAAACCGAAAATGACCCCTAAAAAGGTGATGGTCCCTGTTTGGTGGTCTAGTGCGGGTGTGATTCACCACAACTTTTTACAAAACGGCATGAGCATTACTGCAGATGTGTAATGTGAAGAACTGGAGACAATGGTGGAGAAGCTTGCACATCGGCAACCAGCTTTGGTCAATCGGTCGTCCTTGCTGCTCCTTCATGACAGCGCGACCCCATACTGCACAACAGACAGTCTCTAAGCTGCAAGAGCTGGGGTTGGAAGCTCTCCCTCATCCGCCATACTCACCAGACCTTGCACCTACCGACTATTACTTTTTCCAAAATTTAGACAACTTTGTAGTGGATAAAAAATTCAATTCCCGAGAGGCAGTACAAAATGCCTTTGAAGTGTTTGTTGCCTCCCGTCCAGCTGATTTTTACAAGAAGGGCATCAATAAACTGCTAATGCGTTGGCAAAGATGCGTCTATTGCATGGGTGATTACTTTGAATAACAGAAATAAAAAAGTTTAAAAAAATAAGTACTTTCACTTATTCCATACAAAACGGCAATTTCATAGGTAAAGACCTAATATATGCCAAACTTGTGTTAATTAATGAATACATGCAATTTCTAATAAATAATGTATGAGATATCATACATTATTCACCACGTCAGCTCTTGCTAACAATGAAGAATACTCATACACTTGTAAACAGCGCAATATAATTTTACATACTTACACACTTTAACTTAGTATACATTATGACTTTATGAATCGTTCTGATCATATTATTATTATATACTTTTATATAATCAACTAGTTTATATATTTAATGGTTTTATTTATTTATTTTTTCTTCTGTTAATTTTATTTTGTGTCTTTAATATTGTAAAACTTTTTCTGTTTGAAACTTCTTTTTATGTTTTAAGTTTTTTTTTGTATGTCAATAAAAATCGCATCCGTTATGTATATATTATATATTTATTTGTCTTACTCGGTCCTAAAGGTCTCAACGGAAGACCAGCGCAGGTTCTAACGTCCTGCAGGCGCTGAGTTGAGACCTTTTTTGCAACCAATAAGTTAAGTCCTATGTTGTTTTATATTAATGCACTGTATTCTTTTTTGTAGTGAGCTTTATATTATATGTTGCAAATAAAAGATATGATTTGATTTTGATTTGAAATGGTCTGTAAATGGTTGAATATTTTAGGATAATATTCTCAATGTAACGCCGCGGGATACCTTTTATACCAGCGGGATAACGGCGGCGTTCGACATTCACAAATAAATATTGCGAAGCGTAGCGCTACAAATATTGCCAGCGCATTGAACTTTATTTTTCCAATTGCTTTTATTGTAGTGGTCATAAATAAAAAGGCATTTTACATGCGAATATGAAGTAAGGCCGTGTTTGGGTATAAACACAGTAAGTTTTGGATTAAGTACCCAGGTGTTTACTTTTATTTTATTTATTATAGAATAACAAACAACTACAATATATATGTAAGCTACCGTCTGTGTTAGTACATAGTATATTAAGTGTGAGCTATTGATACTGTAGTCCACGACGTTATCCACCGGTTAATTAAATACAACTCATAAAAAGAAATTGTCCAGCTAAAGGGTCTGTTAGAGGGTAACATAGATTATTAAGGTTGTGTTAACAAAAACAAACAAAGACCCTCAAAGAAGAAGAAGAATAAACAATATAAAATCGAAGAGTTAAGGTAACTAATATAGGCACTTACAAGAGTTACAAGTCTAAATCTTAATTTAAATCTGCACTAACAAGTGATACTTTCAGTTTTAGTGTTACTTTTAGTAGCTAGTTGTAAGTGCACAGTGCTTAATTTTACTTATACATATAAATCCGCCGGCCGTAAATCGGATTTACGGAGTCATTACCGAGCTTACAATGAACAATTTTCAAAGCACGAGTGATAAAAAATATGTTGTTCCTCTGATTTGAATAGGTGGTAAAACTTTGTGATATATATGTACTGTTTTTTAAAATTCGTGGTACTTTTACATATTATTCAAAAATTTACTAAAATTATTTTTACAATTAATTAAAACGTGCAGTTCTTAGCGATAAGACCGCCAGATGTATGCTTTCATTTATGTGCTAATTTTAATTGTTTTGTGTTTTATTTATGGTGTGCAATATAGTATTTACTATCATCTAGGTATTTAAATAATAAGTTTGCATTTAAGATAAGACAGAGTAAATTCTAGCAAATTCTCACATAGAGCACACAATACTTAATGTGGATAAAATTCCGAAGTCAACTGTACTTAAATTTTTTCCCGATATTACCCAACGTTAATACAACGTTATTATCTCACAACCAACACATCAAAGCTTATGCCGGCCACCAGCCAGTAAGCCAAGCCTGTCTCTCTGTTCAACTCAACTTCAGCTTTCAATGTAAAATAAGCTTTATCAGGCCTGCTAAAAGGCTATTAGAGGTTGGTCGGATTTTGATACTCTCCGGATTACAGTGTTGACAAAATTTAGAAAAGTTTTTGTGAAGGTATACAAATTTAATCGAAACACTGTCAGTCGAAACAGCGATAAAATGGTACGTGATAAATCCCGTATTTATTTATTTATTTTCCCGTATTTAAATTCAATTCATTTATTTATTTCAGATGTCAAAGATCCATATTTGTTAGTAAAAAACCTAATTAAACATGTAAAATGTCTTAATTAACCAGACGTGGAGAATCATATATTCACCACACTAATAGCGGGTTCCTATATCCGTCAGTAACCGACTACGACTCGTATTCCCTTGAAAAAATGTCAAACTAATGTCAAACTTTTGACACGTTGTCAAGGAGAAACGAGGCGTAGCTGGTTACCGACGGATATAGGAACCCGGCATAAATAAACACTAGTTGACCAATCCGCAGCTTCGCACGCGTAGTTTTCAATAAAAACATTACCGTCTTTCTGCACAGTTGGGTAAAAAGTAGCCTATGTTACTCATGGATAATGTAGCATTCTAATGGTTGTTAAAGTATTTATTTGATAATAATAAATAAAATAAATAAATAAAAATAAATAAATATCGCTGTGCTATGGGAACCAAATAACTGATAGGATACTTATATACTTTTTTTTGTAAATACATACTTATAATCTATAGAAAAACACCCAGACATGGAACAAATATCTGTAGATCATTCAAACATTTGTTCCGCGGCGGGAATCGAACCCGCTACCTCCTGCGTCTCAGCCGGCTATACGCCCACGGCGCCACGATAATAATATTCAGAGCATGTAAATGAAAAGACAGTGATCCAGCCATGATTGATTTCTTGCAAGTCTACCCACAACCATTAATAAGATCTCGATATACCCACAATGGTGAAAGAGTTTTTGAAATCGGACCAGCAGTTATTGAGTTTATTCGTTACAAACATACAAAAATACAAATCTTTATAATATTAAGTATAGATTACTGGACGTTTCAAAAATCTACTTCACTATTGTTAGTTTCTTAGAATACGTACGTTAATGGGGTGATTTTAATCATGAAAATAAACAATCCACAACTTTTTAGGAAAAGTTAAGAAACCAGGTTTTTAGCGTTTTAATTCGTGTTTTGTGCCTACTTATCCTCGACATAAAATACGCTAAAATAAAAAGCCGTGGTGGTTCAAATAAAGGCTTAGTGGGATATACCCCGACTTTCGATCTCGAAATTCTGGAATCCCGGCCACAATGGGTTTTTATATTCAAACAATTTATGGACATTTTAGGAATACATCGAGAGGAAACCATCGTGTCCAAAACCAAAAACTCGAAGCCATGTTCCATCGTGTTGGTATTTTAACAAGCCGAGTTGGGCTTGCAATATTACACGTGAATTCTTCTACGCAAACAGTGTGCTTGTATCAAACGCTCTGATCAAACGTAAGTACCCCAAAAAAGAGGAACCAATTTACATGAACTCCTGTTACCTATATTTTGAATCAAAATGTAGGTCAAGTTAGTTGGTTATGGCTATTTCGTAGCACTATTTTATTAGTCAAAGATTCAAGCCAGCTTGCACAACGTATATAGCGACTAAATATGTTTAAATTTTACGTATTTGTATGATTTGTCAACTCCTTAAATCATGTTTAACTACTAAATACTTTTAGGCATAGTTACGCGAGTCGCTCTAAGAATATTTTTTTTTGTGTTTTGCGAGCCTCGCGAAATCTCAGTTCGGGGCGAACCACTGGTATTATATAAGCATCTATTTAGAAGATTTTTTAACTCTGTGTTGTTAATTATCATTTTGTTTACCAAGTGTTATAAAGAACAATGTTCTTGGTGGGCGAAATGTTTAGTAGGCATATGTTTAATTGATCGAGCGAAGCGAGATCTCCAAATCAACTTAAGCAAATCGGCGTTGTATGTATGTATGTTTGTTTGTCCGAGGATAACTTTCGAAGCGTTTATCCGATCATCGTGAAATTTGGTATACAAGTAGGTAATGATGGCACAATTTTGGTGTGACTCAATGAGGTAAAAATTTTAGGGGGTTGTTGAGATATTGGGGTTCAAGAGAGGTAAAAAAAAATGAAAATTAGTCTATTAGGTCAAAAGAGACGTCAAATGAAAGGTCTTCATTATTACATTTCGACCCTGTTTTTACTTTTAGTAAAGTTTTTATAGTTTTTGAGTTATTAGCTATAATAACAACTAAACTTTGACAAAATTCACAGGGTACACCAGTGACCCCACAGTGCTGTAATTTGGTATGCATGTAGCTTAAGTATCACAAATATAGGCAAAAGTCTGAAACTTAGAATAACTGCAATTTGTACCTCAAAAAAAACCATTTTACATGAACTCCCGTTACCTGTAATTTGAATGAAACTGTAGGTCAAGTTATAGGGTTATATTTCGTGGCACTATTTTGATAGTCAAAGATTACATACGAATAATATTTTTTTTGTTTTTATGGTAGACTCGCGAGATCTAAGTTCGGGGCGAACCACTAGTTATTATGGTTGAGGTGTGATGTTTAAATGAGTTAATAATACAACAGAAGTACGAAACAATTGCTTGTATTGTACTAATAACCAGTTTATTCAACACACCTCAGCCTTATTAAGGTAGTTCCCCAAAACGCATCGATAGCGCGTTCTAGGATTCTGCACTTTTTCATAGCGACATCTAGTGTTAACCGATGTAACTAAACAGTGCATCTGTACAAAAAAGCATTTTTTTAATTTGTTTATTAACAGATACAAAAAGGTGGTTACATTCACATTGATTCGATGATGTCTTAAAACCTATACTAGGTTTGTCCAGACACCAGGTAACGTGGGTTCTGGTCAAAAGTATGTTATTCTTAATAGTAGGTTATTTATTACAATATTTGATCTAATGGCGTTACACAGACATTCACGCGGATAACAACAGACCCGTCAGGTGAATCACAGAAAATCGCCTAGAACTTGTTAACAACCTAACTAGTTACATATACATAATTTAGAAACCTTTACGGTCTGCAGATAAAAATATTATATAGCAGAGACGAGGATAATGTACATTTTGTATACATTCCTATGTTTTTGTATTTTTGTAAAGGTTGTCTGGATGAGATCGTCTTTAGCGATAATACCGCCCATTGCACTTACCTTTATTTTTGTGTATTCTATACTATTCTATTCTATTTTTTTGACAAGGCGAATACGATTTGTAAAAAATAGTCACATGGTAATTATTTCCCATTAAAACGTCAATAGTCGAACCTGCGTTCGCAGCTCAATTGGGAAACGTTATACTGTACTATAAAACTTATCTTTGACGGTTAAATAATCTCACATCTAAGATATCATTCGAAGATACTTCATACAAGGTGAAGCACGAATACTTTAACACCCAAGTACCTATTAGACTTCTAAGTCGTTTCTATCCGCCTCCTTTCGCATAAATTATAATAAATTGAAGTTCACTGATGTACGTACGACATGTTTCATAAGAAAAGGACATTTCATCCAAATAGAAGTTCCAACAGGCAATTTCATTTTACTCGCTAAAAGATGAGAAATTGTCGTTAAAACAAAGTATTTCGTAGTTTGCAAGAAGCCATCTTGTTTGGCCTGCACCTAACGGCTTCCAGCAGCCAGGAGGTCGTCTTTCCATCTAGTTGGGAGCTATTCTACGCTGCCCTTTCCAGTACAGAAATCTATGGAGGGGCCTGTGGAGGGATGATGATGATGAGACCATCTACTACTATGAGACCTATAAAAGGTCGTCTGTGAACCTCCAATCTTTGGATCGATAATTTCGTGTGCCCTTTGAAGCACGGAAGTGCTCAGCGGTAACATCTAAATGTTCATCAAATCCAGTTTTGGACGGTCCAAACAGCAACTGCCTCAAATGGTTTGTTAGGTCGGTACCTACTTACTTTCCCTTCGCATTCTTGCAACAGATTTATATAGTAATTTTAATGAGCGGAGAAAAAAATAAAATAAATCAGCCAAGTGTGACTCGGACTCGCGCACAAAGGGTTCCGTACCATTATCTATAAAAACGAGCAAAAAATAACGTTTGTTGTATGGGAGTCTCCCTTAAATATTTATTTTATTCTATTTTTAGTATTTGTTGTTATAGCGGCAACAGAAACACATCATCTGTGAAATTTTCACCTGTCTAACTATCACGGTTCATGAGATACAGCCTGGTGACAGACGGACAGACAGACAGCGGAGTCTTAGTAATAGGGTCTCGTTTTCACCTTTGGGTACGGAACCCTAAAAATTGAATTTTCCTCTAAAACCTCGAAATTATTAAGCAATTTCCCGATTTTATTGATCGAGCGAAACGAGAGCTCCAAATTAACTTGGGCAAATCGGTGTTGTATGTACCTATGTTTGTTTGTTGGAGGACAACTTTCAAAGCGTAGATTCGATCATCGTGAAATTTAGTACTTATGTAGGTAGGTAGTGATGGCATAATTCTGGTGTGACTAAATGAGCATAAAATGTAGGGAGGTTGTTGAGATATTGGGGTTCAAGAGGGGTAAAAAAAAAAGAAAATGAGACTATCCGGTCAAAAAGGCACGTTTAATAAAAAGTCTTTTTCCAGTAAGTAGATTTCGACCCCGTTTTTATTTTTAATTCAAACCTTGTAGTTTTTAAGTTACTAGCCATAAGAAAAACTGAAGTTTGATAAAATTTACCAGTAATCCTACAGTGCTGAAATTTGGTATGCGTGTAGCTTTAGTGACAAAAATATAGGGAAAAGTCTGATATCCAGAATAACTGCAATTTCTACCTCAATAAAACCAATGAACATGAAGGTCAAGTTATATGGTTATTCATGTCGTGGCACTATTTTGATAGTCAAAGATTACAAATAATATTTCTTTGTTTTTATCGGAGACTGGCGAGATCTCAGTTCTATGAACATCAGTTTCCAACTTTTATATGGACAATTTTCGAAATAAGTTGCTTCATACGTAGTAATAATGATTGCCAGGCGATACTTACTTTGAATTACATGCAAGCTATTTCACACGTCAATTATGTGATGCGTCACAAATTAAGAACAGAAACGCAGTACCTAAAACGAACAAACCAGTCACATGCCATACAGACGCGCGAGTAAGTGGATCTCGGATTTATTTGTTCGTTTGATCGACTTGATCCGAGCTTCTTGCACGCGCACGTGTTCATGCGCCTGTTTTCGCTCGCTGTACTAAACTTTGATTCTGTCCATATCTATTTTGTGGTAAAGTGCTGTTTGAAGTGAAAATATAGATTAGTACTATGGTAGTTCTGTGACTGAGCTGAAAAGCCTCGATCATAGGTGAAAGCCGTCTAGTGGCTAAACACCTTCCAACAACATTATTACGTCAACATTTTATATACGGACCAGATAAGCAGTTATTTTTTAAAAGGGAGTTTATTATATTTAAAATAAATAAAACCGGAGAAGTGCGAGTCTGTCTCGCACACCGAGGGTTCCGTAATTATTGTTTTTGGTTTGAATTCTTTACTTATTGTTATTCGTTTTATAATAATTCATTTTTATTTATATTTTATTATTAGACATTGATTGATTAACATATTTGACATTGTTTTTTTTTACTTAGAAAACTTTCGTGATTGATTTCAATCATTTTTATAAATACGGGATTTATTACGTACCGTCTTATCGGTGTTTCGACCGACAATGTTTCGGTTCAATCCATGAACCTTCATCAGGGTGAGTGCGATTCGCTTCGAACAACGTCTTTCAACATACCTAATTCTCGGAACTTTTGAATGAAAAATCTTTAATAAAAACAACCTAAAATAAAAAAAAACTAAACAAAACAATAAAAATCCCGGCTATTTATTCCACTTGTTCGGAGCGGATCGCACTCACCCTTATGAAGTTTCACGGATTGAACCGAAACTTTGTCGGTTGAAACACCGACAAAACGGTACGTGATAAATCCCGTATTTATATAATAATATATTGTTTATATAATAATATGTAATATATTTATATAATAATGATTGAAATCAATCACAAAAGTTTTCTAAGTAAAATCCTTTACTTGTGCAGTGAGTCATATGTGAAGTCCATGTAGTGGCTAAACACCTTCCAACAATATTATAATGTCAGCATTTGTACAAGCAAGATAAACTGCTAGTTTTGAAAAGGTAGTTTATAATGTTACTTTAAAAACTTTTGTAATTTATCTTAATCATTCTAAAAAACACATACCTTGACATTAAATGTTAAACACTATTTAACGTGTTTTTAAATTATCCTTATCAAGTTTTATTGGGTTTTATTACATTAATAAAATGTTGTAAAAGATTAGGCTAAGACATGGCACGCTTCAACAGAAACATTAAGAGATTTCTACAGGATAGGGAACGCATCGACAAATACCCCGGGTGTTCCCGGTGTCAATAGGCGACGGTGATCGCTTACCATCAGTGGCGCAGTGGGCCCTAAGCCTGTTTCCCCACAAATGACATAAAAAAAGAAGACACTGTTTAACGCTTGTTTAAAAAAGTCCTTACCAATTTTTGTTTGGGTTTTTTTTAAAACTGTGTTTTACTTTTTTGTGGTAAAAGTCGATCTTACGACCAACGATGTCGGATGTTCGGATCGCACTCACCCTGATGAAGGTTCAGGAATTTTGTTTGTGTAAATCCTTTACGTGAGCTCTGGAACCTTACTTCTTGCAAAATTTCATGAATCTAGGTTAGGAGTAGTACCTTATAGGTTTTGATTAATTAGCGAGTGTCAAAATATACGGCATAAATGACCGTACTCGTATTTTTTATTGCGTTGACTTAAAAGCTTGTTTAACTGATCTACCCGTAGACCTAGGCTTCTTCTATACATAGTATAAAATAAAGTCGCTTCCGCTGTCTGTTCGCTTAGATCTTTTAAACTACTTTAATTTTAATGCAGTTTTCAGCAATAGATAGAGTGATTTAAGAGGAACGTTTATATGTACATAGGTATATACATACATAACTCTGTTTGTTTGTTTCCTTTACACGATTAAACGGCTGATCGTAATGAAATTTTGCAAGGAGAGCTACTTTTTAGCCAACTGCGCAAAATGAGGGTAATGTTTTATCCAAAAACCGTGTGAAGCCGTGGGCGGGTCAGCTAGTTTGATATAAATTTCAACTTGATACATGAACACGGGTTAACATACAACCAATATAAACAAATGGAAGTGTATTCCTCAAAGAGAACATACAAACTCCTCGTTGCATTCAATAGTTTGAGTTTGAACATTCAACTTTATATCAATTTTATGTTTCGCGTACTTTTAACATCCAGTTTGAGCAAACATGGAGAAATCTTTGGGAACAGTAGTTTTATAAAATTTAGTTTTATTAAAATATCACTGAGTCGACAGCGTGGTTTAAATCTTGAGATCAATTTAAAACTAAAAACGAACTGGTCCAGTTCCACTCTCACAAAGTGGACGGTTTCCTCGCATTTAGGGCTCCGTGTTTCAAAAGGGATATAAAAAGACCCCTTTCAGGATCACTTTGCTGTCCGTCTGTCTTTCTGTTTGTCAAGACCCAATTTCACAAGAACGCGGTATTAAGTTAAAATTAATCACACTTCAGACTAATATTATATATGCGAAAGTTTGGATGTTTGTTTATTTATTTATTTGTTACTCAATCAAGTCGTAACGGCTGGACCGTTTTCGGTGAAATTTGGTGTGTGTGCAGATATCCTGACTACTTTTTGGTGACAAACAACGCGTGCGAAGCCGCTGACGGAAGCTAGTATGAAATAGTATAAATAGTAAGCAAGTATAAGATTTATTTAACACGCGATAGCACCACAGATAACATTAAACAAGAGACAATAAACAAAGTAAAATTAAACGTGTACAAGGACGTAGGAATTATAAAAATAAAAATATTAGAAGGTAGGTGAGTAGGTATACAAAACAGGAAAACAGAAAAAGAACAATGGTAATAAGGAAGGCACAAGAATATTGAGACAGATTACAAGTACTTTTTAACAAAAATATTACCGACCTAACCAAACTGCTGAACTGATTTTGATGAAATTTCTAGAAGACCAATATGAAAGTATATCCTTTCAAATAAAAACAGAATTTCCAAATCGGGAAATAAATGGCGGAGTTCTGAGGTAAACACATAAAACCGAATTGCGTCCCTATAGAATTTGAGGGTTGTCCATGATTTTTTTGGGATCCCACCTTCCTGACTTGGTGCCAGTGGGACCACCTGGGAAGATTACCCTTTTAAACAAAAAATAATTTCTCGAATTGGTCCCGCATCTTCGAGTAATCGGGGAACATTAGTATATTATTCTAAAAAAAAGTATCCGACGAATTGAGAACCTCCTCCTTTTTTTAAAGTCGGTTAAAAAGACAGAGTTACTTTAGAATTTATAAGATTAGTGGATGCGAGCAAAGTAGTTCGATTCCTACTAGTCTCTCTTTTAATAAAATTCTAACTAAAGAATACGCTGTAATTTCTCTGTAAACTTATCTATCGATGAAAATTTTTCCTATAAAATCACAGCCACAAAGGCAACAAATTGCGTAGCTATTCAAACTGTCCAAACGTATTGAAATTATAACAATGCAGAAATTGGAGCGCCAAGAAAAATACAACCTTATTGTGGCTTAATAAAGTTTAGATTTGTGAGAACTTGCCTAGAACGTTGAGATTGTCGAAAAACTAGCAAATCCAACCTAATTTCACTGTATTTAAGGTTTAAATAAGTGTGAAAATCATTATATCGACCCCCCGAGTCTGTCCGGGTCACGCAGTGGCTACGTGTGATGATAATATAGCATGTTGGTGTGGAATTAAAGTTTATGGAGCGATTTCTTCTTATTATAGCAGTTCCTCTCAATGAATAAACTCTGCGATGATCAACCCACGCTTTTAACAAATAAATAAAACACAATCATCATCACATCAGTCACATGACGAGAATTGGCCTTCCCAATAGATTTCCAGAGCGCCCGATCTCGTGCGGCCTGCACCCAACGGCTCCCAGCACCCTTTATCAGGTCGTCTTTCAATCTAGCTGGAGGACGTCATACGCTGCACTTTCTAGTGCGTGTCTCCACTCGAGAACCACTGCCCACTTCCTCTCAGCTTGCTTATCCTTAAAATAATAATAAATCTCTTTATTGTACACCTACATATATACTGCGTCTTTTGTTATGTACAACATTATATGAAAACACGGGTAGGGCTATTGGCTAGTATTGTTGTAAATAGATTTTTCCAAATTCATTAGAAAATTTTATAACAAAGTCCTAAAACATCAATGAAACATAAATTAATCAATTATCAATGAATCCAGTATCATCGGTCGGTAGGGGTTCATTCATGTCGTGTTGTGTTTTTACTCTAAAGATATTTTTTTTATTTATTTCCTGAATGTAAACTATTTAACTACCATAAATCTCAATAAACTTGAACAATGGCTGCATAAATTGCCCCGTGGAGTCCTGAAAAGAAACACAGTGACGTAGAAAGGTGGATATGCATATACCCAGCTTACATCAACAATAAAAAGACACTGGCCCAGGGGCGCAAATTGCCAAAGGAGTCCTGTGTTGAGAATCCAACCCATCAGGCGATTAGACATGTTTTAATTACAACAGGATTGAAAGTTGGAGTGCAAAATAAATTGTATCCTAGGGAACAGAGCAAGAAAATGTTATACAGGGGTAGAATCCGCATACAACTCAAGAATTTTGATGGCTCACCTGTGAAACCTGAGTACCCTACAAGGGAGGCTGGCATGAAGCTCATTGGTGAATACGTTCCTAAATTGAAGACTCGTCCAAACAGGCCAGCTGAGCAGCAACCTCAGGCCCCACAAGCCAGTACTAAGGGGGCCAAGGGCAATAAAGGAAGAAGATAAAAGTACATATTTTATTATTTTATTTATTAATTTATTATTTTGATTTATATGTATGTATATGTTCTGACTTTATTTATTTTTATTACATAATATACTATTTTGACATTTTAAACTACATCTTATATTATATATAGATTATATTTTGACACATCATGACATAATTACCTACCATGACATATTATATTTTTCATTTGACAACACAATACTCTCAAGGTCTAGTGGCTAAATGGAGCGGTCTCGACAGAATATCAGCGCTTTCCTTTACGGCGGGCATAATGCTGAGTCGAGTCCCATTTACTGCTGTAGCACACAGTATCTACCAGATTCTCCCTTGTGTTTTTGTTTATTTTACGTTTATAAGTACTATTTAATTGTTTCTTTGTTTGTATTTTCTCTGTTTTAAAATGTAACTGTATTGTATATTGTGTGCTAATGTAGTGAATAAATGATTTCTATGTCTATGTCTATGTCTATTTTTTTATTATACTACACACCATAAAACCTTTATTTCAAATACAGTTTTTTTTTCAATCTCGGAGTCTTCAAGTCCAGAGTGAACATGTTCTTTTTAGGCAAGCGTGCTCCATCTTCGATCACACCATCACTTACCGTCAGCTGAGATAAGCGTTTGACTATCATCGATAAAAAACAACAAAAAAACAGCCTGTATAAAATAGGCAAACAAATCATATTCATTCATCGTGTAAGTATGTACCTGTTAAACTCACTAAGCGGCATCATTGCAAGGACGCCGCCGATTTACATAAAAATTGTTATTGGAAATGTATCAATTACTGGATAAATATTCAAGCTAGGTATGAAACCCACCTCTAAAATCAGTTAATACGGTGCCGCATGTGTGTTTTAAATTAATGTCGTTCATAACAAAACAGGTTGTATACCTAACCTTACTAATATTACAAATTCTAAAGTAACTCTGTCCGTCTGTCTATTTATCTCTCTTTCTCCCTCGGTGCGCGTATCCTTCTTGTACTTGATGAAAAAACATTTTTTTACAATCTGGCAGGTACTAAACCGTAATGAATTTTGTACCCTATATCCACAGCTAAAGAGTTCGTTTATTCATCATTCTAAATGAGTTCTATAGCACCAACAGACTAAAAAAAGTTATTGATTTTTATTTTTAATTTTCTTTCTGGTTTCAAGTTAGAATGAGCACAACCACTATTTATAGTTAGAATGGCTTAATATCTTGCAGTATGGCGCTAGGTAGAGTGCTATTTGGCGTATGAAGTGCTCGGGCTCCACGGTTTAGTTGGCTACTAGCCAGGGTACTATGCCACATGCATGAGTAAATAACAAACGGGACGTTATACGTACCACCGCTTCGATACTCTTTTAAGAGTTCCTTGTGACGACCTCCGTGGCGCAGTGGGCAAATAGCCGTTAGAGGCGCAAGAGGTGGCGGGTTAGATTCTCATCGCAGAACAATTGTTTGATCTACAGATATTTGTTCTTTCTATCGAATTCAGTTCAAAAACTTGATTCAAGATTATTTTTTTAAATAGTTTACAAAGTAAAAAAAAATTATAATGTAGAACGGTGTAGGTTCCATATATGTATCACTATACTTAAGTAATAGCCGCGAGTAATAAGATATTGGTCGATAAAGTTCAAAAAAACCGAACAAGTGCGAGTCGGACTCGCCCACCGAGGGTTCCGTACTACGGTAAAAGTTTAAAAAATCTACAAAAGATTTGGTCACCCATACAATTATAACCGCGCATACCGTTGCTTAACCTCGATGATTGATTACGTACTTTAAATAACGACTAATTATATGTTATATAATTTAAGTACAAATGTATAGTTTTTAGATGTTTCCCTGTATTTGTAGTATAAGACGATATTACTTGCCAAATTTCATAGTTCTAGGTCAACGGAAAGTACCCTATAAATTTTGATTCCCTTGAGAGTGATAAAATATACGTTTTTGCGGCATAAACGACCGTATCTTGTTTTACGTCAACTTAGAAGTTTGATTTTTCCACAGCTTGAAGGGACTGTAGACCTGCGTATATGGTTTTAATTACGACTCGATACCTTCACGCGTTCTCGAGATAAAGCGTCTTGACAGACAGACAGGCAGACGGACAACAAAGTGGTCCTATAGGGGTTCCGTTTCTTCGTTTTGAGGTACGGAACCCTAAAAAATATATATTTGTATATTTTTATACAAAAATATATTTTTATACCCATATTTTTAATATAAGTTTACATTGTCGGCACTTAGAAGGTTGGTTATGTTGGAACTGCTCTGATACTCTTCTAACCTCAGCTAAGCTCGGTTACCGAACTTCTAACTCCAGTTTCTAACTTGACCTCGGTACTAAGGAAACTAAGTTACTCAGGTAACTATCTTGAGTTTGTGTTCTCAACAACTTGGTCAATAGTCTGGTTACTATCGCCAATGCAATTATCGAGGAGTTAGTGAACTATGAAGACGCCGGTGCCGAACACCCTTACCACAATTATGGTATTAGGTGTTTCAGCAATATTGATACTACTTGAATCTTCCTGCTGCACTCTGATCGTCCGTACAAAGGTTCTTTTAAGGGGCTATATTCATTGAATCTTATTGATAGTATTGAGATATATAAGAATTGACGACCTCCGTGGCGCAGTGGGCGTATAGCCGGCTGAGACGCAGGAGGTAGCTGGTAGGATTCCCGCCACCGAATAAATGTTTGTATGATCTACAGATATTTGTTCCGTGTCTGGGTGTTTTTCTATATATTATAAGTATGTATTTACAAAAAAAAGTATGTAAGTATTCTTTCAGTTATCTGGTTCCCACAGTACAAGCTTTGCTTAGTTTGGGGCCTAGATAGCGCTGTGTTAAATGTCCAGCAATATTTATTTATTTATAATATCTAAGCCGTGGCAGGCCGAGGAAGCGTTGGCGTGACGACCTCGATGCATTCCAAGAAGGCTGGTGGGACGTGGCGAGTGATCGTGAGATGTGGAGGAACATGGGGGAGACCTTTGCCCAGCAGTGGGAAAGTATAGGTTAAAAAAATAATAATAATAATAATATCTGAACATATTCGTTTTAAAACTAGTGGTTCGCCCCGAACTGAGATCTCGCGAGTCTCCCATAAAAACAAAAATATGTTGTTCATAATCTTTGGCTATCAAAATAGTGAAATAAATAACCAACTTACTTAACCTACAGTTTCATTCAAATTTCAGGTAACGGGAGTTCATGTAAATTGGTTCCTGTTTTTTCCGGTAAAATCTGCAGTGATTCTGGATTTCAGACTTTTGTCTATATTTGTGTTGTTAAAGCTACACGAATACCAAATTTCAGCATTGTGGAGTTACTGGTGTAGCCTGTAAATTTTGTCAAAGTTCAGTTTTTACTATAGCTAATTAGTTATTCAAAAACTACAAAGACTTTGCTAAAAATATAAACGGAGTCGTTAAGTACTATATAATGAAGACCTTTCATTTGGCGTCCCATTTGACCTAATAGTCTCAATTTCATTTTTCTACCCCTCTTAAACCCCAATTCAATTCAATTCAATAACATTTATTTCAGACGTAAGTATTATGCCCATATATGGTTATTACTACATTTGTTTATACCTATGTTAGTAATACAAATATGAAATAAATAAGGATAAAGGACAAATAAATTTAAATCAAAACCAATTACAAATCAAATTTAAAATCAAAATAAAATATATTAAAAACATGTTAATTAAGGATAAAAATATATATGAATAAATAAAAACTGAATACTTATTTCATAAGATGTAGCTGAACTTGGTGCGACAATATGGGGCAACCCGCTTTATCAGACAAAACGCGTAGGATAGTGTTACCGCTGCCGCGGGCACTGTGCCGTGCATCGAGGCGGCTCTCTTGCGTAGAATTGCATGAAACCCATCCGTGTGAGCATTTGCAAACATGCCATACACTGCACTACCTCGGCAACTCCAACAGCATCCTAAACGCGTTATTGTACTGAACGCGTAAGGCATTGATTGTCTTCTGCGTATAGTTGGTCCATAGACTGCATGTGTAGAAAGACTGGCAGAAGGCCTTAAAGAGAGTTACCTTTACTGCTCCCGTGCACCGTGCAAATATATGCCATAATGCCACGAGCCAACATATTGCTTCGGACAGCCAACGCCCGGCGCTCCCTCTCAATGTCCTCATTGTCCGTGTGGTCCTCCGTAACCCAGTGGCCCAGGTACTTGAAACGTGAAACTCTGCGCTTTCGATTCCCAGCGCGGAACAAATGATTGTACGATCTACAGATATTTGTTAAGGGTCTGGGTAATTTTCTATTCTATATATTATAAGGACGTAAATACAAAAAAAGTGGCACTCCGGGAGTGCCGACAGAAGTGAAAACTTGAACAATTACGAGATACGTATATACAGAGGTGCCGGTAAGTAACGCGTTACCGTTACTTGTGAACTTGTGTCGTGAGTTAAATGAAATGAATAGAAATGAAATTTATTAAATTATAACAGACATCAAATTAACATAAACAATCCTACAGGTAATTATCTTTCACATAGACGGATCCTGGTGGGATCGCATTAGTATCCAAACTAGGTAAACCTGTGTTATGGCATACTAATGCCCTCCGCCGGGCTTGGTAGTATATAACAAAATTACAATTGAATTTAATAAATTAACTTAGAATTTTGTTATAAAATAATTACTAAATACATTTATAGATAAAATAATAATAATTTACACTTGAAAAGACTGAATAGAAATTTGAAATTATATGTACATACAAATGACAAAATAATATTATGACATAAATACAATAGTGGTTAATCTAGGAGAGAGCGGCTAGAATAGCTTCTGTAGAAGCATAGTCTAGATTTAGTAGCCAGTCTCTGACTACTATTTTACATTTGAAGGATGTTAGAGGGTACAAATTTAGGTATTTGTTAAGTTTTTTTATATATATAAGAACTCATGAAATAATTTTGTCGTCTCGCAAAGGTTGTGGTATATTTCGTAATATTGATAAACCTGATAGATCGTGATTCACCAGCGGTCAGGGAATCAAAGTAAAGGGTTTTGTGGTATAGGATGACAGTGTGCAATACATAAAGCGTACGGACGGATAATACCTGGCATTCTCTATAAAGAGAAGCAGTGGGATAACGAAAGGACTTGAATGGCATAACTTTGAGCACTGATTTTTGTGCTCGCTTTGCTTTAATAAGGGTTGTTTTGCACGCTCCTCCCCAATGGTTTCTTCCCATCTCAAAAAATATTCCAACGCGCCTAAAGAAGTTTTCACTTCAAAAATTATGAATTTACTTAAAATTATTATTTATTACAAATACAATACAAAGTTTATTCAAATTCAACAAAATGACATCGTGTACAATATTTTATGTTAGTAATAGATTACTTACTTACGAGTAGCATACATTTTAAAGAAAAGATAAGTAGTAAGATTTCAACATTTAAGAAGGTACTCGGTAGGTTTTTTTATATTTGCTTTTGCGGCTTTAGTTTCACTGCGGCCAGGAGGCCTATTGTGATCGCCACTTGTTTTTGTGTGCCCCTAGGTTGTGGGGGCGTTCTTAGGGGTGATAGATGTTAGCTCTTCCGGGCTAAGAATGTGTTTGCCCAGATGAATGTGTTTACGCATTAGTGGAGCACACTCGCCTAACAGATGTAAGGGTGATTCTGCCGCCTCATTACAGAATCTGCAGGTTTGTGTATCGCATAGCATAGCTTGAAAATATGCTTATTAAGTCAACAGTGTCAGGGTTCTGACTATAATGAGGAGATTGTTTCTGTTTAGCTGTTACTAGGTACATAAAACAATACTAGTACCCACACTAGGTTACCCTGTGTTGTGGGTGGCTATTCTCTTCCTGTTTGAGTATTGATTGATTGATTGAAAATACTTTATTGCACTTATAAAACTAGTGCAAAGGCGAACTTAATGCTAAAGAGCATTCTCTTCCAGATAACCTTAATTTAATTTTATTTTTTTAATTTTATTTTTGAGTAGGTAAGTAGTTATCGAAAGGTTGTGTAGAAACATACATTATACGAAGCGTATTATTTCTCTGTGACCAATAGGTACTCATTACAATATTTTAGAACATACACTAGTTAGTACATTAAAATAAAAAATAAACAAGTACCTAAACAAAAATGAAGGATTTTACAGCACTCATAATTTCTATCAGGAATAGGGTAGGTGCAACTATATAGTGTTAACAAAATAGATCAGCGGCAAAAACCAAGCATAATTTTATCTTATAACAGTTCAAAAAATGGTTACATTAAGATTAATTACGATGCATTATTAATGTGTATGTCCTGAACCACATAATATAGAGTTTAAATGTATGCTTTAAACTAGCTACATTTGTATAAAGTCGTCGGATCGATGGGAAATGAGCACACTCATGTCCAACCCAAATTCTATGTTTTAATTTCTAAATTGTAAATTCTAAGTTCTAACCTGAAACCTTATACTGTTGTGTTGTTTATTGACCGAGCGAGCGAAGCGTCTCAGTTTCAAGATTAGCAAAAAAAGGCTTTTGTTTGTCTGTCTGTAGTTCTCGCCAACAGGTTGCATTTTTCAACCAATTTTGACAAAAATTAGCACACACGTTCCTTTATTTATTTTAATCTTTTACACGATCGCGATGTATGTTTGGGGGGAAAATAGGGTGGGAAAGGGGGGAAGTTTGTAGCGTTATTTATCAACGGATTGCAATCAAAGTTGAGAGGAAAACTTTTGACTACATTCTGGAGGAATGGAGGGAGGGAAAGGGGGGGAGAGGGGAGTTTGCTGTGGCGTATATGGACAGATTTCAATTTATGAATTTTTTTCGTTAAATTTATAACTACTTATACCAAGCAGACTACGGAGTTCTCTCCGCCTTCACACGTGAGGTCTACTGTCCCCACAGACAGAACCACTATTGAACACTATTAAACAGTGTTTAATGTATATTGTTTTTACAAGCTTTTTTTAGTTGTTTAAGTTGTTTGTGACAAACAGTAGAGAACTAAAACTATTGTGATAGATACGTAAGCATTCATAATAATAATTTGTAAACTTTAGACTTGTCCAAGTGCATGTTACCATATTTTGGTGAATACATGATATGAAGCCCGAGGTTGAATGTTGCCAAACATGGCTCTCGGTATCAAGCTGTAAGACTTTTTAACTCACTGCCTACTGATATGAAAGTATTCAAGAGTCCTTTCACTTTCAAGTCTTAAAGAACTATTGTTGAAGAGGTGTTTCTATACAATTGATGATTTTATGACATTTAATAATTAAATAGTATTTTTCTGATGTGTAGGTTGTTTCAATGAATCTGTGACGTAGTTGTAATAATTTTTAGTAATTTTATTTTATTTTTGTTGACATTTATTATTTTTCTTTTGACTTTTCATTATGTATGTTAGTTTTATTTTCGTTTATTAATTTTAATTTTATGACATTTGTTAATAATGAATATTGATGTAATTTGTGATTTCGAATACAATTGTTATTTGTTTCCTGAATAAATGAAGAAATGAAATGAAATTGTTTACAAACGTACGATACTCTTAATGATGTGAGTTTTGTTCATTTCTGTCAATTAATGGTTCATTAAACTTAAATATTTATTATTGATATTTCAACTACAAAGTTCGTGATTTAAATTCAATTTTAACGAATAAAATTATATCCGTTGTTTTCATATTCGATGAAGTTGGAATACGGAAATAACGAATTTGTGAAAAGTTCATGTTATTAGTTCCACAGTAACCGAATTCAATTAGAAATGGATGAGTGGCTGGATGTTCTAATTTCTAATAGATGTGTTGATCAAACAACAAGATTATTAGTAGATAGTTCTATATTATAAGCTCAATCATCACATATTCACATATTATATATAGACTACCTCCGTGGCGCAGTGGGCGAATAGCCGGCTGAGACGCAGGAGGTAGCGGGTTCGATTCCCACCGCGGAACAAATGTTTCTATGATTTACAGATATTTGTTCCGGGTCTGGATGTTTTTCTATATATTATAAGTATGTATTTACAAAAAAAAAGCATATAAGTATTCTATCAGTTATTTGGTTACCATAGTACAAGCTCTGCTTAGTTTGGGGCTAGATAGCGCTGTGTAAAATTTCCAGCCATATTTATATTTATATTAGGTCGTCAAACAGCAATTTCATATGTGTCACACGCCTACCATGGCCGGGCCTTCGAATAAAAGTTAAATTGTAACTTTTAACATTTGTGCAAGTGTGTAATGCTGTAATGTTTTTATATGATTAAAAGTTTCAACACAAAATTCATTTTTCCTATAATTCTGGCCTTCCTCTGAAATTTCTTAAACTTTCTGGCCCCCCATTAAGAAAGTTTGCCCCCACTGGTCTAGACATAACATGACGATGAATTTAGAAGTTCAGTTCCAAGCATGTGACCGCAAAACCGCGCCAGTTAGTCAGTTAGGAAAACCACAGGAATGGAGTCACTTCATAAATGTTTACACGGTACATGTTACATTTTTCGAAGGCTTGTCTGATTATTGTAAAAATAAATTGGCCAAGAGCGTGTCAAGCCACGCATAGTGAAGGGTTCCGTAGCCAGTACAACTGTCATATTATAACACAAAGTTAATTTTATAGTTTATTTTGCTCATTATGTACGAACATTATAATTAATCGAGCGAAGCGAGGTCTCCAAATCGACTTGGACAAATCGGCGTTGTATGTATGTAAATATGTATGCATGTTTGTTTGTTTGTCCGAGGATAACTTTCGAAGTGTTGATCCAATCATCGTAAAATTTGATGCATGGGTAAGTAGGGATGGCACAATTTTGGTGTGAATAAATGAGCAAAAAATATTGGGGGTTCACGAGGGGTAAAAAAAATTAAAATGGGACTATTCGATCAAGTGGGACGTCAAATGAAAGGTCTCCATTATTAAATTTTGATTCCGTTTTTATTTTTAGTAAACCCTTTGTAGTTTTTGAGTTATGAACCATAATAAAAATTGAACTTTGACGAAATTCAAAGGATACACCAGTGACCCCATAGTGCTGTAATTTGGTATGCGTGTATCTTACGTGACATAAATATAGGCAAAAGTCTGAAATCTAGCATAACTGCAATTTGTACTCCAAAAAAGTATAACCAATTAATATGAACTCCCGTTACCTGTAATTTTAATGAAACTATATATCAAGTTATTTGGTTATTATTTCGTGCCACTATTTTGATAGTCAAAGATTACGAATAATATATTTTTGTTTTTATGGGAGACTCGCGAGATCTTAGTTCGGGGGCGAACCACTAGTAATATAAACAGTTTAAAAACCCAACTACAGACATATGTTGGTCACTACTGCTCGTAAACTAGTAAACTCTACTCAGCTTTATAATTCTTGTGATCTGACCATTAGCCGTTTCATGTCTAGCCAAGAAGAGCCTCGAAAAGCCCGACAAAATTAGTGTCACACACTAATTTTGACGGTGAGAATCGCGTCAGATGCTCTGTCAGAAAGGTATAAAACTCAAATTTTTTCCAGAATAGTCACCCCATTTTTACTACATGAAGTAGGTAAAGTCAGCTGTAAAATTAAAAGTGGTTGCTGGTAGCGTTCAGTTCATATACTTGAACAGTTCACTACTTTTTGTCAAATAGAGAATTTGTTTTGTTTCTATTTATCAACAAACATTTTAGTATTGATTTTTTTGTTTTGTTGTATGCGTTTGTTATCTGCACGCCTCAAACAATGCGGATAAAGTCATCAAAAACTTTTGATGACTTTTGTGTGGATTGTTGAATCAACATGCTGGCGGCTACGGTTCGGATACCACAAATGCTATTTTATTTCAGCACGAGTAGTCTTGCGATAACAGAAGTTTTCCTGAGTTATCACTGTCAACTTTTGTTATATTTTTTGGATTGATTGGCTCAGTTGATATGTCAATGCAATGTCTCTCGCACACGAAACTGCTGTACAGTGTGCAATTCATAACAATTCAGCATAGGTTCTGTGAAAAAACACTCGGAAACTTACCGAATCGATAGACGGTTTAGCTTGTTTTGATCTGTGCGTGTCTGTGCTTCATTGGTTCGAGATATGTTTTATGGAGCTGGGCTGTCCCATCTCCATACATAGATCCATGTAGGCATCTTTTATTGTACCTAAATCTATATATTTTTCTTGCAAATGATTTCATTTTTTTCTACATACGAACATATTTTAAAACTCAGTAAAAAATATTGAACTGCCGATTTAGCTCAAATATCACATCGAATTCCTCGAAAATATGCTATAATAGAGATGCCGGCAATAGTTGTTATAGCGAAATGTCGAATACCGATTGATCGCCTTTCCCTATGGCGAACTCGCCATTATTACTCAACAAAAAAAAAATATATACATAAAAATTATTTCTGATGCTGTTTGATTTAAGAAGAAAAGTGCAACCAACTTGATCCCAATCATGCATAAAAACTAGTTTATTTGCACCACACCTTTTTTTTAGCACAACTAAAGCCTAACTAATTAACTTCAACATGACATGACTGATTTTCGGTTAACTATTTATATGAATGATTATTGTCTTATATATTATATACGTCTTTTTTTAAAAAAAAAGTTTGATTATGTTTAAGTCTGTCTTTTTTATTTATTATAAGTTTATTTTAGAGAATTATTCACCGAATGTAGAATAATACTAGGTATTATTCGGTATTCGACGAATAACTATGAAAAGTCGAGTAACGCCGAATAACGAATAACAGCAAGTACTCACGGCATCTCTAGCGAGAATATAGTCTAAAAATCCAGTAATTGGATATTTTGTTTTATTGCGTTAGAGTAAATAAGTTATGTAAATTATGTACAGAGTTAATTATTTTTCTGTCTCTTTGTTGTTGTAAATCAGGAAAAATTTTGTTGGGAGTTATTTATCTCTTTGTTTGTTGTTGTTTAATGCACGGGCCCGTTTATTCGAGTATATCATTATTCGGCGTCTAGCAAGAAGTTAGTTATACAACTTCAGCTTAAGAAAGCCGACAGCTGGTATGTATACAACTAGAAATACTATGGTGTGCCTGATGAAGTCCACCTTCTCAATGTTGGTCGACATTTGCCAGAAGCGAGTAACTAAATACAGAAGATAAATATGGTTCTGCAGTACATCAGCAAAGCAAAGGTGAGTGTGTTTGTTTGTGTGTGAACACACCAGAATGTGTGTGTATTGGTTCCTTCGAATCCCGTGTCACGCGTGACACATCTCACGGTGCGCATGTCAGCCCAGCTAGTCTCTTATAGGCAAACGTGTTCCATCGCAGACTGCATCATCGCTTACTATACCTAGATATATCTTTTAAATAGAATTGAGAGGTGGCAAAACGTTGATATTGTAGATGAAAATGTATTTGAGTGATTAAAAAATATCATTGTTTTTAGAAAAAACAAATGAAATATACTCTTCAATACCACATTATAAACTAAGTAAGTATTTTAACAATAACGTATACAAACGCGTTTGCGTTTTCATAATACAACTTGGATTTATTTATTGTTTCGTTATATTTGCTTCGTAGCACACTTGCTACGGAGCTACGAGCTTGCTACGCCATCGTCGAACATTTCAATGTTCTACAATTACCAGAGCTACGAGTAACTTGAGTTGTTTAATGGTTCCATTTACACTTGGAAAGCAATTTAAGACTATTTTGTCTTTAAACGCCTGACTGCCGAGAGATACCATTTCAACCGCCTAGCAGTAACTGTGTTGCTGTATAATTGACTTGACTTGACTTTTCATCCTACTCAGTGACGGTGCAATACAATGTCATATAGGCCAAATCTAAGTTGGACGTAATCTGTAGTGAAAACGAATAAAATCAGGTAAGCCATGGATTTGAATCTTTAAAAATACAAAGCTAATTTTGCAGTTGTTTATAGTCGTTTCGTGGGAAATATAATATGAACGATTTACGAACATTTACAACAGAACTGCTTGTAAACTAGTAGAGCCTACTAAGCTTTGATAGTTTTAGTTTTATGTGCTACTACTATTTGTAAATACCATCACACAATATTGAACTAGCTGTTGCCCGCGAATTCGTACGCATTACACTACTAAATGTGTACTAATTTATAACAACATATCACATTAATTTATGTGATGATGTTCAGTGTGGATGTTTGTTTATTTGTTTCTCAATCACGTCGTAATCGCTAAACCGATTTCGATGAAATTTGGTATGTACGTAGATTTTAACCTGGATTAATACATATGTTACTTTTTATCCCATACATCAGGTTATAAAATTGCAGCTACATTAAGTGTCCTACAGTCCCACTCCCTTTAAGTTTAATATTGTTGCAATGGTGAGCCATACAAAATGCTACCCGTAGTGACACCAGCCCACTCTACATACTTTTTTTATCAATTATAGGATATCGTTTGACCTCGATCTCGCCTGATGGTAAGCGAAGATGCAGTCTACGATGGTACACGCTTGCCTAGAAGAAACCTTTTGACTCGTGACTTGAAGACCCCCAGGTTGTAGTTATCAGGAAACACCGACTCAGGCAAGGCATTCCACTCTTTGGCGGTGCGCAAAATAAAGGTGAAAGGGTACCGCTTTGTGCGTATGGGAGTCTACCATGCAACGGTGGCGCACCGTGGATGGGAGACATAGGCGCAATGATGAGTAACACAAAAAAATTCTTAGCTGTTACCAGCAGCTTTGCGCACATTGTTTTAGGGTGTAAAAATACATACAGGTAAGTTTAAGAGACTCAAGTGAAACTCTACTTAGAAAAAGCAGGCTGAAAAACTCGGCGGAAGCTGAAAGTTTGTTATCACCCATCATTGCGATCCTATTTATGTTAAAGAGGGTGGGCTGGGGAATGCTGCGCTCGCTCCAACTTATTTGACAAAACTTTTGAATCCTAGCGTTTGATAGATTATTGTTATTGTTGTGAGTTGGTCAGGGGACGTTGCAGTTTTTACAATGTTTTATGGCTCATCATTGGGACAATATTAAATTTAAAGGGAGTGGGCTGCAGGATGCTTATGTAACTGCAATTTTTTTATGAATTTACCTAACTACCTATATGGATTTAGGAGAGAGAATATATCTCTATTTCTACGTATTTATATCTTTATTAACCTTGGCGTGAAAGGAAACTAAAGATTTTTAAATCTGACTTATGAGACAAAAGGTAACATTTATCTTAATTTAGGTTTAAAAATAAAGTTTTGCAAAGTTTGAACTCAATTCGTTCAGTAGCTTTGTCGTGAAGGAGTAACAAAGACCAAAATCATTTTCAGTATAGGAATTTCATCAAATATAGAAATTTTGACACCCCAGTTTTATCCCACGGGACCCGATTTATGGAATAAAAAGTAACATATGTGTAATCTAAGTTATAATATGTGTACATAACAAACTTTATCAAAATCAGTTCAGCCGTTACGACTCTATTGATTAAAAAACAAACAAATAAACGAACATCCAAATTTCATATATATATAATAATAGTGTGATTCACTTCTGGCTTCATGATCAGACCCTGGTAGTAATTATATAGTCTCGCAAAAATAATTTAATCGAACCCAAACACGATAAATCTACTGTTATACATAACAGAATTCTGTTGATTCCCTGCTGGCTCCATCATCAGATGCTGATTTATTCATTATAATTTAAAAGAACACACACACGACCGTTCTAGTAACTGTTATCCATTAAGGACTTCTCTTGGCTTCATCATCAGCCCTGGCCCTATGTGTAACCGTTATAAATCTCACACAAATAATTTAAAAGAACCCAAACATGACCGTTCTACTCTTATCCATTAAGGAATTATGTTGATTACCTGCTGGCTCCGTTACCCTGGTCCTCAAAACAAACATAAAAAAATAACAGAACGATTTCATTTTTGACGACATTAAAAACGACACCACGCTCAAGTTTTTCATATAAGAGGTCCTATTTTGACTTTGGGTCAGAAAATATTTAAAATCAAGCCACTACTACTAAAACCAACTTTTACTATTTCGAAATACTCTGAAATCGGGCTAAAAAGAAAAATGAGATTTGGTTGGCAAACAAAGTGGTCCTTTGCCTTTTTTCGGGGAAATTTCTGAAAACACTAAAATATATATTTGTTTATTTTATTAGGGGAATCTACATTTAAATTTTGATCGGTCTACTACTATCGGTAACTGTTAAACAGACTATTTTTGTTTTATTTCGAAAATAATATTTTGGACCCCATGGGGTGCGAATGTCAATAAAATATTTTCTTAGCCAACCCGCACACCCTAAAAAGAACACACCCTCTATATTTTAAGTCTCTAGGATCAGTGGTTTAGGCTGTGCGTTGATTTTCAGTCAGTCCCATAACGGTTACTTATTATATTGATGATGATATTGTTGATTTAAAACGATCGATTTCCCCGTCTTCAGACGCTGGTAGTCAATTGTATTGTGAAACGTCTCGCAAAAACAATTTATTAGAACCCAAACACGATACATCTACTGTATATAGAGAGAGAGTAGATCCTCTCCTAGCTCTATCATCAGACCCTGGTGGTCTTACCATGATAAAATGTTTCATTATTTACCTATTTATAAAAAGCATTTATACAAAGTTATACGTTCGTAAAGGCAATTAACATTGTTTTAGAACAAACTACAACATCCCTTTTCAACCCTAGGGGGTGATTTTCAGATAGAATGACTATCCCATGTTTCATTATGGACCTTGCTTAGTATTTATGTAAAGTTTTAAGTCTATTTATCCTAGAAATCATATTTTGCCCCACAAAGTTCACCATCCTTTTTCACCCTCCCAGGAGATGATTTTTGAAAAATAAAAAATACCATATCTCTTATTTTTGTTATAAAATATGTTCGCCAAGTTTCAAGTTTATAAACCCAGGAACCACGATTTTTCATACAACTGTAAAAACCATTTTTGAACCCCTTAGGCGATGAATTTTCAAAAATCCGTTCTTAACGTGCACATTCATACCACAAAGAACATACCATCCAAATTTCAAGTCTCTAGGCCCAGCGGTTTGGGCTGTATGTATATGCCAGTCAGTCAGGACAACGATTCTTATATAATAGATGTGAAAGTTTGAATGTTTGTTTGTTTGTTATTCAATCACGTCGTAACGGCTGAACAGCTAACCGAAATTTGGTATATATGTAGATTATAACCTGGATTACCATATAGGCTACCTTTTATCCCATAAATCAGTTCCCATGGGATACAAATGTCAAGTCAATTTGCAACCGCGAGTTTAGCTTTATTTCGAAGTACACATTTAGTAGTGTAACGCGTACGAAGTAGCGGGCAACGGCTAGTTTAATATACAAGGATAGCGGTTTGGGTAGCAGGGAAGGGGGTGGAAATGGGAGAAGAGGCGGGGGGGGGGCACAGGTCTATACGAAACTGGCAATTTTGAAGCTTTATATTTCGTAATCGGATTACTGTATCAAAAAAGTGTTGATGCAGCTTCGTAAAGTTTTTAAAATGTTGCCTCTGACTGTTTTCATAAAATTTTTAAATGAATTTATTTTGCCAACGTCGATACAATTTGTATATACAGGTAGCTTAAAGCTAATAACAGGTTTCTACGTTTAAACATTTTAATGATAGATTTCGGTAACATAAAAATAACAGCCACAGCTGTTAGCCTATTTTAGAGATACAATCAAATAGTATTAGTAAGTTGCACACTGCACTTATAATGAAAGGAATTTAATGTGAATTATTGCGTTTAATGTGGTATGTAAATAACATGTTCAAATGAAATTAATTGAAAGCAAATAACTGAGATACACTATGTAAATACCTACTTGTTTATTCCTTTGATAAATGAATCTTGTTTTATCAATTTCATTTAATCTCGTATGTGATCTTTTTTGCCTTCAAATATAAACACATATCAAACTAAGTTATGGTGATTACAAAAAGATATATTATAGAATATCTTTGAAAACAAAATGATCTGGCACTGCAAATTTAGCTTTGTACACTGATTTTCAGAAATATGTATGTGATTCCAAAAGGAGATCATTCTGTCCATCAAATAAAACATTTTTTCAATTAGCATTCTTTTTAAGAAAAAATACATGATATTTTTTATTTTATTTTAAACTAATAACATTTAGGCTTTGAGGAGCAAAGAACCTAAACCTAAATCCTATAACTTAAACTTTTATAAAGTTTTAAGATTATTCGCCTAAAACAGGTGCTATGCAGTTTTTTTTAACTTAAATCTGCTGGTTTTTACCAGGTGATTCTTCAATGAACAACATTGAATTTAGGAAAGCTGGCATAAACCTTTCTCCTCGTGGTCAAATTGGATAGTCAACTGATTGGTTCAACATGAATTGTTTTCCTTGTGGTCAAACTATGTACTTGGATAGAGAAAAAAAATTTAACGACCTATTACCAACTGCCAGAGGATGGCAAAACGTATCACATTAATCACACTAATATTATAAATGCGAAAGTTTTGGTGTTTGTTAATTTATTTGTTTGTTACTTAATCACGTCGTAACGGCTCAACCGATTTTGATGGAATTTAGTATGTTTGTAGATTATAACCTGGATTAACACATAGGTTACTTTTCATCCCGTAAATCAGGTCCTATGGGATAAAAATGGGGTGTCAAGTCAAGTTGAAACAGCGAGTTTAGCTTTATTTCTAGGTTACCTACACATTTAGTAGTGTAACGCGTATGAAGTCACAGGCAACAGCTAGTATTATAAATATGAAAGTTTGGATGTCTGCTTGTTTGTTACTCAATGACATCGTAACGGCTTAACAGATTTCGATGAAATGTGATGTATACGTAGATTATAACCTGGATTAACGCATAGGCAACAAACAACGCGTGAAAAGCCGCTGGCGGAAGCTAGTTTTTATAGCAAAGCAAGGTGTTCTCTTTTCTAAAATTACCCAGTCAGCGTTTGAACTGTTTCTGATCTGTCAGTTTGACCACAAGGAAAATTATTCCTGTTAGACTAATCAGTTAGACTAACGAGTTTAACCACAAGGAAGAATCCAAACAAACAAACTTCCTGAGTAATGTCAATGAAATTTAGTTAAAATAGGTATGATAAAGCTAAGTTAAGCCGCCGCGTCAAATTTATAAAAGTTAATAATGTAGATTCAATTTGGTTTAAGTCCAGCACTATGTTAATTAGTTTATAATATACCGTAAAGTAACTGTGAATCTAAGTATTAATAAATAAAATAAATAATCCCTGTTTAACCCTTCCTCACCCTCCTATCTTAAAGAACGATTCAATTTCCTCCATTAATCCAATCCTCGATCTTTGCGTTCGTCTAACACACTCCAACTCAGGACCCCTGTACACTCCTCCTCCTACATTGATAAGTCTATTACAGTGCAGGCTGTCCGATTATGGAACGCGCTGCCGGTAGCTATCAAATGTGCCAAGTCACTTGCCATTTTTAAACGTATGCTTAGAGAACACTATTTGAGTATTTGTCGATAAATATATATGTATTTATTCCTAATGAATATTTTTTGTTTCCTAAATAAGTAGTTATTATTTAGGTTCATTCATACGAGTATATATTATAGGATGTATGTATTTATGTAGTACTCGTATGTTATGTACACCATTACACCCCAGGTAATGTCCAGGTAATGTGGTAGAGATCGCTATTCAGCGATAAGACCGCCAATTGTATCACATAGTTTTACGGTGTTTTGTAGTTGTATTGTTATTAGGTGTGCAATAACGAATTATCTAATCTAATCTAATCCCCTTTCGGGAAAACACCTATATTTCCAAGTAGGAAAATTAAAATTTTGCTAAATTAAATAAATACAAGTAAATTTAGTTGATAACGGTATTAGTAGGTAGTATTTCCTTTTTTATTTGTTATAACGATGTTTCGGCTGTATTGTAACAGTCGTGGTCACGGGTTGACTCTAATATCGTTTAATCGATAATTATGTACATTGATTGTGAAAGTTTGAAAAATACTATTAGTTTAGTTGTTTCAAAGGAGCTCAAGACTCTCAACCACGCTTAGAGTACTTGGGCCACATCTCAATAAGTAACCCAGACTACCTCAAAAGGCCGATGATCACTGGGTGAATTTAAGAACTGAGACCTAGAGGATCCTGCATTGCACAGACAAGACAAAAGCCAATTCGTGTCGCCGGGGACCGAATGAATGAATGATAACACTTTATGGTGCACCATATAAACAAAAAAAATACAAACATAATTGAAAACACAAAGCAATGAGTACAATGGGGGTCTTATCGCTCAGAAGCGATCTCTTTCAGACAACCTTTGGATGGAGAGGATTTTGTTATAACTAAGATAATGGTCGGGGGTGTACATTTATGGCTAAACTATTTATGAAGAGAGTGCGTCTAAAACCAAAATAAAATATAATTAAATAATAAAATTTATAAATAAATGGTAAGAACTTTTTGTCCCTTTCTCTCTGAGCGCCGATTCCTTTGCATTGCAGAGGTTCCCTCTAGTCATGACTCTCTTTTATAAGTATTTCACATATTTCGGTATTACTCCAGTGCATAGTACTAGCTTCTATGATAATTTTTATGCCATCCGTGCAGCGCGTCTCTGAAACGCGTTACCAATAACACTACGGTAGGCCTCAGCCTAAGCCATATTTAAATTTAGGGTTAAAAGTGTATATTTGTCAGAAACGTCGTAGTATCGCACAATCTATTTATATGTGTAATCGCATTTATTAGCTTATATTACATATTATTAATATATGTTCATAGTTGATATGTATTTTTATATAATTAATGTAAGCACATATGTTTTTACATTAAATATATGCTTTAAGCTTAGCTTAAAAAAAATACTAAACACAATTCGTACTTCGATCATCAAAATTCGATTAAGTTGGTACTTAGTTGGTTAGCGCAAATATTGGTTATCGATAACGAACTTCCAATCAGTTTATGAAATTTAAGTGATTGGTAATTATGTCTAACGTGTTTATGGTAAAATTTCGAACCGCATTATTCTGCACGAAATATTTAGATGGATTTCAAAATACCAGTTGTTTGTTATACCTAGCCATCGACAAAATGTCGATGGCTAGTTATAACAAACAATGTTTGCTTTTGAAAACAATATAATACATGCTTACATTTTTGTTATAGAATGTTGCAATACTTTAAGAATCCATACCAATATTTAGTATAAATGCGAAAATAACTCTATTTGTTTGTATGTTACCTTTTCACAACTAAACGGCTGAAACGGATCGTAATGAACTTTGGCAAGAAAATATGCTATCTTTTGTCTCAAAAAATAATCTTGAAGGGGGTGAAATAAGGATTGAAAGTTTGTATGGTATTTGGTAAGAAATAAAGAAATACATGTTTCAACTTTTTTGACAAATTATCACTAAAAGAAGAGGGGTGAGGGGAGGGGGTAAAGGTATTCTTTGTATGCATTCTCTATGTACAGTAGAAAGATTGTGTCCGGAATTGGGACACAGGCAAGTTTTTAACCGACGGCGCAGGAGGGTAATGTTTTTATTGGCAACGCGTGCGAAGCCGCGGGAGTGTCAGCTAGTACCTACGTATACAAATACGAAAGAGGTCATTGTCCTCACTCACATGACTTCTCTCTATTAGTACTAAAACATTCACGATTCGGATATATTCGACTCAGTTCATCTACGGTCTCCGTAATTATGATCTGATCTGAGTCTGAGATCTGAGTACGCTTGAAACTGAAATGGTTCTCAATTCTTGATTGATGGATTTGATGTCTTCTTTTTTCAATTCTTAAGATACCCTTTACGATCTAAAATGACAATTTTCTTTCCTCTCTGATACCCATGTCTGAAAACTCAGCTATCCCGAGACTCTCAACGTGTTTCCGGTGAATTCTCTCCCTAATCTATAGATAGATCTTTATTATAAATACGGGATTTATCACGTACCGTCTTATCGGTGTTTCGACCGAAAATGTTTCGGTTCAATTCGTGAACCTTCATCAGGGTGAGTGCGATCCGCTCCGAATAACGTCTCGCCTCGCACTGAAATCACTAAAATCACGAAAGTTTTCTAGATAGATCTTGTTGGGCACAAGTCACAACAAACAAACATACATTTAAATACACAATAACAAAGAGAGAGTGATTCGTAATATAGTATCATTTAATTTCATTTCATATAAAAGCGAAGGCTAATCCATTATTTAATTAAAAGGTAAGATAATAGAACATTGTCCTCGTGCATTTCAGTTCAGACGAATCGACGTGTTCGAATCGAGTCCAATTATTATTGGAATGTCATATTGTTTGAGTTGAAAACTTAACTAACAAAAGGTTACTTATAACCTTTGTACCTCCTACCTTTCTAATCATGATACCTAATAAGGTTTAGATAAATTGGGGTCATCATGATGACTCATCAGCATTTCTTTCTGGATTTGCCGCTAAGGGTCTCAGGTTATAAGGTCATTGTCTTGGCATCAACTCCGGGAGTAATTGCTTTCAGGTCGCTGGGCTGCACCTTGTGGGCGTTCATGTTGGCCAAGACTTAGCATCTCCATCATCCGTCTTATTCGGAGTTGGGTACCCCAAGATTTTTCAAGATCGTAGCTGCCAGGGTAGGGACCGGGCAGTCAACATGTCAAAATGTCCAGGGGTGTCAAAAGAATAAAAGTGGCAGCCACCAAGTTGTTGTATTTCAAAATTACAGTGGAATTAGTTAAAGTCATTGTTTTTCGTTATATTTATTTTCATTTGTTGGTTTTTTTTTTCCTGTCCGGGCGCAGAGGCCCGGCCCGCGAGCTAGCCTACATGATGATCCTCTGCCATAAGCAGAGCCTTTATTTAGGTAATTTTTTAATTGTTTGCCTTTATTTCTTATTAACTAGGTACAGGAATGTCGGTTCTTACATTATTACATTTTATTTTAACTAGACGCTATACAGTATATTCGTCTTCATTTTTATATCTACTATTCATATGTCATTCTTAATAGAAAAAGTGTACCAACATTTCTTACTTGTCTTTTTGTTTAATGGGGTACTTAATTTTATGACTTATATTTTGATAGATTGCAATTTAATTTTTGTTTACTTTTTCTTGTTTTTATGATCTTTAATCCAATTTAGTTATAATAAAATATATATCTTATCCTTTATTTGTTTCTTATGAACTTGTTAATATTTGTTCTACTTATTTAATAAAGTATTTCCCAAACATTTCCTATTGGTTTTAATTTTTATCTATTTACTTTGATTTTATATAACATTTATGTTTTAAGATATCACAGTTCGTTTTTATTTACAATTTCTTGTTTTTATGATCGTTATTCTAATTTAATATCACAATCTTATTATCTTCCACATTATTCCTTAGATACTATATTTGTATTTAGTATTTCTATTTAATAAAGTATTTCCCAACATTTCCTATTGGTCTTACTTATCTAATTACTTAATATCTTTATGTCTTATTATAATAACTAGGATTTTACAGTTAATTCTTGTTTACATTTCGACTTATAATGCTACATATACACTTGTTTTATATTAACGTGCTTATTATCTAATTTTTCTGACTATTATTTTATTACCCATTTTACATTATACTCAATCTATTTCTACTTTTACATCATTGACAATTTTTATTTATAATTTAATTATTTTAATTTTTACTGAGGGGCATCTTCAGCTGTAGGCTATTGTTGGTCTTGCTAGAGCCTCCCATTTTCTTCTGATGCTACAGCTGTCGCTGAAAGCGTTGTGTTCCGTGTTTTCCACTTTAGCCTGGACGCAGTTACAGTATGTCGGGGCAGTTCCGGCAATCCAGTCTTTACAATGCTGTTTTAGATGGGGGCCTCCGCAGTGACTGCATTTGGTTTGCGTTTCTTTACAGAAACACCGACCATGTCCGTAGCCGAGACACAGAGAGCATTGAACCAGCGGCGATTTGTCCTCCACCCTTACTCGCTGTAGGTCGATGTAAACTGTCTCTATGTCCATCATACGCTGATATATTTTCGGCGAGACCCTCATAACTATATGGCAGCTGTATGTGTTCCGCGTCTGTTTCCTGTAGGCTATCTGGATCCTGTCTTCGTTCTTGTCGAGGCCGAGGATGAGAGACTGGTTTTGGTTTCTTAGCGCCATGACAACATCTTCATCCATGTCTGTCTCAGGTGTCATCGAGACGCTCTTGAGGATCACTAACGGGTCCTTGTTTTTTATATCGGTCACGTTGAGTTCTTTCGTCTTGCTCAGTCTTTCCTTTACCTTTTGCCGCTCATCCTCAGTCCTGCATCCCAGTGGTCAGTGGGTCAGGTCAGTAGGTCAGTAGGTCACTAGGTTTATGGGTCAGTGGATCAGGTCAGTAGGACAGTAGGTCAGTAGGTCAGTCGGTCAGTAGGTCAGTAGGTCAGTAGGTCACTAGGTTTATGGGTCAGTGGGTCAGGTCAGTAGGTCAGTAGGTCAGTCGGTCAGCAGGTCAGTGGGTCAGTAGGTCAGGTCAGTGGGTCATTATACAAAATCTCAGTAACTACTAAGCGCAGAAATACGAAACTTAAAATGAGGTTACTTGTTGACAGACCCAATATACTGGCACACAAACATCACGCGTACCTTCTCACTATACTAATTTATTAATTAAAAGTATCAGAACTTGGTCAAAATTTAGTTTTTTGAAAAATTTTAAATTGCAAATCTAATCGAAATAATAAATGTCATAAATTGGCTTTAGAACTTTTTCCCTACCTGTAATTTCCAGGGTACCTTGAATGTGGGTCAAAAGGTCAACACATAATATCTTCTAAACTGCTTCACCAAAAATTCTCAAATTTAAAACATACATAAAAAACCTAATTACCAACCATATGAAACAATAAAATTAACACCTAAAAGATTTACTTTTGGAGTTATAAGGTTTTTTAGAAACACGATTTTTAAAATTATCCGTAAATGTCAAAAATTGACCTTTTTTAACTTTTCAAAATGCCTCCGCACTCGTCGCACTGGTGTCCAGGTGCCTCCGTTTTCGGTTTTTGTCCAGCTGCCCTGGGTCCAGACCTCGTGGCCACGTGGTTTTTGGTTTTTCCGGATTAACTTCCGTGTTCCTGCACGGAAAAATCCGGAAAAAGATCCGACGTGTAGAGGCCCACGAGGCGCTCCTTCGGGCAGTGTAAAAAACAGGGGTCAACAGTGTAATAACTGCAACACGGTCTTCTTTAAGCGTCCACTCCATATTTAAAAATGAGTAAAATTCTAAAAAGTATACGTTTTTATTTTCATGAACAATTCGAAATTAGAATTTTATAAACTTTTTTGTGGCCAGCATTCTAAAAGAAAAGTTTTTACTGTGTGACAATACTTATGACCTGACTAGGTATAGATATTGTTCGATTTTAGATAATTTCGCTATAACGTAGATACAATAAGTTGACAGCTCCGTGGTGCAGTGGGCGAATAGCCGGCTGAGACGCAGGAGGTAGTGTAACCCCCCCAACCCCAAAAGAAACCCCCCCTATATAAACAAACACGACCCCCCCAAACCCCCAATGCATTTACACACGTTTAACCCAGACAACAATCTAAGCTACCTATCTACCATATAGTCACGACCTACCTACTTCGCAAATTATTCAACCCTATTAACATCTACCTTAAGAGTGTATTGTGATTAATTATTTTGGCCTCGTGATTTATCTAGTATTGCGGTAGGAACCCACACGTCGCGATATCCGTAATAACTCAGTTTCTTTTAAGGAATTTGAGTCTAGTACCAAAGATCATGCTACCTACTTTATGAGAGAATTAAACCTATCTAAACACATTGACATACCCATAGAATTCTAGTTAGTGATAATTGTGATCTACCTATTGTAAGCTTGGTGCTAAAGTTATAGCCTACCCACGGGGAACGTATTGATGTACCTACAAACTGATTATCGACATTAATAATTGTGGCTAAGACACTTGTTTAAATATCTTAGGTCTACAGCCCCACCACCGCTGTGAAGACAATGAGATTCGTAATTCAAAACAATTATTCCCGAACCAATATATGGAATCCAAATTCCACATTCTGTATTCAGGAACAATCACTTTAACCGTCACTAATTTTTCCTACCCTCAAAATAAAATAAATCTCGGCTCCTAAGATTTTCCATCCAAAATTCACCCCATTTAACCCTCAATGTAAATAACACGGATATCCAATAATTACATTTAAATTCACACAAATAATTTACTCTGTTTGGATCCACTTCAATACATTCCTGCACGAATCTGATTACCAAACATTAACACAAGAACAATAATTGCCAATGGCAGTAAGTAAAAATTCCTTCCCTCAAAATAAAATAAATCTAGGCTTCTAACATTTTCCATCCAAAATTTACCCCATTTAACCCTCAATGTATATAACTCGGATATACAACAATTACATTTAAATTCACACAAATAAATTACTCTGTTTGGATCCAATTCAATACATTCCTGCACGTATCCGGTTACCAAACATTAACACAAGAACAATAATTAAAATGGCAGTAAGTAAAAATTGACAAGCACGTACCTTGGTATTCTCTGGGTGTCTCCGCAGGCTGCTAGCGGGAGAAGAACCACAAGGGAAAGACCACGAGGCAAAATCCCACGAGCAAAGAGCGCGACCCAAGAGCCCACGAGCAATGTCCCCAACGAAAAGATACCGAGATATCACCACTCCCTAGAAGAGCCCGAGAAAGCGCCCCGAGAAGGTCACGAGAAAACCAGAGCCAGGGAAAAGCGCACGAGAAAAGAGATCCCCCCGCGGTAAAACGTCCTGAGAAGTTCACGAGGAACAAGAGCACGAGAAAAGAGCTCCCCGCGGTAAAACGTCCCGAGAAGTTCACGAGGAACAAGAGCACGAGAAAAGAGATCTCCGCGGTAAAACGTCCCGAGAAGTTCACGAGGAACCAGAGCACGAGAAAAGAGCCCCCGCGGTAAAACGTCCCGAGAAGTTCACGAGGAACAAGAGCACGAGAAAAGAGCCCCCGCGGTAAAACGTCCCGAGAAGTTCACGAGGAACAAGAGCACGAGAAAAGAGATCGAGCGTTTTTTTTTTTTTTTTTTTTTTTCGAATGGACTAATCTCGCCGTTGGCCTCTGAGGCCGTGACAGCTTAACCGAACTTTTGGCGAGCGCAGATGGCGCTCAGCCCAGTAAGTTTTTTAGGCAACTAGCGCAAGGGCACCACTAAGGTACGAGCCTCGGCTTGGGCTGTTGCCGGGGTGGGGATAGGAGAGAAACGCCCGGGTACATGTCTGTACCTCGTATAGGCGGCGACTAAAGGGACTCGTCGACCTCGCCGGCGAGGTCGGTGTTTCTGTGAAGTGTTTGCTCTGTCTGATATAGATGACTCACCTTCCGCATTAGCAGAGGTGATTTCGTCATCCGGGTCTCCGAGAACGTGTCTCGGACGACGGAGGATTTTGTTGGCGGGCGGATCCAACGGGTAGACCGGAATGGTGTGTACCAAAGGGTTCGGATGATTAGAGGCAAGTTCATAAAACCGCTTGGAAGCGAGCTTCATGAACCTGGCTATTGATTCTAATTTCATATCGCGATGTAGGTCGTTATTGCGAAAGTACCAGGGCGAGCCTGAGGCTTTTCAGAGATCGAGCGTCGCCGCTCCGTCGTATTTAAGGCGTTCAGTCCCTTCCCCCCGTACTTCAGCCCTCCATCAGCCGTCTCCGACCTCTAGCGGCGAGTAGCGAAAACTATCTCCACAGATGATAAATTATTTTATACAAATACTAAATTTATTCAACAGTAAACAAATGGCTTCACGTAATTCATGAAAAAATGCACAATCAATTATTTTCTATTAATAATATTATTATTTTGTAATATCACGAAGTTTCATATTAATTCATTCCCGAATGTATGATAGCATAGACAATATTCCGTTCTATCCAGCTTCGCCTTCTACTTGCATACCCATAATGCCGTGTATTGAAACCTATTCCATAGAGAACTTGATAGTCTGTCGATCCCCTACCGGTGAGCAGTGGACCTCTTCCCATTGACAAATTGCTAGTCATTCGACCCCCTTTCGGTGAGTAACGAAACTCTTCTCATAGACGATGAATGATTTTGTACAATCTCCACGTCACTTCATCCAACAGCTACTGTCATCTAGCGTCATGATAGTATGTCAATTTACAATTTATCTAGATCAAACACCGCATACAATAGATGAGTAATCCAAGAGATGGCACAAGGCGTTATAATATATTGAAGCTTTTTCTAAATCCCAGATTGATTTAAATACGTAATGACTGAATTAACAAGTATGTGCTATTCATAAATATTAATATTTTATAATATTACGAAAACGAATGTTTATTTCTGAATTTGTTACTGTGGAGGAACCATTCCGGTCCGGCCCGTTACAGTAGCGGGTTTGATTCCCGTCGCGGAACAAATGTTTGCATGATCTACAGATATTTGCTCCGGGTCTGGTTGTTTCTCTTTATATTATAAGTATTAGTGTGGGGCTAGATAGCGCTGGGTGAAATTTCCAGCAATATTTATTTATTTGATTTATTTATTTAAGTGTCTGAGAAGAAATTGAAATCCCGAGAAACTAATTTAGATAAATCAATCTACATTTTCATTTACGTATTTGAGCCATTTGGGACCATATGGGGAACCGGGGCCCATCGCGTTTTCCAAATTAATTCTGGGTGTCTGGTTGAAGTGACGTGTGATCCGAGAGTTGGCGCTTATCTGGGCCAAAGCGTAAGCATTGCAATTCAGCAATTCATGCAGCACGTGTCTTGAAGTCACTTCCATCTGTAGCAGTTGAGCTATGTATAGATCGTTTGCAACGGCTGTGTCATAAGGTAATGCATACCTTTTCATGGGAAGAATAACCCCATCCCTTAACATATACAACATAATACGTATTGTGAAGCGCTTTGTGTTAATGTACTACATGCTTTATAGCTACATAGGGGCACGTTTCTTAAGTGCATAACCTACGAGACAATACTTTGTTATATGCGATGGTTTCCACATAACATCAGGTGGGCCATAGGCTTGCTCCATCTTCAGGTGGTATATAGAATAAATACATACGTATAGATTGTGGTAGTTTTCGTTTCTGTGCCACTAAATGCTGGAACTCCCTCCCTCCACCATTACGTGATCTGCTAAGTAAGCCTAACTTCAGAATAAAGTTTATGAGACACCTAATAGACTTGCAAAAGTCTGTTCCGTGATTACGCTTAAGTATAGGTATGAAATCAGTTTTCTATACTTACTGCTGCCCCAGCGAACCCGAATAAATTTTGTTCCTACGTCTTTTAATTTTTTAGTTCATTTTTTTTTGTTTTGTCTACTAAAGTGACAATGTGGCACAGAATGTTTTTAATTTTTTTTATTTTATTTTTTGATTCCTAACCACTGTTAATATGGGTACTTCTTGTCTATTGTATATATTTATTCATTATGCATGCTTTCATTATTTTGATAATCTATTTAACGTAAGCTAAAACTATATACTATCGTCATTATTGTTTTTTTGACTATTATTTATATGTTATCGTGCTCTTTTTTATTATGACTCTTATATAATTATCTCTTATAAAATCATTTATATATTTTTTTAAATGAATAATTCACTTCACAGTATTGTAACTTTTGTAAGGATATTTATACATTTTTTATATTGTTATTATTATTATTATTTTTTTAATTACTATTTTGTACGTTCGTGAGTCACCAAAGTCTTGTGCTGAAAATGAGCGTTGTAAATTAGTTTAGAGCACATGCTGAGCGCAGGGCTTTTCGCATAATTCTGTACATGGCAGCATTTCTCCATACATACACTTTAATTGCCGTATTAAGTATTATTTTTCTTCCTGTGTGTATGTTTTTTTAGTGTGTATAATTATGTAAGTTTATGTGTTGTGTCTGCTTCTTGTGTACAGTTTATGTGAATAAATGTCTTCTTTCTTTCTTTCTTTCTAGATTCCCAAATAGATATTCCTTTCCAAAAGATGCTGACTGGCCAGAAATCCGGACTAATTAGTACATCCTTATACTTCACCAGAATCTGGAGAGTGTAGGACTTAAAGTTAGTAGTTTTACTGGACTCCAGTCGCATTATTGCTACCTATCATAATGTTCTTTGTTACGGGCCATCAAATCTACATCATAATTACAAATTGAGATCGTTCGATGTGGCCTCTCTGTAAAATCGAAATTCGTAAATCCATAAAATTATGATGTATGGACTTATGAATCAAGACTAAAGATTTATTCAGATTGATACCGCAATATTTCCTAGCAAATTGTTTCTCTTCTCGAATCTCGAGTAGTCTTTCAGTTTCAGCTAAATATGGTTACTAGGAAAACGTTTTATTATGCGTATTTATTATACCTTTAGTTTTGTTATTTAATTTAGGCTTTTATCCAATCCTTAACTATTTTCTCTAAAAGAAAAGGAATTTGCCGTAAAAATTTGTTCTTGCTCCCAGTACCCATACCCTCCGTGGAACCGTAATATTTTTACACATCGAATACGTTTTAAACGTTCAATTACAACAAAATAAATAAATATTACTGGACATTTCACAGAACGCTATCTAGCCCCAAACTAAGCAGAGCTTGTACTATGGGAACCAGATAACTGATAGAATACTTATATACTTTTTTATTGTAAATACATACTTATAATATATAGAAACACATCCAGACCCGTAACAAATATCTTTAGATCAGGCAAACATTTGTTCCGCAGCGGGAATCGAACCCACTACCTCCTGCGTCTCAGCCGGCTATTCGCCCATTGCGCCACGGACGTCGTCAAATTAGTAATAATGAGTGCCTGAAATGGCAACATCGCAATGTACTCGTTATGTAGTACCTCTAAAATGTATTTTACTATGAATACGTTTTTAAAATTGCTTCCATAGTGGGAGGCTATTCAAAAAACAAATGATAACAAAATTGGGGGATACATTTTGGTGTTGCAGCTACATAATTATCATCTCCATGCAAAATTTAATTACACTACTGGACAGCTAAAGGATCAAAGAAATCGTTACGCTAAGTGAGGACTATGACGCATCGCGCACGGTGGAGGGGAAAGCGCTGATATTTTGAGGTCATTTTGCTGCGTTTCGAGATTTCCATTGAGTATGACCAAAAGGACTTCTTAGTGTTCAAACATGATTAGAACATACATAAAATAGCGTATTTTATATTTTGCATAGAAAATATTACCTGTTACTTAAAAGTAGTCACGTAAAACACACGGCCGTGTCCATGACAAAGCCACACCCCATTTTTTTACAAATCACGAGGCACGCATGAAAATATATCAATTTTTAGGGGTGTTATGAATTAGGAACTATTATAGTTTCACCATGTCTGTCTGTCTGTCTGTCCGGCTACAGCCGTAGATAATTAGCACAGTGAAATAATATCTCCATTAGTGTTGTACTGAAGAACATACAAAATACGTAAGTGACGCCTAACTTATAACGTCCAATTATACGTTCTAAATAACGATACTCTATAAATAACAATACACTATTATTCCATATCAGCAAACTGCTGGTACAAGTGTCATAGCATCCGGTGCGATGATAAGGAAATCCCATTGAGCAGGAAAAGTCCCGGTTTACAAGCTCAATTGATGTCGGTGAGCGGAAAATGCTTACGTAAACTAAAAATGCAAGAAAATGGGATCGCAATTGGACGTTTTATTCGTTTTATTCGACTGCAATAGTTCGTTGCTTTTTTTTGGCCCCTTAACAAGAAGTATATAGAAACTTTGTTTTTCTGTTAAGCATTATATTAACTTACGGTAATCCGATCGTTAAGCTCGGCAAAATGATCCTAAAACGTATTTAGGGACTAAAAATGTTTAAATTCGACTTATTTGTATAAATTGACAACATTTTAAATAATATTAAGCCACTAAATACGTTGCGCAAGACCCCCTTAATATAGGAGCCAGACTAACCGATATCACCAAAACTTTCTTGTCCTGTTAGGATATAGAGTTGTTAGTCAGAAGAAAATATAATAAACAGAGGGCTTAGCTAAGTTACAGTCGATTAGCGATGACGCTAGTCAATAAGTCCGAAAATGTATGGGATTTGACACATGCTATAGAAATACCACGTGATACAGCGACAACAAATGTATGTAGAAATCGAATAGATTCGCAGCGAATGTATTTTGGCTACGGGCCCTGGTTCTTTATATTTACAACTCATGTATTAACCTTAAAGTTAAACAACTGTTGAACGCATGTTTAAAAAAATCTTTACCAGTTTTTGTATATAATTTTTTTAAACAGTTTTATAGTTATTCCACCAGCGAGATTGGTCGACCACATCAATAAGACCGTGGGTCGTACGTGGTTCAGACTGGCACAGGATCGGGAAGAATGGCAGAAACAAAGAGAGGCCTGTGCCCAGCAGTGGGCTGAGAAATATGATGATGATGAATAGTTATTAATTTTTTTTGTGGTAGATTCATTAATATTTGGACCTTATATATTGAAAAGTTATAAACAATGAAAAAACTTATAGCATCGTGTAAATTAAAGACAAATAGAAGACAGCAAAATAATAACTTTTATGCAGAATAAATGAACCAATGAATTGGTACAAAATGATTATTATTTACAGTTAATCGTCAACTCGCCCGCTTAAAACTCGCCTGGTCAGGCGAGATAGCGTTTTTCAGAAAACTTTGAATTTAAAAGTGTTTAAAAATGTATTGGATAAATGCTGCCTTTGTGTTTCTCATTTGATAAATGACTAAATATGTTTAGATTGGTTTAAAAAAATGCATTATTTATGTGGTTGGTCTATATAGATGACATAGCTTGTACAAAATTTTGTTTCACAACATCATCTGTTTAGATCTCGTAGAGAAGCACCAAACATTGTCTTCTCCAGGTGCAAATACCACCTGATAAAGGCTGCTGGGAGCCGTTGGGTGCAGGCTGCACAAGATTAGAAAGATCGCTCTGGAAATCTATGGGAGGCTTATGTTCAGCTGTGGTCGTCCTGGGACTGATATGATGGTTATATCATCTGAAGCAAATACGCTAAGAAGTGAAGGTTGGATTTTAAGATATATGTGTATACACACCAAACATGTAGGTATATTTACTTGTTGTTAAGTATTTTTTATACCACCTGCTCGACAAAGTCAAATTATATGTCATGTAAACCTCACTGAAAGCAGATGATTAAAGGTCACAGCTCACTACATCAACCCGGCACTCGACATGCGCCGCCTCGCCTCGAGTGGTTAGTATTCTTTATATGAAATTGTATGAACGCGCGCTCACTACATCACCTCTAGATCGTTTCAAGGCGTCTCGGTGACCCCGCGCGGCGAATGATTCACGGGAGCACAATGCGGCGGCGATACTTCGCTCCCCGCCTACCCGTTATTTCCAGCCTTTATTTTTAACGTGTCGGTGTCCACTCGTTGACCGCGTGAGGTCCACGGGTTGACCACGCGGCATTCACATTAACGAGGCGTCCACCCGTGGTCCACCCGCTGTCAATGAGGGAACGCCGAACGGCGAGGCGGTGCGGGTCGGGTGCCGGGTTGATGTAGTGAACTGTGACCTTTAGAATCATCGGCCATCCTAAACTCACCGACAGGCTGGAACAGCTAAGTCAACGCCGTGACATCGGATCGCTCAGTGTATCCTACCGCCTGTATAATGGGGAATGTTCTGAGGAGCTATTTGATCTCATCCCGTCGTCGAGATTTTACCACCGCACTTCTCGACAACGTAATAAAGCTCATCCACATATCGTCGACAATTTGGTATCCCGCACCACAAGCTTCACGCGAACTTTTTACCCCATACTTTCAAGATGAGGGATGGTCTGAGGTTTTCCCATTAGGCTACGACATGGCACGCTTCAAGAGAAATGTGTAGAGGTTTCTACAGGGTGGGGAACGCATTGACAATACCCCGGGTGTTGCCGGTTTTAATAGGCGACGGTGAGCGCTTACCATCAGATGGGCAGTAAGCCTGTTTCCCCACAAATTACATAAAAAAAGGGCCTCGACTCAGTACTATGTCCACTCGGTTAGCAGTTGACGCAGTTATTCTGCCGAGACTGCATAATTACCCACTAGACCCTGTGATGGCAAAATTAAAATTGTATGATGTTAATGATAATGCCAAGTGAATTGGATATAAAAATTACATGAATAAATTACAAAAATAGTATTAAAAATAAAAAAACCTAAATTAAATAATTAGAATTGAATTAGAATAATAATAATAAAGAAAAAGGAAAATACCCTAAAACTAGCAGGTAAAGGGTGCGTTCGCACCAGGCAACACAGTTTTCTGTATCTGCTGTAACCAATTGTTTTTTCCAATGCTCTGGATAAATATAATTTGTGTATCTCTATCATTATTATAAATACGGGACTTATCACGTACCCTTTTATCGGTGTTTCGACCGACGTATCGGTTTAATTCGTGAACCTTCATCAGGGTGAGTGCGATCCGCTCCGAACCACGTCTCGTTTTTGTTGTTATGTTTTAAATACATTTTTTTTTTACAATTTTTTGATTTTACTCTGGAAGCATACAAATCAAAGAAATGGTACTCGAAGGTGTCATAGTAACGTCATCTCTTAGAAACTATGAGTAGTTTCTTATGCAACCTGTTTTGTTATGTAGGACATTAATTTTAAGCACAATCGTATTAACTGAGATGGTAGTTTGAATATTTATCCCGTAATCGATACATTTCCAATAAAAACAACTAACGTAAATCGGTGGGATCTTTTCGACGATGCCGTTTAGTCAGTTTAACAGGTACCTACTTACACGTTGAATTAATATTATTTCTTTACCTATTTTATACAGGTTGTTTCTTTGATATTTTAGGACTTGATGTTAAGGTTGTTTGAAAATTGAAATTTTCTGTGGTAATGGATTTAAAAAAATCTAGTTTACAACAATACTAGCCATTAGCCCTACTCGTGTTTTAATTTAATGTCGTACGTAACAAAACACGTATTATACAACGACAAAATCAATCTTAGTGTGGAGTCCGGATACTCAGTTGAATCGAGAGCTGGAGGCACTTGAGGACAACGAGAACATGAGTAGTGAGATATCGAATGTATAAAAGCTTTCAAAGTGGTGAATTTCTTTAGAGCTTTTACTATTCGATACTTTGCTGCTTCGTATTCAGCACATCATAAGATGAAGAAAACTAAAACAAGGTACAGTTATTACAACAATGAATACAGCAAAAGAAAACACGGAAAAATAAGCATTAGAGTTCTACAACAACATTAAATGGGTACTGGGTAAAACCATATAAGTACCTGGGTCATTGGGTAATGATATGTCAGACGATGCTGATATCGAGAGGGAACGTTTACCTACGGTAGTACGAGCGCCGACCGCAACATTGACTATACGTTACTTGATACAAAGATGGGCTTATCTTGGCCATGTTAAAATTGAACTAATTGGGGTAAAAAAAATATTTGAGTAACGTACAAAAAAAGTACCTCTTCCGGTGAAAAAAATAGCTGGCAAATACGTCATCTGATACCAAAATAATACTTATGGCATCAAATACTTATTTAATGGGAGCGATAGAAAACCCCAGTCTGCCAGATTCTGTATGGCCGAATGTACTTGGCAGCATGTTTCCAAGACTACATCCGAACCCCTCTACCTACGTCATCTGATACAGTAGGGCGTTGGAAAATCCAATATGTTGGCTCGTAGATTTGCGCGTTGTACTGCGTTAAAATAACTGTTTAGGGCGTATTGTACCTCTTTTTAAACGTGTGGTCTATGGGCTAAATATACGCAGAAATCCTGCAATGCCTTACAGATCCAATACAGTAACGGCTTTAGAATGTTGTTAGGGCTGCCAAGGTTCTGTTGCGCATCGGATGTTTGCAGACGCGCGTACCGATGTATTCTACGCGATCATACCTAAAAGAACCGCATCCCTAGAGAGCCGCATGCGTGGAAGCATCAACAGCTTCCTGACCGTTGCTGTTGTGTGAGCTTATCTATCACTAGGCGCTGGATGGCTTTGCTTAAGCCGATCACATGCCTGGTGTGTCGGTAAATACGCTCATGCTCCAATATTGCAGTATTTTATTATTTATCTTTATCTTGTTGTGTACTTACTAACAAAATTTTGAAGTAAGATTTTTTGTGTAAAAAAAAAAGTTTTTTATTTATTATTATTATTTAATAACTAATACAGTGTAAGTAAAGTGTACAGATGATGAAACTAGACCTAATTTTATTATAAAAAACCTATTTTCCTTCGTAATTTTTTTTTAGATCGTATCTTTTGAGGTAAATTGTACTAGCAATAATAATTGCCTGAATTTGAGTGGTACTAGCAATCATTACTGTTTTGGTTTTAACATACCTAATAGTTAAAAAAATAAGTTTTCTTTACAATGGGTTCACAGATACTAAAAAAATGTTGAGGTGAACACCTAAAAAAACATACCTTTTTTCCCATCGATAAAGTTGGGTCTAGTTTTGCTCAATTTCAAACGTGCACTTTGACTGTCTCTCTATATATATATCTCTCTAACTCTAACTCCATTTGGTCGTTCAAAAGACACTAAAGGAATTATTATAAGAGTCTCAAAACATTATCACAAAAATATAACAGAAAGTATTTTGCGAACTTTCGCGATTGCTGATTTAAACGGGTATTTATCGCATATGTATAAGTTCTTAGTTGATATGATTTTGTTGATGTTTGATCGAGCGAAGCGAGATCTCCAAATCAACTCAGGCAAATCGACGTTGTATGTATGTATGTTTGTTTGTTTGTCCGAGGATAACTTTCGTAGCGTTTATCCGATCACCATGAAATTTGGTATATAGGTAGGTAGAGATGGCGCAATTTTGGTGTGACTCAATGAGTTAAAAATGTTGGGGAGTTGTTGAGATATTGGGGTTCAAGAGGGGTAAAAAAAAAATGAATATGAGACTATTAGCCCAAATGAAACGTCAAACAAAAGATCTTTATTAGTATATTTGAACCATGTTTTTATTTTTAGTTTAGTTTTTGTAGTTCTTGAGTTATTAGCCATAATAAAAACAAAACATTGACAAAATTCACAGGGTACACCAGTGACCCAGTGAGTACATGAATTTGCTGAAATTTTGTATTCGTATAGCTTTAGTGACACAAATATAGGCAAAAGTCTGAAATCAAGAATAACTGCCATTTGTACCCCAAAAAAAACAATTAACAAGAACCCCCCTTACATCTAAATTGAATGAAACTGTAGGTCACGTAGGTTGGTTATGCATTTCGTGGCACCAATTTATTAGTCAAAGATTAAAGCCGGCATACACAAAGATTACTAAACGTATTTAGCGACTAAACATGTTTAAATTTGAAGTATTTGTATGATTTGGCAACTCCTTAAATCATATTTAGCCACTAAATACGTTTAGGCATCGTTGTGCATGTCGCCGTAAGAATAATATTTATTTTGGGAGATTCGCGAGATCTCAGTTCGGGGCGAACCACTAGTTATATTGATTATGATGCTGATGGACTGTTTATCTAGTTAAATAGTTAATACAGTTAGTTAGTTAGATTGAGATGTATTCACTAGTTCAAGTTTATACTATACATAATTTTTATAATAGATTTGAATATTATCCTTGTTACCACCATAAAGTTAAATAACAGTTTATCCTGTGTTTAAAAAAAAGTGGCACTCCAGGAGTGCCGACAGAAGTGAAAACTTGAACAATTACGAGATACTTATATACAGAGGTGTCGGTAATGGTAACAGTGTCGCGAGTTCAATGATTTTTTCCCATCTCAAAAAATACCCAACGCGCCTAAAGAAGTTTTTACTTCCAAAAACTCCTTACCTACTTTTGTATAGGATTTTTATAAACACACGCTAAACAGTGTTTAATTTTTGTGTGGTAAGATATGTTTGTGTTGGTCAATATATTTTGTTTGGCATTACGTAATTGAAAGTGTTCACAACTGCGGTTTCGTAAATAGCCCAGAATTTGCTTCTAGGCTATTTACGAAACCGTTCCTACATTTAATTATTATTAAGTTTCTAGCGACATAATGCAATTTCAAAATTATGAACCTTATTTAACTTTATTTAATTTTATTAAATAAAATATTATATCTTATTGATACCCTTGCGATATCTCATCTGTCTGGTATAGTAGTTGGGGTCGGTGTGGCAGCAAGTTCAGCCGAAGATCTCAAGCGGCGCAAATATGGAAGTCTCGATAGAGCTTACGTATTTGAGCCATTTGGGGTCGAGACCTGGGTCCGTGCGTACCGGGGCCCATCGCGCTTTCAAACTTATTTCTGGGCGTCTGGTCGAAGCGACGTGTGATTCGAGAGCTGGCACTTATCTGGGTCAACGCATAAGCATTGCAATTCAGCGGGGCAATGCAGCTAGTGTCTTGGGGACACTTCCGCCTGGTACTGATCTGGAGCGGTTAAGCTATCTATAGATCGCTTGCGACGGTCTTTTATTAACTCAACTGTTTTATCTGTATTTTATTGTAAATAATTGTATATTCTTTCTGTTATTAAATAAAACAAAGTCGTATTAGTTACACCATTTATAACTCAAGAACGGCTGGACCGATTTTTATGATCTTTGATTTATTAGATTTGTCTCCGCCCGAATAGCAGAATAACTAATAAAATAGCGGAAAAATTCATGTAAAAAAAATATTATGAAGAAACAATGGCCGACTGACAATTGTATCGGTGACGTACATTGGTAGCCCGCGTCATATGCACGTCAAGGCGGTAATAACTTTTGAAACTATCATTGTTATGAAAACTAATTGTACTAAAAATGGGATATTTACCATTATATGTGTGCCATGATCACGGGTCATGCAACTTCGTTGAAATATCGGGATAATCAAAAACTTACAATTCATGGTAAATATCCCGCCTTTTATTATTCACATATATTTATTTTAAAACTCGTTTATAAAATTTACATTTTTCACTACAAAGTATCTTAAAAATATTAATAAAACATTATAGCAAAAAATATATTTATAAAAACAGTAAACAATCGACCGCTATGCAAGGCCCAAGCGATCGGTTGCTAGGACTGCAGAAAAAGAAACCTTCTAGGCCCGTAGCCAAGTTACATTCGCTTCGAATCGATTCGATTTCTACATAGGTTTGTTGTCGATATATCACGTGATATTTCCGTAGCATGTGTCAAATCCCATACATTTTCGGACTTATCGACTAGCGTCATCGCTAATCGAATGTAACTTGGCTAAGTCCTCTGACTATGCGCGCCGTTGGGTGAGGGTGAGGAATACCCCCTCCAAATTTAAAGGTTTAGGGGTTAGTAATTTTAACCCTTTTGCCACATTTTGCCCGCGACTTCGTACGCGTTACACCACTAAATGTGTGGGTAACCTAGAAATAAATCTAAACTCGCTGTTGCAACTTGACACCCCATTTTTATTCAATGGGAACTGATTTATGGGATAAAAGGTAGCCTATGTGGTAATCCAGGTTATAAACTAATTATGTACCAAATTTCATCGGAATAGGTTTAGCCGTTACGACGTGATTGAGTAACAAAGAAACAAACAAATAAATAAACAAACATCCAAGCTTTCACATTTATAATATTAGTGCGATGTCCACCAACAGTTGTTAAATCATAAACATTTGCCGTAGTCCGATAATGTGGCCGTAGTGTAAGAAAAATAGATGGTCATAGAACATTGTAGCCACACGTGTCATAGAGCTTTAGAAGCTCTATTTCACGTATTTAACTCAAACGAAATAATTTATTGTTGGTCGGGCCTAAAAAGAATATTAAGTGCATATTTGTAAAATTTTTATTTAAAAATAATTCTCATTAAAAAATATTATTGCGAAGTTTGGAATAAAACCGCAAACCCAACATTCCAGAGGTCAGTGAGACTTGAAAAATGCACCACACATTTGAGTCTATGTAACACTGATATATTAGGCCTCTGGAGAGTGTCGAGAGCACTGCAGTAGAAACCCGAGCTGAAGTGGTCCGGCCATGTTTGTATCTGTCTGTTTTTTATCATAGGAATGTAAGATATCCTACACAGGGTGATAGCGGGTATATAAGGTGTTGCAATTTCAACTAAAAATAATGACGATACTTCCGTCATTTTTGAAACCATATCACACTAATATTATAACTGTGAAAGTTTGGATATTTGTTTGTATGTTACTCAATCAAGTCGTAACGGCTGAACCGATTTCGATTAAATTTGGTATATATAGGTATGTAGCTTGGATTACCACATAGGCTACCTTAATCAATTCCCATGGGATACAATGGAGTGTCAAGTCAAGTTGCAACAGCGAGTTTACCTTAATTTCTAGGTTACCTACACAGTTAGAAGTGTAACGCATACGAAGTAGCGGGCAACGGCTAGTAATAAATAAATATTTTTTTTTAATTAAATACTTTTTTTTTGTGTTTACTGCCCTGCCGTAGGTATGCACCGTACGCGCTCTGTTGGCTGGTTGGGTCATAGTCTGTGCATTGAACGAGCGGGGTCATTAAACGAGCGGGTCGTTGAACGGCTCGTAGTAACTTTTTAGTAATCTGTGGCATCGTACAATACGTTAGTTTGTTCGTTATATTTCGTCGAGCAGTATTTTATGTTATTCTCGAGATTTTGATGACACAAGAGAATTTTATGGATACAATTTTTGTTTTTTTTTTTAGAAATCGTCCCTTTAAATTAATTAGTTTAAATTACAACATATGTATATAAATACAGGGTTTATATCAGTAATAATTCAGGTATAATGAATAAGTACCGCGTCGTGCAGTATACCGCGGTCGTAAATACAGAGTCTTCGTGCGTTGTGCATGAAATCCTTAGAAGAGGCTGTGCATGTATATTATTATTATATTAAGTCTCAAAGGCGCGCCTTTGCGCTCTCTATCTAGGCACTAAATTGAAGAGCAGCTAGAACCTTATTGACAACATTGTAGCTCTAATTAATTAGTACCAGCATAAAATGACATGCCCTGTTTTCAAAGCACGCAAATTGTGTAAAGTACATTATTAAAGTACATTTTCCCTGTAGGCAAATAGTGTATAGTACATATAGTCATTTACATACATTTGGGTATTTATATGAAGATTTTTAAAACCATCTCAAAAACTTTCAAGCCGGACGGGAAATTTTTAAAAGAAAATGTTTTTGAAATGGTTTTAAAAATCTTAGCATTTTCCGTAAGTGTTCTGATAACACACTAAAAATAACATATTCATATTAATTTACGAGCTAAAATTTGAATGATTAAATGTATACTCGTATTAATTTATATGTAATATAGGCATTACAGCTCAAAATAGATTTTTTTGAAGTTATACTTCTTTTGGCGCGTTTAGAAAAAAATATGAGACTAATTATTACGATGCGCGCGCACACTGACAACCAAAAAGCGACATGATGAAGTTAGCTGATAACTGTCTCGCAAGTTTCCGTGAAAACTCATAACTATATTTCTTAATTTATCATTCCGTTTACTTTGGAGTACGGGATGAAATCTTTACCAATTTTTATTCTGTTACGCCAAAGTATAACTTCTTACGTGCGTACATAAGTACACACACACACATTTTTTTTATACTATTGGTGATGGACCAAGCATATGGCCCACCTGATGTTAAGTGGTAACCATCGCCTATAACAAAGTATTGATTACGTATTTTAAGTTCATACTTACCATTCATAAAGTTAAATCCAATTGACATAGTTGAAATAGGATTATTATACGTTCAGAGAGAAAGTTATACTGATATATGTTGATATATGATATATGATGAGATAGCTATATAGTTATCAGAGCTTGGATAGTTAGCGTTAAAGATAGGAATATTCCTCAGTACAGCAATTACCCATTTCACAGAGTCATTGACTGTCACTGGCTCGGATAAAATCAATTTTCCACAATGAACGTAGAATGAATGCTTAAATCAGTACTTATTATATGTACTGATCGCAAAAGTTTGAAAAATACTATGAATGTAGAAGGCTAGAAGATTAATGGTGGTATTTTGGTAAAACGGAACAAGTAAGCGCTCCCTCCGATATCTCTCCTCATAGTATATTCCCATTTGATTGTTTTAATAATAAGAAATGATAATAAGATCAAATTAAAATGAGAAAAAAGTGGCACTCCAAGAGTGCCAACAGAAGTGAAAACTTGAAGAATTACGTGTGTATTTTTTGAATCGTCAGGAAATATTTTATTGTGCAGGAAATACGTTTAAATGAAGTGTTTTTTTTCATTTCACTATAATTACGTTTTAAATTTAGCGCTCAATGTTTGGGTATTCAAAATTTGAAAGCAGACTACACTACAGATACTTATATACAGATATGTCGGTAACGGTAACAGTGTCACGAGTTCAATGGTTTTTTTCCATCTCAAAAAATCCCTAACATCTGTAGTTAATGTCGAGTCTGAACTATTGTGAATTAAAGTAAAATAAATACACGTATTGGATACACGGATTTATTACAATACATTTTGTACTCTGAAATTATTTTAGCGTTACGACGGTAAACCTAAACTACGTTTGAGTATAACTTGGCCGATGCTGTTACAACACTGTTCCAATCTATTAAAATCACGGAATAAACCTCTACCGTCTAGAATACAGCAAAGAGACTGACGTACAAAAATAAGTTTTTTGTTGAAAAATTACTTTTTCGAAACAAGCTTTTATAAAATTCATAATCGGAAATTCAAAATCCCTCTAACAAATATGCACTACCTCTAGTAACTGTTTTCCGCATTACACAAAGGTTAACTGGAAGAGAATGCTATCTATATGTATATAGTATTAAGTTCGCCTATGCACATATTATTTTTATTTTGTGCAATAATGCATTTTTCATTCATTCATTTGGAACCGCAAGCAGATTAAAATGAGCCCAAACACTAATAGTATAATCCATTCAGAAGTTAATCCGTCTCCATCATGAGACCATCTCCATGGTACCATATTATTGCATTGTCACCGAAGTTACATAATGTATTCAAAATTTCAGCTCAATCGGTTGAGGGGAACGGGTTTAAAATTCAGTTGCAAGATTCCACCCGGACAAACACATACATTGCAAGTTAATAAAAAGCTTGTAAAATAAGCAGACATATAGTTGATTAAATCGAGTCTGAATTATATATAGTTTTATCATATTACATAATAAACTTACCTAAACCAAAAAAACTAGCGCCAAACGGTAAACCGTATATGTTTTTTATTTCCCGCTTTGATAGAAACTTTCTTTGGCACTCTAAGTGCGCTCACAGCGCGCTTCAAAATATCTATGTTTACCCTAAGGATTCTATCGATTTTCTGAACTTTTAAGTTCGCCTATTACAATATTAGAGAAATTATATTTTTTTTGTATCTAATTTTTTAATAATGAAAATAAAATTGATATAGCACACTTGTACTAATCCATTTGTCATGTTTCATTAAGTTTTTTTATTTTTACTAACAAATATGGATCTTTAACATCTGAAGTAAAAAAAAATAAATATTAGATATTGCTGGACTTTTCACACAGCGCTATCTAACCCCAAATTAAGCAGAGCTTGTACTATGGGAACCAGATAGCTGATAGAATACTTATATACATTTTTTTTTGTAAATATATACTTATAATATATAGAGAAACAACCAGACCCGGAACAAATATCTGTAGATCATGCAAACATTTGTTCCGCGGCGGGTATCGAACCCGCTCCTCCTGCGTCTCAGCCGGCTATTCGCCCACTGCACCACGGAGGTCGTCAACAAGTCGTCAAAAAGGTGTGCTTAATAAATGAATTGAATTGAATTGTATTACTTATGGATATATGTTTAATATGTTTGACTTCGTATATGTTTGACGTAAATGTCAATTATAATACAAAATATATATTTAATGTACTGTCCCAGTAACAGTTTTATTATATGCATGTATAGATTTCTTAAATCTTACTCATATATCTTGTAGGTACTTGTAGGTACCTTGTAACTCAAGGCACTATAATTTCGAATGTGCTAGAAACAGATGATCACTATCATAAACACTGAATAAAAGATACTGAATTATAAAGTAAAGTTTATAGGTATTATTTTTAATATGTATAAGTAAATTATTTATTATGGTATGTTATGTATAACTATTAGTATTAGTATTTTACTCCGATGCCCTTTTCTGTGCACGTACCCACCACTATAATCGACTATATCTATCTTCAAAGGTTTGCTGGAAGAAAACTCTTATTAGGGTTAAGCTCGCCTTTGTTCATGTCCATTTTGTAAGCTGTTTCTGTCTGTAAATTGATTTGTGTACAATAAAGAATATGAATACAATATGAATATATAAAATAAAAATAATTTAAATCTGCCTTTAACAACAGAAATAATGTACTATTATTTACAATAAAATACAGAAGAAACAGTTGAATCATCTAAAGACCGTTGCAAACGATCTATAGATAGATAGACACTGGCTGCATTGCCCCGCTGAATTGCAATGCTTATGCGTTGATCCCGACAAGCACCAGCTCTCGGATCAGACGTTGCTTCGACCAGACGAGCCTCATAAGAAGGTTCAAGGTCACTGGGCGTGCTATGGAGGCTATGCTTGGTACGAGCTCTACGAGATCAAATCAGAAATGAGAAGATTTGACTAAGGTCACTAACATAGCCCAGAGGATTAGTAAACTGAAGTGTAGTGGGCGGGGCACATAGTTTGACGACCGTTGGAATAGATAGATTCTCGAGTGGAGGCGCGTTTTTGCAAACGCTCTAAGATCGTAACCTAAAAACTCTAAATCGGTTTTCAGTTTCAAAACCGGTTTTCAGAAATGATCAATATTTGTGTTTTTCAATCTTAGCGGTATAAAATACCAGAAAGAATTTGGAAAACGTGATGGGCCCCGGCACCCCATGGACCCAGGGTCTCGACCCCAAAGGGCTCAAATACGTTAGCTCTGTAACTTTCAATTGATGTTGTAACTTAAAGTAGCAGTCACCGAAGTTAACAACCAACAGTTTTGAAAGCAGAGTTCTATTTTGAATAGCTAGCAAGTTTAGTTAAAAATGTATTACTTAAGGATGTATGTTCTAAAGATGTTGAGAACGTGAATACAGGACAGGGTAATCCGTCTCAGCGAGACGTGTACACAGTATGCATAATGTTTGCATGAATTCCTTATTTAAAATCCCGTTATAAGCTAGAAGGTAGAAGGCTAGGATAAAACTATAATAGTATGTATTTACAAAAAAAAATAGTATACTCAATCGTTTATTGTATTCCACAATGTAATAATAGGTGGTAATTAATAAGTACATGTTCATTATGAAGCCTGTTGGTCACAACAATATTTTGCAAAGAGGACGTCATTGTTCTTGTTAGGAAAAATTTACGCAAAAATAAATTATGAAGAAAATTCATTTTCTCATACATAGATTTAGCTAATGATGGCCGATTGACAATACATTGGCAGCCCGCGTCATATGCATGTCATGGCGATACGAAGTTCGGTGGGTTAGCTAGTTTTATATAAATATTGCTTGACTTAATTTGGAGCTAGATAGTGCTGTGTGAACAGTCCAGGATTATTTATTAGTATTATGGCATCAAATTGATACAGGCATACACCTAAAATGCCGTCGACTTTTCTTAATGCCGTTTGAATCACGGAATATCATCATTGTTATATTTTCAGCCCTTGTCGATACACTTCTGAGCATCTCTTTGTTTATACGACTGCACTCGTCCCCTTGTACTAGTCTGAATTACATAACAGTTAACTGAATATCAATTTATGAAAACCTTGGTAATTTGAAGTATTTCCATATAATAAAATACTTTAAAAGTAGGCGTATCGTTTAGATATTGGCATTACGCTGCCCGAAACCACCGTTACTTTGTTATTGCAATATATTAACCTTTTTAGTGACATCCCTTCTATAAACCAACAAAGCGTTATAATGACTAGCCAGACCAGTAACTCATAAGACAAGTTGAATGAGGTTGGATCACTTGTATCTGACATCGCTGAACTTGAATGGAAGTTGTGACGCCAGCGTGTCGGCTGGCTTCAAACTTTAGACTTTGACTTTGACGACCTCCGTCGCGCAGTGGGCGAATAGCCGGCTGAGACTCATGAGGTACCGGGTTCGATTCCCGCCGCGGAACAAATGTTTGTATGATCTGCAGATATTTGTTCCGGGTCTGGATGTTTTTCTATATATTATAAGTATGAAGTATTTACCAAAATAATAGTATATAAGTATTATATCAGTTATTTGGTTCCCATAGTACAATATTTGCTTAGTTTGGGGCATTATATTATTATATATATTATAACGTATTATATATTATACTAGTGGTTCGCCCAGAACTGAGATCTCGCGAGTCTCGAATAAAAAGAAAAAAATATTCGCAATCTTTGACTATCTAAATAGTGCCACGAAATACATAACCACTACTTGACCTACAGTTTCATTCAAATTACAGGTAACGGGAGTTCATGTTAATTGTTATTTTTTGGGGTAGAAATTGAAGTTGTCTGGATTTCACACTTTTGCCTATATTTGTGTCACTAAAGCTACACGCATACCAAATTTCAGCTCTGTGGGGTCACTGTTGTACCCTGTGAATTTTGTCAAAGTTCAGTTTTTATAATGGCAAATAACTTAAAAACTATATTAAACGTGCCACTTGACCAGATAGTCTCATTTTGGATTTTTTTACCCTCTTAAATCCCAACATCTCAAACCCTCCCCCCCCACCCCACCCCCCACATTTTTAGCTCATTGTGTCACACCGAAATTGTGCCATCACTACCTACCCATATACCAAATTTCATGATGATCGGATAAACGATTCGAAAGTTATCCGGACAAACAAACATACGTACAACGCCTATTTGCACAAGTTGATTTGGAGATCTCGCTTCGCTCGATCAAATATTATCATGCACAACCTCGAAACGAGGCAAGCTCTTGAAAGATTGATGAGCTTTTCTTGTAACTAACGCAAAGCATTTACCCATTTATCCGATGTCAGTGCAATTGCTAAGCGCTGAAATCGATCGATTTTTTGACGGGTTGTGGTCGCAACTAAGGGATTGCTATTTGTAGGCTGGTAGCAGCCCTTATTACCGACGGGTTGCCTACTGGTGCTGACTGCTCACCAGCAAGTAGGCGACTTGGCTCGTAGCCTAGTTCGGAGACAGGATCGATCAGAGGTTAACCGCGGTGTCCCCGAGTGATCATTTGCTCATTTGTCGCTATATGTTATCACTAATTATATAAACAAATAATTAATGTCAATTAAAACTAAAACAAATTAGCCTACATAGTTTTCGCAAAGCATTTTTATCTAGTTTTATCATCATCTTATCAGCAAAGGACGCCACTGCTGAACATAGGCCTCCCCAACCTGCACCCAACGGCTCCCAACAACCTTTATCAGGTCGTTTTTCAATCTAGTGGGGGCCGTTATCTAGTTTATGCATATACATATAATATGTAAATAGGTTTCACACACGTTATAGATAGGTAGATAATTCCTTTATTGCACACCATTAAATACAAACATATAAAAGAAAATACACTCTTAAATAATAGATACAATGGGCGGCTTTATCGCTAAAAGCGATCTCTTCCAGGCAACGTTTGGATGGACAGGATCTATGTGAACAAATAAGGACGGCGGCGTAAATCTGATATTATTAGTACGAGTACACGTATATTTATGCATAATTATAATGTCTAATATAATCATAAAATTACATAAATATTAATATTATGACACATAAAATATATATTGTCATACCTACATATATAAATTATAAAAATGTAAAAATTAATAACTGGACTAGTAAGCGATGTAAGTAATAGACGAGGCGAAGCAAAAAAAAGAGGGAAAACAATAACATCACGACGATAAACCTGTACCACCTAGAAGTTTGCCACGAGAATAACTGAACGGTAAAGTTCTAGCAAATTATCGTTATTTAGGTTATTTCAACATACTTTCGTTAATTTGCGAGACATTTTTGTTTCATTAAATTACTAGCTGACCTGCCAAACTTCGTACCGCCTTGACAGGCATATGACGCGGGCTGTCAATGTACGTCACCCCGGTAGGATTCATCATTAGCTACATTATGTATGAAAAAATGAATTTTCTTCATAATTGTTTTTTTGCGTGATTTTTTCCAATATTTTAATAGTTATTCTGCTGTTCGGGGTGGAGACTAATACAACAAATCAAAAACCATCAAAATCGGACCCGCCGTTCTCAAGGTATGAGTGTTCGAACAACCCCGACTTTGTTTTATAATAGGTCTTTACCTATGAAATTGCCGTTCTTCAGTACTGGTCATTTCAAACAGAAAAAAAGTTTGGAATGGCTTTGTATTCTAAATTCATATTAATTTTATTTTAAAAACATGACATTCTATTTACAAACCAGTCTTTTGTTTATTGATTAGCTGTTTATTGATTACCGTTGTATTTTCATTACATTTGAACATTTTTCGTCATAACGGATACTTTAAAAATTCGTGTAATTATGGAACATGAGTCAAACGGCACGTAACATCAAAAACGTTTACGGAGAGAACTATACAAACGAACGCACAACCCGTTATTGGTTTTCCCGGTTCCGTTCTGGAAATTTTGACTTGAAAAATGAAGCTCGTGGTCGTCCGGAGACTTTGGTCAACAATGATGAATTAAAGGCGATTGTGGAAGCTGACGAAACTCAATCTACAGCTGAGCTAGCAGCAGCTTTTGATTTGAGTATCAAAACAATTTTGATCCATTTGCGACAAATAGGCAAGGTAAAAAAACTTGATAGATGGGTGCCCCACGAACATAACGATCGCCAGCGCAAAGTACGCGTCGAGACCTGCCTCGCGCTGCTCAATAGGCAAAGAAATGAAGGAATTTTGAACCGAATTGTTACGTGCGATGAAAAATGGATTCTGTTCGACAATCAAAAGCGCTCAGCAAGTTGATTAGATCCTGGTTTAGCACCAAATCAATGCCCTAAACCAAAAATGCCCCCTAAAAAGGTGATGGTCACTGTTTGATGGTCTAGTGCGGGTGTGATTCACCACAGCTTTTTACAAAACAGCATGAGCGTTACCTCAGATGTGTACTGTGAAGAACTGGAGACAATGATGGAGAAGCTTGCACATCGTTAACCAGCTTTGGTCAATCGGTCGTCCCCACTGCTCCTTCACGACAACGCGCGACCCCATACTGCACAACAGACAGTCTCCAAGCTGCAAGAGCTGGGGTTGGAAGCTCTCCCTCATCCGCCAAACTCACCAGACCTTGCACCTACCGACTATTACTTTTTCCAAAATTTAGACAACTTTTTAGTGGGTAAAAAATTCAATTCCCGAGAGGCAGTACAAAATGCCTCTGAAGAGTTTGTTGCCTCCCGTCCAGCTGATTTTTACAAGAATGGCACCAATAAACTGCCAATGCGTTGGCAAAGATGCGTCGATTGCATGGGTTTCTTTGAATAACAGAAATAAAAAAGTTAAAAAAAAATAAGTACTTTCACTGATTCCATATAAAACGGCAATTTCATAGGTAAAGACCTAATATATTAAAGAAGATATATAAGCTTCGAAAAAGAAGAAGACCACGCGGAACAAGGTTAGTTTTTATGCTATTTGGACGATTTGGCGTACGGTCTATGCCAAGCAATAGAATCTATGCTTCATAATTTATAACAGCTTGAATTACAGTAAGTTTTAATCTCATAATTTCTAATTAAACTCTTAGAGCCAAGCATAGCCCATTCTCTAGCACGCTGAACGACCTTAAGCCATTTTATGAGGCCCATATTGAGAGACCACGTTTCTGTGCCATATGTCATCCCTGGTAACTCACACTGATAACGATGTGAAAGCCTTTGAAGCTGTGGTGGTGTGCGGTGTGAAGTCGCGCTTTTCTTTATCTCTATGTCTCTCTCTCTTTCTTTCTTTATATAGTATTGAGGTATATTCATTTCCGATTAGCATAGAAATGGTACTCCAACTTTCATGATTAAAGTTATATTGCAATGCAAAGTAAACGCGGCGCTTCGTAGTTATTCATTTTCAAACTGCTAACTTTATTATTAAACGTAAATATTAGGGTGTCCTGATTATTAGCCTTGTAGCTGATATAGTATCTCTTCCATGCAACTTTTAAATGGATTAAATGTTACTTTAACGGATTTTTACTTCAGCTACTTTCACAACATTATGTCGTAGGTGCTACGGCTGCAGATACAAACATCGTGTTTATAGATCATAGATCTCCAGAGTAACCTATCTCGTGCGGCCTAAATCACAGTCTATGTCCCGTGTACCCAAACACCTGATTTAATAAAACCGCAGTGACCCTTTTCTAATTATTGGTTACGTAGATCATTTTATAATTTATTTCAATTTTTAAAACGCATTTTTTTTATCTATGCATACCTATTTTACCCCCTTTTACCCCTGGACCCCTTCCGTTTTTCGGAATAAAAAATATTTTTTAAGTTAATAGTATCAGGTATCATTATAACAAGTTTTATCAAAATACCTTCAGTAGTTTCAGCGTAATGCGCGTACAAAGGGACAGACCGACACAAAGACAGAATAAGCAATTTAAATAAGTAAATTATTAAAAAAACATACGCGTTAAATAGATACCTTCCTTTTTCAAAGTCGGTTTAAAATTGAACATTTTGAGATAAAAAGCAAAACTCAACATGGCAAGAGCTAGTTTTAATTTTAAACTGCGTGCGTGTAATGTGCCTGAGCTTTGTTCCTAACATACATGGCACGCTTTTAAAGCCCAAGAAGAATACATAAATAGACATACATCTCATCTTATAAACTAAAAACAATGGAATGTAATAAAAAGATACGTTATTGTTTGCATAAAAAAAAGTTTCAAATAAACTTTTCATCTGTTTTTTATAGAATGCATGGATTTATATTTAAATTAATTATGATTAAATAATCTATACAAATCCATATCTATACTAATATTATAAATTGAGATACATATATACATCTTGAGGGAACTTCCGCCTGTTAGTGATCTGGAGCAGTTGATCTATAGATCGTTTGCAAGTCTTTATTGAACTTGTTTCATAAATATGTCATGTTAATAATTGTATACTTCTGATATACCTACATACATTATAATTTAGAAAGTAACTCTGTCTCTCTTCATGTGTAAATTTAAACGGCTGGTCCGATTTTGATAAAGTTTATTATTTAATTAGATTATGATCTGGATTGAGACAGGCTTATTTTTATTAACAAATGCAAAGCTACAAGCGGAATCTTGTTTTATATAGAAACAGCTGATTTAAAGACTTCTTACGATTCACGTTCTTAGCCACGAGTCCATGATTTAAAAAACATTAAGTAGAACACACAAATATAATTATTATCTTCTCTTTTTTGAGATGATCACACTAAGCTGACAAATTTAAATTATTAGTCCTACCTTTGTAGTGATCCTGCCTTGGAGTATCCAGCTCAATTGCTCACTGTGGGTTTGAGACGAAAGTACAACGCGGCCGCCATGTGGGACATTTGCTAGTTTTTCTGAAACAACGAAGGCTCTTGTAAGTTTTGTAAACGGTTTTTAGTTGATCGAGTCAAAGTCAAAGTCAAAGTCAAATATTTTTATTCATTAAAATCACAAGGATCACTTTGAAACGTCAATTTTACTGCCTGTTCCTTCGCGATCAAGCCAGGAAAGAAAGGCAAGAAAACCAGGCTGGTTATTTTTTTTTTAATGATCCTTTTACAATAGGTACATAATACAGAAAAGAAATTACGTCTAAATTGTAACATTTTGAACGAGTTGGGGCAGTTTCAATCCCAAGCTTCTCTATCATCTAAATAATCCGATATTTTATAGTAGGCTCTTTTATAAAGATTTTGTTTAATTACGTTTTTAAATTTGTTAATTGTCAATTTTTGTACATCCCTTGGGAGTTTGTTATAAAAGCGCACACCTTGCCCTTTAAACGATTTACTAACTTTATGGAGTCTACATGTGGCAACAGCGAGTTTATCTTTATTTCTAGTATTAAAATTATGATTATCGCTATTTTTCTTAAACAAATTAATATTTTTGTGAACATACATTAGATTTTCATAGATGTATTGACAAGGGAATGTCATAATATCTATTTCTTTAAACTTATTGCGTAATGATTCTCTGGGGCCCATATTATAAATTGCACGAACAGCCCTCTTCTGCAGCACAAAAACGGTGTTTATATCTGCAGCACTCCCCCACAGCAGTATACCGTATGACATAATGCTGTGGAAGTAGCTGAAGTAAACTAGTCTAGCTGTGTCTACGTCTGTAAAAAGACGGATCTTTTTGACTGCGTATGCCGCAGAACTAAGTCTCTTCGACAACCCATCAATGTGAGGGCCCCATTGAAGCTTATTATCTAGGGTTATACCTAAGAATACGGTGGTGTCCACAAGAGCCAACTCCTCGTCTTTGATTTTTATGTCTGCTTTAACTTGTGTAACATTAGGTAGTATAAATCTAATACATTTTGTTTTCTTTTCATTTAGAAGTAGATTGTTTACATTGAACCATTTTACCACCTTAGAGATTGCATTGTTTACATCGTCAAAATCGGTTTGTCGTCGCTTTAATTTAAATAAAAGTGACGTGTCATCTGCAAACAATACAACCTCATGATCGTCCCGTACTAGATGGGGAAGATCATTAATATATACTAAAAACAAAAATGGTCCCAGAATTGATCCCTGTGGTACACCCATTTTAACCAGAGACCCCGGAGAACGCTTCCCATTCACGTCAACTCTTTGCACTCTGCCACTTAAATAAGAAGTGAGAAAGTCTAGAGCAACGCTCCTAATGCCATAATGGCGTAGTTTCCTGATTAATGTGTCATGGTCTACGCAATCAAATGCCTTGGACAAATCACAAAAAACACCTAAAGCGTCATGAGACTCCTCCCAGGCATCAAATATGTGCGATATTAACTCAATACCAGCATCAGTGGTTGAGCGACCCCTGGTAAATCCGAATTGTTTATGATGCAGTAAATTATGTGAATTGAAATATCTAAGCAGTTGATTTAAAATTAGTTTTTCAAATATTTTACTAAATGTCGGAAGTACTGAGATTGGTCTAAAATTACCAGGATCAGAACTAGTGCCTGATTTGAAAAGTGGAGTTATTTTACTGTGTTTCATTAAATCAGGGAATACACCACAGTCAATACACTCATTGAATATTAAAGCTAGTTCAGGAGCAATTATGTCAATCAATGTTTTTATGATGCTAACCGAGATGCCCCAGAGGTCCGTGGTTTTCTTAACATTTATCAGTTTGAAAGCTTTTATAATGTCATCACTATTTACATAATCAAATTTGAATTGTGATTTGCATTCCGTTAAGTTTGCTTTTAACAAAGACTCTGCGACTATGGGAGAGGAGTTTAAAGATTTTGTGGTAGAGACTGGAATATCGGTAAAAAAGTCTTCGAACGCATTAGCTACATCACCATCCTGATTGATCGTGGCATTGCCAATTTTCAAATTAAACTTATTGTTCTTAGTTGCGACTCTTCCAGTCTCGCTGTTGATTATTTTCCAAGTGGCTTTTACTTTGTTTTGACTAATTTTTATTTTTGAACTCAAATGACGCGCTTTTGCTTCACGACAAACATTTTTAAAAATCTTTGAATATTTTTTGACTTTTTCTTTAAACTCCTCATTAAAATTATATTGTTTTTCAGCATAAAGATCATACAATGTTTTTCTGCTTTTATGTATTCCCACTGTTGCCCAATCACAGAACTTTTGACCATCAGAGACCATGATCGATTTAGGTGTAAAAATTGAATTAAACACATCACAAAATTTCTTAAAAAACGTGTTGTATAAATTATTTGGATTATTATTATTATGTACACATGGAAGTACAGAAGTTAAGTTTAATTTAAGTTTGTCCAATCGATTAATGGTCATAGGTACACAAGTAATTTTACTTTTAACAAGATTTTTTGTTTGAATTTCTATTTTAATTATTTGACCAAGATGATCCGATTTAATATTACTAATTAAACTTCTATTTAAAATTTTTACATTGGCATAAATGTTGTCTATACATGTGGCTGAAGTGTCCGTTATTCGAGTAGGCTCCATAAATTGAGGCTTCAGATCAAATGATTGAAATAAACTAGTTATTCTAGTGTTTAATGAGTTATGTTCTAGCAAATTTATATTGAAGTCTCCGCATGCAATAATGTATTTATTTGATTTTGATAATTTAAACAAAATTTCTTCCATATTTTTTTCAAAAATGTCAAATGTGGCAGATGGTGGTCTGTAAACGCTTATAACTATGAACTGCTCCAACTCAGGCTATTTCAATATGTCTTTCTACAGAGAGGTGAACTATATCTAATCGATCTTTAAATTTGATATGTTTATTAAGTAGTATTAACGAGCCACCACGTATAGCATGTACTCTGCAGAAAGAACTACCAACTCGGTGTTTACTGAAACTGAACATGACCTCATGGCTTTTCAGCCAATGTTCTGTAATGCAAATAATGTCAATGTTATTTGAGTTCATGTACAATTCCAGTTCTAATTCTTTACAACTAATTCCTTCAATATTTTGGTGCATCAAGTTGGTAGGATTTAAATTTTTATTATTTATTGACTTTCTGTTAACTCTATTTTTAATAAATTTATTATTTGATTTTTGAAGTTTGGGGGTTGTTGAGATACCGGGATCCAAGAGGGGTAAAAAAACTAAAAATGAGACTATTAGGTCAAATCGTACGTTTAATGAAAGGTATTATTTAATTTCATTTAACCCTTTTTTATTTTTGGTTTAATATTCGTAGTTTTTGAGTTATTAGCCAGTGGCCACAAAGTGCTGAAATTTGGTATTCGTGTAGCTTTAGTGTACAAATATAGGTAAGAGTCTGAAATCCAGAATAACTGCAATTTTTACCCATTTGGATGTGTTATGGTTTTAAAAAATAAAAGTGCGTAGACCGATTAATTTGATTGCATTTGTTCATTTTCAAATTAATCAACTTACTCAAGAAGATTTTCCCTCGTATTCAAACTACACAGAGTACTTTCCCGTTAATCAGTAGAAAGTTAAAATTTAATGACAGTCTCGAATCTAATAAACAAGACTTTCACAGTCGCTGTAATTGATTCCTCTCGCTTTGTAAATGGACGGCACTTTCGCGTCCTTTATTATCTTGGCTCGAGACCACTTGGACTAATCAACTTGACTACAATCTGAAACTTCAAGGAACTTCTGGAATACGAAAAAAACTGTAAACTTTAAACTTGTACCTTCAGCTTATTTTCTCAATTATGATTGCGTGGGTAAATGCCAGAGTGGGTAAATGCCTGAGAGGGTAAAAGACTTCCAACAAGGTTGCGTTAAACGTTTAACGCTACCATGGAGAGGGTATGACAGCACTGTTGCGTTAAACGTTCTATGCTCCTGGGGAGCGGGAATAGAAAGAGACAGAGCGAGAGTGAATGCGTGGCACTCAAACGCATGCGCGTAGTATACCTGTTACAGGCCAGCGCGAGCGTTAGCAACGAGTAGCGTCCAATATTCCAACGCAAGAGGGAGAGAGAAAGAAAGATACACAAAGGTAGAAAGTAGGAGAGAGAAAGAGATGAATAGGTAGATCCCAAGCACATGCGCGTGGTATTTGAAGATTTCACTTCTACCACGTGTGACATGCTTTTTTAATTGTTTTATTCACTATTTCCATTCCTGTTTTAAGATACTGATTAGAGAAGTAAAGTTAGTAAAATGTGTACATATAATAAATCGTACGTACACCTTGTGTAGTCACCTTGACTACACATCGGTCATTTAAATGAATTAACTATTTAGAATAGAATAGAATAAAAATTTGCAAAAGCGACTCTAACTCTAACTAAGCATAATGCATAATGCGGGTTGTAATACGAGTATAACAACCCACGCTGTTGAAGAACTAACAGATTCGGTCCTAACGGAAGCGTTATGACCGAATCTGATTTGCGGACTTTTTTTTTCAATAACCTATACTATCCCACTGCTGGGCAAAGGTCTCCCCCATTTCCTTCCATTCCCTGCATTCTCCAGAAATCTCCTGCCAGTCAGAGTGGACCCATCCAGATCGTCGCGCAAACGTTTTCGCGGTCTGCCTCGTTGCCGTCGTCCTGTAGGTGGTCAGTCGGTGGAGATCTTAGTCCACCTTTCAGGGTGCATTCGAGTGACATGACCCGCCCAGTCCCATTTGAGTCTTGCAGCCTTGTACCCCACGTCGATGATTCCGGTCATAGAGCGTAGTGTTGCGGATTCTATCGGTCCGCTTAACACCTAAAATGCTACGCTCCATCGCTCGTTGGCATACCTCGAGTTTGAATTTTTGTGAGTCCGTCATTGACCAAGTCTGAGCACCGTAGGTTAGGATAGGTAAGATACACATGTCGATGAATTTTCGCTTAAGTGACAGTGGGAGGTTGCCCTTCATTAGCTCTTTCATGGACCAGTAGCTCTTCCAAGCGTTATCGACACGACGGTCTAAACAAACAATAAAATAGAAGTAAAAATAAAAAATGTATTGAAAAGCGTGACACAAAATGTATAATCATAAATATGTATGTTTAAAGGTTAAATATATTATATTACTTATATTTTCATTTATATAGCACTTGTATCATGTAAGAGGCTTTCCTGCATTTTTTGCCAGTCAAAAAGCCAAAAATATACCTATCATTGCAACCTATTGTGTGAATCTTGCACAACCTAAGTTTTTTGTGTTATATATAATATGGGGAAAAAATTACTCTTGGCATACAACCCACGCTAGTTTAGGAAGGGATTCAACTGAAAGAGGTTCGAACATTTCTATGGAACCTGGCATACCTACCATCCACCATTTTGAAAAATGCTTGTTTTGGCGGCCAGTGTTGAAACATGTGTCAATCGACAAAGTAAACGATTACAAGCATAAAGTATTCAGTGATAAAATCTCGTAACATATATACTTTCTTAGATATTTAAGTTCAAAAACAAAAAAAAAAGATTAAAGATAATATTATATATTATTATATTATATTATATTATATTATATTATATTATATTATATTATATTATATTATATTATATTATATTATATTATATTATATTATATTATATTATATTATATTATATTATATTATATTATATTATATTATATTATATTATATTATATTATATTATATTATATTATATTATATTATATTATATTATATTATATTATATTATATTATATTATATTATTATAATATTTATTATTTTAAATATTTTTTATTTTATTTTGTGGATTACAAACGAGTCAGAGAAGTTCAATCATACTACACGAACCCGCTCAGAAAACCAGCGGCGCCGCGAGCATGCTTCGCCATCCCCCATTTTGTTTGAAGTTGTTCCATGACCAATTGTCATTCGACTTCTTATCCCTGATCTGAGTGACTTAATGTTTCTTTTCCTCACTCGTAGTTCATGTTTTTCTTGTTAAGTTTTTGTGACGTTGTGTTTATTGTTATATTATTAACATGTCAAGTAACGCCACCGGCTTACCAGGATCACGTTGTTTGTTTTGTGGAATCAGTACTGCCACCCGTAAGGGACAACGCCGTCCTAGACCGCAGCTACGAAGCTATGAGCTTTGCGAGGAATATCTGACTGAGCATCCACATATACAAGCTTTTGCCTGCCATCGACTCGGCGTACGGGAGGTTAGTACCATAAAAAACATTTTTATACCGTTTTTCTTACTAAATAGTATTGATAATAGTAGGTAAGTATTAAGCTGGAGACTGACTTGTACCAATTGTTTATAATGTGCATACATTATTTAGCCATTCAAGGCGATCTTGGTACAATACGGCAACACAGACTGACTTGTAGCTTGTGTTTGTAATGTATCATTCGAGCTCTTGGTTCAAATGTACTCCATTATTACTCAAATTGACAAACATAGAGGTGGTGTGTGCTTCATTAATATTACTAAGTTACTATTATTTGAAAAAAAAAGAAAATCATTTATCAATAAATAAAAGAGTTTTTTCGTTGCCCCATTGCATTTTTACTTATCGAAATACTTTAATTATTGAAAATCGAAATATTTAGGCTAGGCAGCTTGAAACAGCCCGAAATGCCTCCAGAAAAGTGCGGTAGTTGCCTTTCGCTCGACTTGTCGACTTACCATAATGAATGTGACCGATATAGATTATTTTTGTCATCAAGTTTAATCTTTACAACCGCTACAGTATCATTTTACAAAATATCATATCGAGTTGTGCCATGAGTCAGTCAGAGAGCATAATCTCTAATGCAATAAATAAAAAAATCGGATTTTATAAATGATTTCAGATAACATTACCTGACCTACCTGATTTGTCGCCCATGTGTTTAACGTGCTGACCGCTATTATACCAGCAAACAAGAGCGCTTGGCCATACTAGAGGATGCTGTAAGCAACGAGTAGGATATACTAAAGGGCCAGTGATCGATCCACTAAGAGACGACGCTCAAGTCATTCCGGAAGGTGTTACTGATGAAATTCTAATAGGAGCTCTCGATGAACTTCTAATGGAAGTTCCCGATGAAGTTGTAGATGACGTTCCGCAAGACGAACATCAGGGTGCAGCAAATCCCCCTAGCTTGAGAATTTCAGTCTCTGGCTTTTCGAGAGTTTCGTACACTGTGTCATATTGTGTTGTAGCAGAATGTTATGTTCGTGAGAGTTTGCATAGAATTAATCTTGCAATTAGATCAGATATTTTGCGTAAACAGATTATTTATATTCCTACAGGAGCACGTGCCTGCAATGAACATTTAAACTCAAATGTTACCTGGCGGGATTTCGCTGATTATACACGTTCCAGACACGAGACTTAATTTAATGCAAGTAGCCGACATGCTGGAACTCTTACAAAGACCAATCTCATCAAGACTCATTTATTAAATTAATTCGTTCTAATGCATTTGGGCCTTTCATGCAATAGGGAAACTGCAGAATACCGTGAAGAAAATGACTAGCTTATAAAACTACATAATAGCCTAAACTTCATATATATATATGTACATATACATATACATACATATACATATACATATACATATGTACATATATATATATACATAGTACCTCCCATTCGCACAAAGCGGTTCTCTTGACCTTTATTATGCGCACCGCCAAAGAGTGGAACGCCCTGCCATAGTTTGTTTCCTGATAGCTACAACCTGGGTATCTTTAAGTCGCGAGTGAATAGGTTTCTTCTAGGCAAGCTTGTACCATCTTCGACTGCATCATCGCTTACCATAAGGCGAGATAGTGGTCAAACGCAAGCCTATAATGTATAAAACAAAAAAAACTAATGTTAATAAATAATATGTATCCAATACCTTTCGAAAAATTGCTGGATTAAACTGTGTTCAAATAAATTATTGATACATATGTTGTTATTTGTTTGATAAAATTATTTCAAATACCGACCTGTTTTTATCGATTAAATCGAATACTCAGTAGCATATATTTGTCATTTGTGATCCACTAAATTCAAAAAATAAAAATAATTCTCATGTTATATTTTTACATCTTCAAGCCCAAATATCTAAGAAAGTATACACCTTACGGGATTTTATCATTTAATACTTTATATTTGTAATCGCTTACTCTGTCGAATGACACATTTTTCATCACTGGCCGCCAAATCAAGCTTTTTTTCAAAATGGCTGACGGTAGGTATGCCAATGAGGTTCAATGCTCTTTGTAAATACGTTAACAACAATAAAACAATTTTTTTACAAGTTTGTCGAATACAAATATGTTATGTTTTCATTGCTTAAAATTAGTGCACCAAAAGTAAGCCGCTCTAGTAGCTCAAAGTAAATAGTCGAGTAATGCTCATCATCAATATCTGCAGAAAAACTAATTTCATGAAAGCTTGTTTTGAGATATATATTTTCAACTTTTATTCCTCCCACTGTATTTATACGCACAGTGTCATTGAAATATGAACCCTGCGTTGAGAGCGAATGGTTTCATTTCCAATATTTCTAAGCTAGATATTGAAGTTGGAAAACTGGAACAACAAGCGGTAGGTAAAACTCGGAAGTGGCCGGGTTTTGTTTTGCTTGCTGTATTTTTATGCGTTTAACGATTGCTATTTTTCGGTGAAATTTCGAAACTTGTTAGCGAGCTGTTGTTTTTAGAATGTATCTCACGCTGAATTTTAATAATAATAATAATAATAAACCCTTCCAAGCCCAACCTCACGTCCGTGCTGACCATCTATGCCACGTGAGGGGCGGACAATCGAAATAGAATAACTTATCGGATGACTAAAAGGGCCATGGCAAACCCACCATGATGGAGAAAAGTAATAGTACACGTATATGGTCGCTTCCCGGGGGCGATCGCCGGGGCACGTCTGGAGCCGATGCTGGACGTTACAGCATGCAAGCCATCGGTGGCGAGGGTAATGGGCGGCCCTCTACCGGGGAACCCAAAAAAAGTGAGCTCAACAGAAGGCCACGGCCACTAACAAGAAGCCGGAGCACATCTTCTGGCACCGCAAATCGCAGTAGGACGAGCAGAAATCACACGGAAGCATCGCGGCTGGCCTCGATTGAAGAGCGGGGCCCAAGCCAAATAGATTGGGCTGAAAAGGACCAGGATGGCCAATCTCTTACATCCTCACCTAAATCTCTATTCTCTTCTATTCCTTCCTCTCCCCCTTCATATCTTGATTACATCCCTGAATACTTTTGCCCTTCTTCTTCTCCTTTGTTATCATTGGCCGAAGACGTTGCGCAGGCGACAATAGTCGCAGACCCTGCACCCGCTAAGGCTAAACCACGTGCGCGCAAAAAATGGACAGAAGAGATGAATACCTTTATCCTGCGCACTTACTTCACCCTAACAAAGTTAGAATCAGACACAAAATCTAAGCTGAACTGCATGGTAAATTTAATAATAGATTTCCCGAAATGGATGTTAGTAAACAAAGATTAGGCGACCAACGTAGAGCAATTGTTCAGAAACAACTCTTAACACAACTTAACTCAAAAAATATAACTAAAGCTTTTACTAAAACTTTTACGTCATACCGATACTATCCTAGGACAAACAAATATACCTACATACATACATACAACGCCGATTTGCCCAAGTTGATTTGGAGATCTCGCTTCGCTTGATCAATTAGTAAGGAAGTTTGTAATCTCTAGTATCTATTATCTCTAGTACGAGAACATTTGTACACACGGCTACACCTCAAGCAATACATTTCCAGTATAAGCTGAACTCGCATTGTGTAGGATTTCCGTACAATGAGAGGTCAGCATATACTGGAAATGTATAGCTTGATGTGTAGCCGTGTGTACTGCTCAATTTTGGGCAAAAATTTCAGATGAAGTTTAATTAGTACTATGTCTACTACAAAACCTATGTCTAAGGCCGTATCGATTTAAAATGGCGCGCTACATATGCTTAGCCACGCAAGCCGTGCCATTTTGAATCAAATCTACTCACAAAGCCATCGACTAGTTCGAAATTAAAATTACTACTAGCAAAAGCTTATTGCTCGTCAAGCGAATTTCTGCGCCCGGCACGGCTCACTCTCAGCGCGAGTGAGTGCCATTTTTAATCCCTAATGCAAAAAAGAGGTGTTATAAGTTATGTTATCGTAGTTCCCAAACGGAAGAGTCGATTTGGACACTGTTTTTTTAAATAGAAAGCATGTTTAACTGCGGTGGTTCTTAGCTACGAGCATGTCAATTTTTAACCGGCGACTCATTAAGACGTTTCGATGATTTTTACATTTGAAAATAACTTTTATTTTTCTCGCATTCGTCATAACAAGTTATCTGTTATACTCAATAACACCCTCGATTAGCGTCATGCAGACCTTGTATAGCAATGTACTATTTATGAATTTCTACCATAGTGCACTGCCAACTCATTATTATCTATATTAATACTAGCTGACCCCGCAAACGTTGTTCTGCCATATAAATTATCAAAGAAATCAAATTCAGAATTAAATGTCAAAGTGACGCGATACTTCATGTAAACGACTTCGCGTCAATGAACGACGGTTAAATTATATGGATATTGTTCGTAAAATAATAAACCGCGATTATAAAATGGGGGGGGGGTGGAGGTAAGAAGGTGAAAAATACTTTACGCCCTGTTCTAAGGTCTACCGAATATACACAAAAAATTTCATAAGAATCGGTCAAGCCGTTTCTGATGAGTTTTGTTACAAAAACTGTTACATGAGAATTTTATATATTAGAAGATTCGATTTTGGTACCGGCTGTTGACTATTACGATTTGTCTAGACTTATTCAACTTATTTTTAGAAGCTCTTATTTAACTTAACGTGTCAGTCTTGCAACTCCATAACATTTTTCCCGAACCGATTCAGCTGGAATTGAGAAACTTTGGTGAGCATACAATAATATTATGGTACCATGGAGGTGGTCTCACGATGGTATAGATGGATATAGTATGCTACTATTGTTTGGGCTCATTTGAATCTGCTGGCGGTTCCGATTATATAAAAGCTTTAAAAAAGCAACCAGCCTTGTTTCTTGCCTTTCTTTCCTAGCTTGTTCGCGAAGGAACAGGCCGTAAAATTGACGTTTCAAAGTGATCCTTGTGATTTTAATGAATAAAAGATATTGACTTTGACTCTTTTGAAAAACTAAACTTATTTATGAGTCGCGAAGGCTTGATATGAACAATTTGAATTTATTATTATTTATTGAGGAAATAGGCTGAAAAATAAATTATGCTAGCAACCCAGGTTACGTGGTAATGTTGGAAAGCTGTCTTAAAATCAAGTAGAAGTTTCATTAACCACTTTTCATTTTGGGTTCCATTTCTGTTTTTTTTCATTTTCTGATTTCCTAAGTTGGTTATATTTTGTTAAAAAGTTACTTGTTAGCAATTCTTGTAGTTACTCCGTAAACCAACTAACTTGACCTACAGTTTCATTCAAATTACAGGTAACGGGAGTTCATGTAGTTGGTTAGCTTTTTTTGGGGTACATATTGCAGTTATTCTGTCACTCTCGATCAAAATCTTTTTTTACATGCTATTTATCGATTTAAGAGTTGCTTGTGAAAGGGTTCATTCCGGGAAGTACTACCACCGTACGTATTTCTGTCGTCAAACAGCATTTCTGTGTTTAGGTTTAAAGGGTGTTATGGTGGACGGTGAAATTACAGACGCATGAGGCTTTACATTTGTATGCCTCAAGTTGATGGATGCAGGGCATAGTAGGACACGTTTCTAAGTTGCGTGACCTACGAGGCGGTACTTTGTTATAGGCGATGGTTACCACTTAACATCAAGTGAACCATATGATTGTTCCATCACAAGATCGTATAAAAAAAACGATTTCCGTCTAGAAAGACACACGTCAGGTCTGTTTTTTTTTATAAATTATAGTCTACGATGGTACACGCTTGCCTAGAAGAAACCTATTCACTCGCGACTTGTCTTTGTTGAAGAGCATTCAGGATTTAAAATTAAATAAATAAATAATGCTGGGCATTTCACACAGCGTTCTCTAGCCCCAAACTAAGCAAAGCTATGTGTATGTATATACTAAGGGAACCAGATAACTGATAGAATACTTATATACTTTTTTTGTAAATATATATATAAATAATAAAATAAATAAATAAATATCGCTGGACATTTCACATAGTGCTATCTAGCCCCAAACTAAGTTGAGCTTGTACTATGGGAACCAGATAACTGATAATAGTACTTACATACTTATTTTTTGTAAATACATACTTATAATATATAGAAAAACACCCAGACACGGAACAAATATCTGTAGATCATGCAAACATTTGTTCCGCGGCGGGAATCGAACCCGCTACCTCCTGCGTCTCATACTTATAATATCATATATATATATTATATATCATATATACTTATAATATATGGAAAAATGCCCAAACCCGTAACAATTATCTGTAGATGATCATGCAAACATTTATTTTGTTCCGTGGCGGGAATCGAACCCGCAACCTCCGGCTTCGTAGCGGGCTATTTGCCCCCTGCGCTATTATTTTATAATCCGTAGCCGAAATATAACTTGTCTAAAGTTATTGTTTTGAAACATTATTTCAAATATGTTTTCAACTCTAAAACTCATTTGGTACGTTACATGGAGAGCACAGAACATTTTACTCAGTTTAAGGCCATAGGGATGTGCCGAGCATAATTATTAATTCAGTTACGTTACGGGCATGTTAAGGCTGGTATAATATATGAAACTGTTTTAGATGTATATTATATTTTTGAAAGCGTATTTTGGGGCTCAAATGGAGTTAGGCAGGACATGTGGTCAGGCGCGGTGACGATAGGTGGAGCAGGGTGCTGACTGAGTGGTGGCCCCGAGATAGAACGAGGAACGCAGGTCGTCTGCCGGCAAGATGGGTAGACGACATAATAAAAATCGCAGGTCGTATGTGGGTTAGAACAGCGCAGGACTAAGGTAAATAGTGACAACGAAGAGAGGCCTATGCCCAGAAGTGGGATGAAAAGGACTGACGATGATGATGATAAAATTAACAAATAACGTTTTAGTCGTAAAGATAACGTTATAAATTATTGTTAGATTAAAGCTTCACACACATCATGAAGATGCTAGATATTTTATTTTTAGATAAAATAACTTTCGCTGTTCAATTTAATTGACCATCAGACATGGCGAAAATGTATATTAATTTATTCTTCTTTATTCAAAATCTATATCTAGCTAAATATAATTAAATGCAGTTCATTGGTAAGCGCATTACTTGAAAACTTGAGAGTCTACTTGACTCTCAAGTTTTCAAGTAATGCGCTTACTTAGGTTTTAGAGAAATAAAAGCTAGAAAAGTTGCCCAGAAAATTATTACCGGAAAAACTGATGGTGCTTTTTTCTATGGGAGGTATGTATGAATTCATGACAGTAATAATATATATATATATATATATATATATATATATATATAATTATATGTTATTAAATGGCTAGATTTTATTTTGAAATGCATGCGAAGCCGTGGCGGATATGAAAAACCCCCTAATTTTAATTATAATATAAATATGAGAATGCCTAGTTTTTAATCTTGGATAACGCGTTCCACGAAAAACGTTATGCCCTTTTGGGGGCGCTTATTAGGTAGTCCTCTTAAAGTTTTACAGTAGATACTTAAAATTATCTCTTTCTCTTTCTATATTTATAGTTTTCTGTTTTTAATGAAAAACCTGAATAATATTGAAAGTTAAGTCAAGCATAAATTAAAACAAAAACTACTATTTTTCTGTAATATTTTTCACTTCCTTATCATTGTAAACAGTGAAGAGCAACATTTAGCTGTTCAAATTGCGCGCACTACAGTTTCTGAAAGTTAGACATTTAATGTACGTAGTTAAAGTTGGACCAACGCTAAACGCTTATAGTGTATTATGTTTAAAACTGTTCATTTCTCTGAGGTAACTGTTAGCCGATTTCAGTATGTCAAAATATTTAATTAATTACGGGCTAAAAGAGGCTGGACTGGGCGGGCCACGTTGGCCGAATGTACTCCGAATAATGGGTCCATACTGTAACACAATAGACTCCTGAAGGCGACGTCGAGGTTGACCGAGAAAACGTTGGCGGGACGATCTCGAAACCTTCCAAAGAGGATGTTGTGAGATATCGACGGATAAGGATGCTTGAAGGGAGACCTTTGCCCACCAGTGGGACGAGATAGGTTAGAACAAAAAAAACTATGCAAATTTATTCCTAAAATATGACTATAAATATGTATTATAGGTACGTACGTCTTCTACTGTCTTTTCTCTATTTGTTTCGTGCGATTTTACACATGCGTGATAAGGACAGTAGATTAGCTAAGCACTGGCCTATTCCACATTGCTATTACTGAAATTGCTGTAGTTCAGTACCCCACACCCTAGTTTTGCGCCGCAAAGTTAATATCATGAAAGGGTACCTACTACATACCTACTTACCAAAGCTAAACTAAAATTAAAAATAACGCCTAATTTAAAATATCGAATAAAATGTGAAGTGCCATATCTATCTATGTATATAAAATAAAGTCGGGCTAGTTACACCAATAGTTACACTCACGGCTGGACCGATTTTGATGATCTTTGATTTGTTGGACTTGTTTCCGCCCTTAATAGCAGAATAACTATTAAAATATCGGAAAAATTCACGCAATAAATGCAGCTAATGATGGCTGATTGACAATTCTACCGGGGCTATGTAAATTGGCAGCCTGCGTCGTATGCATGTCAAGGCGGTACGAAGTTTTCCGGGTAGGTAGTACAATCTATAAAATGTATTATCACTCACTTTTTTATCTAGATTTTGATCGTGATATTCACGTTATCTAATGTAAATACTTACATGGGGAGATAGATTCTGTGTTTCCTTTTACCATTCTTTAACATTTTCATCATTATTTTAGTCAGAAAACTCTAAATTTATTCATCATTAAAATACCCTTTATTACATTTTTATATGTGTAGAAAGAGCAGAGCTTTCTCGTCACGGGTATAAATGATGCTATGTTTATTTTTAACAATTTAGGACTAGAAACACAAAAATAAACAGATCTGACATGGGTACTGACATGACATTTTAGACATATATTTATTTACTTTTAATTCACGGTAAAATCGTTAGGTTTTACTAAATTACATAGAACCTCTAAATTTAATGTATAGTTGTACTGGCCGCCAACTAGAATATACTAAATATTTAACATTGGAACAGGTCCGGATAACAATGGGATTCTTGGAAAAAGACAGTCTGCACTTGGAAACAGCCGGAGAAAAATCTCAGAGAGAAACGCTTTAAACAGTCTCATTTAATCTATCAGTCAGCGCAGCCCGGTAACAGTTTGTTCTTGACGGCGAAGCCCTACCGGCATGAGCCTGGGAGCCGGAGCCCCACGAGGTTGGAGTCCTCACGTCTCCCTCTTGAACCCTTGAGGCTAGAGACCTTTACTCAATACAGACCAGAGGGCTTAGCCAAATTACAGTCGATTAGCGATGACGCTAGTCGATATGTCCGAAAATGTATGGGATTTGACACATGCTATAGAAATACTACGTCATTCAGCGAACACAAATGTATGTAGAAATTGAATAGCTTCGTGGCGAATGTAATTTGGCTACGGGCCCTGGAAGTCTAACCTGCTACATCGACCGAGATCTGGTGGCCTAACCCCGGGGTTAGGCCACCAGATCTCGGCGATTCCGGAATCGCCCACCGATTTACTACTAAACTAACATCTTGGTCTTCTCCAACCAGAACACGGTGGAGCTACTTCGTCCTCTCGGCCTCTCGTCGACGTTGGTTAGAGGCTCCACTAGCCCTCAACCAGCGAGCATTCTACCGGTCCTGCAGACTCCCCGATGTATCGCTTGTGCGCACCATACTGGGACAATAAGTGTTTTTGATAATTATCGTATTAATAGTCAGTCCTTGTATTAAATCATAACACATTGTAAAATCCCTCTTTCTTTTTCAACCGTTAGGTAGATCTAAATTTAACTTGGCTTACAGCTCTTTCCTTATAAAGGAGAGAGTTATAACGCTATAAAATATAAAAATCAATTGCTGTTCGTTAGTATCGCTAAAACTCAAAACCGGCTTGACTAATTTTGATGATTTTTTGGCTAGGACTTTCATTTTTTTTTCATAAAGGAAGCCTACATGTGAAGTGACAACGTTCGCAACCCTATAGTTTTTGAAATATTAATTTTTGAAAATAATAATGATAATAAATAATTATTATTTCATTACATTGTTCCTATAATAATATATCCATTTATTTTTTCTCACAAGTTGTTTCTTATGTCTAATTTACAAAGGCAAGTTTGTATGGTGTCAAACAAACATTGCGAGAGACTGGTGCCTGAAGTAGGTTCATAGAAACCTGTATTACAGGTCACCAGGCCCCCACTCTGCGAGTGTGAACAACAAAGGGTTGTCTATGAAGCGGACATTGGGTTCCAATAATGGTATGAATACCATTGAAGTAAGCAACAAAACGGTAGAAATATGATTATACCTATATATACACTGTGTTTATAACTATTTAACTTATTTAGTACTTTTTTCATTTATTTAGTTCAGATGTCAAAGATCCATATTTGTTAGTAAAAATAAAAACTTAATTAAACATGTCAAATGGGTTAGTACAAGTGTGCTTAGTTAAAAACAAAATAATCATGAGTCAAATAATAATTACAGTCAGGTACTCTCACTCGCACATACTCATAATGCTCTTTGGAAGCGCTTGTGTGGCACATGGAGCTTACAGCAGTGGTTTAGATACGGACAGTCGAGGCGGTCAATCACGCTGAGGAGGACGTTGGTACTCACCCGCACCCGCCGCACCAGGGATGCACAGCGCAGGCGCATTGTCGCATAGAAACAATTGATGCGCGCCTCCGCGAACATTCCTGACGCGCTGCAGAAGCGGGGAAGCCCCAACATCATCCTCAGCGCGTTATTGTACTGAACTCTGAGGGCTGTGTACGATCTCTGAGTATAGTTTCTCCACAGACTGCACGTGTAGAATGAAGTACAAAATGCTCTAAAGAGAGTTATTTTAACGTCTCTTGAACAGCGTGCAAACCTGTGGACTATCATATGCGTGGACAAAGCCCTCCTCTCCCGCTCAATATCAGCATCGTCCCTCAGGTCAGCCGTAACTAAATGACCCAAGTATTTGAACTGTTCTACCTTTTCCAGGTTAGAACCGTAAAGCCTTACTGGAGGTACCTCCGTAACTCGTCTCGAGCTGGCCTGAAAGACCATGTACTGACTTTACTACAGTATATTATATTACGATTTTGAATCTAACTGATTAATTATCTATTTTATTAGCTTGCTTGTGTGTATGTGTTTGTGTTCGGGTGTATGTGTGTGTGGGCGCGCGTGTTTGAGAGTGGGTTGTGTGTGTTGTGTGTGCGCATTATGTACCTATATGATTATGTGTAAAATTTGAGAGCGTTGATCATAAAGATGATGATTTGGATATATGACGGCGGATCCGTAATCGATGCGAAATTCGCTCCAAAATTAGTGTCCGTCCTTTCAGTTTGCGTACTATCGATTATTGCGACACTAAATTGACATGACAGTGATAGATAATACGCATAGGTGTTACATTTTTATTGGCGGGAATTTAGAATTTAGCAATGACATTGACATTGCTTACTGTTGGATGGATTCGGTCGTGTTATCTTTCTCTTGCGGTCGAGACGTTTTCGTACTCCTGAAAATAAATTTACGTGGCTACTATGGCGTTCTGCTTCATCCCCCGGAGTTGAGTATTGTGCAAATGTTGGACTAGTGAGCCGCTTGTCGAAAAAAGCCGAAAAATAGTACACTGAATCGAGATGGGGCACCGCAACTTGAGTAGGTTAGGTTCAAAAACAGTGACAGAATCGACAAGGGGCACCCCGACCTCACGTGGCCTTGTGCGTGACACCCCTAGAGTGTATATAAAGAGCGCGGAAGCCAGAAGCTCGAAGGAGGTCGCTCCGCTACGGAAGTCGCCGGCTCGCTTCGCTCGCCACCTTCCCCATTCGCTTCGCTTGGCCTCGTATGACTTGCTTCACTCAGGGGCGACCTTAAGAGCTTCTGCCCACCCAGAGTCCAAGGGGTTGGAGAAAAAAGTAGTCTATGAAAACGTTGTTTCCCTTCACCCCTCCTGCCCATTTCCAACATAAGTTTTTTCATACTTAACCTCAAAATATATATTATTTTAATTTTCTCAAAAACTATAGGTTTGCGTAAGTCCTCACCCACTAAGGGGGGTTTTACAAATCCCCCCTCCCCCCTCTCTCCCCCCCATTCCCCTAACGAACCGTTCCAAATGGAAAGTCCTTCCGATTTTTTTTTGTGTGTTTGAGTGGGTCCCTGGATAGGTTAGATTCACAATTGGACCCGGTAGGCGGCGCTGTTGTCGAGATCCAGAAAATTGCGGACGAAGTCGCGGGCATACAACTAGTTATTATATATATTATGCTCTATTTAGATAGGAAAACATGGTTTGCCTTCTTGTTGCAATACCCTGCCTGTTCATATGTGAAACTATCTACCTACCTAACCTAACTTTGTCACCACGTGGACGTAGGTTAATTTAGTGTAATTTTTAATTCTAGTTTTCAAAAGCATTTTTTTTTTAATTAAAATATTATTAGTGTCGCCGTCATTCGATGAAGAGGACTATATTATATATAAATACATTTGTATTATTGCTTGATCTCCAACCCCTCTCAATCCAACCACGGACGGAACTGACCTAGATTTTCCTCATTTCAATTTCAATAAACGTTGCTCCGCTATCAAACTATCATTGGAAACAATAAGTCAGCGAGTCAGCGGTCTGAACGGGGCCAGTAGAATCGTATTCGATATTCAAGTTAACTGCGGCGTGCCACATGATTGGCTGGTTCCGACGGAGCGTTCCACAGATAAACTACATAGGTATAAATACGTGAAGATAAAAATTGTACCCCTTTTAAAATTACGCACGGGAGAGAGTGAGATTAACATAGAGTATCATAGAGTTTAAGGAGAAGAATGAGCGAACCGCGTAAGCTAAAATTAAGCTTGAAATATGCATGGATTTCGACCAAGGTGCAATGGCAACTAGTTACATTAAAATGAGTTCATAACAACAATTCACAGAACATAATCCAGGGACCGAATGCCAATAATACATTATTAAACGAGGGGATAAAGCAGTGTCTTGCGTCACGGGCGCTATATTGAATCCCAAACGTAGCGAAGGACTATAAGAGTTAACTCACAAGTGGAGCGAGGGAGTTACTAGAAAAGTAAAGAGTCTCTCCTAATTGCAGAGAGGGATATAAGCACGCCCAAGGTGTAGACAGCTTTATCTACGAGGAGAATACTCTACTTTTCACACTTTTTGCGAGACAATAAAATCCAAATCTAGGTTGGTCCATTCTGTGCAGAGGTTAGTTCGATTTACGAATAAGTTCTTGTGTGTGAAGATGTGTCAAATAAGTTGTGTAGGTCTCTTTGGTTCAAATTTTAATACATATGAGGTATGTACCAAATCCTAATCAAATTATAACCGCAAGGGCATTATGAAATTCAGCACAACTTTACTCCCGGCTCAGCCATAGGGATTTAATCATCTGCTTTCGGCGAGGTTTACATGACATTATTTGACATTGTCGAGCAGGTGCTATGAAAAAGTTTTATTCAAATCTCATTCTCCGTTGAGTTTTTTAACAATTTCAAACAAAGAGAACAAAATATAGCAAAGAGTTTTAATCTATAACCATGCAATGAAGGTAAGCATTAACGTTTATCGAGTTAATATGATATTTGAGAACTGTTATTTTTCTATTTAAAGCCGTAAAATTAAAGTAAAATTGACGTTCAAAAGTGATCCTTGTGATTTTAATGAATAAAAATATTTGACTTTAACTTTGAGTCTACGTGATTTTTTAGATAAAGCCGCCGGCCGCCTCGCTTCACTATAGGTAACTATTTTAGTATTACTCTATGGTACTCGTAACTGTGAACGAACGCGACGTGCCGCATTTACGCTATACTTTGTTTACTAATTTCATACAAGCTGGTTTATTATTTTACTCGTGCTCGTTATTAAGTTTGTTTGAAAATATAAAAAATCGAATATATATAAATGTGAAAAAACATCTATTCAATAATACTAGTATTACCCGTGTTTTTACATAACATAACAAGTTGTATAGGTGTAACAAGTAAAGTAAAATTTATTCAAAAAAGGAACTTTACAAACTTAAAATTTAGACTTTAAATATATATATTTCCTAGTGTAACTTAAGTTTGCTGTTATGATGAATAGAAATAGTCAAGTGACTACCCTCCGTACTAGTTTTAACTGTATGACGGCAGGGCGTTGTTGCTCTTCCATAAAATACTATCGACTTAAGAATTTGAAATTTTTAGTTAGAATAATGATGTGCGTTAAAGTCTTATAAATCTACTAATCAGTATTTATATATTACGTTTACTAGAATATCTGTTATATTATACGTATAATTACTACTAGTTGTGAAATGCTTAAATTTTAACGAATACTATAGAATATTTATCTTGTTATGTATCTAAATAGTGTCTAAATCTTGATTTAACTGAAGATCAACTCAACAAGCTTGAGCGTCTCCAGAATTTCTCTATTAGATTCATATTTGGCTTGCGCAAGTACAATCACATTTCAGAGTATCGCCACAGACTTAGGTGGTTACCTATCCGCCTTCGCCGGAATGCGCACATCCTTTCCCTCCTTTACAGCATCCTTTTCATCCCTTCTACTCCGTCCTACCTCAAAGAACGCTTTGACTTTCTTCACCTTTCCAACTCTCGACCCTTACGTTCCTCTGAAACCCTTCAATTAAAAACTCCCCATCATACCTCAGTATTTTATAGTTCCTCTTTTACTTTGCAGGCTACCAGGCTCTGGAATGCCCTACCTGTCTCAATTCGTCACGCTAAATCTCTCCCTATCTTTAAAAGCTTGGTCAGACAACATTATCTGTCATCCATCGCTCACTAGGCCACTTATTAATTTTTACATTTTTATAATTTATATGTATACCTATGTATACCTATATATATATGTATGTCTATGTAGGTATGACGATATATATTTTATGTATTTTATGTATGATATTAATATTTATGTAATTTTATGATTATATTATACATTATAATTATGCATATTATTTTATCTTATCTATATTTTTTTATAAATATACGTGTACTATATCGGATTTATGCCGCCGTCCTTATTTTGTTCACATAGATCCTGTCCATCCAAAGGTTGCCTGGAAGAGATCGCTTTTAGCGATAAGGCCGCCCATTGTACCTATTATTTAAGAGTGTATTTTCTTATAAATGTTTGTATTTAAATGGTGTGCAATAAAGGAATTATCTATCTATCTATCTAAATCTGAAATTATCTTCTATCGGTGTGTATTTAACCTATAAACCATAACATATGATGTGAAAACTTCTTTAGGCGCGTTGAGCATTTTTTGAGATGGAAAAAACTATTGAACTCGCGACACTGTTACCGACACCTGTCACTTACTACTGACACTAACTGTTACTGACACGTGTGTATATAAGTATCTGTAGTGTAGTCTGATTTTATTCAAGTTTTCACTTCTGTCGGCACTCCCGGAGTGCCACTTTTTTATCATCTCTCTTGCTCTGATAGTTGGTTATTTCGCACTTGATATTGGCTGCGTGAATGTGATTTACGGCCCTAGGGCCGTAAGTTATTTTGGAAATTGTATTAAAACTTATTGTGTTTATAATAAGCTAAAATAAAATACATTCTTCATGGCAAATCCTTAATTTTATATAAAAAATAGGTTCTTAAATAATAACTTATATACAACCTTCACAACGAATCCTTATTTCTATTTAAAAATGAAGAGGCCTCATTCATAATATGCTAAAGTGAAATATAACCTCCATGACAAATCCTTATTTCTATTAAATGAAGGAGGCCATAGTCTTTAAGTTAAAAAAAAACAATGGATACCGGGAACGGAAATTTTCTTTTTAGCTACAAATTGTTATAAAATAACTTTTATTTTTCTCGCATTCGTCATAACAAGTTATCTGTTATACTCAATAACACCCTCGATTAGCGTCATACAGACCTTGTATAGCAATGTAATATTTATGAATTTCTACCACTGTGCACTGCCAACTCATTATTATCTATATTAATACTAGCTGACCCCGCAAACGTTGTTCTGCCATATAAATTATCAAAGAAATCAAATGCAGAATTAAATTTCAAAGTGACACGACACTTCATGTAACTGAATTCACGTCAATGAACGACGGTTAAATTACATGGATATTGTTAGTACAAAAATACTAAAAACGCGATTAAAAAACAGGGGGTGGAGGTTAGAGGATGAAAAATACTTTACAACCTATTCTCATACCAACCGAATATAAACAAAATATTTCATAAGTCGGTCAAGCCGTTTCGGAGGAGTTTTGTTACAAACACTGTAACACGAGAGTTTTATATATTATAAGAAAGATAATAAAGAGAAAATATTTGTAGGTTTGTAACGAATAAACTCAAAAATTACTTCTCTGATTTCAAAATTTATTTTAAAATTAGAATACTACATTATCCTTGAGTAATATAAGCCATATGTATTACTAGATAAAATTAGGGATACCTACTAAAACTTCAATAATATAACCCAAGGTGTAAAAATATAACCATAAAAAACAAAAAAAAAATGTCCACCCTTGCGAAGCCAGGACGTGCCGCTAGTACAAAATAATTATATATATTTAAATTGTTAAGAAAAATGCAAACTGTTATTTCAACAAAATGTTCCATCCCTACTTTTCATGAACAAACCACAAGTGCAATGCCGCGGGCGAAAGCTTGAATAGTCGTCGGTGATTTACACGCTGCATCGCACGCGCGGTTTGTCAATAACAACATTAGCCTCCTTCTGCACAGTCGATACACTGCACAGTAATATCTATCTAAACTGTATCCCAAATTTAATAGAAAAAGGTCCAGCTTATTTTGTTGTAAACGTAACACACAGACAGACAGATTGGCAGACCGAGAGACAGTTACTTTCAAATTTATAATTTGGATTGAAGTATGGATATTATATAATAGACAGTAGTTTTCTAAGAATGTTTTATATATTCAACCCTATACAACTTACTGTAGGGTTTATAATGCATTGAAACATTTGTAATTAAGATTTGTTCATTATTCATCATATAGTCACGATATTTTGTAGGACATTGTGAGTCTATTAAATTAAGTGTATACTGGTCTGTGGGAACACCAAAGATGTGTTAAATTAACTGAACATTTAATATAACTGACTATCTTATTTACTTTTTACTATGGTGACAATTATCACTGTTATACATAGGAAAATTTAGCAACTATCATTATATTACTTTTAGATTGACCGTTTCCAATCAAATGGCTGTATAATTGTAAAAATATAATTTAACACGTTCAAGCGCGGTGCCCGATTCACGGCGGTCCGTGATATGATACTAAAAACTCCCATACATTTTGAAACGACGTCTATATACGTACTATATACATACTCAATAAATACATATAAGCTTCTTATGACAGTAACGTTTGCATACGTCACTCGTGTAAATACGACTTTTATTCACATTCTCAAACGGGCAGAAAACCGACGTGCGCGCACCTCCTGTGACACCGCTCGACTGAATGTACGGGGGTCAGGTTGGCCAAGTGGGTCAGGAGTGTGTAATAAGGATGTGCATTTCTATTTGTGGGTTACCACATGTCACCACCTCTCATTCAGTGTCATTTCAAACCGCAAATAATCTGACGTACAATCACATAACGCGCTCGAACGTGTTAAGAATTGTTCTATATTTATAGCTGTTGATCTTATTAATAAAATAAAATAAATAAATAATAATCTTGAGAATAAATGTCGTGAAAATTAATTATAAAATACAGGGGTGCATGAAAATATATTTTATAATCCGGGGGGCCCAGGCAAAAAAGATTGGGAAACACATAGCACGGTAAATGCTTTTCAATGAAACGCTTCATAATAGACAGACCGGCCGTGCGCTAGAATGTAATTTCATACGTGTACTGGGAATGCGACTAATGGGTTGCGCGAAATCAATTGAATTTTGAGTGTTTGGATTGGATCAAAATTCTATGACTGTTCAAATTCCGCGTGCTTATTGTGTACGTAGATGTAAACAAATACCTTATGTCAGATACAACGCTATTTATATTTTTTTATTGAGTTCTTCACGCACTGGGAAGCGCAGCATTGGACAAACCCACTGGGAAAATGATCTAATAAAGCTTGAAGGCTATTGGATGGAGGCCGTATATGATCGGTCGCTCTTGAAATGCTAGCTGTGGATGTCCTATGGCTAATTGATGTTGATTTGTCACCTTGCCATGGAAGTCGTTAATTGTATGCGTGACTGATGACCCTAAAACTACTTTATTTAGATAACTAGCTCCACTTTCACTGCAACAACAACTGTCGAATCGAGAGGTAACGATGACTTTGAGGATACGTTAGTAAATCTGAGCTCTGGTGCTGTGGAGCCGGAGCACTCATGGTAATCTACTCACAATATAGGAAATTCCAATTTCATAATTATGTCACTGTTGAATGGCATTTTTATTGGCTCTAGCGCTTGACCACTACCCCACATGATGGTTAAATAAAGATGTGGTCGAAGATACAGCACACTTGCTTAGAAATCTTTGGAGTTTAAGACTCCAAGATTATAGTGATCCTGAAAAACAGACGTTAGAAGCGAGTGCCACTCTTTTGCTCGTAATAAGAATTAAATATTGACGTGCTTGACGCAAATATATTAGGGCTGGGGGGGGGGGGGGGGGGTTAAACTAATATATTGGGGGGAGGGGGGCAGCGTTGTCAACGACTCTTCTTGTTTATTAATTAAAAATGGTACGTAAAAAAATATTCAGTTTATTGTAAATTACATTTTAATTAACAAAACATATTTAATACAATTATCTAGACACCCGGAAATACAAGTGGTGGTTTTATTGCTAAAGCGAGGGATGCTTCGTCTCGAAATAATCAAAATGTATCCGGATAGTTCGATATAGTAATAAAAATAATAAACCCAAACCGAGCTATTCCTAGATTTACTTTAATTTATTTCGACATTATTAATGTCGAAATAAATTAAAGTAAATCTAGTAAACACGTTTCAGGCTTGGTCACTGAATAATGCGCTTGAAAATTTAGAAGGCCAGCGATGAATTTACAATATGATATGTAAGTTTCAAATGCTACGGGAAATTAAGGCTGTATTTTTGATGAACCTTTGCGCGTCTAACTTAGTTGAGTAGTTAAGCCTGCTTGCCACTTTGACTTCGTGATACTATCATTATAACGGACTTGCTATTCGAATCCCTGATACGAGTATCTTGCATCAAAAATTATGTTGCTTTAGTATTTGTACCATAAGCTTTTATTACAGCATCAAATAAGAAGTAGGTAGAACAAAATCTCTGAAGCGCATGAATTGAACCCAGGTAATTTTAAAAGAAGGGAAATTATTAATTTATCGAGCGAAGCGAGATCTCTAAATCAACTTGCCCAAATCGGCGTTGTATGTATGTATGTATGTATGTATGTTTGTTTGTCCGAGGATAACTTTCGAAGCGTGTACCCGATCATCGAAAAATTTTGTATATAGGTAGGTAATGATGACACAATTTTGGTGTGACTCAATAGGCTAAAAATGTTGGGGGGTTGTTGAGATGTTGGGGTTCTAGAGGGGGGAAAAATCAAAATGGGACTGTCCGGTCAAATGGTACTTTTTATAAAAGGTCTTTGTGAGTACATTTTGATCCCGTTTTTATTTTTAGTTTAAACCATGTAGTTTTTAAGTTATTAGCCATAATATGACTTTGACAAAATTCACAGGGTACACCAGTGACCTCACAATACAGAAATTTGGTATGCGTGTAGGTTTAGTGACACAAATATAGGCAAAAGTCTGAAATCTAGAATAACTGCAATTTCTACCCCAAAAAGAATTTCCAATTAATATGAACTCCCGTTACCTGTAATTTGAATGAAACTGTACGTCAAGTTGGTTGGTTTCTTTTTCGTGGTACATTTTGACTGTCACAGATTACGAATAATATTTGTTGTTTTTATGGGAGACTCGCGAGATCTCAGTTCGGGACGAACCACTATTAATAATTGTAATGCGTCAAATGTGACTAGTTTTTTCATAGCGCTTTAAGCTGGTAGAAAACCGACCTATCCTAGGTTAGGACCAATGCGTTACGTCGTGACTTTCAACACAATTGTTCTGTCTTCATCTGTCATACAATAAATGCCAAAATTACTATAAATGCTTAAACTTCGACTAGTACGGAATGGTATAATGTGCGGCCTTATCGCTAAAAATGATCTCGCGATTACTAGTCAAACTAGTGTAACATTTTTCATATTCAGAACGCCTAATATTATGCTTGCGGGGTGGGGGTAGATGGTTGATAAAACGGCCTGTAGTCGACTTGAAACGCGCTTTTGTGATCAGACGATCAATTGCCCGTGAAATTTATGCCCAAATTATGTGCGAACCACTGCTTAGAAAATATATTTCAATGTGCAAAGTTCTTTTATTATTGCTGCAAGTCACCCTTTTGGTATTAAACATGTACCTACAGTTCAGTTTGGTAGTCATATCGAGTATTGTTTCACTAGTTTTACCCGTTAATTTCAGGTAGATACAAATTGTACCAGCTCCCGTAGCTTCGCACACGTGATAGTCGATAAATACATTACCCTCGTTCTGCGCAGTCTGGTTAAAAGTAGCCTATACCTCAAACCCGGTCATAACCTAATTATATACAAAATTTTATAGAAATATATCTAGCCGTTTAGTCGTGAAAACGACAGACACCATTTAAACAAAAAATAAAAATAGAAAACGCAACTAGTACAATCTTATCGCTTAGAAACGATCTCTTCCAGACACCCTTTTGATGGAGAGGATTTTTTTTATAACAAAGATAATGGTCGGGGGTGTACATTTATGGCTGAACTATTTATGAAAGTGCGTCTAATACCAAAATAAATATATAATTAAGTTTAAAATTTATAAATATATATGAATACAAATAGAACATATGTACTTACATTAAATACAATTATATTGATACATATAAATTATAATATAAATTTATATTAATAATATGTTTTATAAATATAAGCGATTACGTTATATAAATAGATTGTATGATACTACGACGTTTCTGACATAATATATAAACTTTAATCCCTAAATTTAAATATGGTTAAAGATGAGGCTTGCCATATTGTTACTGGTATCGCGTTCTAGAGACGTACTGCACGGTCGATTAAAGAATTGTCACAGAAGCTAGTAGCTACTATGTACTGGAGTTTTGAGCAATAGATTTTCAGACAACCGGAGTAGGCTGGGATTGGAGGAATGAAGGAACTCAAATCACTGCTTCAAATAAGAGGGGGTTAAGGAATTTTGGAGGATGTTGTATAACAGGGAAAGGATATGAGCATTCCGGGGAATTCGAGTAGGTAGGCCACTTGAGTTCGAGACGAAATTCAGAGAGGTTATCGAATTTCCGGAGAAAATTAAAATGAATCTGATGCAGAAATTTGAGACGGAGTTATTTTCGAATTTATAATATTATGTAGTAAGGATTTATGACTAGACTAGCTTTTTTCCGCGACTTCGTACGCGTTACACTATTAAATGTGTAGGTAACCTAGAAATAAAGATAAACTCGCTGTTGCAACTTAACTTGACACCCCATTATTTTTAGGGAGCAGATTTATGGGCTAAAAAGTAACCTATATGGTAATCCAAATTATAATCTACGTACATACTAAATTTCGTCAAAATCGGTTCATACGTTACGACGTGATTGAGTAAGAAACAAACAAACATCCAAACTTTCGTATTTATAATATTAGTGTGATATATTTATAACGCAATTTTATGTGGTCTAAACCTCTTCTTCTCATTTTGTACTGTCTTTACGACTCATAAATTCTTCATTGTAAATTGACTCGATCAGGCTATTCGCATGATAAAATAAAAAGGTATTAAAAGCCTGGTTTTATAAAAAGAGAATGGTTTTCTTAGGATAGCACCTTTTAAATGGACCATAGCGTCGCTTATTGAAGCAGAATGAACTCGTGAAAGTTTAAACGAGCTAAGTCTCACGGTAATCCAACTGAGCGTCTGTCGCCTATTCATAAAGTAATGAGACGGGCTTCACAACCGAGCTTTTATTAATCTATTTTACAGGGCCACTTTTGTAAGCAGCACCAATTCTAAAGCGAGGCAAGATGAGGCGAGGCGAGAATAGAAATCTCGCCGGCCATTTTCACCAAAAATTGCCATGAATAGCCATCGCGACCTTGCGCGATGTCGCACTTAGATTATGGACTACGTATAGTGAAGATTATTTTTTTAAAATAAATTATAAGTACCTATCCCATCATCTCGCAAATGATATTAATAGCAATCGCGAGCACGCGATATACACTAGTCATAGCGAGAATTGTGTTTCCCTTCCAGAGTTAAAAATACACTACACTCTATAAATACTGCAATACGGTTCAATCTATCTATCTATCTATCTATAATAATAGGTTGGGGAAAAAGTCTTTTCGCTTTATAGTATGTATGAACTTGTAATAAAATCTCCTTGGCTACTATAATATATACTATTTGTATCTGGCTGGTTTTGGTATCATTCAAAGTTTAAATTTTAAACAAGATAATTCCATATTAAAATTAGGAAAATGTGTGATCTTTATTTGTTTTTCGTACTGAAAAGGTGAGTGAATCTAATGAAGAAATTCGAAACATTTTAAAATTTTACTAACAAAAAAAATAAAAAACGCAAGCCGCGAAAAAAATTTGCGATGTTTATGATCAATTAATCAACAGAAGGGGTGTGGTTTTTCATCGTGATAACGCTAGACCTCACACATCTTTAGCCACTCAGCAAAAATTAAGAGAGTTTAGCTGGGAGGTCTTAATACATCCGCCGTATAGTCCTGACCTTGCACCTTCAGATTTCCACCTGTTTCGGTCTCTTCAGAATTCTTTAGGCAATGTCAGGTTAACATCACGAGAGGACTGCCAAAACCACTTGTCGCGGTATTTTGATCAGAAGCCCCAAAATTTCTATAGCAATGGGATAATGTTCCTACCTACAAGATGGCAAAAAGTTATCGAACAAAATGGTACCTACATACTTTAGTTAAATGTGAATAAACTATATTAAAAAATGTTTTGAATTTTCCTAAAAAATGCGAGGAAACTGTTTCCCCAACCTAATATATAAAACGGAATCCCTGTGTCCCTTGGTCACGCCATAGCTTGAGAATGACTTTACGGATTTTGATAATTTTTGCGTATTTTTTGAGTGAGTCCTTGAATGGTTTAGATTTACAATTGGACGCGGTAGGTGAAGTTGTAGTCGAGATCCAGAAATTTGCGGACGAAGTCGCGGGCATATAACTAGTATGACATATTTTTCCGAACTATTTGACCAATATGCAATATAACGCCACCTGTTTTCAAAGTTCCAAACAACTGCATCACATAAATAGCAAGTGTAAGCTTTCTGAGCTGCCATCTAGCGGAACATGTTATTTCTACGTAGGCAATTGGGTTCTTTGTGGCGACGAACGTTCGGACGGGGTTCAGGCTTTTCCACTTTATTAAAGGTAATTTATGTAAACTTGTGTTTTATCAGGGTATATAATATTATTATAGGTCAATTGGGCCAAATCCTATGCCGTAGAGATTATTAAAATTAACATCTCATTAAAATATAAAGAATTATTCAAACGTATTTAAAAAGACTTGTGTAACTCACTTTATAGATTTTGTTTTTTATGATTTGTTTCTTTTTTCACTGTGACTAAAGGTAGCATAGCTTAAAAGGTAATCTAGGTTCGTGTTTATCCCTATCTAGCTTTGAAACCTAGGCCTACTAAAAATGCATTTAGTGCCGCAACAATACGATAGATGGCATGTATCCTGCATCAGGAAGCACAGTCTTGCAGAACTATTTTACAAACACTACCGCATGCCATGGGTAAAGTTTATTTGATTTGCAGATAGAGGGCATCCTGAAAACCCCCGGAAAGATCAAAGCCGGTGTTTGATTAAATCGTTTGCTACTAACATCAAATCAAATCTCGTTTTGACGCACCAACTATAACCGCAATATAATATTTCAATAGAAAAGTTTCAAACCGTTCAAATCCGTGAATGTTTGACAAATCTCTTAAACCAGTCAAGTAAAATATCAAAATAGTTTGAGTCTAACCAAAATCTACGTTTTTGAAGATTAGGCCTCTTCCCTCAAACGGTGCTCCAATCGATCCTGGCGATTGTCATGTATGGGGTTTAGATTAGTTAGATTTTAATGGGTTGGACTTGTTAGATTCGATTATATACTACATAAAAATAAAACAATATCAATTTTTATTATTTGCCTGAGAGTCTGGTTTCTAAAGGATCCTGGCGTCTTCGGTTCTTCAGATGATAAGAGGCAGCAGCATTGCGAAAACGGAGACAGGGTGCCAGATAGGAACGGAACCCTGACACGGTCTTAGCAATTCTACTTCCTTCATTTTCTTCTTGTTCTTCGTAGCTTCTTTCGTTCTCATAGACAGTCGTATTTAGAACATACATCTTAAAGCTCGTGTGCCAGAATAAAACCCAAACTTAATCGAGTTGGATTATTTATAGTTATTCATTGTAAAATCTACGTATGCGTCTCTATTTACGCTGAGCATAGTTCTCGAATACGAGCATAACCACTTAAGGCTAACTATTACTATATTATACAAGTATTATTAAGAAGTATTTAGATCTTCTATTGATTGCACACCTAATAAAAACAGTACAAAAAAATATACAAATAAAACGAGGCGGTGCGCGTGTTAATACACATACCTACATCTATATACAGGGTTTCGCAAAAAATAGTGTCAAGCGAAAGTCCAGAGATAGGACACCCCTTGGGGTACCCGAATCACCCCCATGTATGTTCCGCGATTTTTTATAATAGGTCTTTACCTATGAAATTGCCGTTCTTCAGTACTGGTCATATCAAATAGAAAAAGTTTAGAATGGCTTTGTATTCTAAATTCAAACTTATCTGTTTTAAAAACATGACATTCTTTTTACAAACTGAGTCTTTTATTTATTGATTAGCATTGTATTTTCATTACATTTGAACATTTTTCGTCATAATGGATACTTTAAAAATTCGTGTAATTATGGAATATGAGTTCCGTCGTGGCACCAACGCGACACAAAAGTCAGGTAATATCAAAAACTGTACAAACGAACGCACAACCCGTTATTGGTTTTCCCGGTTCCGTTCTGGAAATTTTGACTTGAAAAATGAAGCTCGTGGTCGTCCGGAGACTTTGGTCAACAATGATGAATTAAAGGCGATTGTGAAAGCTGACAAAACTCAATCTACAGCTGAGCTAGCAACAGCTTTTGATGTTTGTATCAAAATAATTTTGATCCATTTGCGACAAATAGGCAAGGTAAAAAAACTTGATAGATGGGTGCCCCACGAACTTAACGATCGCCAGCGCAACGTACGCGTTGAGACCTGCCTCGCGCTGCTCATTAGGCAAAGAAATTAAGGAATTTTGAACCGAATTGTTACGTGCGATGAAAAATGGATTCTGTTCGACAATCGAAAGCGCTCAGCAAGTTGGTTAAATCCTGGTTCAGCACCAAAGCAATGCCCTAAACCAAAAATGACGCCTAAAAAGGTGATGGTCACTGTTTGGTGGTCTAGTGTGGGTGTGATTCACCACAGCGTTTTACAAAATGGCATAAGCATTACTGCAGATGTGTACTGTGAAGAACTGGAGACCATGATGGAGAAGCTTGCACATCGGCAACCAGCTTTAGTCAATCGGTCATCCCCACTGCTCCTTCACGGCAACGCGCGACCCCATACTGCACAACAGACAGTCTCCAAGCTGCAAGAGCTGGGGTTGGAAGCTCTCTCTCATCCGCCATACTCACCAAACCTTGCACCTAACGACTAGTTCTTTCTCCAAAATTTAGACAACTTTGTAGTGGGTAAAAAATTCAAATCCTGAGAGGCAGTACAAAATGCCTTTGAAGTGTTTATTGCCTCACGTCCAGCTGATTTTTACAAGAAGGGCATCAATAAACTGTCAATGCGTTGGCAAAGATGCGTAGATTGCATGGGTGATTACTTTGAATAACAGAAATAAAAAGTTTAAAGAAATAAGTACTTTCACTTATTCCTTACAAAACGGCAATTTCATAGGTTACCTAATACCTAATAGTTTTCGAGTTATGAATTTTTTCCGAATTTTTGAAAATTTATGACTTAAAAATATTTAAATAAATCTTTAAAAAAAAGTAGAAAACTTTTTGAGATTTTTTTTGCTACTAAATTTATATGACTTGTTTTTTTACATAATCAGCTACGAGACTTTGATGAAAACTATGAAAATGTTGGAGTAAAGTAAAAAAATTACATTCGGTGAATTATGACTTAAATTTTCAACTTCTATCTGATTAGAAAATATATTTTGGCCATTTTATCATTTCTAAGCTTAATTCGTTTGTTAACTAACCAAAAATGACTGCAGGGAAGCTTTTTAGAGCTTTTTTTTTCAATGTTTAATTTAAGTTTTATTAGTTTTGCGCAATGTGTTCTCACCCATGATCCGGATTGTAAACGTGGGCGTAAATCTTTTACCTGTAATAACAATAGGCCGATAAGAAACCGAATTATCGCTATGTCTGTAACTCTCCTAGGTGACAACAGAGCAGCGCGCAACCGAAGCTTTATTATGTTTTTGTATTCAAAATGCACTCTCGGAATTTACAATTTGAGTTGCAGTTGGGCCATGAGCATGACAATGTAATGGGGAGGGGGTTGCGGCACGAGGGTTGATCTTAGTGTGTGATTTGTTAAATTTAGTGTGGTATACAATAAAACATTTTATATTCTATTCTATTCCATATTTTAACTAGCTGACCCCGCGAACTTAGTGTGGTATACAATAAAACATTTTATATTCTATTCTATTCTATATTTTAACTAGTTGACCCCGCGAACTTCGTACCGCTTTACTGAGTTAAATTTAGTTGTTTTTTTAGTTTTTTACTGCAATGTCTTTTTCTGTGCACTTATCCACTATAATCAACTAACTCTATATTCAATATTTTGCTGGAAGAAAACTCTTATTAGGGTTAAGCTCGCCTTTATACATGTCCATTTTTTAGACTGTTTTTGTCTGTAATCTATTTGTGTACAATAAATAATAAAGTCATTGCATCTAAGATTCCGCAATGCCTTTAGACAAAGGTTTTCAATCAATGTGTCATGCTTATCCTCACATACGGTGCTGAAACATGGCCGCTCACGAACGAACTTGTTCACAGAGTTAGAGTTACTCAAAGAACAATGCAGCGTGCCATGTTAGGCACATCTCGCTATTGGACCATATACCCAACATCGAAATATGACGCATAACCAAAGACGTGGATGTGAAGGATCAACCAGCTGAAGTGGAGATGGGCGGGACACTTGGCAAGGAAGAAATACGGAAGATGCACGAGAGTAGCGACTGAGTGGTGGCCGCGAGAAGGGCGCAGACTAGTTGGCAGACTACCAGCCAGATGGTCGGATGTCATCGCGAGAGTTGCGGGAAGGCAATGGCATAGGACCGGAGAGTGTGGCGTGATAACGAAGAGGCCTATACACAGCAATTTGTGGATGTGGGGGTGATGATGATGATAATGATGAAGATGCTTCACATGCTTCATGGGCATCCTGCGACGGACACATTTTTTTTAGCATATGAATGAACATCCAGTTACGACATTGGCCTACCTATTTACTGGCATGCGGGAGACATGACCCGCCCAATCCCACTTAAATTTGGCAGCCTTTATACCGACGTCAGCGATGTCTCTGAGAGAATAGTCTCTGGATGGAGTCCTTTGGATGGAAAGCGACACCGTGGAAAGCCTAAGAAGCGGTGGCGCGATGATTTGGACGCCTTTTATAGGGACTGGCGGGATCTGGTACAAGATCGAGATAAGTGGAGATATGAAGGGGAAGCCTTGGCCCAGCAGTGGGACAGCATAGGCTAGATAAAAAAAATGATTGATCAAATTTGATGATAAGTAGTAACCATCGCCTATGACAAAGTATTGCCTCGTAGCGTAGGTCACGTTAGAAACGTGCTTTACGATGCACTGCTCTGCGTCCATCAACTTGAGGCATTCAAGTGTAAAGCCTCATGTGCCTCATGTGTTTCACCAGAAACGAAACTCTTCAAACCAAAAAACAGCAATGTTGCTTGAAGAAGAAATATGTATGGTGGTAGTGCTTCCATAAGCGAGCCCTGATTGAGAGCCTGTTGATTGTACTGGTGAAAATCTGATAGGTTGGATTTAGCTGATGTAATGAGTATGAGTGAGCCTTATTTAGTTGTTTCTTTCCAAAGACGAATATTTTGTGTCGATAGAAGTCTAAAGTTAGGACGGGGAGCTAACATTGTGTTGTGTAGCATTTTGTAGCCACTGGCATAGCACAATATTTCGTAGCAGTTTTCGTAGCACCCAGCGTAACACAACATTACGTAGCATCTAGCATTCTATTGTTTTTAAAATATAAACTAGCTTACACGACGAACTTCGTACCGCCTTGACATGCATTTGACGCGGGCTGCCAATGTTCGTCGGCAGTAGAATTGTCAATCGGCTATCATTTGCTGCTGCTGTATGAGAAGATACATTCATATTATTTATTAATTTCTGTATAGTTATTCTGCTATTCGGGGTCCCTGCAAATCCAACCAATCAAAGATCATCAAAATCGGTCCAACCGTTCTTGAGTTATAAATGGTGTAACTAACCCGACTTTGTTTTATATATTTAGATAAAATTATTATCCTGGGGTAATTTATCCCCAGGATGGACTTCCTTAGATATCTTACTCAGTACGCAGACCTGTGAAGATATCCCACTAGTGGGTAATAAGAGACAAGTCCAAACATTACGTTTTTTAACCTGATGGCACATGCCTTCGATTTTTTTATTTTAGATGATATTTTAGCTCACCGTTTAGAGCACATGTACATTAATTTATCTAGTAGAAAAATCCATTGGTGCGCGGCTGGGATTCAAACGCAAACCCCCTCAGGGTCAGAAGTCAAGGTACATCTCACTAGGCCACCTACATACATACATCTCTTTAAGGTATTTTGTACATTTAAGGTTTAAAATCTCGAGAGGTACACGAGGCAAAGTTTAATCACTAAATTAGATTTCAGTGCCTGTTATATCTATGTTCTAGATATAAAGAGCAAGATAGAGAAAGATCTATCTATCCTACTCCATCTATTAACTAGAATCCAGTTATAACCGGCCCCGACATCCATGTTCACTAACATTGCCCTGTTGTGTTAGTTTCAGATTTATCATAATAACATCATAATATATATTTTTTTAATATTAAACTAGTAGACACACAAGCTGACGGGCCTCCTGATGTTAAGTGGTCACCGTCGCCAATAAACTCCTGCAAAACTTATGGTACTGCAGTCGCGTTGTCTAGCACTTAATACCCTATTTACACCTCTCTTGAAACCGTTCATTTTGAAGCCCACCAGAAAAACCTCCGGGGGAATGTCATTCCACATCTTGCAGGTGCGTGGAAGAAACTTAGCGGGTGAATCGCACTGTGTGAGACTTCCACGCATAATTAATTCATAATTCGTTAATTGTCTGTAAACCTAGGTACAAAAGATGGTTGAGCTTAATGTTGAACTATACTAGGTTTCGCCATTTTAGCATACAAACATGATATGTTATCACCTAAATTAAAACAATAAAATAAATCACATACCCACAGAATTAATGATTATCATTAAATTATTTAATTTTTATATATTACTAGACCCGCCGAACTTCGTACCGCCTTGACATGCATATAACATTAGAATTGTCAATCGGCCATCATTAGCTGCATCTATGTATGAGAAAATTAATTTTCATCATAATTTTTTATTGCCAGAACTTTTTCGATATTTTAATAGGTATTCTGCTATTCGGGGCGGAGACAAATCCAACAAATAAATGATCATCAAAATCGGTCCCGCCGTTCTTGAAATAAATGGTGTAACTAACCGGACTTTGTTTTGTATAATATATATAGATAGATGACGCATCGGGTGATTATTCTAAATTGACCTAACCTCTTTTCTAAATTATAATATTATTCAGCAAACCAATAGAGAGATTTGATTAAAGCTTTTGTCTTTACGTCTGTTTGTTTGTAGATTTGCCCCAAATAAATAGACCGAGATCAATGCGGTTTATTTTGGTAGATTCTAGACTTTGCGGTGGATGGAAATCGGTGCAATTTCCAGGTTTCTTCTAAACAAACGTGATCTATCGTAGACTGCATCATCGCTTACCATCAGGCGAGATTGTGAGAGAGGTTGCAGAGAGATGAGATGTATAAAAATAAACTACGAGCCTTACAGTAGTCGCATACGATGTGTAACATCTGACCTCCGCGTGCGCTCATTGGTTAAATCAAAAAGCGCGCGCTTCCCCGGCTTCCTGTTACACATTTTCGTCCCTTTTACCAAAATCACTCCCAAAAACCGAGAAGAAAGATGTTACACATCAAAAATAAATAAAATAAAAAAGTAAAACTAATCTTGCGTTGAGGCGACGTGTGATCCCGGAGTCAGAGCTTATTTACATCAAATCTTTTATTTGCATCAAATACCGCATAAGCATTGCAATTCAGTGGGGCAATGAAGCCAATGTCTTGGGAATAATTCCCGGTAATCTAGAGCAGTTGAGCTATCTATAGATCATTTGCAATGTTCATTAGATAATCTTACTGTTTTTTTAAAGGAAATATGTAAATAATGATATAGTATTTCTATAAATAAATTTATATCTCGTGCATTTATAATATCCTGATGAATAGCTAGTATTTGGAAATAAGGAGAACAGCCTGACAGAAGTACTTACGCACACAAGTATAGCTCTACCTGTATGTGCGAGTGTCTCTGGGCAGGTGTGCGGTTATCGAGATATTAATGTTGTTGCTATCTCACGTGGGGGAAGTGGAATGGGGAGGAGTTCTAGATAGAACCATTGATTCACAGCTGCGATCGAGGATTTAAAACCACCCCAATGTAGACTTGAAAGTTCTCAGGCTTGAACTTTATATTTGACTAGCTGTTTCCCGCGACTTCGTACGCGTTACACTACTAAATGTAATAAATGCGAAAGTTTGGATGTATATTTACTTATTTATTTGTTTGTTTGTTACTCAATCACGTCGTGACGGCTGAACCGATTTCGATGAAATTTAGTATGTACGTAGATTAAACTTGGTTAAACACATAGGCTACTTTTTATACTATAAATCAGGTCCCATGGGATAAAATCGGGGTGTCAAGTCAAGTTGCAACAGCGAGTTTAGCTTTATTTCTAGATTACCTACAAGTGTGTACGAGTAGTGTTACGCGTATGAAGTTGCGGATAAAAACCAGTAAGCCAATAAAATCAAACATATTTATTATGAGGCATAATATTAAGAGTAGTAGACTTTCTTTTGCTTGGGCTCGCCCGGGGAAGTGCTACCAGCATACCTATTTCCACCGCCAAGCAGCATTGCTGTGTTTTGGTTTGAAGGGAATGGTTGCCGGTGAAATTACAGGCACCTGAGACTTTACACCTGTAGGCCTCAAGTTGATGGACGCAGGGAAGTGCATCGTAGGGCACATTTCTAAGGAGCGTGACCTACGAGGCAAACTTTGTTATAGGCGATGGTTACCACTTAACATCAGGTGGACCATAGGCTTGTTCCATCTCCATGGCATAAAAAAAAATATTTCCACTCAAGAAGACCACATGATCAATTGAGTTACAAAGAAAATGCCAAGTTCTGAAAAATTACTAAATTAATAACAAACAGCCAGTCAAATAGGGATACAGGGTATTTAGTTTTCTAAAAGGGAAAGTTAGTTATAAGTTTTTTTCTTGAATTTTTCTATACAATTGTTTGTCGAACACCTTACCAGCCAGGCTAATATTACCGCCCAATAGAAAAGTGCATCTCTACGAAACTAATAATGACATCATTATTTTTAATATGGGATTTATCACGTACCGTCTTATTGGTATTTCGACCGACAATGTTACGGTTCAGTTCGTGAACCTTCATCAGGGTGAGTGCGATCCGCTCCGAATAACGTCACGTCTCGCACTGCGCGCCGTAGCCCTCTGCGCACGAGTAGACGGGCACGGTGGTGGGGATTGAGTGAACGATAGCCCTGCGCATTGGCAGGATGTATCATCATCATTATCATCACTGTTGCTCTCTTCAGTAGTTCTCGGTACAGGCAAACACACAACACTAACTATGTCTCTACCAGGTTCACTCACTCAGGAAGCCATGGCCTCCAGGCAGGCGGTAGAACCCATCCTCTATCTCTATTAGGCTGCGTCCACACTGAATGCGCGGCGACTAGGGCCTAATGCTAGTGCGGCGAGCGGGGGCGAAAGAACAGAACGCGCGGACAGGAACGTTTGAAAACTACGCGCTCTGTCTCGCTCGGTCCCGTCGCACTAGGCTTCCGCCTTAGTCACTACAGTATGGACGCAAAGGCGCTTTTCATATGTTTAATACTTCGCGCCCGTCGTCGCAACCGCGCTAGGCTCGCAGTGTGGACGCACACTTAAAGTTCGGCAAACGACTTATTTCTATCGCCTCTCGGATCTTGCGAGGAACGAAGAACTTCTCTCCCGCTAAGCCCCGGGCCTTATCGAAACGTATGTAGTGCGTCGAATCAGAATCTAAGGCATATTCCGCCACTGCAGAACTATTGGAGTCGACATTCTTCATTGCACGTATGTATTCTGTCAACCTGGTAGATACGTTTCGCTTTGTTTCACCAATGTAGCATTTACCGCAGTCATACGGTATCATATATACGCCGGGGACGCCCAGAGGGTCTTTGTCCTTCGGCGAACGTAGTAGCTGCCTCAGTTGATTTAAGGATGGAATATCGTCTTGATGCTGTACTTATGGCGTAATAAGTTTCAGATCTTATCCGTTATTCCTTTCAGAAAAGGTAAGTACGCTACTGCTCTATTCACCGTAATTATGCGTGATAATGACATGTTAGCGTAGAACAAAAAAAATATTTGTACTATCTCACGTACAATATCTTCATACTTTCGTAAGTGGTATCGTAACTATAAATGGATGGACCTATTTCAATGCATCTTTTTCAGTTTGAAAGCTGGTAATTCCGAATTAGTTTTTAATGCTTAATTGAAAATGATGCATCAAATCTAAAAATTGAGGTTTCATTTTGTCGTAATTTATTTTATCAGTTAACAGCGCTCCGCCTGGAGTAGACGAAGCGTTGTTACCTAGAGTGAAGTTTAGTGAAGTTTAGTGCTCTTAAATTTATCTCAAGTCCCTATCAAAGTATTGATCTCAATTTGTCTCAACCATAAATTATCTTGTGATTGGTTGTTAGGTAAAACAGATAACCTAACGACCAATCACGACTGAGGATCCATTTCACTACTCACACATTGAAAACTTTAAACGTGTGTTGAAAGCTGGTCTGTGTGAGTCTTAACACACCTGTGTGGTGATCGGAGGCTGTATGAGATGCAATTTATTGCCATCTCACGCAGACTCAAGTATTGATTAGACTATGATGGAGCTAGTTCCGTTGACCGCTGAAACTAAAAATACCATCTTCTTTGTTGTTATAATTTTATTCGAATCAAAGTTTTGGCAATTAGCTGCCTCGAATCTGCAATCAAACAGGAATACCACTTCTGATAACAATCATCTTAAATAAGCTTAGCATGCAATAAGAACTATTATTTTATCATCCTTTCATCCCTTGTGACAGCAAGCAATAAACAAAATATCTATGATAAAAAAATTTAAATTTATTTTATTATTTGAATGATGATTTCATTGTAGGTACCATTATTAACTCTTATCCATCCAACATTACATACTACATTTTAAATCAATTGTAGTGCTACGCCATGTACTTTCACAGACGCTTGCCTTAAGCACAACCCTATTTCAGTTAGACGTAACGCAACATACTGCCCTATTGTCCTTGTTGGCTTCGAGCCAAATCTTGTAGGTCTCAAGGTTTTTTTACATATTCTACTTCGCCTCGCATCTGTGGCATCTGACTTAGAAATCAAAAGTTATCACGAATGTTCAACTTCACAATAATAGCACCTATATTAGAATGAGTACATTAAGTAAGTATTACTGATGTTAAGTTACTTTTAATATACTATCTTAAGTTACATAAATAACAATATATCAACTGTATCACTATAATTGACTAACAGATAATTACATAGCAAACACATTCTGATGACGGGTTTATGCAAGTATATACCGTAAGTACCTGACGACCTCCGTGGTGTAGCAGGCGAATAGCCGGCTGAGACGCAGGAGGTATCTGCAGATATTTGTTCCGGGTCTGGTTGTTTCTCTATACAATATAAGTATGTATTTACAAAAAAAAATGTATATAAGTATTCTATCAGTTATCTGGTTTCCATAGTACAAGCTCTGCTTAGTTTGGGGCTAGATAGCGTTGTGTGAAATGTCCAGCAATATTTATTATTTATTTATTTATATAGTAGTTTTAGTATAAGTTATAGTTATATAAGTTATAGTATAAGTATATACTATAAGTTTTGGAAAGGGTGTCTAGACCAAGGCGTTATGCCAATATTCATTAGTGTAAGTAGGCTAGCTAAATCAAGCATGTAGTGAATTATTTTAAATAAATACACCAACTATGCTTTAGTAGTATTTAGCCGCTCAAAGCTCCTCAAAGTAACATATTATCAACATTATAGTATCTGAAGAGTTGATAAATGGTGCCGCTAGAGGTCACTATCCAGCTATTCAAACGGAGGCTGTATGTAATGTGAATCCCTCCCGCACAGACTGAAGTATTGATTTGAATATGATAAATCTAGGTTCGACGACCGAAAGTACTAGAAGTATGAATTCCATTGACTTCTTAAAATTATACTTTTTACCACTATGTGCCTCGTCATCATCATCATATCACCACAGGACGTCCACTGCGGAATATTTTATTTTGTTACTTTAAATAACTTTTATATATTTCTGAATATGTTAATATTGTAACCACCATCTCACGCAGAATGGAGTGTTGATCTGGATACGATGAAGCTAGGTTCACCGACCCAAAGAACTAGAAATACGAGTTCCTTTATCTCGATAAAAAATCTTGAATTTATCAATGCATCAAAATTGGTTTAGATGTGACAGATAGACAAAGAGAGACACTTTCGAATTTATAATATCAATTTGGATGCAAATGAGTAGAAAAGACAACGGAATGAAAAACTTACACCTTTTTAGGCTGTTTGAAATGTTTCCAAATAATTATGAATCACTAATCACTAGTCAAATATGTGACATTGTAATTTAAAAGTGGTCGCATTTCATTACGGCGTTTTTCTTTTTTCTAACGCCCCCGCCGCGTGTGAGATGCTGTGTTTAAAACTAATGGAGCTGCTCGGGATGACCAATGTAGGTGTGAGTATGTGCGACGGGCGTAGCTCCTATTTCGACGGTTTTGACTAATACTTGCTTAAAATCTACAATACTCACCTAACCTAATACTTAATCTATCGCCTTTGGCATAGTGTTATTCACAATTTGACGCAATGTGCACTATCAAAACAACTTTGCTATTTGACGTACGAATTAAAAGTCGCTCATGCAAACACGTCATCATCATCATCGTCAGTCTTTCTCATCCCACTGCTGGGCATAGGCCTCTCTTCGTCGTCACCATTCGCCTCTGTCCTGTGCTGTTCTAACCCACATACGACCTGCTATTTTGATAATGTCGTCGACTCATCATGCCAGTGAACGATCTGCATTCCTGAGGACTTAGCCAAGGTACAGTCGATTAGCGATGACGCTAGTCGGCAAGTCCGAAAACGTATGGGATTTGATACATGCTATAGAAATACCACGTGATACAGCGACAACAAATGTATGTAGAAATCGAATAGATTTGTAGCAAATGTAATTTGGCTACGGGCCCTTGTTCTATCTCAGGGCCACCATGCAAACACGTAAAACGCAAAAACATAAAACAAACTTTTGTGTACCTATATAGAGAGGGTCGATGACATAAAAATAATGAATGATATCTAATACAATTCCAACGTAGTATTTTCACAAAAAAACGGAATACTTACCATGATTTGAGTTTTTGAGTATCCCGATATTATTGTTATAATTTCTAGGCATCCTGAATAATGCCATCTCTGCCTTGGCTCAAAGCCAAGCGCTTGACCACTACCTCACCACGCTTGCCTAGAAATTCATTACATCAAACACTCTGGAGTTGAAGACTTCGAGATTATTCTGGTTCGAAAAAACATACGCTAGAAGTGAGTTCCACTCCTTACTTGTGCTAACAAGAAAAATTAAAGCAAACCGTTTGGTACGACAAGGTGGTATGCCGTCCAGGTATCCAGGTGCTTGTCCAGTGGTGGAAGGGGGAAGGGAAAAGTGGTGGGGTAAGGTCATGAAGATCTTACGCACATTCACCAAAATGAACTTGTTGGCTTTCAGCCAGATCTGCAAATCTAAAGGTTTTATCCACATTCACGTATGATTTAAAAACAGTTTTAGTTTGTGGCCAACTCTGGTATCGGTATTTTTGGGCCAACCATTAACCCTTCAACATGAATGTTATGCCTTACATGCATGAGTTTATTATACAATGAAGTAATTTTTCGTATAAAGCTCAATAGCATCTTTCATTAACTTATGAGTAGGGATCGGATATTCTGATGCATATTTACCTAAAGTTGATTTTTGGCTAACAAATTATGGAAGCGGATATGTTATGGAATTCTAAATTCTTAGAATATTTTTATTAATAATCCCGGGATCCCGGGATTGGATGCATATTAATTCAACGTTAAATATTAACCAGATAGAATTTGCCATTTCACTCGTACATACAAAATGCTTATACTCCCTGAGATCTAATAGGCCCGATCTGACACTTGCTACAAGGTTGTTTTCGCTTCGTCTAAAATTACTGACAGTAAAAGTAGAGCCAAGGTGTGCGTTTTTTCATAGAATGTGAATTTCTTTAGACTATCTAAGGGATGAATGACATTCCATAAAAACTTATGCAGCTTTAAGTGATGTCTAGGTTAAGTAGATAAATAAACAAAAAAAATTAAGACATGATAAATTTTTTGATCCCGGAATCACGGAATTTTTGAGATAGAAAAGTGCTATCCATACTAGCCAACTTTTAAATTTAGGTAAATATGCATCCGTTTATCCGATTTCTACTCATGAGAGACATAAATGTTTACTGTAAGCTATTATTTAACCCATGTATGTCTTTTGGGGAATATGTTACTGAAAACATTTCCAAGAAGTGGTCGGAGGCTGTAGGCTGAGATGCAATTTATTGCCATCTCGCACAGACTAAAGTATTGATTTGACTCTGGAGGCGCTAGGTTCGATGACCGTACCAAGAATACAATATTCTTTCTTCTACAAAGTTTTAGCAAAATCACGATGTAGCATTTATTTTGAAGTAGGTATTGTACGGGTCATCCTAAGATTTGCATCGCATCTCCGTATCAATAAAAAGGTCGCAGCATCAAATCCAGTCTGGTCCGTAATTTTTGGGGTAATTTTAAGCATATAACTTTTATCAATTTTAAAGGGTGACGCAAAATTATTCATCCAGTTTTGTTTTTGAATAATAATTTTAATAAATAAAAAAAATATTTTGAGTGATGGAAATATTCATTTGGAAGTGGAAAAGATAATATCCGTTAAGTGACTGCCACCAGTGTTGATACACATTTGTGTCAATTTTATCGTATTTTCCATGGCTTCCGCAAGATCCGTCAATAAGCAAAATCTTCGTTTCTGGGGCCCTGAAAATCCGCGTGTGATGCACGAATAGCCATTACCTCCACTCAAAGCCACTGTGTGGTACGGCGTTCACGCGGGAAGAGTGATTGGGCCGTATTTTTTTGAGGACGCCATCTGCACTACGCTTACTGTTACTGACGAACGCTATTTGGCCATGATAAACGACTTCTTACTGCCGGAATTGGATGAGCGGGGCTTGGTGAGTTTGTGGTTTTAACAAGACGGTGCCACGGCACACACAGCACGAGCCACAATGAATATTGTGAAGAAAGCATTTCCTGGTCACGTAATCTCCCGTTTTGGCGATTTGGCATTGCCAGCAAAATCGGCCGATTTAACCATCCCAGAATTTTTATTTGAGACTTCTTGAAGTCGCAGGTTTATGCCAATAAGCCTCAGATAATCGCAGCCCTTAAGGAAAATATTCGACAGGAATGCGAACAGTTATCACCGGAAATCCTGCGAAAAGTCATGGAAAACGCGATAAAACAGGCACAAATGTGTATCAACACTGGTGGCAGTCACTTGACGGATATTATCTTTTCCATATAACAGAAAAAGTTGTAAAGGTCCTAATAAAGATTTTCATCACTCAAAATCATTTTGTATTATATAGTAAAAAAGTTATTCAAAAAATAAATTGGATGATTAATTTTGCGCCACCCTGTACAAGTAATTAGATATCTATCAAGAAAACGTTTAAAAAATACACAAATAGAAAAAATAATAATATAGATTTTAGTATGTCTAATATTATAGCAATAACCCGAAAAAATATTAATAAACACCCTAAATTGAGTAAAACAGTTCTTAAATGCACGAAACACTTCGATAAATTCGCACCCTTCTTATAAGGCTCGTTGGTCTAGGGGTATGATTCTCGCTTCGGGTGCGAGAGATCCCGGGTTCAAATCCCGGACGAGCCCAAACTTTTGCAATTTACTTTTTCCTGTTTTTATTGACGGGCTTTATCAATATATCCTTCGATATATTTAATGTCTTTCTTTTTTACAAAAGAAGTTATTGCGATTTGAACCGGAAAAGCTAACTGTTGGCATCCCTGACCAACACAGATGGGAACATTGTTGTAAAATTAAATTATCTACGAAAGATTCAGGCCTTTCAGGTCAGTTCTAAGATTGTCTATGAACAACATGTCAACCCGGACTCATGGTAGCGAACTGTGCTCTGAATAAACGTGATAAAATTGTGCTAAAGATTTTATTATCAAACTCAACCTCAACGAACCAGCCAACAACACCCGGCTACACACACTAATTTCATTGCGTTCCATACTTCCGTATAAACACTTTAACCGAAAATAAATTTAGATTTTTTTTTATATGACATAGACATAGATGAGGAGTTGGTTAATTTATACGATTATTCTCCTAAGGTGCCAAAAGATAAGTATTCTGTCAGTTATCTGGTTCCCATGGTACATCCTTTGCTTAGTTGGAGCAAGATTTAATAAATTTTATTCGTCTGAAAGAATCATATAGCCCAAACCAGCAGCGATACGAAAGTTATCTGATAAACATGAAAATATAGAAATATCACCGAGTCAGGTACTAAACTAACAGTGTCTTTAAATACACACTAACGGCTTTGTCACGAGACCTAGATAATTTTGTCGTTCCTTAAAGAACATTTAAATGCATTTTTTATACACCAGAAAAACCGTAAAATCAGGTTTGCAATTACAGAATCACATTTAAAAATTAAAAATTAGCTTAAATTTATTTTATTTTTTTAAATTATTATTATTATTTATTTTTATCTTAATTAAGCATCAAAAATGCTTAAGTGAGTATCAATTCAGATAAACCGGCTAAAAATAGTTTTCATTTGCAGATTGGTCAACGGTCGTAGCAACAGTTGTAGCATCATCAATTCCTATAAGATTTTTGTAAAACTACGGCGTAGTGCATATGCTACGCCGTAGCAGTGCTACGCCGCAGTCTTTTGTATTTTGTCAGTTTTGTAAACAACTAATTTTGTCGTTTTTTTTCGTATGCAAAAAAAGGTGTAAACCATTATTTTGGGTATAATCTCTATAATTATCATAATATAAATAGTTTCAATGCGCTTTGGGAGCTACGATGCCACGGATACGGGCTTAAAACAGCTCACTTTTATTCTGGGGGCCAAACTGAATCTTCTAAGAGATATTCATCCTGTCGTTTTTAACACAGGTTTCCGAGTTTCAACAAAGCCTAGACGGGATCAATATCCGGTCGGGTGTACTCGAATCGGGATCACTCGGCCTGCGTCGGGGACTTGGCACACAGAGAAGATCTGAAGGCTGGATGCTGGGGCATGCGCATAAACCTCGACTCAAACATGGACAACTACTACCATTACAAACTAAATTGCGAGACATACTCGCGCATACATGGTTCCGTAGGGTAATATTCTCAATCAAATGGTTGTCTGAAAGAGATTGCTTTTAGAGTGATAATACCGCCTATTATACATTTTCTTGTTTCTTGTTTTGTTGTATCTAGATTGTAATTTCATAAATAACTTTCATTTATTAATTCAATAACATTTCCTGTTGAATAAGAAACTACCTAGCAAACTTCAGGAAGAAAGAATCTCTATAAGAAAAACTCTATAACAACTCTGCTCTATTATGAAATTAAATGAACATTTTCTAAAAGTACATAAGTTGTAATAGATAGGTAGGTTTCACGCTTCACCAATCAACGGTGAACAAGTTATTGGTGTATGAATTTTAAACACTAACTTTACTAGTGATTCGCCTCGAACTGAGATCTCGTGAGTCTCCCATAAAAACAAAAAAATATTATTTGTAATCTATGACTATCAAAATAGTGCCACGAAATAAATAACTAAATTAGTTAACCTACAATTTCATTGAAATTACAGGTAAAGAGAGTTCAAGTTATATGGTTATACTTTTTTGGGGTACAAATTGCAGTTATTCTGGATTTCAGCCTATATTCGTGTCATTAAAGCTACACGTATACCAAATTACAACACTGTAGGGTCACTGGTGTATCCTGTGAATTTGGTCAAAATTTAGTTTTTGTTATAGCTAAGGACTCAAAAACTACAAAAACTTCACTAAAAATAAAAACGAAATCGAAATGTACCAATAAAGACCTTTCATTTGACGTCCTATTTGACCTAACAGTCTCATTTTCATTTTGTTTACCCTGTTTAAGCCCCAATATCTAAACAACCCCCCCCCCCTCATTTTTAGCTCAATCAGTCACACCAAAATTGTGTCATCACTACCTACCTATGTATCAAATTTCACGACAATAGGATCAACGCTTCGAAAGTTATCCTCGGACAAACAAACATACATGCATACATACATACATACAACGCCGATTTGCCCAAGTTGGTTTGGAGATCTCACTTCGCTCAATCAATTATACATCAAATATCAATAATGAGGTAAATAAAATCAGCTGACAAATTTTTCGCCTAGTACGAGTATCCATAGATCAGCTGATTATTCAATGGTAAACGTTTGGATGAGTGTTTTAATCTGTGGAAGCTTTGGAAGTAGTTTTCTTATACCATACATCATCACTATCATTCGATTCTAACAACTACGTAATTTTTTTTACTACGTGAAGATGGAACAAGATAATTAAGTTTTAATTAATTAATCAGATGATTAAGCGATGCCAGTTGTTATGTTTGACTGCCTCCGTGGCGCAGTGGGCGTATAGCCGGCTGAGACGCAGGAGGTAGCGGGTTCGATTCCCGCCGCGGAACAAAATGTTTGCATGATTTACAGATATTTGTTCCGTGTCTGGGTGTTCTTCTATAAATTGTAAGTCTGTATTTAAACAAAAAGTATTTAAGTATTCTATCAGTTATCTGGTTCCCATAGTACAAGCTCTGCTTAGTTTGGGGCTAGATAGTTCTGTGTGAAATGTTCAGCGATATTTATAAAAAATGTATGGTAATACACTTTGTATACTTATTTTCCTCTTCTCCCAAAAACGCATTACTTAAAATGTCAGTTCTTCAAAATCCATCACATACATATTCGCTCGGCTTTTGAAGGATAATGTGTGAATAAATTAATTACAGTGAATGATGAATCAAAAATAAGGAGAGTTTTCTAATAATTTCGCAAAGTATATTTTCGTAAATAAATCTGTAACGAAAGCTAAAATTAAAACACTATCAAGATCGGCATCGTACGTAAGAGGTTTAGTAATCGTCTTAGCTAAAATTACTTTCTTACCTAAAAAAGGTAAACAACCCATAATCTTTGATAAGGTAAGGATCATAATACTTACTGAGTGTCAAATTGAATTAAACCCAGAGAAATAATATACAACGTACAAATAACGTAGTATAGAGATGCACAACCTTATAAAAGAAACCTGAAATATGTTTACTTGATATAAAGTAGTTTCTCAAACGACAGAAGAAAGTATTACAGTGAAAAGAAGTGAGCTAAAAGTCAAAACAAAACATATAGACTAAGATCCTAGAGCGATCAGACATAACTTATTTTCACATAGATGAAACCTTAGGTTCTCAGTAGCTTCTCATGTTCTTTGAATACCTGCGTGCTTGTGGAGCTCGCTTTGTGATACCTGGGCAGGTACCAGGGCCCGTAGCCAAATTACATTCGCTGCGAATCTATTCGATTTCTACATGCATTTGTTGTCGCTGTATCACGTGGTATTTCTATAGCATGAGTCAAATCCCATACATTTTCGGACTTGCCGACTAGCGTCATCGCTAATCGACTGTAACTTGGCTAAGCCCTCAGGTAAGAATGGTAACTTAAATTATGAGTTACTTAACTTAACTTTATATGACTGATTTTTATATATGTTTTGTAGAATATTATTCTAAAATAGTATCATAAGACACTTTCCATGGACCAAAACTTTTGTTAGACACTTTAAAGCTCCACAAAAAATACCTAAATGAATTTTACTTATTTTTACATGTCTGATTTTTAAATATGTTATTATGGTAACTATTACAAAATTATTTTTCATTAGTCAGACCAATGGGAGTGGCTAAACATCACCTAAACACAAAAATTATTCAGCCGAGAGAATGAGCGCGAGAGCACTAGCGATGGAACGTTTTACAAGTAGCATGTGAAAAATCATATGCATGAAAAATCATTTGTAGCATCTGCTACTTTCGTTCGAATATCCTGATACAAATAATTCATATGAAATCACTTCGGGTTTCATTGTTCGCAGTTTGGTCATTCGTTATTGAATCGAACCCAGTAAACTTTTAGACAACTTTAAATAAATTTAAGCATCTCTGAGACGCATGCGCACTGAGCCCTCGCGCTCATTCTCTCGGCTAAATAATTTTTGTGTTTAGGAGATGTTTGGTCACACCAATTTGTCTGACTAATGAAATATAACTTTGTAATAGTTACAATAATAACATATTTAAAAATCAGACATGTAAAAATAAGTAAAGTTCATTTAGATATTTTTTGTGGAGCTTTAAAGCGTCTGACAAAAGTTTTGTTTCATGGAAAGTGTCTGAGACTTGTGATACTATTTTAGAATAATATTCTATAAAACATATATAAAAATCAGACATATAAATTTAAGTTAAGTAATTCTTATATTTCTTACCTGGTACCTGCCCAGTTGTCACAAGGCGAGCTTCACAAGCACGCAGGTATTCAAAGAACATGAGAAGCTACTGAGAACCTAAGGTTTCATCCATATGAAAATAAGTTATGTCTGATCGCTCTGGGATCTTGGACTAATAGATTTAAAACAAGGGTATTCTACAGACGAATAGGTATTGATCCTATTGAATGACAGAAATTTATAATACATAAAAAAATCCCATTATCCGAATATAACCGTTTTATATCCTTTGGTGCTCCTTCGTCAAAAAACATAATAGAATCCAATATTTCGCCAGGCTAACAACACATAACATGTCACAATAGAAATATTACTCGCGCAAAAATTACATAAAAAAATCTCCTATCTATTTCAGCGCAAAATTTAGTATATTTGATAGCTAATAATAATTTACTATCAATAATAATATATAAATAATAAGTCAGTTTACATATTATTTTTGAATAATCGGTGCGATTGTTATACAGGAGGATTAATCAATGTATAATTTTTTTGCGAGTTAAGTAAAATCCATCGCATTTGAGCGCACAGGCACTGCAGAGCTTTACAATGAAATGAATACTAATGATATTTATGTACTCGATACACATTCAAGTACATCGTGCAAGTTGATCGCTAAGCTTGATAATGAATGGTGGCCATAAGATACTTTGTAGTGATGCCTAAATATCGTGGTCTCTATTCTTTATAGCTTGCCACGTTTGTCTGTTTGTGTGTCAGGAATGATCAAAACAAGACCTGCTAGAGCCTTTTCCCAATGATGAATATGGTCCCTAAATAATTTGAGTAGGGTTCAAAATTTGACAAGAGTCCTTCCCGCGACCTTTGTCTTGTCTGAACTTTCTCGTTAACCCATCTCGTCTCTGGTTGTCTAACCACCTTGGCTACTATTCAGTCTACATTACTACATTTCAGTCTGCCTTTTTCCACCTATCATGTAAAACCTAAATCACCCAAGAACATGCAAGTTCATTAACTCGTCTTTAAACCTCTTGAATCGTTGTTAGTTTTTACTGATAGAAAAACCTTATTTGTAACGAAAGTAACCATCTTTTTACATATGCTTTTAGCTTTTTGCAGTTTTTTAGATGTTTTAAATAAAATCTGGCGTTAATTATGGATTACTTATCGGAGACCTAAAGCTCGTAGATGAGTGTGCTACGATTTTTCATCTATGACGTACTCATCGAATAATACTGGCCCTAAATCCTTTTGAGCTAGATGAGATGAGAGATAGATGAGACGACACCAATAAATGAAGGAGAGAGACCACTTGAATACAATCTGCTACATCAACTTGAACTTTTACGTTTATTTATATGAGTTATCATATGAGACTGTTATATGACTTTTTCAATTACAATTATGCAATTTTGATAGTGCAAGTGTAAGTAAAATTATCGAAAATTATGTGATTCAAGGGTCTCGTTATTATGTGCTGCGGAAACGTAGTAACGTTTTGTTCAATTAGGGAAGCCGCTACAAAAAAATATAGGTTTGATGTCAGGTTACGTCAACCTAATACGGTCACTACTTGACAATAGTAGCAATCTACCGAATTGACATGAAAACTGTTTTGTTGTAGAAGTCGTTTTTCTACAGAAAACTTTCTACTGGATCAGCCCGAACACTTTTAAGTAGGTGATCAGCGAGTGAAATCCTATAAAAGTAGCTAAGTGATGTATTTGTTTTATAATATTTATTTACATCTGATACAAATGTCTACGTTTACGCAGCGCCTTGGTCACCACTGACTGTAATAACAAGAAAATCTTCTTCGCTAAGCCTAAATGGTACTGAGTAATGAGCGTTGCAGGGCGATGAAGCAATTACAACTGAAAATTACGGAACTCTAAAACAGATAGGAGTAATAACATATAAACGGTATCAGAACATTATTCCTATAATAGAATTGATGTACTTACCTGCAATCAAATACCGTCCTTCCGTCGTAGTCTGGATGATTGAAAATCAGCTATGTATCGGTTTCGCACACACTAATCGGTTCACTACATAAATGTTGTTGACACAGTTACATGTGAGTAGAGTGCGATGCACACATAGGCTCGTGTCAGCGCAGAGGCGGCGGGAGTGGCACGGGGGTGCGGGGTGCGGCGACTGCGTCGTGACGTTGCACCTGCACGCACACTCGCGCGGCTCGGCCGAGTCGGGCTCAGCGGCGAGCGGTGGAGGCGACTCCAGACGTCGCTGAGGCCTCTCCTCGGCAGCCGGACCTCAGTCAGTACTCTACCGGTTCCAGCGTGAAGCGGTCACGCGAGGAGTCTATCAGCTCCCGCGACTTCTTCTTACGCGCGTACAATAGGTACCTATCGCTTTTCTAAGTAAAACGTTTATTTAGGCCTACCGCGCATGACTGTGGCAATGGTCAGTGACCCGACCGGGCGGATCGGATCGGGTTGCGGCGTCGCCCCCGGGCAAAACCGGTCGATAAAGAGGGCGGCTGGAGGGCATGCGCAGTGAGTTGTGAGAGACCGGCTCCCTACAACCTGGGGCTCCTTTTTCCCGGGTGATAAATTATCATTAGTTGTATCGGTTTCGGCGCAGGCGACGAAGGCAGGTGGGGTGCGTGCGCGCGCCGGTTGCCGCTCCCTGCCCGCCCACTGCACCGCCGCCGGCCGGGACGCAATCGCTGCGCTTTCCTGATGCGGTATGCATGTGCCTATTTTCTGATCCCGGGCGAGTCTTTGCGCGAATTATCTCTACATTCCCATCCACTTAGCGTCTTTGATCCGTAAATACAATTATTTTATAGAATTAGTGGTTTTGATTATCCATAAAAAAACAATTATTAAACATCAACATAAATCTTTAAGAAATAAGGTTTACAATTATAAAGGAGGAACATTGTGTTATTTAATTATTAAAATCTCATGCGACTTTTAAAATACCTTTAACTTTTACTAAAAAAAAAATTTTAGTGATGTTAAGTGACAAGTGTGAGCGGAAGGCGTTAAGCAGAAGCGAAGATGCGGGTGGCAAGTACACAGATAAATAGAGGTAAGTGGTTAACTTACAAAACTTCATGAAAAGTTACTGAGTTTGTGTTACAGAATTGTTTTGAAAAGTTATATAATTTTAGGATAAGCTCAGCCGCCCTGCTTGCCCAGCCTTGTTCATAAGAATTTATTTCGTAGCAGTTTGTTGTATAGTTTGCTCGTTGGTCTATAATTTTTTTTGTGGGTGCATTTCAATACCTAATGAGAGGAGCTGGTCTCGCGCGGCGCTGTGAATCGTGACATTCAACTTGAAGGGTGCTATTTGGGTTAGTAGTCGCTAGGTCGTCGACCGATGGCAGGCTGGGTGAAGCGGGGCGAATGCGGGACTTGTGCGCGGCGAGAGCGGACCAGATGCGAGGCGATACCAGGCGATTTGGCGTGTATATTTTAAGATTTAGCAAAACTTTTATAACTCGCGTGTTGCCGAGTATTGCAAGGTGAAACTCTACGCCGTTGCTACGCACAGCGCTACGAATGTGTAGAACTATGATATAGCCTTACAAAATAAATTGACACAGCAAAGTTACATACTCAATTAATTGTAACATATACGATAAGATGGAAATCGAAGCGATATCATTTATACATCGTTCGAGTTATATTTCCGGCTGTGTTTAGAATTACACTATATTTCAAACTTAGATTCAATCTACCGACCGAATGCTTAGAAAACTGGTTCGTATTATTAAATCAGGTTTGTAAAACCGAATTTTACAATTTACAAAAAACCTCCTTGAAATGTTATTTAATTCTTATTTATCAGCAACAGAAACGAGTCAATATTTCAAATTTAAAATCGTAGAACGGCCGTTGCATTTGTTTGATATCTGTCAGTTTGCAGTTTGCTTTCGATCCGACAGGACCCGCTCAACAAAAGTTTTATTTGTTAAGTATATTTCAAGTAATATATTAAAAAATGCGTGAATGTATATCCATACACGGCGGGCAGGCTGGTGTGCAGATTGGAAATGCGTGCTGGGAGCTGTACTGCCTCGAACACGGAATTCAACCCGACGGGCAGATGCCCTCCGACAAGACGGTGGGAGGTGGTGACGATTCGTTCAACACGTTTTTCAGTGAGACGGGCGCTGGCAAGCACGTTCCACGTGCTGTATTCATTGACCTGGAGCCCACAGTGGTGGACGAGGTTCGCACTGGCACATACCGCCAACTGTTCCACCCCGAGCAGCTGATCACGGGCAAGGAGGACGCCGCCAATAACTACGCACGCGGGCACTACACTATCGGCAAGGAGATCGTTGACCTCGTGCTGGACCGCGTGCGCAAGCTGGCTGACCAGTGCACTGGCCTGCAAGGCTTCCTCATTTTCCACTCGTTCGGCGGTGGCACCGGCTCAGGCTTTGCTTCACTGCTCATGGAACGCCTTTCGGTTGACTACGGCAAAAAATCTAAGCTAGAGTTCGCGATTTACCCTGCGCCGCAGATTTCCACGGCGGTTGTGGAGCCTTACAACTCTATCTTGACGACGCACACGACACTGGAACACTCTGACGCGGCCTTCATGGTCGACAATGAGGCAATCTACGATATCTGCCGACGAAATCTGGACATTGAGCGGCCAACCTACACTAACCTGAACCGGCTGATCGGACAGATCGTGTCATCGATCACAGCATCGCTGCGGTTTGACGGCGCGCTGAACGTGGACTTGACGGAGTTCCAGACGAACCTCGTACCGTACCCGCGGATCCACTTTCCGCTGGTGACGTACGCGCCGGTGATCTCTGCTGAGAAGGCGTACCACGAGCAGCTGTCGGTGGCGGAGATCACAAACGCGTGTTTTGAGCCGGCGAACCAAATGGTGAAGTGTGACCCAAGGCACGGCAAGTATATGGCGTGCTGCATGCTGTACCGCGGAGATGTGGTGCCGAAGGACGTTAATGCGGCGATCGGCACGATTAAGACGAAGCGGACGATCCAGTTCGTGGACTGGTGCCCGACGGGGTTCAAGGTAGGGATTAATTACCAGCCACCGACGGTCGTGCCGGGGGGAGACCTAGCGAAGGTGCAGCGTGCGGTGTGCATGCTGTCTAACACAACGGCGATAGCGGAAGCATGGTCGCGTCTGAACCATAAGTTTGACCTGATGTACGCAAAGCGCGCGTTCGTGCACTGGTACGTCGGTGAAGGTATGGAGGAGGGCGAGTTCTCGGAGGCGCGTGAAGATTTGGCAGCGCTTGAGAAGGACTACGAGGAGGTCGGCATGGACTCCGGAGAGGGTGAGGGCGAGGGTGGCGAAGAATACTAACTTTTAATATTTTAGTGTTATATTTTTAGGATTATTTTAAATTTCACTTAGCTCTAATTTAAAATTAATTTGTCTCGTTTAGGTTTGGTCTAACAATAAAATTTACAAGTGAATTATTTAACTTTTGCTGTTGGTCCAGGGATATAACGTTTATATTTGAGTATAAAGTAGGTGTGCGTAACAGGTGTGAGTAGAAGCGGAAAGCAGTCGAAGATAGTAGTAGAGAGCAGAGTAGGAGAGAGCCCAACCAATAGTCCGTTGTCACACCAAATGGTCACACCAGTCTGACGAGCAGTAAGAGGGAGCAGTAGAGGGGAGCAGTAGAACGGGTAGTAGAAGGGAGCAAATAACGGGGTTTCCTCGTAACCTAACTAGATTGCCTAACTGGTTTTACTAAGAGGGCAGAACTAGGAGGTAGCAGTAGAAGGGAGTAGTAGAAAGGGGTGATAAGGAAAAGTAATGAAAAAATGGTGTAGTTTACATAATTCACCTGGGTTAATTCACCTATGTACATTACTATTCTTTATTCTTTATTGTACACAAATATATATTATTACATACAGAAACAGCTTACAAAATGGGCATGTACAAAGGCGAGCTTAACCCTAGTAAGAGACTCCTTCCAGCAAACCTTTGAAGATGGAGATAGTTGATTATAGTGGTGGGTACGTGCACAGAAAAGGACATTGGAGTAAAATACTAATACCTATAGTTATACATACTAAATATACCAAAATAAATACAATACTTATACATATTAAAAATAATACCTATAAACTATACCTACATTATAGATAAACATAATACAAAATATGCATAATATACATAATAACCTAAAAGTTTACAAGGACAGGTAATACTTTGACTCTAAGCTTAAAAGAGCTTAGTGATGGACTTGCGCGGATAGAGTGTGGCAGAGAATTCCACAGTTTGACTCCATGGATAGTGAAGGAACCGCCATAGCGACTGGAGAAATGAGGAAGGGTTTAAGGAAGGTTAGGGAGGTAAGAAGGAGCTAGAGGATTGAAAACAGTGTTGAAGAGAAAAGTCACAACATGAAGATCACGTCGATGAATGGAAAGCCATTTTAGCTGAGATTAAATATAGAGACGTGATCAAACTTGCGCAGCCTGATTATGAATCGGATGCACAAATTCTGAAGACGTTCCAGTTTATTTAGAACTTCCTCCGTGGAGTCCGTGGCATCAAGAAAACAGACATCGGCATAGTCTAAACGAAGGCTTTAGTAGAAATAGAACGAAGGAATTTCAACACTTAAGTCTCAGTGACATCCACAAAGTTAAAAGGAGAACACTGAGGTCTAGTAAGGTGAGATAAATGATCAAGAGTGGAAAGTTTTATGACATCATCTACACAGAGAGGCGATTTAGAAAAATGGGAATTAATAGTGTTAAGGTCAAAAGAGATAGACGAGTCATTTGATCCTTTACCAATCCCCAGTGAATTAAAAAAATTCCACATTTGAGCGGTGTTACAATTTTGGATGGAGCTATGTATGTGGTGTCTCTTTGCATTTCTACACATTACGATTCCGAAGCTTTTTGTAAACAGCCAAGTTCTCCTCAGAAGATATCTTGTTGTAGATCCTCTTTGCCTTATCTCGCTTTGACATCATCTTTTTAATAGAATTTGTCAGGCAAGGGGCAGGAGGATGTTTCACTTTGACGCTCTTCAACGTGGCGTGAGCATCATAGAGTTTAGTGACAATAGAATTGAAGATTTATCATCCACGCTTGTCGCATTGACTACTGGAGACTAATCGATGTTATTGACATCCACATTCAAACGCTTCATGCTAATATCCTTGAAACTACGGAGAAGAGTTTTTGGCTTATGCCTGGAACAGCGAGTTTTGTAAGATACGAACAAAAGATCGTGGTAGGAGAAAGAGGCTGACAACTGGCCGTATGTTACACGGTCAATGTCCGAGACTATAATTCAATCTAAAAGTGAAGGAGCAGAGTGGGGAGCGTGGTGAGTGGCAGAAAGAGCAAGAACGTGCATGTTAACAAAGGAAACTAAAGAAATTCGTTTATTAGCATGAACGTCACCCTTTAGCAGGCATGTATTAAAATCTCCGAGAAGAAGAGTGTGATCGTATAGAGTGGAATAAGATAAAGTTTTGATTCCAGAGAGGAGAAGTAATCGATTTTACTGGGTAGTACACAACAAGCAGTATTTTGGAATGGTTAACAGTCACTTCAACAAAAAGATGTTCAGCAAAATTGCAGTACTGACTAGGTGAGAGAACAATATTTTTTGAAGGGATGCTGCGCGTAGATAAATCGCCACGCCACCACATCCCTTGCCCACTCTGTCATTTCTTACGAGTATAAGTTAAAAACCTGGTAAGGGGTATTGAGTACAGGGCACAGCGGGCTTCAGAAACGATTCCGAGGCAAGAATAACATCAATTAACTTGCTGTCGAAGGAGGAAAGCATATCTTCGAAATGAGCTGAGATGCTTTGGGCGTAAATGTGTACTTTATTAAAGTTTTTGGGAAACTCACTCAAGCAGATGGATTGAGTCATCAATAAAAGCACTTGCATAGTCGTTGTCAGAAGAGCATGAAGAAGAGCAAGAAAAAAACTGTCATCAAATACAATATTATCCATTATAATAATAAAATAAATATATACGTACTAAAATAGTAATAAAATAACAATAATAATAATAAAATAAATAAAAATGTACCAATTTAAATTAAAAGTCTGATCAGGCTTAGGTGATTTCGAATCGAGCGGCCTCAATCTTCACCAGATTGCTAGAAGAGAACCACAACATACAGACAGATAAGTAAAAATGTATATAAATACAAGAGTTAGGTACCTACCTAACAGAAAAAACAACTTACAAACACAAGAAAAAAGTAGCTATAGATATAATTGGAAACCAGCAAAAAAAAGTAAAAACATAAGAACATTCATTAACATTAAATTTTAAGCACATACGTATATCAAACAAAGTAACAGACTCTACAATCAATCACGCACGCTAAAGTAGAATACGCAAATGATCATTGCCAAAAAATTGCCAAAAAACAATTTTTGAACGAAACTATTTTGACAGTTATATCGAGTTTGACATTGATACTTCAGGGTGAAGAAGAAGAGTATCGTTGAAATAAAAAAAAAATACTTACCTGGCTCAAAGAATTTGATTACGATGGTGTTGAAGCAATGTTTAATGGCTTTTATTGTTGATGTTTTCTTTTTGTATTCCTAAGTTCCTATCACTACACTACCTACATACGCGAATATCTTAAACACTAAATACATACATAGATATTACATATATTTATAGATCCTGATAATTGTAAACAATGTATATAAATACGAGTATATTTTATAATCTAATTACTAAGCAAAACATGCACCTAAGTATAGTACCTACTACGTAACAGACTTGAATTTGAGAGAGCTTAGGTATTTCTTTTAAATACTTACTTTTTTAGTCATATGATTTATTCTTTTTAATTAATGCTTAAACTTAACTATCCTATCTTTGCTAGACATAATTTAAAATGTACACATGATGGGAGAAGCCACTGGCACCTGAAATACAGTTTTTTAACTAGTCCGGGAGCCTATGGATTCAAATTTGACTATGTCATACTTAATTATGTCAATAAATAATTTTTTTTTTACATATTAATTTATGTCACAAAGTTCACAAACAAAAACAATATAATATGCTTTAGTTAGTACTTAGGTGGTTTTATTGCTGTAAGCAATCTCACCCAGATAGATGCAAAAATTTTATAACAATGCTTCTTTTTCGAATCTTGCCGTAAAAGATAAACGGAGGGAAAAGAATTAAACAAATTGTTTGATAGAATTTGATCAATCATTTCCTTAGTCCTTTTTTCCAGATCCAACTGATTGGATGGTTGGGAAGTAATTAATTTTGCGTTATTTATACACACATTTTATTATAGTTTCAAGAATATTTTATTTTTCTGGGTGAATAAAGTTTACATAAAAAGTATTCTAAACTTTTAATTACATTGAATAGTTAAACCTGGCGACTAAAATATACGAATAGTATACGAATAAGCACTTTGGTCTAAGGACTTCGGAGGGCAAAATAGTCATTCTGCTGCCAGACAAGATGCGCAGAAGGATCGAAACCATGTCGGAGTTAAAGCCGCTTCTCTCGGAACATCCGGCGATTCAGACTGGTTTGGAGACCAAGGCCTCCTCCAGTGCCTTCGCAGCGGAAACTGTGGGAAACTTTCCCTTATCATTTTCCCTTATCCTGATAAGGGAAAGTCTCCCACAGTTTCCGCTGCGAAGACAGGAAGGGCTGAACCCAGGACCAGACAAGTAACGAAGTAGTCGGGCTCCTCCGGTTGAGTTTATAGCTACCATTGTAGAGTTTGTTTACTTTTGCGTGTGCGCTTCTATCCTAATTAAAATTTAGTAGAACCATAATCAGTGCATAGCCTTGGATAGCTTTTTTATAATACAATTTGTGAAATAGAAAGGTAGGCGACTTATATTTGTCTATATATATATATTGTTACGCCGAGGCTGTTTGTTTAACAGCCTCGGCATATCTTTTTGCGTGATTTTTTCCGATATTTTAATAACTATTCTGTTATTTGGGACGGAGACAAATACAACAAATAAAATATCATCAAAATTGGACCTGCCGTTGCCGAGTGTTCGAACAAACCCGACTTTGTTTTATATATTAAAAAAAAAGATATATCTATTAGATTGGGGAAAAAGTTTCTTCGTATTTTTTAAGAAAATTCAAAACATTGTTTAATATAGTTTATTTACATTTAACTAAAATATGTAGGTACCATTTTGTTCGATAACTTTTTGCCATTTTGTAGGTAGGGACATGATTCCATTGCTATAGAAATTTTGGGGCTTCTGATCATAGTACCGCGACAAGTGGTTTTGGCAGTCCTCTCGTGATGTTAACCTGACACTGTCTAAAGAGTTCTGAAGAGACCGAAACAGGTGGAAATCTGAAGGTGCAAGGTCAGGACTATACGGCGGATGCATTAACACCTCCCAGCCAAACTCTCTTAATTTTTGCTGAGTGGCTAAAGATGTGTGAGGTCTAGCGTTATCATGATGAAAAACCACACCCCTTCTGTTGATTAATTCCGGCCGCTTTCTCTCAACTTCTTGCTTTAATCTCATCAGTTGTTCGCAGTAGAGTTCACAATCGATGGTCCTGCCTGGTGGTAACAGCTCATAATGAATAATGCCCTTCCAATCCCACCACAACCACAGCATCACCGTGTTGCAAGTTAACCCGGGTTTCGCCACAGTCTGTGAAGCCTGACCGGCCTTTGACCACGATCTTTTTTGCACGTTCTTGTCGTACGTGATCCACTTTTTATCACCAGTTATCAGCTTCTTCAAAAAAGGTTCGGTTTCATTAGGTCGTAATAAAGAATCACAAATGAGTACACGGTTCATTAGGTTTCTTTCAGTGAGCTCGTGGGGTGTCCAAATATCGAGCTTTTTTGTGTACCCAGTTTTTTTCAAATGCGCCAAAACTGTTTTGTGGTCAATTCCCAGTTCTACAGCTACGTCGTAACTACTGATATGCCGATCTCGCTCCACTTTTTCAAAAATGGTATCAATTTTATCCGTAATAGGGCGAACAGAGCGAACGTGCATCTTTGACATCAAAATTATCGGATTGAAAACGCTTAAACCAAATTTGTGCTACTCTCACAGACACTGCACTAGGTCCATAAACATCGCAATTTTTTTCGCGGCTTGCGTTGCATTTTTACCTTTCTTGTAGTAAAATTTTAAAATGTATCGAATTTCTTCATTAGATTCACTCATCTTTACAGTACGAAAAACAAATAAAAATCACACATTTTCCTAATTTCAATTTGGAATTATCTTCTTTATAATTTAAACTTTGAATGATACCAAAACCAGCCAGATACAAATAGTATCATATAGCCAAAGAGATTTTATTACAAGTTCATACATACTATAATGCGAAAAGACTTTTTCCCCAGCCTATTAAATAATGTAAAAAAAATACAAAGAACTTATTAACCTACAGAATCTTTCAGATAGATCACAGAAGTGACAAGTCATTTCTTGTAACCGTCCATGTGAGAAAAATAGTCGGAGAGAGCCTTCAAAATGCCGTTGTTGGAACGACGCATCCGATCTCAAAATGTTGTGTCTCAAAATGGAAACCCCGACTCAGCAAACATGCTCGACGCGCTCCAGTATGTCGACAACCTCATGAGCCCGGACATTGTAAATAAACGTTCGGCAGCATAGTTGTGTATGTATGGCAGGGTACCACGTCGTAATATTGGTACCCTGTCAGACCATACGACGACCAACCTGCTTCCATCATCAGACATCAGACATCAAGACAGATTCAACATTATCTAGGAGAAATACGAAGAGCCAATACTCCGTTAGTAGGATCTACTACCCGGCTGCAAGCGTCCTCATTCAGTAAAGTACCCTGTAGTATCCGGACTAGTAGATCCTCTGATTGGACAGTCAACGGTCAGTAAGATGCTACAGGTCATTTTATAGAACGGGAATAACCATGTTCATTTTCTGTGACTAGGAGGGCCGATTCGAATCGAAAGGTAGAAATGTCTTGTTTTTTGTTTGCACTATGATCACTTTACGTCCAGCCTTACATTATTATACAAGGGCTTTAAGCAATCTATTGTACACCCGAGATATTTTCGAGAGTGTTATTGATCGCTTGATCTGTATTGTTATGTATTCTAAAAGGATCATTAAAAAAACAACCAGCTTTGTTTCTTGCTTTTCTTTCCTGGCTTGGTCGCGAAGGAACAGGTAGTAAAATTGAAGTTTCAAAGTGATTCTTGTGATCTTAATGAAACAAATATTTGACTTTGACTTTGCTTACACCCCAGTACAATAGATAACTTTTCATCAAGAATGCGGGGATATTAAAAAAAGTCTTTAAATAACATGTTCATTATAACATACAGTAGACCCGCGGTAATCCGTCAAAGGTTTTGCAAGGCAGTGTCGGATTATCGAATTGGTCGGACTATAGAGTACCTACTTACTGTAGTATATAGTCCACCTCTTGTAGTCAGGAACCTTTATGAAAAGGATACCTTGTAATCTGTCAAATACTCATACTCATTTATTCAAACCGTAGGGACACAATAGAACACTTGGTTACGTCAATAATAGTACTGTTACGCCGAGGCTGTTAAACAATGAGTAATAATCGAAAGTTCTCGAACGCTTTTGTCTTAGGTACCTGCTGTGTTATTGTCTACGGTTTCGCAGAATGGGGAGTAGTCATTCTGTCGAAACACCGACCCTTTTCTGGAACGATCGAGATCGTTCTAGTGTTGTGAATTGTGCACGATATAAATAGGCCAGAGAGATGGCCGGACAGTCAGTCTCAGCGAGGCCCTGGAGGACTGACGTGGAGAAGGGTCTCGCGTGAACAGTAGTTGCTCGCGAGTCAGTCTGGATTTGGCTATAAGTGCGAACATTTCGGTGACTTTAAATGGTGCAACAGTGGTGTGAATTAGTGTGTTGTGATTACGTGTGACCAAGTTCGTGTATTCATCGTTTAGTGCTGAATAAAAGTGTTATCCTTTGGTTAGACTGATTCCCATTATTTTATCCCGAACCCTCAGCTCGTAACAATTTGGTGTCAGAAGTGGGATAAAATAATGCCGGTTCTGCCAAAGGATAACGTGGACGGTGTAAGGACGAGAAGTCAACGACAACAGGAAATGGATGAAAGGCGGTTTGGGGAGTCTCCGGTTCAAGAAGCTCGGCAGAGTCGTCAGCCGATGGAGATGGAATCAGCCGCCACCGAATCAATTGCAGCTTCATCATCATCATCCGTGGGGCAAGCTCCTGTGACAGGCGATCTTGCTGCTATTATGGCAATGCTTTGTCGTCAAGAAGAACAGCGTCGTCAGGATAAAGAAGAGCAGCGTCGTCAACAGGAAGAGTAGGCTCAGTTGCAGGAGGAACAACGCTGTCAGCATAAAGAAGAGAAGCGTCGTCAACAGGAAGAGCAGGCTCGGTTGCAGGAGGAACAGCGACGTGAACAGGTGGAGCAGACTCGGTTGCAAGAGGAACAGCGACGTCAGGATAAAGAAGAGCAGCGTCGTCAACAGGAAGAGCAGTGACGTTGGCAAGAAAAGCGGGCTCGACTGACGAGTGAATTGTTCGGTTCATCTGGAAAGGAATTCCAGGAAGTGAAAGAACAGATAGAAATCATGAGAGCCGTGTTTTGGAGGCTCGAATTGGGATCGCTTATGAGAAAGGGACTCTGGGTGTCCTGAAGTCTGGAGACGGCAATGTGGCTCCTCTAGTTGCTACATCTTCAGCGCGAGGTGCGCCTAAAATTGTTCATGTTGATCGGCTGCCGCGATATGGGGCTAACAATGCTCGGGACGAGCATGTTTTAGGAGGGGGCAGTGTAACGCCAAGGCTGTTAAACAATGATTAATAATCGAAACTTCTCGAACGCTTTTGTCTTAGATACCTGCTGTGTTATTGTCTACGGTTTCGCAGAATGGGGAGTGGTTATTCTGTCGAAACACCGACCCTTTTCTGGAACGATCGAGATCGTTCTAGTGTTGTGAATTGTGAACGATATAAATAGGCCGGAAAGATGGCCGGACAGTCAGTCTCAGCGAGGCCCTGGAGGACTGACGTGGAGAAGGGTCTCGCGTAAACAGTAATTGCTCGCGAGTCAGTCTGGATTTGGCTATACTTGCGAACATTTCGGTGACTTTAAGTGGTGCAACAGTGGTGTGAATTAGTGTGTTGTGATTACGTGTGACCAAGTTCGTGTAATCATCGTTTAGTGTTGAATAAAAGTGTTACTTTGGTGAGATCGATTCCCATTATTTTATCCCGAACCCTCAGCTCGTAACAGTACTTAACTAACTACATAGGCTTTATCTAAGCAAAGATCTCGTTCACGACTATAAAAATCATTAAGTCATGTTGGAGACGTTGAAGCGGCCTAATAAACTCCTACAGTAGCTAGATCCTACTAGATCGCGAACTGAGGTAAAATTAAATAGTTACTTATTTTATTTCGACGATGCGAGACTTCAACTTACTTAGTTTATACCAAAGTACCTACCTATAAAGACACTAACATAACGTAAATACATACATAAAAAAAATAACATATAAAAAACATAACATAAATAACAAATACACTTAACATAAATAAATTCGGTTCATATTTGGCTTGCGCAAGTATGACCATGTCTCTGATTTTCGCGCAAAGCTCAAGTGGCTCCCCATCCGTCTTCGCCGGAATGCACACATACTGTCCCTTTTGTATAACATTCTTTTTAACCCTTCCATCTTAAGGAGCGTTTTGAGTTTCTCCACCAGGCTAATGATCGCATTTTGATTTCTTTAGATTCCCTCCAACTTAAACTCCTGTCCATACGACAGAGATTTATGGTCGACCCTTCCCTGTAACAGCCATACGATTGTGGAATGATTTGCCCTTCTCTATAAGAGCATCCAAGTCAATTAGTAATTTTATAACAAAACTGCACACTCATTATCTGTTCGTGTGTTGACGTTGTAACTGCTTGTTAATTCATCATACCCATTTTTATGTTTGATTATTTTAATTAAATTTATGTTAATACTATTATTTTAGGTTTATAGTATGTAGGTATATTTTTAATATAATATAGATGCACCGCCGTCATGTGATCAATTTGTATCCTGTCCATACAAAGGTTGTCTGGAAGAGATCGCTATTAGCGATAAGAGCGCCCATTGAGCTGAACCTATTAGTGAAAATTATGTTTTGTATTTTACTTTGGTGTTCAAGAGAGAGTTATCTTATCTTATCTTATCTTATCTTATCTTATAAATAAACTAGTGGTTCGCCCGAACTGAGATCTCGCGAATCTCCAAAAAAACAAAAAAATATTATTCTTAGGGTGACTTGCTTTTTTTACGTTTGACTTTGATTTAAGGAATTGTCAAATCATACAAATACGTCAAATGTAAACATGTTTAGTTGCCAAATATGTTTTTCAGCATTGTAGGGTCACTGGTTTACCTTGTGAATTTTGACAAAGTTATGTTTTTATTATGGCTAATAACTAAAAAACTACAAAGAGTAAATAAAAACAAAAACAGGGTTGAAATTTACTAATAAAAACCTTTTATTTGACGTCCCATTTGATCGAATAGTCTCATTTTCCTATTTTTGACCCCCAATATCTCAACAAACCCCCAACATTTTTAACTCATGTAGTCATATCAAAATTGTGCCATGACTACCTACCTATCTATCAAGTTTCACGATGATTAACGCTTCGAAAGTTATTCTCGGACAAACAAACATACATAAATACATACTTACAAACATACATACAACGACAATGCAGTGTTACGTTTCGTTTTACGATAATTAACACGTTTTGTTACATGGTGTATGATAAGATAACTTTTTTTGTAATTACAGCACAGAAAAAATATAACACAAAACGTAAAGTAAGAAGGCAATACAATGGGCGGTCTTATCGCTGAGACCAATCTCTTCCAGGTTTTTATGATGATAATCATGAACTGTTTTTCATCTAGCTTGGGCTAAGTCTCGCCAATTATCTTTAAAGAGGATGAGATATAAAAGCATAAACGGAATACCTACAATAATGGCCGCTCAGTACAACGGTAAAATCGCGAGATCTCAGGCGGGATCATGTACCTACCCTATTAAGGTATACATGGTAAACTGGTGAGTTATGTTAAAAATTTTAGTTAAGTTAAAATATGTTTTCATTTTAGGTTTTGAGAAGACATAGTTATGCTTAAGATACTTCACTGCTGTTGGCGGAGGGCATTACAGTTATCAAAATCCTGTTGCAAAGTCCAGAAATATTCTACAAGCTCCGGTCCATCCAGGTCACAGTCCAGATGCAAACGAAACAGGAAAAAGAGCATACAAGCCCTGCACAGGACATCACATTACACAGGTGTGGGCACGATAGACACTGGTACGACTTTTCAGCCGAGATCGATAAATAAAGAATACTGCACGCTCTTCACTCTCTTTATGTTTCCGTTCCCGATATGCTTTTGATGTTGTGTGTTGAGCTGGATAGCAAGAAACAGGTTCCGATTCCCTTTCGAGGCTTTCAATGTTGCATTATCAGAGTAGTTATATAGAATTTACGCATTTAGTTGTATCTACTTACTTACTGGCATCTTATAGTTTACAGAACGAAAACTAAAAACCGCCTTCCGAATCCAAAATTATACTAAATATTTCCACTGAAAACTCAGAAATTAGGACATATTTTTTCGAATAGTTTTCGAATCCATTTGTGGACCCGAGCTTTGGATTGTTAGTTGAGTAGTTTAGTCTTTTACGGTTTCCACTGATAGGTAAGCAGTCGCTTACTAAAATAACTTTTCGAATTCGAAATGTTCAAATTGAAAAAACGTGTCTTCCAAATTCTTGTGTGCCTATGTAAACGTGGCGCGTACGTACCAAGTACGTACCGATAGGTTCGACAATTGCTCTTTATTGTGACGTCGTTGTTACCGTCCGTGATACGGCACTAAGGTTTTATCAGGGATACTTCAAAGACTCACTTGAAAAACAAAAACAGTAACATTGGTGACGCAATACCTAAAAAATTCTCTGTTGTTATTTTCGTTGATGTATATGTGTGTAAATTTGTAACAAATTGACGATTATACAGTTTAATCACGGACCATGGCTGTACACCAGGTAAGTAAGCCGGTATCGGGGTTTGTCTCATAGTAATTATAAATAGTTTTACATAATTTAATAGTTGTCTAATTTTTTTAATTTATCTCAGTAAACTAGATAATTCCTGAGAAGTCGGCAATATTTATGACAACGATGCGATAAATTATGGATATTTAGAACTGGTAAGTAGTCGTCACAATTTGATTTAACAATCTATTTCATTGATTTATTACAACTAAATCAATGCTCAGCGCGTCGTCGGCAAATTGATTGCATCCATTTTTGTAGGTATTATTAGATGTTGTTACCATGATAAGATGTGAGTACTAATCCCGTAGTAATAATATGTTATTTCATACCAACCATTTGTAGTATTCGTTTATTTTACATTTGTACACCAAGCACCTTGTAGGTGCATGTTACTTTTTTTTTTATTTATTTGAGACAACAAACAATTATACCTAAATATTACTAGACTTAATAATTATTACAAGATGTCTTACTACAGACATAACCAGCACCGTTGTCCACAGATTACATTCTTAGGAAACTTACTTACGGATAAATTAGGGACACCGTAAACCTATGTTACTTAGTACAATACTTTTAATAAAACATATAGTATATAACGGAGCACCCGTTCCAGGATGGTCTCTAACAAGAGTGACGTAAGGCTTGCCAGCGTCAACACTTATCAGGGAGGAAACAGCTCAGAGATGATGACTATTACCGATCAACTCGTTAATTAAATAATAGCACGTGATTGCTGGTTGCCGTAGCATTTTTGAAGCTCAAATACGCCTCCGTGCGGATATATATTCCTACATAGTGTGTTACAAATTTATGCTACTGGCAAAAAAATGTGCCCTGGCACCTATGGGTTGTTCCTCACTGTCATTAGTGGGCTAAAAAGTCATACGAATTTCATAATGTTCGAACGGTTAGGCGCAGCGGTGCACGGGCGACCGTATATACGTAGCTATGTTCGAAGAAATTCATTCGTGACGGAGTGCTTTAAGGGTACGCAGCGTGCGTTCTGTGATCAAAATTGTTACAAAAAAAAAGAGTTTTATGCAACTTGTTTCGGCATTTATTTCGCTCAGAGTTTTTCGGTAAATCAGGCGAATCTGTAACCGTAATTTCTGGTGCACAATAATGCTACGATTTTTCTTTCCAAAACTGCAAGAATTTCAAGCCTATAACCGGACATCGTTTCAAAAAGATGCCGCCACACCCCATACGTAATGGTAATCATTATTTGACAGCCATCTAAAGAATGTTCGAATGTTCGAAGGACTTCCACCTCTGGAAATACCTCATATCTTTAAATCATAAGTTCTCTGACTATTTTAATAAAAATAAAAACTTATGTCGTTAAAGTTTGTGTTTTATTTTTAATATATTTTCAGCAAAACTGCATGGCCTACCCTGTACGTAGCTAGGTATAAGAATATAGAAATATGTGATAAGATTTTTACAATTAATATTATAAGATAATGGATAACTCACCAATATTCAAAAGTCCCTCCACGGTGTTTATCAACGAGCTATGGAGCGCAGCGTCCTCGGAGTCAGGCTCACAGGCCGTATACGAAACTTGACACTGCGCTCCAAAACACAGATAGCTGACGTGGCCGCTGACATGCCGGCCGGCATGTGTATACGACATAGTCCTAACACTACAACTATACGGAAGAAGTTACAAACACGATAAATGTACAAAGAGAAACAGAAATCGAAATACTTCCCCAAGATGGACTGACTAATTACAGAAACACGATGGTTAATGTTTCGATTCGGGGCAGGAAGATGCAGATGGCAGAAAGATCGCTTAGCACCACTTCTCTAGTAAAACGTCCTAAAGGTACTACAAGAGAAATGGTAAGTTCTTAGTATATTATTATATAATAACTATGTGTGGATCGAAGGTATCTGAATAAAATATATTGTAATTTAACACCAAAATTTATTCGTAATGTTTTATCACATTATTTTTTGTATATTTCTTACATATCAAATACATATCAATAATATACAATATGGAAATCATTTATATTGTCTTTTCTTTTTTGTTGTATGTAATAAGCTCTAAAGGTAGTAATGTAACTAAAACGTATTAAGTAAGTAACTAGTGACGCTATAACGAGCAATTTCCTTTATTAATCCGTGGAGAGAGAGCACTGGTGACCTACAGGTTTTCGAAACCTATCTCAGGCACCAGTCCCTCACGAAACAGGTTTTATTTAGGCTTACTAAATGTAATCAATAAGTTAACTTCCTTCCTACCTACTGTAACATAACTTGCCTACTTTTATATCTTTTGTAAAACCTATTTGTGATGGGAAAATAAACGTTTTATTATTAATATTATGTATTATTATTATATCATCCTATAATCCTGAAAACTGCAGACGGCGAACTTACATACATGCGAATGTCTGAATTTACTTGTTCACTATGAAATCACCTGCAAATGGATATTTAACGAATATGAAAAATGAAGAACATTTATTTACTACAAAATGCACATAGCTTAACTTAGGTTACAGTTTTAGTAAGTACAATTTCGTAGAGCAGGTAAACATTTGTAGAGATACCTGTCGTCTCCTAACTAGGATAGGCCTTTATCGAGGACACATACTAACAACATATCTTAACCTAATTCTCGCACAGTAGAAAGTAGTAATAGTTGTAAAATCGAATGATGCACCCGCTAGATAAGGAAGTTCAAGATAAATAAATATATATATATTGTATAATGATTATGTATGTATATAGTACTTATAACAAAAATATATAGTCTAAAATTTAGATAAATGAAGAATATGAAATCAATCCAATAAAGTTAACTTTCGAATATTATAATGTCCTCTTAAATTTTAAATCATGGGTTCGTAAAAGTGGTTCACAAGTGCCTGAGTTTGGAATGCAACTGCTGTTGTGGATTCTGAGACATGCACTTTCTACAGGGGCTGAGGCCTCGGTTTTATGAAAGCACAAGTACACAGTTTTTTTTGTGTTTAGTGTGAGGAGATTTTGTTCTAACCACTGTGAGGTTTGCACCATACCACGTTCTGCGGTGGCATGTACGGCAGGTCAAGTCAGACCATGAACTATTATAGCGGTATCGTCTGCATAGCACAAAATATCTTCGTTTTCTAGAGGCGTATCGTGTATATCATTGATATATAACAGAAATAATGTAGGCCCCAGAATACTTCCTTGGGATACACCAAACCTGATTGATAGTGAGCCGCTACTATATAGAAGTAAAGGAAGGCCGAAGAAAAGATGAATGTACTGTGTGGAAAGAGAACCAGTATTCGTTATTGGATACCTACCTATTGTATGTCCGAAAAGGGCGAACTGCTTGTTTACGTATTTTTTGAAAACTACCAATACGCTTTTGTTAAAAACAGTTTTCAATAAAGATTATTTCTATTTTTAGACTAGGTGGATTATAACATATTAATATTCAGTCAAATTCTAACAAAAAAATATAAAATAAAATGATGCTTGAACATGGCAATTTTTCTTAAAATTCAATCTCTGCATCCTCTTTAGACTTTGCTTTATTATCTTCTGAGTGTTTTCTGCTTATATTCTTTATTTGCCGATGGGATGAATTGTAGTACTAGTGCCCACAACACTGTTTCAGGTTCAATGAGGATCTTGAGACTGATGAAGAGGCTTTGGAGCACTACCCGCCATCTTAATGCTCACCAGCTCTCAGCGAAACACAGCATTCAACAAGTCAGAACAAGCTATGCTCCATACAGGTAAAATATCTGATATTCTCAACTATGTTACATTAGCCATCGGTAGACGTATTTGGTAAATTTTTCAAACCTTTCTCTCACTCTCCCTTCTCAGCCAGTCTTACAGTTGCTAATGGCTGTACCCAAGATTAGAGAGAAGGTGAACACCGATCAGTCTATAGCTATGTGCATACGCCACTTGAAACGGTGAAAGACAAAATAGAAATCCTGTATGTTCACTATTACATATGCTTTTTGTCACTGGGTTCTTCGTTTCTTCTGCTAAAGATGACCACTTACACAAGGCAGTGAGAACACATTTTTTATGCGCTTTGATGATGGAACAATCCATTTGAAGGCCCACCTGATGTTAAGTGGCCATATTTCAGGAAATTCGCTTCCAAGCAATCCACAAATGCTACAGAAATTAATAAACCCTCAAAAAAAATATGAATAAATAATAATTATAATAATAAATATCGCTGGACATTTCACACAGCGCTATCTAGCCCCAAACTAAGCTTAGCTTGTACTATGGGAACCAGATAACTGATAGAATACTTATATACTTTTTTTTACTTACATATAATATATAGAAAAACACCCAGATACGGAACAAATATATGTAGATCATGCAAGCATTTGTTCCGCGGCGGGAATCGAACCCACTACCTCCTGCGTCTCAGCCAGCTATACGCCCACTGCGCCACGGAAGCAGTCAATATTGAACTCTTTTAACATAAGCCAGTGAATAAGGCAATTGTCTCACCGCCGGTGAGTAAGCGATTAGCTATCAACTATTTTCTCGCTCAAAAAACGAACAAAAGATATAGATTCCGTGTCAGTAAAAGAGACACGTATATTGATAGTTGATCACTGGCCGTTGATACTGCCGACGAGAACTCGCTCTGCACTATTTTTTCACAGCGACTACAACACTCGCTCAGCGATACTCGCTCAGCGATGCTCACTTGGCGGTCAGAACACACGCCGTGAGTTGATGAGTATCGCCCGCCGCACTCGCTCACTCGCTTTATAGCCCAGCGAGAGAGCTATACGAACTACACACTCGCTTCTCGCTGTTCGCCGGCGGTGAGACAAGTGCCTAAGTGAAGTGATAATAAAATTATCGATAAAATATTTTGCATAAATTATTACAGTCTGTGTGTAGTATATGCTGTACTTACTTAAAATTTAATTAAGATTATATTGATGTAGTTGTATGAACTTAGTTACAATTTAGCCAGCGTGTTGTCAAAGTGTGTTCATAATTTAGTAAAAATGTGACCATCTTTCAGTCAAATTGTGTACATTCAAAAACAGATAATTAACCATTACAAGCATCATCAAGTGTATCGTCTTGGGTAGTTAGGTTCACTACCCCGCTGCAGGGTTCCTTGTCATGGTATCGGTACCCTGTAGATCCGGGATAGAGCACTAACTACCCTTAAGCATCATCACTACCGAAGAAACAAGGATTCACAAAGAAAACCGATAGCTGCACTTCAACTTCTTAAGCATTTTGTATTCGTTGCCGTATTATTGAGCAATTTATATCCAAACTATACAACTGTGGGTGTTTAGATGTTTATTGCTCAGTATTACGGCAGCTATCTCCATTCCATCATCGGACAAAGAGACGGATGGTGGTACGCCACCGCGACATAATAAATATACCTCCAATATCCACAAAGCGGTTGTCTTCCACCTTTGCGAACTACCAAAAAGTGAAAGGCCTTGCCTGTGTTTCATGATAACTACAACCTAGGGGTATTCAAGTCGGGAGTGATTTTAGGCAAGCGTGTTCCATCGTAGACTGCATCATCGCTTACCTTTAGGCGAGGTCGTGGTCAAACGCGTAACATACACAATAAGATCATAAATGTTTAATGTGTTATATGAAAGAAAAGAAAGACATTTATTATGGCATATATTACCATCTGACGACCTCCGTGGCGCAGTGGGCGAATAGCCGGCTGAGACGCAGGAGGTAGCGGATTCGATTCCCACCGCGGAACAAATGTTTGTATGATTTATAGATATTTGCTCCGTGTCTGGATGATTTTCTATATATTATAAGTATGTATTTACAAAAAAAAACAAGTATATAAGTATTCTATCAGTTACCTGGTTCTCATAGTACAAGCTCTGCTTAATTTGAGTCTTGATAGAGCTGTGTGAAATGTCCAGCAATATTTATTATTTATTATGTTATATATTATGTATAACTATTAGTATTTTACTCCGATGCCCTTTTCTGTTCACGTACCCACCACTATAATCGACTATCTTTATTTTCAAAGGTTTGCTGGAAGAAAACTCTTATTAGGGTTAAGCTCGCCTTTGTACATGTCCATTTTGTAAGCTGTTTCTCTCTGTAAATTTATTTGTGTACATTAAAGAATATGAATATGAATATAAATGCGAATTGAATGATTATTTGTACGTTATTTAATAACGTCATAACGACTGAACGATTTCGATGAAATTGGATATATACTCGTAGGTGCATTATGACCTGGATAGAGATATTGGCTACTTTTTAAATAGGCATGCAAAGCCGCGGGCTTAAATAATATATACTCATACTCAACGTAACACATAAAATTGTTTATAGACGTATTCATATAGAAATATGTAAAACAATAAATAAATATTTGTTTATTATATTATCTCGCAAAACTTACAGTTATTTGGCTTAACATCATGATTTGGTAATCTGCTTGAAAACTGGTATAAATATTACAAATACAAATGTTTTATTTCGATAACTTGTGTTTACAATATCTTAACTAGTAGTTGAAACCTCCTTTTAAGTAAATAATACCTGTATTAGGAGGTTTCGCTCTTCCGTAATATAAAAAATAGACGTAGCTTAAGAAAAACATTTTACGTTTACAAAATCAAATACATATTCTAAAAAGCAATGAACTTAAAATCCATTAATAACATTTTATATATACTTATGTTATCTTATATATAGGTAATAGTGTACAATGAATAAGTGAGTGTGAGTAGCTGCATGTATGTGCGTGTGGGAGTGGGTGTGTGTATGTGCGTGTGTGAGTGGGTGTGTGTATGTGCGTGTGTGAGTGGGTGCGTGTGCGTGAGTATGATGGTGTGTGTATGAGAGCGCGTAAGGAGGTGCATGAGTGTGTGAATGTATGTGTTTGAGTATGTGCATGGGTATAGTGTTGGTGTTTGGGAATATTGGTACGATAGAACCTGTTATCAATTAAAGAAAATTATTTATAAATTGTTAAACACTGTGGAATTTTGTAATAAGTTTTGAACTGATTAAATTTTCTCGATATGTTTTAAGTTTTCTAAACTGTTTGCTGTGTCCAGTCTTAAGTTCTGATCTGAAATAAAAAAATAAAAAAGTTACTCTTCATAACAGGAACCCAAGAAGACGCCGGGACTTGTGAAAGTGGTCATCAGTCAGGTCAGAGTGGCCCTAGAGTGAATCCGTAGTGAAGTGAATTCGTAGTGAAGTGAATTCGTAATGAAGTAAACTGCAATAGCAGAGTTTAGTTTCCATCAATCAGCTTAGTGAATAACGTGTATGCACAGATTTATAAGTCCTATAACAAAATTCCTTATTTAATATTGTTTATATAATGTCATCATAGTAAAATGGCTAAAAGTATGAACATGGCAAATCTATAAATTAAAATAACTGGGTTATGACACTTGTTTTGCAGTAACCGAGTAACATTAATTTCTAAGTTTTAAGAATAAAAGTTACTACGAACTTATGTACTTTTCAAGCTTTCAAGTTTCATGGATTTCGTTTTTTATGTACTGCAGTTTAAAAGTTTTTTTACTTCGTTTAAGTTTTCATGTGTTTTTATATAAACTTTAAAAAAAATTAAGAGATTTCCTGTTTTGGCGGTTTCAAGGTTTAATGTTTTGAGTTTATAAAGCGTAGAGTTTTAAAATTTTGGTATTTTCAAGGTTTTGTGTTTTGAGTTTTCAAACTGTCGGGTCTTCGAGTCTTCGAGTTTTTGTGCCTTCGAGTTTTCGTGTCCTCAAGGGTTGCATCTTAAGTTTCCAAACAGCCGAGTTCCAATTTTCGGAACTTCAATGTTGTGTATTTTTGTGTTTAAAGTTTGATGGTTGAGTTTTTTTAATTTTCGAATTCAAGTAATCCAGTTTTCATGTCTTCGTCATTATGAAATTTTGTTTTCAAAATATCTAGTGTTTGTGCGTTAAAACTTTAAAGTTTTGGAGTATTTAATTTATGATTTAAGTTTACAAATGGTCGCGTTTTCAAGATTTCGTGTTTTGGTATTTTCAAATTTTCGTGTTTTTAAGGTGTTTTGAATTTTCTAACTGGTACATTTTCGTGTCTTCAAGGACTAATGTATCTAATCTTTGAGTTATGAAGTTTTGATATTTTCAAGTTTTCAAGAGAACGTGTCCGCGTTCCATAGGGGAATGTTCGCTGGTGATTCGTGAGAATGCTGGAGCGTAAGAGGACTGACAAGCACACTTCTCGGATCGCTTGGCCTTATTCTGACACCAGGCCTCAATCAAGCTACTTACAAGAAAAAAAAAGAATTTGCCATTGTGCCAGGGAGTATGCATTTCAACAATCGGACCATTAGCCTTAATACGAAAGCCAGTCGTTGTCGCTGTCGTCCGGGTCAGGCCTGGGGCCCAATTCTGCTAATTTATAAGAAAAACTATTATGGAGTCATACCATTATTAAACAATTATGATTGTTATTCCTGTCATATGCTACCAAATGTTCAATGGGGTTGTCATAGCAACGGCGGTCATTAAAAAAATTGTGTTAGTAGAATACCAAAAGGTATCTATAGTGGCGATTTTTCGACGATACCATTGTCATAGTGAAGCGATTGGTTTAGTAGAATTGGGGCCCTGCTCTTATACATAAAAAACTAACTACAGATATGAAAAGGACAGTCTGATCCAAATGACAGAAAACGACAGCGACTGGTTTAAATAATAATGCTACGGTAGTGGTGATGCATACACGGGGAGTGGCGCCCCTGGCATCCCGATGCTCTCTACCGTCTCTTCCTGTCTTCCGAGCGGTAGACCTCTACCCTTCCTATCCTAACTAAAGCGTGCGCTTTACTTCCACTTGCCACCACATCTCAGTCTGTTTTTCGTTATTATCCTGGTCCTTTCATAATCTGTACTTTACTTGTGGCTTTGTCTTTTAATATTTATGTTTGTTTCTTCTGGGTTGTACAATAAAGTGGTTTCATTCATTCATTAACTCATTCATTAGTTTGAGTTGAAGAATAAACTTTTTGTCATTTTCAGGTTATTCCGAGTATGATGTTAACTTGTTTTCTGAATATATCAGCTTGTGAGATGCTAGCAGATACAAAACATGCAAACATTGAAACAACGATCTGTGGAAATACGAGAGCATTTAGAGGTTTAATAATTGCATTAGCTACTGAATCTCCTTAAAAATAATTGTATGCCATGTAAAATCATGTAATCATGTAAATCATGTGCTTTGAAATTTGTATTTTAACCCAAAAAGTTGTTAGTGTAAGTCTATTTATGATAGGAATGTATCTAGTCGTAAGTAGCATTGACTTCACGTCAAACTCGTATATCTTTTTAACTTTTACTAGTAAGATATAGTCATGGATAATTATATAATTAAATAAAAAAATTTACTTATCTGAACTAAGTTAATGCTTATAACCAGGGATGGATATCTATTAGCTCATACGAACTAATATAATAAATAACTGTAAACATATAATATATTTTTATAGTGATTACCGAACATTTACATAAAAATTCGATGATTTTTAAAACCATCTCAAAAATGTTTAAGCCTAGACGGGACTTTAACCCGCAACTTTCCTCTTGATATGAGGATGCACTGCCAATTGTGCTACCAGGCTCTGTCACGTCAGAGTCGAAATAAGTGAGATGGTTCAGATTACGGCTAAAGCGCTGTTAGCTCCATTTACATTGAGATTGTTTTTAAAAACTGTGAACATACTGTTTAAATTGTCACAATTCACCTGTACACAATCGTCCACAGCTATTGTAATCATTCACTCATTACAAATGTGATAATATCCTTGTATGTGAGCTTGTATGTGAATTTAATAGATAACTATTAAAATCACGTACAAGCTCTGTGTTTTCGTTGTCTTCATCTCTCTTCTTGATTGAAATCAGAATAATTTGTAGAAACAAAATGTTAAATTGCCCGGGTCATTTTGTACGAAGATTAAATGAACTGTTTACAATCACAACAAATGTGCAATCTGCTCTAAAACTAAACTAGCCTACTCAGCTTTTATAAATTCTTACTATTTTAATATACTTATGTAATGTTCTGTTATCGAAAAAAATTTAGTAAAATTTCATAATGATTTTGAGAACTTATATTATCGAACTATATATGAACGACCGTTTAGAGGCACCTTAATATGATTTTTTAAGACAATTGTTTTTGTTCACAGAACACAAAAAAATTAAAGATAATGTTGAAACTGTGAGTCGTCAAGTGAAGGTGGACAACCATTGCAGATATAACAAAGAGTGGGTAAGTTCGAAACATCGAGATATGTAGTCAAAGATATTGGGAATAGTTTAACGAAACTAAAATTGAGTTGGGCAGAACGACAGGTGGAGTAAGCTACTAACCGAATGGCGTCTCCGAACAGGGTACTGAAACGTTACTCGTCCAGCATCGGGATGGGCAGATGATGTGGCATAACTTGTCGAACCTGGATGAGGCCGGCACATGACCACCGTGGAGAATAGGACAGGCAGAGAGGCCTATAAGCAGTGGAAGCAAGTCAGGCTGCGGATGATGATGAGGTAAGTTGGTTTCTTCCTGCTTCTGGAATAGTTAGAAAATTATCATATTTATGCTTTCAGAATATACTAAGTTTTTAAACTGACTTCTAAAAAAATCGGAAATTCCTAATAAAACTGATTTTTTTTAAATTTATTTATGTTTGCTTCCTCAGAACTCCTTCATTAATCAACCGATATGATTTTTTTTTTAATTCTTAGCTCAGTTTGGTCCAATCAAAATTTCATCAAAATCGTTATCGTCGATTATATTTTTGTTTAAATGTTACTTGTTACACTTTAATGTCGCTGTTCACAATAGGGATAAATATCGGTTAATAAATACTGTTGAAACATAAGACACGATCTAATCTCGATGCGCCTGCGACTGCAAAAAATTGAAGTTGACTTTCAGTTATGTTACCTATGCGCAGTTTTGTGCTTACCTAAATCGGAGTTAGGTAGGTATAATATCAGTTTTACTTGTTAGGTATACTTATATAGCTGCCTCCCGCGATGTTACACGCGTGGTTTGTCGATAAAAACATTACCCTCCTTTTGCGCAACAGGGTAAAAATGAACCCCGGTCATATTCTATCTGTATACTAATTTTTATCAAAATCGGACAAGCCGTTAAGCAATTAAAACGTAACAAACAGACTATAAGACACAGTTAATTTATAATATATAATATTAGTATGGATAATGCTTAATGAAAACAAATCAAGTTCTATTATCTGCAATATGCACTTTCCAACTATCAATGTTATTCGTTCATAACACAGTTTTTTTAGCTTCTTCATCACTATTGGCGGAGAGCATTGAAGCCATCAAAATCAGTTTGCAAAATTCAGTACAAAGCAGTTCAAGTGGTTCATCCAGGTCACAGTCCAGGTGAAAAAGAACCAGGAAAGAGAGCATCGATGCCTTATGCCGGAAATCACATTGCACAGGTGTGGGCACGATAGACACTGGTACGACTTTTCAGCCGAGGTCGATAAACAAAGAATACTGCACGCTCTTCACTTCTCGTAATGTTTCCGTTCTCGATATGCTTTTGATGTTGTGTGTTGAGCTGGATAGTAAGACACTCGTTCTTATTTCCTTTCGAGGCTTTCAATGTTGCATTATTATTATTACAGAGCATATAGAACTTACGCATTTAGTCTCAACTGTGAAATCGATATCATATAATTGGAATCGACTGGCAGCGCGCCGTTTGGAAATGGCTTCAAAAGTTACGCAAATTACACTCGCTTAAACCGTTTGAATTAACATAAATGTGTCTTTTCAGATTCTACTCCTTTGTGTCAATAGCTTACGTATTAATAGCAAATATTAATACAAACGTATTCGCTATTTTTTATATTAGGGTTGAGTCACGTTTACTGCATTCACGGTAGCCTTATTAAGATCATCCCTTGTGCAGGTCGTAGGGCAGAAAGGACAGTTAAGCAGATGGGGAATAGTCTGGATGGGGTGCCCACAATCACAGCTGGTTAGCGAAGGCTCGCGCATTCCCCATCTGCAGAGGTTTTTCCTACACCGCCCAATCTGAGTCCGGAGTCGATTAATAGACTCCCAGACCGGCCATGTAAGGTCATGTTCCATGATTGGAACGTCGTTAAATTGTCAATACAGTCCGGGATACGGACGTAACGTTTTAACTTGAATATGTCTACGTTTACTTGCAATTAAAAACAGTACCATTTGGTGTACCTTCAAAATTCTCTATTTGTATCTACCTTGAAGTATTTGCGTATTTTCAAAATGATTTGAAGTTTACCTTTGAATCGGCAAATTAACATCTTAAGAAATACAATAAACATTCAGGCTTACACACGAACATAGCTAGTAACCAGATATGGCTGTATATCGCATATATATGGAGAATAACGCAGATATCTGGTTTTACGTCACAGGCATTGTAAATAGTCATTATATATTTATCTTATTTTTGAATTAGCAATCTCAAATCAACTGTTTAAGGTGCTCCATAGTTCCTGAAGAGAAATCGTCAAAATCTATGATAACGAAGAGTTGCGGATTTTATGAAATGGTAGGTATAGTCGAGAGTGCTAAACAAGATTTGTAAACAAACTGCAAGAGACGTGTACTGTACACGTCTTTTGCAGTTTGCTTACAAATGTTATTCAGAGTTTTCGACAATTTTATTGAAAATATTCTTAGAATTATTAAGTACCGCGTCAAAAGATGTGTCTAGGCACCACTAATTCCGTAGCATTAGTGTAATTGTGTAATTTCTAAGTAATGTTGTTTATTCTTCACGAAATATGTGTACACTACTACGTACTTCGTAGCATATAGTTATTCACACCATTTCACACATACCACATCCAGTACGTAAAAATATAAGTACTTATTTTTTTTATCAGTTCTCTAATAATGATAAGGGCAGTAAATCCAATAGAAATCGGGGTTTTCAAACTTTTGTAAATACTAACTTGTAGTTTCTTGGTGCAAACTACCGCAAGTTACTAGCTTATTCGAAAAGCCTACATAATATGTTTTCCTCAAAGAACGCTTTGACTTTCTTCACCTTTCCAACTCTCGACCCTTACGTTCCTCTGAAACCCTTCAATTAAAAACGCCCCATCATAACTGAGTATTTTATAGTTCCTCTTTGACTTTGCAGGCTACCAGGCTCTGGTATGCCCTACCTGTCTCAATTCGTCACGTTAAATCTCTCCCTATCTTTAAAACTTGGTCAGACAACACTATCACACATTTTTATAATTTATATTATGTAGGTATGACAACATATATTTTATGTATCATAATATTAATATTTAGTAGTAATTTTATGATTATAATATACATTATATTTATGCATTTTATTTTATATTATCTATATTTTTTATAAATATACGTGTACTAATAATATCGGATTTACGCCGCCGTCCTTATTTTGTTCACATAGATCCTGTCCATCCAAAGGTTGCCTGGAAGAGATAGCTTTTAGCGATAAGGCCGCTCATTGTAACTATTATTTAAGAGTGTATTTTCTTATAAATGTTTGTATATAATGGTGTGCAATAAAGGAATTATCTATCGATCTATATGTTTTCAAAAATAAGTACCTAGCTACAAATTCGATTATTCGCAGTATACAATGTATAAGAATTTAATATATATAGAAATATTTTTTTACATATATAATGTTATATATGTTTATAATATAATATGTATAATGCGTATTTTGATAAAGGCATTTACTGTTTTTTTATTTACGATGTCGCAAAAGATGTGCCCAGGCACAAAATTATAAGATATCTTATGTTCCACCAATTTAGAAATTCCTGAAAATTCTTACTAGTACGCGCTGACAACTACATGGACTACAGAAGACGCAAACACGATAAATGTACGAAGAACATCGAGATAACGCAGCAGATATTCTTTACTAGATGGCAAACCAATGCCGCGAAAGACCTGCAATGTTATAAGACGTGGTGCAGATATATGATGGCTGTTCGAAGAGGTTTTAAAGGTATACAGTCATAGCAAGAAACCGGTAAGTTCTATTCAACTAATTTATTTGTAAGAACATGTTTAAGATTACCATTCAGCTTTATTTCTAAATACAGATTGTTTCAAGTTGTGCATATTTAATGTAATATTTTACTATCCAGCCATCACTGCCAATCACCGTCTATCATTGCCATTTTAGGAGTTAATTATAGTTCCCACAAAGTAGTTAAATTTCAGGTGCTGTAAACTGATGGAATATAAATCAATAACCGATGCCCAGGGTGGTTAAAGAAGGATACTGAAGGCTCTTAATTACTTATTTTTTTCAGAATCAAAGTATTTTGTTTATGATATCGTACGTTGTTGCATGCCCATCGTGCCCTGCCAACTCCACGATGGGTGAATTAACCTGCTCCTACGCCGCCATACATGTTGTGACGTGACTTGAAAGAAGATAGGAGAAGAATTACATGGCCTTTATTATTGTTACAGTCACGTTAAAGGCCATAAGGCCTAAAAACTTCAGACCCCAGAATTGTCCACTAGCACATACAAGCCTAGCTTAGTCTAGCCCAAATAAATACAAAAAAAAATCGTAAAGTTGGTGGACGTATTTACTTAAACTACCGTCAACTTTACAATCTTTACGAATTAGGGGCACCACTTTAGGTACAAACGTGTTGAACCTGAATGTTTATTATATTTAAATTAAACGTCTTATTTACACTAATATTCGGACAAAACTTTACAAAAGTAAACGATGGATGAACTTAGAAATTTAAAATTACTTCCCTGCATCCTTTTTAGACTTTGCTTAATTTTCTTCTGAGTGTTTTCTGCTTATATTCTTTGTTTGCCGATGGGATGAATTGTCGTACTAGTGCCCACAACACTGTTTCAGGTTCAATGGTGGATCCTGATACTGATGAAGAGGCTTTGGAGCGCTACCTGCCGACACTCTCAGCGAAACAACATCTAACGACAGTCAGAACAAGCTTCGAGTATGCTCAAAACAGGTAGGTAGGTATTTTAGTCGTTTCCTCAATTTATTAGTATAATAGCCATTAGTAGATATAATATATTATTCATTCGTAAGGAGAGCCTTTTCTTATAATGAACCGTATAATAATTGACCACTCAATTGTTTGGTAAAGGATAATCTTTATTGTATTACTAGCTGACCCGCCCGCGGCTTCGCACGCTTGAAGTTTCCCGTTCCCGTGGGAACTTCGGGATAAAAACTATGTAAAGAAGGTATCCAAGGGTGCACCAATATTTAAATACAAACATATATGTTTTACAAGCCTACCGATCTTTTACAGAATACATTTTGGGGAATGTGCCCAGGAACTATACGATCCGACCCCGCTATCTCCCTTCCATCAAAGGACAAGCAGGCGCACGGCTCAGTACCATCCGTACCTAGTCAATATACCACCCATTCGCACACACCGTTTTGGTTCTACGTTCTTGATGCGTACAGCTAAGGTATGGAACACTTTGCCGTCGTCTGTTTTTCCTAAATAATACAATCCGGGCCTATTTAAGGTGAGAGTAAATAGGTTTCTTCTAGATCTTCGTGCTTCATCTTAGACCACATCATCACTTACCATCAGGTGAGATTGTGGTCAAACGAAGTTCTATCCAATTAAAAAAAATGTCACATTTGTCTGTGGTCAAATATTTATAGTGCGCTCAGAAATTTAATAAACGAAATAACGTTTTGACAAAAGAAATAACCGCATCCTGTTTGACAGGTACGAAAAGTTTTGATCATGCAATCAATGGGTGGCTTCAAGTTCATCGTTTTGGGTAGTTAGGGTAGCTGGCCTGCTGCAGGGTACCTTGACAGGGTATCGGTACCCTGTAGAACCGGGCTTAGTACACTAACTATCCTCAAGCAACATCACTACCGAAGAAACGAAGATTTACGCAGTATTCTCCAAGCATCCAGAATTCGTTATTGCGATATTGAGCAATTAATATCCAAACTATGCAAATATTTGTTCGGGTGTTTAGATGTTTTTTGTTCTTCATTGCGGTAACAGATGAGCCCCATATGGATGAAGAAGATACATAACAACCTGAAAAAACATATAGAAACTCGTAATTAGGCTTGATGGCTTTCAGAAATAAAGCGTGCAAATTAAGGCGAGCCAAAGCCTTTGCTAGATTTTTCTATCAAAATTGTTTTTATAATAAACTATTCTGTCTCACTGCTGGGTAATTCCTTTCCTTGCATTCTTTAGAAATCTCCTGCCAGTCAGAGTGGGACACATCTAACTAATTATCCATTATTAACAATTAACTGCCCATCCAAAGGTTGTCTGGAAGAGATCGCTTTTAGCGATAAGACCGCCCATTGTACTTACTTTAATTTTTGTGTGTTTTTATTGTATTTTTAATTTTGTAGGTGTGCAATAAAGAGTATTCTATTCTATTCTATTCTATATTTTATAAAAGAAAATCAGAAACTTGCAATTTAATTAGAACGCTTTTGTTTTTGATTCTATCTTTCACTGGTTTTAAGCACTAATATATGATTTTAGGTAAGGTTTGTAATTATTATAGTTTGTTTTTTCTTTGAATAGACAATTTCATGGATACTACAATTTAGAACTTATAATATCTTCTATATTAAATGGAAAAATATGCCAAAAACCCTTTTTTTGCGCAGTCGGAAAATTAACCTGAGAACAATTATTTGAATACAATGGAATACTCGTGTAATTACTGCATTTTTAATGATTGTCATTGATCATAAGTGGCTATCTTTACCTCCAAATATCTTGTGAACGTGACACTTTAGACTAACATATTACTCGGCATTTTTTGTTTGTTTAAGCGTCTTCTGCCCATCCACTTTCCTCGTGAATGAGAATTGAAGAATTCTAAGAATGAGATTGAGAATAAAACATAATGGCAGTGGGTGCATTGGATATGACAGCATCCATAGAAAAATATTTGAGCCTCTTTGTGTGCTAGATATCTTAAGCACTAACAAACACAAAAAAGCTCAAATAAAAAGAGGTAATCAAGGTAAAACAATTTTGACAATGGCAGGTACTACTTTTCAGAAGACTTAGCAGTTGGGTTTTTTTGTTATTTTTTTTATCTTGCAACTTTATACATGTATTGTCTGTAATGCTTCAGATAAATGTCTAACTAGCTGTTGCCCGTGACTTCGTACGCGTTACACTACTAAATGTGTAGGTAACCTAGAAATAAAGCTAAACTCGCTGTTGCAACTTAACTTGGCACCCCATTTTTATCCCATGGGACCTGATTTATGGGATAAAAGGTAGCCTATATAGTAATCCAGGTTATAATCTATGTACGTTTGTACTAAATTTCATCGAAATCTGTTCAGCCGTTGCGACGTGATCGAGTAACAAACAAACAAACAAATAAATAAAGAAGAATCCAAAATTTCATATTTATAATATTAATATGATATGTATATAATTTGGTTATATACGTATTATAAATATTGCTAGGAAAGAAGCTGTTATCAATGAGTTAAAGACAATTTAAATAAATGTTACGCGCTTTACTTTAATAGGATGAATTTTCCAATATTTTATCTAACTGTTTTAATTTTCCCGGTATGTATTCAATTCCTTTGAGTTTGGGCTCGAAATATAACGGTTCACTGCATTCAGAATTCAGTCCAGATCTGAAACAATAATAATGTTACTCTTCATTACAGGAATCCAAGGAGGAGCCGGGAGAGTCACTTGTGGTGCGACATGGCTTGGCATCATATGGTGTGGCTTCGTGTGGTGTGGCATCACATGTACGTGACGCGTAGCTGCTGTGCTGTTGGAGGGGCCATAGTGAAGTGAATTCGCGAAAGCAGAGCACAGCTGACCGACAGCTGAGTGAAAGTGAATTATAAATCACATTTACTTGTGCCTATCTATTAGTATTAGGTCGGGATTTTAACCCATAACCTCGGGATCGGAAATCAGAGTACATCCCACTGGGGCCACACTGCTCACCAAATAAAATTAATATTAGTAAACACACAAACATAATTACGAAAACAGCAGCACATTCATAATTAAAAGAGGTCAAAAATAAAAAGCCTAATTAATCATCGTTAGTAAATTAAATATTTTGGATAATTTTGATTTTCATCTGTTTTAAAAATGAATCACACTAATATTATAAATGTGAAAGTTTGCATGTTTGTTTATTTGTTTGTTACTCAATCACGTCGTAATGGCTGAACCGATTTCGATGAAATTTGGTATGTTGATATTATGACCTGGATTTAAACAAAGGCAAAATTTGTTGACAAACAACGCGTGCAAAGCCGCTGGCGAAAGCTAGTCTGCTATAAAGTCCCATTTATATGCTATAAAGACTTTTGTATACTTTGGACTGAATTGGAACAATTTCAACCCCTTTGCCAATTGCAGGTCAATTGGCGAAGTTTTTGAAATTGTTTAGAATAACGCTAAGGAATTTGTTGTTAAATAGTACTTGCCCTTTAAACTATTTATTTTCTTCATGGTTTCTAGAATCAACATTATGATCATCGATATTTTTCTTGAACGATTTATGTGAAAAATGTATTAATTAATATAATTATTGTTATTGTATGACGTATTTTTGTTATTGTAACATAGCAGTATTTTTCAATATTAAAATGCTTTTATATAGAATCTTTGTATTTTTTTTTTCATAAAAGATCTATTAAATATAACGTCTTTTCTCGAACTCACTAAGTACAGACCTCACAAGAATCTTTTTTTTATACGACCTGAAGATGGAACAAGCATATAGCCTACCTGATTATAAGTGGTAACTATCATCTATTACAATGTACCTATTGCCTCGTAGGTCACACACTTTAGAAACATGCCCTACGATGCACTGCCCTGCGTCCATCAATTGGATGCATACAGGTGTACCAGCTAGCCTCATGTGCCTGTAATTTCTTCAGCAGCATTGCTGTTTGGCGGCAGAAATAGATATGGTGGTAGTACTTCCCCGTGCGAGACCTCTACTACTCTTCTCTTCTACTATCTCTTCTCAAAAATACGAACATCCAGGAACAAAATAGATCCAATAATTTGGCAAATAAATAGGTTAATAGCTTTTGTCTAAATGTTGCTTTTAATGACTGATCATCTGGTTATGGATGATCTGTACCTACCTCGACTTGATCCAGAACAGAGTTTCCTTCAGCAGGTAGAAGATATGAACCGCCATTTTAGTGATGATATTGAGGAAAACTACCGAGTTGGCGAAGAGAAAGCACAGGAGTATTATCAGATCTTGTATAGTACTGCTGAAGCATTTGTCACGTCTCACCGTTACGCGAAGGGGGCAGTATCTAAAATTTCAAGACAGGTTAAAAGTATAAGTAGGTACTTACTTAACCTACCGAGGTCAGGTTTAAAATATATCTAAAGTACGTATCGTACCAGGAATCAGGTCAGGTTAGACGTATACATAAAGAACATAAATACCAAGAGACCAGCCAGGTTAAAAGTATAACTAAAATACCTACTCATTAGGAAATAGACCAGGTTAATATAATGCCTAAAATACCAAACAATGGACTAGATTATCAGTATACCTAATGTTAGGGATGAGTATAGGGCACTGGTGATGTAGATTTATTAATTTCGAAGGACCTTTAAAGTTAAATTATAGTATACAATAATATAGGAGTGGGTATGATCTCAGAGAAGAATTTTTGCTCAATCATACAAAGTAGACGAAAAAAGGCATGCCACCTACCTTAATTACTTCAAACCGCACGTTTCTAGACGTGGACTTGTTCAGCATGGGTGTCCTGATGATGGAAATGTCTTCACACAAGAGGAGGCTCAATTGAGAATGCACAGCACTCGAGAACGTCTCGAGCACAGCAGTTGCAGATAGAATTAAAATTGTCTATTCACGGAATAGTTTCTTCAGGAGATAAGACCGCGACCAGCAAGGTGCGGTCGTGCCAGTCAAACTGAACGGCGCCCGCGCTGACAGGGAGCGGCGCGGAGGGCGCGCGGGGCGAGGCATGGCAGGTACCTGATCCGGCTATCCAACGTTTTCAAAACAATGGTAGACGCAGAAAAGGCGGATGGCAAACAGAATTCATCTACCTTATATTTTTAATGAGCAAAAATCCAACACCTAAAGAACCAGGAGACAGGCCAGGTTAAAAGTATATCTTAATTACCTACCTAACAAGAGACTAAGAATATAAATAAATATCGTTGAACATTTCACACAGCGCTATCTAGCCCCAAACTAAGCAGTGCTTGTACTATGGAAACCAGATAACTGGTAGAATACTTATATACTTCTTTTTTTAAATACATACTTATAATATATAGAGAAACTTCCAGACCTGGAACAGATCTGGAGGTCATGCAAACATTTGTTTAGTGGTTCACCTGGGTCTCAGCCGGCTACTCGCCCACTGTGCCACGGTGATAATATACGTATAGGACATCTTCTTGGAGCCACTGGTGAGAGTTTATAGACCAACAACGAATTTAACTGGATATTCCACCGCCCAAGAGAGCCGGCTGGCAGAATCAAACGCTGAAAGTCCACAACACCCCACACCCTGGAAACCACGTCGGCTCGTGGGCTAAACCTGGTAGAGGGGGGCTTAAGTGTTTCGGTACTTAGGCCTGGCGGCTGCTCCCCGCATAGTGCACAAAGACTGCCCCGGCAGTTAGCAACCCACCTACGGGGGCGAGGCAGAAAGGCAGTGATGGAAGGCCTTAAATGCGATGATAGAGGTCATATAGTTATCGTCGGCTAGACACTGCATCCACCCCTCCTCCAATTGTAGCAGTCTTCTGTTCCATTGTATTTAGGGGGGACGGACGAGAGAGTGCACCTGCTGTTGCGCGCCCGCTTGTGCCCTTAAATATGTTCTACGCATCTGACATGTTTCTGCTTAATGGATACTGAGTTCTAGTTACCAAAGAGCGCATCAACGGAACCAAACAGGAGAAATGTCGCCGTAGCCGAAATCGGCCTGGATGACATCATCATACGTAAAGGACCCAAGTATGAGGCCATACACCAGGTTAAAAGTATACCAAAAGTATTTAAGTACCAGTAAGTGGGTTAAAGTACCTAGCTACATAAGTACCAGTACCATAAACTTGGAGAATACGAATTATTGCCTGCCTGACCAGCTGTTAAGTAAATGCCGGCAAAAAATGAGAAATAAAGTGGATAAGTAGTTCTAAAATTGTTATTGAGCATTTCATCTCAAGCAGCTTAGTCATCACCATCACTTTCTGAAAAGGGGCCAGAGGGCTTAGCCAAGTTACATTCGATTGGTGATGACGCTAGTCGATAAGTCCAAAAATGTATGGGATTTGGCACATGCTATGGAAATATCACGTGATCTATCGACAACGAACATATGTAGAAATCGAATCGATTCGAAGCGAATGTAACTTGGCTACAGGCTCAGGTCGTCGTACCTCTTTCTAAAGAATGAACAATTCATTTCGTAAAAACATTGTTCCGTCCATTTTCTATTAATATGGTAGTTCACGATAACGATAAACACGCCCGGCTTGCACAACAATCCCTAAACGTATTTAGCGACTAAACATGTTTAACAATTTAGCGTATTTATATGATGTGACAACTCCTTAAATCATATTTAGCCACTAAATACGTTTAGACATCGTTGTGCAAGACGCCCTTAGTTATCAGGCCTTTCGTTAAAGTATCATTCCAGTATATCTCAGTGGGTACAATTGTTTCTATCGCGTACCTCAAGTGGCTCTAACTTACCTCAAGTTGAATCCAGCGCATTTATCATAGACCTCTTCCATACAGCGGAAGAAAAAGTTGTGTTGTTCCAAGTTGTGAACCAGCACCATGTTTTGGGTGGCCTTCGAGAAACTTCCTGGCGATAGCTTACTGCTACATGATCTTAAACGTACACCAGCAGAGCTACTGCATGGCATGCTTCTAGACAATAAGCTATGATGAAATAATTATAGAGTTGTGACTTTTGTTTTATTATTCTTTTATATAGTGCTTACATACGTTTGAAGGTGTACATCTATTCATAGAGAAATACTAATAGAGTATCTATTACAGCATACCAATAGACCTTACAGAATGACATAAAACTTGTAGGTAATGTCAGAGTAAAGAGGCGTAGATCTAACATCTTGCAATATTAGCTGACCCGCCGACTTCGTACCGCCCTGACATGTATATGACACGGTACCACGCTGCCAATGTACGTCAATCGGCCATCATTAGCTGTTTCTATGTATGAGAAAATACATTTCTTCGTTTTTTTTTGCGTTAAATGATCCGTCATTTTAATAGTTATTCTGCTATTTGGGGCGGAGACAAATCCAACAAACCAAAGATCATCAAAATCGGTTCAGCCGTACTTGTGTTATAAATGGTGTAACTGACCCGACTTTGTTTTATATATATATAGATAGACTAGCTGACCAATCCGTTTGCTTTGCACGAGTAGTTTTTCAATAAAAACATTACCTTCCTTCTGCGCAGTTGTTTAAAAAGTAGCATAAGTTACTTAGTGATAATAAAGCATTCGAATGGGGAAATAATTTAGAAACCGGACCTTTAGTTTTTGAGTTTATTGGTTACAAGCATACAAGAATACAAATCTTTTTTATAAGGACTGGCGGGATTTGGTACAAGATCGAGATAAGTGGAGAGATGAGGAGGAGGCCTTTGGCCAGCAGAGGGACAGCATAGGCTAGATAAAAAAAATCTACATCAATATTTGTAAACTTGTAAAATACTTAATACTTTCGTCAAAAATAAAATAAAGGTAATAAAAAATACGTATTGAAAGTAATGGAAACCATATTAAAATAAATTACGCTTAATTTACTTCAATCAATTTATTAAATATTTTTGTCTACATTTAAACGCAAGCCTAGACAGAACTTCCTCAGCAACTCAGTATTTTTGTACTGAACAAATCAACTACAAAGGAATAAGGACATTTACCTCAGCTACAGCAGCAAATCTCCACTTTAACAGCTCAATTTACAATATTATCCAAGTCTGATCAAAATCTGCAGTTTGTTTTCCGTTGCCCACAATATCCCAAGATGTCCCTTTCCGACAAGATGGTGGCCTCCTCCCTTCAACCAACCCGACGTGACCAACTCGATTGCGGCTTTCGACGGAAGTCAAAACAGCAATCTTTATTTTGAATTTTGTTTATCAATTCAGATACTTTTGAATGATTATACTTAAATATGATGTTAATAGATAATGATAAATAGGTGATCCTTACAGTATCAAGCTTAGAATATACTTCGTTATATTTTTATAAAATCGGCACACGCCTGTTTTGCTCACAGCTCGGCTACCGTGTCTACAAGATTATTTTAGATAGTTCATGTCGAGCAGAAAGTAATAACTTTTCTTCTAACCCCATTTCACCTTGGTGAACATTAACAACAATGGTATTTTAATTTCTAACTCACCGTTGGAAGTTGTAGACAGTTTCTGCTATCTTTCTGCTTTTATCAGTTTCTGGCATCCACCGTGGCTAACAATCTCACGATTTCAGAAATCAACATCCGAATTGGCAAGGCATCCATGATGTTCGGCAAGCTTAGTGCAAGAGTTTAGGATAATACATGTTTCTGTAAAAACCAAGACGACTGTGTACCAGAACTGTATCTTGACCATTCTCTTGTACGAAAATGAGGCCTGGACATCGTATTCCAGGAGAGGAAATTGAACAAATTCCATATGCGCTACCTTTAAAGCATGTTACACATTTCGTGGAGGGAATAAAGTGAAAAACAAGAAGGTTGACGCATAACTGGCTAACATAACTGCCCTGCTGAAGCAGCGTCGGTTGCCTGCTGGGGTGTGTTCTTGCACCGATGGAGCCTTCCCATTTGCCTAGAAAACTCTCCTAGGGAAAATAACCGACGGCAAGAGATCTGTTGGCTGGCCAATGCTAAAATGTGATATGGTGACTTTCAAAATAGATCCGGCTAAGGGAGGAGGAGTTGGGGGAACGAGATAGTTGGAAGAAAACTTTTCGAAAGAAAGAAAAATAATTTATTGGACACACACACGTGGTTTTACACATAAAACTACTATTTAAACACAATAATATCAAAATCACAATACTTAATATATAATAAAATAAAGGTAAGTAGGTACACCGAAACACAGTTAGACAAGTAGCCTCTTCTGCAGGTACCGCGTGCTTGAACCATATGCTCCGTCTCAGCGTAATAGGTTGTCAGACAGGACCAGGTTTTGGGTGACTTCTGAAGCGGCCATTTCTGAAGAGGTTGTTGCCTACGAATGAGCACGACTCGCTATGTTGTCACAGAAGCGCACTATATGATACCAACGTGCTGCTCTTTCCGTACCAACTACAGGGATCCAATTTACTTGCTGAAAATGCGGTCGTGACTGCCGCTCTCGTATAGACATTACAAGTCACGAACGTAAGTGCCTACTGACTCCCTAACGTCACTTAGTCATTATATTATATTATAGATGTTACAGGCCAATGATGATGATTCTACTTTTTTAATTCACAGTTTCATCTCTTAATATATAGCCTAAGTATCACCTATATACAGTATTGTGACTAAACATTTGCTTGTATGCTATTTTTAATTATTTTTCTATAAATCCTATAGAGGACGCAGAAGGCATATTAGACATATACAAAAACTATTAAGCAATATTGCGCGTATTTAAAAAAATCCTATATAACAATAGCTAAGGAATTTTTTGAACACAACAGTTGTTTAACTTTTTTATGGTAACAAGGCTAATTTTTAAAGTATTCACAGTATTCGATCTAGAAGCTAGATAAAGCAATGAAACCCACTTAAATTATACATATATTTGGTTCCTTGGATATGTGATATGCACGAAATCTGACTACTACCCAATAACTATTAAAACCTAATAAAGATTGGTTATTGGACTTATAGTTTAAACAAATTTAAAAGTGGTTCTGCTACTAAAAACTCACTGTGGCTCACACTAAATAAACAGCTATGATGGGATTGTAGGTAACACTTTTTTTTTTATTTGCATTGCTACTCCACTTTGCTATCGAAAAATATCTTCGTTCATCTTCTTCGTATAGCTGGATAACCATCCCTAAGGTCACAAATATTTTTCAGGAAAAAAATCCGAAAACGTTTAGATCAAATAAATCATGTGGTTACCTATCATATTAATTCTATAACACCGAGGCCAGAACTCCAGAATTTGCTTTGGAACAAAATTGAATTTTACCTAATAATCCAAAAGAATCGTCATGAGAGGAATCACAGCAACGGATCAATTTATTGAAACATTGTTTCTAAAGCAAGACAATAGCCCACACGATGGTTTTGAAAAAATAAACATCGTTATACATAAGAAAAATTTATATCACCACAAAAAGAAAAACAAGACCAAACACGCTCCAAAAGAGATTATTGAAGTTCTGATAATGAGCAATAATCTAAAAAAAGATTCCAGAATAGTAAAAAAACGTTATAGTATGCCCGAACTCATAACAAAATCTAAACTAATAAAAATTAAACAAAGCCGCTCTGACACGATCGTTAAAAAATCTCGGCATCCATATAATTCAATATTCTACGTATACCAAGGAGCAGAATATTTAAACCCATATGTGAATCCTCTTACACAAACCAAATGGCAGGTGTACAGACGTCAGCTCGGTACTCATGACGACAGTTACTGCTGTTCATGTAACTCAGACGCTATATTCGAAGTTATGAAAAGCGTTTACGATTGTAACAAGAAAACAAATTGGGATAACTGTAACTGCATACTCTGTGGTCACCTGCCCCGAGAAGAAAGAAAATTAGGCGAACTAAGAAAGTCAGGTGCCGCTGTCTCAACGGTTGGCGTAGATACTACGAAGCAAAAAGCTGAAAACCCTAAAACGTTAAAAGAATCAACAAAACTAGCAGAAAAAGATATGGTAGGTAAATCGACCACGGAAAAGGAACAGATAATAAAAGATCTAGTAGCTGTTGGTGCCCCTTTACCAGAAGGAAGAAATGCCTGGGAAAAATCTCTTATACAAAAAGTCAAAACAATTGCTAGCATCCCATCAGAGAAAAAGGTACGTAAACAATCTGAAAAACTAAAAAAAAGCAAAAGCAGGTGGCTTCGTTACACCCCTCGAAGGTCAGAGGGTTCAGCATCAGAAAAAAAATCTAATTGATAAAATCAGAACAGAACCAGGATTACCACCTGAACCTAAGTCGTTAGCAGAAAAGAAAAAATATCAAGAAGCATTAGCCTGATGTAAATACATAATAATAATATATAGAAAAATACCCAGAAACGCAACAAATATCTGTAGATCATCCAACCATTTGTTCCGCGGCGGGAATTGAACCCGCTACCTCCTGCGTCTCAGCCGGCTATACGCCCACTGCGCCACGGAGGCAGTCCAATGAAGAATTACTGTGTAAAAGCGTATAATCGAACATGTACACCGATAGGCCTGTTACGGTGGCTTACGTAATCAGGCTAACGGTCTATAACCAAAAGCCGATTAACTAAAGTTTATTTCGATATCTCTCTTTGCTTAATCATCCATTGAATATTCCCTACAAAAACTTAGTTAAAATTTGAATAATGTTAACTATTTAGTTATTCGCCCCGAACTGAGATCTCACAAGTCTCCAATAAGAACAAAGAATATTATTTGTTATCTTTGACTATCAAAATAGTGCCACGAAATGTATAACCAACTTACTTGATCTACAGTTTCATTCAAATTACAATTAACGGCAGTTCATGTAATTGGCTACACTTTTTTGAAGTACAAATGGCAATTATTTTGATTTTTAGACTTTTACCTATATTGGTGTCACTTAACACGTTCCCTGTGTATGACCCATCGGTGGCGCATATTGAAGTTCTGATCGTACGTGCATGACACACATATGGGGCATGAACCCTTGCAAGATTAAAGGCTAGTAAAAATGTACACGTATAAGCTTATCAACTTATTATCAGCATACACGTGTAGACAATGAACTAATATATAAATTGACAAGAAAACCGGACGACTTTTCATTTAGGATTGCCAGTATCCTACCATCAAAAGTGAAAGTATTTTGGGTAAATATAGAATAAAATTGCGTTATGTATAAGCGTTATTTTTAATGCACACTATTAAAACAGTTTAGACAATAAGCTTTTCGGCATTGCAAGCACTCCTTATCGGTTTTTTTTTTTGACTTGCGGGCTGCTTCCACTGCTGTTTGGCCTCCTTCTACCAAAATCTTGTAGCAGCCAGCGCAATGTTTCCTTCTAATTGGAACGAAGTTCCTTATCGCGCGTTGTGAAAGGGGGCTAGACGGAAAAAATTCTTACGAAAAGTTGTCACGACACTTTTTGCTATAGTAAGCTATTGTAAGCTGTGCGGCGTCGCATGTTTCTCTGTCTGTCTCTCTCTCTCTTATAGAAAGCAAGCCAGATATTTTCATTTCTATTTCGCATTGAACAGTGTGGTGTCGCGCCGATTATTTTTGTTGAGTGTATACAGGTTTTTTGTAAATAATAAATAATATTTTTTATTAACGGAAGGAATTATGAAAGGAACTTCGTTCCATGCGGGTGTCCCTTGACACCTCTCAAGTTTTTTTTTTGGATCGTGGATCGAACGTGTATGACATTTATGTGGGTCATGGTGACAAGATCTCATACGTGCATGACCCACGGATGGCTCATTTACAAATATTGTTTTTGTTAATAAAGGGGGGCAAACAAAATAATAATAATGTTTTGTCATTGTCATTTATATGCTACCCCAATATAATATCCACAATAAGCGTTTGCACGTAGATGGTATACTCCATAATCTTGGCTGCACAGGGAACGTGTTAAGCTACACGCATACCAAATTACAGCACTGTGTGGTCACTGGTGTACCCTGTGAATTTTGTCAAAGTTCAGTTTTTATTATGGCTACTAAAATAATACTAAAAATAAAAACGGAGTCTAAATATACTAATGAAGACCTTTCATTCGACGTCTCACTTGACCTAATAGTCACATTTTCATTTTTTTTTACCCAATTGAACCCCAATATCTCAACAACCCCCCCCCCCAAACCCTCCCCCCCTACATTTTTAGCTCATTTAGTCACACCAAAATTGTGCCATCACTACCTACCTAATATCAAATTTCACGGTGATCGGTTCAACTCTTCGACAGTTATCCACAAACAAACATACATACAACACCGATTTGCCCAAGTTGATTTAGAGATCTCGCTTCGCTTGATCAATAAACACACATGCATGATAACAAAGCAACACAAAATACTGGTTATTATTGTGTATATATGTGTATGAATTTGTATACATATGTAGTCAATGTATTGTATCAACGTTTTTGTGTTTTTGCACATAATTTGTTACATTCGTTGTATTTATATGTATTTATGAATTTATGATGTAAATGCTTGTGTACATATTATATGTATCTTATACTCTATGTATTTTATCAACCTATATGTGTTTATACGTAATTTTGGTTAAGTCGTATTTTTAGTTTAATTAAAATTTAGATTGTCCATATATAAATTCTTTTTATAAAAAGTAAATCCGTTTTTGGCCGTAATTTAAGCTTAGTAATAGTTTGTATCTATGTATATATTAAGGGCTGTGGATTTAAAAAAAAAAAAAAAAAACAAGTGAATCTTCAGCTCAAAAATTATATTTTCTTACAGATGTACTTTAGAAACGATATAACTCTTCTAAATCAGGTCTAAAAATAATTTTAAAGAGTAAAAAACGCTATAAAGAATGTACTACTACAATTCCTAACCGTGATAATATACCAAATGTGATAATATAATAAACCTAATATAGCATTGTGTCAAAACAAACACTGTCAAGTAAAAAGTACTATAGAAAAGACGAAATAATATGTTGAACGACATCGTGGCAACAAAGAAGCCAAGTGAAAATTATTTCAGATATAAATAATAGAGATAAAATAGACTACTGTCGTTGTGTCGCGGTGGACACCTTAGAGGATATGCCTTGTTGTTGCCCACCCAAGAAATCAGAAACAACAGATAGCTTTGGATCTATGGATCAGTGTTTGGCAAACGTTTTCTCTGAACTTATATCGCCTATGACTGTTAGCCAAGGTGATGCGCAAGGTAATATTTTAGTTTTCAAACTTTCGAACACCGTCTCTGAAGGGTAGACTACAAGAGTCCGTGCAGGTGGAGTTCTTAGGACGACCAAAGGCCTAGGCTACGAAATGGCGACTTTTATACACAGAAGCTCTGACTTGCAAATGCCATCAGTCAAAAAGTAACATTACATAAGCTTTTACTTGTTTTCTAAATTAAAAAAATAAACACATTTTCAAGCTAGAGCTATGCGATACACAAACCTTTAGATTCTGTAATGAGGCGGCAGAATCGCCCTTACATCTGTTAGGCGAGTGTGCTCCACTAATGCGTAAACGCGTATACGCTATGAGTATATATCTAGGCAAACACATTGTTAGCCCGGAGGAGCTAACAAAAAGCTAAACTAAAAATGTCCTTTAGTTTTTAACAGCTGTTGGGCTTAGTGATGAACTTTGAAGGCCCCCATAAACTAGGAGCGACATACAAACAAGTGGACATACAACAAACCACTAAACACCGTAACCTACTTATACAAATAGTTTCAAATTCTATTCACGACGATTATAATTCACGACCTCCGTGGTGCAGTGGGCAAATAGCCGGCTGAGACGCAGGAGGTAGCGGGTTCGATCCCCGCTGCGGAACAAATGTTTGCATGATCTACGGATATTTGTTCCGGGTCTGGTTGTGTCTCTATATATTATAAGTATGTATTTACAAAAAAAAAATGAATATAAGTATTCTATCAGTTATCTGGTTCCCATAGTACAAGCTCTGCTTAATTTGGGGCTAGATAGCGCTGTGTGAAATGTCCAGCAATATTTATTTATTTATTTATTTATTCTATACAGGTCTAACTGAGAAAATATATCGTTACATTCCCCAAATTAACCTCCACACTCCATTTTAACCCTACATCAAACGACGTCCGTTGCTACTTGTGCTAAACCGTTATGTTCCAAACGTGGAGGATGCCATAACGATATTGATGTTTCGATGTCACGGCAAGCAGTGGGTTCTCAGTACCCTTCACAACCTTTGCCACAAAAATATTAATGTGTTTAAGAAAAATAGCGATAATCATAATTTTAATACTAGAAATAAAGATAAACTCGCTGTTGCCACTTGTAGACTCCATAAAGTTAGTAAATCGTTTAAAGGGCAAGGTGTACGCTTTTATAACAAACTCCCAAGGGATGTACAAAAATTGACAATTAACAAATTTAAAAACGTAATTAAACAAAATCTTTATAAAAGAGCCTACTATAAAATATCGGATTATTTAGATGATAGAGAAGCTTGGGATTGAAATTGCTCCAACTCATTCAAAATGTTACAATTTAGACGTAATTTATGTCCTGTATTATGTATTGTAAAAGGATCATTAAAAAAAACAACCAGCCTTGTTTCTTGCCTTTCTTTCCTGGCTTGGTCGCGAAGGAACTAGCAGTAAAATTGACGTTTCAAAGTGATCCTTGTGATTTTAATGAATAAAAATATTTGAATTTGAATTTGCCTATACAACAGAAAAACACTCGGCCATGTCTATGTCCGCCCAAAGCGCAAGAAACTCAAAAAAGTGATGCTATAGCGGGGAATATACAATCCAACGACGTCAACAGTTGGCCCGGAACTAGTAACAACCAAGCTTCTGCATGTAAGCTATTCTATTATTATTTTTTAATTTATTTAATATTTTAAAAAGATTATACAGTTATATGTTCAGAAAACAGCATCTAAAACCACTGAGGTTTGTGCTGGTGCTATCGTGGTGTTACATCACACACGTTATTTACGTAACAATAAAAAGTACCTATATAAAATGTGGTGGGGGCCTGCAGATGGGCGTCGAAGCCGGGGCAGGCCGAGGAAGCGTTGGCGTGACGACCTCGATGCATTCCAAGATGGCTGGGGGGACGTGGCGAGTGAGATGCAGAGGAGCATGGGGGAGACCTTTGCCCAGCAGTGGGAAAGTATAGGTTAAAAATATATATATATATAAAATGTAAGTAGGTAGGTAGGCAGGAGCCAGGTAAGTACTTTTGTTTATGGTTTAGATTAGTAATGTTAAGAATGGGCCAAGAAAATTAGACTTGACTCATATAGTAGTTCCTTTGCCTCCGTGACGCAGTGGGCGTATAGCCGGCTGAGACGCAGGAGGTAGCGGGTTCAATTCCCGCCGCGGAACAAATGTTTGCATGATCTACAGATATTTGTTCCGTGTCTGGGTGTTTTTCTATATATTATAAGTATGTATTTACAAAAAAAAAGTATATAAGTATTATATCAGTTATCTGGTTCCCATAGTACAAGCTCTGCTTAGTTTGGGGCTAGATAGCGCTGTGTGAAATGTCCAGCGATATTTATTTATTTATTTGTTTAAATTTCATATTTTTATGTGTCAAATTATCACGTAGATACGTCAGAGGGTAGGGTGTTGATAAGCCGAGGAGCAAGGTAGCTGGCCGTCTGTTCGCCGTAGGCATTGTTAGCGCGCGACGTACAAAGCGTAAATAGTGAACCTGTGTGTGAACTGGCAAGACTGCAATAAACGAGTAGACCATTTTCATTTTCATAATTAAATGCCCAACATTCCCAATGCGGAGTAAACACATATAGCTCTAAGCCATATGGCAGTGCATCGTAATGCACGTTTCGAAGATGCGTGACCTACGAGGCAATACTTTGTTATAGGCGATGCCGATGGTTACCACTTAACATCAGGTGGGTCATAGGCTTGTTCCATATTCTGGTGGTATAAAAATAACCAAGATTTTGCAAAAAAAAATCATTACGACAATTCAGGCTTAAGTCAAAAAGTGCGTGACGTCACCATCGTCACCTCCAAAAACATTTATTTATTTATTTAGAGAAACCAAGGGCGGTACAATTTGTATGAATAGGAAAGATGTCGGGAACAAAACAAAAACAGCCACAAGTTAGCCTTCTTTAGAATTACAATCAAAGAGTAGGTTGTACACTGCACCTATAATGAAAGGAATTCAATGTTATATGTTGTATAAACCATTAATGAATCGAAACCAAATAACTAAAATACACTATGTAAATACCTACTTGTTTATTCTTTCGAGTTTGTTTTGTACATAAATTTGGCTATTCAATCATAAATACTAAGTGATAACCAGCCAAGCTACCTATCGCGCAGCACAAATGTACCTACATATTAGTAAGTCAAGTTAGGTAGGTACGTTCATATGGACTAATCAACTCTGCCAGAAGATTTGTTAGAAATTAAATAGGGTTATAAATGTATAAGTATTATGTGTATTGTATAATGTATGTAAGCAAGTACCTATATCAAGTGATTATGTATACACCTCTTTCTGTAAGTAAATAAAATCCATGAAGTATCTGTTATCAATCATACCTGCATTCTCAGATTATACAAACAAACAGATGGAGTGTACGCAACAAACAGTATGACGCCACTTATCATTCATGTGTGCGTGGCGATTAGAAATAGCTCTGTAAGGACACGTGCATCAGTGTGCGTGTAATGATACCAGAAAAAGAAAAAACTCCCTGTATTTTTTTTAATGTTCTTTTACGACAACAGGTTCTAAAATTTTATTTGGATACATGAATTTGTTACTAATTGAATACAAATTTGTGTGACTATTAGGATTGAACAATTGTTTAATTAACTAGTTTATTAAACACTTAAATATTTCATGTACCATTGTAAACGCATTGTAAAATTACAGAAGAAATAATATGTGAAGATTTTTATAACTAGCGGTCCGTCCGGTGTTTATTGAGGTTTACATGGACTTTAATGTCCTCCTGGCCGAATTACGGCTACGGCGGCCATCTCGCAAGAGACTAGCCAACAACGCAGGATATATTCCTGACTCCGGACTGTTATTAGAATTTGAAAAATTAACTTTTTGGAAAAATGGACTTTATAACAATACTTTAGTTTTTTCTGTAGTAATTATTATATAGTGTATATATATATATAGTATAGTATTATATATTATTATATAGTATATTCATTTCATTAGACTGATAAAAAAAACTTACATATGAATCCTAAATATTTATTAAAATCATAATTAATTATATTGCCTAAAAAATTAACCACCTTAATGTTGCACTAATTTCTTGTAATATTGCCGTTTGGCTTCTACATGTCGAGAATTAGTTTCTAATTTTGCTATATAGTCCAATCGCAATCGCATTAAATACTTTTCTATCAACAACTTCACCAGATTCACTCTGTGAAATTTTGCACATATTGAATATGATCTGGATTAACATATAGGATATTTTTATCCCGGTAAAATGTTCTGGTAGGATATTTTTCCCGAAGCGAAGCGAGGGCGGATCGCTATTACTTCTCTATATATATCATTTAATCGGCAAATATCGGCAATAACATAATTATAGAAATACATATGTACAAATTCGGAATAACAATTTAGGCGTGAGATTACGCGTGGGAATCGAACCCACGCCCGTACATTTAACAGTCAGGCTAGCTAACGCCTAGATCAACAGGTAGTTTCCCCAATTAAAGGGAAAACATTTTGCCGAAAACTGGCAACACAGTCGAACTAATGTCGAGGTTTTGTGTTTCGAGACAACCGTTTAATTATTGGGTGAATAAATAATAAAATCAATTAAATAATTTATAGTTACTTGTGAAATGATATTCCATCCACTTTTTTTTGTTTTTGGGAACAACTTTTACACTGTTTAAGAACACAAGACGGCATTTTTGACAGAAAATAATGAATCACTCGAGACGTTCAAGCAGTACGATGCTATCTTTAGCACTACCGCGAGATTGTATTCGCTTTTAAATTTGTATTCGCTTGTGTGGCTTCACTCGCACGTTCGGCGCACTCTATCTGTTTGTTTGTATAATCTGAGCCTGCATTGTCCTGCCCATCCTATGTGTACCGAGCAGAAACAGAGATCCCTTGCGTCTAAATACAAGTTTATACACTTAGAGCACCTTGCTCTAAGTTTAACCAATGTATTTGATCTAGATAACAAGGTTTATAGTGCAGAACCACAAGATGCAACACCCTAGGTATCCTACAAATATAACTATTTATATAAGAGCACTATGTAAACCTTTTTTGAAAATAATTACATATTTATTTATTCATGTATTCGAATAAATTAAGACAGAGTAACGGAAAAATAAGAACTACTTCTATAATAGTTCAACATTAGTGTCGTAAGACGAAAGTCAGATCAGTAAATGTTACCATAATATGAAGGCACAGAAACGTACGTGGTCTCTCACTATGAGCCTCATAAAGAAGGCAGCGTCCTATGGAGATAACATTTTTTTTTTATTTAAATGTATATAAGTACCTACTTTCAGTTTAGTCCCATAGAAATTTCATCAGAATCGGTTCAGTAATTTAGTTTTTTCTGTTATCTGACGTCAGTTATATTGCTAGTCACTATATCTTACGATTTAGAATTTCCCCTCACTGACGTAGGTATCTCAATTACATACCTACCCTATAATATAATAATAATAAATAAATATGGCTGGACATTTCACACAGCGCTCTCCATCCCCAAACTAAGAAGAGCTTGTACTATGGGAACCAGACAACTGATAAAATACTTAATATACGTTTTTTTTTTAAATACATACGTATAATATATAGAAAAACATCCAGACCCGGAACAAATATTTATCAGATCATACAAACATTTGTTCCGGGATGGGAATCGAACCCGCTACCTCCTGCGTCTCAGTCGGCTATTCGCCCACTGTACCACGGAGGTACCTACCTATGTTAGAATATATGTATACCTTTAAATATTATATTTCAGCTCACGCAAAACAAAACAATTGCAGCTCTTGCTACAAAAGGATAGTTCAGTTTCCCAGCGAGTGCCCTTGCGACTTGCAAAAGCCATTACAATTCACGTCAGCCGATAATAAGTTCTATGGTGATCAGTATAATACTAGCGACAATATCAACAACACAGAAACCACAAACAAAAATCCTTGTCTCTGTAGCGAATTGAAGCCTGGAAATAAAAAAAAAATAAAATAATTTGCGCGTGCCCTAACGTGCCACCTGAACCGGAACCGGAACTTGCCCTCGAAGATAAGGATCTATATACGCTTTCTTTGGGCCGATTGACGTAAAAGCTGAGATGAAAATGAAATCCAACCAAACACAGACGAAATCTGGATTTTGCTTTAATCTCAAGAAACGCCCGTCTCCTGAGATGAGTTTTGAAGAAGCTATTAGGTATTTTATAGAGAGAAACTCTTGAAGATGTTACACAAGAGGATGGCAGTTGTTCTTGCGATGAAGATGGTAATACTCCGATAAGCAGGACAGCTGATATTGAATGTGAATGCCCTTTTTTCGAACCTTCCGTTTATTTTGGTCAAGAATCAGGTGAGGAGACTGAACCTTGGATTGGCCTCAAGTTTCATATTGGCGGAAAGGGGTCGGGCTCAAAAGGGTTGCAAGGCATTTGCTGTTTTGGTAAGTATGTCGAAGAGTCTATGATAAATCCATATTGCATGATTAGATTATGTAGTTATATTTACATTGTATGCGGTATTAGTGTTTAAAAATATGTGAGGAAATTAAAAGTTTAAATTGTGTGTATATTTTCTGAGTTATAATTTACGCTGTATGTCCTGTCGTGACAAAAAACAAATAGCCTGGTGGACGATTAGTGAACGTCAGAACCAAGAGTATTTGTTAAGTTTTGGCATAAGTACCAAGGGAAGGGTACTTATACCAAAATAACTATACCTCAACTCAATCTACAGTAGTACCTCAACACAGTTAAATATTACCTACAAATTACAACTCTGAGCAAGTATCAACAGAATAAAGACATATGTATATACGCAATTATATTTTTCACATTTCCCTGATGGAAGAAAGCATTAGGTCAAATGGGACGTCATGAGGGAAATGAAAGGTCTTTATTAGTACATTTAGACTCCGTTTTTATTTTTAGCAAAGTCTTTATAGTTTTTGAGTTATTAGCCATAATAAAAACTGAACTTTGACAAAATTCACAGAGTACACCAGTGACCCCACTGTGCTGTAATTTGGTATGCGTGTAGCTTAAGTGACACAAATATAGGCAAAAGTCTGAAATCCAGAATAACTGCAATTTGTATCCCAAGAAAGGGTAACCAATTAACATGAACTGCCGTTACCTGTAATTTGAATGAACATGAAGTTGGTTTGGCATTTCGTGGCATTATTTTGATAGTCAAAGATTACAAATAATATTTTTTTGTTATAATCGGAGACTCACGAGGTCTCAGTTCAGGGCGAACCACTAATATAAATACATTCCTATACTCATGCAGTAAGTACACATTTTACCTATTCTACATAATTGATTTAGAAATTAAGGAAAGTATTTCAATCGCAAAATCAAAACTCACATTATAAATTCGAAAGGAACTTTGTCTCTGTCTATTTGTTACGTTTTCACGGCTGGACCGATTTCGTTGAAATTTAGTAAGTATATAAAAAGATTATGACAGGATCGAGACATAGACAACTTTTTACCCGATGACCCGCCATCGCGCCAGCTGGGTCGACCTATATGCCCCCAAAGACTACATTATAATAAACTAGGGAATAATATTGCCTATATTAGGTACCTATGTGCCCCGCCCATTGTAACTACAGCTTGCTTATCTAGGATATGTCAATGACCTTTGTTAGTCTACGAAATTGTCTCGACAAAATATTTCTTTTTCTTCGTACATAGATACCTACATACGGCAAGGACTTGTTAAGCGACTTCAAAACAGGAGGAGTTTCTAACCGGTGGTATTTTTTTATGTTTGTTACCCCAGAACACAGTCATTTAACGACCGATTTGGAAATTATGTTTTTTATTTGAAAGGACACACCTAGGATTTGTACCTATCTACTTTAAGATTGGTCGAATAGAAATTTCATGAAAATCGGTTCATTAGTTTGTTTTTTTCTGATAACTGAAGTCGGATTTTTGTTAGAAAGTTACCTATTTGTTGATTGAGCTAAGTGAGATATCCAAATCAACTTGGGCAAATCGGCGTTGTGTGTATATGTACCTATGTATGTTTGTCCAAGGATAACTTTCGAAGCGTTTATAATGGTAATGCGGGTCCAGAAGCAGGAGGTGGTTCGCGCTGCACAAATTGATGCCCCCTCCACCGGTGCACAGAGATAGCAGTATCAAATACAATTACACTAATAATATAAACTAGCTGTTGCCCGCGACTTCGTACGCGTTACACTATTAAATATGTAGGTAACCTAGAAATAAAGCTAAACTCGCTGTTGCAACTTGACTTGACGCCCCATTTTTATCCTACGGGACCTGATTTATGGGATAAAAAGTAGCATATCTATGTATTAATCCAGGTTATAACCTACGTAGGTTCAAGACACTAAATTTCATCGAAATCGGTTCAGCCGTTACGACGTGATTGAGTAACCAACAAATAATTAAATAAACAAACATCCAAACTTTCGCATTTATTGATCGAGCTAAGCGAAATCTCTAAATCAACTTGGGCAAATCGGCGTTATATGTATGTATGTATGTACGTTCGTTTGTCCGAGGATAACTTTCGAAGCGTTGATCCGATCATTGTGAACTTTGACACATAGGTAGGTAGTGATGGCACAATTTTGGTGTGACTAAATGAGCTAAAAATGTGGGGGGATTTTTGAGATATTGGGGTTCAAGCGGGGTAAAAAAACGAAAATTAGAATATTAGGTCAAATAAGACATCAAATGAAAGGTCTCCATTAATATATTTGAACCCCGTTTTTATTTTTAGTTTAATTCTTGTAGTTTTTGAGTTATTAGCCTTAATAAAAACAAAACTTTGACAAAATTCACAGGGTACACCAGTGACCCCACAGTGATGAAAAAAGCTATACGCATATGGTATGCGTATAGCTTAAATGACACAGATGACGCAAAAGTCTGAAATCTAGAAATACCTGTAATTTGTACCCCAAAAAAGAGTAACCAATGAACATGAACTCCCGTTACCTGTAATTTGAACGCAACTGTAGGTCAAGTTATTTGGTTAGTTATTTCGTGGCACTATTTTGATAGCCAAAGATTACAAATAATATTTTTTTGTTTTAATCGGAGACTTGCGAGATCTCAGTTCGGGGCGATCCACTAATTTTTAACATGTTCTTATAAGGTTATGGTTTTACATGCCAGGCCAGGAGCCATGACAGGCATAACAAGCCAGCGCCACACTTTGTGCACAAAGTTTGGACAAACATTCGCACTTTGCCATCCCGTATCGATTTTCAAAGGGAGTTAGAACTTTGTTAGAAGTTCTAGAATACAGGAGTTTAAATTACAAAGTCGCTGGCTATAAATAACAATCGCCAAATAACAGCTGGCGCCATCTAGTGTGCTTCAGTAAAAAAACTAAGCTTTCATGGCAGGTGGCGGCATCCGGCTCAAATTAACTGTGCTTCTAAAAACGTTCGCCAGGTGGCCGAAGCTAGATAATGAGTCCTAAAATGTTGGCAAAAATTCATTTTCGTCATTTTCATTCAGTTCATTCATTTCACAAAAATGCCAAAAAGGCCAAAAAGATGGCCTTTTGATAGAGGTCCCTGAAACGTATGCAGGGTTCAATGCGAAATAATAATAATAATGGTATAGGTATGCCATCATACACGTAAAGCCTAGTTTGGGTACCTATGTTTTCCATCCTGAATTGTATTATACCTAGTAAACCATTGTAAATTTTTTGTTTGTGAAATTTTGAAGTTTGTTGTTGAATAAATAAATTATTATTACTATTAATTTTCAAAATGAGAATTAGTTATCATTCAATCGTCATAAAAAATAGTACCGGTAGTTTATTAGATGGCGCTTTGTGGTCGATGATTAAAAAAAACGCATTTTTCCGGCAGGCATTGTTGCCAACATAGCTATTTTGTAGCTAGATATAGCAATTTTAGCTACAACTTCATAAATGTAGCTAAACTTTTTAGCTACATTTTCTAGCAACTTTACGACCTTAATTTTTTTTTATTATTTTACGTCTAAACAAATAATAATTTAAGCTCACTCGACTGCGGTTCCTGTGAATCGAGATTTTAAAATATTAAATTGACTGAAATTAGTAGTGGTATTTTTGATTAGAATGCAAGCGTAGGTATGTAAAGTATGCAAGTGTATACGGTGATAAGGTCATTCTTGTAGGGAGGGATAATGGTAAATATCACATACTATCGAAAACAATGAGGGATTTTCACGGCTGTATTTATAACTGCTAACGGCGTTGCTCTGGCATAAGCTTATTATCAAAGGAAAGTGAATTGTCAATGTCGTGTGAACATATATTCCAAAAAAATTAAATATAATATCATTTTTACCTTCGTTTATAATTCATTTTATTTACTTCAATGTGGTTAAGTTACATACATCTTATAAAATAATATTAGTGGCTTACATTCCCCATTCGGGATAACAAATAAAGTACACAGTAAAAATAGATAAAAAATATCTCACTTAAGAATTATGAACTTTTTGCAAGAGATCTAAAGTCTCTCTAGTTATAAGGAAGTTTTTTTTAGTTTCTAATTTAAGGTAGGTACAGTTGGCAACAGTACATGCAGGCAATAATTTATAATCAAAACTTATTGATTTTCTTACATTTTATTTTTAAATGTTTTAGGAGCGTTATTAGTATTATTCGTCTAGGTTTCTAGAATTTCCTCTCATGAAAAATCATTATTGACATTTCAGAGGGACTTACCTACCTCAATTTAACTCGGAAAAAACAATGCTACCCGCAAATTTGACAGCAGCTTAGCTTGTTAGCTGGCGTTTAACAATGTAGGTACTTTACTCTCTTGGCTCTCTGTGGCTGACGTCGTGCGTAGCGGGTGGAGGGCGATGAGCGAGACATGACCGATGGGATGAACGACCGACCGACCGCACGCAAACAACTTCACGCAAATAGCTTGCCGAGCGGCCCTGCCATCCGTCCGTGCCGTGCCAAGCGATACATCCGTAGCCGATGTATTTCTCGTACCTATGGCAACATTTCCTTCGTAGATTGTATTCCATCAAAAAATGTAAATTTTTTTCGCGGCATCATGGCGGCGCGGCGGAGGCATCAGGCATCCCTGATCCGATCCCCCCCGCGCGCACCCGCTCGCGGGCCGCTAACGCAATTGACTTGTCAATTTTCAATTTTGTCGCCGAACGAAAGTCTGTGATATAAAAATATTTTTTTAATATTTTACTGTGTCTTACCGGTAAGCATTTGCATGTTTTTAATATTTTAAATGCTATTAGATGTTTATTATAATTAGTGACATGTAAATTCAAATAAAAACCTTGTAAGTAGCAAATCGCACGTGCCAGATTATGAAAATGAATTTACATCCTTCTATGTTGTGTCTCCGCTTTTAAGCCTAATTACGTTCTTTTTTCTAGTTAGTAACTTAATAAATATCATCTCACTGGATTAGAGGCACTGCGAAAGTTATCCGTTACCATCTCGTAGATTCTAACGGTTTTTGTTTCATCATTGTTTCTAAAATTGCTGCTCAGTTGACTTGTAAAAACAAGCATTCGATGCGCACCAAATAAACAGACCGCCTTGAATAAACTTAGTTACTGTTACACTTATATTGTAAGTAGGGTTCATGTAGGTACTTACCTGAATCTTGTATAAATCTAACACGCTAATTTTGTATAGTTTTGATGTTTGTTTGTTAGTCAAACAAGTAATGTCTGAACCGATTTTAATGAAATTTTATTTTAACCAGGATTTAAGCCGCTGACGGAAGCTAGTAGTAACTAAACATATTGGTCTAAAATATAGTGGCTTCATAACATCAACATTATCATCTGGATCTTTGAACAGATGCCAAGATTCATTAAATTTAACCAAAATATAATTGATTGTTTGGAATAGTTTATATCAGAAAACAAAAATTAAATATTCCTAATATTTTATAAAGGCAATGTTTGTTGTTTGTAGGGGCTAATCTCAGAAAATACTTAACCGATTCTGAAAACTCAGTCATAGAAAGCTAATCCCTGAGTGGTATAAGGCTATTAGGTTAGTTTTATCTAGTAACTAGTTATAGGCTAAAGGCTTTGCTCTTAATAGTGCAATTTCCTTATTATGTAAAAACAAACTTGTTGTAATAATGTGTAATTATAAATATGTTTTTTAGAGTCCAGTGAAAGCTTTTTCAAGTAGCTGGACAGCTGCAGGAAACATAAACTTCTCTATCTGCATAATGCCTAAAATGTAAGTACATTTAGACATAACCCGGCAGAACATAGGAAGTGGGTTTTACTGCAACTTGCGGGGGTCAGCGGATAAGGATTTTGCAACTTGACACTTCAGTTTAAACATTATTTATTCTCAAAAGAACTCAATACTAAATACAGTTCACTTAAATTAGATAATTTTATAATACCAACTATAATTTGGCACTTATTAATAAGTGCTGGTGACAAACAATGCCTTTCACTGAGCTATACTTAGACCTGCTTGCACAGCAATCCCTAAACGTATTTAGCGACCAAACATGTTTAAATTTGACGTATTTGTATGATTTGACAACTCCTTAAATCATATTTTTGTCTTATGTTAGACGACCTCTGTGGCGCAGTGGGCGTATAGTCGGCTGAGACGCAGGAGGTAGCGGGTTCGATTCCCGTTACGGAGCAAATGTTTGCATGATCTACAGATATTTGTTCCGTGTCTGGGTGTTTTTCTATACATTATAAGTATGTAGGTATTTGGAAAAAAAAAGTATATAAGTATTCTATCAGTTATCTGGTTCCCATAGTACAAGCTCTGCTTAGTTTGGGGCTAGATAGCGCTGTGTGAAGTATCCAGCAATATTAATTTATATTTAGCCACCAAATATGTTTAGGCATCGTTGCTCAAGTCACTCTTATTACATAAAGTAAAGTTAAGGCAAAAATACAACTTGTGACTTTCTGACAAATGTCCAAATCCCTGTCGAAATTAAGATTAAACTAAATAAAGTAATTTAAAACTAGAAAAAGAGTTCCTTGTGGGTAATTCGTTTGGGGAAGTACTACCATCCTATCTATTCTATGCTTGCATTATTATGTTCAGGTATAAAGAAGTGCCAGTTTAATTATAGGCACATGAGATTTTTTAAGTGTTTGCTGCCGGTGCTGGCAGGACAGGATGCATGTTTGCCTGGTAGAAAAAAAAAACAATAATATATCATTGTCTTGTATTTCTCTAGTCCAAGTATGGCTGTGAACGATGGTAGTCGCAAGCGCGCTGCCCTGCCAACGAAGCAGGCGGCCAAGCGGCGAAACAAGAAGCCTCCAACTGAGGACGAAGACAGTGACTCCTCCGTGGAGGATAACCAGCAAGCCCAGGGCACCCGTACGCCGTCCCCGCTGCCTGAAGAGCCGACTATGACCCTCCCAGAGGTAATCCTAATTTAAATAATTTTATACTAAAGGGGGAAGTAGGATCTAAATTGTTAACCTGCTTATAGAAGGGGGAAAATCCACAATACTTTATTTTAAACCCTTTGTGGGTCTTGGCCTCTTCTGCATTGTCTATTGGCTGAATGGAAGTAGTCTACTGAGTAACAGCACATTAGTGAGCAAATGCTCAGATGAGGCCCATTTGCTGCTATGGCACAGAGAATTTACCTAGTTCTCTTTTGTTATGTTTGTTTACAGTAATATATTCTGGAATTACTGATTCTGTTTTTGATCCAGTCAAAAATACAGTATTTCAAGTATATCATGTTAAATTCAAAGTTGAAATAACAAGTCTATATATATTAATTATAGGAGCTGCTGAAAACTTTCTACAAGCCACCAGGGGTGCTCCTGATTGCTGGTCTCGTGTCCTGGGACCTCGTCGCTAAAAGGGATAGCAGCTCTTCCAAGCGGCCTCACCCCAATCTCTACACATTCCATAAGTTCACCGATAGACGGGTAAGTTACTTGTCTACTGAAGTTATAATATAAATCCATTTCGATCTTCGTGGCACAGTGGCCGAATAGCCGGCTGAGACGCAGGAGTAAGTAAATGTTTGCATAATCTACAGATATTTGTGCCGGGTCTGGATGTTTTTTTATATATTAAAGTATGTGTTTACAAAAAAAGTAGAAGTATTTACCAGTTATCTCGTTCCCATAGTACAAGTTCTGCTTAGTTTGGGGCTAGATAGCGGTGTGTGAAATGTCCAGCAATATTTATTTATTTGCACTACTAAAACATCTTTATCTGAGATGGTACAATCCTGTAGGCCTAGCACAGTAACTGTAGAGAAGGATTTAGACATGAGTCATTTTTCGGAACATAGAAGACACTTGTCGACCATCTCGAGCACGGCGATTGCGAAAGTGGACGGGAAGAAACGTTGTCGACACTTCCTCGACAGTAGTCTACTACGCCGAGCACGATAGCCATCATTTTCTCCATCTTTGACATTTAAGGATAGACAACTTTCTTCTGAAATTGTCTAGGTCTTGCGATGCCTAGACAACACTGTCTTCTCAAGTTGTCTCTTTCGCGCTCTTCGCGAAATAATAAATAAAAAAATAATTAATATATACAACATACGTTGCTATAGACAGAGTATCTGTCTCTTGCCTAGGAAAAAAATGTATTGAGTTTGCTCGGGGCAAAGACAATTTCGGAAGAATTGACAGAGGATGGAATAGAATAACGCTTTATTGTATATCTATTTTATGTATATATTGTACACTCAAATTTAAAAACACATAAAAAACAAATAACAATACACGCAGAAATACAAATTGTGGTCAGAGCCTTGTCGTCTCTTTGAAGAGTAGACAAGGAAATCGCTGTGCTAGCCTTGCTGGTGTGACTAAATGTACTAAAAATAGTCAGGGGAGGGGGTCCTTGAGATATTGGGGTTCAAGAGGGATAAAAACAGGATTATCTGATAATGCGCAGTTGTTTAGGTACGAATTTGTATCAAAAATCGAAATAACTTTAAAAATGATGTATCGAGCTTTCTAGGCTACACTTTAACATGCGACCGGCGTGACGTTACCAATCTGTCCAGGAGACGCACGCGACCGACGCGCGTCGTTTCCGTTTTTGTCTAAGCAATAAAACTCATAGAGTAGTCTAAAAAAACTGATATATATAATTTTTACGAAAATGTCTATGAATATGAAATTTAATGTTGTGAAACAAAAGTAGCTTATTTTAATGTAACCATGAAGTACCTAAACCGTTTACTCATTTTACAAATAACCGCGCGACTGTTGTCGCACATCCCTACTATATCCCAATGCTGGACAAATTAGATAACTGAATAATTCAGTTTGTAAAATTAATGTTGCTTTAATTTTCTAATTTTAGATTTTTTTGTTTGCAGTATCGTTTCGTCGCAAGCCACTGCTCCGCCGGCCATTCAGTACTGATTTCAGAAAATGGAGAGGCTTACTCATTTGGTACGAAGCCTTTCATATATTCAATAACATAAGTATAAATAAGACCTGTATTACTAACAAATAATATTTTACTGTATTCACATGAATGCAATAAATTAATATGAATATGAAACAGTTCATTATATAAGGTAAAGTCATCTTTTTCCTAAAAGTGACAAAGGGTACATGAAGTTTCAAGATAAGTTACAAAGCTGCTGCAACTAATTTGGACACAAAGTTGATTAGTTTAGATAATTTATTTATTGCACACCATTAAATATAAACATACAAAATAAAATACATATATTTACAAGATACAACAATTAATGAATTATCTTTATCTTGTCGATATAGATATCAATGAACAAGTTATCAATTACAAGTTCTTGACAAGATATCCAATAATTGACAAGATGTATTAAAATATACAATAAACAGGATTTTCAGTTTTGTATTCCTGAAAGATTAGCAGTAAACATTTTAAAGTATATATGTCTATATGCTCCAAGACGTGAGCACGTGATCGCTGACGTGGGCATCAAGGCTGCAAAGCTGAAGTGGCACTGGGTGGGTTATGTCTCCCGTATCAAACATCAAATTATAATTATTAAGCCTTCTTTATTTCCTTATCTTTTTTTTTTCTAAAGTTGTCAATATTAAGTATGATTAGGAATCCCTCTTTGGGTCTATACCCAAAGAGGGATTCCTAATCATCTCCTCCTTCTGTTTACTCCATGTCTCTATCTTTTGCTGTTATCGTCCACTGATTCCCAGCGATTTCAGTGATGTCGTCAAACATTAAATATTAAACTTCAAATATTAAACGATTATAAAGTAACATAAACTTACTTAAAAGCAACATAAAAATAATAGTAAGTGACATGTTGGGTAGGCACACAGGCACAGTCCTGACCCCACACTAGGATTCCCTGTGTCGTGGATGTCAGGAATAAGTACATATGTACCATCTGATATGTTGTCTCGGCAAATAGTCGTGCTACGTACTAGGATGAAGTTAGATAGTAGGATGGTTCTCTATACTCCACACTAGGATAACGTGTTATTAATGTAAGTGACCCAATAAGAGGCTTATTATACATGGGTGGGTTAAATTAGACATCTAAATGTAGATAATATTAAGCATAGGTATTGGTGTTAGCTCTGGCCAACCCGGATAGCGGACTCAGGGAGGGCAGCCACACAATGTGGCATGTGCTGCTGTGCACGCACCGCGAGGGTGCTGGGGGCGACAGCCCCTGGGACGTGCTCATTATGGGCGATATGCATCAGGAGGGACTCTGGTGCGTTTCTTGCGAGATCCCAGAACCCTTTGACATGCATTGAGGCCGGCCACTGGGGAGGTTTTAGTGGGTCGTTGAGTTCGACAACCTCACATAACCCGTATTGTACCCTGCATGCAATACGGATATCTGGATGCAGATTTCCTACTTGAAAAAAAAAAGGTATTGTTGTTGGTATAAGACATAGGGTGTATGGTATATGGTTAAAAGTGCAGGCTTGATAAAGTGTTGTTGGTAGGTCGCAACAACAGCGGCCAACTGGGCTTCGGCGACACGAACCTTCGGGATGTGCCGGAGCTCATCCCCGAGCTGCAGGGCAAGAATATCATTCACGCGGCAGTTGGAAGGCATCACACGCTCTTCGTTACAGGTATTATTGTATAACTTAAACTAGAGGAGAGAACAGGTTTTCCTCGCTTGAGTGAATTTTACTATTCTTCTTCCTGCCCCTTTCCCACGTTACGTGTGGTCGGCACAAAACGTATTTTTCTTCCATATCTCTCTATCAGCCGTCATCTCTGTGGTCACTTCTTTCTTACTCATATCATTCTTTACACAGTCCATCCATCTCTTCTTCGACCTGCCTCTACTTCTATATCCATCCAAATTCATATCTAACACTCTTTTAGTCACATGATTTTCTTCCCTCCGCTTGAAATGCCCATACCATGGTAGCCTCTTACTCATCAACTTTTCTGTCACCGTATTTGACTATTGTGATGTTAATAAATAGTATAATTATTATAATTTTCCTGTATAACAATACGTAAAATACAATCTTTTATTTAAATATTTTGAAATATTACAATATAAAATAATAAAAATAAAATACATTTATTTCGAGCAATTATGTAGCTCATATAATATAGGAAAGGGTACAACACAAAAGGTATGCTAAGGTTTATACTAAACAGGGTTTTTGAGAGCATGCCTGTGACAGCAATGTCTGGTGTACGGGCAGTCTACTCTGTCGGCTATCATGAGGGCATACCATTTTCGATTTTAAAAAAAAATAGATTGCGCTGTATGGGGATACACTTGCAAAAAATTTGGTTTATATACCAAGATCTCGACAATAATATCAAAATTTGACTAAAACAATCTTACGTCATTAGATAAACAAACTTAAATTATATATTTTTTTAGTTTCTGAGAACTACTTACTCACTCATTCTTTGCCGGTTTTAGTTGATTGTTATTTTGCAACTCAATATGTTTAAATAGGAATATAGGGACACTAACTTAACGCATTGCGCTGCGGAGATCCTGCGCAATCAATGCAGTACTTGCTAATGTGCCCTTTGTGCCCAAACACCTGCACGATGGAGGACCTAATAACTGTCTCACCTAATGCTATTGTTGTGCCAAACACCTGTCCAACATACTGTAAATTAAAATGTACAACTCTTGACACGCTAAGAAGAAGTTGTTGATAGTTGAATTAATATTTGTATTTGCGTACAGATACAGGCACGGTGTACGCTTGCGGCGACAACAAGAGCGGCCAGTGCGGGATCGGCTCTAACAAAGCGCAGGTGCTGAAGCCGACACGCGTCCGACACTCGTAAGTGAAACCATAAATGATGATGATCATTATCTATAGAGTAATACATCGCTAAAACTATAATGGTTGTTACAGTGGCATGCCGATTGTGAAGGTGGGCTGTGGGGCAGAGTTCTCGATGATCCTCGACTGTGATGGCAATCTGCATTCCTTCGGCTTGCCGGAGTACGGACAGCTTGGTGAGTCATAGCCTGTATTCCAGAACTAAACTCGAACCAGAATCGAGACACAAGCATTTATTTACTTTTATTATAACGGTAAAACAATAATAATAATTAAATATATACAATATTAAAATAAAATAACATAATTAGACGAATTCAGATACAAAAATAGGAAATATAAATTAAACAGAAGGAAAAAAAGAATGAAGAATAAACTCAGTCGTGAATCACGTTCACAGAATTTCAAAAATACCGATATAGTTTTGGTAAAATTACCGGCTGTGTGTTGTACGTGAATATGTGTACGTAACAGGTAATATTTTCTAGACAAAATATAAAATATGCTATTGTATGTATGTTATAACATGTTTGAACACTAAGGCGCGTCGCTCACACGAGCCAGAGAGAGAAAGAGGGCAGCGCGTTATATCTGTGGGTTTCCTTTATATTATAAAAGAGTCAGCTAATCTGAGTATGGTGTTATCAGGTCACAACACAGACGGCAAGTACTTCCTGACGTCGACGAAGCTGTCGTACCACTTCGAGCTGGCGCCGAAGCACATCGCCCTCTTCTTTGAGAAATCGAAGGACGGTCACGTGACGCCTGTGCGCGACGTTGACATCGTCGACTTCGCTTGCGGGAACAACCACACTGTTAGTATTAGTACTTATTGACAATTAGCTTACCCGCTCGCAGCTTCGCACTCGTGATTTATCAGTAAAAACATTACCCTCCTGACTTAAGACTGCGCAGTCGGGTAAAAAGTAGCCTACGTCTCAATCCCGGTTATAATCTATCTAAATAGGTAACAAATTTAATCAAAATCGGTTAAGCCGTTTTGTCGTGAAACGCAACAAACAGACAGACAAGAGAGACAGTGTTTAATTTATATAGTATGGATGTTTCTACCTAGTGTTTTAAGTGGTTTCATTGTCCAATCCCCTCCCCGCCCGACAGACAGATACTTTTGAATTTATAATAATAGTATGGATTTTATATTATATGTATTATACATATAAACCTTCCATTAAAATTGCTGAAAACTGCATTAAAATCCGTTGAGTAGTTTAAAAGATCTAAGGGAACAGACAGCTGAAGTGACTTCAGTTTATACTATGTAAAGATATTACTTATTCTAAAAGAAACTAGATATTTTTAGAGTGTTTTAGTGAGAAAATTATTTTAATTGGATGTATGCAGGTGGCGATCGATAGCAACAAGCGCGCGTTCAGCTGGGGTTTCGGCGGGTTCGGGCGGCTCGGGCACGCGGAGCAGAAGGATGAGCGCGTGCCGCGACTCATCAAGTTCTTCGAGACGCAGGCGCGAGGCGTGCGCTCCGTGCATTGCGGCGCTACCTACAGCCTCGCGGTCAACGAACATGGTATACCTATTATTTCATCTCAATAATACTGTTACGAACTGGGGGTGACGATAATAGTACATTAATGCAAAGGCCGTGAAATAGGCAATTGCAGGTCGAGTATGAGTCACTAATACGAGACAATAATAATAAGAGAGAAAAGAATGCAGAGAAATAAAACATACTTTTTATATTATACATTTTATTTAAATAATATTTAAAGTTACATTCGCCATATTGGGGCAATTACTAACAGAAAATGTTATTGATTTTCCCGGTATGTTTATTTTTGTTTGTTGTACTTCTGATGGGGTTTGCTTCTTTTTTTCTTAACATTTTCACACACACATTTCATTTCACATTTCAACAATTTTTTCTTAACTTTCCGAAAGGGAAGTGCACGAAGCAGGTCATTGGAAGACACAAAATAGCTAAAATTCCTAAAGAAATAGCAACTTATTTAAACTTGACAAATCTTGAATGTTACGCTGGACATTGTTTTCGGTCTTTAGCCACTCTTCTGGCTGATTCTGGAGCGAATTTGACGACTCTGAAAAGACACGGAGGCTGGAAGTCCGATTAAGTGGCTAAAGGCTACATTGAGGACTCAATTGAAAATAAAACTGATATAAATAATAAAATAAATCAAAACAACCAAATTTGCAAATCTGAATCGGAAATCGGAAGAATCTCACCCGCTGGCCACTTGCCAACATCTAAGTCCATTTCAAAACAGCATATTCAGCCATCTACCACTACATCCAATGCCCACCACCTGTAAACCTCATCAGAAGTTCAACAAACAAAAATAAACGTACCGGGAAAATCAATAACATTTTCTTTTAGAAATTGTCCCAATATGACTAATTAATTTAATTAACTCATTTATTTCAGATTATAAAATCCATAATTTCTTAACACTAACACAAAATAACTTACACGAACACAAATTTTTAAATACACAATCAAATTAAAATTACAAAAAATAATAATAAACAAATAATAATAATCTAACTATATCTAAAAACTACAACTAATCTAGGTATTTTTGTTTGGCAGTATATGTACCATGCAGCAATGATTCATATACTGACAATCAAACCTACTTGCAAACACGCATAGGATGCCGCTGGAGCTAGCCCGAACCCTGCGCAGCAGAGATGTACACCGCTTTCGCATGACTGTGTAGAAACAGTCAACTCGCGCAGCGGCAAACATTCCCGAAGCGCTGCAGAATCTAGGCAGCCCCATCAGCACCCTAAACGCATTATTGTATTGAATACGTAGCGCGTTGTACTGTTTGAGCGTGTGATTCACCCACAGGCTGCTCGTGTAGAAGTTCGTACAGTACGCTTGGAAAAGAGTGAGTTTTACTTCACTTGAGCAACGAGCGAACCTGCGGGCTATCATGTTCGCTCTAACAGACAACGCCCTACGCTCTCTCTCCATATCTGTATCATCTTTCAGGTCCGAGATATTTAAATTGTTCCACCCTCTTTAGTGGAGTTCCATACAGCTTTATTGGTGGGATGGAGGAAAGACGTTTACCTCTGGCCTGAAAGACCATACATTAGCTTTTCTTTATATTATATTTTAAGCCATGTTTATGTACATACGCTTCACAAATACCCAACAGTTTAGTTAGGCCGCAGGCCGATGCACTCAGCGGCACCATATCATCCGCATAGCTGATGTTGTTGAGGCAAACCCCCTCGATGTGGCATCCGATACGGGTACTGCTGAGCTCACCTATCAGCGCATTGATGTACAGGTTGAAGAGCTTCGGTGAGGTCAACCCCCCTTGCCTCACCCCGCACTCCAGCCTGTACGGCTCGGAAAAAGTACTCGACCATCTCACTACATTCACCTGGTTTTGATACCAATATTTAAAGACATTATTAACCTCTGGTGGCAGATTGATATCTCTTAACTTCTGCCAGAGAATATCGTAAGAAACCAGGTCAAATGCCTTTGAGAGGTCGAGGTAACAGGCATAAATGGATGTCCGACGTGTCGTATAGTATTTGACAGTTTGCTTAAGAGTCAAAATAGTAATTTCTGTGGAGAGACCAGTTCTAAAACCAAATTGATTGTCATGCAACTTTATGTAATCGTCCAATTGACTATTAAGCAAACCGTCAAAAACCTTTGCTATAATGGTGGCCAGCAAAATAGGTCTGTAGTTCGAACTTATCACACACATCGCCTGTTTTATTTTTCACAATTGGCACCACCACAGTCTTCATCATATCAGCAGGCAGGTATGAGTGCCCCATACATAGCGTGTAAAACATCGCGAGCACTCCTGGTAAGTGCACACCCGCGTACTTTAGATGCTCAATGCTGAGTCCGTCATGGCCTGGAGATTTACCGCGCGACATACCTTTAATAGTTTTTCTGACATCTTTTGCAATAAATCTAGTACATAACTTCTGACCAACAGACCCCGCATCGCTTGTCGACTGTGATGGTCCCAGTGGTGACTTTACAGTGAAGTGGTCTCTAAACAGGTCCGCTATGCCTTTATGGTCATTAACACCCACGACACTCACCGGTAATGTATCTTTTAATATTAATTAAATTAAATGTATAATATAAAAAGTATGTTTTGTTTCCCTGCATTCTTTTGAGAAAAGCACTATATATGCCTCGGCGGAAATGGCAACTGCCTGTCTCGTATTAGTGACTCATACGCGACGTGCAATTGCCTATTTCACGGCCTTTGCAATAATGTACTATTAACCTAAAATAACGCATTTAATAAATATTATCCCATGTGTTGCCATGGATGGGCAAAGGCCTCCCCCAATATCCGCCACTCACAACGGTCCAGTGCCACCGTATGCCAGTCTCTCGGCGTCCAGCTCGTCCCGCCACCTCCGGCGTGGTCTCAGGGGTCCAGCCCACTCCCACTTCAGCCTGGCGGCGTTTCCCCCTACACTGGCGATTTTGGTGTTACGGACGCGATCAGTTAGTTTGTCTCCTAGAATACTGCGCTCCATCGCGTTTGGAGTTTGGATTTTTGAATAATTGTCAAAGATCTTGTTTGCGAGCCATATGTTAGAACGGAAAGGATTTGAAAACACAGTAACAAAAACATAAAACAAAGCTTTACTTGAACTTTGACTTAAGCAACGATGCGTAATCGTATTTAGTGTCCAAATATTTATTATTATTATTATTTTATTTGTAGGGGAACCAACAGCCTGTAACAACGCGTTAAAAATAAATGTTGTATTAAAAAAGAGAACCAGGTTGCCACGAATATGTTTAAGAAAGTTGTCGTATAAATAAGTCAAATTTAAACATGCTTAGTCACCAAGCAACGTCTTTTTCTTCAACTTTACTTATGTATATAAATTAAGATTTCGTACTGAAAACTGTTCCTATCAGAATGAAATATAATAGAATCTATAATAGTGTAGCTTTTTATTTGTAAAAGAATTTACACAATTGGTTCAATAGTTTTTCTGATTACCCCTGCAAACATACAAAGCTACAACCTTTACCTCTTTATAATATTCGTGTAGAAAACAGCTATACATTAATATTATAAAGAAAAGTGTGTAAGTTTGTTTGGATGTAGGGGGTAAATTCCGGAACTATTGAACTGATTTTGTAAATTCTTTTTCTGATAGAATACTACATTATCCCTGAGTGATATAGGGATTTATTTTATTGAGATAAAAATTGATGCGAAGCCGGGCACGTCAGCAAGTATCTTATGTATGTTTTTGTTTTACAGGAATGTTGTACATGTTTGGACAAACAAAACGCACTGGAGAAGCTAATATGTATCCGAAACCTGTTCAAGATCTCGCAGGTATGATCTCTAGCATTATGTTTTGAGACGATTGATACTTATTTTTTTTTATCTGTTCTTTAGGGAACTAGGTTCGTTCTTTACGACGATGTCAGTTCCATAATTGTCTACAGAAATAACAGTAACTACAAAATATCCTCCTTCAGCAGCTCGTAGGTCGTTTATTGACGTGAAGTCATTTACATGAAGTGTCGCGTCACTTTGACAGGAGTGTTTTATATAGTTTGTATCCCAAAGTTCCCATGGGAACGGGAAATTTTAAGCGTGCGAAGCCGCGGTCGGTCAACTAGTTTATTATAAAGCTGTGCACTTTTTATTAACATCATTCTTTTCGATTTTGAGTTTTTGTTTGTTATCTGGAGCAAAGGCCTCCTTTCCCATTCGAGTCTGCTTTGTGCAGGCCTTGTCTGAACTGTTGTTATTTTACTGTTTGATAAAATGTTCGTTATTAACTTTGCAGGTTGGAATATTCGCAGTGTGGGAGCAAGCAACACCTCCGTTTTAGTTGCAGCTGATGATTCGCTGATTGCTTGGGGAGTCTCTCCCACCTATGGAGAACTGGTAATTATAAATTTAATATAGGTTTCACATTGTTAATCACTTACGGACGGACAAACCATTTTGGTCCGGAACCCTAAATAATGATTAATAATAAATCCTTTATGTAAAAAATCATGCCTGATTGGATTTTATGACAAAATCATAATTTTAACAACTTCCGTGGCGCAGTTGGCAAATAGCCGGTTGAGATGCAGGAGTTCGCGGGTTCGAATCCCGCCGTGGATCAAATGTTTGCATAATCTACAGATATTTGTTCTGGGTCTGGATGTTTTTCTATATAAGTATGTTTACAAAAAAAAAGAATACAAGTATTCTATCAGTTATCTGGTTTCCATAGTCTCTGCTAAGTTTGACTTTTCACACAGCGATATCTAGCCCAGATATCGCTGTGTGAAATGTCCAGCAATATTTATTTATTGTTTTTGTAATCGTGATGATTGTTTATTACAGGGCATGGGTGAGATCAACAAGTCGTCCGCACGTCCCAAGGAAGTGACCCGAATGGAGGGATTCAACATCACACAGGTATATCATTTTATTTTTATACATACTGTCATACAAAACAGAGGACTTAGTGCTAATAGCATTATCTACCAATCATCCTGGGCGTGCATAAGGCATAGAGGATAGTGAGCTTCCTATCAGTAAATTAATTTACAAAATCTGTTTAGTACTTCCGGAGTTTACCCCCAACATCCAAACAAACGAAAGTTGGTACCAAAGTCCGTACATCTGGTTTTTATTATATTCTATTACTATTCTTTATTTACACATACATTTACTAATACTCTTCTACATCCAATAGTTGTCTGGAAGAGATGGCTTCTTTTAGCAATAAGTCCGCCCATTATACATTAATTTGTTTCTCATTTTGTTGTATCTTGCTTGTATCTACCTTTTGTACAAAGTCATGCCTTCTTCTTTCAAGTCAACGATTCACTTCACAATCACATTATCACACTAATATTATAAATGCGAAAGCTTGGATGTTTGTTTGTTACTCAATCACGTCGTAACGGTTGAACCGATTTTAATGAAATTTGGCGTGTACGTAGATTATAACCTGGATTAACACATAGGCTATTTTTTGTTGACAAACAACGCGTGCGAAGCCGCTGGCGGAAGCTAGTTGATGAATAAAAATTAGCCACTTCTATTGCGTGTTCAGTGGCTAGGTTTAAGTCGTCTTTGTGCAGGTTGTAGGGCACTAAGGGCAGTTAAGCCCTTAATATATAATTGTATGTGGGCCATGTTTTGAATGGGTTCCTCGCAGTCGCAGCCAGTTAATGCAGGGTCACGCATTTTTTTTTTTAAATCTGGTTAGATCTACGTTTGACCACAATCTCACCTGATGGTAAGCGATGATATGGCCTAAGATGAAGCACAAATATCTAGAAGAAACCTATTAACTCTTTTAGAGGCCCGGATTGTATTATTTAGGAAAAACAGGCATGTACCATCTACACAGATTCTTCCTCCACCGGCCGACCTGAGTTCGAAGTCGGTTCATGGCCTTCCAAACTGGCCACGGAAGGTCGAGTCCTGGGTGAAGATGTTCCTGTGTCGATTTCTGATGATGAGACGCACTGGATTTGCAAACATTATAATCGTTTCGTTTATTTACAGGTAGGCATGGGTTACTCCCACTCGATGGTCCTGTGTGATGATTCCATGGACGGTGTCAAGGAGAAACTTGCCAACATGCCTAATTTCAACCCCTAGATATCTCACAACAGTAACATTAACCATATAGAGGTAATGTAAGTAATATATCAAAGATGATCTTAAAATCTCTAATTTTTGATATACGACTGACAATATTCTAATGTTCCATTTGAAACAAAAATATTGTTTGAGTTATCTTATACTTGCTGTAATTGTGCTTAAGTTTTTGATTGTTTTTTTTAGTTTAAGTTAGTTAGATTATGTGACCTCAATTGTATTTATTTTACGTGTCGCCAACAGGTAAATTAAGGGACCCTCCGTATTAATCAGAATTTGAAGTATTTGATTGTTAAACTATGGTGGTTCGATTCCTATAGAAACGTTCAATGCACTAGAAACCTGAACAGCAGAAATGTCTAAACGTATGCGTATTGAATTACTCATTATTATTGCAGGAAAATCAATAACAAAGAACAACACACACAAACAAAGTTCACACTTTCATTCATAAAAAAACCTATTCACTCGACAAAATGGTTAGCTGGTTAGTGAACAATAATCATTGGTTTGTGACATACAGGCTAATATTGGCTTAAATTTAGCTTTACAATTTAAATTATTCGTACTAGGCCCTGGAAAGTTATTTCTGTTTTAATAATTTCACTTGGTCTCATTAGGTGAACATGTTTTTGAATAATTGTTGTTTTCATTTGAACGTGTGTGTGCGTACGGTCAGGTTTTGTTATGTTCAGTTAAAGCGGTAATTTAGACTAAAAGCAAGTAACATTAATGCAACGAATTCAACACAAAACAGATCAGAAGATAAATTTCGTAGTGTCGGATCAATTTCAACTTGATCTGAGATCCTCTCTGTCTGTGTGCGTGCGGCTTGTACTAAACTTACCTTCTAATTTTATTTGTGCGTTCAGTTTGAATGTTACCTATGAATATAAAACTTTTAATATAAACTTTTTTTTTTTTTAAATATTAAACTTTTTGTAATTTTGCACCCACATAGCAGTTATACAACGATTTATAACTTTATACACGATAATATTTAGTATTATTTAGCTTTGTTTAGTTTGGAGCTATATAGCGCTGATTGAAATGTCCAGGATTATTTATTTAATATTATTATAACATATTTATGGTTATATAACATATATAGCCCTTACAATTAGAGAAATGATACTAAATATTATACTGTATACAGTTATAAATCGTTGTATAACTGCTGTGTGGGAGTACCATCAGAATAACTTAGGTCGTCAAACAATGACCATTATTGTGCAGTCACTGCCAAAAGAGAGGTGACTTTAAATACGTTAATTTATGTATATCTAGGTATTGTAAGCTATATATATCGTAGATTTCGTCAATTGAAAATCTTCTGAAACCGCAAGATGAGTCTGATTCTTGGTTTTTGTTTGCTCCATTTGATAACTACTGTTATACTTAGTATTTTAGACTCGAATTAATAGTAATTTTATACGGATAGTGGTATTATAATTAAGGTAATATATAATCATAATTACTGCCCGTTACAGAATTGGTGAGACGTAAAGTAATATTAAATTATATGAATCCTCAATTAATCTGTGATTTCAAATGTTTACAACGTATTATCAAGTAATTAGAGGAGGACTCGCAGTTTCTAATTTCTGGGCCCTGTAATAATAATCAGAATAGAAATAAAAGTTAAGTTAGCGAAAACAGGCGCTCGCTAATAGACTCGATGCAAACGGTGATCTTAGTTATTAGAGTATTATTATCAGTACCACTACTGAGGTACCCGCCACAGAATAAATAGATACTGAAGTAACTTCTTCCGATTCTGATTTTAATTACCTACGCTCAAGCGTAGTGGCAGGCAACTACAATATTCGACAACCAAATACAACAATTTTGATAAGAACGGGTGATGGTTATCCCTCCTATCCCCATCCTGCCAACGGCCCTAGCCGAGGTTCGTACCTAAGTGGTGCCCTTGCGCTGGTTGCCTTTAAAACTTACAGAGCTGAGCGCCATCTGCGCTCGCCAAAAGTTTGGTTAAGCTGCAACGGCCTCGGAGGCCAACAGCGAGAAATCATAAAATAACAAATAAACTAAACTTCAGGTACTTGCTACTTCCATCTCCAGGCATAAAAAAAGTAAACTTGTGTACTTAACTACTTATTTATTTTGTGGTATCACCTGGTTTTGCGACTGCCACTGCCCTCAATGTAGAGCGTCTAATCCAATTGGTGGCCGCAATAATTAAATATCTAATTAAAATAATCTCGAAATTGAATACCATGGAATCATTGATCAATTGTTAGACTTAAGAGTTTAAGACATGTCTGCGCAGTCGAGTTTGGGCGGTAATTATCTGAAAGGTCTAGGAGCCCCGAACATCCCACCTATTCAAATGCACTAGTATACGATTTGGTAACGGGTCCAAGGACGCGGGCAGGCGGGAACATGGAATTGGAATATAAAACTCCCGCAGTAGACATTAAACGCGTTCTTAAGCTGGCCACATATGAGGACTCCAGTTCCATCACTACGCATCGCGTGGAGTCGGCCGAAGTGCGACTTAAAAAATGAGTACACACACGAAGACTCCACTGACTCGACTCCAAATGGGCGTATTATAAACTATAATCTTTGTTTTTTAGACAACTCGTTCTAAAATCGCTTTGCAACAGAGCGCGAATTGGATTTATTGGATTGCTGTATCTGCCACAGATTTTTTAAGAGTAGTAGAGTTGAAGGGAAGTTGGGAAGTACTACAACCATACCTATTTCTGCTGCCAAGAAGCATTGCTGTGTTTCGGTTTGAAGGGTATGGTTGCCGGTTAAATTACAGGCATATAAGGCTTTACACCCGTATACCTCAAATTAATGGACAGTGCATCGTAGGGCGCGTTCCTAAGGTGCGTAACCTTTGAGGCAATACTTTGTTACCGCACTCCGAGTGCGTCGAATCTTGGATTTTGGAAGGATTGGATATCCAAATATTCCTATTCGCACTATATAGATTTCGCACACACGGACGGGTTTTGGAGTCTTTTGGAGTGTTGGTGTGGAATCTTGTAGATTAGCGTCCTCGTGTATGGCCAGATTAATAAACTCTATGTATCTTTTGAATAGTTCACTGTTATCTTGCATTGAGGCAGTTTCAAATTGAAAGACAATAGAGTATTTGAGTTTATTAGTAAGGTGGAAAATGCTATTCTGTGTCTCAAGCGGAATTCATTATTACTAATCGCCATATTTCCCTCCCTGTTTCTGGTTGTCTTTCCTTGAGATCCTGTAGATTAACTTTTGTAAGAAACCGAATTTTTATCTTTCTATTGTATTTCGAATTTGTACACTTTATTTTCGTCCTGATTTTATGATTAATGGTTAGTTTTTAAGAATATCGCACTTAGATATAATTATGTGAGGCTATATTTAAGTGCTTTGGAACTGGACTCATAAAATATAAGTAGGTATTTAAAATTCAAATGTAACTACTGATAATATAACAAATATTAACCGAATTCATATTCATGAATCAGATCAATGTTGGAATAAAACTGCTTTTTATTATTAGCACAGTGATGCCTTCGTTACTCTATCAAGCTCAATAAATAAAAATAAAGTAAGACATAGACAATCACTTATTAGCTAAATAGAACACATAATACAGTTACAAAAGATGATTTAAAATGTAAAAGATGAAAACATGCAAGACAAACAAACAATAGTTATAATAAATAATTAATTTAAAATATGAGGTAGCTATGTTGTGTGGTTTAGCAGCAAAAGGGCCTCGACTCAGCATTATGTCAACTGGGTTAGTAGTTGACGCTGTTATTCTGCCGAGACCGCTTAATCACCCACTAGGCCATGTGAGAGCAAAATTATAATTGTGTGATCTCAATGATAAAATATGTGATGTGTATCATAAATAAAAATATAATAATGCCCGGTGAATTGATTATAAAAAATACATAAATAAATTACAAAGCCAATTAAAAAACCCAGTTTTCTGCCTATCTATCGCCACTCGTTTGAAATGTTTTTTAAACGTGCATTGGGAAGTAAGGTTCTATTTTTGTTCTATAAGTGCGACGAAGTCACATACATTCATTAAACATACTTATATTATGAGCACAGTTACACAAGTAACGTTTATTTAAAAAAAATTATGCATTAGTACATCGAACATTCCCTTGTAACTAGACTGATTTACTAATATAACCTGGAACAAAACTTCGAAGCGCTTACCAACGATAGTACTAAACTCATTTTAAAGCAGTAGTTTGGGTACAAACAGCGACATTAGTTATCAGTATGTGATGAAAATTTTAATGATCGAAATGATACGTTTGGTGTCTATCAAGTTGGATCCCTCACCATGAAATTTGGTGGATTCAACTATGCCAAAAACTGTAACGAAATAGTGACGTAAAGTAAAGAAATAGTGTAAGAAATTAGAAGAGAATATGTACATAGATTACCATCGACCGACTGAACAAAGACTGGCAGCACAAAAATGTCATCTGTTTTTTAAATGTAAAGCTGCATGGTCAGTCAGTTTATTTATTTGAAAATTGAAAATAACGACCTGATTTCGAAACGAATGAACATAACGCGGAATTAATGAATCGTTCGGAAGGTTTACGGAATTACGGTCGCGATTTGCCTCGGCCTGAGATGTGGCTGTAACTAGTTCCCAATCACCAATACTGAAATCTAAATCGCTCTCTCGGCAGGTGTCTACATGTCACAACAGGAGAAAGAGGCAATGGAGATTGATTGCAGATATGAAACAATTCAAAATAAAAACTATTCCGAGTTCCGTTCTGGATGGACCAATACATCTCCCAAAAGTATATAAAAGCCTAATCACCATCCCAGAACCATTTAATCTTACAGAAACTCAAGAAATTCACTGGAATCAAGTCGCCCCACAAAGTGATGAAGTTTAAAGGCCGTCCTGCTCCATTATTTATGAAGCGACAAGTTCCTATAAAACCTACAATTCCAAATAAAAAACTTGCTACTCCTAAATACTATGTACCTGCTGAAAAGCTCTAACGACATGGACCAAAACGACCTGAACCATTTTCTTTTGACAAACTTGATGAGGAATGGATAAAACGCAAACAAGAAAAGATTAGGCAAGAGATTGAAGAAGAGAAAAGAAGGCAACATCTTCCAAAGCCCATCGGTTGCCAGGAGCGGTCAAGAAACGCTTCCAAACTGCTACTGCCAAAAGAAACTCACCCAAAACTTCTTCCACATCAGAAAACAAAGATAATAATTTCAAATTTGAGGCTCAGCCACCTGATGTTCGTTACAAGAAGCTTTTAAGCCTGTGAAACAGCTAGCCCAACTTGTAAAACCTATTAAAAATCGCACTGACTTCTCAAAAACCGGCAGTAGTGACAAAAGTTTGATAAACTGTTAAAAGATAAGGTGGATGAGATAGAAATATTATGGCATGAGAAAGAAAAAAAACAAGAGATGACCGAGAAAAAATAACAGACAGAAATAAGAGCCAAGCTTGTACACTATGCTAAACCAATGCCATGTTTGGCGAACTACATGTTGTAAAACTCGGTGCCGTTTCGCCGGAACCAAACCATCAAGTTAGCAGCATCAACGCAGCATAGCAGCGACTATAATATCTCACCTTCTATTGAATCACTATTATTGAAACTTTGCATGCTGGCGTGACTATTTCGTCACAGTGTTTTGGTATATAAATCATCACGATCCGTGCAGCCGTTCTTGGTGAGGCTTCTAACTTGACGTCAAGTTAGAACCCTCAAATACCTAAATAAATATCTCCTATACTACAGCGTCACTATATCTCTGCTTTGCGTCACTATTTATCACTATTTCGTCACAGATTTTTGGCATAGTTTAAACCACTCAATTCCATGGTGATGCTCAACTTGATGGTCACTACATTTCCGGGTTTTTAGCTAAAGAACCAATCTTATATTCGGAACTTTTTGAGCCACGCTTAGTTTACTAGTTTACCTATTCATTGCGGTTTAAAATCTAAATTTTGTTAATAAACTTATGCTGCTGACTGAAGAATCTCGTGTAAACATAATACTAAAACAAGATATACTTTTCTCATGTGGGTATTTAGAATGCAGCGGTTGCATGTTAAACAAAACAAAAAAGCATTAAGCACCACACAAATACAGTTTACGTCATTTGCTAAAGCTATCCTTACTTTCGATATTTCAACACATCAATTGTTTCTAACTGTCCTTACCTTACATACTTCCTTTTAATATGTAAAACGGTTATTATCTTCCTACAGAAATACTAAAATACTACGTTTCGATTAGACACGTTGTGCTATTCGTGCAAACAAAGCACGTAAGCGGAAACCGATTACCAACTATGTTCGAAGGTTTCTTGCACAAATACAAATTGTCATAAGTTCATACTGTACCTACTGTGTAGCAATAATGATTTATTAAATACAATTTTTCACTTTATACCTACTTTGTTGTTTTAATATTCGTCTTAGGGTGGATTCGACCAAACGAGAATAAGTTTTATTCTTAGAATAAATTGTCAGTTAATGGAGAGTAACTCAGTTTTAAGAAAGAACCTAGGTACTTATTTGAATACTGCGATGATCATGATTTCGCGACCAAGTTTCATTTGAATAAATAAACAACTTTATCTCTGCTGCCTAAAATTGAATATAACTTGAATTTATTTTCGATCGGCAAGCGCCTGTGCATAAGTGTTTCCTACATACTTATACCTAAGTATCTGCCAGTAATTCGAACCTTTAGTAAGTACCTGCCTGTGTAGATTATTACCTGTGTTATTACCGTTCTATAATATGACAAATGCAAGTAGCCATGACTTGTGCTTGTATGACGTCCCGTTGTAGGACAACATTTATTTGCAGGATAATACATCTGTTCATCGTTCATTTTGCTATTCGGGTGTAGTAATTCCAAGAGTAGCTTTTCTTTAGATAGCATGGTAAAACGACTTTGGACTTTCTGAAGAATAAGAAAGTGGAATAGATATATCCTTGGTATGGTTACTCGAGTGTAAATGCAAGTTTGGTAGAATCCACCCTTACACAATGGGGGTAATCTGTTGGTTTTTTACTAAAGTTTTTTTTCTAAATTACATAGTGACAGTAGGTAGTTGTCCGTTTAGTTGTTTCAAACCTTTCTAGTTTAGTTTGTGCCAACACAATTGCCTCCAACAGGCCCTTATTATATTGCGAATCGTAGGTTATGAATATCAGGCAGGACGACGAAAAGTTGTCTCTTTACCTACTCATTGTAATGGCGACCAATGCCGGATTTAGAGGTCTGGAGGCCTCGGGGCAACAAAGGAGTGGAGGCCCACTGGCCCCAAATTATTTCCCAAATAAAATGGTCAAAAATTTTTTCAGTCGAGTTTTCCAATAAATTATTTATTGTGCGCTAGGGTGGGGCTAGATGATTTTTTAGTAATGAAACGAATGGTGTGAAAAAAACAATTCAATGTTTTTAAGAGCAGCATTTTATCGATTTTCTCGAGATTTTGGTAATAAAACAAGAACATCTTACAGATATTTTTTTTTGTGTAGAACCGTCACTTCAATATAATTAGTTTAAATTGCAACACATTATATACTAGTGGTTCGCCCCGAATCTCAAGAGTCGAGAGTAAATATAAAAATATTATTTGTAATCTTTGACCATTAAAATAGTAGCACAAAATGCATAACCAAATTACTTGACCTACAGTTTCATTCAAATTACAGGTAACGGGAGTTCATGAAATTTGTTACAATTTTTTTGGGGTATAAATTGCAGTTATTCTGGACTTCAGACTTTTTTCCCTATATTTATGTCACTAAAGCTACACGCATACCAAATTTCAGCACTGTAGTTTCACTGGTGTACCGAATATGTAATGGCGAATAACTTAAAAACTATAAACCTATAAACTAAAAATATATAAACGGGGTCGAAATGTACTCACAAATACCTTTTATTAGACGTGCCACTTGACCGGATAGTCTCATTTTAGTTTTTTTACCCCTCCCCGATATCTCAACAACCCCTCAACATTTTTAGCTCATTTAGTCACACCAAAATTGTGCCATCACTACCTACCCATAGTACCCATATACCAAATTTCACATTGATCGGATAAACGCTTCGAAAGTTATCCTCGGACAAACAAACATACATACAACGCCGATTTGCCCAAGTCGATTTGGAGATCTCGCTTCGCTTGATCCAATACTTCTCAACAAGACCTGTTGGTCTTAGGACCCTGAGCCAAAAGTCGCTCGGTAGGGATAGATATCAACATGTCGTCTGCCAAAAGCTATTAACTGACTCTATCAGGTTTCAATTATCCAGGTGGTCCTGACAACGCGGCCGCAGCGACGGACGGCCTGAGTTCAGGCTGTTGGTATGTCCATCAAATTGAAAGCCTGCCTAACTATGGAATGTAGTGGTTTGAATTGAACCTGTCTCTATCTAGCGGGAAGACCTGTCTAGTAAGCATGTCTTAATTTAATCAACAGAAAGAAAATATACAAGACTAAGCACTGATGTCTAGCCTAAGAGAAATCAAAGGTCCTGTAACAAAACCTTAACCTATCTATAGAAATATAAAAACTCAAATAAATAAACATGCTATGTGCTATGCCATGGTAACTCGGTTTTTGTGTGTAAGTATGTGTGTGTGAGTGTTTCAGAGTGTTAGGGGAGTGGATTTGTGTCCGTGAGGGTGTAAATGTGTGTGATATAGAGGGCAGTTCATTATTTTACCTGTATGGTTTTTTTACTCTAATTCAACACTGATTCTACTAAGATTATTAAATCTCACGATATCCGCACTGATCTTAATACTTGACTCGCGTAAGACGCCCCCCCCCCCCTCTCTGTCCCGAGCGATTCCTGCATTTTACTTTTGATACGAAAATCCCTACTTTCCATTTAGGGATGTTCACGCCTATTCCTACAAACAAGCAATAAATTTTCAATATTTTAAAATTTGCTAAAAGGTGAGTCTTTCCCCCGACGTACAAACAAGTTAAGTGTTAGAATTTCTAGAAGAGAGGCGCCCACTTGTTTCAAACCCATTTTGGCTAAAATCTATTGACTGACATCTATGGAAAATATACCTACTAATTTATGGCGTTGAGAAATTTAAAAGCATTCTCAAATTTCTATCTTCAAGTGTTTTCGTTTTAAAATAAGAAACACGTAAATCTCGACCTTTCAGCGAGTACCTACAGAAGAACTATATTATCAACTCTGTATTTTTAATCATTCTAAACTAAAGAATTAAGTTCACAAGTCCTCTCTCAAGTGTAATACTTAATCGTTATCAGATGTTACTTTAAAATATTAGCAAGACAATAATTTCCAGCATATTAAATCAGGCCTCAAATAAAAGTTCGTTACAGTCCCTCAAGCCTCGAATAGAAGAACGGTAAGACTGTCGTCACCGACACGTACCGACACCGACCGTACCGGAGTGGCTGAGGACATGCTGACAGGATCTGAAGAAAACAGCACTTCTGACAGCAGCAGTGATGTGCAAGAGACTGCTAAGCAGAATGGTAAGGAGTTTGTTCAGTATTCTCGCACCTAAGGCTTCATTTACTAATTAACGCCTGACACGCGAAATCTGATTTTCTTCTGATTGAGAATCTGTGTCATTTCACTTGGGAGTAGTGAATATTGCTTTATTTACTCCAAAAACGATCTTAGGTAGGAAAACTATTCGATAGATGAATAATATACAAAAAGGCAACTAACGCAAATTTAAAACTCATTTTCGTGTTCTTAGACATTGACAATCATTTATTCACTACACTAGCACACAATACACAATACAGTTATATTTTAAGACAGAGAAAAGACAAAAAAACAATGAAATAGTATAAACGTAAGGCATAGGTAAACAAAAACAAGGGAGAACTAGGTAGATACTGTGCGCTACAGCAGTAAATGGGACTCGACTCAGCATTACGCCCCCCGTAAGCGCTGATATTCTCAGTCATGGTAGGTATATCATGTTGTGTTAAAATATTACATACAATAATAATGTACATAGTTGAAAATGTTAAAATTGGTTCTTGTTGGTTTTTAATTGAAATATTAAATTAATTGAATTAATCCCACACCAAAGGGCATTGTTATTTCAATCACGAGATTTTTTCAATTACGACTCATCTCGCTGGTCCCCTATTTTGGTGCCCAGTTCTCAGCCTCCACTCTGTTGGTGAAAAAAAATATTAAATAAAATTTTAATATGATTACTAAATTCAAGTAGCTAAATGTTATGTTTGTGTCAAAAACCTAAATGTAACGATGTGACTAAATAAACTAATCTGGTTTATTTTATGATCTTTTTCTTAATCTTCATCATTTACTTCTATTCTTATGACAAGCCTCTTCGCATTATCTACTTCATTACGGTCACGCTACGGTTGTAAATGCAATACAGAAACAGGATAAATGCTATGCAATAGCGAAGCATTCTCTATGTGTCACGAGTGTTGTTGCCGTGAAACGACCTTGCTGTTCCACAACTTGAACCAAGTTGGCAGTTACCGGCTTACCTGACCGGAAAACTGATTATATCTTGCGATGTGTTTCAACAGGCGTCATGTTATATATAAAATTCTCGTGTCACAATGTTCGTTCCCGTACTCCTCCGAAACGGCTCGACGACCGATTTTCATGAAATTTTGTGTGCATATCGGGTAGGTCTGAGAATCGGTCAACATCTATTTTTCATACCCCTTAATTTTTTTTTATTTTTTAGACAAAATTTTTTGATTTTTATTTTTTTATGATACAGCATTCAAAAATGCATACAACCCTAAATTTTTACCCTTCTGCCACCAACCCCTATCTCAGCTTAGCAACATAACATTTATTGATTCTAAGGCGGTACGAAGATCGCGGGGTCAGCTAGTTCTAGCTATAATAATTATGCTGTGAAACGTGAATATGATATATAAATGGTATTTTTAAAGGCATGGATTCAAATGATCATTTTAATTTTGCAAAAACAGCAAGTTAAAATATATAAACGTCATCTTTTTAATGACTGATCCTCTTTTAGTGAATCAAACTCAAATAAATCAAACAAGCGTTGATAGATCCATGTTGGGTCCCAAAATTAAGAGAAATAAACATTTAATAATAAAGTTCGATAGGTACATTTTTATCTATCGGAGTTGCTGTTCACCAAGTTGTGAGAGAAAACTGAACGGTGAGGAAGGAAAAATAGCAATTGCTCAGTTTCATCGCATAGCTCTGCTTGTGCGATTTGGACAAGAAACTTTTGAAGTTTTTTACCACATAGTTCCCGGATCATTGTAGTTTAGAACGTGATCACAATACTCTGTTTAACCTTTCATATGCGGAAGCGCTGATCAGTGCTTTCCTTGTTATATGCGCAAGCTCTGATCAGTGCTCAGGTGACCTGCGAAACTTTTAATTGATTTTGAAACAAAATGCCTTGAAATATGGTCTAAATTCTTTTATTTACCCGTTCCTACTAAATTGAACGAGCCTATGAGAACTTCACTCATTTGGTGAAGCCTATAGGAACGTTCTAACTGAAGGTTTGGTTAGAAGGAGTGAACAATGGCGATTTTTTCAAAGAGTTATGTGATTTTCATAATATTGTTTATGAGTGATATTTTGCTACAAATGTGATGTTTTTTATACCATTAGATAGCCTAGACATCAGACTAACTGTGTGTAAAAAGTTACATTCAAAATATGTCACAAAATATATTGAAAAAAACTTTTTTCTACAACAGTTGCAGAAATAGACTTTTGGTTCGATTGTCTGAGGAAAATCAAAATGTAAAAATGTTTTAGTAATAAAATCAAAAGTAATAAAATTAGTAAAGATACATTAGTTATCCAACTATCGAATAAAATCAATACTACTTATGTATACCAAACATTTTATTGCACAAAATCAATAAAATCCAAACACTAACATTGCGCTTGATTATCACGCAATGTTGCCGCAGACGCGGTAACAGATTCGCGGGCCTTTGCCGCGTCTGAGAGGTTAAGATTACCATAAAGTGTCACTAGTGCAGGGCGACCATCCCGCTCTCATCATAATTATGTATTAGGCCCAATATTTTTCTCTCGCATTTCTTCTGTTGTATCATTATGCAGTAGTGAACACCACGCAAACAACATTTTAGTTTTGATTTTCTGATTTCCAAACCCAGCATTTTGAAAATTCCAAATCAATTGGAATCGAACCACTATTTTGCAGGTGCCACCATGGCACTGGCTGAGCTGGATGATATGCTGAAGGCATCTTGAATCTACATTACTGTAAGGATTTATTACGTGTTTTGTGATGTACGATATTAAATAAAAACACGGGGAGGGCTAAGTAATGGTAATTTTTTTTTTTCAAATTGATTACCATAAAAAAATCAATATGTAAACAAATCATATTCATTCATCATTAAGTAGGTACCTGCTACACTGACTAAGCGACATCAAAGTCAAAGTGTTCGACACTGTCAAAAGCTTTCTCGTAGTCGATAAAGGCTAAACACAACGGCTGGTTATACTCTGAACTCTTCTCCATCAGTTCCTTTACGGTGTGGATGTGGTCTATCGTGGAAAAGCCATTGCGGAAGCCGGCTTGCTCAGGGGGTTGGCACTCATCCAGCTGGCGGGTAAGTCTATTGCATACTACCTTGGAGAACATCTTGTATAATTGAGATAGTAGACTTATGGGGCGATAATTATTCAGTTTAGAACTATCTCCTTTTTTGTGCAATATTGTAACAGTTGCATTTATCCAAGCTTTAGGTGATTTGGTGTGAAACAGCACTTTATTAAATAGTTTCATTATGAAGTACTGGTTGTCCTCCTGCACGCAAAAGTTCAACTGTGATACCATCCTCGCCAGGTGACGTGATATTTTTCATCTATAGAAGTGCTTTTTCCACCTCACAAGGTAGTTTAGATGGTAGGTTTTCGGTGGGTGGTGCTCTGGGGTCATTTGGTGAATTTGATTCAAATTATTTTGAAGTATATAAATCTCCGTAGAATTTTTCGACAATGCTTAACATTTAAATACGGTCAGTTACAATATGCCCATTTTCATGGGTGAGTTTTATTATTTGGCTGGTTTCTGAATTTATTTTTTTACGAAATACTTTAGGCCCTTGGTGATTTTTAATTGTCTGAAAGGTTATTTTTGTGCTGTGCTTTCTAAGATCCTTCTTCATGGCTTTGCTAATTTGGTGATTGACTTCTTCAATTTTGCTCTGGTCCTCTAAGGTATGGTATTTCATTCCCCTTCTTTTCTGCATAATGGCCAATGTTACATTAGACACACGTGGTACATATATGACTTGTTTTAATATGGGTTAATCCTAAATTTAATAAACAATAGCAACCGCTGCCAACCTTTCATTTGAGCCTAGGATGAGTAGCTCCCGAGATGTAAAAAAAGTCCGTTAGCTAAAAGATAGGTAAATAACCACCTATGTATATCATTTTATTTTATTATACCTAAACATTTGCGTCATGCACGTCTAGATTTCTCATTCAAGCACTGAATTCTACCCAAGTTACCTGAAGCATTATAAATTGCATTGCACAGATTCTGCCTCCAGCCAGATTCATCCATACGTCAAGCACACACCCGTGGAGGGTCGAAACACTAGACAATTTAGGATACCAGACCATTTAGGTCATCTGACGTTAAGATACGCTGGAGAATAATATAATTAACCTACTGGAGAACACCAGGAGAAAATAAAAAATGTTGAGGTATGTATATTTTTTTTATTACTAGTGGTTCGCCACGAACTGAGATCTCGCGAGTCTCCCAAAAAACAAAGAAAAATATTATTCATAACCTTTGACACGAAATACAAAACCAATATACTTGTAATATAAAACTGCATAAACTGCTAAATGAAACTGTAAGTAGTTTTATTTAAATTATAAGTAACGCGACTTCATGTATATTGGTTACACTTTTTAGTGGTAGAAATTGTAGTTGGCACTGTAAACAGCACTGTGGGGGCACTGGTGTACTCTGTGAATTTCGTCAAAGTTATCCCAAGTTGCCTTGGAGATCTCGCTTTGATTCTACTTCACGAAATTTTAAATTAATCAGTCATATAAATGGAGATCTTAGAATCATATAGGGTGTTTGATAATATACGCACAAAAATGAAAGGGGTTATTTTGATGAGGATAGTAAATCAATTTGTGAAATGTTTACCATAGATATGTGAAATTTATTTTGGCATGTAGAAACAAACACTTTATTAAACTTATGTTGTGCTATTGAATAATGCTTGCCATCTCTAACCACAGATATATTGGTGCAGTCTCGAGATATCTCTTGTTGTCTCTTTCTAACCCAAAACCCGCAGCCATTTCCGAAAGAGATATCAAATCGGCCTATATTTTTGGTTGTCGATTGCAAGAGGAGTTTTATGTATATCGAATTAATCACCTAAACTTAGTACATTATCTTTAAAATTCGATAATTTAACTAGTATTTTTTTTTTTCGAGAAGTCTTTTTTATGTTTTGAGAAACCGTCACTCAAATATCGTCAGTATTTTACCAACCACCCTGTATAACTCCTTTGACTTTAGTCAAACTTTAGCTACACTTTAGTGTAGCGTTATTCTATTCTACTATGTAGTAAAATATTTATTTTAACAAAATATGACACTTCTCAAATAGCCTATGGTATAAAAATATTAAACTAAATAACTAATAAAAATATTTAAGTAACTAGAGTACATAATGAACTTAAACTTTTCCTGCTACTTGTCGTGCACTACCTACAAAATATATTTTACATATTACGAAAAGGTTAAATGGAAGAGAATGCTTCCTAGCATTAAGTACGCCTAAGTACAGATATATTAACTTATATGCAATAAATAATTTTCTATCAATGAAACAAAATACTTAAATGAATACGTACAGCCTCGTAATCGTAATATATAATGGGTTCGATTCCTATACGTTTCGGGATAGTTCTGCAAGCCGGGCTAAGTATTTATCATTTTCACTTATTTGAAATTTTACTGATTTAAGAATACTAGAGAATAATAGATCGCTCAGAATAGCAAAACAGGGTATCTCTAAGGGTAAAACATGGATTAATTGCTTACAAGATAGTTCCGGAAATAAATATAATAATAGAGGCAAAATATTGGAAATATGCACAGAATTCTACAAAAATCTTTACTCAGATTCTTCAAAGATGACAACAACTATAGAGTATGCTCGATCAGATGCTGTACCATTCATAACAGGACGCGAAGTCCATGATGTCTTAAAAGCCATGCATTATGATAAGAGCCCTGGAGAGGACGGTGTCACGACCGAGGTTTTAAAAACTGGAGCCACTGTTTTACTACCCCATATCACAAATCTCTTCAACACCATTCTAGATACAGGTCAGCTACCAGTGGAGATGTGCCACTCAAACATAATTCTTCTTCACAAGAAAGGAGACAAAAGTAACATGAATAATTACCGTCCTATCAGTTTAGTGTCACATCTCTACAAAGCCTTTATCAAAGTTATTCAGAAGCGCATAGAAGGTATACTGGACCAGCACCAACCACCGGAACAAGCTGGATTCCGACCTTATTTTTCCACCACAGACCATCTCCATACGCTAAATCAGGTTATAGAAAAATTTAATGAATTCCACAATCCACTATATCTGGCTTTTGTGGATTACACAAAAGCTTTTGATAGCATCAACCACTCAGCAATCTTCTTGGCTTTAGAGAAACAACATGTTGAAAAAACCTATATAGACCTAATTAAAAGCATTTACAGCAATAGCTACGCTAACATTAAATTAAATACATCAGGAGCAAAGTTTTTAATAGAAAAGGGAGTCAAACAGGGTGACCCGCTCTCTCCCAAATTATTTACGAGCACTCTAGAAGAGGTTTTTAGACAATTGCCAGCCTCATGGACAAATGCAGGCATTGAAATCGGCGAACAAAAACTTACAAACCTTAGGTTCGCTGACGACATAGTTCTCTTTGCTACCAGTGCCCCCCAATTAGAACAAATGCTCCAAGACCTGAGCAAGGCAAGCATCGAGGTTGGACTGATGATGAACCAGTCAAAGACTCAAGTTATGACCAATAGCAAGAAACATAGGGTCAAGGTAGATGGGCAAAATATACACTATGTCGATGAGTATATTTATCTGGGCCAGATAGTCTCTTTCAAGAACAGACAAGATCGAGAAGTAGACCGTCGTGTCGATAACGCTTGGAAGAGCTACTAGTCCATGAAAGAGCTAATGAAGGGCAACCTTCCACTTAAGCGAAAACTCATCGACATGTGTATCTTACCCATTCTAACCTACGGTGCTCAGACTTGGTCATTGACGGACTCACAAAAGTTCAAACTCGGGGTATGCCAACGAGCGATGGAGCGTAGCATTTTAGGTGTTAAGCGGACCGATAGAATCCGCAACACTACTCTACGCTCTATGACCGGAATCATCGACGTGGGGTACAAGGCTGCAAGACTCAAATGGGACTGGGCGGGTCATGTCACTCGAATGCACCCTGAAAGCTGGACTAAGATCTCCACCGACTGGCAACCTACAGGACGACGGCAACAAGGCAAATCGCGAAAACGTTGGCGCGACGATCTGGATGGGTTCCATTCTGACTGGCAGGAGATTTCTGGAGAACGCAAGGAATGGAAGCAAATGGGGGAGACCTTTGCCCAGCAGTGGGACAGTATAGGTTATTAAAAAAAAAGAATACTAATTGAATACACTAATCCGACCGACAATACTACTTCGATACGCGTATGTTTAGACATTTGTACTGTTCAATTATCTAGTGAATGTGTACAATGCTTGTTTGTATAGGAATCGAACCGAATTAATTACATTTTTAGGGTTCCTGACCAAATAGGTAAAATCACATGGCGTATTTTTTTTCAAAACACATGGTCCGTCCGTTTGTAACTGCACAAATACTAAAGCTATCGACTTGAAATGCGGAATAGTTAAATTTATTAATACATTCCAAAAAAATGTTTTCATTTTGATTGCAAAAGAGGCCAAAATGGTGGGGATCATAAATTCGGTTTAGAGAGTGCTAACATAATACAATTTGTTTAAATGTAAGTAGATAGTTAATATAAACTAAAAATATATTAAAAATAAGATAACAAAAAGAAATACACTAAACAATATCATCATTTCAAAGTAGGGTTTCAAATTAAATAGGGTATAAGGCTCTTTCCTTTCAGCCGCCATGGCAACTGACTTTCACAACCAGTTGCTTTTGAGGATTTTATAATCTTTGTCTGCAACTAGTTACCATGGGAGAGTATTTTTAATAGAGAAAAATATATTATGCGCAACCGAGTTGCCTAATAAGAAAAAATACTCCCCCATGAAAACTAGTTGCCGAAAAAGAGTATTAAATCTTCAACTGGTTGTGAAACTCAGTTGCCATGGCGGACGAAAGGATCTGTTTGCATATTCTAAAACAGTTTTTTTATGTTTTGTCATGCTTTACAAGTTTTACAACATTACTTTCGGAGCGCGGAGTCATGAGATGTAGGCGACCTTAACCTTCCACCTTATCATAAAATATTATAGCGTCTTCACACGTGACGCGCTTTACACATTTTTGATGCGGTTTAACAATTTCTGACTTGTCCGTGCGACTATTACATGACTATCGATAGCTGATTATGGAGATTCTACATTTTATATATAATTATGAAACGAGGTTATTGGAAATGAACGTGACATCCCGAGAAGGTTCGGTGACGGCGGTGGTGGACAAACGCCCTAAGCGTCAATGGCGTTGCTAAGCAGCAGAGAGGATGCGGTCCGCGAGGGCCGTCAGCTCAGATTGCAGCTCCTCGTTGGAGTAGAGGAGTGTGACGGCCGCCGGCTCGCCCGTCTCGTACACCGGCGCCTTGGCGTAGATGCGCAACCCATGGCTGAGGCACATCAGGGACCGCGTATTGTTGTACCGATACATCTGTACACAAAGTACCACAATCAATAAATAATGCTGGACATTTCACACAGAGCTATCCAGCCCCAAACTAAGCAAATCTACTATAAGAACCAGATAACTGTAACAAAGACTCGCAACCTCCTGCGTCTCAGCCGGCTATTAGCCCACTGCGCCACAGAGACCGTCATATCACACTCACATTATACATGTGAAAGTTTGGATGTTTGTTACTTAATCACGTCGTAACGGTTGAACCGATTTCGATCAAATTTGGTGTGTTACTTTATATTAACAAACAACGCGTGCGAAGCTAGTATTATTATAATCAGTCAACGTATGTTTTTTAAATCGGTTCACATTAGATAGATATACTCTTTAATGTACACCAAATAAAATTTGAATACATACATTGGACTAGTGCCTAAGATTTTTTTTTTATTTCTGATTCGATCACGATCAAGTGGAGACCACGCACTGGAAGGCGCAAAGTAGGGTGAACGCCCCACTAGATGGAAAGACGACCTGGTAAAGGTTGCTGGACGCCATTGGGTGCAGGCTGCACAAGATCATTTGCTCTGGAACTCTATGGGGGAGGCCTATCTTCAACAGTGGACGTCCTATAGCTGATATGATGGGGATACTTTTAGAGTGAGGTTCGACTTCTACTTAAAGTAGAAGTAAGCTGTAGGTATGTTACTCACCTTAGACAGAATGAGTGGGGAGCGGCAGTGACTGCATTCCTCTTGATTCGGCCACGAGATCGGGGCTTCCTGTCCGCTAGCCCGGCCGCTCTGGAAACACAAGTGTCAGACGTCAATAAAAATATATTAGAAGTAAAAAAGTTTTTGCACAAGGGTACATTAAACAGGATAGGTGCAGAATAAAATGGTAATATTACGAAAGCAAAAAGGGTCGCCACTCAGCATTATGCTGTAGTATAGCACAATTTACACCACTACAGCGCTGCTCTTCCGTGCTGCCATTGCCAATGAGGATACTTTGTTCTATTTCAGCGGTTAAATAACCATGTTTCCTGATAACTGTGGGACTTGTTTTGTGAAACGGATTCCACATACGAGTTACTTTAAATTACCTGCAGCTTTGGTCGTAAAAAAAAAACACCTCAACCGGTTTCCACCGAAGCTAAGAGAGATGTGTAATGTTGTTTAATTGTCTGAATTCTTTTGTTAAATTAATTATGTCTTGTCTAAATTTGCGGTTTCTAGTGTTAGGGTAATTTAATTTTAATGCATGCTATATTTTTTATCGTATTCACATTTTTGATTACAATCTAGATCTCAAATTATATGTTTGGTTAAATTAGTGCTAAGTGGATTGTGTGTTGTGTCTGTTTTGTGGATTATAAATAAAATAAAACAAATGTGTAAATTCCGCCAAAATCGTGCTATGTTATCGACGTGCGTTACTATTTGTTGAATTTACACAAGTACAAAAATTGACAATGAACAAATTAAAAAAAAAAAGAGTGTGTGTACTTATGTACACGCGTTAGAAGTTATACTTCTTTGGCGTATGGAAAAAAAATAACTAAAATGCAGTAGTGATTAACGATAAATATTAAAATTAATCAAAAAGATTTTATTTAAATAAATAATAAATTATTAGTATCACCGTCGTATATGAAATTGATTTAATAAAAACACCAAAATAATATTTATTTATTCACACTATTTAATTGTACCCTTACGAAACACGTGTTCTACATATAAAAATACCAGAATATACAACTTGAACATAGTTATCAATTTTCATACCACCTAGAACTAACTTCATGCTGTTAAATTTAGGTGTCGGTGTGCGCGCGCATCGTAAAAATTCACTCTCATCATTTTTCTCCATCGCGCCAAAAGAAGTATAACTTCAAAAACGTAATTAAACAATATCTTTATAAAAACGCCTACTATAACATATCGGATTATTTAGATGATACGAGAAGCTTGGGATTGAAATTGCTCCAACTCGGTCAAAAATATTACAATTTAGACGTAATTTATTTTCTTTATTGTTATGTATGTACCTATTTTTGCCACCAAGCAGCATTCCTGTGTTTTGGTAAGCATGCCTCAAGTTGATGGACGCAGGGCAGTGCATCGTAGGGCACGTTTCTAAGGTGCGTGACCTACGAGGCAACACTTTGTTATGGGGTGATGGTTATCACTTAACATCAGGTGGGCCATAAGCCTGATCCATCTCAAAAAGTATTTAAAAAAAAAGTGTGAGGAATGACCAGAGCAGTACCTCGTCCAGTTGTATCCAGCATTTCCGTTTGACGGCCGCAAGACGCAACTCTAACTCTTCCTTGATGAGCTTGTCGAGGGAGGCGTACACGTATCGAAGCATGTCGTAGGTGATAGTATCATCGCGCGCCATGCGCAGCAGCAGCAGCGTGCTCGAGAACATCGCCGGCTCACAATCCTGACGCAGCTCCTGTTTAATTTAATAATATAGGTCATTACTACCAACGGATTACTCTCTTACTCTAATTACGGCGTTAATGCATATTAAGCTTTTTTCCCAATCGTGCATATTTCGATTAGTAGCGGGAGGCATGTAAAGAGAGCTAGGTGACGATGTCGATGAGTACAGCGCGAGCGCGGTGGTTAACTGAACTGTCTAACCAGTGCGAGCGCGCGACGCCACAGGAAAATTGGAAAGCAAAAACCTTCCTCTATTTAAATCAATACAAAAAGTGTATAATAAAGAGGTAGACAAAAGAATGTGAGCTGGAGAAGCACAGAATCCTGAGGCTTATGGCCTTACAGCATAGCAGTACAACGTGGTAAGCACAGCAGGTATAATTGTTACAGTTTAGTAGAATAGAATGGGCGCCATCTGACGATAAGGTGCGTCAGAAAATAGAGTATGGTTCCTAGGGGTTCAGCCCGGGTAAAAATATAGATTAGATACACCTAGTATGATGTTCCGTCGACCGCTCCTGGCGCCAGTCCGGAGAGAAGATGTGGGCAGAGCTTGCGGCGGTAGGCTTCGTAGGAAAGTCAGACTCCCGGAGTGCGTCGGAGTAGCAGGTCGGGCGGACGAAAGCGGTCACGCCTCTTACGACTTGGATATCGCGTAGATAGAACCGTTAAAAGGGAAGATAAGAAAGGAAGAAAAAGAAAAAACCGACTTCCTGTTTGGGAACAGAAAAATGCGAATTAATTAAGGAGGACGGAATTAGACGGGGATTACACATGATCATTGAACAGGCGAGGCACTATCACTTACCAGATTTAGAAGCGTGTTGCACAGAATTTAAATAGAAAGTAAGAGAAATGCACTGGTGCAGCAAACTTAGAGGTTACTTTTGTAGATTGTAGAAAGAAGTTGCTGCTGTGGTCTTCTGGTGAGAAAAAGGCACGAGAAGAATCGGCGCCGGCTTATATAGGCAGGCAAGCCAACCGTCGATATTTAGTAACCGTTGATTTCAATAATATCGTTCCTTGATTCAATTTCAATGACCTGACCAAAATCTGGGGATGCCCTAAGCAAGAAACGAAACACCATGCGTCAGTCAAAATATTGTTTATAGCAACACTATGTAAAGATATTTTTTATGATTTCTATTTGTTTCCATTTTACAAGAATACCAATGATATTTTTAATTTAATAAGCAAAAAGATTTATTAAAATAAATTCGTAAGATTTACAGATACAGATAATAAAAACTCACATTGATAAAACAAAGTATGTAAAGTGTGGTAAAGCGCCATCTACCGTACACATGGCGAACTACGATAGGAAACAATTTGAATGATATCTGGTTGTCTTGTCAGTGCGCCGCCATGTCGCTAGATGTCGTGTTAGGTGGTGTTTGCTTGTATGGAATATGAAATGTTAGCTAATTTTGAGAGTGTAACGTGATGTAAAATCATACACGTTACAAAATTACCGCTCGAACACAAGTAAACAACATTTTCTCATAATTTCGCTTTGACATTTGATATTTTGTACGCACACAGTTTTCTAGGCAGTAAGGAGCTTATAAAACAGTCTACCCACAAGTTTTAAATCATTGTGTCTTGTCTTCTAGAAGCAGCGTTTAAATACTCCGGACGAAGCTGAAGGAGCATAATAACAATATCATTTTAGGAAAAATTGTTCTATTATGCCCCTCTTCGCTTCGTCCGGAGAGAAGATAAGACCTGTTTGTTTTCGCCTGGTGATAAAATTATGTGTATCTATAAAAAAGAATGGAGGTAAAACAATTAATGAATAAAAAAATACTTGCCCATGTAAAACAAAAAATAAAAGATTCAAAGGATATTGAAAATGTTTCATAATTATTTCTAAACATAGGTAACAAAAACTTCTTTAGAGCAACAGTAATCTAGCTTAGACATAAAATAACAAATATAGGTACCTAATAAAGAAATAACATTTTAGTAACAAGGTATAATACCTAGTAGGTAAGTAAATCTTCCAAAAAAAGAAAGTAAAAAATCCAAACATCAAAATTATACTACTGGACTGAAACATTGTGTTAAGAGGTGATCACCTTAATTGATTGTTTTAATCTGTCTGAGCTAAGCTTCAGCTGGAGTTGAGATTCACAAATGGTGGAAATAGCTGATTTATGTACTAAAATACTATTGTATGAAAGATGCCGATCAATATGCAAGTGAGCCAAATATCTACGAGGGGAGTTCAATGTATTCTCGGTATAGGCATGAAAGAATAAGCAGAAAATTCTGAATAAAATTTATTTTTCAATGTAGTCTTCTAGGATCTGAAAACACTTATTTGTCCTGGAAAATAACTTTTCAATTCCCGCAAAAAAATATTTTTCTTCCTGGTCTGAAAAATGATCGTTAATTGCTGCCTTTTAACTCTTCATCATCGAAAAAATGCTTGCCTCGAAGTTCTTTTTTGAGATTTGGGAACAGAAAGTAATCACTGGAGGCTAGGTCCGGGCTGTAGAGTGGATGATTGATTTCTTCAAATCCGCAATCCCGCACAGCAGCATTGGCAATGCGCGCCTTGTGAACAGGCGCGTTGTCGTGCACAAGCAATACACCTGCGGTCAATTTACCCCGTCTTTTTTCTTTTATTGCCTCCTTTAAATTGCGCAGGATGTTAGCGTAAGTTGCGCCAGTAATACCTTTTTTGTGTACTCAATTAATAAGATTCCCTTGGAATCCCAAAACACTGTGGCCATCAGCTTTCCGGCGGATGGGCTGACTTTGAACTTCTTCGGTGGGGCTGTCCACTGCATAGACTCCTGCTTGCTCTTAGGATCATAGTGATGAACCCACGTTTCATCACCAGTAACAATCCGATCATAAATACTTTGCGGATTTTCACCACAGAGCTCCAAAAACTCCTTGCAACAATAAACACGCACTTGTTTCTGAAGCGATGTGAGCATTCGCGGCACCCATCTTGCACTGACCTTTGACAAATTCAGATGGTCATGAAGGATAGTGTGAATGGTACCCACGGATAGCTTGGTTCTTTCTGCTAATATTTTCACTCTCACACGGGCATCTTCGAGTGCAAGTTTCTCAACAATTTTTACGTTTTCTTCAGTAAAAGCACTAAGCGGCCCACCGGCACGAGGGTCGTCTTCAATACTCTCTGTACCCCGTTTAAATTCACTTGACCACTTCTGAATTGTATTGTATTATGAAGGGGCAGAATCTTGGTAAACAGCCATAATTTCTTCGTGAATTACTTTTTGAGTCTTTCCTTGTATTGTGAGGAATTTTATCACAGCGCGATGCTCGATTTTTTTTCAACATTGTCGTATCAGATATCGTAGTTGCCTTTCCGAAATGATATTTTGAATACACCAAATAAGCAAATAAATAAAATGACAATAAATAAGATAAATAAATAAATAAGGTGACATTCAAATAAAATTATGTATTTATACCCTTAATGAGTGTCATCAACTAATGAGATAATTTAATTACCCTCATCATTAGTATATTACCCCGATAACGAGAATACGTTGAACGCCCCGCGTAACTACAGTCTGACCTGATGGTTTTTGCGGCGTAATTTTATTTGTATTCGCCCAATCCAGCCAGCACTTCCATACTCGTTTGTAGACTGAGAAAGGTGATTTTCTCCAGCTTCTACTTAATAAATCTACTTCAATGGTAGACCAATTCTCTAGAAGCTTGTCCCACCCCGTACCAATCAAGCCTCCAACACTAGGTTGCTGACACTTGCTGGGGTAATTTGGTCGTTGTGTCGATAAGGACTCTGGACAAATTCGATATCCGAATGGGGTCCACTAGGGCCCTGACATAAGATCCGGACCCCGAAATGTTTTGTGCCACCGAGGTGCGATCACGTCCCATCGCCGAGTTGAGGTGATTTAGCACCTGCGGAATTTGCGGGACATGAGGGTGGTAATATCCATCCTAGGTTGAAATTCCAAAATTGTCTGAATGCATTGCAAAATACGGCTTTCTCGTCCGGGGCATCCAGACTGCAATATTTCTTCAGAACATGGGCCATATTTGACGCAAATAAATCGATTTGAGGGTGACCCATCTTTTGAAAGACTGAATTTTGATCTTTAATGATATTTATGTATTCATTCCTTTCACTAAAGACAAATAATGCTTTCATTATTTTTATGTTGACTTTATTATCATAATGTGACTAATTATTGTGTTAATATGTCTCAAAGCTTAAAATCAGTCCAAATTAGTATTTTATCCAAACTAATAAACACTATAAATGCGAAAGTAACTCTGATGTCTGTGCGACTGTCTGCTCCGTTTCCGTTTTCACGGCTAAACTGTTGTACCGACCTTGATGCAATTTTGGTAGGGAGATAGTTTGAACTCTGGGGACGGACATTGAATACTTTTTATCGTGATACACTTTATTTTAATTCGATTGTAACTTTTTTATTGTAAGTACCGAGCTTTATTAATGATTGATAATTATGACTTTTCAGGTCTGGTTGGTCTCTGAATCCGTTTTGGGCTGTTGAGATTCAAATCTCAGATGAGGAGCATGCTGAGCTTGGAAGCGTACATGCTGCTGCTCCACTGAACAAGGTCACCCAGGATAAGAAAAAGGACGGCGCCAGCGCATCGAAAAAGCGGCCGGCGAGCAGCGCGGAGCGCACGTCTTCATCAAAGAAGAAACGAGTGCCAGCGCCGTAATATCTATTTGGATCCGACACTGAAGACATTGATTTGCCCTTAGGGCAAACCTCGGTTACACACCAGGTAGGTTATTCATAAAATCTTTTATGCACTCATTTCAGGGTATGCGTGAAGGTCTCGAAATCAATTTGGCGCTTAATGGTATTAGGAGTTAGAAAGCGTTTGTTTTGTTTGTTTTTTCACGCCGTTTTCTGAAACGGAGTAGACAGAATGATGATACAACTAATTGCCTTTTCCTTTATTCGACTTTTACGACTCATTGAGAGGATATGCAGTCGGTTAATTCTATGTTTTTATTTTGCTTCTAGATCGACGTGGAAGGAATCAATAGATATTTAAAAAAAATATATTTCTATTTTAGGATTTAGAAGATAGCAGCTCTCTGAAGCCGGCACGGGCGGCTACATTGCGTAGCTTCTTCTCCCGGCGGGGGGCATCCGGATATACCACTCAACGGGACGGGGAATACTACGTGGAGCTGAGAGTTTACAACTCTCAGGAAGTAGAGCATGAGCCCGGCGATGAGCGCTGGAAACGCGCGCTCGTCACTCTAAAACTGTGTACCGACACCAATACGGTTGTATGGTGCAGTGTACAAAATTTAGTGCAGGAGTTTAAGGCAATACAGCCAATCATGTACCCTGTGAAGCCACAATAAATTTTTCATTTATTAGGTATGGATAAAGTTTGTGTAACATTTTCCTTACTTTTTAAAATCATAATCTTATTACTTATTCGCATTTATATTAATATACTTTTGAACTACGAGTATATCAATAAAAGATAATTATCATTCCTTATGTTATAATGAGATGATTGGTGTTCTTTAAAGCTACGACAAAACCTTAAGAGTTCTCTGACCTTTTGTTTACTGATATTTATGTTGTGTAATTATTGTCTTTTTTACAGAAATTTGGCAAAATTGAAATATTGAAGAATGGCAAAAATTAGAATATTGGAAAATGGCAATAATTTACTGTATTTAAGTTATTAATAATATTGAAAATTTGATATACGGAAATTTTGATATATGTATTAAAATACTTATTCAAACTGATCCGATCCAATCTTGAAGAGTTTCCTCTAGCATCACTAAAATATGTTATGTTAGTTTGAACTACGCTAATATTAAATCATTTAAGTAATTACCTACTTCATACCTATATAAAGACAACCTCCGTGGTGCAGTGGGCGAATAGCCGGGTGAGACGCAGGAGGTAGCGGGTTCGATCTCCGCCGCGGAACAAATGTTTGCAAGATCTCCAGATATTTGTTCCGGCCCCCTTATTACCTAAGCCAAATTGCTGTTGCTTCGCTATCGCTACTCAGGCCATCCCTTTCACATGTACAGTACGTACCTCACGTGTGAAAGGGATGGCCTGAGTAGCGATAGCAAAGCGACAGCAATTTTGCTTAGGTAATACGGCCCCAGGTCTGGTTGTTTCTCTATATATTATAAGTATGTATTTACAAAAAAAATGTATATATGTATTGTATCGGTTATCTGGTTCCCATAGTACAAGCTTTGCTTAGTTTGGGGCTAGATAACGCTGTGTGAAATGTCCAGCAATATTTATTACAAAGAGCACCTACCTGTTATAAGTGAGGCAAAATGGTGTTTTGTAAGGAGTGTAACGTAAATGTGTCTCGCGTCTCTTCACATAAGAAAAGTAGTATTCATAAATCAAATTGTTTAGAGTTTCTAAATGTACAGATCATCGCTAGCATATAGCGCACAAGTGGACACGTTGTTGTCCACTTGTGCGCTTGTACACCTGAGCTGGTGTCCACTCGTGCGATTGTCTTCAAGTGTACAAGTGCATTAGTGGACAAGTGCACGACAGTACAGGACCACCGTGCAAGTGTACAAATGTACAAGTCCATTAGTGTATAAGTGGACAGCCGCACAAGTGGACAGCTGCACAAGTGTATACGACAATTGCGAACGCCACGCACACGGTCTGACATTTTCCTAAGAATTTCATACATCACCTCAAACTAAGCAGAGCTTATACTATGGGAACCAGATAACTGATAGAATACTTATATACTTTTATTTTGTAAATACATACTTATAATATATAGAGAAACATCCAGACCCAGAACAAATATCTGTAGATCATGCAAACATTTGTTTCGCGGCGGGAATCGAACCCGCTACCTCCTGTGTCTCAGCCAGCTATTCGCCCACTGCGCCACGGAGGTCGTCAAAGTTTAGACAAATGTGAAATTTAGTTATTAAAGCAAAACGCTCTCATATCTGGTATATCCTATTTGAAAATGGGCACTCAATCCTCACAAATACAAAAGTTAATTTACCGAATAGTATGAAAAATACGACAAACCAACACTTTTCTGTATATGCCAAAATTGTGCGAAAAAACGTGGCACCAAAAGATTTCCTCCAATCCCAGTTGAATTAAATTTATAACCTTGATAATGTTTGGGCTCTCGATCCTCCATTTGTTTGTTTCATTTTTTTATTACAGTTAAAGTATGAACAATACGAAAAATCTAAAGTATTGGGGTTTTGTAAAAAAAATGTGAAACATTCTGGTACCGAGAAGTAGTAAAAAGACGCATTATTATTTATTAAAATCGAGTTTTATTCATATCCACAAATTGTAACAAAATTGTCACCCAATTAGGACTCCTACATGTAGGAGGATATTAATATAACTCGATTTTATTTATTTATTCGTCTTCTTAATTGGGTCTTTTTATTTCCTCTTGGTATCAAAATGTTTCACTATTTTTTTTCATTAAAACCCAATACTTTAGATTTTTCATATTGTTCATACTTTAACTGTGTATACTAAACGTCAAACATGGAAAAATATGTGAAAAACCAAATACTTAGTCAAAACTATTAAAATAAAATAAAGGCTATGAAGAATAATGAAGATACTATCAACTATAATTTAAATCTCTTATTAATCCGCTGAATAAAATTGAGAGTAACAAAATTAAGTCACCAATTAGAGATAAATCTATTTTTAACGCGGATTCACCAAAAAATTCATCAACACTGTCTAATGGTTCTGACGTAATAAGCGAAGACAACTTTTCCAGTGACACTGATTCGTATAAAAGTAGAAATACAAACGTATCACGCGAATACCATAAAGGAGAACACTTAACACCTGTTAAAGTTGAAAACAAAGTTGAAAACAAGTTGTCCTGTACTGTCGTGCACTTGGCCACTAATGCACTTGTACACTTGAAGCCAATCGCACAAGTGGACAACAACGTGATATCGTCACACACACGCATTCGGTTAACACATGCCTTTAAGCGAGGTGCACGCAGAGAATGTCGCGAGCCGGTCAGGTAGAGGTCAACAAAATAACATAATCACCTGAAAAATCTTGTTGATCTTGAACAGATACGACTTGTCCTCGAAGTAAATACTCTCCGATATGGTGAGTCCTGTCGCGATAGAAGATGCGTAGGCGCCAGGGAAGACCACTATGAACTCTCCTGGGTTTTGTTCGAGACGGAAAACAGGCACGCCGCGATCTAAGAGCATCTCTAGCGGAACCATAGTCGTGTCCGAAGCCAGCCAGATGCCCTTGTTCTGGGCTGCCGATGGGATGATGGATGCTACTGCGTGCCGAAGCTTGTTTGACCCGTGCCGTGGAACCGCGTACCTACAACACGAAACAAGAGTCCAGCTCATTACTGTCACTTATTATGGATCATAAACTTATTATATATACTTATTATGGTAGTCAGTTATACTCGACGACCTCCGCGGCTCTGTGGGCGAATGGCTATTCGATGCGGCTGAGACGCAGAAGGTTGCGGGTCCGATTCCCGCTGCGGGACAATGTTTGTATGGTCTACAGATATTTGTTCCAGGTATGGGTATTTTTCTATGAATGTAAGTATAAGTATGTATTATTCACAAGTTTAGAAGTTTGGGGCTAGATGGCGCTGTGTGAAATGTCCAGCATTATTTATTAATCGAGCGAAGCGAGATCCAGTGACCCCACAGTGCTGAAATTTGGTAAGCGTGTAGCTGAAGTGTGACAAATATATGCAAAAGTCTGAAAGCCAGAATAACTGAAACTTGTTGCCCAAAAAAAGTTACCAAATAACATGAACTCCCGTCTCCTATAATTTGAATGCAACTGTCAAGTTATATGGTTATTCATTTCGGGGCATTATTTTGATAGTCAAAGATTACAAATAATATTTTTTTGTTTTTATAGGAGACTCGCGAGATCTCAGTTCGGGGCGAACCACTAGTTTATTTATTTTATAATAAGACTAGCTGACCCGCCCGCGGCTTCTCACGCGTGGTTTGTCAATAAAACATTGCCCTCCTGCGTAGTTGGGTAAAAAGTAGCGCCCCAATCCTGGTCATAATCTATCTATATACTAAATTTTATGGAAATCGGTTCAGCCGTGAAAACGTAACAGACAGACAGAGAGGCAGTTTTGAATTTATAATAAATATTAACATAAATTAGAGTGAAAATGAGCTCGAGCACTTTTGAAGCTTTTGGTAGTTGCCGGAAATTGGATGGGAGGAAATGTCCGATTGATTGGGTCCGATTTGATGTCCATCATTTTGCATGATGTGATAGCGTTGTACGAATTTCTACAAGAAATCGAAAAATCACATTAAGATTAATTTTATTTTATTCCACTTCGATACAACTATACCTTGGAAAAGTCATAAATTACTTAATCCTGGATCACTAAATTTGGTAAATTTGACGTTTTGCGACCGATTGCTGTACGTAATTAGGTAATTAGTTTAGAAACTAGGATAATAGTAGCATGATACTGACCATATCTTGGTCGCGCCTTCGTGCATGAAGTCCATCCATGCGAGCTGATGCGGGTCCATGTGCCAGCAGTTGGTGCTGAACAGCTGGTTCAGGGCCAGCGTGGGTACGGTCACGCTCAAGATCTTGCCAAGCGGACGCAAGATGTTCTGCAGATTCTCGCCTAGACGCTGTAAGCGACAACACTGCTAGTAACTTGTTTTAGCTATGGATTTATTATGTCCAGTTAAACACTATATTGATTTTAATAAGTTTATTATTTAGCTTGCTAGCAGAAACACGTAAAAGGAGACTGGCTTTTTATATAAGTATCCTCTACCTAGTCAACCTTATTATTTCACAAGAAGATTTGACAAATACCCACTTTTAGATACTGCAGGGTTCTAGGTCTCCCAGTGAGGGTCAATAAAACGGTTGCAAAATCCGAGATTCGTTGGGAACATTTTTGTGATCAAATGCAACCACCAACGATTGAATGAATTATTTATTCGTAGAAAAAGGGTGTACGGTATAGTTGTTATTAAAATATTTGTCATTCAACTAATTCAACTAATATCGGTATGAGAATATTGGCAATTATGATTAGGATCAAAATAAATCTAGTTTTAACAATGATAAAAAATAATGATTCGAATTATATGGTCAATTGGGAATATCCCTAAAATTTGGTTAGTCACCCTAAGATGCGGCCTTACCTACCTTTAAGTTCCATGGGTGTTCGCCGCCTGGATCCTCGGGGTCAGCAGTGTGCCCCAGATTATCAACTGAAGTGTCGATGAACGCAGACAGCACGCACACATGCTCGTTGCCCTTCTTGAGGATGTTCCAGTACTCTTTTTCAATATCCAGCGTCGAAGGCTGCGTCTTGCCGAAACGCATCGCTTGAATCTGCGCACCAATCTGAGAGAACACCGTATATATTAAATTTATTCATTAACAATTTACTAAAATCATGTTTGAACTGAACTTACTAGCAACAGAATACAATAATTAAATAAATACAACAAATATTGTTTAACTAAATTTCACAGTACTATAAGAAAAAAAAATGGGGAAACCCCTTAACAATTAATTAAATTAAATATTACAACATGGGTTTAATTTACGTTTAGGATACTAGCGCTGAATGGGTGAGTACGAGTATGTTTGTGGGTGAGTATGTGTGCAGATTATGACCGGGATTTAGACAAAGGCTATTTATTACTCAACTGCGTGTAAGGTGGGTTTTATTAACAAACCACGCGTGCGAAGCCGCGGTGAGGTCAGCTGGTAATCAACATAATATTCCAAAAATGTTAAAACAATCCCTTAGCCTGAAATTAAATTGTTATTGTTTATTTAGACCAGGGTAGAAGCCTTTAAAAATAATAAAAAGTGACAAAAAATAATATTAGGATGAAACCCATTAGAAAAGGAGGGGAATATTATAAAAATGAAAGGAAAAATAATTTACGGGCGATCTGAGGTCGGGAAGGGGATGGGGGTGAGTTTTTAAGGGTAAAAAACGGTTTTTCTTGATTTCCAGCAAAACTAAAAGTCCTATCGAAAAAATTTAAATGGCAAAGTTGTAGGTAATAAAAAGATCTAAAACTTTTGTATTTACACTTTATTCACATAACCTCAAAATTTATGTGAAAAATTCGAAAAACCAAGTTTTTGGTTTTTTATTTTTATCTTTTACAAAATTTTTTTTTTAACGAAATTTGGCGAAAACTTACCTTTTTATGTCCCAAATACATTTATTTGATTAAAAATATTTATTTTTTCACCTCATTTTGAATTAATATCGAAAAAGCACCCTAATTTTCAATCGAAAATTCACCCGTAAAAATATCAGCTTTTTTCAAAAAGTTGGTATATTTTCTGTTCGTTGAAATCTCTACTTTCCTATGGTGAAAAAAAAAATATGTTACTGTAGTAAATCTTATCAGAAAATGCAAAAAATCGAAAAAAACTCGAATTAGAATTTTTTTTTAATTATTATAAATAATTTTAGTTTTAATAATATTAAATTAATTATTATAGCTTTTTATCAAAATTTACACTTTAATTACTCGAAGAACGTAAGATTACATGTTACATTGATAAAAAAAATTGCAAATCAAAATATACTACTATAATTAACAAATAAATAAGTTAATAAAATTAATATTTAATAAAACATCTACAATATTTGGAGAAAGTTGTCAAATCTTCTTTAAATTATATGCGTAGATGCCTATTTGTAACTATTTTAAGATAACTTATATACCTGAGTGACCTACGAAAAATTGTAGCCCATCAAAAGGTATTTCATGGAGAAATGGGGAAGGGGCTAGGCGGGTCTGTGTCTTACTATATACATACCTACTATTTCGTAGCAGCTATTAGCCTAGCCAGTATTCGAAATACAGTACAGTATACTACATCGTTTATAAAAATACACGTGCACGCTGAGTTTCTTGAAGATAATTGTGACAAGTTTACTTAAAAAAAAACTTTTCGAATCTGCATAGGAAGGTAAATACTATCTCTATTTTTATCTGTATCAATCAACTCAAACATAAAAATAGTAATATTTTCTTGGAAAAATAGTATGCCTAACGTAACATAACCTAAAGATTAAAATTAAATGATATTTTAGTACAAGATTAAAAAATAATAATCTCCTTAATTTTGCACAAACAAATTTAATTAATCCCATGAAAAAAAAAATATTTCAAAATACATAAAAAATATATTAATAATCTATAAAATATACATCGTAAATATATTTTTAATAACTAACTTTTGACCGATTTTCATATATATTTTATACATTTCAAATATATTTCAGATATATACAAAATATATTTTTTTTATATACATGAAAATCGGCCAAAAGTTAGTTATTAAAAATATATTTACAATACATATTTTTTATATATTTATACGTTTTTTATAGATTTTTAATATATTTATAATATATTTTTTATACATTTAGACATTTATTTCTTTAATAATAGGTTGGGGAAAAAGTCTTTTCGCATTATAGTACGTATGAACTTGTAATAAAATTTCTTTGGCTATACTATTTGTATCTGGCTGGTTTTGGTATCATTCAAAGTTTAAATTTTAAAGAAGATAATTCCAAATTCAAATTAGGAAAATGTGTGATTTTTATTTGTTTTTCGTACTGTACAGATAAGTGAATCTTATGAAGAAATTCGATACATTTTAAAATTTTACTACAAATAAGGTAAAAATGCAACACAAGCCGCGAAAATAATTTGCGATGTTTATGGACCTAGTGCAGTGTCTGTTAGAGTAGCACAAATTTGGTTTAAGCGTTTTCAATCCAGAAATTTTGATGTCAAAGATGCACGTCGCTCTGGTCGCCCTATTACGGATAAAATTGATGCCATTTTTGAAAACGTGGAGCAAGATCGGGATATCAGTAGTTACGACGTAGCTGAAGAACTGGGAATTGACCACAAAACAGTTTTAACGCATTTGAAAAAAACTGGGTGCACAAAAAAGCTCGATATTTGGGTACCCCACGAGCTCACTGAAAGAAACCTAATGAACCGTGTACTCATTTGTGATTCTTTATTACGATGTAATGAAACCGTACCATTTCTGAAGAAGCTGATAACTGGTGATGAAAAGTGGATCACGTACGACAAGAACGTGCGAAAAAGGTCGTGGTCAAAGGCCGGTCAGGCTTCACAGACTGTGGCGAAACCCAGGTTAACCCGCAACAAGGTGATGCTGTGTGTGTGGTGGGATTGGAAGGGCATTATTCATTATAAGCTGTTACCACCAGGCAGGACCATCGATTCTGAACTCTACTGCGAACAACTGATGAGATTAAAGCAAGAAGTTGAGAGAAAGCGGCCGGAATTAATGAACAGAAGAGGTGTGGTTTTTCATCATGATAACGCTAGACCTCACACATCTTTAGCCACTCAGCAAAAATTAAGAGAGTTTGGCTGGGAGGTGTTAATGCATCCGCCGTATAGTCCTGACCTTGCACCTTCAGATTTCCACCTGTTTCGGTCACTTCAGAATTATTTAGGCAGTGTCAGGTTAACATCACGAGAGGACTGCCAAAACCACTTGTTGCGGTATTTTGATCAGAAGCCCCAAAATTTCTATAGCAATGGGGTCATGTCCCTACCTATAAGATGGCAAAAAGTTATCGAACAAAATGGTACCTACATACTTTAGTTAAATGTAAATAAACTATATTAAAAATGTTTTGAATTTTCTTAAAAAATGCGAAGAAACTTTTTCCCCAACCTAATATTAAAATAGTTAAAAATAGGCATCTACGCAAATAATTTAAAGAAAATTCGACAACTTTCTCCAATTATTGTAGATGTCTTATTAAATATTAATTTTATTAACTAATTTATTTGTTAATTATAGTAGTATATTTTGATTTGCAATTTTTTTTTATCAATGTAATATGTAATCTTACGTTTTTCGAGTAATTAATTACAAAAAAATCTAATTCGAGTTTTTTTTCGATTTTTTGCATTTTCTGAGAAGATTTACTATAGTAGCATGTTTTTTTTCACCATCGGAAAGTAGAGATTTCAACGAACAGAAAACATACCAACTTATTGAAAAAAGCTGATATTTAGACGGGTGAATTTTCGATTGAAAATTAGGGTGCTTTTTCGATATTAATTCAAAATAAGGTGAAAAAATAAATATTTTTAATCAAATAAATTACAGCGTATTTGGGACATAACAAGGTAAGTTTTCACCAAATTTCGTTGAAAAAAAGATTTTTTTGTAAAACATAAAAATAAAAAACCAAAAACTTGGATTTCTGAATTTTTCACATAAATTTTGAGGTTATGTGAAAAGAACCGTACATACAAAAGTTTTAGATCTTTTTATTACCTACAACTTTGCCGTTTGACTTTTTTCGATAGGACTTTTAGTTTTGCCGGAAATCGAGAAAACGCGTTTTTTACCCTTAAAAACTCACCCCCATCCCCTTCCCGACCTCAGATCGCCCGTAAATTATTTTTCCTTTCATTTTTATAATATCCCCCTCCTTTTCTAATGGGTTTCATCCTACTATTATTTTTTTGGTTTTAAAAATTATCGACCCTGGTCTAATTGTTGTGCTTGTTTATTCTAGCTTCACTTATTTTTGTATTATTTCTGTTTGTGTGGTAAATCAATATAGTTATCTATCTATTCTACTCTAAATTGTATTATTTACAAAGTCATCCTTTATTTCCATTTTAAGATTGATTTATGCTAGACCGTTTAGTAGTGTTCGTACATGCTTCAATACTAGCAGTTACAAGAGTATCCTGTTTACAGTATCCAGCAAAAAACCGATCCGTTCGAATTTGGCATTCGGTTTTGCCACTAAAACATGATCCAGTTTAATAACATGTATAGTTTAATAGAAGTATGCCCACCAGCTTCCTGCATACCGTTTTTTGCTGGATGGGGTGCGGGGAGCGGGGTGAGGTGCCCGCCCCGCCTCGACCACCGCTGCCTGTCGACCGCGCCCGCGCCGGCTCACCACTCACCACATTTCGGTCGTTGTTTCAGAATCAGGTGAACCCTAAATCTTCTTGTTTTACACTGCCGGCGGCAGCAGTGACGGTAATACCAATACAATATCGAAAATGTGTTCACATCCATCACGTCTGAATTTTTGTTTGACTCTGTCCTATCTATACCGCTCGTTGCTCTACCGCAAAAAACAGAATGCGAACTACTGTGTGTGAACATACCAGTAGTTTTTGCGGGATTCAGTAAAAAACCGTTCCCGCAGAACTGGACGGCCGTGGGAAAGGGTCGTAAGGGGTCAGTTCCAGAAACATATAGTGCCCCTTATGTATTAGGCTATATTTTATTTTGATAAAATAATATGAGGTGAGGCTTCTAGTACTCACTCGACGGAAGGCAGCAAGACTAATTGTGCGGCCCTTCGCCGTGCACTCCTCGGCGCGGTCAAAGCACGGCTTGCCAATAGTGCGCTCGAGTTCAGTGTCAGGATCGAGTGGCGGTTCGTCATCATCAGACGTGGTCTCGCCGAGCGCGGACCTCTGGTAATGCAGTGGACGCTTGGCGCGCCTGATTGCACTCTGTGACCGCTCGCTCCAAATTTTATCTACCTTCTTGAGGTTTGAATTGCGTTCCTCTGTAACAATAATAAATCAAAATTAGGTATGTAAATGGTAATTTGGAGCGCAGTGTTGAGTTTCTTATACGGTCTGTGAACCATACTCTGAGGATGCTGCACTCCTTAACTCGTTGACAAACACCGAGGCGGGACTGTTGAATATTGGTGAGGGACCCAGTTTGTGCACCGTATGTGAGAATGGGGAGAATGCGCATGTCCATTAGTTTCCATTTTAAAGATAGTGGCAGATTTCCTTTCATGAGGTCTTTCATTTACCAATACCTTTTTCAGGCGTTTTGTGTGGGGCGAGTAATCTCTTTATCCTGTCTTGCCTGGAAAGACTATTTGGCCCAAGTAGATAAACTCCTGGACGTATGCAATCTCCACATCCTCGACTTTTATTTTACATAGCTGACTTGGCTTTGGCACCCACAAAATTGAAGTAGGACTGGTCTGGACACGTTTGTCGAATGCCAGAGGAACTACAGAATAGCGAAAACCACTACAGAATGGGTTCGAAACGGGCGACAGCCGCGTGGTAGGCCCAGGCGGAGATGGAAGGATGAACTGGATGCATACTATACAGAGTAGCCTCAATTAGCCAGATTTCACGCGCATGTACTCACGAGGCAATGCACAAATTCCTCGTGGTTTCAGAATTCTGAAAGGAGACTACTTTTTGCTGAGGATAACGCACACGACCTTGCTTCTTGCCAAATTTAATGATTCTAGGTCAACGAAAAGTATCCTAGATATTAGGTTTTGATTTATTTGCGAGTGTCTAAATATGCGGCATAAATGGCCGTATTATTGGATTGCGTTGACTTAAAAGCTTGGCATTTTGACAGCTCCAAAGGACTGTTGACCTAGTATTTGATATTAATTTCGTCTTAATACCTCCACGCGTTCCTGAGACAGACCCCCCCCCCCCCACCCCTCCTGGTGAGATATCGCGAGATTTGTTTCGACCCCCTCAACCCCTTCCCTTTATCTCACGTGAGATTTGTCAAAATTTGTATTCATAGGGTAAATGCGTTGGACTTACTTAAAACACAATTGGCTTAATTATTTCAAGATTGTTTCTTTCGCAATCTAGATGCAGATATAAACACCGTTTTTATGCTGCAGAAGAGGGCTGTTCCTGCAATTTATAATATGGGCCCCAGAGAATCATTACGCAATAAGTTAAAAGAAATAAATATTATGACATTCCCTTGTCAATACATCTATGAAAATCGAATGTATGTTCACAAAAATATTAAATTGTTTAAGAAAAATAGCGATAATCATAATTTTAATACTACAAATAATAATAAACTCGCTGTTGCCACTTGTAGACTCCATAAAGTTAGTAAATCGTTTAAAGGGCAAGGTGTACACTTTTATAACAAACTCCTAAGGGATGTACAAAAATTGACGATTAACAAATATAAAAATGTAATTAAACAAAATCTTTATAAAAGAGCCCGTAAAATATCGGATTATTTAGATGATAGAGAAGCTTGGAATTGAAATTGCTCCAACTCGTTCAAAATGTTACAATTTAGACGTAATTTATTTTTTGTATTATGATTGTAAAAGGATCATTAAAAAAAACAACCAGCCTTGTTTCTTGCCTTTCTTTCCTGGCTTGGTCGCGAAGGAACAGGCAGTAAAATTGACGTTTCAAAGTGATCCTTGTGATTTTAATGAATAAAAATATTTGACTTTGACTTTGAGATTTAAAATGATAACATTAAAAAAAATACGTGATATAAGCCGAGACCCTCCCCCCTATCCTCCCTCCTCTCCCGCGTGAGATTGGGAGAGATTCAGCCAGACCCCTCCCCTTCCTGAACACCTCACGTAATTAATGGACGGCCCCTAACGTAGTGATACAATACCTAAGTGTTCCTTTTTATTTTTGTGAAAAGCATTGATTTATAGAAGAAAATATGAACTCACCATTAGATAAAGATTCATACGGCAGCACATGCTTACAATAAAGCTTTTCCAGCTTTTTCGCGTCAAGTTTACCGCGAGGCAACACAAACGACATGTGTTCGGCGATGCGAGCCCAGTTTTCACTGTGCGCCAACAGCTTTGCTATTCCGCCTTCTTCCAGCACAAGATGATACAGTTTCACCAGGTCCAGCTCGACTCCTTCAAACTGTTTTATAACAGTAAAACGATTACTTGCCAAGACTGGTTAGAATTAGAATTAGGAGTGCCCGTTTTATCCTATTACGAGCAGGATGAACGACGACAAGTAAATGTAACATTCACATTCGCTAATTTGTTTGAGGAATATTCGCGATCGCATTACATCACTAGAGCGTATGAATAATATTTAGCACACAAATTTGTTCGTTAAGAAATTTGGTTCGTAAGAGTGGAATATCTATGAATAATCATTTATTTTATAAGTGGTATATATACTTGGAATGGTCTTTTATATATCTTCATTTGATAAGTTTTATATTAAGTATATTAAAAGTTTCCCAAATAAATAAATTAAAATAATTTTTGTAGCACTGAAATGTCCATGAAAACCTATATATACCACATTTCATCAAAATCGGTTCAACGTGATTAATAAACAAACATCCAAACTTTCGCATTGATAATATTAGTGTGAGGTAAGATGGTGTGATGTTAAAGGTCTCATAACATCTTTGCCTGTACATACAAATCAAGAAAACAAACACTAATTAAATATTGCCAGTGAACTTAAGCACTTACCAGGGGCACCTTTGTAAATTGGTCCCTTTCTCTCGGACTGGCTATCATGGCAAGATAGGTTTGTAACGCCGTCATTTCTCTTGTATTTGGTCCCCAGCGCTGGTACAGCCGACCAAGGAATTGGTCCATCGTACTGAACACAGCTTCGTCGTCAAGGTGGCAAGGAATCACAAATTCCTTTGGTGGCACGATTTTACAAATACCAAATTTTGAAGCTTTGCCTTCAATTGATTTTATGTAAGTGATGGGATCCTAAAAATAATATATTCTTTCAAGTTTTACAAACAGAAGTTTGCTCGAAATTTATATTTAATTAATAGTAAATAAGCTTTTAATACCTTGAACTGTTCCAGTGTGGGTCTGAACACTGGGGCACCTTCCATTTTGGATGAAGGCGACGGGTTGTTTACTTCTGAGTTATTTGCCAGACTTGAAGGTGATTTTAAAGATGAGGGTGTCTTTTTACTATTGGTTTGTTTTGCCTGCTGGTCTCCCGAAGTGGAGGCTACAGGTGAAATTTTCTCGTAGGCGCTAGTTGCTGGTGCCTCATTGGTGTTGTCTGGACCCAACTGTCTCACAGTATCATCAATGATTTCCGTTCCTACTTCGTCGAGTGGAGAGTTAGCAGCAGGGGGCGTCGTTCGATGGTGCTCATCCAACTCCGGGTCGTCTTCTAGATGAAGCAAATATACGATGGGTTGTGGCTCAACAACACCACTAGAAGTAGCAGGCATATCTTTTGAATTATCTGTATTGACTGGTATAGGGACAGGTTGTTTCCTGCGCCGGCGCGGGGTCTTCGACTGCTTCACTTTCTTTCTGCGTTCGCGTGAAATAGACTTTGACTGAGAAGGCTTCGTTGAGCGCAATCGCTGCCTAGATGTTTCTAGATCAAGCTCCTTCTTGTCTTCGCTAAGACACAGAGATAAATAATCCACTCTTGTTATAATCTTATTAACAATTGTATCCGTACCTTTGTCTGTATCAAGTTGTAATGTCCTTTTTAATGTTCCGAGTTTATGTGCATTTTGAAACATATTTTTTAGCAAGGGCATTTCCATGTTGCTGAGCCATATCGGGAACCTCTTGGTCGTAAGTACATCGCGAACAAGCTCGCGTCCACGTCTTAATAACTTGATGCCTTCGTCATCAGCATCAAACTCAAACTCATCGCGCGGCAGCATTTCCAAAATATCAGGTTCGTTTGCATCGCTCGATGGTAATTGACTGGACACTTGTTTATATATCATTAAAAGATCGCATCGCCGGCACATTCTACAGCGGTCTTCTTCATCGGGCGGGCTGTTTAATAAGTCCTGTAGATTATTAATCATACGAGTAGGACAATTCTTCGTACGCTTGACAAAACGAGCGGGCAGATCTGGCACTTTGAATGTATTGTCGCTTGCTATATTCTGTTTTGGAGTGCTTGGTGAATTGCTAATGCCACCCGGGACTAAGTTTTTGTGAGTATTTAAACTAATGCGTCTGCTGCCTCCGTAGGTACTTACATCGATGACGCATGCAGGAGTAGGCAATATGCCGCTGCCAGGAACAATGGTATTGGTTTCCCCAAGAGCAGCGGTATTATTTTCTGCTTCTGCGTTATTCATCTCTAAACCAGGAGATGTGTCGTTTTCTAAATTGCTGAGAGCTGCGTTATTCACTTGGTGGTGGTGGGTTCTGACCCAATCAGCTGTTTGTTCATATGTCGCACTTAGTGGTAGTAACAAATCACCGTTTTCTAGAACAAAGTATTATGTCACATTTTAAAATGTATCTTCATTCTACTTCCGAAATTTTTTTTTTTATTATTTTAAGTAATGGTTAGATCGCAGATAAGCGCTGGAGTAAACGTGTTTTAGAGTGTAGACCACGTTTAGCAAAGCAGAGTGGCGGCTAGATGGAGCAACGATTTGCGTAAGGTACGCAAATCGTCGCGACTGGATGAGAAAAACTGAAGATAGGGCGGCTCTGTGACGCACCTCGGGAGAGATCTACGTCCAGCAGTGGACTAAGCTGCTCTAGGTTGATGATGATTAATAAGATCATACAAAAATTTTGTCCATAATTTATATGTTATGTTAGTTTTATAATTGAATAACTTTTTTTAGGGTACTACCAAATTAGAACTAATTGTTAACACAGGAACCAGATATTCGTATATCATGTACTTAATTATTAATTTGAGTCATTTGGTAAGCCGTCACTAATACAGCCTAGTATCCAGTATAGACAGATAGTAATCTCGAGAAATGCCGACAGTCTTGACAGTGTCACGACAGCCTATGGAGGCAAGGTTGTCGCAATTAAACATTATGAATAATATACAATACCTAATCATAAATATCGTTTCACATGCGAAGACACTTTAAATTTTGAAATAAATAATGAAATGTAACAATATAATTATTTCAAGAAAAGTGGAAACATTTAAGAGTTTATTTCCACACGGCTAATAACCAAACCATGAAATATAAGTTCTTTAGTTAATTTTCTATTTGTTCTCTGTGCATCCGTAATCAGTTGGAGGACTAGAGGCGGATGGGTTAATGGATTTTTAACTTTCGGGATCAAGACACATTAGAATTGTCAAGAAGGACCTTGACAGTACAAAAAACATTATTTGTCATGGCAGTATATCTGTACACTCATTCCAAGAAAGTGCTTATGAATGTAATTTTTCATGAAAAAGTGAAACTTGGTTCTTATTAATTATTCTTATTGTTATCTGTATAGATAAAATTATAATTATAGAATTGGCAATATGTCGTTGATTTTTCGACTTCCTGAGTAGAAAGTACAAAGTTATCACGGCATGCAAAATGATAGACGTAAACTAGGACATAACAAAAACAAAACACGGTAGTCCTGAAAATCGTGTCCCGAGCTCTTAAGACAACGGCGCTTAGCAGTTCGGACTAAACCTTCCCGCGTCTCTCCCCTCACAACCCGCACGCACTGTCTAGACCTGTCTAGACGTCTTCGTCAGAATATCACTATGAATTTATAGACTGTGATAGTAGTATGTATAGCTATAACAGTAAGCGTTCAATTTTAACATCAAGTAATCAGTTTCCGTGTTACAAATACTTTTCAGAGTCGGTGATGATGAGGGTAACTTACCTTACTTTTTGACATATTTAGATATAAGTACAGTTGTTTTGTTTTATTTTATTATTTTTGACATGTATGTGATAATTTTAAATATTGTAATTTGTAAATATGATGTAATTTCAAACATGATTGTCTGATTGTTACTGAATAAATAAACGAAATGAAATACCTGGTTCATCATCGTCGTATCTTAAATTTTCTAATAATTCTTCTGTATTAAAACCGTAGAATGCCACTGCGAAAGATAAATGCAATTAGAATCAAAGATTTAGGGCGACTTGCGCAACGATGCCTAAACGTATTTAGTGGCTAAATATGATTGAATGAGCTGTCAAAGCATAAAAACACGTCATATTTAAACATGTTTAGTTGCTGTTCTGTTATTATGTCTGTCAAAGATATGTAAAGCACAGCTGAATCTTCTTATCTTTAACATATAAAACAAAGTCGGGTTTGTTCGAACATTTATAACTCGAGAACGGCTGGACCGATTTTGATGATCTTTGATTTGTTGGAGTTGTCTCCGCCCAGAATAGCAGAATAACTATAAAAATATCGGAAAAGTTCACGCAAAAAGAAATTATGAAGAAAATTAATTTCCTCATACATAATGATGGCAGATTTTAAATTCTACCGGGGTGACGTAAATTGACAGCCCGCCTGATATGCATTTCAAGGCGGTACAAAGTTCGTCGGGTCAACTAGTATAGACATGGAAATGACGCGTGTAAAACTTACTTTGTGATGAGATAGATGAAAATCCCGACACAGAAACCAGATCGCTTGTATCTACAGCGCGTGTATCTGCTCTTTTTTCATGTGGTTTGTTGTTTGAAGCATTTTTCGCTATTGGTTTAGTCGTTTTTAATCGGTAGCCAAGCCGCTCTTGGTTATTTTCGGATTTTCGTTTGGAAGCATTAAGTCTTTTTGTTGTGTTCAAAGTTGAGTACTTAGTGCGGGATTCACTTTCCACCTCGTAATCGGGATCTCGTATCCTTGAATCAATTGAGATGGGAATAGAACTGACGTCCGATATACTTCCGTATACAAAGTTATTGTCTCGATAAGTTTTATTAAATCGCCTCAAGCGAAGTTGCATGCTCTGCTTTAATTGTTTTTCTGGGCAGATAGCACATAATTCCTTATTTAACTCTTCTAGGCTTGTATCAGGCGGTCGTTTCTTTGATTTTGTCACGGATGATGAAGGGATGGTTTTGGGCGACAAACTGGACGCAGAAGAATGGACTTTCTTTTTTTGTTGAAGATCTTTCCCTCCTTTTTGATTTTGACTGGAACAAGCAGTCACCGCGCACGAATTGTCGAACATTACAGTCATTGCCCTTATAACCTCTGGTGATTCTTCAATGGCTACTGATACTGTTTTGTTAGGCGTTAAGCTTTTAGAGGAATCTATACTGACTTTACTTTTTTTACATTTTTTGCTGATGGCTGTTTGCGGCTTTGTCTTTTTCAATACGCCTTTCAAAGGGATAGATGGCTCGGTGGGTTCCTCAACTGCTGCCGTCACTAAATAGCTTAACGGTATATTGTCTTCGCCGCTTTCGCTTACGCTTTGTCTTCTATTACACAGGCAATATGTTTTTTTTTTTGGTGGTGTTTTCAAACTACTTTTGTCTTTTATCTTTTTGTTCGGTGTTTTTTTCTTATAGTCCTCCGTATTGTATTCCAACCTTACAACAGGTAGAATCTCATGAAAATGACCTCCTGAAAATGGAAATGAGAAAAGAAGTGATAGTTTAAACTGAAAATGTGTAATATAACACAGTGAACTTTAAATCACTGTTTTCATAGAACAAACGTTGTTCAGATTTTTAACTTTCGGGATCAAGACACATTAGAATTGTCAAGAAGGACCTTGACAGTACAAAAAACATTATTTGTCATGGCAGTATATCTGTACACTCCTTTGATTATATACTTGTCTAGATGACACATTGTCTGTACCGAAACGGCCCAAATAAAGTCTACTATATTTGGTTGACTCGCTTCTCACCTAAGTCAGTGTCATTTGAATCACTTAGGGATAACGTGCTCACGAAAAATAATTAATTATGCCGGTGTGTGCTGTCAAATTGTGTCGCAATTATGTGGGAAAACCGTGTAATAACATCAAGATCACTTTTCATAGGTAAGTTTTACCATTTATCCACTATCATTTGAAAAAAACACGATTTTTTAGTTAGATTTTTTGTTTGTTACTCTGATTACCCGGTGTTGCCAGTTTATTACTAGGGAGATTTGGCGAAACTATGGGAGACAAATAACAAATATCATTAACATATAATTAACATAACATTACATCCTGTAATTCAGAAAATTATGAAATAATATCAACCCTCAAAATGATAAACAATCATGTGAAACAGCTTTTCTGTGAAACAATCGATCATTATTAAACAAAAAGAGGGTGGGTCGATGGTTTTGATGACCAGTGTATGTTTGCGCACATACTTGTGCACTTTAATAAATATCTTGTGTAGTTGACTAATCTCCGTAAAAATTGGCTGCCGTGACCGAAATTCGATCAGCAGAATATTATTATTTAAAATATGACAGTATTTATTAGATCAGAAAATGATAACTTACATGTATAAAATAAATGAAATCTATGACGTCATGCACTGTATAGTATTTTTGTTAGTTCTTTCTAATATTTTGGGTTTCAGATTTCCTACGGATTCCGTACTAGCAAATCGCTGGACAGACATTATACAGCGGACACGAAATGAAGACCAGTGGAGACCTCACAAGACTTCAGTCGTGTGTTCCGAACATTTCTCTGATGATGATTTATATTTTACAAAAAAGGGATTATGACGTCTACAGAATGGATCGGTACCAAGCAAGGTACGATATGTCATAGACCAAGTTAAATTTTCTTTTTTAAAATTGGTAATCAAAAGATCGTACAGTATGGTTTTTAATAACACATCAAGCTTAGAGCAGAGTCATTTTCATATTTTATTGATTTCAAATTATGTTGTTACAGTGTTTATTTTTGTCAGCGACGGAAACAGAATCTTCAACAAATAAAAAAAGGTCTTAGCGGCTTAGCACGATCTGGCCGGCTAAAGCTAATTCAGAACTTTACAATAATGATCATTAGTTTTAATACGAATTATTTATTTTTAACAGGACCCGTCTGCATCTAATATGGCGATTGATAATCACAATCAAATTATTGAACCTAAACCTTCGTGCTCGAAGGAGCCGGTGAGTGACGAGCCACCGACCGTTTTACAAGATTTTTCAGACTTGGAATCGATATTTGATACTCCACGCAAAGTCAAGTTACGCCGTACATTACGTCGCAAGATAATACTGGAACGCAAACTAAGGCTACCATTAGTTCATTAAGAAAAAAAAATATTCGTCTGAAAAAGCAAAATACCTCTTTCAAATGTATTATCAACACTTTATTTTTTTTCTTTACAAAATAATTAGTCAGTTTGTCGGTCATAATTATTTCAAAAATATCGATGATTGTTGTCAAAATCACCAAACAAGCCTGATAAGACTTATAATAGAAAAATATATGCAAATAATGTCACCGTATTTGTAAATCGGATAACGTAGCCGAGGCAGTAAAATCAAAAAGACAAATATTCCGAAAACAAAGAGATGGGTTTTAATATGGTTTTAATCTATAAATTACTGTTTTTTTTTAATGCATGTTTTGTTGTTACTAAATTAAATAAATAATATACAAAATGATTATTTTATTTACCCTTCATCTTCTTAAGTAATGGAGGAAAGGTAAGTTAATAATTTAGAGCAGGCATCCCTAAACACGCACACCTTGACAGTTTGACTACAATAAGTACACGAGCGGTACTCACACATAACACGCAATTGGAGACGGTTTTTGCGCGTCGTTTGTTTGGATTGCTCTATCTAGACAAGTATATAATCAAAGGTACACTCATTCCGAGAAAGTGCTTATGAATGTAATTTTTCATGAAAAAGTGAAACTTGGTTCTTATTAATTATTCTTATTGTTATCTGTATAGATAAAATTATAATTATAGAATTGGCAATATGTCGTTGATTTTTCGACTTGCTGAGTAGAAAGTACAAAGTTATCACGGCATGCAAAATGATAGACGTAAACTAGGACATAACAAAAACAAAACACGTTAGCCCTGAAAATCGTGTCACGAACTCTTAAGACAACGGCGCTTAGTAGTTCGGACTAAACCTTCCCGCGTCTCTCCCCTCACAACCCGCACGCACTGTCTACACCTGTCTAGACGTCTTCGTCAGAATATCACTATGGATTTATAGACTGTGATAGTAGTATGTACTATAGCTATAACAGTAGCGTTCAATTTTAACATCAAGTAATCAGTTTCCGTGTTACAAATACTTTTCAGAGTCGGTGATGATGAGGGTAACTTACCTTACTTTTTGACATATTTGATATAAGTACATTTGTTTTGTTTTATTTTATTATTTTTGACATGTATGTGATAGTGTTAAATATTGTAATTTATAAATATGATGTAATTTCAAACACGATTATCTGATTGTTACTGAATAAATAAATGAAATGAAATACCTGGTTCATCATCGTCGTATCTTAGATTTTCTAATTCTTCTTCTGTATCAAAACCGTAGAGTGCCACTGCGAAAGATAAATGCAATTAGAATCAAAGATTTAGGGCGACTTGCGCAGCGATGCCTAAACGTATTTAGTGGCTAAATATGATTGAATGAGTTGTCAAAGCATAAAAACACGCCATATTTAAACATGTTTAGTTGCTAAATACGTTTAGAGATCGTTGTGCAAGCCGGGCTTACTGTTTTGTTATTTATGTCAGTCAAAGATATGTAAAGCACAGCTGAATCTTCTTATCTTTAATATATAAAACAAGGTCGGGTTTGTTCGAACACTTATAACACGAGAACGGCTGGACCGATTTTGATGATCTTTGATTTATTGGATTTGTCTCCGCCCATAATAGCAGAATAACTATAAAAATATTGGAAAAGTTCACGCAAAAAGAAATTATGAAGAAAATGAATTTCCTCTACATAATGATTTTAAATTCTACCGGGGTGACGTAAATTGACAGCCCGCCTGATATGCATTTCAAGGCGGTACAAAGTTCGTCGGGTCAACTAGTATAGACATGGAAATGACGCGTGTAAAACTTACTTTGTGATGAGATAGATGAAAATCCCGACACAGAAACCAGATCGCTTGTATCTACAGCGCGTGTATCTGCTCTTTTTTCATGTGGTTTGTTGTTTGAAGCATTTTTCGCTATTGGTTTAGTCGTTTTTAATCGGTAGCCAAGCCGCTCTTGGTTATTTTCGGATTTTCGTTTGGAAGCATTAAGTCTTTTAGTTGTGTTCAAAGTTGAGTACTTAGTGCGGGATTCACTTTCCACCTCGTAATCGGGATCTCGTATCCTTGAATCAATTGAGATGGGAATAGAACTGACGTCCGATATACTTCCGTATACAAAGCTATTGTCTCGATAAGTTTTATTAAATCGCCTCAAGCGAAGTTGCATGCTCTGCTTTAATTGTTTTTCTGGGCAGATAGCACATAATTCCTTATTTAACTCTTCTAGGCTTGTATCAGGCGGTCGTTTCTTTGATTTTGTCACGGATGATGAAGGGATGGTTTTGGGCGACAAACTGGACGCAGAAGAATGGACTTTCTTTTTTTGTTGAAGATCTTTCCCTCCTTTTTGATTTTGACTGGAACAAGCAGTCACCGCGCACGAATTGTCGAACATTACAGTCATTGCCCTTATAACCTCTGGTGATTCTTCAATGGCTACTGATACTGTTTTGTTAGGCGTTAAGCTTTTAGAGGAATCTATACTGACTTTACTTTTTTTACATTTTTTGCTGATGGCTGTTTGCGGCTTTGTCTTTTTCAATACGCCTTTCAAAGGGATAGATGGCTCGGTGGGTTCCTCAACTGCTGCCGTCACTAAATAGCTTAACGGTATATTGTCTTCGCCGCTTTCGCTTACGCTTTGTCTTCTATTACGCAGGCAATATGTTTTTTTTTTTGGTGGTGTTTTCAAACTACTTTTGTCTTTTATCTTTTTGTTCGGTGTTTTTTTCTTGTAGTCCTCCGTATTGTATCCCAACCTTACAACAGGTAGAATCTCATGAAAATGACCTCCTGAAAATGGAAATGAGAAAAGAAGTGATAGTTTAAACTGAAAATGTGTAATATAACACAGTGAACTTTAAATCACTGTTTTCATAGAACAAACGTTGTTCAGACCGTAGTCTGAAGCTATACACCGGCAGAAGGCCATGCTCCGAACAACGTTTATTTTGGAAAAACAGTCATTAAAGTTCACCGTTTCAGTAAGGGAATGCAATCATCGAAACTTTTCGATAATCGATTTTAGTCCGATTTTTATCGTTTTTTTTTCGATAAATACAGAGGATTGCCGGTTTTTTGAAGTAGGAAGATGACATAATTTTTTCTATTTAACTGACTTGTAAAATAGATTGGTTCATTCAACACTATTGAATATATTAATTATTATTATTCCACACATTTATTACTTAACACAGGCTTTAGGCATGGACCTTTATAAAGGCATTACAGACCGGCATTACTACCGGGACCGAAGCCAACGAGTAAGAGCCCTGTTTGTTTTAATAAAAATCACTTTGTCAAGATGGAGGTGAGACATATGGTAGTACTATTGCAACACATGGATTAGAATTCGGGATATTGTTAGAGTAATGCTTATGAAATAGTAAAATAGTACGGGTTATCAGAGAAATAAGATACGGAACCTGCCAATCCTGTAATATTAAGAATGATTGAGGCAGGTGGTGACTAGCCGTCCACTAAACAGGCCCCCATAAATGCCGCCAATAGAAGGCAGCGTAAGGGGCAACGTTGGTGTGGGCGGTTAAAGGGTTTTGAGAGGTGTGCTTCAGTTTCACTAAGCGCTACTAACACTAAAGCCGGTTTATGCCTTTAACACTTCAACCCTTGGAGCATAGGTTCCGCTCTTGCGCCTCCACCCTTGACCCTTATCTTTTTTATTATTATTATTATTGAATAATATTATTGAAGGCGCCCTTACTTTCACTTTATGTATGACTGTCTTGTATCTTCTAGAACTCTATACAGGGTTACAAGAAAAATCGTGCTAGATCCGTTAAGGGCGTGGAGTACCCATCATTTCTGACTTATTTCACTATGAAACACCCTACCCTAAACTTAACCCTTTTCGAGATATTCGACTTTTAATTTTTTTATTGAAAATTGCCGATTTTTAGGCTACTAAATTTATTTTTGTTTATTTTGTGTATCTTATTATTATTATTATTGCATTTTTACATGTGTAATAAGATGCTTTAGGACGTCTATCATTAAAATAGTGCATAAGTTAATTGAATAGACCGTAGTAGACAAGTGAAAGTTAAGAAATAAAAAAATATTATTAGAAAGTTTATTTTTCTCTAAGGGATATCTAAAAAAAATATTATGGCAATTGTTCGGCAGATGTTTTTTAAAATATCTACGTTTCATCAGCTATCTAACGAGGTATAATAATCTAGGGTTTTATTCAAATGCATTGAAAAAAATTAGTTTTATAGGCGACAGTGGAGAAGAAAATTTATACTTAGCCCTAAAAAGTAAAATAAAATAATAGGTAAGCCTGAAATGTCGTTTATTAAAGATTTTTACACAACTTTTTCTTATTCTACAGTTCATGTTCAACATGGCCGCCTCTATTTCTAATACATTGTCGCATCCTTCTACGGAGACCAGTCTACTACTCCAGTGGTTAACGTGGTCCTCATTTTATTGGCTGCATCCACAATCCTTTCTCGTAAGTCTTCCACAGACGAAACTGGATTCGGCTCGCTGTACACAAGACTTTTCATGCACCCCCACACGTGAAAATCCATGGGGGTTAGGTCCGGACTTCTTGCTGGCCATGGCAACGGTCCACCTCGTCCTATCCATTTGTTTGGATAATTTGTGTCCAGCCAGTCTCTGACACTTCTCCTGAAATGGGCAGGGCAGCCATCGTGTTGGAACCACATGTCCCTGATCAGGTTGAGTGGCAGATCATTCAGCAAATCACTTAAGTCTGCTCTCAGGAAATTTTCGTAGCTTTCCCCATTTAGATTATCCGGGAGAAAGTAAGGTCCAATCAAATGATTGGAGATAATGCCCATCCACACATTCACGCTGAATCTTCATTGGGACCCCTTCACTCTTTTCTTATTGGGATTCCTTAGCTCTTTTGGGGCCCAGTAATGGGCGTTGTGATAGTTAGTTATGCCATCTTTATCAAATTTGGACTCATCCGTCCACAAGATATTTCTTAGAAAATCTTAGAATTCTTAGAAAATGTAATACAAACCCTAGATTGTTATACCTCGTTAGATAGCTGATGAAACGTAGATATTTTAAAAAACATCTGCCGAACCATTGCCATAATATTTTTTTAGATATCCCTTAGAGAAAAATAAACTTTCTAATATTTTTTTTTATTTCTTAACTTTCACTTGTCTACTACGGTCTATTCAATTAACTTATGCACTATTTTAATGATTGACGCCCTAAGGCATCTTATTACACATGTAAAAATGCAATAATAATAATAATAAGATACACAAAATAAACAAAAATAAATTTAGTATCCTAAAAATCGGCAATTTTCAATAAAAAAATTAAAAGTCGAATATCTCGAAAAGGGTTAAGTTTAGGGTAGGGTGTTTCATAGTGAAATAAGTCAGAAATGATGGGTACTCCACGCCCTTAACGGATCTAGCACGATTTTTCCTGTAACCCTGTATAAATAAAAATGAAATTAAATCCTTGTATTACGAGAGATCTGTCTTGTGCGTACAATTATACAGGATCTCCCAAAAAATAGTGTCAAGCGAAAGTCCAGAGATAGAACACCCCTTGGGGTACCCGAATCACCCCATGTAAACTTGAGAGCAAAAAAATCGCACATTCATGATTTTTTGACATAACTAAAAAAAAAACAAAAAATATTATGTTTCTGTAATGCAGATTCATAGTCTATTTTAATACCTATCCAGTGGTATCTGATTTGTCTTTCAATCATTACATAAAAATGCTTTTGTGGATCAATAACAAAAATGCATGTTTAGTAAAAAATTCTTTATTCAAGTATTGGTGTCAAAGTTATGAAATTAAAAGATAAAATTAATTTAAAGTTTGTTATTAATACCGAGTGTTGCCTCCCCTAGCCTGAATCACTGACTCCATCCGTGTTTTCATTGATGTTACTAGACTTTTGATAAAGTCTTGAGGAATAGCCTCCCATTCCTCTGCGATCGCCTGTTGCAGCTCCTGTAGAGTCGATGGAGGAGCATCTCGGCCTCGAACTCTTCTTTTCAGCTCTTCCCATAGATGTTCGATGGGATTGAGGTCTGGGCTTCGAGCTGGCCACTCCATAACGGTCACATCCACCTCTTGAAGGTACTCGATCACTATGCCAGCAGTATGCGGTCTTGCATTATCTTGCATAAACAGAAAGTTTTCGCCGATAAACCCAGCAAAAGGTACGACGTGGCTCTCGAGTACTTCCTCAATGTATCTGTAGAGGTCCTACCCAGGCTTCATTGATAGACTCGGTGCAAAAGTGGACTGTATTTACTTTTCTTCTTAGTTGCTAGTTTACAAGGTATAAATCGCGTTCTTGAATGATCACAAATTTCTGCTTGAAAACGGTCTATCTTTATACAAAACTACTCCTCGCCCTAGCCATGGTGCGGGGATCGTAATTCACGCTTTCACAAATCATGTTGTATAATTCCTAATACATCGAAGTTTCCAGCAAAGTTAGACGGGGACTTACATGTAGCTATCTCACTCTTTTGACCTTTACAAATTTAAACTGTTACAATCTTAGCTACCTGTTAACATTTGAATCTGATTCGATCTTATAACTACCTAATACATTTCAAATCTAGATTCGATCCTTCCCCGTCTTTGATCGTCCGTTACAGTCTCCCCCCGGCGCAGATCCTCGCAGCCTTCTTATTCAATCGGGAGGACGATCAACCTTCTCACTGGCCTCCGGAAAACGCCTCCCCGCGTCCGCACCTCAGCGCTCCGAACTACTCCGTCCGGACCCGTAATCACGCGCTCGATCTGGCCCCGCGGCCATACGTTCCGAGGTAGCAAACCGTCCGCGATTATGACGACGTCCCCTTCTTTGATGTTCTCTTGCTGTCTTCTGACGTCGCCTCGCGGCGCCAACGTAGGCAAGTACTCGTCGATCCAGCGCTTCCAAAAGGAGTTTGCCAGAGCTTGTGCGGCGCGCCACGTCCTTCTGTCGGCTACGTCGCAGTCTCCCACATATGGCAAACCTACTGCCGTCCCCAATAAAAAGTGGTTCGGCGTTAAAGCTTCCTTTTCCTCTGGGTCCACGGGTACATGCGTTAAAGGCCGCGAGTTCACGGTGTGCTCGATTTCTGTCATTAACGTATTCAATACCTCTTCTCGCTGGGCACGTTCATTTAAGGTGATGGCTAGGGCTCTCTTCACCGTTTTTATCATTCGCTCCCAGGCTCCCCCCTGGTTTGGCGCACCAGGGTCGATGTACCGCCACTCGATCCGCTCTTTGAGTGCGTACTCTTTTAGGCCTGGGAGCCACTCATCGTACGCCTTTCTTAGTTCCACTTCCGATCCGTGGAAGTTCGTTCCATTGTCTGACACGATTGTACGAGGAGTCCCCCGTCGGGCAGCCATTCGCCTGATAGCCATAATAGCCGAGTCGGTGCTGAGACTCGCTATAAGCTCCACGTGTATAGCTCTCGTTACCAGACACGTAAAGAGCATACCCCATCGCTTCTCACGGCGCCGCCCGATCGCCACCCACATAGGGCCGAAACAATCGATGCCGCAGTTAGTGAACGGCCTCGTGTTCATCTCTAGGCGCATCCTCGGCAGGTCACCCTTTACTGGCTTCTTTGGGTTCGCTCTCCTTATCTTACACAGCGTACAATCGTTCAGAACCGTTCTGACCGCCGGACGCAACCGCAGTATCCAAAATCGCTGGCGCAGATTATTCACGATCTGTTCTCTGCCCGCGTGCTTATTCTCCTCATGTTCCCGCCTGATCAGTAGACGTGATAAGCGGTGCGCTCCGTCCAGAATGGGTGGATCCTTCAGGTGATCCGGTACTGTAGCGGCGTTGATCCTACCGCTCAGCCTTATTATTTCATCGTCACCGTACTTAGGGTCGAGTTGGTACAGCCTGCTCGTTCGATCGACGCTCATCCCTTTCTTCAGGCGCTGGACTTCGTCAGGGAAACATGCTCGCTGCGAGTCTCTGATGAGCAGGCGTTCTGCCTCCCGCAGTTCTCCCATCCCAAGCTGCCCACCGCGTCGTCGACATTTCTTTAAAAATGTGAGCGCGTGGGCCAGCGTGCGAACTAACCGTTCGTGGGATGAGAACCTGCTCATGTCGATGAGCGTTGATCCCTGGCTCACGTGCGCTGCACATGTTCTCTCTTCGTCTTGTTCTGGTGGCGATGAAACCTCTACAGGCCAACGTTCTTCGTCTTCAAATAGAAACGCCGGTCCCGTAAACCATCTATCGTCGCTCCGTAGCTGAGTGTTCCTCGATCGCGTTGCGTCGTCTGCTACGTTAAGCGCTGTGGGCACCCACCGCCATTGTTCTGGGCGAGTTAACTCTGCTATCTCCCCGAGTCGGTGCGCCACGTACGGAGTGAATCTCGTTTCGTCGTTCCTAATCCAATGTAGCACCGTCTTTGAGTCGCTCCAAAATGTTACATTTGTTTCTAAGTCGTGGCTTTTGACAATCTCCGCGGCAAGTCTAGCGGCGATTAAGCTAGCCTGCAGCTCCATTCGTGGTATGCTCTGTGCCTTTAGTGGCGCAACCTTTGCCTTTCCTGCTACTATAGCGATGCTCACGCCGTCTTGGCTGACATTTCGCCAAAACGCGACCGCAGCGAACGCCTGCTCGCTGGCGTCACAGAAAACATGAAGTTGTCGCTGTATTATGTCTGGTCTTGCGTCGTAACATCGCGGCAGTCTTAGGTCGGCGACGTAGCGTAAATTATTTTGCCATTCAAAAAATGTCGCCGCCTCCTCGGCTGGCAAAGGTTCATCCCAATCCACGTTCTTTTTCCACAACTCTTGTAACATGATCTTTGCCGTAATCGTGTATGGACTCAGCAGGCCTAGTGGGTCGAACAACGACATAACTGCTCCCAATGCCTCCCGCTTTGTTGGCGTTCGTGCCACATTCTTAACATCTTCAGGTACGCGAGGCATGGCAGTGTTAAAGGTGAGTTCATCCGTGTCGGTAATCCAAAGAATACCCAATGTCTTGCCATATACATGTGCATTGGCCGCTAGCTCTTTTGGTGCATGCGCTCGGTTCTCCGGGGTAATACTATCCAGTAAGCCTTCACGGTTTGCGCTCCAGCTTGCAAGTTCAAAACCCGCTTGTTGATGCACCTCTTGCACTTGTGCTATAGCTCTGGCGGCTATCTCTTCCGTTTCAAAGCTGTCCACCCAGTCGTCCATGTAGTGGTTTCGAGTTATAGCGTCAAACGCTAGCGGGTGTGTCCGCTCGTGATCTTTCGCGTTCCTGTTCCTGACGCTATGAGCCAGAAATGGAGAACTTCTCGCTCCGAATATCATGGACTTCATCATGTACTTCTGCGGTGGATCTGTTCGGTTGTCGCCGCGCCATAGAAAGTGTTGGGCTGTACGGTCCTCTTGTCTTATGGTCACCCTCAGGAACATGTCCCGAATGTCCGCAGTGACCGCGATCGGCTTCGTTCTGAAGCGAAACAAGACGCCATGTAATGTCTGTAGTAGATCTGGTCCGTCCAGCAGCGCGTCGTTGAGACATGTTCCATTAGCGCACGCGGCTGCATCGAAAACCATTCTAAACTTCCCCGGCTTGTTGGGGTTTGTCACCGCGAAGTGAGGGAGAAACCAGAGACGTTCGTTCTGACTCTGTTCCTCCTCGCTTTTTACTGCATATCCCTTTTCTAGCAGCTTCTCCACTTGCGCGGTGTATGCACTTCTAAACTCCGGCGATCTGTCCATCTTACGTTCGATCCCATGTAAGCGTCGTATGGCCATGTCGTAGCTGGGCGGCATCTTCACCTCATCGCTGGCCCAAGGTAGTCCCACTTCAAAACGACCGTTCACTCGTCTCGCTGTTCTGTCGAAAATGCTTTGAGCCCGCTCATTCTTTGCGTTTGGCTTTCTTTTAATTGAAACGCCCAAAGCATCTATCTCAAAGTGTGCTTTCACGAGCTTGCTTAATTCCTCGTCTTGGTCGTTCAAAGTATGTCCGTTCTGGACACCTTGGCACGTATGGACGTGTAGTACCGTCTCCTGCTGTCTTATTGTGCTCCTGGGGATTGATCCATGGATAACCCATCCCAGCTGCGTTAGTGATGCAGCTGGCTGGTTTCTCTTCCCTGTCAGAAGCTTCCTCGTCACAATAAGATGCCAGTTGTCGGCCCCGATGAGTATGCCGAAGATACGCATTGCGCGATCTGCCTCTCTCATCAGGAACTGGGACAGCGTCAATATTTCTGGTTCATTTCGGCTGCCAAATTCCTCTGCATAGTCGCACCATTTTGATCGGATGTGCGGTGTCAACTTCTCGGCTACCTGTCGCGCAAACATCGGGTTCTGCAGGTAGCCGCGTTGGTCCATACAAGAGATGGCGGTTACTACGTTCTGTAGTTTGATGGCGAAAGCGTTTAACTCGCCTGCGGTCGCGCCCAGTCGCGGTAGCTTCTTAATCTCTTCTAACGCGTTGTCTATAATCATCTCTGGGCGACCGTAGCATTGCTCCAAAGTCTTCATTATAACTGCCGGTTCGGTTGCAGTGTATAACAAAGCCGACACTGCTTGACGGGCTTCGCCTTTCAGGCATGTTCTAAGCCTCGCTAGATTCTCAGCCGATGAGATCTTGTGGATGGTCGTCGATTCCTTCATGGCTGCCTTGAACGGTAGCCAATCCCCCGCAGCACCTCCGAATACAGGTAGGTCGTACGTCTGTCTCGGAGGTGGTCTACGGTGAGCCATCTTCTCTATGGCTTCCGTTAACCGATCAATCCCTCTGTCTCGCGTTCGGTCCGGCGTGAGTGATCTGTCTCGCAGTGTTCGTGGTTCAAAAGTGACCCGATTGTTCGTAATCGGAGGATACCGCTCCGTATTCTGTTCTCTCGTGGTCGATGAGAGATACCTGGTATCCTGATCCGTCACTTGTTCTGGCTCCCCCCGTTTATGATGGCGTTGGAGCCAGTCCTCTATTCTGTGTTCTGTGTCTAGGGCCCCGTTCCGTGCACCCGTGCCCTGGATGCTTTCTTGTTCATCTTCTTCCCGTATTGTAGCGACTTCGGCAATCAACCTCTTCCTTATAAGTTCCGCTTGAATATGGAGCTCTTGCCTCTTAATCTCGGCAAGTCGTTCTTCAGCTTCAAATTCAATTTGCCGTATCCTTGCTATCGCGCTGGCGCTGGAGCGTTGCGAGCGGACGGACGGGGCACGCCGGCGTTCGGGCTCGGCGTGTGTGGTCACTCGCAGTGCTACCTCGGTCGCGGGCGCGGGCGCGGTCGTCTCTGACGCTACGCGAGCGGAGGAGGGTCCCGCTTCGGCGGGTCGCGGCTCAACGGGAGCATTCGGAAGCGCGGGTTCGGACGGGGACGCGGGGTAGTCTTCGTAGACGCGAAGTGCAGCATTCTTCCCCCTCGTCACTGGTGGGCTCCTGGTGGTCATCTTCTTCAGCACTTGATGCCCCTACCTACCTAGCGGTCCCTAACACTAACACTAAAACCGCCCTAAGGCGTTTACCCGCTATTGCGACCGTTTGGCACCGTTAGGTGGCCGGAATAAACGGGCCGTGGACCAGCCACGTGAGGGGGTGGGGGGTCTTCACTCTTCGGGTGACGTCCTCGTTCGGCTGTCTTCAACGGACGCGGGCTTATCTTCAGGCACCCCGTGCCCTTGCGCCGGTCTTGACAACGTCGCACGTCGCACCGTTGGGTGATCTTCAGGCACCCCGTGCCCTTGCGCCGGTCTTGACAACGATGCTCGTCGCACCGTTGGGTGATCTTCAAGCCCGCGCCGTCTCTTCAGTGGTTATACGATGTAACTGTTTCTTGAAATCCAGTGGAGCGGGTCTTGTCGGCTCCGCAGGAACAACTGGTCCGGTCGTCGCAGGAACGGCTTATCCGGGTCGGAGGACCAAAACTTGTAGAGGTCCTACCCAGGCTTCATTGATAGACTCGGTGCAAAAGTGGACTGTATTTACTTTTCTTCTTAGTTGCTAGTTTACAAGGTATAAATCGCGTTCTTGAATGATCACAAATTTCTGCTTGAAAACGGTCTATCTTTATACAAAACTACTCCTCGCCCTAGCCATGGTGCGGGGATCGTAATTCACGCTTTCACAAATCATGTTGTATAATTCCTAATACATCGAAGTTTCCAGCAAAGTTAGACGGGGACTTACATGTAGCTATCTCACTCTTTTGACCTTTACAAATTTAAACTGTTACAATCTTAGCTACCTGTTAACATTTGAATCTGATTCGATCTTATAACTACCTAATACATTTCAAATCTAGATTCGATCCTTCCCCGTCTTTGATCGTCCGTTACAGTATCGTATGGAAGTCAATCCTCTTGATTGGCGACCAGTATTCGGTCCGGTGATGAAGGCAAGCTCGGTTTTTGCTTCCATAGACATGCCTCCCCAAAACATGATTGATCCACCGCCATAGGCGACACGTTCTGTTATGCAGCATTGGGCAAATCGCTCTCCCGATCTTCTATACACCTTCCCCCGTCCGTCGTTGCCATGCAAGCACATCCTGCACTCATCAGAGAACAGGACTGCACTCCACTGCTCTTCGGTCCAATTCAAATGGTCTCGAGCGAACTGAAGGCGGGCTTCTCGGTGGGCTGGGGTCAATTTCGGCCCGTTTGCTGGCCTGTGTGCAGTCAGGCCACCTTCTCTCAATCGTCTTCTGACTGTCCACCGGCTAACTTCTACTTCACGAACTTCTTGAAGTCGTTGGCCCAGTTGAACTGCGTTCAAACGACGATTTCTTAAAGATGTCGTTATAAGAAAGCGGTTATCACGCTCTGTTGTAGCACGGGGACGGCCCGATCCTTGTCGCCGTTGGTAGCCACCAGTCTCTTGATACCTCTGGTATACACGCCGAACGGTAAATCAGCTCAAACTCAATTGTCGAGCCACTTGACTTTGCTTAAGCCCCGATTCAACAAGGGCAACCACTTGAGCGGCTACTTCTGGTGTAGTATCCATTTTCGTGTTCCGTTTGAAGCCAATATCAATAGAGAACCTTTCACACTGTACGTTGGTATGCAAATGATGACCATTTTTTTTTTTTTTTTTTTTTTTTTCGAATGGACTTATATCGCTGTTGGCCTCTGAGGCCGTGACAGCTTAACCGAACTTTTGGCGAGCGCAGATGGCGCTCAGCCCTGTAAGTTTTTTAGGCAACTAGCGCAAGGGCACCACTTAGGTACGAACCTCGGCTTGGGCTGTTGCCGGGGTGGGGATAGGAGAGAAACGCCCGGGTACATGTCTGTACCTCGTATAAGCGGCGACTGAAGGGACTCGTCGACCTCGCCGGCGAGGTCGGTGTTTCTGTGAAGTGTTTGCTCTGTCTGATATAGATGACTCACCTTCCGCATTAGCAGAGGTGATTTCGTCATCCGGGTCTCCGAGAACGTGTCTCGGACGACGGAGGATTTAAATGATGACCATTCCCTCAATATGCACTCTTTTATACCTGCGATAAATCCCGCCGCCGGCCTTACCTGGATCGAGCCACATAAGTCTATTGTTTTGTTGCTAATGAGTTGTTTTTAAAGGTAAATGTCAACCCTTTATCAGTTCTGCGAATGCCTAGATTATGCACTTTAATTTAATTTGATTTTAATTTGCTGTAAGCTCCAAATAAAAAAAAATTTAACTTATAAGTAAAAATGTGCGGATGTGCGATTTTATTGCTCTCAAGTGTATGTTCCGCGATTTTTTATAGTTTTCGAGACATAAGTTTTTTTCCGAATTTTTGAAAATGTTCGACTTGATAGACTTAAAAAATTCTTTAATAAAAAGTAGTAAATTTTCTTGAGATTTTATTTTCTACTGAATTTTTATGAGTTGTTCTTTTATGCGTAAAATAATCAGCTACGTTACTTTGATGAAAACCATGAAAATATTGGTGTAAAGTCAAAAAATTACATTCTGTGAATTATGACTTAAGTTTTTAACTTTAAATCAAAAATCTTAACAAGTGATTTCATGGTTCTTAAATAAGTTTTAAGAATTTTCCAGACTCTCAGCTTTTATAATCATTAAAAAAAGTAGTACTTAATGGGCTACTTTGGCGAAAATCGGCCTTCAAAGACGGCGAGGTGGAAAATTCTTAATATTAGCTATCTGATTAGAAAATAGATTTTGGCCATTTTATCATTCCTAAGGTTAATTCGTTTGTTAACTAACCAAAAATGACTGCAGGAAACTTTTCAGGGAAGATTATGATTACGAGGCAGGCAAAAGACTGGCCAAGACTGGCAGGGAACCAAGGTCACCGACATAGCTCAGCGGATTAGCAAACTGAAGTGGCAGTGGACTGGCCATATATGCCGGAGAACCGACAACCGTTGGGGTAAACGAGTTCTTGAGTGGAGACCGCGTCTCGGAAAACGTAGTGTGGGGCGCCCCCCGGCTAGGTGCAGCGATGACTTAAGAAAGGTGGCGGACAGAAACTGGATGAGAAGAGCCGAAGACCGGGCTCAGTGGCGCGTATTCGGAGAGGCCTATGTCCAGCAGTGGACTAATGTGGACTGATGATGATGATGAAAAGACTGGCCCAGCAGAACACAATAGATCAACCCTCGCGCCGCAACCCCCTCCACACGATCTCACCAAAAAATCGCGGAACATACATGGGGGTGATTCGGGTACCCCAAGAGGTGTTCTATCGTATATATTTTGCAAGAGAAAATGTCTCGAAATGTTGCAATCCTTGTCTTATGAAGACACTGAGAAACTATTAGGCGTTTCAGTATGATCCAATTTCCACACACACACATACACCCGCACACACACACGCACACACACACACACACACACACACACACCCAACCACATACACCCAACCACCATACACTAATTTGTATTATTCCTTATGTGTTTCTTTTTTGTATTAAGTGAGTATCTATAAGATTGTATTGGAACCCTTACTTACCTTGTCGCGGAGGAGGGCGTTGGTATCTGCGACACAGTATTTATTACTAATGCGGATATCATCGTTTTTCATTTTTGTAATTCACCGTTGTTAATTGTTCCAAATAAAGATGATTATTATTATTATTATTATTATTATCTCTGGACTTTCGCTTGACACTATTTTTTGGGACACCCTGTATAATCTTGTAACGTTACAATAGAAACGTGGTAACAGTACAAGTTCTAGTATCCGTCTTTTGTGCCTTAACCCTTATGTTAGTAACCGGGTACCCGGGTACCCACCACGGTGTACCTGTGTGAATAGCTTAAAGAAAGTTCAATATTTCATCTTAAGCTCTCAAATCGTCGTTTTTTAACATAAAAGGAAGCCAGTTGTGAGTTCATTTAATTTTTTTTTTTTTAAATAAGCTTAAACTTCAGCCATCGCCCCATTAGCAACCGGGTACCCGGGTACCCAGTGGAAAGCATAGGAAATAACTTGAATATAATTTCTATAAATGCATGCAACTAAATTTTATTAAAAAATATTACACTTTCTTTATAATTAACGACATTGAACACATTGTACGCGATTAACTGAGTGCTCGTCACATACAGGTTGGTGACCATTGGCACAAGCCTTACGTGTCTTTTGCCGTCTTTTTATTGGCAAAGCATTGCATACATGGCAAGATCCTGTGACTATTTTCCTTCCGGTTTTATCTTTTGGAGTCTCTGGACCAGGATTTACCACGACTGTTTCTGTCAGTGCATGGCCTAAAATACTCTGAATGGCAATCTTTGTTGAGAAAGTGCGCATTATTTGTGGAATCGCGGTACGATGTTCAATCATCGGCAATGCTAGTTCCTCACTTAGCTTACGCATAAATTGACGACGTTCTGTCGTTTTTTGACAATCATTTTATTATTTTCATAATAAATTATATATGCCGCAAGTGAAGAAATGTCTAGCATGTTGAAAAACATTGCCATTGGCCATCTCGAAGATCGTCGTTGACTGGTGTATCTCCGCACCATTTGGTCCATTGTGTCGACGCCAGCTTTATATTTATTATACAAATTTATTATTTCTGGTTTTTTTTAGCGTCATCACCAACTGATGCATCTGAATGCATTGTAGACATCAGAATGACAGTTTATTTTTTTAGGAACATAAGAACACATGGTAACCGTTTCGTGAAATCCAAAAACTGTCGAATACTGCTCCCGTGTCTTATTTGCTCCCATAACACTAGGGATGTAAGGTTTATTTTTTTTTACCGTGCCAACAATAGTAATATTCCACGATAACAAATGTTTAGCAACGGGTAGAGTAGTAAAGAAGTTATCCATGCAGATATTTCTACCACTACCTCGGTACGGAGCCGCCAATTCTTTCACTACTCTTTCACCCTGATTCTTTTCTCGAGTGTTATCAGTTTTACCAGTATACATAATCCCTTGCAAAGGATATGCGTTTTCTGCCCACTGGCCTTCTGGGTACCCGAGTACCCGGTTGCTAAAAGACGTCGATAAAGTTGGTTACTAACATAAGGGTTAACTTTCTACTGTGCATCACACAAATATTATAAAGTATATGCTACTCTAACAAAATGTTTAAAGGCCAAGTGCCTCGTTTTATTTTATTCACTTAGACTTGGCTCTTTATTTGATCTCACGACTTTTTGAATCGAGAATTGGCCCGTATTTACAGAATGTTTTTGTTGGGATTATATCTTCTTCAACTTACTTTCTAGAGACAATCGGGTGATTAAGTCTCGCACATTGCACTTGTTAACGATAACTGGGCCAACACTGACCGCTCGATGGGAAGCCTGGGGAGGCACTGCCGGGGCCGAGGTTGCAGGATTATTTTGCGGCGGTATGTACGCACCCTGGGCAAACTTTCTTTGCGCTCTTACCCGTTTCCTGTGTTCAGTTCAGACAAACATTCAAAATTAAACTCTTTAATGTACACATTCAGCAAAAAATTAAAAGTCATAGCAATCACAGAAGTACAATTGAGCAATCTCATGAAGATCTCATGAGACTCAGAAGGTTGCAGGTTAGATTCCCACCGAGTATCAATGTTGTAGGCTATCATCATCGTCCACAGTCCGACTTCACGCACTGCTGGGGGCCATCCCAAGTTTGTTCTTCATCTTTCTCATGTTGTAGGTACTTACAAAAAAAATGGAATCTCAGTAACAAAAAAAAATCAAATATTACCTTCCCATTTTGCTGAGCTTTATGTCAGACATTAATCAACAAAAGACAGGTTGTAGAGGCTATGCTGATGGGGATATGCCCTTCTAAAACAAAAACAACCATTCAAAATATCAAATCAAAAATCAAAATATAATTCTAATCTCAAGCTAGAAATGATCTTAGCCGATGACTAGGATGATTACAAAAGTAGGCTAGTTTTTTTTCGGTAAATTAAGTATTTTGCCATAAAATATTAACATATATAAACGCTGCAGCTTGGATTGCGCCACAGATGAATAAATTACATCAAAATGTAATGTTTTTCTTTTGTTTCCCCGTTTTCACGCTCTCATGACATAAGGGCTGATTTTCATAAAAATACCTATATAACTCATATTTCATATCAACCCTATTGTTGTCCGGCAGAATTCGCTTTAGGCGATAATTCAAATCATGACTTTTATTTGCAACACATAATAACTCCAAAAACTAATGTAACATGTAATAAAAACTAATTTGCAACATCACAGTAAATACACAAAAAAGATAAAAGTACAAAAGATAACTTAAAACTAAACAATCAACTGACATAAGTTGTAAAAAGGAGTCCAACTCAGCATGATGTGGGTAGTAATACGAGTTTAACAACCCAGGCTGGTCTTCTGACCGAATCTGATTTGCGAACTTTAACTTTATATAATTTTATAAAATATAGTTTACAAAATAAACTAAAAATATAGTAAAAGTATGAAACAACATTTAATATTAATAAGTATATAGTAATGTAACATGAGCAATGTATGGCATGAATATATTTAGATTATTTTAAAATAAATATGGTGTTTATAAAGGTAAAATACCTATATTATATTATTTACTAGCTGGCCAATCCGCAGCTTCGCACGCGTAGTATTTCTATAAAAACATTACCCTCCTCTACAGTTAGGTAAAAATTAGCCTGTCTCAATTCAGGTTATAACCTATCTTATATAGGTACCAAATTTCATCATAATCGGTCCCGCCGTAGTCATGAAAACGTAACAAACAGACAGAGAGACAGAGTTATTTTCGAATTTATAATATTACTAGAGGTAGATGTTGCAAAATGATAATGATGAACGTCGCACCATAAAAAAAATGGATTTTGCAAAATGATACTGATAAACGTCGCATAATAAAATAAGAATTGGATGTTGCAAAATGATCATGATGAACGTTGCATAATACAAAAATTTAAAAAAAAATTGGATGTTCCAACATGATCATGATGAACGTTGCATGACAAAAAAAAAGGATGTTGCAAAATGATAATGATGGACAACGCAGAATAAAAAAAATGGATGTTCCAAAATGATCATGATGAACGTTGTATAACAAAAAAAAGGATGTTGCAAAATGATCATGATGAACATTGCATAATACAAAAATAAAAAAAAATTGATGTTCCAAAATGATCATGATGAACGTTGCATAACAAAAAAAAATGGATGTTGCAAAATGATAATGATGGACAACGCAAAATAAAAAAAAATTGGATGTTCCAAAATGATCATGAGGAACGCAGAATAATAAAAATTAAAAAATAGGATGTTCCAAAATGATCAAGACTTTGCATGTAAAAGATATAATGGTTGCATAACGAATTTGCATGGAAAATAAACAAAAAAGATGTTTCACAATAATCATGATGGATTCCACTTATACATGAAAATTTAACTAAGAATGTTATCTCATGCCCCTCCACCACCAATAAATAGAATCAAGCAAATTTTACAGTACCCACAAGTCGTGTGGCTCCCTACAAAAACAGTATGAAAGTTACGGTAAAGAAAATATACGGTTTACGGTATTTACACAGAAATATTTTGTATGGGACAAATTTTTTTTTTATGAAAGGCAAAAATTTTTAAATAGAATAGAATAGAATAGAAATAGAATAGTAATATATTTATTGTGACCATAAAAGTTACATAGATGATTTGTGTCCCTGTTTCCCAGAAAAGCGTAAGCTGTGGCCTAGGAAACAGTTCACTCCTGAATGACATGCTATAAATATTACAGTCTAGTACATGAAAAACGAAATAACAAAACAAAGAACAACAATCAAAGAAATGTGATGTCGGAGCGCACATGTTTACATGTATGCGAATGCATCAGTGTATAAGTGAGTATATGCGTGGGTCATGTGCGTGTGTATGTGGGTATTTTGTTTGTGTACGTGCTTTTAATAAATAATAATTATATTATTAATAATGTTAAATGAATCCAGATACAAAAAAAATTCCTGAGCAACATTAGTTTTGGCGCCAACGATCTTAGACTTGTACTTTCCGAGATACGAGGTGGATGGGAGCGAATGGGGGGGGGGGGGGGGGAAGGGGGACTTCAAGATTTATTCCCAACTCACCTGAACTCCCTCTATACGATCTCACCAAACATTTTCACCCTACGAGGGGGCATCTGGGAGAACAAACCATGTCAATGAGTCAGTCAGTCAGTCAGTCTCCGTCTCACTACACTCACAGAGTCTCACTAATCCGGCACTATTAAAAACTAGGGGGTGCCCGATTATTAGATTGTGTAGAAAAATTCATAGTGTAAACAAAATATGTGCGCAAGCGTGGACGAGGGTAGGGTGGGGTGAAGAAGGCACGAGCAGAGAGTGCCGGATTAGTGAGACTGTACATAGTTTTTGCAGCGGATGTAATGAAAGACATTTTATGGCAAATTTTTTTACACCTTGGGTTACATTATTGAAGTTTTAGTAGGGATCCCTAATTTGGCCTATGTTACTCAGGGATAATTTAGCAGTGCGAGTTTTTAAAATTGGATCAGTAGTTTTTGAGTTTATTTATTACAAACATACAAAAATACAAGTCATTCCTCTTTACTCAGCTAACATGCTCTACCGGTCCATTTACGACCTGCTGAAGGGTGCTGTATAGTCACTAATTACTGTAGCCAATTATGGAACTGACATCGTCGTAGAGAACGACGCAAGTTCCTTAAAAAACTAGATCAAAAAAAAAAAGTCATTCCTCTTTATAATATTAGTAGTGTAGATAATATAGCACTTGTATCGTGTAAGAGGCTTTCTTGCATTTTTTGCATAGAAGTTAAGTTTTTTCTAAACCCATAACCACTCCACAGGTTCCTGGTCGGTGGGGGGATATTGTTCCAACACTTCAATGCTGCGTAGCGGAAACTGCCTTTAAAAGCAGTTGTCCTCCTATGCCGCTGTGTTGAGAGCTGCATCAAGCGTTGGAGAGGCTTGTAGGACGGGATTGCTTTAGAAAGCGTCTGCACGCATAGGGGTTTTTTGGAGGGAGGGGAGTAAGGGGAGAGGGCTACCTCCCGGTACCACTACTTTCGCCAGCAAATGTTTTTTTCGAGAAAATCAACTTTAAAGTTTCGATTCTAACCTCAAAATGTTGTCATTTATTGGCAAACTTTTAACTAAAAGGTCAATTTTCGGTGGCTAACTTAGGGTTGCAACGGCTCCGGCACTTCAGGAAGTGCAGCTTCAACGCCGTTGCGTAACAATGCGCAGGCATCCGCACTCATCTTCGCAGCTTCGGCTTGCTGGTCACCTACGGCTACCAGCCTCAGCCACTACGGTTCGTGCGGTGCCTGCGCATTATTACGGCTGGCGGAGGCTGCTTTCCACCCGCGCCTCCAAATTTATAAAAACATACACAAAAGATACTGTTGCCAAGTAAAGCAGTTCTGTGAAGCGGACAAACAAGTTTGCGATTATGACGCTTACTTTGAAAAGTGTCATAGAGATGGCGGTTGCTCCTTACAAATTGAACCACTTCAAAAATATATATGCAAGGCAGAGTTAAAATGTTCAAGCTTCTAAAGTGTGGTTTAGAGCTGTCTGTCTGTTTCAGCTTGCAAATAGCCCTAATGCATTTCTTTTGCGCCTTAAATGCCACCTCTTTATCAGTAGAGTTACCCCAGAACATGACACCATACCTTAGAAGGGATGCTACGTACCTGTGGTATGCCGTTACAGTAGTAGCGGCACTTACAGTCTTTGACAGCATGTACAACGCATACGAAAATCGATTAATTTAAATTAAATAAATAAAAAATCATAAATGAAAAAAAAAAAAACAAAAACTACTACTGTAAACTTCTACTTTACTACTGTCTGTACTAAAATTTAAGTACAGACAGTCTATATGAGATTTCCAGTTTAAAGTACAGTCAATATGTATGCTTAGGAATTTAGTCTTGTCAATTTCTTTAATTGCATGTCCAGAATAATTAATTTCAACATCAGATACTTTTATAGATCTACAGTCAAAACCGTTTATAACGACATCGAGGGGACCGTATAGTTGCCGACGTTATATCCGATATTCGTTTTAAGCAATACAGTCATATAAATATACAATGGAAGGGACCATACAATCTGGCTGTAATAACCGATAGGTCGTTGTAAACGATGTCGTTATAAACGGTTTTAACTGTATTTCTAAAAATCATAAAATAAGTTTTAGTCTAATTAATTTTTAAATTGTTGTATGTCAGCCATTTTATTATATTACACAATGTATCATTAATGTCAAGTTGTAAGGTCAGTTTGTCAGTATCTGTAAAGAGGATACCTAGTACTATCATCTGCAAATAGTGTCGTATGATGGTTGGTTATTTTGGGAAGATCATTTATGTAGATGATAAATAGTAAAGGACCTAGCATACTATCTTGAGGTATGCCAAATTTGACTGTCCTAAGTTCTGACCGATGTTTTATTCGTTTCTTTAGTTTAGGACATATCCTTGTAATTTCCGTTGCCTGTTTTATGTCACTAAGGTAATTTCTACTACACTTCTAAGTATGTCTGAATCTGACCTAGTTGTAATTACTTGTGATGGTCAAAGTTACCCCATTTTGATTGATAGAGCTTCAGACGCTGGTAAATAACACAACAAAACACAATGGGGCGGTGCAGCCTTTTGAACTTTTGGTCACAAAACTTCAATGACAACACGCCATTGGATGTATTCGGATTAGCGAACACCGGCACGGCATGGCGGCGCAATAACTTTTTAACTCCTTGCGCCAGCAGACAGACAAATATAATCACTTACCAATCGTTTCTAGTCTTCTCACCTAGCATAGCAGTTAGGCAGGCACTAGTTTCTCGGTTCTTTTCACAACAAAAAAAGCGCAAGAGACAAGATCAATTCCGCCAGAGTGAGCTTAGCAAACACAAACAAAAGCAACGAGCAACGACGAATCCATAGAGAAATACAAAGACCACAGACCAAAAAGTCTTCATAACCCGGAAGTCAGACAGTTACCGTACCACGGCCGTAAAATTATCGTATAAGGATCAAAATTATCGTATCCATCAGGATATTGACTTATTTGACATTTAAAAAATCATAAGAAACCTATTATATTAATAATATGTTGCAAACGCTTTGTGTAGTTTCAATCTTGTAAACTTCTGTTTTTCAAAATAAATAAAAATAAAATCTTGTACGATAATTATCATACGGTTCCGAACGATGCCACAACATTTTTTTTGTTTCTTTACCCTTTCGGGCAGGCTAAAGTCCTACACCATACCGCCTAAAATAGTCTGGCGTAGGAGGAACCATAGATCAATGAGGGCTTTTCACCTACGATTTAAAAAGAAAAAACGTGTTCCAACTAGCTTAATAGATGGCGCCGTCTGGAGATGCATCGCCAAAAAATATGGTATTTAACCCAGTCTCAAAGACAAAATTTGTCTAAAACAATTTCACTTCTTCAGAGAAACAAACCAAATGTTTGTTTTTTATATTTATTTAAGATAACAAACACGTAAGCCTAAATATTACTAGAATTATTATTACAAGATGTCTTACTACAGGTATAACCAGCACCGTTGTCCACAGATTACATTAGACAAATGGTGGGCATGAGTGTATTCAATATTATATACAAATAAAAAAATATATGTGTATAAATGAACCTATATTATGCAGGCAAGCAAGTGCCTAGGTACCTACATACATACCTACACAATACAGGTTCATATTAAGTATTGAGTAACTTAGTCGCTATTAATTTAAATTGAAATGAGATAATCAGACAGGATTAGCTGATTGATTGCTAAACAAGGGGGGTGAGTTTGCATAAAATTCAATTTCCAAGAAATGATCGATAAATAACTTAGGAATTCTATTGAGTGGCGCTCGCTCACCCGCGTTCTTTTAACAAGTAGTAAGTACGAATAGATAACGCTTGCGGGTCTCTCGGTTGGAATACGAACGATATGGAATACAAATGTATATTTGGTTAACAAGTTGGTTACAGTCAAGTTTATAATGGCAGACACAGATTACACAAAAGGCAGATAGAGTGTACGCAACAAACAGTATGACGCCTCTTATCATTTATGTGTGCGTGGCGTTTAGAAATAGCTCTGTAGGGACACGTGCATCAGTGTGCGTGTAATGATACCAGAAAAAGAAAAAACTCCCTGTATTTTTTTTATTGTCCTTTTACGTCAACAGGTTCTAAAATTTTATTTGGATACATGAATTTGTTACTAATTGAATACAAATTTGTGTGAGTATTAGGATTGAACAATGAACACAACGCAAAATGTTAAAGCCTGCCAATTATTGTCTTGCCTGCTTTGGCGAATAATAGAAACCCATTTCTCGCGTAAAACAACATCTGTCGGCAATCTGCAAAAATCATAAAATAATAAAACTTGACACTGATTACAGTAAGTACACGTTAAATATAACTAGCATCCTCCATTCATTCCACTAATAATATAAATGCGAAAGTTGGTGAGGATGTTTGGATATTTGAGACTCAATCACGCGTAAACGGCTGAACGAATTTTAATGAAATTTTGCACATATTGAATATGATCTGGATTAACATATAGGATATTTTTATCCCGGTAAAATGTTCTGGTAGGATATTTTTCCCGAAGCGAAGCGAGGGCGGATCGCTATTACTTCTCTATATATACCATTTATTATATATGTGTATATGTATATGTAATGTATATACATTACATATACACATACGGAACTAAATTGTTATACATATACAATTATATTTAAAATCCCGCATAAGATATTAATCACCGAATATTAATCACTGAAAGTAAACGGCAATAACATAATTATAGAAATACATCCAAATTCAGAATAACAATTTAGGCGTGAGATTACGCGTGGGAATCGAACCCACGTCCGTACATTTAACAGTCAGGCTAACAAACGCCTAGATCAACAGGTAGTTTCCCCAATTGAAGGGAAAACATTTTGCCGAAAACTGGCAACACAGTCGAACTAATGTCGAGGTTTTGTGTTTCGAGACAACCGTTTAATTATTGGGTGAATAAATAATAAAATCAATTAAATAATCTATAGTTACTTGTGAAATGATATTCCATCCACTTTTTTTGTTTTTGGGAACAACTTTTACACTGTTTAATAACACAAGACGGCATTTTTGACGGAAAATAATGAATCACTCGAGACGTTTAAGCAGTACGACGCTATCTTTAGCACTGCCGCGAAATTGTATTCGCTTTTAAATTTGTATTCGCTTTTGTGACTTCACTCGCACGTTGGGCGTGCTCTATCTGCCTTTTGTGTAATCTGTGATGGCAGATATTATCTAACAGCAGTTGATCAAGTAGCAGTCTTCTCGTCTTAAGTGTTAGTAAAGAAAATATATTTAAAAGTATATCGTAGGAGGATTTCGAACGATAACAGCGATAGTTCATTAAACGCAAGAATTTACGTTGGATGGATTCTATCTGGTCATGGTATTTAGCATAGAACGGGTTCCACACAGGCGTAGCGTACTCTAATTGAGATCGAACCAATGATTTATAGTAAGAGGTATGAGCCAGGTCTCCTAAATGGAACACTAGTTCGCATTACGAATCCATACATCATAAATGCTTTATTGACTATGTGATTTATATGAACATCAAAATGTAGTTTAGAGTTCATCAAAATTCCAAGACCTTTTATCATAAATACTTTTTACAGCGGGGTTCCGCACAGAGATTATGTAAAATTTATGGAATTGGTTTTCTTTGTGAAGGTGATGGACTTATCTGGCTGGCATTTAGTCAGACTAAGATGCAGTTTGTTTGCTTTGCAGTAGCTAGTGAGGCGATCAAGATCATGTTGCAATTTGTAACAATCATCAGCAGAAGTGATTTCACGGTAAACCTTAAGATCGTCTGCATATAAAAGAAAATATGTATGTTTAAAACAATTACTAATGTCGTTAACAAAAAGTACAAAAACAATGAACCCTTCATCAATCCTTGAGCCACTCCATAAGTGAAGATGTTAGAGGCGAAACCATTGATAGCAACGCGTTGCATTCTATTTCTTACGTAAGAGGAGAACCATCTCAGAAAGTTACCGCGGATGCCATTGAAGGCTAGGTTCTTCAAAAGTAGCTCGTGGTCCACTTTATCGAAAGCCTTGCAAAAATCAGTATATACTGAGTATGTACTGAGTGGTAATTGGTATATAAGATGAGATTACTAATGGTAGAATGTTTCTTAACAATACCGTTTTGTTCTTGAATTATAATTTTATGTAAGCTGGGGTACACACTTTTTGGGGGGATTTAAGTCTTTGCCGGTATAATGAGAATTCCTCGTAATGAGATTATAGTTTTATATTTTTTCCAACGGATCCAAGCCTTTTCCTTATCCTTAAACACATGAATGAGCGGTCGTGAGAACCAGACTGGATACTGATTTGATTTTATCGGACGTAAAGGCACATACAATTTTATAATATTATAAATCTATTCATAAAATATATGTTGCCATGGCAATAAGTTTTCACAGCATGTTCTTAGAACTGCTAACAGATGGCGCTGCTCCGTCAAGCACTAGAGATGGAACGTTCCACGAGTGGCATGTGTAAAATCATATTATTTAAAAAATCCCTACATAACCTGTTAAAACTCATTCAAATGAAACCACTTTCGGTATTCATCGTATATTGGTCGTAGTCATCGGGTCTGCTAGAGTCTGGCTAATGAAAGTTGATACTGAAAAAGCGCGGCAAATTTAAAAAATATCAGCATGGCAACCCTAAAGTAAAAAGGAAAGTTGGAACGACTCACTTTGATACTTTGACATTTATTTTTATTTTACTAGTGGATGCTTGCAATTTTGTCCGCGTTATGACGAGATTAAAAGTAGCTTATATCACTTGTTAACTCTTTATTAACTCCATACCAAACATCACACGGATACGTCACTCCATTGTGGCGTATTAAAGAAACAAACAGGCTATCAAACACTATCATGAGTATCAATATTATCATGAGTTTAAATATTTGTAAATCTATGTGAGTATGTATCAAAGAAAACAACACCATATATTTTTATACTGTTTTTAATCACTATAATCAAAATCTGAATCTAAAAATTCAACATGGAGTGAATCGTCAGAATCACTGGAGTCGCTGCTGTCTCTTAAATTGATGATGAAGCTTTCTAAATTATTTTCAGTTATATGGTCTCTTCTTTTGTACTTGTCTTCCACATGAATGACATGGTCTGTCATTTTTTTCCAATCATCTGCTGTAATAGAAATAGAAATAGAAATATATTTATTGTGACCATAAAAGTTACATAGATGAGTTGTGTAATACACTCAAAAGATTGTTTTATGAGATCCTCGAACTCTTTTGGAGTTCGGCTTACATTTTTGCTTCCCACATTTCTTTTTGCTAGACTCCATATCAGTTCTATAGCATTTAGGTCACAATGATATGGAGGAAGTCTTAGCACTTCATGTCCGTTTTGGCTTAAAAGTTCATCAGCTTCATAAATAGGTTCTGGTGTGTTCTGTTTTACTAAGCAGAGCAACTCTGCTTTTGAATTGTATGTTTCAAATGAAATACCATTCAATGTAAGCCAATTCTGTATCTCTAACTTGTGGTGTTGTGTTACTTTATATTAACAAACAACGCGTGCGAAGCTAGTATTATTATAATCAGTCAACGTATGTTTTTTAAATCGGTTCACATTACATAGATATACTCTTTAATGTACACCAAATAAAATTTGAATACATACATTGGACTAGTGCCTCAGATTTTTTTTTTTTATTTCTGATTCGATCACGATCAAGTGGAGACCACGCACTGGAAGGCGCAAAGTACGAGGTGAACCCCCCACTAGATGGAAAGACGACCTGGTAAAGGTTGCTGGACGCCATTGGGTGCAGGCTGCACAAGATCATTTGCTCTGGAACTCTATGGGGGAGGCCTATGTTCAACAGTGGACGTCCTATAGCTGATATGATGGGGATACTTTTAGAGTGAGGTTCGACTTCTACTTAAAGTAGAAGTAAGCTGTAGGTATGTTACTGACCTTAGACAGAATGAGTGGGGAGCGGCAGTGACTGCATTCCTCTTGATTCGGCCACGAGATCGGGGCTTCCTGTCCGCTCTGGAAACACAAGTGTCAGACGTCAATAAAAATATATTAGAAGTAAAAAAGTTTTTGCACAAGAGTACATTAAACAGGACAGGTGCAGAATAAAATGGTAATATTGCGAAAGCAAAAAGGGTCGCCACTCAGCATTATGCTGTAGTATAGCACAATTTACACCACTACAGCACTGCTCTTCCGTGCTGCCATTGCCAATGAGGATACTTTGTTCTATTTCAGCGGTTAAATAACCATGTTTCTTGATAACCGTTACTTCCTACAATCGTGGGACTTGTTTTGTGAAACGGACTCCACATACGAGTTACTTTAAATTACCTGCAGCTTCGGTCGCAAAAAAAAACACCTCAACCGGTTTTCACCGAAGCTAAGAGAGATGTGTAATGTTGTTTAATTGTCTGAACGCTTTTGTTAAATTAATTATGTCTTGTCTAAATTTGCGGTTTCTAGTGTTAGGGTAATTTAATTTTAATGCATGCTATATTTTTTATCGTATTCACATATTTGATTACAATCTAGATCACAAATTATATGTTTGGTTTAATTAGTGCTAAGTGGATTGTGTTTTGTGTCTGTTTTGTGGATTATAAATAAAATAAAACAAATGTGTAAATTCCGCCAAAATCGTGTTATGTTATGTTATCGACGTGCGTTACTATTTGTTGAATTTATTATACACAAGTACAAAAATTGACAATTAACAAATTTATAAACGTAATTAAACAATATCTTTATAAAAACGCCTACTATAACATATCGGATTATTTAGATGATACGAGAAGCTTGGGATTGAAATTGCTCCAACTCGGTCAAAAATATTACAATTTAGACGTAATTTATTTTCTTTATTGTTATGTATGCACCTATTTTTACCACCAAACAGCATTCCTGTGTTTTGGTAAGCATGCATCAAGTTGATGGACGCAGGGCAGTGCATCGTAGGGCACATTTCTAAGGTGCGTGACCTACGAGGCAACACTTTGTTATGGGGTGATGGTTATCACTTAACATCAGGTGGGCCATAAGCCTGATCCATCTCAAAAAGTATTAAAAAAAAGTGTGAGGAATGACCAGAGCAGTACCTCGTCCAGTTGTATCCAGCATTTCCGTTTGACGGCCGCAAGACGCAACTCTAACTCTTCCTTGATGAGCCTGTAGAGGGAGGCGTACACGTATCGAAGCATGTCGAAGGTATCATCGCGCGCCATGCGCAGCAGCAGCAGCGTGCTCGAGAACATCGCCGGCTCACAATCCTGACGCAGCTCCTGTTCAATTTAATAATGTTACGAGCCGAGGGTTCGGGATAAAATAATGAGAATCGATTCAACCAAAATAACACTTTTATTCAGCACTAAACGATGAATACACGAACTTGGTCACACGTAATCACAATACACTAATTCACACCACTTAAAGTCACCGAAATGATCGCATGTATAGCTTAATCCAGACTGACTCGGGAGCAACTACTGTTCACGCGAGACCCTTCCCACGTCAGTCCTCCAGGGCCTCGCTGAGACTCACTCACTCAGACTCACTGAGACTGACTCAGACTGACTGTCCGGCCATCTCTCCGGCCTATTTATATCGCACACATTTCGATTGTTCGAGAACGATGTCGATCCTTCCAGGAAAGGGTCGGTCCCTCGACACAATGGCCACTCCCCATTCTGCGAAACCACAAACAATAGCAACAATAACACAGCAAGACAAAAGAGTTCGAGAAGGTTCGATTATTACTCATTGTTTAACAGCCTCGGCGTAACAATAATATAGGTCATTACTACCAACGGATTACTCTCTTACTCTAATTACGGCGTTAATGCATATTAAGCTTTTTTCCCAATCGTGCATATTTCGATTAGTAGCGGGAGGCATGTAAAGGGAGCTAGGTGACGATGTCGATGAGTACAGCGCGAGCGCGGTGGTTAACTGAACTGTCTAACCAGTGCGAGCGCGCGACGCCACAGGAAAATTGGAAAGCAAAAACCTTCCTCTATTTAAATCAATACAAAAACTGGAAACAATGATCGAACTGGCTAACGCCCTTCCTAATTCTATTCGGAAGATTCGTAGAAAGTTAAGACGCTATTTTGCTTAAAAACCCGAGTCTTGAAGACATTATAGAACATTAATACCTACATCATACCCTGCCTAAACAGGTATCTCCAAAATGGCACCAAATCTTAAATTTGTCCAAAGACGTCGGTTGACGTAAAGAAGTCGTTTTCGACGTACATATTAATTCTGGCTGACAAACTTAAAAAATTTGCTCTAAAAATTTGGAAAAATACTTATTTGTATTTTGTCACATAATTTTAAGAATATTTTGCTGTTTTTGTACCGTGTTTAATTAAAATATATGAGTAGGGGAGGATTGGGGGGGGGGGGGGGGGGCTGCCTCTCATCTCTCTCGCTTCGCTGGAGCGATGCGAGGCAGCTCCTCTTCCTATGGTAATCTGTTTGTGTCATAGAAATCGGCCGACCACATCGGAACATAGCGAGCAACACCGCCGCGTTCGACCCACAGCGATGCGCGATGCAAATTATGCAAACTTTTAGTGCACTGTAATATTTTATCACACCTGCCAGCTATTTCGTTACACGATATTGTATCGATATGGCACTGTGTACCTAGCTAAGGAGCCCTTGTTTTGCTTATCAAAGAATGATAATAGAACAATTTTTCCTAAAATAAAATTGTTATTATGCTCCTTGAGCTTCGTCCGGAGAGAAGATGAGAGCGCGTCGTTTCGGTTTCCTTCCTGTTTTTGTAATTTTATGCCCATAAATTACCGCTCGAACACAAGTAAACAACAATTTCTCATAATTTCGCTTTGACATTTGATATTTTGTACGCACATAATTTTCTAGGCAGTAAGGAGCTTATAAAACAGTCTACCCACAAGTTTTAAATCATTGTGTCTTGTCTTCTACAGGCAGCGTTTAAATACTCCGGACGAAGCTCAAGGTGCATAATAACAACATAATTTTAGGAAAAATTGTTCTATTATGCCCCTCTTCGCTTCGTCCGGAGAGAAGATATGTACCTATAAGACCTGTTTGTTTTCGCCTGGTGATAAAATTATGTGTATCTATAAAAAAGAATGGAGGTAAAACAATTAATGAATAAAAAAATACTGGCCATGTAAAACAAAAAATAAAAGATTCAAAGGACATTGAAAATGTTTCATAATTATTTCTAAACATAGGTAACAAAAACTTCTTTAGAGCAACAGTAATCTAGCTTAGACATAAAATTACAAATATAGGTACCTAATAAAGAAATAACATTTTAGTAACAAGGTATAATACCTAGTAGGTAAGTAAATCTTCCAAAAAAAGAAAGTAAAAAATCCAAATATCAAAATTATACTACTGGACTGAAACATTGTGTTAAGAGGTGATCACCTTAATTGATTGTTTTAATCTGTCTGAGCTAAGCTTCAGCTGGAGTTGAGATTCACAAATGGTGGAAATAGCTGATTTAATACTATTGTATGAAAGATGCCGATCAATATGCAAGTGAGCCAAATATCTACGAGGCGATTCAATGTATTCTCGGTATAGGCATGAAAGAATAAGCAGAAAATTCTGAATAAAATTTATTTTTCAATGTAGTCTTCTAGGATCTGAAAACACTTATTTGTCCTGGAAAATAACTTTTAAACTCCCTCAAAAAAAAATATTTTTCTTCCTGGTCTGAAAAATGATCGTTAATTGCTGCCTTTTAACTCTTCATCATCGAAAAAATGCTTGCCTCGAAGTTCTTTTTTGAGATTTGGGAACAGAAAGTAATCACTGGAGGCTAGGTCCGGGCTGTAGGGTGGATGATTGATTTCTTCAAATCCGCAATTCCGCACAGCAGCATTGGCAATGCGCGCCTTGTGAACAGGCGCTTGTTTAGGGCTCAAAGTTATCCGCGTCCGTAGGATATTACCCTAGAAACCCTACACGTGATCCCTGGGTGGTGCCAAATGGATAACAACTCTTCTGGTGGAAGGCTTCGGCCGCGGCTTGTCACCACCCACAAGACAAAGCCACTCCGTGAAGCGAACTCATCGTGTTTCGGGGTGATGTCTCGTGTAGCCACTTTGGAAGTGACGAGTCTGAGCAGTTCTTGCACTGAATACAGCCAGAGCGGTACAGAGAACGCAGTAGTGTAAGTGCGCCGTTGTCTGAAACGGAGTAGACAGAATGATGATACAACTAATTGCCTTTTCCTTTATTCGACTTTTACGACTCATTGAGAGGATATGCAGTCGGTTAATTCTATGTTTTTATTTTGCTTCCAGATCGACGTGGAAGGAATCAATAGATATTTAAAAAAAAAATATTTCTATTTTAGGATTTAGAAGATAGCAGCTCTCTGAAGCCGGCACGGGCGGCTACATTGCGTAGCTTCTTCTCCCGGCGGGGGGCATCCGGATATACCACTCAACGGGACCTCGCCCGCATCGGGGAATACTACGTGGAGCTGAGAGTTTACAACTCTCAGGAAGTAGAGCATGAGCCCGGCGATGAGCGCTGGAAACGCGCGCTCGTCACTCTAAAACTGTGTACCGACACCAATACGGTTGTATGGTGCAGTGTACACAATTTAGTGCAGGAGTTTAAGGCAATACAGCCAATCATGTACCCTGTGAAGCCGCAATAAATTTTTAATTTATTAGGTATGGATAAAGTTTGTGTAACATTTTCCTTACTTTTTAAAATCATAATCTTATTACTTATTCGCATTTATATTAATATACTTTTGAACTACGAGTATATCAATAAAAGATAATTATCATTCCTTATGTTATAATGAGATGATTGGTGTTCTTTAAAGCTACGACAAAACCTTAAGAGTTCTCTGACCTTTTGTTTACTGATATTTATGTTGTGTAATTATTGTCTTATTTGCAGAAATTTGGCAAAATTGAAATATTGAAGAATGGCAAAAATTTGAATATTGGAAAATGGCAATAATTTACTGTATTTAAGTTATTAATAATATTGAAAATTTGAAATACGGAAATTTTGATATACATATGTATTAAAATACTTATTCAAACTGATCCGATCCAATCTTGAAGAGTTTCCTCTAGCATCACTAAAATATGTTATGTTAGTTTGAACTACGCTAATATTAAATCATTTAAGTAATTACCTACTTCATACCTATATAAAGACAACCTCCGTGGTGCAGTGGGCGAATAGCCGGGTGAGACGCAGGAGGTAGCGGGTTCGATCTCCGCCGCGGAACAAATGTTTGCAAGATCTCCAGATATTTGTTCCGGGTCTGGTTGTTTCTCTATATATTATAAGTATGTATTTACAAAAAAAATGTATATATGTATTGTATCGGTTATCTGGTTCCCATAGTACAAGCTTTGCTTAGTTTGGGGCCAGATAGCGCTGTGTGAAATGTCCAGCAATATTTATTACAAAGAGCACCTTCCTGTTATAAGTGAGGCAAAATGGTGTTTTGTAAGGAGTGTAACGTAATTTTGTCTCGCGTCTCTTCACATAAGAAAAGTAGTATTCATAAATCAAATTGTTTAGAGTTTCTAAATGTACAGATCATCGCTAGCATATAGCGCACAAGTGGACACGTTGTTGTCCACTTGTGCGCTTGTACACCTGAGCTGGTGTCCACTCGTGCGATTGTCTTCAAGTGTACAAGTGCATTAGTGGACAAGTGCACGACAGTACAGGACAACCGTGCAAGTGTACAAATGTACAAGGCCATTAGTGTATAAGTGGACAGCCGCACATGTGGACAGCTGCACAAGTGTATACGACAATTGCGAACGCCACGCACACGGTCTGACATCTTCCTAAGAATTTCATACATCACCTCAAACTAAGCAGAGCTTATACTATGGGAACCAGATAACTGATAGAATACTTATGTTACGAGCTGAGGGTTCGGGATAAAATAATGGAAATCAGTCAAACCAAAATAACACTTTTATTCAGCACTGAACGATGAATACACGAACTTGGTCACACATATCACAACACACTAATTCACACCACTGGTGCAGCACTTAAAGTCACCGAAACGTTCGCACGTATAGCTTAATCCAGACTGACTCGCGAGCAACTACTTGTTCACGCGAGACCCCTCAGTTCCCGATTACTTAAATGAACAGTTTTCACAGCAATGGATAGACAGGGCGGACCTGTTACATGGCCTCCACGATCTCCCGACCTCACGCCATTAGACTTTTATTTGGCACGTCAAACTTTGCGTGCCAACGTTATAAAACGGTGTCGAAAGTGCATTGAAGTTGGAGGTCGACACGTGGAACACGACCGCCAAAGTCTTGATCAAGTTGACGTGCTTCTACATACCTAGCAATACCTACCTAAGCTCTTGTTAGAGCTAACTCCAAGTTCTTTTCAGAGCTAAACCAAAGTTTTTTTTTGATCTACACCTAAGCTGTTTTCAGAGCTGCAATTAACTTATTGTTTCTTGACTACAATCGTCAACAAAAAAACAAAAGACACGTGCACAGGCACGTGTCTTCGTCGTCTAAAGGGCGGTCACCGTCTCCGGCGCGCCGCGTAGGCCGCCGGTGTTGCCAGATGTAAGTTTTAATTTTTGAGCGCCAAATAATAAAATTTAGTCGGGAATTTTTTTTTTGTTTTTTTCTGTAATAGAATTACATGATTGTGACCAAATATCGATACTATATCACACCCTTAAAAATCCGACAGGGTTTTTGTTACATATTGTATATACCACATGTCATCAAAATCGGTTCAACGTGATTAATAAACAAACATCCAAACTTTCGCATTGATAATATTAGTGTGAGGTAAGATGGTGTGATGTTAAAGGTCTCATAACATCTTTGCCTGTACATACAAATCAAGAAAACAAACACTAATTAAATATTGCCGGTGAACTTAAGCACTTACCAGGGGCACCTTTGTAAATTGGTCCCTTTCTTTCGGACTGGCTATCATGGCAAGATAGGTTTGTAACACCGTCATTTCTCTTGTATTTGGTCCCCAGCGCTGGTACAGCCGACCAAGGAATTGGTTCATCGTACTGAACACAGCTTCGTCGTCAAGGTGGCAAGGAATCACAAATTCCTTTGGTGGCACGATTTTACAAATACCATATTTTGAAGCTTCGCCTTCAATTGATTTTATGTAAGTGATGGGATCCTACAAATAAAATATTCTTTCAAGTTTTACAGACAGAAGTTTGCTCGAAATTTATATTTAATTAATAGTAAATTAGTTTTTAATACCTGGAACTGTTCCAGTGTGGGTCTGAACACTGGAGCACCTTCCATTTTGGATGAAGGCGACGGGTTGTTTACTTCTGAGTTATTTGCCAGACTTGAAGGTGATTTTAAAGATGAGCGTGTCTTTTTACTATTGGTTTGTTTTGCCTGCTGGTCTCCCGAAGTGGAGGCTACAGGTGAAATTTTCTCGTAGGTGCTAGTTGCTGGTGCCTCATTGGTGTTGTCTGGACCCATCTGTCTCACAGTATCATCAATGATTTCCGTTCCTACTTCGTCGAGTGGAGAGTTAGCAGCAGGGGGCGTCGTTCGATGGTGCTCACCCAACTCCGGGTCGTCTTCTAGATGAAGCAAATATACGATGGGTTGTGGCTCAACAACACCACTAGAAGAAGTAGCAGGCATATCTTTTGAATTATCTGTATTGACTGGTATAGGGGCAGGTTGTTTCCTGCGCCGGCGCGGGGTCTTCGACTGCTTCACTTTCTTTCTGCGTTTGCGTGAAATAGACTTTGACTGAGAAGGCTTCGTTGAGCGCAATCGCTGCCTAGATGTTTCTAGATCAAGCTCCTTCTTGTCTTCGCTAAGACACAGAGATAAATAATCCACTCTTGTTATAATCTTATTAACAATTGTATCCGTACCTTTGTCTGTATCAAGTTGTAATGTCCTTTTTAATGTTCCGAGTTTATGTGCATTTTGAAACATATTTTTTAGCAAGGGCATTTCCATGTTGCTGAGCCATATCGGGCACCTCTTGGTCGTAAGTACATTGCGAACAAGCTCGCGTCCGCGTCTTAATAACTTGATGCCTTCGTCATCAGCATCAAACTCATACTCATCGCGCGGCAGCATTTCCAAAATATCAGGTTCGTTTGCATCGCTCGATGGTAATTGACTGGACACTTGTTTATATATCATTAAAAGATCGCATCGCCGGCACATTCTACAGCAGTCTTTTTCAACGGGCGGGCTGTTTAATAAGTCCTGTAGATTATTAATCATACGAGTAGGGCAATTCTTCGTAAGTTTGACAAAACGAGCGGGCAGATCTGGCATTTTGAATGTATTGTCGCTTGCTATATCCTGTTTTGGAGTGCTTGGTGAATTGTTAATGCCACCCGGGACTAAGTTTTTGTGAGTATTTAAACTAATGCGTCTGCTGCCTCCGTAGGTACTTACATCGATGACGCATGCAGGAGTAGGCAATATGCTGCTGCCAGGAACAATGGTATTGGTTTCCCCAAGAGCAGCGGTAGGAGATGTGTCGTTTTCTAAATTGCTGAGAGCTGCGTTATTCACTTGGTAGTGGTGGGTTCTGACCCAATCAGCTGTTTGTTCATATGTCGCACTTAGTGGTAGTAACAAATCACCGTTTTCTAGAACAAAGTATTATGTCACATTTTAAAATGTATCTTCATTCTACTTCCGAATATTTTTTTTTATTATTTTAAGTAATGGTTAGATCGCAGATAAGCGCTGGAGTAAACGTGTTTTAGAGTGTAGACCACGTTTAGCAAAGCAGAGTGGCGGCTAGATGGAGCGACGATTTGCGTAAGGTACGCAAATCGTCGCGACTGGATGAGAAAAACTGAAGATAGGGCGGCTCTGTGACGCACCTCGGGAGAGATCGACGTCCAGCAGTGGACTAAGCTGCTCTAGGTTGATGATGATTAATAAGATCATACAAAAATGTTGTCCATAATTTGTATGTTATGTTAGCTTTATAATTGAATAACTGTTTTTAGGCTACTACCAAATTAGAACTAATTGTTAACACAGGAACCAGATATTCGTATATCATGTACTTAATTATTAATTTGAGTCATTTGGTAGCCGTCACTAATACAGCCTAGTATCCAGTATAGCCACATAGTAGATCTCGAGAAATGCCGACAGTCTTGACAGTGTCACGACAGCCTATGGAGGCAAGGTTGTCGCAATTAAACATTATGAATAATATACAATACCTAATCATAAATATCGTTTCATATGCGAAGGCACTTTAAATTTAAAAAATAAATAATGTAATGTAAAAATATAATTATTGCAAGAAAAGTGGAAACATTTAAGTTTTTTCCCCCACAGCTAATAACCAAACCATGAAATATAAGTTCTTTAGTTAATTTTATATTTGTTCTTTGTGCATTGTGTGTGTGTGTGTGTGATCCGCAATCAGTTGGAGGACTAGAGGCGGATGGGTTAATGGATTTTTAACTTTCGGGATCAAGACACATTAGAATTGTCAAGAAGGACCTTGACAGTACAAAAAACATTATTTGTCATGGCAGTATATCTGTACACTCATTCCGAGAAAGTGCTTATGAATGTAATTTTTCATGAAAAAGTGAAACTTGGTTCTTATTAATTATTCTTATTGTTATCTGTATAGATAAAATTGTAATTATAGAATTGGCAATATGTCGTTGATTTTTAGACTTCCTGAGTAGAAAGTACAAAGTTATCACGGCATGCAAAATGATAGACGTAAACTAGGACATAACAAAAACAAAACACGGTAGCCCTGAAAATCGTGTCACGAACTCTTAAGACAACGGCGCTTAGCAGTTCGGACTAAACCTTCCCGCGTCTCTCCCCTCACAACCCGCACGCACTGTCTAGACCTGTCTAGACGTCTTCGTCAGAATATCACTATGAATTTATAGACTGTGATAGTAGTATGTATAGCTATAACAGTAAGCGTTCAATTTTAACATCAAGTAATCAGTTTCCGTGTTACAAATACTTTTCAGAGTCGGTGATGATGAGGGTAACTTACCTTACTTTTTGACATATTTAGATATAAGTACATTTGTTTTGTTTTATTTTATTATTTTTGACATGTACGAGTATGTGATAGTTTTAAATATTGTAATTTGTAAATATGATGTAATTTCAAACACGATTATCTGATTGTTACTGAATAAATAAATGAAATGAAATACCTGGTTCATCATCGTCGTATCTTAGATTTTCTAATTCTTCTTCTGTATCAAAACCGTAGAGTGCCACTGCGAAAGATAAATGCAATTAGAATCAAAGATTTAGGGCGACTTGCGCAGCGATGCCTAAACGTATTTAGTGGCTAAATGTGATTGAATGAGTTGTCAAAGCATAAAAACACGCCATATTTAAACATGTTTAGTTGCTAAATACGTTTAGAGGTCGTTGTGCAAGCCGGGCTTACTGTTTTGTTATTTATGTCTGTCAAAGATATGTAAAGCACAGCTGAATCTTCTTATCTTTAATATTTATATAAAACAAGGTCGGGTTTGTTCGAACACTTATAACTCGAGAACGGCTGGACCGATTTTGATGATCTTTGATTTGTTGGAGTTGTCTCCGCCCAGAATAGCAGAATAACTATAAAAATATTGGAAAAGTTCACGCAAAAAGAAATTATGAAGAAAATTATATTCCTCATACATAATGACGGCAGATTTTAAATTCTACCGGGGTGACGTAAATTGACAGCCCGCCTGATATGCATTTCAAGGCGGTACAAAGTTCGTCGGGTCAACTAGTATAGACATGGAAATGACGCGTGTAAAACTTACTTTGTGATGAGATAGATGAAAATGCCGACAGAAACCAGATCGCTTGTATCTACAGCGCGTGTATCTGCTCTTTTTTCATGTGGTTCGTTGTTTGAAGCATTTTTCGCTATTGGTTTAGTCGTTCTTAATCGGTAGCCAAGCCGCTCTTGGTTATTTTCGGATTTTCGTTTGGAAGCATTAAGTCTTTTAGTTGTGTTCAAAGTTGAGTACTTAGTACGGGATTCACTTTCCACCTCGTAATCGGGATCTCGTATCCTTGAATCAATTGAGATGGGAATAGAACTGACGTCCGATATACTTCCGTATGCGAAATTATTGTCTCGATAAGTTTCATTAAATCGCCTCAAGCGAAGTTGCATGCTCTGCTTTAATTGTTTTTCTGGGCAGATAGCACATAATTCCTTATTTAACTCTTCTAGGCTTGTATCAGGCGGTCGTTTCTTTGATTTTATCACGGATGATGAAGGGATGGTTTTGGGCGACAAACTGGACGCAGAAGAATGGACTTTCTTTTTTTGTTGAAGATATTTCCCTCCCTTTTGATTTTGACTGGAACAAGCAGTCACCGCGCACGAATTGTCGAACGTTACAGTCATTGCCCTTATAACCTCTGGTGATTCTTCAATGGCTACTGATACTGTTTTGTTAGGCGTTAAGCTTTTAGAGGAATCTATACTGACTTTACTTTTTTTACATTTTTTGCTGACGGCTGTTTGCGGCTTTGTCTTTTTCAATACGCCTTTTAAAGGGATAGATGGCTCGGTGGGTTCCTCAACTGCTGCCGTCACTAAATAGCTTAACGGTATATTGTCTTCGCCGCTTTCGCTTACGCTTTGTCTTCTATTACGCAGGCAATATGTTTTTTTTTGGTGGTGTTTTCAAACTACTTTTGTCTTTTATCTTTTTGTTCGGTGTTTTTTTCTTGTAGTCCTCCGTATTGTATTCCAACCTTACAACAGGTAGAATCTCATGAAAATGACCTCCTGAAAATGGAAATGAGAAAAGAAGTGATAGTTTAAACTGAAAATGTGTAATATAACACAGTGAACTTTAAATCACTGTTTTCATAGAACAAACGTTGTTCAGACCGTAGTCTGAAGCTATACACCGGCAGAAGGCCATGCTCCGAACAACGTTTATTTTGGAAAAACAGTCATTAAAGTTCACCGTTTAAGTAAGGGAATGCAATCATCGAAACTTTTCGATAATCGATTTTAGTCCGATTTTTATCGTTTTTTTTTTCGATAAATACAGAGGATTACCGGTTTTTTGAAGTAGGAAGATGACATAATTTTTTCTGTTTAACTGACTTGTAAAATAGATTGGTTCATTCAACACTACTGAATATATTAATTAATATTATTCCACACATTTATTACTTAACACAGGCTTTAGGCATGGACCTTTATAGGCATTACAGACCGGCATTACTACCGGGACCGAAGCCAACGAGTAAGAGCCTTGTTTGTTTTAATAAAAATCACTTTGTCAAGATGGAGGTGAGACATATGGTAGTACTATTGCAACACATGGATCAGAATTCGGGATATTGTTAGAGTAATGCTTATGAAATAGTAAAATAGTACGGGTTATCAGAGAAATAAGATACGGAACCTGCCAATCCTGTAATATTAAGAATGATTGAGGCAGGTGGTGACTAGCCGTCCACTAAACAGGCCCCCATAAATGCCGCCAATAGAAGGCAGCGTAAGGGGCAACGTTGGTGTGGGCGGTTAAAGGGTTTTGAGAGGTGTGCTTCAGTTTCACTAAGCGCTACTAACACTAAAGCCGGTTTATGCCTAACACTTCAACCCTTGGAGCACAGGTTCCGCTCTTGCGCCTCCACCCTTGACCCTTACCTTTATTATTATATTATATATTATTATTATTATTTATTATATATTATTGAATAATTTTTGAAAATTTTCGACTTGAACAGCTTAAAAAATTCTTTAAAACAAAAAGTAGTAAACTTTCTTGAGGTTTTTTTTCTACTGAATTTTTATGAGTTGTTCTTTTATGCATAAAATAATCAGCTACGTTACTTTGATGAAAACTATGAAAATATTGGTGTAAAGTCAAAAAATTACATTCTGTGAATTATGACTTAAATTTTCAACTTTAAATTAAAAATCTTAACAAGTGATTTCATGGTTCTTAAATAAGTCTTAAGAATTTTCCAGACTCTCAGCTTTTATAATCATTAAAAAAAAGTAATACTTAATGGGCTACTTTGGCGAAAATTGGCCTTCAAAGACGGCGAGGTGGAAAATTCTTAATATTAGCTATCTGATTAGAAAATAGATTTTGGCCATTTTATTATTCCTAAGATTAATTCGTTTGTTAACTAACCAAAAATGACTGCAGGGAAGCTTTTCCGGGAAGATTATGATTACGAGGCAGGCAAGACTGGCCCAGCAGAACACAATAGATCAACCCTCGCGCCGCAACCTCCTCCACATCGATCTCACCAAAAAACCGCGGAACATACATGGGGGTGATTCGGGTACCCCAAGGGGTGTTCTATCTCTGGACTTTCGCTTGACACTATTTTTTGGAACAGTCTGTAATATCTTGTAACGTTACAACAGAAACGTGGTAACAGTACAAGTTCTAGTATCCGTCTTTTGTGCCTTAACTTTCTACTGTACATCACACTAATATTATAAAGTATATGCTACTCTAACAAAATGTTTAAAGGCCAAGTGCCTCGTTTTATTTTATTCACTTAGACTTGGCTCTTTATTTGATCTCACGACTTTTTGAATCGAGAATTGGCACGTATTTACAGAATGTTTTTGTTGGGATTATATCTTCTTCAACTTACTTTCTAGAGCAATCTCATGAAGATCTCATGAGACTCAGAAGGTTGCAGGTTAGATTCCCACCGAGTATCAATGTTGTAGGCTATCGTCATCGTCCACAGTCCGACTTCACCCACTGCTGGGGGCCATCCCAAGTTTGTTCTTCATCTTTCTCATGTTGTAGGTACTTACAAAAAAAAATGGAATCTCAGTAACAAAAAAAAATCAAATATTACCTTCCCATTTTGCTGAGCTTTATGTCAGACATTAATCATCAAAAGACAGGTTGTAGAGGCTATGCTGATGGGGATATGCCCTTCTAAAACAAAAACAACCATTCAAAATATCAAATCAAAAATCAGAACATAATTCTAATCTCAAGCTAGAAATGATCTTAGCCGATGACTAGGATGATTACAAAAGTAGGATAGTTTTTTTTTTCGGTAAATTAAGTATTTTGCCATAAAATATTAACATATACAATATGTAACAAAAACCCTGTCGGATTTTTAAGGGTGTGATATAGTATCGATATTTGGTCACAATCATGCAATTCTATTACAGAAAAAGCAAAAACAAAAATACCCGACTAAATTTTATTATTTGGCGCTCAAAAATTAAAACTTACATCTGGCAACACCGGCGGCCTACGCGGCGCGCCGGAGACGGTGACCGCCCTTTAGACGACGAAGACACGTGCCTGTGCACGTGTCTTTTGTTTTTTTTTTGTTGACGATTGTAGTCAAGAAACAATAAGTTTATTGCAGCTCTGAAAAGAGCTTAGGTGTAGATCTGAAAAAAACTTTGGTTTAGCTCTGAAAAGAACTTGGAGTTAGCTCTGACAAGAGCTTAGGTAGGTATTGCTAGGTATGTAGAAGCACGTCAACTTGATCAAGACTTCGGCGGTCGTGTTCCACGTGTCGACCCTTAGAGCAGTAAACCAACCGGAGGCGCCACGCGCGCTAATTTCTATACAAAAAAGTCTGCCGTTTTCGGCGCGGGGGACGAGGCAACGCACACAAGTAGGTACTGTTAACACAAATGCATTTTTTCGATACGTCACTACACACACACACACTACAAAATTATCAAACACCAGCATAAACTATACTCACACAAGTATAAACACATACACAGACAACCTGTCCGTGAAAGAGATGACGTCAGCTCGAAGTAAACATTGATAGTGCGAGGAACACATCGATAATAAATAATAAACTTATCGCTATTTTGTGGTGAAACAGAGAATACAAAAACAACTTTTATAAAATAGTTTATTTGTAAAAATTATGTAAGCGTTACAGTTATTGCAGTTGTATCGCGCGCATTAGCAAAATGTTCATTATTTTTAGAAACACTATTGATTCTTAAAATGAATAAGTTTTGTGTATATGACATGTACATATACATACCTAATACATTTCTTAGGGTCAGTCCTTTTAGACAAGTAACTTATTTTAATGTTACTTTTGTATGATATTGTATTACATGTGATTTTTGTGTATATGTACTTTTGTATGGCCGTTTTCGCAAGTTCAATATTATGCATAACAAAATCATTATCAAAGTAGTGACTTTCGATGTTTCTGAACAGTTGTCTACCAACATAATCTTGTAACACTTTATTTGTAACCCATTGGGGCGTACAAGAGCGGCTAACTTTTTTGTCATGAGACAAGTGCTTCCGGATTTCCACTTCGCTAAGACGACATAAATCAATAACTTCCTTAGAAGTTCTAGAATCGGATACCTTAGAAGGGATGCCACGTACCTGTGGTACCTATGCGGTTACAGTAGTAGCGGCACTTACAGTCTTTGACAGCATGTACAACGCATACCAAAATCTATTAATTTTAGTACATAGACGGCCTTATTCCAAAACGCAGACTAAAAATAATACTAGGTTTAAACCTAGTCCAGAGACTAAAATAAGCTTTATTACAAAACGAAGTTTAGCACTAAAACCATGAATATGGTTGAGGGTTTGTGTTGCCAAGGCAAGATGTCCTACCTTAGCCCCAGGATAGATGAATAGGTTCGCCTGGTAAATAATACACTTAGTCCACAAGATATCGTCGATGATAGTTCTTTTTATTTATCACTTCACACAAGTCAAATTAACCAGCATAGAATGTTAGAACACAAGCACAAAAGATCGACAGCCAACAGCTATGAATATGAGCACATTGAAGGAATGATAGTAGCAAGTTCACAGGAGAGATTCGTAAAGCGAAGGATGATACCGGAGAGGACGCGGGAGCGTGAGCGTCGGCCACGGATACCGCGTCGTGAAGTCGACTGGCACTCGACTGGCGGCCGCGCATCGCTCTGAAGTTCGAGCGGAACAGGTGCGCGCAACGGAAATTAACGGAATGCGTAAAATACAATGTCCAACGCATACTACGGGTTACGCCTGACTATGCTTGGGAATTTATTATTTTAGTGTACTATTTATTTGTTTTGTCTATGATAGTAGTTCAGTAGGTTAGATTAAATAAATGTATATTTGTAGGATGTATATACATAATGTAAATAGCTAGACGTATTAATATCGGGAAAGTAGGGTGTTCCCTACAATGGTCTAAAGATAAACTCCCGAAACCCCTAGTTATCTTTGATTTTTCTTGCTTTGAGGTTAACTTTGATTTTATTTTTGTGTTACGTTTTGATAAATAATTTACCGAAATGGGTATTAACATGATCGCCTTGATTGATTTAGAAGATATCGACATGCTGGAGACGTTCCGGTGATCTGATAGACATCGTCACAGAGTGAATCCTTTCTAATTACCTATGTGATGAAGATTTTAGTGGATTTATTACGTGAAGATTTGTCTCACGATCTTGAGCCCGAAATCAAAGTTATTTGCGCGCTTCACAATTGGGTTCGCCATGAAGTGTCTATAACCTGGTAATACAAAGTTTTATAAAAACTAATTGAATCAATTTACTAATACATACATTATTATTGTTCATTCTAGATTCAAGACAATACTGCTGATTTACATGGTGTATCTCAACCAGCAAAACATGCTCAAGCAAACAGCAAAAAAAAAGCTGTCAGCAAAACATGATTTATAAAAATGCCTGCAACTTTAGGCCAGCAAGAAGAGAGCATAAGAAAATTCCGCACAATAGCGAATTTGATGTTCTTCAATTAATTTACAGGTAATTTTGATTTTAGTTTGTTACTGTCTAATAAAACATACATACAATCACACCTATTTCATGAAGGGGGACTAAACTAATCTAGACAAATCTATATAATACAGGGAACTAGATAAATCTTAAAAATTTTACAACTATGGTATAAAACAAAACATTATGGAAAGATTATAAGTACTAAAAAGTGTTAACTTTTCAGGTAGTTTGTGATGCTGATCTGAAAACTATGAAAATGGTGGCCAGGTAGCGTGGCAGTGTGCATGACTTCAAGAATATTCTGGGAATGCAGATTAAATCAAGAGATATGAGGCTGATGCATTCTTTGACATATTACAGGGAGACAGTGGTTATCCATGTACTTATTTACCATTATGTGTATTTATTTACCATTGCTGAATCCCAGAAGTCCCAAAGATGAAAACTGCAATAAGTGCCATATCCATACCCGGAACACAGTGGAAAGATGTTTTGGTCTATCGAAGAAACAGTTCCGTTGTCCTTCACAATATTGCCACTGGCATGAAAGAAGACCTGTTTCCTGGTGAGGAGGATAGGAGTGAGCTGACTTTTTCAAGGGAACCCATGCCGATACTAAGGTATATTCATAACACAGTACAGGGGAATACTAGGAGAATCCAGTTTATTGAAACTCATTTTTAATGGAATGTCTTAAATAAATATGTATTTTATTTTTATTCTATATATGGTAAATTTTTTAATGATGGTGTCATAATAATAGTCATTTATTGATAATAATAAAATTATAACGTCTTTTCTTACATTCTAATAAAGCTATTTCTAATTCAATTTTTTTTTATTTCCCGCAATTCTGTGTTTTTTTAAAGTCCCTTTGTACTGGCGCATTTCTTCAGTTCTGTAAAACAATAAAAAACATTGTAGGAAATTTCATTATCTAGTTAAAAACGTATGAAGGGAAACAAAGTAATATAGGTACTTATTAGGTATCTAATTGTGCTTACAAGACTTACCTACTTTCTCTTCATAACTCCAGTTTTCACTCCTTTTTCTCTTCATTTGTTCCATTTTTTTACACCAACACGATCTCAACTCAGGTTAATTATGTACAAATGGATGTATTGGTATATTTGTTCAAGCTCAAGTTGAATCGCCTAGGATTCCCCCGAGTGTTGAAGAAGTCTTCAAAACTTTCAAGTGGTTTCTCAACAAAGCTCCATCTCAAATATTGTTTTGATTGACATGGCCTGACAGATGGTCTCGAATTTTGCGTGCATGATGAAACTTCACTCCATTACAGGCATGAGTTATTCAAGAAATGATAACAACTCTTTTAAAAAAAACTTTCAAACAATAAATCGCCCGTGTTTGAGAGACTATAACATATTTTAGTAACAAATAGATTAATAATCTATCATTAAACATATTTCTTATCATTTTACATCTTAAAGAAAATATCACATTTATTGAAACGGAATGTTGCATCGAATGGTTGCAGAATGAATGAATGATGCATTAGTCTTCAAGGAATTTAGTCATGTCAATTTCTTTAATTGCATGTCCAGAATAATTAATGTCAACATCAGATACTTTTATAGATCTATTTCTAAAAATCATAAAATAAGTTTTAGTCAAATTAATTTCCATTTTATTATATTACACAATGTATAATTAATGTCAAGTTGTAGGTCAGTTTGTCAGTACCTGTAAAGAGGTTAGTACTATCATCTGCAAATAGTGTCGTATGATGGTTTGTTATTTTGGGAAGATCATTAATGTAGGTGTAGGTGATAAATAGTAAAGGACCTAGCACACTACCTTGAGGTACGCCAAATTTGACTGTCCTAAGTTCTGACCGATGTTTTATTCGTTTCTTTAGTTTAGGACATATCCTTGTAATTTCCGTTGCCTGTTTTTTGTCACTAAGGTAGGTTTCTACTACACTTCTAAGTATGTGTGAATCTAACCTGGTTGTGATTACTTGTGATGGTCAAAGTTACGCCATTTTGATTGGTAGAGCTTCAGACGCTGGTAAATAACACAACAAAACACAATGGGGCGGTGCAGCCTTTTGAACTTTTGGTCACAAACAAACTTCAATGACAACACGCCATTGGATGTATTCGGATTAGCGAACACCGGCACGGCATGGCGGCGCAGTAACTTTTTAACTCCTTGCGACAGCAGACAGACAAATACAATCACTTACCAATAGTTTCTTGTCTTCTCACCTAGCATAGCAGTTAGGCACTAGTTTCTCGGTTTTTTTTCAAAATAAAAAAAAAGCGCAAAGGAGATCAATTCTGACGCGAGTGAGCTTAGCAAATGCAAATGTAACGAGCAACGACGAGCGAGAGCATAACAAAACAAAGGAAAAGGATCCATAGAGACAACAGACCACAGACCAACAAGTCTTCACAACCCGGAAGTCAGGCAGTTACCGTACCACGGCCGTAAAATTATCGTATAAGGATCAAAATTATCGTATCCATCAGGATATTGACTTATTTGACATTAAAAAAATCATAAGAAACCTATTAATAATATGTTGCAAACGCTTTTTGTAGTTTAAATCTTGTATACTTCTGTTTTTCAAAATAAATAAAAGTAAAATCTTGTACGATAATTATCATGCGGTTCCTAACGATGCCACAACAATTTTTTTGTTTCTTTACCCTTTCGGGCAGACTAAAGTCCTACACCATACCGCCTAAAATAGTCTGGCGTAGGAGGAACCATAGATCAATGAGGGCTTTTCATCTCCGATTTAATAAGAAAAAACGTGTTCCAACTAGCGTAATAGATGGCGCCGTCTGGAGATGCATCGCCAAAAAATATGGTATAGCTTGGCAAAAAAGAGTAGAAAATCCGGAGGCCGCCACTGTGCTGCTCTTATGGCAACCCGCTGTGACCGTATAGCGTACGCGTACCAACCTATAGTCTTGATACTTTTGTTACTATTTTTTTGTACATATAGTTTATTTATTAAAATCAGTAAATATCATTTAATTAAACAATAATTTATTACCTAAAAATAAATATATTATGCTAGTAGGTAATACTGTGTTTTTAAAATTTTCTCTCTATTTTTTTCTAGGATTAAAATAAGACGCAGATACAATGTTATTGTAATTAATCTAATATATTTTCCTCCAAATATTCCACCCCCTCCATTTCATCCGAGTCTTGGCTAGAGTTAGCCGCATATTCGTCTAAATCGTTCTCCGATTCAGAGGAACTACTATCGTCTTCGAGGTTTATTATAATTCGCTCCATGTCTTCGTACATAGTTAGTTCCTGCTCGTAATAATCTTTTTCTATTTTGATTACATGCTGGCATGAATTCTTCCAATCTTCCTCCGTAATTGATTGGAATGCGCGCTCAGCTGCTTCCTATAAAGACGAAACATTTTAATTAAACCTTTATCAACATTAAAAGTAAAACATCAATATAATATCTCTCAATATCATACTTTAATAAGCCAAACTGTACCTTTATGTCGATCGAGCCTACATTTTGGGCTGCAATTTTATGTTTCGCTATTCCCCAAATCAGCTCAATAGGATTCAGATCACAGTGGTGAGGTGGAAGTCTTACCACTGTATGTCCATGTTCTCCTAACAGCTCGTCTATTTCAAATTTCGGCTCGGGCTTGTGCCGTTTGACCAGCATCAACAGCTGTGGCTTTTTCAACGACACATCAAATGGAATTCCATTTTTGAATAACCATTCCTTTATATCGGCTACTTTAGTAGCAGAGGTAGGCGCTTTGTTCAATACCACGGAATGATACGGCGCATTATCCATTACCACAATAGATGCAGGTGGTAAATTTGGAATCAACCTATCTTCAACCCATTTTTGAAAATTGGTTTTATTCATTTCCGAATGGTAGTCGGCATTTTTATTTGTTCCAGTAAATATGAGCAAAGCATTAGGAATAAACCCTTTTTCACTGCCAGCATGAACAATAATATAGCGTTTACCCTTTGAAACATTCTGCTTTACTCCACTTACATCAATCGACTGCCAGCACTTTTTTAATTTATACGATTGGTGAACGTAGCTTTCATCGAGGTAAACTATGGGCTTTCTAAGCTCTTCGGGCAAATTTCTATTGCTGATAATTTTATTTAAATACGCTGCCCGTTTCGCTGCTATATTCGGCCGTTCAATTAATGCACTTCTTTCTGACTGACATCTTTTATATTTGAATCCTAGGGCGATAAGTATTTTCCGTAAATGCTCACGGCTTCCGTCATATCCCAAATCTTCTCTTACTACTGGTAGTACTGGCGTAAGGTTGGTACCTGAAAATAAAATAACTATGTAAAAATTTTAAATTTGAAAGTTGCAGTGACGTGTCAAACGAATGAACACTGCTAGTACGTATTATTTATTCAGTTAAATTTTAATACCAATAATAATAATGATAAATGTACCTGTTTTCTCACAGTGTAAAAAAATTGAACTTTTTGTCTGATGGCACATAAGTCAAAGTTATCCAACTGTTTTTTAGGACGACCTTTTCTATTTTTTCCGGGTGTAGAAAATACGACTTTGTTTCGATCTCCTTCCAGCACGACTCTTCTTACAGTGCTTACTGATTTACCTGAGGTGAATAAATAAATATACAAACAAAATATTAATAAAAATACATTTTTGGTAAATTTCTAATTGTAATGATTTTCATTCAACAATAAAGTTATGTAGAAATCGAATTTAAATTTAGGTACATATTGCAAAGTACGCCACTCAAGTATCAACACTGATCTGTCGCACTATACCAAAGTAATGTTAGACAAAATGTAAACATAACCTATGTGCTCGATGATTATTGTTCAAAATTCCACTTATTTCGTATGCAAGCTATTCAAAACAGAATAGCATTCATCAATTTACACTTAATTCATCTAAAAACAACAATACAAACAGTTACATACCTGTCATATCAGCGGTTCTTTGGTAAACATCGTTGAGATCGGTAAGAATGGTTTTGGTCTCTTTTTCTGCCAAACATCGCCTATAAACCTTATAAATAATTTGTCTGCCAGCACTTCGGATGGTTTTATTCATTTTTAAGTTAGTTTTATCACGCTTTTATGGCACAAATTATAAATTGTATAAACTTCCGAACTTTGTTTACTTCAAACAATTCAAACGTCATCATTTTTTAAATGTTGCCAGCAAACAAAAAAATTAGTTCCGTTTCTACTCATTTTTGCTACACTATATGTATGGTAGATATCCCAGTCTCATGGACAAAATCTGTCTAAAACAATTTCACTTCTTCAGAGAAACAAACCAAATGTTTGTATTTTATATTTATTTGAGATAACAAACAAGCCTAAATATTATCTACTAGCATAATTATTACAAGATGTCTTACTACAGGTATAACCAGCACCGTTGTCCACAGATTACATTAGACAAATGGTGGGCATGAGTGTATACAATATTAAATACATATAAAAAAATATAAGTATGTATATAAATGAACCTATATTATGCAGGTAAGCAAGTGCCTAGGTACCTACATACCTACACAATACAGGTTCATATTTAGTATTGAGTAACTTAGTCGCTATTAATTTAAATTGAAATGAGACAATCAGGCAGGATTGGCTGATTGATTGCTTTCTTAGTTTGCAGTTGCAGTTTGTTTGCTTTGCAGTAGCTAGTGAGGCGATCAAGATCATGTTGCAATTTGTAACAGTCATCAGCAGAAGTGATTTCACGGTAAACCTTAAGATCGTCTGCATATAAAAGAAAACATGTGTGTTTAAAACAATTACTAATGTCGTTAACAAAAAGTACAAAAACAATGAACCCATTATCAATCCTTGAGCCACGCCAGAAGTGAAGATGTTAGAGGTGAAACCATTGATAGCAACGCGTTGCATTCTATTTCTTACGTAAGAGGAGAACCATCTCAGAAAGTTACCGCGGATGCCATTGAAGGCTAGGTTCTTCAAAAGTAGCTCGTGGTCCACTTTATCGAAAGCCTTGCAAAAATCAGTATATACTGAGTATGTACTGAGTGGTAATTGGTATATAAGATGAGATTACTAATGGTAGAATGTTTCTTAACAATACCGTGTTGTTCTTGAATTATAATTTTATGTTAGCTGGGGTACACACTTTTTGGGGGGATTTAAGTCTTTGCCGGTATAATAAGAATTCCTCGTAATGAGATATAGTTTTATATTTTTTCCAAAGGATCCAAGCCTTTTCCTTATCTTTAAACACATGAATGAGCGGTCGTGAGAACCAGACTGGATACTGATTTGATTTTATCGGACGTAAAGGCATATACAATTTTATAATATTATAAATCTATTCATAAAATATATGTTGCCATGGCAATGAGTTTTCATAGCTTGTTTTTAGAACTACTAACAGATGGCGCTGCTCCGTCAAGCACTAGAGATGGAACGTTCCACGAGTGGCATGTGTAAAATCATATTATTTAAAAAAATCCCCACATAACCTGTTAAAACTCATTCAAATGAAACCACTTTCGGTATTCATCGTATATCGGTCGTAGTCATCGGGTCTGCTACAAATCATAGTCATTCGCATTACTTCGGAATTCATCAGGGGGTTTTGTTGCCCGTGATTTTTCCCATGTGAAATAGCACTAGCAAGAATAGCGAGTGTGATATTACGGCATTCTGTAGAAAAATCATTGCTTGTGATTTTTCACGTATGAAATAGCATAAAAAAAATTAAATTTTTAATCAATCTTGTTTTGAAGTCCTAAAATATCAATGAAAAAGCCTGTATACAATATGTAACTAAATCATATTCATTCATCATGTAAGTAGGTACCTGCTACACTGACTAAGCGACATCGTCGCAAAGGCGCCGCCGATTTACGTTAAAAATTGTTTATTGTAAATGTATCGATTACTGGATAAATATTCACGCTACCAGTATAATTCCACCTCTAAAATCAGTTAATACGATTCCGGACGTGTGTTTTAAATTAATGTCGTACATAACAAAACAGTTTGTAGGTATATAATATACATGTATAGTTAACAAGAACACTGTCACTTTATTGCGTTTAATGAAAAATGCTCATGAAACAGAATATGCTCCTAAGAGAAGAAATCACCAAATCGTAAATGACGATTTCATAACATTGGTCCAAATGGAAATTTAACAAAGAATTTAACGAAGTTAACAAAGATATTTCAATAGGTCATGCATTAGATAAATTATGACCATATAGATTTTTGGTGTAATCATTTAGGGGAGAAGTAATGTGTAATAATGTGTCATGTTTTGTTCTCAGAATTAGGAAGAATTAATGTTTTGTTAAGTTTTTTATTGTAAATGATAACTATACTCTATTCTATAAGTACTATAAATAACATCTAAACATCATTGGTGGTACTGTTTGTTGAGTTTTTACCCATCGTACCACTGGGTGTATGGTCGGTTGTACGGTGGGTCAGAAGGGACCATTTTTATCCCATGGATAAAATGGTTTATGGGATAAAAAGTAGCCTATGTGTTAATCCAGGTTATAATCTACGTACATACAAAATTTCATCGAAATCGGTTCAGCCATTACGACGTGCTTGAGTAACAATTCATCAGTTATTAATGATCTTCCCCATCTTGGGACGATCGTGAGGTTGTATTGTTTGCAGACGACACGTCACTTTTATTTAAATTAAAGCGACGACAAACCGATTTTGATGATGCAATCTCTAAGGTGGTAAAATGGTTCAATGTAAACAATCTACCTACTTCTAAATTAAAAGAAAACAAAGTGTATTAGATTTATACTACCTAATGTTACACAAGCTAAAGCAGATATAAAAATCAAAGACGAGGAGTTGGCTCTTGTGAACACCACCGTATTCTTAGGTATTAACCCTAGATAATAAGCTTCAATGGGGCCCTCACATTGATGGGGTGTCGAAGAGACTTAGTTCTGCGGCATACGCAGTCAAAAAGATCCGTCTTTATACAGACGTAGACACAGCTAGACTAGTTTACTTCAGCTACTTCAATTTCATAGGTAAACACCTAATATTTTGTTCTAAAACTAAGTGGTACATATATCATCATCATCCACAGCCCATAAGTCAATTCAATTCATAAGTACTACCCACTGCTGGGTGTAGGCCTCCCTTTGTAAACGCCACCCTTCCCGGTCCTGTCCTGCGCGCATCCTGGAGTTGCCCGCGACTTTCTTTATGTCGTCAACCCACCGCGCCTACGGACGTCCTGGACTTCTTAGGTCTGTTCTTGGCCACCATTCGGTCAAAGATTTACTCCACCTGCCGTCACCTCGTCTAGCCAGGGGTCCTGCCCAGTTTCACTTTAGTATCACCACCCTTGTTCCTACGTCTTGGACTTTCGTCTGGTGTCGGATTTCGGTATTGGGAACTCGATCCAGCAGGTTGATGCCGAGCATGGCGCGCTCCGTGGCTCTCTGTGCAACTCGTACTTTGTACAGTTTTCTTAGTGAGTGCCCATGTTTCGGCACCGTAAGTCATTTTTGGCAGGACACAATGGTTATACCGACGGGTTTTCAAGCATTGTGGGATCTTCTTTGACCGAAAAACATCTTCAAGCTTTCCAAATGCAGCCCACCCGTGTTGTATTCGTCTAGAGACCTCCTTATTCTGATTTTCTTTACCAAAAGAAAGAATATGTCCAAGATCAAGGTATTTGTCGACTACTGCCAGCTTCTTGCTTCCCACCATCACTTCTGAATTCGGTAATACGGCAGCATTTGTCATCACCTTCGTCTTGGTCTTAAGGCCCACTACCAAAGAAGCATCGTGCAATTGCTGGATCATAAGTTGGAGCTCTTCTATATTATTGGCAAAAAGAACGAAGTCATCTGCAAACCTAAGGTGCGACAAGAAGACACCATTAATTTTGATACCACTAGAGTCCTATGCAAGCGTCATGACGTCTTCTAGAACCGCGATGAAGAGCTTGGGTGAAATAGTGTCTCTTTGCCGCACCCCCCTGTTGATGGTGATGGGGCCAGTAGGAGCATGGAGTCGGACCTACATTGTTGACGAGCCATATAACTCCCGCAACACGTCCACATACCGAGCATCTACATGGCAGCTATGGAAAGAGTTGAACATAGGCCAGTGTTCGACACTGTCAAAAGCTTTCTCGTAGTCGATAAAGGCTAAACACAACGGCCGGTTATACTCTGAACTCTTCTCCATCAGTTCCTTTACGGTGTGGATGTGGTCTATCGTGGAAAAGCCATTGCGGAAGCCGGCTTGCTCAGGGGGTTGGAACTCATCCAGCTGGCGGGTAAGTCTATTGCATACTACCTTGGAGAACATCTTATATAATTGAGATAGTAGACTTATGGGGCGATAATTATTCAGTTTAGAACTATCTCCTTTTTTGTGCAATATTGTAACAGTTGCATTTATCCAAGCTTTCGGTGTTTTGGTGTGAAACAGCATATTCTATAGATGAAAAATGTCAGGTGACGTGACATTTTTCATCTATAGAAGTGCTTTTTCCACCTCACAAGGTAGTTTAGATGGTAGGTTTTCGGTGGGTGGTGCTCTGGGGTCATTTGGTGAATTTGATTCAAATTATTTTGAAGTATATTAAATTAAATGTACCTATATTAATTAATGCCGTAGCATCATGCTGAGCTGAGTACCAATTCATCCCCACACAGAGCTCTTTGATTTGTTAGTTTGTTAGTGCTTAGTTTCGATTTTATTGTTGTTGTGTTTATTTTTTTTTTCTTTATGACTGTGTGGATTTATGAATAAAATGTTTTCTTTCTTTCTTTCTTTTAAATTAAATAGTCATTTATTTCAGATATCCATGATCCATATTGTTACGCCGAGGCTGTTAAACAATGAGTAATAATCGTAACTTCTCGAACGCTTTTGTCTTGCTGTGTTATTGTTGTTATCGTCTGCGATTGCGCACAATGGGAATTGACCATTCTGTCGAAACACCGACCCTTTCGTGGGACGATCGAGATCGTTCTCGAACAATCGAAATCTGTGCGATATAAATAGGCCGGAGAGATGGCCGGACGGTCAGTCAGTCAGTGAGTCTCAGCGAGGCCCTGGAGGACTGACGTGGAGAAGGGTCTCGCGTAAACAGTAGTTGCTCGCGAGTCAGTCTGGATTTTGCTATACGTGCGAACATTTCGGTGACTTTAAGTGGTGCAACAGTGGTGTGAATTAGTGTGTTGTGATTACGTGTGACCAAGTTCGTGTATTCATCGTTCTAGTGTTGAATAAAAGTGTTATTTTGGTTAGATAGATTTCCATTATTTTATCCCGAACCCTCAGCTCGTAACAATTTGGTGTCAGAAGTGGGATAAAATTATGCCGGTTCTACCAAAGGATAACGTGGACGGTGTCAGGACGAGAGGTCAACGACAACAGGAAATGGATGAAAGGCGGTTTGGGGAGTCTCCGGTTCAAGAAGCTCGGCAGAGTCGTCAGCCGATAGAGATGGAATCAGCCGCCGCCGAATCATTTGGATCTTCATCATCATCATCATCCGTGGGCCAAGCTCCTGTGACAGGCGATCTTGCTGCTATTATGGCCATGCTTTGTCGTCAACAAGAAGAGCTTCAGTACAACGGGAAAATCTGCGGGCCAACATGTTACCTCGGACCGCCAATGCCCTACGCTCCCTCTCAATATCTTCATCGTCTTCAAGGTCATCGGCAATAAAGACTCACGAAGTCACGGAATATATAAATCTCCGTAGAATTTTTCGACAATGCTTAACATTTTAATACGGTCAGTTACAATATGCCCGTTTTCATCGGTGAGTTTTATTATTTGGCTGGTTTCTGAATTTATTTTTTTACGAAATACTTTAGGCCCTTGGTGATTTTTAATTGTCTGAAAGGTTATTTTTGTGCTGTGCTTTCTAAGATCCTTTTTCATGGCTTTGCTAATTTGGTGATTGACTTCTTCAATTTTGCTCTGGTCCTCTAAGGTATGGTGTTTCATTCCCCTTCTTTTCTGCATAATGGCCAATGTTACATTACATATATTACATCAGACATATGTACGTGGTACATATATGACATGTTTTAATATGGGTTAATCCTAAATTTAACAAACAATAGCAACCGCTGCCAACCTTTCATTTGAGCCTAGGATGAGTAGCTCCCGAGATGTAAAAAAAGTCCGTTAGCTAAAAGATAGGTAAATAACCACCTATGTATGTATATCATTTTATTTTATTATACCTAAACATTTGCGTCATGCACGTCTAGATTTCTCATTCAAGCACTGAATTCTACCCAAGTTACCTGAAGCATTATAAATTGCATTGCACAGATTCTGCCTCCAGCCAGATTCATCCATAAGTCAAGCACACACCCGTGGAGGGTCGAAACACTAGACAATTTAGGATACCAGACCATTTAGGTCATCTGACGTTAAGATACGCTGGAGAATAATATAATTAACCTACTGGAGAACACCAGGAGAAAATAAAAAATGTTGGGGTATGTATATTTTTTTTATTACTAGTGGTTCGCCACGAACTGAGATCTCGCGAGTCTCCCAAAAAACAAAGAAAAATATTATTCATAACCTTTGACACGAAATACAAAATCAATATACTTGTAATATAAAACAGCATAAACTGCTAAATGAAACTGTAAGTAGTTTTATTTAAATTATAAGTAACGCGACTTCATGTATATTGGTTACACTTTTTAGTGGTAGAAATTGTAGTTGGCACTGTAAACAGCACTGTGGGGGCACTGGTGTACTCTGTGAATTTCGTCAAAGTTATCCCAAGTTGCCTTGGAGATCTCGCTTTGATTCTACTTCACGAAATTTTAAATTAATCAGTCATATAAATGGAGATCTTAGAATCATATAGGGTGTTTGATAATATACGCACAAAAATGAAAGGGGTTATTTTGATGAGGATAGTAAATCAATTTGTGAAATGTTTACCATAGATATGTGAAATTTATTTTGGCATGTAGAAACAAACACTTTATTAAACTTATGTTGTGCTATTGAATAATGCTTGCCATCTCAACCACAGATATATTGGTGCCGTCTCGAGATATCTCTTGTTGTCTCTTTCTAACCCAAAACCCGCAGCCATTTCCGAAAGAGATATCAAATCGGCCTATTTTTTTGGTTGTCGATTGCAAGAGGAGGCTGTAAGTTTTATGTATATCGAATTAATCACCTAAACTTAGTACATTATCTTTAAAATTCGATAATTTATCTAGTATTTTTTTTTTCGAGAAGTCTTTTTTATGTTTTGAGAAACCGTCACTTAAATATCGTCGGTATATTACCAAACACCCTGTATAACTCCTTTGACTAAAGTGTAGCGTTATTCTATTCTACTATGTAGTAGGATATTTATTTTAACAAAATATGACACTTCTCAAATAGCCTATTGTATAAAAATATTAAACTAAATAACTAATAAAAATATTTAAGTAACTAGAGTACATAATGAACTTAAACTTTTCCTGCTACTTGTCGTGCACTACCTACAAAATATATTTTACATATTACGAAAAAGTTAAAAGGAAGAGAATGCTTCCTAGCATTAATTTCGCCGCAGTACAGATATATTAACTATTATGCAATAAATAATTTTCAATCAATGAAACAAAATACTTAAATGAATACGTACAGCCTCGTAATCGTAATGTTACGCCGAGGCTGTTAAACAATGAGTAATAATCGAACCTTCTCGAACGCTTTTGTCTTGCTGTGTTATTGTTGCTATTGTTTGTGGTTTCGCAGAATGGAGAGTGGCCATTGTGTCGAGGGACCGACCCTTTCCTGGAAGGATTGAGACCGTTCTCGAACAATCGAAATGTGTGCGATATAAATAGGCTGGAGAGATGGCCGGACAGTCAGTCTGAGTCAGTTAGTGAGTGAGTTAGTCTCAGCGAGGCCCTGGAGGACTGACGTGGGAAGGGTCTCGCGTGAACAGTAGTTGCTCCCGAGTCAGTCTGGATTAAGCTATACGTGCGATCATTTCGGTGACTTTAAGTGGTGCAACAGTGGTGTGAATTAGTGTGTTGTGATTACGTGTGACCAAGTTCGTGTATTCATCGTTTAGTGCTGAATAAAAGTGTTATTTTGGTCAGACCGATTCCCATTATTTTATCCTGAATCCTCAGCTCGTAACAATTTGGTGTCAGAAGTGGGATAAAATAATGCCGGTTCTGCCAAAGGATAACGTGGACGGTGTCAGGACGAGAGGTCAACGACAAAAGGAAATGGATGAAAGGCGGTTTGGAGATTCTCCGGTTCAAGAAGCTCGGCAGAGTCGTCAGCCGAAGGAGATGGAATCAGCCGCCACCGAATCATTTGGAGCATCATCATCATCATCATCATCCGTGGGGCAAGCTCCTGTGACAGGCGATCTTGCTGCTATTATGGCCATGCTTTGTCGTCAACAAGAAGACCAGCGACGTTGGCAGGAAGAACAGCGACGTCAGGAAGAAGAGCAGGCTCGGTTGCAGGAAGAACAGCGACGTCAAGATAAGGAAGAGCAGCGTCGTCAGCAAGAAGAGCAGGCTCGGTTGCAGGCAGAACAGTGACGTCAGGATAAGGAAGAGCAGCGTCGTCAGCAAGAAGAGCAGGCTTGGTTGCAGGAGGAAGAACGCCGTCAGCATAAAGAAGAGAAGCGTCGTCAGCAGGAAGAGCAGGCTCTGTTGCAGAAGGAACAGCGACGTGAACAGGTGGAGCAGACTCGGTTGCAAGAGGAACAGCGACGTCAGGATAAAGAAGAGCAGCGTCGTCAACAGGAAAATCAGCGACGTTGGCCATAAGAGCGTGCTCGACTGATGAGGGAATCGTTCGGTTCATCTGGAAAGGAATTCCAGGAAGTGAAAGAACAGATAGAAATCATGAGAGCCGTGTTTTGGAGGCTGGAATTGGGATCGCTGATGAGAAAGGGACTCTGGGTGTCCTGAAGTACCGGAGACGGCAATGTGGCTCCTCTAGTTGCTACATCTTCAGCGCGAGGTGCGCCTAAAATTGTTCGTGTTGATCGACTGCCGCGATATGGGGCTAAGAATGCTCGGGACGAGCATGTTTTAGGAGGGGGTAGTGTTACGCTGAGGCTGTTAAACAATGAGTAATAATCGAACCTTCTCGAACGCTTTTGTCTTGCTGTGTTATTGTTGCTATTGTTTGTGGTTTCGCAGAATGGGGAGTGGCCATTGTGTCGAGGGACCGACCCTTTCCTGGAAGGATTGATACCGTTCTCGAACAATCGAAATCTGTGCGATATAAATAGGCTGGAGAGATGGCCGGACAGTCAGTCTGAGTCAGTTAGTGAGTGAGTTAGTCTCAGCGAGGCCCTGGAGGACTGACGTGGGAAGGGTCTCGCGTGAACAGTAGTTGCTCCCGAGTCAGTCTGGATTTAGCTATACGTGTGAACATTTCGGTGACTTTAAGTGGTGCACCAGTGGTGTGAATTAGTGTGTTGTGATACGTGTGACCAAGTTCGTGTATTCATCGTTTAGTGCTGAATAAAAGTGTTATTTTGGTTAGATCGATTCCTATTATTTTATCCCGAACCCTCAGCTCGTATCAGTAATATATAATGGGTTCGATTCCTATACGTTTCGGGATAGTTCTGCAAGCCGGGCTAAGTATTTATCATTTTCACTTATTTTAAATTTTACTGATTTAATAATACTAATTGAATACACTAATCCGACCGACAATACTACTTCGATACGCGTATGTTTAGACATTTGTACTGTTCAATTATCTAGTGAATGTGTACAATGCTTGTTTGTATACGAATCGAACCGAATTAATTACATTTTTAGGGTTCCTGACCAAATAGGTAAAATCACATGGCGTATTTTTTTTTCAAAACACATGGTCCGTCCGTTTGTAACTGCACAAATACTAAAGCTATCGACTTGAAATTCGGAATAGTTAAATTTATTAATACATTCAAAAAAAATGTTTTCATTTTGATTGCAAAAGAGCCAAAATGGTGGGGATCATAAATTCGGTTTAGAGAGTGCTAACATAATACAATTTGTTTAAATGTAAGTAGATAGTTAATATAAACTAAAAATATATTAAAAATAAGATAACAAAAAGAAATACACTAAACAATATCATCATTTCAAAGTAGGGTTTCAAAATTAAATAGGGTATAAGGCTGTTTCCTTTCAGCCGCCATGGCAACTGACTTTCACAACCGGTTGCTTTTGAGGATTTTATAATCTTTGTCTGCAACTAGTTACCATGGGAGAGTATTTTTTAATAGAGAAAAATATATTATGCGCAACCGAGTTGCCTAATAAGAAAAAATACTCCCCCACGAAAACTAGTTGCCGAAAAAGAGTATTAAATCTTCAACTGGTTGTGAAACTCAGTTGCCATGGCGGACGAATGGATCTGTTTGCATATTCTAAAACAGTTTTTTTATGTTTTGTCATGCTTTACAAGTTTTACAACATTACTTTCGGAGCGCGGAGTCATGAGATGTAGGCGACCTTAACCTTCCACCTTATCATAAAATATTATAGCGTCTTCACACGTGACGCGCTTTACACATTTTTGATGCGGTTTAACAATTTCTGACTTGTCCGTGCGACTATTACATGACTATCGATAGCTGATTATGGAGATTCTACATTTTATATATAATTATGAAACGAGGTTAATGGAAATGAACGTGACATCCCGAGAAGGTTCGGTGACGGCGGTGGTGGACAAACGCCCTAAGCGTCAATGGCGTTGCTAAGCAGCAGAGAGGATGCGGTCCGCGAGGGCCGTCAGCTCAGATTGCAGCTCCTCGTTGGAGTAGAGGAGTGTGACGGCCGCCGGCTCGCCCGTCTCGTACACCGGCGCCTTGGCGTAGATGCGCAACCCATGGCTGAGGCACATCAGGGACCGCGTATTGTTGTACCGATACATCTGTACACAAAGTACCACAATCAATAAATAATGCTGGACATTTCACACAGAGCTATCCAGCCCCAAACTAAGCAAATCTACTATAAGAACCAGATAACTGTAACAAAGACTCGCAACCTCCTGCGTCTCAGCCGGCTATTAGCCCACTGCGCCACAGAGACCGTCATATCACACTCACATTATAAATGTGAAAGTTTGGATGTTTGTTACTTAATCACGTCGTAACGGTTGAACCGATTTCGATCAAATTTGGTGTGTTACTTTATATTAACAAACAACGCGTGCGAAGCTAGTATTATTATAATCAGTCAACGTATGTTTTTTAAATCGGTTCACATTAGATAGATATACTCTTTAATGTACACCAATTAAAATTTGAATACATACATTGGACTAGTGCCTCAGATTTTTTTTTTATTTCTGATTCGATCACGATCAAGTGGAGACCACGCACTGGAAGGCGCAAAGTAGGGTGAACCCCCCACTAGATGGAAAGACGACCTGGTAAAGGTTGCTGGACGCCATTGGGTGCAGGCTGCACAAGATCATTTGCTCTGGAACTCTATGGGGGAGGCCTATCTTCAACAGTGGACGTCCTATAGCTGATATGATGGGGATACTTTTAGAGTGAGGTTCGACTTCTACTTAAAGTAGAAGTAAGCTGTAGGTATGTTACTCACCTTAGACAGAATGAGTGGGGAGCGGCAGTGACTGCATTCCTCTTGATTCGGCCACGAGATCGGGGCTTCCTGTCCGCTAGCCCGGCCGCTCTGGAAACACAAGTGTCAGACGTCAATAAAAATATATTAGAAGTAAAAAAGTTTTTGCACAAGGGTACATTAAACAGGATAGGTGCAGAATAAAATGGTAATATTGCGAAAGCAAAAAGGGTCGCCACTCAGCATTATGCTGTAGTATAGCACAATTTACACCACTACAGCGCTGCTCTTCCGTGCTGCCATTGCCAATGAGGATACTTTGTTCTATTTCAGCGGTTAAATAACCATGTTTCCTGATAACCGTTACTTCCTACAATCTTGGGACTTGTTTTGTGAAACGGACTCCACATACGAGTTACTTTAAATTACCTGCAGCTTCGGTCGCAAAAAAAAACACCTCAACCGGTTTTCACCGAAGCTAAGAGAGATGTGTAATGTTGTTTAATTGTCTGAACGCTTTTGTTAAATTAATTGTCTTGTCTAAATTTGCGGTTTCTAGTGTTAGGGTAATTTAATTTTAATGCATGCTATATTTTTTATCGTATTCACATATTTGATTTCAATCTAGATCACAAATTATATGTTTGGTTTAATTAGTGCTAAGTGGATTGTGTTTTGTGTCTGTTTTGTGGATTATAAATAAAATAAAACAAATGTGTAAATTCCGCCAAAATCGTGTTATGTTATCGACGAGCGTTACTATTTGTTGAATTTATTATACACAAGTACAAAAATTGACAATTAACAAATTTATAAACGTAATTAAACAATATCTTTATAAAAACGCCTACTATAACATATCGGATTATTTAGATGATACGAGAAGCTTGGGATTGAAATTGCTCCAACTCGGTCAAAAATATTACAATTTAGACGTAATTTATTTTCTTTATTGTTATGTATGTACCTATTTTTACCACCAAACAGCATTCCTGTGTTTTGGTAAGCATGCATCAAGTTGATGGACGCAGGGCAGTGCATCGTAGGGCACGTTTCTAAGGTGCGTGACCTACGAGGCAACACTTTGTTATGGGGTGATGGTTATCACTTAACATCAGGTAGGCCATAAGCCTGATCCATCTCAAAAAGTATTAAAAAAAAGTGTGAGGAATGACCAGAGCAGTACCTCGTCCAGTTGTATCCAGCATTTCCGTTTGACGGCCGCAAGACGCAACTCTAACTCTTCCTTGATGAGCTTGTCGAGGGAGGCGTACACGTATCGAAGCATGTCGTAGGTGATGGTAACATCGCGCGCCATGCGCAGCAGCAGCAGCGTGCTCGAGAACATCGCCGGCTCACAATCCTGACGCAGTTCCTGTTCAATTTAATAATATAGGTCATTACTACCAACGGATTACTCTCTTACTCTAATTACGGCGTTAATGCATATTAAGATTTTTTCCCAATCGTGCATATTTCGATTAGTAGCGGGAGGCATGTAAAGGGAGCTAGGTGACGATGTCGATGAGTACAGCGCGAGCGCGGTGGTTAACTGAACTGTCTAACCAGTGCGAGCGCGCGACGCCACAGGAAAATTGGAAAGCAAAAACCTTCCTCTATTTAAATCAATACAAAAACTGGAAGCAATGATCGAACTGGCTAACGCCCTTCCTAATTCTATTCGGAAGATTCGTAGAAAGTTAAGACGCTATTTTGCTTAAAAACCCGAGTCTTGAAGACATTATAGAACATTAATACCTACATCATACCCTGCCTAAACAGGTATCTCCAAAATGGCACCAAATCTTAAATTTGTCCAAAGACGTCGGTTGACGTAAAGAAGTCGTTTTCGACGTACATATTAATTCTGGCTGACAAACTTAACAAATTTGCTCTAAAAATTTGGAAAAATACTTATTTGTATATTGTCACATAAACTATGTAACATAATTTTAAGAATATTTTGCTGTTTTTGTACCGTGTTTAATTAAAATATACGAGTAGGGGAGGATTGGGGGGGGGGGGGGGCTGCCTCTCATCTCTCTCGCTTCGCTGGAGCGATGCGAGGCAGCTCCTCTTCCTATGGTAATCTGTTTGTGTCATAGAAATCGGCCGACCACATCGGAACATAGCGAGCAACACCGCCGCGTTCGACCCACAGCGATGCGCGATGCAAATTATGCAAACTTTTAGTGCACTGTAATATTTTATCACACCGGCCAGCTATTTCGTTACACGATATTGTATCGATATGGCACTGTGTACCTAGCTAAGGAGCCCTTGTTTTGCTTATCAAAGAATGATAATAGAACAATTTTTCCTAAAATGAAATTGTTATTATGCTCCTTGAGCTTCGTCCGGAGAGAAGATGAGAGCGCGTCGTTTCGGTTTCCTTCCTGTTTTTGTAATTTTATGCCCATAAATTACCGCTCGAACACAAGTAAACAACAATTTCTCATAATTTCGCTTTGACATTTGATATTTTGTACGCACATAATTTTCTAGGCAGTAAGGAGCTTATAAAACAGTCTACCCACAAGTTTTAAATCATTGTGTCTTGTCTTCTACAGGCAGCGTTTAAATACTCCGGACGAAGCTCAAGGTGCATAATAACAACATAATTTTAGGAAAAATTGTTCTATTATGCCCCTCTTCGCTTCGTCCGGAGAGAAGATACCTATAAGACCTGTTTGTTTTCGCCTGGTGATAAAATTATGTGTATCTATAAAAAAGAATGGAGGTAAAACAATTAATGAATAAAAAAATACTTGCCATGTAAAACAAAAAATAAAAGATTCAAAGGACATTGAAAATGTTTCATAATTATTTCTAAACATACACTTGAGAGCAATAAAATCGCACATCCGCACATTTTTACTTAAAAGTTAATTTTTTTTTTATTTGGAGCTTACAGCAAATTAAAATCAAATTAAATTAAAGTGCATAATCTAGGCATTCGCAGAACTGATAAAGGGTTGACATTTACCTTTAAAAACAACTCATTAGCAACAAAACAATAGACCCCCTTATGTCGCTCGATCCAGGTAAGGCCGGCGGCGGGATTTATCGCAGGTATAAAAGAGTGCATATTGAGGGAATGGTCATCATTTTTTACAGGGCTGAGCGCCATCTGCGCTCGCCAAAAGTTCGGTTAAGCTGTCACGGCCTCAAAGGCCAACAGCGAGATTAGTCCATTCGAAAAAAAAAAAAAAAAAATGGTCATCATTTGCATACCAACGTACAGTGTGAAAGGTTCTCTATTGATATTGGCTTCAAACGGAACACGAAAATGGATACTACACCAGAAGTAGCCGCTCAAGTGGTTGCCCTTGTTGAATCGGGGCTTAAGCAAAGTCAAGTGGCTCGACAATTGAGTTTGAGCCGATTTACCGTTCGGCGTGTATACCAGAGGTATCAAGAGACTGGTGGCTACCAACGGCGACAAGGATCGGGCCGTCCCCGTGCTACAACAGAGCGTGATAACCGCTTTCTTATAACGACATCTTTAAGAAATCGTCGTTTGAACGCAGTTCAACTGGGCCAACGACTTCAAGAAGTTCGTGAAGTAGAAGTTAGCCGGTGGACAGTCAGAAGACGATTGAGAGAAGGTGGCCTGACTGCACACAGGCCAGCAAACGGGCCGAAATTGACCCCAGCCCACCGAGAAGCCCGCCTTCAGTTCGCTCGAGACCATTTGAATTGGACCGAAGAGCAGTGGAGTGCAGTCCTGTTCTCTAATGAGTGCAGGATGTGCTTGCATGGCAACGACGGACGGGGGAAGGTGTATAGAAGATCGGGAGAGCGATTTGCCCAATGCTGCATAACAGAACGTGTCGCCTATGGCGGTGGATCAATCATGTTTTGGGGAGGCATGTCTATGGAAGCAAAAACCGAGCTTGCCTTCATCACCGGACCGAATACTGGTCGCCAATCAAGAGGATTGACTTCCATACGATACATTGAGGAAGTACTCGAGAGCCACGTCGTACCTTTTGCTGGGTTTATCGGCGAAAACTTTCTGTTTATGCAAGATAATGCAAGACCGCATACTGCTGGCATAGTGATCGAGTACCTTCAAGAGGTGGATGTGACCGTTATGGAGTGGCCAGCTCGAAGCCCAGACCTCAATCCCATCGAACATCTATGGGACGAGCTGAAAAGAAGAGTTCGAGGCCGAGATGCTCCTCCATCGACTCTACAGGAGCTGCAACAGGCGATCGCAGAGGAATGGGAGGCTATTCCTCAAGACTTTATCAAAAGTCTAGTAACATCAATGAAAACACGGATGGAGTCAGTGATTCAGGCTAGGGGAGGGAACACTCTGTATTAATAACAAACTTTAAATTAATTTTATCTTTTAATTTCATAACTTTGACACCAATACTTGAATAAAGAATTTTTTACTAAACATGCATTTTTGTTATTGATCCACAAAAGCATTTTTATGTAATGATTGAAAGACAAATCAGATACCACTGGATAGGTATTAAAATAGACTATGAATCTGCATTACAGAAACATAATATTTTTTGTTTTTTTTTTGATTTTGTCAAAAAATCATGAATGTGCGATTTTTTTGCTCTCAAGTTTAGGTAACAAAAACTTCTTTAGAGCAACAGTAATCTAGCTTAGACATAAAATAACAAATATAGGTACCTAATAAAGAAATAACATTTTAGTAACAAGGTATAATACCTAGTAGGTAAGTAAATCTTCCAAAAAAAGAAAGTAAAAAATCCAAATATCAAAATTATACTACTGGACTGAAACATTGTGTTAAGAGGTGATCACCTTAATTGATTGTTTTAATCTGTCTGAGCTAAGCTTCAGCTGGAGTTGAGATTCACAAATGGTGGAAATAGCTGATTTAATACTATTGTATGAAAGATGCCGATCAATATGCAAGTGAGCCAAATATCTACGAGGGGAGTTCAATGTATTCTCGGTATAGGCATGAAAGAATAAGCAGAAAATTCTGAATAAAATTTATTTTTCAATGTAGTCTTCTAGGATCTGAAAACACTTATTTGTCCTGGAAAATAACTTTTAAACTCCCTCAAAAAAATATATTTCTTCCTGGTCTGAAAAGTGATCGTTAATTGCTGCCTTTTAACTCTTCATCATCGAAAAAATGCTTGCCTCGAAGTTCTTTTTTGAGATTTGGGAACAGAAAGTAATCACTGGAGGCTAGGTCCGGGCTGTAGGGTGGATAATTGATTTCTTCAAATCCGCAATCCCGCACAGCAGCATTGGCAATGCGCGCCTTGTGAACAGGCGCGTTGTCGTGCACAAGCAATACACCTGCGGTCAATTTACCGTCTTTTTTTTTTTATTGCCTCCTTTAAATTGCGCAGGATGTTAGCGTAAGTTGCGCCAGTAATACCTTTTTTTGTGTACTCAATTAATAAGATTCCCTTGGAATCCCAAAACACTGTGGCCATGAGCTTTCCGGCGGATGGGCTGACTTTGAACTTCTTCGGTGGGGCTGTTCTTTTTTTATGCCACTGCATAGACTCCTGCTTGCTCTCAGGATCATAGTGATGAACCCACGTTTCATCACCAGTAACAATCCGATCATAAATACTTTGCGGATTTTCACCACAGAGCTCCAAAAACTCCTTGCAACAATCAACTCGCACTTGTTTCTGAAGCGATGTGAGCATTCGCGGCACCCATCTTGCACTGACCTTTGACAAACTCAGATAGTCATGAAGGATAGTGTGAATGGTACCCACGGATAGCTTGGTTCTTTCTGCTAATATTTTCACTCTCACACGGGCATCTTCGAGTGCAAGTTTCTCAACAATTTTTACGTTTTCTTCAGTAAAAGCACTAAGCGGCCCACCGGCACGAGGGTCGTCTTCAATACTCTCTGTACCCCGTTTAAATTCACTTGACCACTTCTGAATTGTAGATAATGAAGGGGCAGAATCTTGGTAAACAGCCATAATTTCTTCGTGAATTACTTTTTGAGTCTTTCCTTGTATTGTGAGGAATTTTATCACAGCGCGATGCTCGATTTTTTTTTCAACATTGTCGTATCAGACATCGTAGTTGCCTTTCCGAAATGATATTTTGAATACACCAAATAAGCAAATAAATAAAATGACAATAAATAAGATAAATAAATAAATAAGGTGACAATCAAATAAAATTATGTATTTATACCCTTAATGAGTGTCATCAACTAATGAGATAATTTAATTAACCTCATCATTAGTATATTACCCCGATAACGAGAATACGTTGAACGCCCCGCGTAACTACAGTCTGACCTGATCGTTTTTGCGGCGTAATTTTATTTGTATTCGCCCAATCCAGCCAGCACTTCCATACTCGTTTGTAGATTGAGAAAGGTGATTTTCTCCAGCTTCTACTTAATAAATCTACTTCAATGGTAGACCAATTCTCTAGAAGCTTGTCCCACCCCGTACCAATCAAGCCTCCAACACTAGGTTGCTGACACTTGCTGGGGTAATTTGGTCGTTGTGTCGATAAGGACTCTGGACAAATTCGATATCCGAATGGGGTCCACTAGGGCCCTGACATAAGATCCGGACCCCGAAATGTTTTGTGCCACCGAGGTGCGATCACGTCCCATCGCCGAGTTGAGGTGATTTAGCACCTGCGGGATTTAACATGAGGGTGGAAATATCCATCCTAGGTTGAAATTCCAAACTTGTCTGAATGCATTGCAAAATACGGCTTTCTCGTCCAGGGCAGCCAGACTGCAATATTTCTTCAGAACATGGGCCATATTTGACGCAAATAAATCGATTTGAGGGTGACCCATCTTTTGAAAGACTGAATTTTGATCTTTAATGATATTTATGTATTCATTCCTTTCACTAAAGACAAATAATGCTTTCATTATTTTTATGTTGACTTTATTATCATAATGTGACTAATTATTGTGTTAATATGTCTCAAAGCTTAAAATCAGTCCAAATTAGTATTTTATCCAAACTAATAAACACTATAAATGCGAAAGTAACTCTGATGTCTGTGCGACTGTCTGCTCCGTTTCCGTTTTCACGGCTAAACGGTTGTACCGACCTTGATGCAATTTTGGTAGGGAGATAGTTTGAACTCTGGGGACGGACATTGAATACTTTTTATCGTGATACACTTTATTTTAATTCGATTGTAACTTTTTTATTGTAAGTACCGAGCTTTATTAATGATTGATAATTATGACTTTTCAGGTCTGGTTGGTCTCAGAATCCGTTTTGGGCTGTTGAGATTCAAATCTCAGATGAGGAGCATGCTGAGCTTGGAAGCGTACATGCTGCTGCTCCACTGAACAAGGTCACCCAGGATAAGAAAAAGGACGGCGCCAGCGCATCGAAAAAGCGGCCGGCGAGCAGCGCGGAGCGCACGTCTTCATCAAAGAAGAAACGAGTGCCAGCGCCGAAATATCTATTTGGATCCGACACTGAAGACATTGATTTGCCCTTAGGGCAAACCTCGGTTACACACCAGGTAGGTTATTCATAAAATCTTTTATGCACTCATTTCAGGGTATGCGTGAAGGTCTCGAAACCAATTTGGCGCTTAATGGTAGTAGGAGTTAGAAAGCGTTTGTTTTGTTTGTTTTTTCACGCCGTTGTCTGAAACGGAGTAGACAGAATAATGATACAACTAATTGCCTTTTCCTTTATTCGACTTTTACGACTCATTGAGAGGATATGCAGTCGGTTAATTCTATGTTTTTATTTTGCTTCCAGATCGACGTGGAAGGAATCAATAGATATTTAAAAAAAATATATTTCTATTTTAGGATTTAGAAGATAGCAGCTCTCTGAAGCCGGCACGGGCGGCTACATTGCGTAGCTTCTTCTCCCGGCGGGGGGCATCCGGATATACCACTCAACGGGACCTCGCCCGCATCGGGGAATACTACGTGGAGCTGAGAGTTTACAACTCTCAGGAAGTAGAGCATGAGCCCGGCGATGAGCGCTGGAAACGCGCGCTCGTCACTCTAAAACTGTGTACCGACACCAATACGGTTGTATGGTGCAGTGTACACAATTTAGTGCAGGAGTTTAAGGCAATACAGCCAATCATGTACCCTGTGAAGCCGCAATAAATTTTTCATTTATTAGGTATGGATAAAGTTTGTGTAACATTTTCCTTACTTTTTAAAATCATAATCTTATTACTTATTCGCATTTATATTAATATACTTTTGAACTACGAGTATATCAATAAAAGATAATTATCATTCCTTATGTTATAATGAGATGATTGGTGTTCTTTAAAGCTACGACAAAACCTTAAGAGTTCTCTGACCTTTTGTTTACTGATATTTATGTTGTGTAATTATTGTCTTATTTGCAGAAATTTGGCAAAATTGAAATATTGAAGAATGGCAAAAATTTGAATATTGGAAAATGGCAATAACTTACTGTATTTAAGTTATTAATAATATTGAAAATTTGAAATACGGAAATTTTGATATATGTATTAAAATACTTATTCAAACTGATCCGATCCAATCTTGAAGAGTTTCCTCTAGCATCACTAAAATATGTTATGTTAGTTTGAACTACGCTAATATTAAATCATTTAAGTAATTACCTACTTCATACCTATATAAAGACAACCTCCGTGGTGCAGTGGGCGAATAGCCGGGTGAGACGCAGGAGGTAGCGGGTTCGATCTCCGCCGCGGAACAAATGTTTGCAAGATCTCCAGATATTTGTTCCGGGTCTGGTTGTTTCTCTATATATTATAAGTATGTATTTACAAAAAAAATGTATATATGTATTGTATCGGTTATCTGGTTCCCATAGTACAAGCTTTGCTTAGTTTGGGGCTAGATAACGCTGTGTGAAATGTCCAGCAATATTTATTACAAAGAGCACCTACCTGTTATAAGTGAGGCAAAATGGTGTTTTGTAAGGAGTGTAACGTAAATGTGTCTCGCGTCTCTTCACATAAGAAAAGTAGTATTCATAAATCAAATTGTTTAGAGTTTCTAAATGTACAGATCATCGCTAGCATATAGCGCACAAGTGGACACGTTGTTGTCCACTTGTGCGCTTGTACACCTGAGCTGGTGTCCACTCGTGCGATTGTCTTCAAGTGTACAAGTGCATTAGTGGACAAGTGCACGACAGTACAGGACAACCGTGCAAGTGTACAAATGTACAAGTCCATTAGTGTATAAGTGGACAGCCGCTCAAGTGGACAGCTGTACAAGTGTATACGACAATTGCGAACGCCAAGCACACGGTCTGACATCTTCCTAAGAATTTCATACATCACCTCAAACTAAGCAGAGCTTATACTATGGGAACCAGATAACTGATAGAATACTTATGTTACGAGCTGAGGGTTCGGGATAAAATAATGGGAATCAGTCAAACCAAAATAACACTTTTATTCAGCACTGAACGATGAATACACGAACTTGGTCAAACATATCACAACACACTAATTCACACCACTGGTGCAGCACTTAAAGTCACCGAAACGTTCGCACGTATAGCTTAATCCAAACTGATTCGCGAGCAACTACTTGTTCACGCGAGACCCTTCTCCACGTCAGTCCTCCAGGGCCTCGCTGAGACTCACTCAGACTAACTCCCTGACTGACAGTCCGGCCATCTCTCCGGCCTATTTATATCGCACACATTTCGATTGTTCGAGAACGATCTCGATCGCTCCAGGAAAGGGTCGGTCCCTCGACACAATGGCCACTCCATTGTGCGCAGCCGCAGACAATAACAACAATAGCACAGCAAGACAAAAGCGCTCGAGAAACTTCGATTATTACTCATTGTTTAACAGCCTCGGCGTAATACTTATATACTTTTATTTTGTTAATACATACTTATAATATATAGAGAAACATCCAGACCCGGAACAAATATCTGTAGATCATGCAAACATTTGTTTCGCGGCGGGAATCGAACCCGCTACATCCTGTGTCTCAGCCAGCTATTCGCCCACTGCGCCACGGAGGTCGTCAAAGTTTAGACAAATGTGAAATTTAGTTATTAAAGCAAAACGCTCTCATATCTGGTATATCGTATTTGAAAATGGGCACTCAATCCTCACAAATACAAAAGTTAATTTACCGAATAGTATGAAAAATACGACAAACCAACACTTCTGTACATGCCAAAATTGTGAGAAAAAACGTGGCACCAAACGATTGCCTCCAATCCCAAGTGAATTAAATTTATAACCTTGATAATGTTTGGGCTCTCGATTCTCCATTTGTTTGTTTCTTTTCTTTATTACAGTTAAAGTATGAACAATACGAAAAATCTAAAGTATTGGGGTTTTGTAAAAAAAAATGTGAAACATTCTGGTACCAAGAAGTAATAAAAAGACGCATTATTATTTATTAAAATCGAGTTTTATTAATATCCACAAATTGTAACAAAATTGTCACTCAATTAGGACTCCTACATGTAGGAGGATATTACTATAACTCGATTTTTTTTATTTATTCGTCTTCTTAATTGGGTCTTTTTATTTCCTCTTGGCATCAACATGTTTCACCATTTTTTTCATAAAAAACCAATACTTAAGATTTTTCGTATTGTTCATACTTTAACTGTGTATACTAAACGTCAAACATGGAAAAAAATGTGAAAAACCAAATACTTACGACATTCAAAACTAATAAAATAAAGGCTATGAAGAATAATGAAGATACTATCAACTGTAATTTAAATAAAGTATTTAAACCTCTTATTAATCCGCTGAATAAAATTGAGAGTAACAAAATTAAGTCACCAATTAGAGATAAATCTACTTTTAACGCGGATTCACCAAAAAATTCATCAACACTGTCTAATGGTTCTGACGTAATAAGCGAAGACAACTTTTCCAGTGACACTGATTCGTATAAAAGTAGAAATACAAACGTATCACGCGAATACCATAAAGGAGAACACTTAACACCTGTTAAAGTTGAAAACAAGTTGTCCTGTACTGTCGTGCACTTGGCCACTAATGCACTTGCACACTTGAAGCCAATCGCACAAGTGGACAACAACGTGATATCGTCACACACACGCATTCGGTTAACACATGCCTTTAAGCGAGGTGCACGCAGAGAATGTTGCGAGCCGGTCAGGTAGAGGTCAACAAAATAACATAATCACCTGAAAAATCTTGTTGATCTTGAACAGATACGACTTGTCCTCGAAGTAAATACTCTCCGATATGGTGAGTCCTGTCGCGATAGAAGATGCGTAGGCGCCAGGGAAGACCACTATGAACTCTCCTGGGTTTTGTTCGAGACGGAAAACAGGCACGCCGCGATCTAAGAGCATCTCTAGCGGAACCATAGTCGTGTCCGAAGCCAGCCAGATGCCCTTGTTCTGGGCTGCCGATGGGATGATGGATGCTACTGCGTGCCGAAGCTTGTTTGACCCGTGCCGTGGAACCACGTACCTACAACACGAAACAAGAGTCCAGCTCATTACTGTCACTTATTATGGATCATAAACTTATTATACAGGGTGTGGTGTAATGAGTGGATAATAGGGTACCTGCGGGTAGGAGCCATTGTGGCGGTTCAGAAAAATATTTGTTATGCTCAGTAAAAGTGCCTCGGTTTTCGAGATATTCGACATTTTCGAAATTTAAGAAATATTTCACCCTTCGTCACTATTTTTGGCGCCAAGACTGCAAATGAAATTTTTTTTTCTATCTGTTTTTTGGATAGTATTTTTGGATAGATGTGCTATCGAATGGAAACTATTATTTTTATAACACAAGCACAGTTATGTTTTTAAAATAAGATTTCACTAAAATTTTACTTGCTTTCGTTTGTTTTCCTGACCTTTACCCTTCTGTGGTGTAAAAAAAATGTATGGTCACTTGAATGCCAAATTTAAAAAAAAATAGCCTATTTCATCGAGATTCCGAAATGGTATATTACATATCATTGTCACAACTTGATTCAAAATTAATTCCTACCAAACTTATCAAAGCGTAATTTAAAGAAATATTTTTAACTATTATTAGCAATAATTGTCTACTGTTCGCAGAACTACTAGTAATTCTTGGAACAGATTGGTTCCCGGCCCAGCGGCAATCGACACTATGTCTATCTTGCTCTTTCATGCCTTGAGTGAAAGAGAACTATCGTTTCGCGTAACGCATTTTTATGATTTTCGAGTCAGTGTGCTATCATACTACTCCCGTACAACAACGTGTTATCCTATTTTGGATTGATACTCGTCGATTTTGTGCAGTGATTTCGGACTTTGTTTTGCCTAGCGATTTGGACGTCTTAATTTTGTGAACCTAACGATTTTGTGCTGTGATCTCGGACTTGATTTGCTTTGTAACTTGGATTTTTTGGTATTGCATATTGATTGCAATGCCTCAGCTATACACTGCGTCTGAATATGCGCAAATGCATTTAATCTACGGCGAGTGTGGTGGTAACGCCAATCGAGCAGCAGCACTGTATCGGGAAAGATTTCCCAATGCACGCCATCCCGATTATCGTGTGTTTATTCGCGTACACAATGCTTACATGGAAGGTCGAATTCCTGGAAGTGGCATCGGTGGCACGAGTTCTGGGAGACCACAAGTACATAACGAAGAGGACGTACTTGATGAAATTGCTGCTGATCCGACCACATCTGTGCGCATAATAGCCTCTAATACTGGCATGTCAGCAAGAACAGTGCACCGAATTTTAAAAAAAGAAAAATTACATCCTTTTCACTACCAGCGCGTGCAATATTTGCAGCCAAGAGATTACCCTGCACGAGTTGCATTTTGCCAAACAATGCTGAGAAAAATGAACGCTGATCCCGATTTCTTCGATAAAATTTTGTGGAGCGACGAATCCACGTGCAAAAAAGATGGGTATTTTAATATGCACAATCTGCACAGTTGGCAGCGTACAAACCCTCATTTGGCCAGAGAAGACAGGTCCCAGTACAAGTTCAAAATTAATTTATGGACTGGAATTCTAAATGGCAAAATCATCGGACCATTCGAATTGTCTGGAACATTGACTGCAGAAACGTATTTACATTTTTTACGGCACGAACTTCCACTTTTATTAGAAGATGTTTCATTAGAAGATAGAAGAAGAATGTGGCTGCAGCACGATGGTTGCCCCGCTCATTACGCCCGAAATGTTCGACAATACCTCGATGAAACATATCGTCGACGATGGATCGGTCGTTTGGGGACAATTTTGTGGCCACCTCGTTCACCAGACCTCAACCCATTGGACTTTTTTTACTGGGGATGCCTTAAAGAAAAGGTTTATAAAGACCCAATCAATACAGTGGACCAGCTACGGGAGCGTGTGCGATTAGCTGCTCAGAAAATCACAGAGCAAAGAATTGCGAACAGGATTAAAAGATCTTTTATCAAAAGGTGCAGAGCATGCATCAGAGCACGTGGTGGCCTTTTCGAACACCTTTTGTAATAGTAAATTTAATAAATGAAATGCATTTAAAATTTATTGTTTCGTTTTATTTCATTACCGAATTTTAAACTAACGTTTTTAGGTGATTTTAAGTAATGAAGTAAATTTTAGTACTATTTGTAATTTTATAATAATTAGCTCTACCCATTTTAATAGGAATTACTTTTGAATCAACTTGTGGAAATACCATGTAATATACCATTTCGGAATCTCGATGAAATAGGCTAATTTTTTTTAAATTTGGCATTAAAGTGACCATACATTTTTTTTACACCACAGAAGGGTAAAGGTCAGGAAAACAAACGAAAGCAAGTAAAATTTTAGTGAAATCTTATTTTAAAAACATAACTGTGCTTGTGTTATAAAAATAATAGTTTCCATTCAATAGCACATCTATCCAAGAATACTATCCAAAAAACAGATAGAAAAAAAAAATTCATTTGCAGTCTTGGCGCCAAAAATAGTGACGAAGGGTGAAATATTTCTTAAATTTCGAAAATGTCGATTATCTCGAAAACCGAGGCACTTTTACTGAGCATAACAAATATTTTTCTGAACCGCCACAATGGCCCCTACCCGCAGGTACCCTATTATCCACTCATTACGCCACACCCTGTATATACTTATTATGGTAGTCAGTTATACTCGACGACCTCCGCGGCTCTGTGGGCGAATGGCTCCCGATTCCCGCTGCGGGACAATGTTTGAATGGTCTACAGATATTTGTTCCAGGTATGGGTATTTTTCTATGAATGTAAGTATAAGTATGTATTATTCACCAGTTTAGAAGTTTGGGGCTAGATGGCGCTGTGTGAAATGTCCAGCATTATTTATTAATCGAGCGAAGCGAGATCCAGTGATCCCACAGTGCTGAAATTTGATAAGCGTGTAGCTTGAGTGTGACAAATATATGCAAAAATCTGAAAGCTTGAGCTGAATAACTGAAACTTGTAGCCCAAAAAAGTAACCAAATAACATGAACTCCCGTCACCTGTAATTCGAATGAAACTGTAGGTAAAGTTATATGGTTATTCATTTCGGGGCATTATTTTGATAGTCAAAGATTACAAATAATATTTTTTTTGTTTTTATAGGAGACTCGCGAGATCTCAGGTCGGGGCGAACCACTAGTTTATTTATTTTATAATAAGACTAGCTGACCCGCCCGCGGCTTCTCACGCGTGGTTTGTCAATAAAACATTGCCCTCCTGCGTAGTTGGGTAAAAAGTAGCGTCCCAATCCTGGTCATAATCCACCTATATACTAAATTTTATGGAAATCGGTTCACCCGTGAAAACGTAACAGACAGACCGAGAGGCAGTTTTGAATTTATAATAATTATTAATATAAATTAGAGTGAAAATGAGCTCGAGCACTTTTGAAGCTTTTGGTAGTTGCCGGAAATTGGATGGGAGGAAATGTCCGATTGATTGGGTCCGATTTGATGTCCATCATTTTGCATGGTGTGATAGCGTTGTACGAATTTCTACACAAGAAATCGAAAAATAACATTGAGATTAATTTTATTTTATTCCACTTCGATACAACTATACCTTGGAAAAGTCATAAATTACTTAATCCTGGATCACTAAATTTGGTAAATTTGACGTTTTGCGACCGATTGCTGTACGTAATTAGGTAATTAGTTTAGAAACTAGGATAATAGTAGCATGATACTGACCATATCTTGGTCGCGCCTTCGTGCATGAAGTCCATCCATGCGAGCTGATGCGGGTCCATGTGCCAGCAGTTGGTGCTGAACAGCTGGTTCAGGGCCAGCGTGGGTACGGTCACGCTCAAGATCTTGCCAAGCGGACGCAAGATGTTCTGCAGATTCTCGCCTAGACGCTGTAAGCGACAACACTGCTAGTAACTTGTTTTAGCTATGGATTTATTATGTCCAGTTAAACGCTATATTGATTTTAATAAGTTTATTTAGCTTGCTAGCAGAAACATGTAAAATCAGACTGGCTTTTTATATAAGTATCCTCTACCTAGTCAACCTTATTATTTCACAAGAAGATTTGACAAGTACCCACTTTTAGATACTGCAGGGTTCTAGGTCTCCCAGTGAGGGTCAATAAAACGGTTGCAAAATCCGAGATTCGTTGGGAACTTTTTTGTGATCAAATGCAACCACCAACGATTGAATGAATTATTTATTCGTAGAAAAAGGGTGTACGGTATTGTTGTTATTAAAATATTTGTCATTCAACTAATATCGGTATGAGAATATTGGCAATTCATAATCAAAATAAATCTAGTTTTAACAATGATAAAAAATAATGATTCAGGTATCATTCAGGTAATAATGATTCGAATCATATAGTCAGTTGGGAATATCGCTAAAATTTGGTTAGTCACCCTAAGATGCGACCTTACCTACCTTTAAGTTCCATGGGTGTTTGCCGCCTGGATCCTCGGGGTCAGCAGTGTGCCCCAGATTATCAACTGAAGTGTCGATGAACGCAGACAGCACGCACACATGCTCGTTGCCCTTCTTGAGGATGTTCCAGTACTCTTCTTCAATATCCAGCGTCGAAGGCTGCGTCTTGCCGAAACGCATCGCTTGAATCTGCGCACCAATCTGAGAGAACACCGTATATATTAAATTTATTCATTAACAATTTACTAAAATCATGTTTGAACTGAACTTACTAGCAACAGAATACAATAATTAAATACATACAACAAATATTGTTTAACTAAATTTCACAGTACTATAAGAAAAAAAATGGGAAAAACCCTTAACAATTAATTAAATTAAATTTTACAACATGGGTTTAATTTACGTTTACGATACTAGCGCTGAATGGGTGAGTACGAGTATGTTTGTGGGTGAGTATGTGTGCAGATTATGACCGGGATTTAGACAAAGGCTATTTATTACTCAACTGCGTGTAAGGTGGGTTTTATTAACAAATCACGCGTGCGAAGCCGCGGTCAGGTCAGCTTGTAATCAATATAATGTTCCAAAAATGTCAAAACAAGTTTAATAGAAGTATTCCCACCAGCTTTCTGCATACCGTTTTTTGCTGGATGGGGTGCGGGGAGCGGGGTGAGGTGCCCGCCCCGCCTCGACCACCGCTGCCTGTCGACCGCGCCCGCGCCGGCTCACCACTCACCACATTTCGGTCGTTGTTTCAGAATCAGGTGAACCCTAAATCTTCTTGTTTTACACTGCCGGCGGCAGCAGTGACGGTAATACCAATACAATATCGAAAATGTGTTCACATCCATCACGTCTGAATTTTTGTTTGACTCTGTCCTATCTATACCGCTCGTTGCTCTACCGCAAAAAACAGAATGCGAACTACTGTGTGTGAACATACCAGTAGTTTTTGCGGGATTCAGTAAAAAACCGTTCCCGCAGAACTGGACGGCCGTGGGAAAGGGTCGTAAGGGGTCAGTTCCAGAAACATATAGTGCCCCTTATGTATTAGGCTATATTTTATTTTGATAAAATAATATGAGGTGAGGCTTCTAGTACTCACTCGACGGAAGGCAGCAAGATTAATTGTGCGGCCCTTCGCCGTGCACTCCTCGGCGCGGTCAAAGCACGGCTTGCCAATAGTGCGCTCGAGTTCAGTGTCAGGATCGAGTGGCGGTTCGTCATCATCAGACGTGGTCTCGCCGAGCGCGGACCTCGTGTAATGCAGTGGACGCTTGGCGCGCCTGATTGCACTCTGTGACCGCTCGCTCCAAATTTTATCTACCTTCTTGAGGTTTGAATTGCGTTCCTCTGTAACAATAATAAATCAAAATTAGGATGTAAATGGTAATTTGGAGCGCAGTGTTGAGTTTCTTATACGGTCTGTGAACCATACTCTGAGGATGCTGCACTCCTTAACTCGTTGACAAACACCGAGGCGGGACTGTTGAATATTGGTGAGGGACCCAGTTTGTGCACCGTATGTGAGAATGGGGAGAATGCGCATGTCCATTAGTTTCCATTTTAAAGATAGTGGCAGATTTCCTTTCATGATGTCTTTCATTTACCAATACCTTTTTCAGGCGTTTTGTGTGGGGCGAGTAATCTCTTTATCCTGTCTTGCCTGGAAAGACTATTTGGCCCAAGTAGATAAACTCCTGGACGTATGCAATCTCCACATCCTCGACTTTTATTTTACATAGCTGACTTGGGTTTGGCACCCACAAAATTGAAGTAGGACTGGTCTGGACACGTTTGTCGAATGCCAGAGGAACTACAGAATAGCGAAAACCACTACAGAATGGGTTCGAAACGGGCGACAGCCGCGTGGTAGGCCCAGGCGGAGATGGAAGGATGAACTGGATGCATACTATACAGAGTGGCCTCAATTAACCAGATTTCGCGCGCATGTACTCACGAGGCAATGCACAAATTCCTCGCGGTTTCAGAATCCTGAAAGGAGACTACTTTTTTGCTGAGGATAACGCACACGACCTTGCTTCTTGCCAAATTTAACGATTCTAGGTCAACGAAAAGTATCCTAGATATTAGGTTTTGATTTATTTGCGAGTGTCTAAATATGCGGCATAAATGGCCGTATTATTGGATTGCGTTGACTTAAAAGCTTGGCATTTTGACAGCTCCAAAAGACTGTTGACCTAGTATTTGATATTAATTTCGTCTTAATACCTCCACGCGTTTCTGAGACAGACCCCCCCCCACCCCCACTCCTCCTGGTGAGATATCGCGAGATTTGTTTCGACCTCCTCAACCCCTTCCCTTTATCTCATGAGATTTGTCAAAATTTGTATTCATAGGGTAAATGCGTTGGACTTGCTTAAAAAACACAATTGGCTTAATTATTTCAAGATTGTTTCTTCCGCAATCTAGATTTAAAATGATAACATTAAAAAAAATTACGTGATATAAGCTGAGACCATCCCCCCCTATCCTCCCTCCTCCCCCGCGTGAGATTGGGAGAGATTCGGCTAGACCCCTCCCCTCCCTGAACACCTCACGTAATTAATTGACGGCCCCTAACGAAGTGATACAATACCTAAGTGTTCCTATTTTGATTTTTTGTGACAAGCATTGATTTATAGAAGAAATATGAACTCACCATTAGATAAAGATTCATACGGCAGCACATGCTTACAATAAAGCTTTTCCAGCTTTTTCGCGTCAGGTTTACCACGAGGCAACACCAACGACATGTGTTCGGCGATGCGAGCCCAGTTTTCACTGTGCGCCAACAGCTTTGCTATTCCGCCTTCTTCCAGCACAAGATGATACAGTTTCACCAGGTCCAGCTCGACTCCTTCAAACTGTTTTATAACAGTAAAACGATTACTTGCCAAGACTGGTTAGAATTAGAATTAGGAGTGCCCGTTTTATCCTATTACGAGCAGGATGAACGACGACAAGTAAATGTAACATTCACATTCGCTAATTTGTTTGAGGAATATTCGCGATCGCATTACATCACTAGTGCGTATGAATAATATTTATCACACAAATTTGTTCGTTAAGAAATTTGGTTCGTAAGAGTGGAATATCTATGAATAAACATTTATTTTATAAGTGGTATATATACTTGGAACGGTCTTTTATATATCTTCATTTGATAAGTTTTATATTAAGTATATTAAAAGTTTCCCAAATAAATAAAATAAAATAATTTTTGTAGCACTGAAAGATCCATGAAAACCTATATATACCACATTTCATCAAAATCGGTTCAACGTGATTAATAAACAAACATCCAAACTTTCGCATTGATAATATTAGTGTGAGGTAAGATGGTGTGATGTTAAAGGTCTTAAAACATATTTGCCTGTACATACAAATCAAGAAAACAAACACTAATTAAATATTGCCAGTGAACTTAAGCACTTACCAGGGGCACCTTTGTAAATTGGTCCCTTTCTTTCGGACTGGCTATCATGGCAAGATAGGTTTGTAACGCCGTCATTTCTCTTGTATTTGGTCCCCAGCGCTGGTACAGCCGACCAAGGAATTGGTTCATCGTACTGAACACAGCTTCGTCGTCAAGGTGGCAAGGAATCACAAATTCCTTTGGTGGCACGATTTTACAAATACCATATTTTGAAGCTTCGCCTTCAATTGATTTTATGTAAGTGATGGGATCCTACAAATAAAATATTCTTTCAAGTTTTACAGACAGAAGTTTGCTCGAAATTTATATTTAATTAATAGTAAATTAGTTTTTAATACCTGGAACTGTTCCAGTGTGGGTCTGAACACTGGAGCACCTTCCATTTTGGATGAAGGCGACGGGTTGTTTACTTCTGAGTTGTTTGCCAGACTTGAAGGTGATTTTAAAGATGAGAGTGTCTTTTTACTATTGGTTTGTTTTGCCTGCTGGTCTCTCGAAGTGGAGGCTACAGGTGAAATTTTCTCGTAGGTGCTAGTTGCTGGTGCCTCATTGGTGTTGTCTGGACCCAGCTGTCTCACAGTATCATCAATGATTTCCGTTCCTACTTCGTCGAGTGGAGAGTTAGCAGCAGGGGGCGTCGTTCGATGATGCTCACCCAACTCCGGGTCGTCTTCTAGATGAAGCAAATATACGATGGGTTGTGGCTCAACAACACCACTAGAAGAAGTAGCAGGCATATCTTTTGAATTATCTGTATTGACTGGTATAGGGACAGGTTGTTTCCTGCGCCGGCGCGGGGTCTTCGACTGCTTCACTTTCTTTCTGCGTTTGCGTGAAATAGACTTTGACTGAGAAGGCTTCGTTGAGCGCAATCGCTGCCTAGATGTTTCTAGATCAAGCTCCTTCTTGTCTTCGCTAAGACACAGAGATAAATAATCCACTCTTGTTATAATCTTATTAACAATTGTATCCGTACCTTTGTCTGTATCAAGTTGTAATGTCCTTTTTAATGTTCCGAGTTTATGTGCATTTTGAAACATATTTTTTTGCAAGGGCATTTCCATGTTGCTTAGCCATATCGGGCACCTCTTGGTCGTAAGTACATTGCGAACAAGCTCGCGTCCGCGTCTTAATAACTTGATGCCTTCGTCATCAGCATCAAACTCATACTCATCGCGCGGCAGCATTTCCAAAATATCAGGTTCGTTTGCATCGCTCGATGGTAATTGACTGGACACTTGTTTATATATCATTAAAAGATCGCATCGCCGGCACATTCTACAGCGGGCTTCTTCATCGGGCGGGCTGTTTAATAAGTCCTGTAGATTATTAATCACACGAGTAGGGCAATTCTTCGTAAGTTTGACAAAACGAGCGGGCAGATCTGGTATTTTGAATGTATTGTCGCTTGCTATATCCTGTTCTGGAGTGCTTGGTGAATTGCTAATGCCACCCGGGACTAAGTTTTTGTAAGTATTTAAACTAATGCGTCTGCTGCCTCCGTAGGTACTTACATCGATGACGCATGCAGGAGTAGGCAATATGCCGCTGCCAGGAACAATGGTATTGGTTTCCCCAAGAGCAGCGGTAGGAGATGTGTCGTTTTCTAAATTGCTGAGAGCTGCGTTATTCACTTGGTAGTGGTGGGTTCTGACCCAATCAGCTGTTTGTTCATATGTCGCATTTAGTGATAGTAACAAATCACCGTTTTCTAGAACAAAGTATTATGTCACATTTTAAAATGTATCTTCATTCTACTTCCGAATATTTTTTTTTATTATTATAAGTAATGGTTAGATCGCAGATAAGCGCTGGAGTAAACGTGTTTTAGAGTGGAGACCACGCTTAGCAAAGCAGAGTGGCGGCTAGATGGAGCGACGATTTGCGTAAGGTACGCAAATCGTCGCGACTGGATGAGAAAAACTGAAGATAGGGCGGCCCGGTGACGCACCTCGGGAGAGATCTACGTCCAGCAGTGGACTAAGCTGCTCTAGGTTGATGATGATTAATAAGATCATACAAAAATTTTGTCCATAATTTGTATGTTATGTTAGTTTTATAATTGAATAACTGATTTTAGGCTACTACCAAATTAGAACTAATTGTTAACACAGGAACCAGATATTCGTATATCATGTACTTAATTATTAATTTGAGTCATTTGGTAAGCCGTCACTAATACAGCCTAGTATCCAGTATAGACACATAGTAGATCTCGAGAAATGCCGACAGTCTTGACAGTGTCACGACAGCCTATGGAGGCAAGGTTGTCGCAATTAAACATTATGAATAATATACAATACCTAATCATAAATATCGTTTCATATGCGCAGACACTTTAAATTTTGAAAAAATAATGTAATGTAAAAATATAATTATTGCAAGAAAAGTGGAAACATTTAAGTTTTTTTCCCCACGGCTAATAACCAAACCATGAAATATAAGTTCTTTAGTTAATTTTATATTTGTTCTTTGTGCATTGTGTGTGTGTGATCCGCAATCAGTTGGAGGACTAGAGGCGGATGGGTTCATGGATTTTTAACTTTCGGGATCAAGACACATTAGAATTGTCAAGAAGGACCTTGACAATACAAAAAACATTATTTGTCATGGCAGTATATCTGTACACTCATTCCGAGAAAGTGCTTATGAATGTAATTTTTCATGAAAAAGTGAAACTTGGTTCTTATTAATTATTCTTATTGTTATCTGTATAGATAAAATTATAATTATAGAATTGGCAATATGTCGTTGATTTTTCGACTTCCTGAGTAGAAAGTACAAAGTTATCACGGCATGCAAAATGATAGACGTAAACTAGGACATAACAAAAACAAAACACGGTAGCCCTGAAAATCGTGTCACGAACTCTTAAGACAACGGCGCTTAACAGTTCGGACTAAACCTTCCCGCGTCTCTCCCCTCACAACCCGCACGCACTGTCTAGACCGGTCTAGACGTCTTCGTCAGAATATCACTATGGATTTATAGACTGTGATAGTAGTATGTACTATAGCTATAACAGTAAGCGTTCAATTTTAACATCAAGTAATCAGTTTCCGTGTTACAAATACTTTTCAGAGTCGGTGATGATGAGGGTAACTTACCTTACTTTTTGACATATTTAGATATAAGTACATTTGTTTTGTTTTATTTTATTATTTTTGACATGTATGTGATAGTTTTAAATATTGTAATTTGTAAATATGATGTAATTTCAAACACGATTATCTGATTGTTACTGAATAAATAAATGAAATTAAATACCTGGTTCATAATCGTCGTATCTTAGATTTTCTAATTCTTCTTCTGTATCAAAACCGTAGAGTGCCACTGTGAAAGAATCACCGTTTTCTAGAACAAAGTATTATGTCACATTTTAAAATGTATCTTCATTCTACTTCCGAATATTTTTTTTTATTATTATAAGTAATGGTTAGATCGCAGATAAGCGCTGGAGTAAACGTGTTTTAGAGTGGAGACCACGCTTAGCAAAGCAGAGTGACGGCTAGATGGAGCGACGATTTGCGTAAGGTACGCAAATCGTCGTGACTGGATGAGAAAAACTGAAGATAGGGCGGCCCGGTGACGCACCTCGGGAGAGATCTACGTCCAGCAGTGGACTAAGCTGCTCTAGGTTGATGATGATTAATAAGATCATACAAAAATTTTGTCCATAATTTGTATGTTATGTTAGTTTTATAATTGAATAACTGATTTTAGGCTACTACCAAATTAGAACTAATTGTTAACACAGGAACCAGATATTCGTATATCATGTACTTAATTATTAATTTGAGTCATTTGGTAAGCCGTCACTAATACAGCCTAGTATCCAGTATAGACACATAGTAGATCTCGAGAAATGCCGACAGTCTTGACAGTGTCACGACAGCCTATGGAGGCAAGGTTGTCGCAATTAAACATTATGAATAATATACAATACCTAATCATAAATATCGTTTCATATGCGAAGAAACTTTAAATTAAAAAAAAAAAATAATGTAATGTAAAAATATAATTATTGCAAGAAAAGTGGAAACATTTAAGTTTTTTTCCCCACGGCTAATAACCAAACCATGAAATATAAGTTCTTTAGTTAATTTTATATTTGTTCTTTGTGCATTGTGTGTGCGTGATCCGCAATCAGTTGGAGGACTAGAGGCGGATGGGTTAATGGATTTTTAACTTTCGGGATCAAGACACATTAGAATTGTCAAGAAGGACCTTGACAATACAAAAAACATTATTTGTCATGGCAGTATATCTGTACACTCATTCCGAGAAAGTGCTTATGAATGTAATTTTTCATGAAAAAGTGAAACTTGGTTCTTATTAATTATTCTTATTGTTATCTGTATAGATAAAATTATAATTATAGAATTGGCAATATGTCGTTGATTTTTCGACTTCCTGAGTAGAAAGTACAAAGTTATCACGGCATGCAAAATGATAGACGTAAACTAGGACATAACAAAAACAAAACACGGTAGCCCTGAAAATCGTGTCACGAACTCTTAAGACAACGGCGCTTAGCAGTTCGGACTAAACCTTCCCGCGTCTCTCCCCTCACAACCCGCACGCACTGTCTAGACCTGTCTAGACGTCTTCGTCAGAATATCACTATGGATTTATAGACTGTGATAGTAGTATGTACTATAGCTATAACAGTAAGCGTTCAATTTTAACATCAAGTAATCAGTTTCCGTGTTACAAATACTTTTCAGAGTCGGTGATGATGAGGGTAACTTACCTTACTTTTTGACATATTTAGATATAAGTACATTTGTTTTGTTTTATTTTATTATTTTTACATGTATGTGATAGTTTTAAATATTGTAATTTGTAAATATGATGTAATTTCAAACACGATTATCTGATTGTTACTGAATAAATAAATGAAATGAAATACCTGGTTCATCATCGTCGTATCTTAGATTTTCTAATTCTTCTTCTGTATCAAAACCGTAGAGTGCCACTGCGAAAGATAAATGCAATTAGAATCAAAGATTTAGGGCGACTTGCGCAGCGATGCCTAAATGTATTTAGTGGCTAAATATGATTGAATGAGTTGTCAAAGCATAAAAACACGCAATATTTAAACATGTTTAGTTGCTAAATACGTTTAGAGATCGTTGTGCAAGCCGGGCTTACTGTTTTGTTATTTATGTCAGTCAAAGATATGTACAGCACAGCTGAATCTTCTTATCTTTAATATATAAAACAAGGTCGGGTTTGTTCGAACACTTATAACTCGAGAACGGCTGGACCGATTTTCATGATCTTTGATTTATTGGATTTGTCTCCGCCCAGAATAGCAGAATAACTATAAAAATATCGGAAAAGTTCACGCAAAAAGAAATTATGAAGAAAATTAATTTCCTCATACATAATGATGGCAGATTTAATATTCTACCGGGGTGACGTAAATTGACAGCCCGCCTGATATGCATTTCAAGGCGGTACAAAGTTCGTCGGGTCAACTAGTATAGACATGGAAATGACGCGTGTAAAACTTACTTTGTGATGAGATAGATGAAAATCCCGACACAGAAACCAGATCGCTTGTATCTACAGCGCGTGTATCTGCTCTTTTTTCATGTGGTTCGTTGTTTGAAGCATTTTTCGCTATTGTTTTAGTCGTTTTTAATTGGTAGCCAAGCCGCTCTTGGTTATTTTCGGATTTTCGTTTGGAAGCATTAAGTCTTTTAGTTGTGTTCAAAGTTGAGTACTTAGTGCGGGATTCACTTTCCACCTCGTAATCGGGATCTCGTATCCTTGAATCAATTGAGATGGGAATAGAACTGACGTCCGATATACTTCCGTATGCAAAATTATTGTCGCGATAAGTTTTATTAAATCGCCTCAAGCGAAGTTGCATGCTCTGCTTTAATTGTTTTTCTGGGCAGATAGCACATAATTCCTTATTTAACTCTTCTAGGCTTGTATCAGGCGGTCGTTTCTTTGATTTTGTCACGGATGATGAAGGGATGGTTTTGGGCGACAAACTGGACGCAGAAGAATGGACTTCCTTTTTTTGTAGAAGATCTTTCCCTCCCTTTTGATTTTGACTGGAACAAGCAGTCACCGCGCACGAATTGTCGAACGTTACAGTCATTGCCCTTATAACCTCTGGTGATTCTTCAATGGCTACTGATACTGTTTTGTTAGGCGTTAAGCTTTTAGAGGAATCTATACTGACTTTACTTTTTTTACATTTTTTGCTGATGGCTGTTTGCGGCTTTGTCTTTTTCAATACGCCTTTCAAAGGGATAGATGGCTCGGTGGGTTCCTCAACTGCTGCCGTCACTAAATAGCTTAACGGTATATTGTCTTCGCCGCTTTCGCTTACGCTTTGTCTTCTATTACGCAGGCAATATGTTTTTTTTTTTTGTGGTGTTTTCAAACTACTTTTGTCTTTTATCTTTTTGTTCGGTGTTTTTTTCTTGTAGTCCTCCGTATTGTATTCCAACCTTACAACAGGTAGAATCTCATGAAAATGACCTGAAAATGGAAATGAGAAAATAAGTGATAGTTTAAACTGAAAATGTGTAATACAATATGTAACAAAAACCCCGTCGGATCCATGAAGAGCGTATTCCGTCATAAAAATTAAAGTCGGGCAGATGTATAAAAAACATATGTATCAAATAACTTGAAAGTTATTTCATTTTTAATTTCAAGAATTATCTGAATTTTACCCCCCAAATAGGCAAATTTTACCGAGTTGTCAACTCTCGATACTCAGCTGTGGACCGAGCGAGAATGAAGTAAACAGTTATAGTAACTGTAGTAAACAGTTAAGAGAATGAACAAAAGTAAGTAGTTGATAAATAGCTTTATGACACTTGCAATGTGCATTGTCTTTGCGTTCGGTATGCATTGAGGATTATTGTACCGTTTCTTTCTTTTTGAACTAAACTACGAAATTAAAACTACCTATCTATAAAAATTTATAACTCTTGTAATTATGATTGCCGCCGCCGACTTACTATGTTTGCAAGAAAAGAGAAACGGTGTTTTTAACTCGCACAATGAACACGTTTGGGCAATGGAAAATCCGTTTGCTATTAAACCAAGCCATTTCCAACATCGTTGGCGTATTAACGTGTGGGCCGGTATACTCGGAGATCGAATCATTGGTCCGTATTTTTTAAATCGTTTTATGAGCGGTACGAACTACTTGGCGTTTTTGCGCGAAGAGCTTAGTGAAGAGTTGACGATTTAAACGTGGCTTTCCATCGTTCAATGTGGTTCCAGCACGATGGCGCCCCGCCTCATTTTTTGCGTGCAGTTCGCGATTACTTAAATAAACAGTTTCCACAGCAATGGTTAGGCAGGGGGGGGGGGGCTATTCCATGGCCTCCACGATCTCCCGACCTCACGCCATTAGACTTTTATTTGTGAGGGCACGTCAAACAAGTTGTGTTTAATAAGCTGTGTGACTCGGAAGCGGAAATGCGAACTCAAATCGTCGCAGCTTTTGAGTCAATAAAATCTGATACAAGTGTGCTGCGAAAAGTGCGTGCCAACGTTACAAAACGGTGTCGAAGGTGCATTGAAGTTGGAGGTCGACACGTGGAACACGACCGCCGAAGTCTTGATCAAGTTGACGTGCTTCTACATAACTAGCAATACCTACCTAAGCTCTTGTTAGAGCTAACTCCAAGTTCTTTTCAGAGCTAAACCCAAGTTCTTTTCAGAACTGCAATAAACTTATTGTTTCTTGACTACAATCGTCAACAAAAAAAACAAAAGACACGTGCACAGGCACGTGTCTTCGTCGTCTAAAGGGCGGTCACCGTCTCCGGCGCGCCGCGTAGGCCGCCGGTGTTGCCAGATTAAGTTTTAATTTTTGAGCGCCAAATAATGAAATTTAGTCGGGTATTTTTTTTTTGTTTTTTCTGTAATAGAATGACATGATTGTGACCAAATATAGATACTATATCACACCCTTAAAAATCCGACAGGGTTTTTGTTACATATTGTATAACACAGTGAACTTTAAATCACTGTTTTCATAGAACAAACGTTGTTCAGATTTTTAACTTTCGGGATCAAGACATTAGAATTGTCAAGAAGGACCTTGACAGTACAAAAAACATTATTTGTCATGGCAGTATATCTGTACACTCATTCCGAGAAAGTGTTTATGAATGTAATTTTTCATGAAAAAGTGAAACTTGGTTCTTATTAATTATTCTTATTGTGATCTGTATAGATAAAATTATAATTATGGAATTGGCAATATGTCGTTGATTTTTCGACTTCCTGAGTAGAAAGTACAAAGTTATCACGGCATGCAAAATGATAGACGTAAACTAGGACATAACAAAAACAAAACACGGTAGCCCTGAAAATCGTGTAACGAACTCTTAAGACAACGGCGCTTAGCAGTTCGGACTAAACCTTCCCGCGTCTCTCCCCTCACAACCCGCACGCACTGTCTAGACCTGTCTAGACGTCTTCGTCAGAATATCACTATGGATTTATAGACTGTGATAGTAGTATGTACTATAGCTATAACAGTAAGCGTTCAATTTTAACATCAAGTAATCAGTTTCCGTGTTACAAATACTTTTCAGAGTCGGTGATGATGAGAGTAACTTACCTTACTTTTTGACATATTTAGATACAAGTACATTTGTTTTGTTTTATTTTATTATTTTTGACATGTATGTGATAGTTTTAAATATTATAATTTGTAAATATGATGTAATTTCAAACACGATTATCTGATTGTTACTGAATAAATAAATGAAATGAAATACCTGGTTCATCATCGTCGTATCTTAGATTTTCTAATTCTTCTTCTGTATTAAAACCGTAGAATGCCACTGCGAAAGATAAATGCAATTAGAATCAAAGATTTAGGGCGACTTGCGCAGCGATGCCTAAATGTATTTAGTGGCTAAATATGATTGAATGAGTTGTCAAAGCATAAAAACACGCCATATTTAAACATGTTTAGTTGCTAAATACGTTTAGAGATCGTTGTGCAAGCCGGGCTTACTGTTTTGTTATTTATGTCAGTCAAAGATATGTACAGCACAGCTGAATCTTCTTATCTTTAATATATAAAACAAGGTCGGGTTTGTTCGAACACTTATAACTCGAGAACGGCTGGACCGATTTTCATGATCTTTGATTTATTGGATTTGTCTCCGCCCAGAATAGCAGAATAACTATAAAAATATCGGAAAAGTTCACGCAAAAAGAAATTATGAAGAAAATTAATTTCCTCATACATAATGATGGCAGATTTAATATTCTACCGGGGTGACGTAAATTGACAGCCCGCCTGATATGCATTTCAAGGCGGTACAAAGTTCGTCGGGTCAACTAGTATAGACATGGAAATGACGCGTGTAAAACTTACTTTGTGATGAGATAGATGAAAATCCCGACACAGAAACCAGATCGCTTGTATCTACAGCGCGTGTATCTGCTCTTTTTTCATGTGGTTCGTTGTTTGAAGCATTTTTCGCTATTGTTTTAGTCGTTTTTAATTGGTAGCCAAGCCGCTCTTGGTTATTTTCGGATTTTCGTTTGGAAGCATTAAGTCTTTTAGTTGTGTTCAAAGTTGAGTACTTAGTGCGGGATTCACTTTCCACCTCGTAATCGGGATCTCGTATCCTTGAATCAATTGAGATGGGAATAGAACTGACGTCCGATATACTTCCGTATGCAAAATTATTGTCGCGATAAGTTTTATTAAATCGCCTCAAGCGAAGTTGCATGCTCTGCTTTAATTGTTTTTCTGGGCAGATAGCACATAATTCCTTATTTAACTCTTCTAGGCTTGTATCAGGCGGTCGTTTCTTTGATTTTGTCACGGATGATGAAGGGATGGTTTTGGGCGACAAACTGGACGCAGAAGAATGGACTTTCTTTTTTTGTTGAAGATCTTTCCCTCCTTTTTGATTTTGACTGGAACAAGCAGTCACCGCGCACGAATTGTCGAACGTTACAGTCATTGCCCTTATAACCTCTGGTGATTCTTCAATGGCTACTGATACTGTTTTGTTAAGCGTTAAGCTTTTAGAGGAATCTATACTGACTTTACTTTTTTTACATTTTTTGCTGATGGCTGTTTGCGGCTTTGTCTTTTTCAATACGCCTTTCAAAGGGATAGATGGCTCGGTGGGTTCCTCAACTGCTGCCGTCACTAAATAGCTTAACGGTATATTGTCTTCGCCGCTTTCGCTTACGCTTTGCCTTCTTGTTTTTTTTTTTGGTGGTGTTTTCAAATTACTTTTGTCTTTTATCTTTTTGTTCGGTGTTTTTTTCTTGTAGTCCTCCGTATTGTATTCCAACCTTACAACAGGTAGAATCCCATGAAAATGACCTCCTGAAAATGGAAATGAGAAAAGAAGTGATAGTTTAAACTGAAAATGTGTAATATAACACAGTGAACTTTAAATCACTGTTTTCATAGAACAAACGTTGTTCAGACCGTAGTCTGAAGCTATACACCGGCAGAAGGCCATGCTCCGAACAACGTTTATTTTGTAAAAACAGTCATTAAAGTTCACCGTTTAAGTAAGGGAATACAATCATCGAAACTTTTCGATAATCGATTTTAGTCCGATTTTTATCGTTTTTTTTTTCGATAAATACAGAGGATTACCGGTTTTTTGAAGTAGGAAGATGACATAATTTTTTCTGTTTAACTGACTTGTAAAATAGATTGGTTCATTCAACACTATTGAATATATGAATTATTATTATTCCACGCATTTATTACTTAACACAGGCTTTAGGCATGGACCTTTATAAAGGCATTACAGACCGGCATTACTACCGGGACTGAAGCCAACGAGTAAGAGGCCTGTTTGTTTTAATAAAAATCACTTTGTCAAGATGGAGGTGAGACATATGGTAGTACTATTGCAACACATGGATTAGAATTCGGGCTATTGTTAGAGTAATGCTTATGAAATAGTAAAATAGTACGGGTTATCAGAGAAATAACATATATTTCTCTAAAAACTATAAAAAATCGCGGAACATACATGGGGGTGATTCGGGTACCCCAAAGGGTGTTCTATCTCTGGACTTTCGCTTGACACTATTTTTTGGGACACCCTGTATAATCTTGTAACGTTACAACAGAAACGTGGTAACAGTACAAGTTCTAGTATCCGTCTTTTGTGCCTTAACCCTTATGTTAGTAACCGGGTACCCGGGTACCCACCACGGTGTATCTGTGTGAATAGCTTAAAGAAAGTTCAATATTTCATCTTAAGCTCTCAAATCGTCGTTTTTTAACATAAAAGGAAGCCAGTTGTGAGTTCATTTAATTGATTTTTTTTAAATAAGCTTAAACTCCAGCCATCGCCCCATTAGCAACCGGGTACCCGGGTACCCACAGTGGAAAGCATAGGAAATAACTTGAATATAATTTCTATAAATGCATGCAACTAAATTTTATTAAAAAATATTACACTTTCTTTATAATTAACGACATTGAACACATTGTACGCGATTAACTGAGTGCTCGTCACATACAGGTTGGTGACCATTGGCACAAGCCTTACGTGTCTTTTGCCGTCTTTTTATTGGCAAAGCATTTCATACATGGCAAGATCCTGTGACTATTTTCCTTCCGGTTTTATCTTTTGGAGTCTCTGGACCAGGATTTACCACGACTGTTTCTGTCAGTGCATGGCCTAAAATACTCTGAATGGCAATCTTTGTTGAGAAAGTGCGCATTATTTGTGGAATCGCGGTACGATGTTCAATCATCGGCAATGCTAGTTCCTCACTTAGCTTACGCATAAATTGACGACGTTCTGTCGTTTTTTGACAATCATTTTATTATTTTCATAATAAATTATACAGGGTTTCCCAGAAATGGTGGATAATCCTGCACGTGCGTGTGCGGGGGGGGAGGTGGGGACCCACATCCCAAAAAAAAAAATTCTATTCCCAACAGTCCGCGGTCTACGAATTTTTTTGTAAAATTTAGAAATTTCCCAGTTTTCCTCACATTTGTGGGCATCACGTCCGCTACATGAGGCCTATTTCGGATTTTTTTCTTTTAAAGTATTCCCTAATAATGGTATTCCTAAATTACCTTTAAAAAAACGCAACTACTTAGGATAGTAGTTAACTAGTAGTCCCTAAACATAAATTTTATTTCTGAAATTTATTTTACTGCAAAGTTTGAGCACCTCTGCTGTAAAAAAAATGTATTGGAGTTTTATAGCCAACCACATAAAAAAATTACCTACATCATAAGGATTCTAAAACAGTAGCATAAGTACCTACTTTAATGGTAAAATTACTGAGCTATAGCTACTAATGTGTAAAAGTAGGCGTTTCATTACAAAATAGCAAAATTATTTGCAGATATTTTTTTTTAGTTTTTACCAGTTAAGTAGCGCTGTCGACCCTAAAATTAGACTTTACTACCTGCTCGGCACATTCAGTTGAATTCTAAGCTGTGTGAGCGAGACAAAACTGTGCTTGGGAATATTGCGAGTGAAAGGGTCAACAAATCTCCTTTGTATGGTAGAATTCGTGTTTGGTTATTGTTTTGTCTCCGTAGTTAAAACTATTTTAATTTTAGTGCGTATTTCGACGTTCTCGACATCGCATGTGCTCTTGTTTTTCTGATTCTCGGTGACAAAATTCTACATTTGGCATTCTACTGGACTCGATTTGTGCATTTTGATTGGATTTTGTTTGTTTGGTGATAACTGCGACGACTCGGCATTCTACTGGACATTTGTTCTGTATATCAACAGGACTGTGTGATGTCACGAGAAATTTATACACCCCAAGAGTATTCCAATATGCATTACATTTACGGAGAATGTAGTGGCAACGCAAGTGCTGCCGCAACACTTTATCGGGAGAGATACCCGAACGCGCGTCACCCCGACTATCGAGTTTTTACAAGAGTGCACCAAGCTTACTCAGAGGGCAGAATACCTGGTACTGGCGTTGGTGGCCCTAGGAGCAGAGGACGACCCCACAATCCTGTAACTGAAGATATTGTCCTTGACATGGTGGAAGAAGATCCCAGTATTTCGATGCCAGATATCGAACGCCGTACGGGAATATCAAAATCTACAGCACATCGTATTGTGAAAAAATTTAAACTGCATCCTTATCACGTGACACGTGTACAAACATTGCTACCACGAGACTACCAAGCACGGATTGTTTTCTGCAATGAAATGTTAACAAGAATTCAAGAAGATCAAGATTTTTTCAGAAAAATTTTATGGAGCGATGAGACTACATGTAAAAGGGATGGGTATCTTAACCTTCATAACTTGCACAGTTGGCAATTGACAAATCCACATTTGATGAGAGAAGATAAATCCCAGTATCAATTTAAAATAAATTACTGGACGGGCATATTAAATGGAAAAATTATAGGCCCATATGAATTGCCGGGCAACCTAAATGGCAACAATTATTTACAATTTCTTCGAAACCAGTTGCAAATATTATTAGAAGATGAGCCACTAGCCATCCGGCAAGGAATGTGGCTCCAGAACGACGGTTGTCCGGCACATTATGCTGTGCAAGTAAGAAATTATCTAAATGATGCCTATCCCAACAGATGGATCGGCCGATTGGGGCCAATACTGTGGCCACCACGGTCCCCAGACCTAAATCCTCTGGATTTTTTTTATTGGGGCTGTTTGAAGGAGCAGGTTTACAAGAAACCAATAAACTCATTAGAAGAACTTCGACTTCGCGTCGCCGAAGCAGCCAGAATTATATCATCAAAAAATTATAATAACAGATTACAAAAATCTTTTATAAAAAGGTGTAGAGCTTGCATAAGGGCATCAGGAGCCCAATTTGAACATTTACTTTGATTATTTTTATAATAAATACTTTTTTGGTCATTACTTGTTTTATTTTTTTCTTTTGCAATTTTGTAATGAAACGCCTACTTTTACACATTAGTAGCTATAGCTCAGTAATTTTACCATTAAAGTAGGTACTTATGCTACTGTTTTAGAATCCTTATGATGTAGGTAATTTTTTTATGTGGTTGGCTATAAAACTCCAATACATTTTTTTTACAGCAGAGGTGCTCAAACTTTGCAGTAAAATAAATTTCAGAAATAAAATTTATGTTTAGGGACTACTAGTTAACTACTATCCTAAGTAGTTGCGTTTTTTTTTAAGGTAATTTAGGAATACCATTATTAGGGAATACTTTAAAAGAAAAAAATCCGAACTAGGCCTCATGTAGCGGACGTGATGCCCACAAATGTGAGGAAAACTGGGAAATTTCTAAATTTTACAAAAAAATTCGTAGACCGCGGACTGTTGGGAATAGAATTTTTTTTTTTGGGATGTGGGTCCCCACCTCCCCCCCCGCACACGCACGTGCAGGATTATCCACCATTTCTGGGAAACCCTGTATATGCCGCAAGTGAAGAAATGTCTAGCATGTTGAAAAACATTGCCATTGGCCATCTCGAAGATCGTCGTTGACTGGTGTATCTCCGCACCATTTGGTCCATTGTGTCGACGCCAGCTTTATATTTATTATACAAATTTATTATTTCTGGTTTTTTTTAGCGTCATCACCAACTGATGCTTCTGAATGCATTGTAGACATCAGAATGACAGTTTATTTTTTTTAGGAACATAAGAACACATGATAACCTTTTCGTGAAATCCAAAAACTGTCGAATACTGCTCCCGTGTCTTATTTGCTCCCATAACACTAGGGATGTAAGGTTTATTTTTTTTACCGTGCCAACAATAGTAATATTCCACGATAACAAATGTTTAGCAACGGGTAGAGTAGTAAAGAAGTTATCCATGCAGATATTTCTACCACTACCTCGGTACGGAGCCGCCAATTCTTTTACTACTCTTTCACCCTGATTCTTTTCTCGAGTGTTATCAGTTTTACCAGTATACATAATCCCTTGCAAAGGATATGCGTTTTCTGCCCACTGGCCTTCTGGGTACCCGGGTACCCGGTTGCTAAAAGACGTCGATAAAGTTGGTTACTAACATAAGGGTTAACTTTCTACTGTGCATCACACAAATATTATAAAGTATATGCTACTCTAACAAAATGTTTAAAGGCCAAGTGCCTCGTTTTATTTTATTCACTTAGATCTGGCTCTTCATTTGATCTCACGACTTTTTGAATCGAGAATTGGCCCGTATTTACAGAATGTTTTTGTTGGGATTATATCTTCTTCAACTTACTTTCTAGAGACAACCGGGTGATTAAGTCTCGCACATTGCACTTGTTAACGATAACTGGGCCAACACTGACCGCTCGATGGGAAGCCTGGGGAGGCACTGCCGGGGCCGAGGTTGCAGGATTATTTTGCGGCGGTATGTACGCACCCTGGGCAAACTTTCTTTGCGCTCTTACCCGTTTCCTGTGTTCAGTTCAGACAAACATTCAAAATTAAACTCTTTAATGTACACATTCAGCAAAAAATTAAAAGTCATAGCAATCACAGAAGTACAATTGAGCAATCTCATGAAGATCTCATGAGACTCAGAAGGTTGCAGGTTAGATTCCCACCGAGTATCAATGTTGTAGGCTATCATCATCGTCCACAGTCCGACTTCACCCACTGCTGGGGGCCATCCCAAGTTTGTTCTTCATCTTTCTCATGTTGTAGGTACTTACAAAAAAAAATGGAATCTCAGTAACAAAAAAAAATCAAATATTACCTTCCCATTTTGCTGAGCTTTATGTCAGACATTAATCATCAAAAGACAGGTTGTAGAGGCTATGCTGATGGGGATATGCCCTTCTAAAACAAAAACAACCATTCAAAATATCAAATCAAAAATCAGAACATAATTCTAATCTCAAGCTAGAAACTTCGATCAATAAAACACTAGATATACGATCGGCCCGTCAAGGACGTCCACGCTGGAGAGTGCTTAAACACCGCTTAAGCACTCTCGGCTGTTAGTCGCGCGCTTGCCGTCGAAGTGACAAACATGCCCAAGTGCTCCGTCAAAAGTTGCAAAAACAACACTTTAACTACATTAAAAAAAGATGCAATTTCGTATTTCCGGTGAGTATTTCCTTAAAGTTTGATAATTTGATGAATTTGATTTTGAATTAGTCTATAATATGCTTTAAAACAATATTTTACGGAAATATTTGTAACTACAGACACACGACTACGCTACGCTACTGTCCCTTTCCCTCGCGTTGCATCGTTCATTTATCTGTACGTGACCGAAGACCAATGAACCGGACTACATTAAATTTCGAATGAATGGAGTCGCATACTAAAAACATTTTAACAAGTTTAAAAAACAATTTTATTAGTAAGCATTATATACTAATCAGATGCGGCCAATTCTAAAACTACCTTCATGAAACAAACAACTCTCGTGTTTTATTTTTATCAAATTCATTAAAAAAACACGCGGTAGCCTACCCTACCGTTAAATTGTGGGCAACGAGATACATTTTCGGTACTAAAAATACAGTCATTTTTACCACCAGCGCCACCAAGCCCCTTATCTGAAGTACAATAGCCTAATGTCAACTGCTCGTTATCTGTTACAAAATACACAATTAACAGCAAAAGAGAAATTGAAACTCTTAGCTAGGCTTACAGCACTCTATATCTTTGTCCTACTTCTTGCAATATTTACTTTTTGCTCATTTCTGCCTATACTGTTAAAGTTCTAGTACTAAACATGGTTCTGCAATATTGTGTACAATACAAAATTCGATTTTAATCAAAACTAGAGGTTGCCCGGGAACTTCGTACGCGAGGATGAAAATGTTATGACCCTCCTTTTTGCATCATTGACCTCGGTCTCATACATTGAAGGGAGATTTACAATTTTATTATTGTAGAGAAGAGAATTCATCTAGGACCCGAGTAGTCGGCAAGACAAATTAATCGAGCCCAAAAACTCGATGAGGTGGCATCGTTTAATCACAGTTCCCATAGCCATCTTCTGGCTCCATCATCAGACCCTGGATATCATCTAGGTAAAGAATACTCTTTAACACTAATCGAACGAGCCCACACTCGATGTAACTATGCCATTTTATTACAGAGTTCCCATAGCCTGGCTCCGTCATTAAACCCTGACCTGGATATCATTTAGGATCCGAATACTAGTTAAGACAGATCAAATGAACCTAAACTCGATGTTGTTGTGTAGTTTAGTTTAAGCATCTGATGATGCACCATCTTACTGCATCATGAGATCAGCTTCATGTCGCATATGCATGCAAAATTTCAACTCAAATCAGAAACCGGGCAGGTCTAATATCGCAATATTTTATTACCTATAAACGATAGACAAGACAACGAGGCACATTAAACTGAATAGGAGCCTGTAAAAATAAAAGATTTTATCAAACTATCCGATTATTAAAAAATCCGACTTTTGAATTTGGTTAACAAATTATTTATCCCTACGTAATAGATTCGAAATTTCATTTCTCAACAATAAAATATTGTGTACGTTTCTACTCCACACTTCTGTTCCGAACGGAGTAATTTTACGATCTTCGAACAGCACATTTTGAATCCGACCTTATTGCCATACCGTTAAAGTCAACAGTTTTTTAAAGGACAAAAGAAGGCAATAAATTTTTACGACATAACAGCTGCTTCATTTCATAACGTCATATCTCCAAAATGCGAATGCTTGAAATGAAACTTTTAATCTGCGGAATAAAGTCGAGTTTAGACTATTTAACTTTTGGTATTAATAATGTTAGGCATTTTCGGCACTCACACAAATGCAAGGTATCGCTCGCCGCTTTTCGGCGGTGAGTTTGTTAGGGACAGTGATTCCTGAGATTATAATTTCTTTGGCTAGAAATGATCTTAGCCGATGACTAGGATGATTACAAAAGTAGGCTAGTTTTTTTTTCGGTAAATTAAGTATTTTGCCATAAAATATTAACATATATAAACGCTGCAGCTTGGATTGCGCCACAGATGAATAAATTACATCAAAATGTAATGTTTTTGTTTTGTTTCCCCGTTTTCACGCTCTCATGACATAAGGGCTGATTTTCATAAAAATACCTATATAACTCATATTTCATATCAACCCTATTGTTGTCCGGCAGAATTCGCTTTAGGCGATAATTCAAATCATGACTTTTATTTGCAACACATAATAACTCCAAAAACTAATGTAACATGTAATAAAAACTAATTTGCAACATCACAGTAAATACACAAAAAAGATAAAGGTACAAAAGATAACTTAAAACTAAACAATCAACTGACATAAGTTGTAAAAAGGAGTCCAACTCAGCATGATGTGGGTAGTAATACGAGTTTAACAACCCAGGCTGGTCTTCTGACCGAATCTGATTTGCGAACTTTAACTTTATATAATTTTATAAAATATAGTTTACAAAATAAACTAAAAAATATAGTGAAAGTGTGAAACAACATTTAATAATAATAAGTATATAGTAATGAAACATGAGCAATGTATGGCATGAATATATTTAGATTATTTTAAAATAAATATGGTGTTTATAAAGGTAAAATACCTATATCATATTATTTACTAGCTGGCCAATCCGCAGCTTCGCACGCGTAGTATTTCTATAAAAAAATTACCTTCCTCTACAGTTAGGTAAAAATTAGCCTGTCTCAATTCAGGTTATAACCTATCTTATATAGGTACCAAATTTCATCATAATCGGTCCCGCCGTAGTCATGAAAACGTAACAAACAGACAGAGAGACAGAGTTACTTTCGAATTTATAATATTACTAGAGGTAGATGTTGCAAAATGATAATGATGAACGTCGCACCATAAAAAAATGGATTTCGCAAAATGATACTGATAAACGTCGCATAATAAAATAAGAATTGGATGATGCAAAATGATCATGATGAACGTTGCATAATACAAAAATTAAAAAAAAATTGGATGTTCCAACATGATCATGATGAACGTTGCATAACAAAAAAAAAGGATGTTGCAAAATGATAATGATGGACAACGCAGAATAAAAAAAATGGATGTTCCAAATTGATCATGATGAACGTTGTATAACAAAAAAAGGATGTTGCAAAATGATCATGATGAACGTTGCATAATAAAAAAATTTGGATGTTCCAAAATTATCACGACGAACATTGCATAACAAAAAAACTGGATGTTGCAAAATGATAATGATAGACAATGCAGAAAAAAAATTGGATGTTCAAAAATGATCATGATAAACGTTGCATAATAAAAAAATTTGGATGTTCCAAAATTATTATGATTAACGTTGCATATCAAAAAAAATGGATTTTGCAAAATGATAATGATAAACAGTGCATAATAAAAAAATTTGGATGTTGCAAAATGATCATGATGAACGTTGCATAACAAAAAAAATGGATGTTGCAAAATGATAATGATAGACAACGCAGAAAAAAAAATTGGATGTTCCAAAATGATCACGATGAACGTTGCATAACAAAAAAATTGATTTTACAAAATGATAATGATAAACGTCGCATAATAAAAAAAAATTGGATGTTGCAAAATGATCATGATGAACGTTGCATAATACAAAAATAAAAAAAAATTGATGTTCAAAAATGATCATGATGAACGTTGCATAACAAAAATAAATGGATGTTCCAAATTGATCATGATGAACGCAGCATAATAAAAATTAAAAAAATGGGATGTTCCAAAATGATCATGATAGACTTTGCATGTAAAAGATATAATGGTTACATAACGAATTTGCATGGAAAATAAACATAAAACATGTTTCACAATAATCATGATGGATTCCACTTATACATACATGAAAATTTAACTAAGAATGTTATCTCATGCCCCTCCACCACCAATAAATAGAATCAAGCAAATTTTACCGTAATTTAATTTTTACAGTACCCACAAACCGTGTGGCTCCCTACAAAAACCGTATGAAAGTTACGGTAAACAAAATATACGGTTTACGGTATTTACACAGAAATATTTTGTATGGGACAAATTTTTTTTGTATGAAAGACAAAATTTTTTAAATGAATCCAGATATAAAAAAAGTTCCTGAGCAACATTAGTTTTGGCGCCAACGATCTTAGACTTGTACTTTCCGAGATACGAGGTGGATGGGAGCGAATGGGGGGGGGGGGGGGGGGACTTTAAGATTTATTCCCAACTCACCTGAACTCCCTCTATACGATCTCACCAAACATTTTCACCCTACGAGGGGGCATCTGGGAGAACAAACCATGTCAATGAGTCAGTCAGTCAGTCAGTCAGTCAGTCAGTCTCCGTCTCACTACACTCACAGAGTCTCACTAATCTGGCACTATTAAAAACTAGGGGGTGCCCGATTATTAGATTGTGTAGAAAAATTCATAGTGTAAACAAAATATGTGCGCAAGCGTGGACGAGGGTAGGGTGAGGTGAAGAAGGCACGAGCAGAGAGTGCCGGATTAGTGAGACTGTACATAGTTTTTGCAGCGGATGTAATGAAAGACATTTTATGGCAACTTTTTTTACACCTTGGGTTACATTATTGAAGTTTTAGTAGGGATCCCTAATTTGGACTATGTTACACAGGGATAATTTAGCAGTGCGAGTTTTAAAATTGGATCAGTAGTTTTTGAGTTTATTTATTACAAACATACAAAAATACAAGTCATTCCTCTTTACTCAGCTAACATGCTCTACCGGTCCATATACGACCTGCTGAAGGATGCTGTATAGTCACTAATTACTGTAGCCAATTATGGAACTGTCATCGTCGTAGAGAACGACGCAAGTTCCTTAAAAAACTAGATAAAAAAAAAAAACAAGTCATTCCTCTTTATAATATTAGTAGTGTAGATAATATAGCACTTGTACCCTGTAAGAGGCTTTCTTGCATTTTTTGCATAGAAGTTAAGTTTTTTCTAAACCCATAACCACTCCGCAGGTTCCTGGTCGGTGGGGGGATATTGTTCCAACACTTCAATGCTGCGTAGCGGAAACTGCCTTTAAAAGCAGTTGTCCTCCTATGCCGCTGTGTTGAGAGCTGCATCAAGCGTTGGAGAGGCTTGTAGGACGGGATTGCTTTAGAAAGCGTCTGCACGCATAGGGGTTTTTTGGAGAGGGAGGGGAGTGAGGGGAGAGGGCTACCTCCCGGTATCACTACTTTCGCCAGCAAATGTTTTTTTCGAGAAAATCAACTTTAAAGTTTCGATTCTAACCTCAAAATGTTGTCATTTATTGGCAAACTTTTAACTAAAAAGTCAATTTTCGGTCGCTAACTTAGGGTTGCAACAGCTCCGGCACTTCAGGAAGTGCAGCTTCAACGCCGTTGCGTAACAATGCGCAGGCATCCGCACTCATCTTCGCAGCTTCGGCTTGCTGGTCACCTACGGCTACCAGCCTCAGCCGCTACGGTTCGTGCGGTGCCTGCGCATTATTACGGCTGGCGGAGGCTGCTTTCCCTCCGCGCCTCCAAATTTATAAAAACATACACAAAAGATACTGTTGCCAAGTAAAGCAGTTCTGTGAAGAGGACAAACAAGTTTGCGATTATGACGCTTACTTTGAAAAGTGTCATAGAGATGGCGGTTGCTCCTTACAAATTGAACCACTTCAAAAATATATATGCAAGGCAGAGTTAAAATGTTCAAGCTTCTAAAGTGTGGTTTAGAGCTGTCTGTCTGTTTCAGCTTGCAAATAGCCCTAATGCATTTCTTTTGCGCCTTAAATGCCACCTCTTTATCAGTAGAGTTACCCCAGAACATGACACCATACCTTAAAAGGGATGCTACATACCTGTGGTATGCGGTTACAGTAGTAGCGGCACTTACAGTCTTTGACAGCATGTACAACGCATACGAAAATCGATTAATTTAAATTAAATAAATCATAAAAAAACACATCATAAAAAAAAAAAAAAACAAAAACTACTACTGTAAACTTCTACTTTACTACTGTCTGTACTAAAATTTTAGTACAGACAGTCTATATGAGATTTCCAGTTTAAAGTACAGTCAATATGTATGCTTAGGTATTTAGTTATGTCAATTTCTTTAATTGCATGTCCAGAATAATTAATTTCAACATCAGATACTTTTATAGATCTATTTCTAAAAATCATAAAATAAGTTTTAATCTACCTAATTAATTTTTAAATTGTTGTATGTCAGGCCTTTTTATTATATTACACAATGTATCATTAATGTCAAGTTGTAAGGTCAGTTTGTCAGTACCTGTAAAGAGGATACCTAGTACTATCATCTGCAAATAGTGTGTCGTATGATGGTTTGTTATTTTGGGAAGATCATTTATGTAGATGATAAATAGTAAAGGACCTAGCATACTATCTTGAGGTATGCCAAATTTGACTGTCCTAAGTTCTGACCGATGTTTTATTCGTTTCTTTAGTTTAGGACATATCCTTGTAATTTCCGTTGCCTATTTCTGTCACTAAGGTAGATTTCTACTACACTTCTAAGTATGTCTGAATCTGACCTAGTTGTAATTACTTGTGATGGTCAAAGTTACGCCATTTTGATTGATAGAGATTTGAACGAAAGTCGCAGATGCTACAAATGATTTTTCATTCATATGATTTTTCACATGCTACTTGTGAAACGTTCCATCGCTAATAGAGCTTCAGACGCTGGTAAATAACACAACAAAACACAATGGGGCGGTGCAGCCTTTTGAACTTTTGGTCACAAAACTTCAATGACAACACGCCATTGGATGTATTCGGATTAGCGAACACCGGCACGGCATGGCCGCGCAGTAACTTTTTAACTCCTTGCGACAGCAGACAGACAAATATAATAACTTACCAATCGTTTCTAGTCTTCTCACCTAGCATAGCAGTTAGGCACTAGTTTCTCAGTTCTTTTCACAATATAAAAAGCGCAAGAGACAAGATCAATTCCGCCGGAGTGAGCTTAGCAAACACAAACAAAAGCAACGAGCAACGACGAATCCATAGAGAAATACAAAGACCACAGACCAACAAGTCTTCATAACCCGGAAGTCAGACAGTTACCGTACCACGGCCGTAAAATTATCGTATAAGGATCAAAATTATCGTATCCATCAGGATATTGACTTATTTGACATTTAAAAAATCATAAGAAACCTATTATATTAATAATATGTTGCAAACGCTTTGTGTAGTTTCAATCTTGTAAACTTCTGTTTTTCAAAATAAATAAAAATAAAATCTTGTACGATAATTATCATACGGTTCCGAACGATGCCGATGCCACAACAATTTTTTTGTTTCTTTACCCTTTCGGGCAGACTAAAGTCCTACACCATACCGCCTAAAATAGTCTGGCGTAGGAGGAACCATAGATCAATGAGGGCTTTTCACCTACGATTTAAAAAGAAAAAACGTGTTCCAACTAGCTTAATAGATGGCGCCGTCTGGAGATGCATCGCCAAAAAATATGGTATTTAACCCAGTCTCAGAGACAAAATTTGTCTAAAACAATTTCACTTCTTCAGAGAAACAAACCATAGGTTTGTTTTTTTATATTTATTTGAGATAACAAACAAGTAAGCCTAAATATTACTAGAATTATTATTACAAGATGTCTTACTACAGGTATAACCAGCACCGTTGTCCACAGATTACGTTAGACAAATGGTGGGCATGAGTGTATACAATATTAAATACAAATAAAAAAATATATGTATATAAATGAACCTATATTATTTAGGCAAGCAAGTGCCTAGGTACCTACATACCTACACAATACAGGTTCATATTTAGTATTGAGTAACTTAGTCGCTATTAATTTAAATTGAAATGAGATAATCAGACAAGATTGGCTGATTGATTGCTAAACAAGGCGGGTGAGTTTGCAAAAAATTCAATTTCCAAGAAATTATCGATAAATAACTTAGGAATTCTATTGAGTGGCGCTCGCTCACCCGCGTTCTTTTAACAAGTAGTAAGTACGAATAGATAACGCTTGCGGGTCTCTCGGTTGGAATACGAACGATATGGAATACGAATGTATATTTGGCTGACAAGTTGGTTACAGTCAAGTTTATAATGGCAGATATTATCTAACAGCAGTTGATCAAGTAGCAGTCTTCTCGTCTTAAGTGTTAGTAAAGAAAATATATTTAAAAGTATATCGTAGGAGGATTTCGAACGATAACAGCGATAGTTCATTAAACGCAAGAATTTACGTTGGATGGATTCTATCTGGTCATGGTATTTAGCATAGAACGGGTTCCACACAGGCGTAGCGTACTCTAATTGAGATCGAACCAATGATTTATAGTAAGAGGTATGAGCCAGGTCTCCTAAATGGAACACTAGTTCGCATTACGAATCCATACATCATAAATGCTTTATTGACTATGTGATTTATATGAACATCAAAATGTAGTTTAGAGTTCATCAAAATTCCAAGACCTTTTATCATAAATACTTTTTACAGCGGGGTTCCGCACAGAGATTATGTAAAATTTATGGAATTGGTTTTCTTTGTGAAGGTGATGGACTTATCTGGCTGGCATTTAGTCAGACTAAGATGCAGTTTGTTTGCTTTGCAGTAGCTAGTGAGGCGATCAAGATCATGTTGCAATTTGTAACAATCATCAGCAGAAGTGATTTCACGGTAAACCTTAAGATCGTCTGCATATAAAAGAAAATATGTATGTTTAAAACAATTACTAATGTCGTTAACAAAAAGTACAAAAACAATGAACCCTTCATCAATCCTTGAGCCACTCCAGAAGTGAAGATGTTAGAGGCGAAACCATTGATAGCAACGCGTTGCATTCTATTTCTTACGTAAGAGGAGAACCATCTCAGAAAATTACCGCGGATGCCATTGAAGGCTAGGTTCTTCAAAAGTAGCTCGTGGTCGACTTTATCGAAAGCCTTGCAAAAATCAGTATATACTGAGTATGTACTGAGTGGTAATTGGTATATAAGATGAGATTACTAATGGTAGAATGTTTCTTAACAATACCGTTTTGTTCTTGAATTATAATTTTATGTAAGCTGGGGTACACACTTTTTGGGGGGATTTAAGTCTTTGCCGGTATAATGAGAATTCCTCGTAATGAGATTATAGTTTTATATTTTTTCCAACGGATCCAAGCCTTTTCCTTATCCTTAAACACATGAATGAGCGGTCGTGAGAAACAGACTGGATACTGATTTGATTTTATCGGACGTAAAGGCACATATAATTTTATAATATTATAAATCTATTCATAAAATATATGTTGCCATGGCAATAAGTTTTCACAGCATGTTCTTAGAACTGCTAACAGATGGCGCTGCTCCGTCAAGCACTAGAGATGGAACGTTCCACGAGTGGCATGTGTAAAATAATATTATTTAAAAAATCCCTACATAACCTGTTAAAACTCATTCAAATGAAACCACTTTCGGTATTCATCGTATATCGGTCGTAGTCATCGGGTCTGCTAGAGTCTGGCTAATGAAAGTTGATACTGAAAAAGCGCGGCAAATTTAAAAAATATCAGCATGGCAACCCTAAAGTAAAAAGGAAAGTTGGAACGACTCACTTTGATACTTTGACATTTATTTTTATTTTACTAGTGGATGCTTGCAATTTTGTCCGCGTTATGACGAGATTAAAAGTAGCTTATATCACTTGTTAACTCTTTATTAACTCCATACCAAACATCACACGGATACGTCACTCCATTGTGGCGTATTAAAGAAACAAACAGGGTATCAAACACTATCATGAGTTTAAATATTTGTAAATCTATGTGAGTATGTATCAAAGAAAACAACACCATATGTTTTATACGGTTTTTTAATCACTATAATCAAAATCTGAATCTAAAAATTCAACATGGAGTGAATCGTCAGAATCACTGGAGTCGCTGCTGTCTCTTAAATTGATGATGAAGCTTTCTAAATTATTTTCAGTTATATGGTCTCTTGTTTTGTACTTGTCTTCCACATGAATGACATGGTCTGTCATTTTTTTCCAATCATCTGCTGTAATAGAAATAGAAATATATTTATTTTGACCATAAAAGTTACATAGATGAGTTGTGTAATACACTCAAAAGATTGTTTTATGAGATCCTCGAACTCTTTTGGAGTTCGGCTTACATTTTTGCTTCCCACATTTCTTTTTGCTAGACTCCATATCAGTTCTATAGCATTTAGGTCACAATGATATGGAGGAAGTCTTAGCACTTCATGTCCGTTTTGGCTTAAAAGTTCATCAGCTTCATAAATAGGTTCTGGTGTGTTCTGTTTTACTAAGCAGAGCAACTCTGCTTTTGAATTGTATGTTTCAAATGAAATACCATTCAATGTAAGCCAATGCTGTATCTCTAACTTTCGATTTTGAGATGTGGGCGCTTTATTTATTATGACAGAATGGTATGATGCATTGTCCATTACAATTACACTTGGTTCATTCAAATTGGGCATAAGCTTTTCTTGAAGCCATTTGTTGAAGTTTGTGGAATTCATGTCATGGTGGTAGTCGGCCATTTTCGATTTGGTGCTAAATACTAACAATGAGTTTGGAACAGGGCCTTTCTCTGATCCTGCATGCACAATAATATATCGTTTTCCTGACGATATATTTTCAATTATTCCACTTGTTGATGGACCTTGCCAACATTTTTTAGGCTTATAGGTTTTGTGGACATAAGTTTCATCTAAGTAGATTATTGGCTTGCCTTCTGCACGTTTCGATGCAATGGTACGCAAAAAGCGATGTCTCCATGCAGCTATATCATACCGTTCAATTAATAATGAACGTTCATTTTTGTTTTTCTTAAATTCATAACCGTTGGCTAATAATATGCGACGAAGAGTTTCACGACATCCACCAAATTCTATACTTTCTTTTAACTCTACCAACAAAGATCTTAATGTTGGTAGGACTTGTTTACTCACGATGTAAAATTCGTTTACTTTATTACGAATAACATCCATATCGAAACTATCTAAGTTCGACACTTTTGAAGGGTGAGGTCGTTTTTTACCTGGAGTCCTCCAGACCCCTTCGTTCACCGCACCTTCTTTTTTAATTATCTTCAATGTAATAACACTTACATCTGTAAAAAGAATAAAATAAAATGTCAATTATCGTGAGTCTCATAACTAAGAAATAATAGAAAATACACAAGTATTACAAAACTAGTCTAAGATTAACGTTGAGTGAAAACTTACCGATGAGTGAAGATAGTTCTTCTAAGTACTGGTTCTGCGATTTCATCATATCTTTTTGATCTAAAACTGTGATCTTTTCAATTGCTTGTTTTACTTCAGCAGTTCGTGCATTATCCTCAAGACTATCTGTAAAAGAACAATAACATTATATAAAGTAACTAAAACTAATATGTACTTATTTAAAATAAAAAAATATCAAGACATTTTGACCGTACTAACCTCAGATTATACAAACAAACAGATAGAGCGCGCCGAACGTGCGAGTGAAGCCACACAAGCGAATACAAATTTAAAAGTGAATACAATCTCGCGGCAGTGCTAAAGATAGCGTCGTACTGCTTGAACGTCTCGAGTGATTCATTATTTTCTGTCAAAAATGCCGTCTTGTGTTATTAAACAGTGTAAAAGTTGTTCCCAAAAACAAAAAAAAGTGGATGGAATATCATTTCACAAGTAACTATAAATTATTTAATTGATTTTATTATTTATTCACCCAATAATTAAACCGTTGTCTCGAAACACAAAACCTGGACATTAGTTCGACTGTGTTGCCAGTTTTCGGCAAAATGTTTTCCCTTCAATTGGGGAAACTACCCGTTGATCTAGGCGTTAGCTAGCCTGACTGTTAAATGTACGGTCGTGGGTTCGATTCCCACGCGTAATCTCACGCCTAAATTGTTATTCCGAATTTGTATGTATTTCTATAATTATGTTATTACCGTTTACTGTGATTCGGTGATTAATATCTTATGCGGGATTTTAAATATAATTGTATATGTATAACAATTTAGTTCCGTATGTATATAAATAAATAATAAATAAATAAATATCGCTGGACATTTCACACAGCGCTATCTAGCCCCAAACTAAGCAGAGCTTGTACTATGGGAACCAGATAACTGATAGAATACTTATATACTTTTTTTTGTAAATACATACTTATAATGTATAGGAAAACACCCAGACACGGAACAAATATCTGTAGATCATGCAAACATTTGTTCCGCGGCGGGAATCGAACCCGCTACCTCCTGCGTCTCAGCCGGCTATACGCCCGCTGCGCCACGGAGGAGTGTATATGTAATGTATATACATTACATATACATACATATACACATATACAGGGTTTCCCAGAAATGGTGGATAATCCTGCACGTGCGTGTGCGGGGGGGGAGGTGGGGACCCACATCCCAAAAAAAAAAATTCTATTCCCAACAGTCCGCGGTCTACGAATTTTTTTGTAAAATTTAGAAATTTCCCAGTTTTCCTCACATTTGTGGGCATCACGTCCGCTACATGAGGCCTAGTTCGGATTTTTTTCTTTTAAAGTATTCCCTAATAATGGTATTCCTAAATTACCTTAAAAAAAACGCAACTACTTAGGATAGTAGTTAACTAGTAGTCCCTAAACATAAATTTTATTTCTGAAATTTATTTTACTGCAAAGTTTGAGCACCTCTGCTGTAAAAAAAATGTATTGGAGTTTTATAGCCAACCACATAAAAAAATTACCTACATCATAAGGATTCTAAAACAGTAGCATAAGTACCTACTTTAATGGTAAAATTACTGAGCTATAGCTACTAATGTGTAAAAGTAGGCGTTTCATTACAAAATTGCAAAAGAAAAAAATAAAACAAGTAATGACCAAAAAAGTATTTATTATAAAAATAATCAAAGTAAATGTTCAAATTGGGCTCCTGATGCCCTTATGCAAGCTCTACACCTTTTTATAAAAGATTTTTGTAATCTGTTATTATAATTTTTTGATGATATAATTCTGGCTGCTTCGGCGACGCGAAGTCGAAGTTCTTCTAATGAGTTTATTGGTTTCTTGTAAACCTGCTCCTTCAAACAGCCCCAATAAAAAAAATCCAGAGGATTTAGGTCTGGGGACCGTGGTGGCCACAGTATTGGCCCCAATCGGCCGATCCATCTGTTGGGATAGGCATCATTTAGATAATTTCTTACTTGCACAGCATAATGTGCCGGACAACCGTCGTTCTGGAGCCACATTCCTTGCCGGATGGCTAGTGGCTCATCTTCTAATAATATTTGCAACTGGTTTCGAAGAAATTGTAAATAATTGTTGCCATTTAGGTTGCCCGGCAATTCATATGGGCCTATAATTTTTCCATTTAATATGCCCGTCCAGTAATTTATTTTAAATTGATACTGGGATTTATCTTCTCTCATCAAATGTGGATTTGTCAATTGCCAACTGTGCAAGTTATGAAGGTTAAGATACCCATCCCTTTTACATGTAGTCTCATCGCTCCATAAAATTTTTCTGAAAAAATCTTGATCTTCTTGAATTCTTGTTAACATTTCATTGCAGAAAACAATCCGTGCTTGGTAGTCTCGTGGTAGCAATGTTTGTACACGTGTCACGTGATAAGGATGCAGTTTAAATTTTTTCACAATACGATGTGCTGTAGATTTTGATATTCCCGTACGGCGTTCGATATCTGGCATCGAAATACTGGCATCTTCTTCCACCATGTCAAGGACAATATCTTCAGTTACAGGATTGTGGGGTCGTCCTCTGCTCCTAGGGCCACCAACGCCAGTACCAGGTATTCTGCCCTCTGAGTAAGCTTGGTGCACTCTTGTAAAAACTCGATAGTCGGGGTGACGCGCGTTCGGGTATCTCTCCCGATAAAGTGTTGCGGCAGCACTTGCGTTGCCACTACATTCTCCGTAAATGTAATGCATATTGGAATACTCTTGGGGTGTATAAATTTCTCGTGACATCACACAGTCCTGTTGATATACAGAACAAATGTCCAGTAGAATGCCGAGTCGTCGCAGTTATCACCAAACAAACAAAATCCAATCAAAATGCACAAATCGAGTCCAGTAGAATGCCAAATGTAGAATTTTGTCACCGAGAATCAGAAAAACAAGAGCACATGCGATGTCGAGAACGTCGAAATACGCACTAAAATTAAAATAGTTTTAACTACGGAGACAAAACAATAACCAAACACGAATTCTACCATACAAAGGAGATTTGTTGACCCTTTCACTCGCAATATTCCCAAGCACAGTTTTGTCTCGCTCACACAGCTTAGAATTCAACTGAATGTGCCGAGCAGGTAGTAAAGTCTAATTTTAGGGTCGACAGCGCTACTTAACTGGTAAAAACTAAAAAAAAATATCTGCAAATAATTTTGCTATTTTGTAATGAAACGCCTACTTTTACACATTAGTAGCTATAGCTCAGTAATTTTACCATTAAAGTAGGTACTTATGCTACTGTTTTAGAATCCTTATGATGTAGGTAATTTTTTTATGTGGTTGGCTATAAAACTCCAATACATTTTTTTTACAGCAGAGGTGCTCAAACTTTGCAGTAAAATAAATTTCAGAAATAAAATTTATGTTTAGGGACTACTAGTTAACTACTATCCTAAGTAGTTGCGTTTTTTTAAAGGTAATTTAGGAATACCATTATTAGGGAATACTTTAAAAGAAAAAAATCCGAAATAGGCCTCATGTAGCGGACGTGATGCCCACAAATGTGAGGAAAACTGGGAAATTTCTAAATTTTACAAAAAAATTCGTAGACCGCGGACTGTTGGGAATAGAATTTTTTTTTTTGGGATGTGGGTCCCCACCTCCCCCCCCGCACACGCACGTGCAGGATTATCCACCATTTCTGGGAAACCCTGTATAATAAATTATATATATAGAGAAGTAATAGAGATCCGCCCTCGCTTCGCTTCGGGAAAAATATCCTACCAGAACATTTTACCGGGATAAAATATCCTATATGTTAATCCAGATCATATTCAATATGTACAAAATTTCACAGAGTGAATCTGGTGAAGTTGTTGATAGAAAAGTATTTAATGGTGCGATTGCACTATAGTATAGCAAAATTAGAAACTAATTCTCGACATGTAGAAGCCAAACGGCAATATTACAAGAAATTAGTGCAAAATGAAGGTGGTTAACTTTTTTGGCAATATAATTAATTATGATTTTAATAAATATTTTGGATTCATACGTATGTTTTTTTTATCAGTCTAATGAAATGAATATGATACTACAGAAAAAACTAAAGTATTATTATAAAGTCCATTTTTCCAAAAATTGTTATTGTAATTTTTCAAATTCTAATAACGTCTGCGTTGTTTGCTAGTCTCTTGCGTGATGGCCGCCGTAGCCGTAATTCGGCCAAGAGGACATTAAAGTCCATGTAAACCTCAATAAACACCGGACGGACCGCTAGTTATAAAAATCTTCACATATTATTTCTTCTGTAATTTTACAATGCGTTTACAATGATACATGAAATATTTAAGTGTTTAATAAACTAGTTAATTAAACAATTGTTCAATCCTAATACTCACACAAATTTGTATTTAATTAGTAACAAATACATGTATCCAAATAAAATTTTAGAACCTGTTGTCGTAAAAGGACATTAAAAAAAACAGGGAGTTTTTTCTTTTTCTGGTACATGCACACTGATGCACGTGTCCCTACAGAGCTATTTCTAATCGCCACGCACACATGAATGATAAGTGGCGTCATACTGTTTGTTGCGTACCTCTATCTGTTTGTTTGTATAATCTGAGGTACAGTCCGCGAGGTATAAGCTGAGCTTTGCATTTGTGTGAGTGTACATGGATAGTGTAGGTGTGACAACCGGCCTTAGGCGCGGCGCCATTTTCGCCCGGTAAAAACCGGTTTAAACTGATTTTGGGTAACCGGCCTGAGGCGCGGCGCCATTCTGTCTCTTGTGATTGGTGATCACTCACACTAATGCAAAGCTCAGCTTATACCTCGCGGACTGTACTAACCTAAAAAATCAGTCACAGTACGTAAACAATCCTGTTTTTCTCGCAATACGGCTTGTTTCACAAGCTTTTTCTCTTCATATTTCGAAATCATACAAAACAATAGTTTTCGCTCTTCACTCTTTATAGTTTTATTCATTTTTATAGCATTAACACGGATATATCACAACAAAACTATACGCAAGTCAACCACAACGGAACATCAACAACACGCCAATCATCTTGTTGCGTCAGAGATAGGGATACACTGTTATATACACTGATTCTGATTTTACCAAATCTTTCGGAAAACAGCCGAAAATTATTTTTTTTTAAATAAAATTGCCAAGTTTTTCTCTAGTAAATAGTGTACCTAATTAATTAAGCTATTTATTAGACCAACTTAAGGCTTAGTGTTGCTCTTGAAATGATCCAACACGTACATACGATACTTATTTTCGATGAATACAATTTTAGCACACGTACGAATTTTTAAAAATCATTTTATAAAATGTTTAAAATAAGTTTGTTTTAAAATGCCTTTTTGGAATTAATTGTTCCTAAGTACTTTCTGCTTAAAATACCCCAATTTGTAGGGTAAATATCCGATGGTAGGAACACTTTAGTGTTGTCATATAAAAAGGTTGCAAAAAAATCCAGTATCTACTTTCGTTAGCCAGATTCTACAAATCATAGTCATTCGCATTACTTCGGAATTAATCAGGGGGTTTTGTTGCCCGTCATTTTTCCCATGTGAAATAGCACTAGCAAGAATAGCGAGTGTGATATTACGGCATTCTGTAGAAAAATCATTGCTTGTGATTTTTCACGTGTGAAATAGCAGTGATAAAAAATAATAATTTGATGATATACAAATGATTTAAAAATAGCAATAGAACAAAATTTAAAATTGCTTACGAACAGAAGGGTATTTATAGTAGAGATGACTAAACCGTGCATTGTCTCCTATTGCAAAAACGGCAGACACCGTTTTCCTAAGGATGGAGTTCGCAAAACAAAATGGATACAAACAATTAAACATGTAAACCCTAGTTCGTCCATATTGAAGTTTTCTACAGTATGTTCAGCTCACTTTCGTGTAACTGATTATTAAATCACTAATAATAATAATAAATAATTGATTGTGACGTCATCATATTCAAATATCATCAAGGCATCTTGAATCTACATTAGGTACTGTAAGGATATACTACGTGTTTTGTGATTTACGATATTAAATAAAAACACGAGGAGGGCTAATGGTAAATTATTTTTAATTTTAAATTGATTACCATAAAAAAAATTAAATTTGTAATCAATCTTGTTTTGAAGTCCTAAAATATCAATGAAAAAGCCTGTATACAATATGTAAACAAATCATATTCATTCATCATGTAAGTAGGTACCTGCTACACTGACTAAGCGACATCGTCGCAAAGGCGCCGCCGATTTACATTAAAAATTGTTTATTGTAAATGTATCGATTACTGGATAAATATTCACGCTACCGGTATTAATTCCACCTCTAAAATCAGTTAATATACAGGGTGTGGCGTAATGAGTGGATAATAGGGTACCTGCGGGTAGGGGCCATTGTGGCGGTTCAGAAAAATATTTGTTATGCTCAGTAAAAGTGCCTCGGTTTTCGAGATATTCGACATTTTCGAAATTTAAGAAATATTTCACCCTTCGTCACTATTTTTGGCGCCAAGACTGCAAATGAATTTTTTTTCCATCTATTTTTTGGATAGTATTCTTGGATAGATGTGCTATCGAATGGAAACTATTATTTTTATAACACAAGCACAGTTATGTTTTTAAAATAAGATTTCACTAAAATTTTAGAAAGAAAGAAAGAAGATATTTATTCACATAAACTGTACACAAGAAGCAGACACAACACATAAACTTACATAATTATACACACTAAAAAAAACATACACACAGGAGGAAAAAAAAATATATATACTTAATACGGCAATTAAAGTGTATGTATGGAGAAATGCTGCCATGTACAGGATTATGCGAATAGCCCTGAGCTCAGCATGTGCTCTAAACTAATTTACAACGCTGATTTTCAGCACAAGGCTTTGGTGACTCACGAACGTACAAAATAGTGATAAAATAATAATAATAATAATAATAATATAAAAAATATAGAAATATCCTTACAAAAGTTACAATACTGTGAAGTGAACTATTAATTAAAAAAATATATAAATGATTGTATAAGAGATAATTATATAAAGAGTCATAATAAAAAGGCCACGATAAAATATAAATAATAGACAAAAAAAATGACGATAGTATATAGTTTTAGCTTACGTAAAATAGATTATCAAAACAATGAAAGCATGCATAATAAATAAATATATACTAAAAGAATTCAATATAAAAACACCTTCAAATTTTCAAAGTCTTTGTTTAATCGTTATGAAATTACAATTACGGTTATGACCGCGTTGCTTCACAGCTCCAGAACGAATGCCAGGTGCTGTCGAATTGACGAACAAGAAATAAAAAACCGTTGGAATAAAACGTGTTCCCAAGTTTTTAAACAGTCAACTTTCGACAGCAACCGGATTTCCGTCGAGGTATTCAACTTCAACAAAACAATTAACAGTTAATTAAGGGACAAAAATGGGTTCTAAAATCGTATTATTTATTTAATAACATTTAAATAAATAATCGAGTATTTTAAACAATGTATTTTTAAATGACAAATATAAAATAGATTACTTCCGTCAATATTTCATTAATCATGAATTACTAAATCAATAAATTGCAAACAAATATTAAATTATACAAGTAAATATTTATATAAATCAAAATCATAATTTGTAGGCAAAGCTAACATTTTTAAACAAGATACTATAAATTACAAATTTAATTACAGCTCACTTCCGTTAATATTGCTTTGATAATGCTAATTTAACTCATTAAATACAATCATTAAATAATACCAGTAAATATTTATATAAATAAAAGAAATAATCTGTAAGCAGGCTAACAATACAATAGACAAGAAGTACCCATATTAACAGTGGTTAGGAATCAAAAAATAAATAAAAATTAAAAACATTTTGTGCCACATTACTTAGTACATACTTTAGTAGACAAAACAATAAAAAGAGAACTAAAAAATTAAAAGACGTAGGAACAAAATTTATTCGGGTTCGTTGGGGCAGCTGATTTCATACCTATACTTATGCGTAATCACGGAACAGACTTTTGCAAGTCTATTAGGTGTCTCTTAAACTTTATTCTGAAGTTGGGCTTACTTAGCAGATCACGTAATGGTGGACGGAGGGAGTTCCAGCATTTAGTGGCACAGAAACGAAAACTACCACGAAATGCAGCAGAGCCGTGTCGTGGTGTACGTAGTAATAAAGATGAAGCACGTATTGCATATCTATTGTGATCTTGAACCCAATCAAGTTTAGAATAGAGATAGTACGGCTTTTGGGTCTTCACCACACCAAACATTAAAGTTGCAAGATGCAGATCTCTCCTGTGCTTCATATTTAATATATTATGCTCATTGAGGAATGGTGTTATATGGCTACGTAAAGGAACATCAAAACAGAATCGTGCACAAGCGTTTTGAACTCTCTGGATTAGACGAGATGTTTTAGAGAGCAGGCGGGGACCATACACACAGTCAACGTAGTTAAACCTGGAAAGCACTAATGAGTCCACGAGCATAGTACGGAGGTCTGGACTCAAATAGTTTCTTACTTTATATAGGACTTATAAGCGATAAAAAGAATTTCTAACAGACTCGGATACGTGGTGTTCGAACCTTAACTGTTCATCTAGAATAAGACCAAGATTCTTAGCTTCGTAGACTCGCTCGATTATCTCCCCACTAATAACCAATTGCGGATTTAAATTAGTTATTTTCATAATTTGATTTTTTGTACCAAACATCATATACTTAGTCTTCCTAGTATTTAGTAGTAAGGAATTTGATACAGCCCAGTCTTGAATCCTTTCCAAATCTTGATTAAGTTTACTTTCTGCATCTCTTATATCCTCTGGTTTAAAAGATAGGTACATCTGAATGTCATCGGCATAGATATGGAACTTGCAATGTTGGATGCAATTTACAATATCAGCGCTGTATAGGATGAATAGAACTGGGCTGAGAATGGAGCCTTGTGGGACCCCTCTAGTCACTTTACGCATATCGGAAGTCGTAGCTAACCCATTATCCTTCTTGATTTCTACAAGTTGTTCACGATTACTCAGATATGTATCAAACCACCTAATAGTATTGGAATCAAAACCATAGAAATTTAGTTTAGATAAAAGAAGAGATATGTCAATCGAATCGAAAGCACGTGAAAAGTCTAGAAGAACCAAGATCGTGCCCTTACACTTGTCTTGAGCTGCAAGAATATTGTCCGTTACGTCCAACAGTGCGGTATTCGTTCCTCTACTTTTTCTAAAACCTGATTGAAGATCAGGTAAAATGTTATGAATTTCCAAGTATTCAGTCATTTGAGTACAGACCACCTTTTCCAGTACCTTAGATAGGCAAGGCAAGATACTAATGGGTCGCAAGTCTTTCAATTCAATAGGGTCGGGGATCTTTGGTATAGGCTTTACTACAGCTTTTTTCCAGATCGTGGGAAAGACTGCAGAGACGAGTGACCTATTAACAATAGCTGTAATAGTATTCAAGCTTTGAGGAAGCGTGAGCGTGATCATATCTAAGGAAATTTTGTCAAACCCAAGGGCGTTTGATTTAATTTGTTTTAAAAATTTTAATACAATTTATGAATCTATTGGTTTTAGAGAAAACGTGGCTGTACAATATTTATGAAATTCAAAATAAGTCAGGTCAGAAATTTGAATACAGGAATTACCAGATACGTTAAGGAAGTGATCATTAATTATGTTAGAATTATCAAATAGGGTAGGCAATTCCATTGATTTTGGCGGTAGGATATTTGATTTTAAATTCTTCCATAGAGCTTTAGAATTATTAATATTGTGGTTAATGTTCTGTTCAAAAAATGCCTTTTTCTCGCTATGTAATGCAAATATAACATGTTTCTTTAGGTCCTTATAAAGGAGTTTATGACTTTCAAGTTTACTCTCACGAAACTTAGCGAGTGCTGCGTCACGGAGACGCATCATAAGCTTAACATTATCAGTAAGCCACGGACTAGGTAATTATTTTATGATTGTCGACTTGATTGGAGCATGCAAGTCGAATAGTAGCGTAATTACGTCGTTAAAATCCGCTATCATACTATCAACGTGGTCTCGCGTGTTAATGTAATCCCATCGAATCGACTCTAAGTCGCTGGTGAACAGATCGAAGCAGATATCTTTAATTGGCCTAAAACTAATGAACTTTGGTGTAATTTTTGGTTTTATAAAATAAAATTCGCACGTTATACAAGCATGGCCAGTCTCTGACCCTATAGGTTCAACACATACATTGCGTGGTCGCACGTTAGAACAGACCACGTCGATAAGTGTTTGACTGTGATCTGTAAAATGAGTGGGATTCTGTATCACCTGTTTTAACTCTGTACTGACTAGAAACTCATTGAGAAGTTTTGTTTTAACGTCATCACCATTCATCATATCGATGTTAAAATCACCCAGAATAATCATACTATCACAGCTAGAAAAAAATGCAACAGAGTCCATTAAAGCCTCGAGAAATTCGTTCACTTTTACCCGTTGCGAACGATACGCAGTGCCTATTACTATCTTAGAAGACTTTATAGTACATCTGTTCTACATTAGGGTTAATGGGGTGAGCACGTATTCGCACGTTAACACCGCGCTTGATATAAAAACCAACGCCTCCACCACGACCGTCCCGCATGCTGACTGGACGTGGCGTGTAACGCAGTCGATAATTGGGCACGAAGGGGGCGCGACCTATCTCTCCCTCTCTTATCCAAGTCTCATTAATTGCCACGATATCCATTGAGTACTTAAGCATAGTTGGAATAAAATCATCATGACCTGTACCCAAGGAACCAGCATTATGAAGACCAATCTTGAGAAATTTGTTGTTACCCATTTTTAAAAACAATGGTTATACTATAAATAAGTTTGATTGAAGAAAAGTGTAAACAAATTACAATGCTGGCTGTTAGAAAATAGTTATATGACATATACGGTACATAATAATATAATGATTGGTAAATAATATATGAAACTAGATACAAATAAATAATTCGATATTTTGTAAGTAAATATGATAAGACGTGGGATAAAGTGACAGGATATTCCGGGCAGCATACGCCACACATACACGATAACAAGCAGACACAGGGTCGTCCGTACAAAATAACATGTTTTACAAAAATATAGTAGAACATAAAACAAAGAAATAGAATATTTACACAGAAAAAATTATAGGCAAATAATGACTGCTCAATTTTAATTAAAATTATGAAAAACAAAGTTTTAAGTTTCAGTAAGTTACGAGTATGTAAGTTAAACAAATACAATACATGATTGCAATATTGATAATGAGCAGAAGTATAACATATTGCTATGACAGATAAGACGGAGAGACAGATGGTCGACTCATTCAAACAGAGGTTTTGGGAAAAATTCGTTCCAAGTCCATATCATTTCTGATTCTAAAATAAGGAGCACCGTGCTCCTTCCTGACATAGATGCGTCCTTCTTTTGACCAGCAATATTTCCATGCAAGTTTACGGCACTCCTCTCTGGCCTTGGCGAACATTTGCCCATTTAATTTTGTAAGGCGCTCATTAACATAGATGCGGGCGGATGCCCCCTCCAAACCAAGATCAGTGGTGGTCAAGCCACGACGAACACGAGCAGACTGGAGGTACTCATCCCGGGTGATACGACGTGCAAGACGGACGATGATGCGGCGTGTGCGAAGCGGTGCTAATGATGATGATGTACCATCCTGCGCACGGCGGGGGGCCCCCTCTCTCTCAGCTAGCACAATGTCTCGTTCATCCAACGTCATGCCCATTTTAGTGCCAATCAAAGAAGCTAAGTGAGCCGGGGTTTCACCATTTCGCTCTGGTAAACCAGTAATCACCACGTCATTGAGCAGGTATTCCTGTTCGCGATCGTTGAGCTGAGATTTCACCTCATCAAGGGCTTGTTCCAGTGCATTCGTCTCCTCCGACTGAATAGGGGCTTCTCGAGCTAATTCTAACGCCAGTAAGCGGGCATCTAGCTCATCCATCCGTTCATTAAAACTTGAACGTGCTGATGACAGTTCTTTCTTGAGTTCACGCATTTCTTCAAGAAATGAGCTCATTTTGTCATTAGACGATTTAAATTCCGATGTCATGAGCTTTTGTATATTAGCGAACTCGGACCGCATTTCGTCTCTAAGCGTACGCACCACATCGGTGTTAATCTGACTCGATGCCTTAGCCACACCGGTTGAAACCGATTGCACGGCTGGCTCTTCGCTGATCAGGGTCGGATCTAAGTAGCACTCACCCATGACGGGCGTAGACGGGTCACGCCCTTTGGGCGTCTTGCACTGGCATTCTCCACATCTCCAATTATCTACCGTGACACCAACTGGTACTCGAACACATTCATTGTGACTTCGAGACTTACACTTAGGACAACTAATGCCATCTTTTGCCCCCAAGAATTTTCCACAAGCTACACATTTAACCATTTTTCGTAGAATGCTAGCTTGATCGATTATCTATAGGCAGAAACACAATTCGCAGCTTCTACGGAGCGACGCTTCAAATATATTTCAACAGATGGCAGCACGTACTCCTGTATTATCTTAATAACAATACTATTACTAGATTCTCGATTAGCCCAGACTGTAGTTAATCTGCGCAAAGAGCACAACGACAACAACTTCTAGATTTGCGGGATGTCGGAATTAAATTATAGCACCACTGTTGTGTTTTTTTTTGTTGAGGGTAATTAAACTTACTGGTCAGGTAATGATTTCCCTGTTTCTATAATAACTTCAATATCACTGAGCACTAGTGCGAGATAACAACTTCACAGGTTTGTCGCACAGTATACCGTAAATTTACTATACTTTGGCGTTATACAGAACTCTCAATATATTTATACACGCAAAAATAGGACGGACAGTATCAACTATACTTCACGTTCACGACGTCACTCCTTTTACTTGCTTTCGTTTGTTTTCCTGACCTATGTTTTCCCTTCTGTGGTGTAAAAAAAATGTATGGTCACTTGAATGCCAAATTTAAAAAAAATTAGCCTATTTCATCGAGATTCCGAAATGGTATATTACATGGTATTTCCACAAGTTGATTCAAAAGTAATTCCTATTAAAATGGGTAGAGCTAATTATTATATATATATATTATACTATAATATTAATATTATACTATATATAGCTCGATTACCACTCACTGATTGATTGACTGACTGACTGACTGACTGACTGACTCATTGACATGTTTGTTCTCCCAGATGCCACCTCGTAGGGTGAAAATGTTTGGTGGGATCGTATAGATGGAGTTCCGATGAGTTGGGAATAAATCCTAAAGTCCCTCTTTTGTCCCCCATTCGCTCCCATCCACCTCGTATCTCGGAAAGTATAGGTCTTACAGCGTTGGTGCAAAAACTAATGTTGCAGAGGACATTTTTTTATATCCGGTTTCATGAAAAAAAAATTGTCTTTCATACAAAAAAAAAATTGTCCCATACAAAATATTTCTGTATGAATACCGTAAACCGTATATTTCGTTTGCCGTAATTTTCATACTGTTTTTGTAGGGAGCCCATGGCTTGTGTGTACTATAAAATTACTGTAAATTTGCTTGATTCTATATAATGGTGGTGGAGGGGCATGAGACAACTTTCATAGTTTTTGCAAAGGTCATCATCATCATTTTGGAACATCCAATTTTTTTTTTTTTTTAGTATGCAACGTTCATCATGTTTATTTTGGAACATCAATTTTTTTTTACTTATGCCTCATCCACAATGATCACTTTTGGAACGTCAATTTTTTTTTTTTTTTTTTAGAATGCAAAATCCTTTGTGATCATTTTGGAACACCAATTTTTTTTTAATTATATCTTATCCACAATGATCACTTTTAGAAACGTCAATTTTTTTTTTTTTAATATGCAACATCCACTGTGATCATTTTGGAACATCAATTTAACGTCATTTTTTTTTTACTATGCAAAGTCCTTTCTGATCATTTTGGATAATCAATTTTTTTTAAATTATGCCTCATCCACAATGATCATTTTGGAACGTCAATTTTTTTTTATTATGCAAAACCCTTCGTGATCATTTTGGAAAATCAATTTTTTTTTTAATTATGCCTCATCCACAATGATCACTTTTGGAACGTCAATATTTTTTTTTTATTATGCAAAATACTTTGTGATCATTTTGGAAAATCAATTCGGTTTTAATACAAATCTTAAATCGCTCGTATCTTCTAAACGAGAAGAGTTACCCCCAGCAAACTTTTACAAAATATTGGTACTAATTTTTGGTGGAATAGTTTTTTTAATACCATCATTGCCCTTGAGATCCTTTTTGAATGCTTCTCTTACTTCGTCTTCCGCTTTGAATGCTTCTTTCACCTCGATATCCTCTATTTTTGCTTCTTCCACTTTGATATCCTTTTTAATTGCTTTTTCTACTTATATGTTTTCTTCAATTGGTTCTTTTACTTCAATTTCCACACTACAAAATTATGGGTTTTCATACAAAATTTAAATCGCTCGTATCTTTTAAACGGGAAGAGATAGCTCGAGGAAACTTTTATAAAATATTAGTATAAGTTTTTGGTGAAACCGTTTTTTATTTTTATCATTGTCCTCGACGTCTTTTACTCAATTTCAATTTCCTCTTTAATTGTTTCTGCTACTTCGATATCCTATTTGATTGCTTCTTTCACTTCAATATCCTCTTTGATTGCTTCTTCCACTTCGATATCATCTTTGATTGCTGCTTCCACTTGGATATCTTCTTTGATTTGATTGCTTCTTCCATTTCGATATCGTCTTTGACTGCTTCTTACACATGGATATCCTCTTTGATGGCTTTTAACAGCTCGATATCCTCTTTAATTCCTTCTTCGACTAAAAGAAAAACACGCGAGCTGCGAGCAGCTCGCGCACAACGCAACCTCTAGTTATATTATATAAAACTGCATTACCACTGACTGACTCACTGACATGTTTGTTCTCCCAGATGCCACCTCGTAGAGTCAAAATGTTTGGTGGGATCGTATAGAGGGAGTTCCGGTGAGTTGGGAAAAAATCCCAAAGTCCCCCTTTTGTCCCCCATTCGCTCCCATCCACCTCGTATCTCGGAAAGTATACGTCTTACAGCGTTGGTGCAAAAACTAATGTTGCAGAGGACATTTTTTTATATCCGGTTCCATGAAAAAAAAATTGACATTCATACAAAAAAAAAATTGGTCCCATACAAAATATTTCTGTAATTACTACCACGCAAAAGAAAGTCTTAAAATCAGTAGCTAAAAGCTTATATTCCAATAACTTGAGTGACTCATTTACGACGATTTGTCTCCAATCATCAGGAACGTAAAAGAGACCGTTGCATTTTTTTTCTATATTCGCACCTGTGCGTGCCGTCCGATATTGCCCGAACTTGGCGTAAACGACACAATGAGTGTTCGCCGTTCGCCACAGAATACAGAAAAAACAGTAGGTCCAAGCGGTTCTTACAACCGGATTTGTCTAAAGAGAATGCGACTGTGAATGTCACCAGGTAATAACCACGTTCATATCCATATTAGAAACTAACATAAAACCGATGCGAGATGATATTTCGGCAAATTTTCACTGGCAAGGTGCGTCCTCTGAAAGTGTGCTTGGAGAGAAATAGGTCCGAATGTATCCTGATCAAACACCTTAAAGAGCTCAGCCAAGAATTATGAGTATATGCCTAACCCTCAATCTCATGAAGACATGAATACTTACCAACTATGTCACACCTATCAGAATTTACAAACCACTAAGTCGTGCCTCAACTTCTTGTATGCCAATGTGCGGACTTTACTTTTTACTTTACTTTATATACAACGGATAAGTACCTACATACGTGACTATATGTACACAGTCACGCTAGCTGGTTGACTTACTGTATTATTTACACTGTATCATACCGAGTGAACTGTGGAAGTGTGACGTAACAAGATGGCGGATTTTGACGTTTGGGTAAAAACAAACAGGTTTCGACGAGCGATTTTTGTAATTTTAGCTTTTTCATAATAAATAAAATGTCTGCGGTTGTAAGTTTGGGTACAATCATAGAGCAATTTAAGAACGAAATTTCTGTATTCAAGAAAGGTGAAAAGAGTTACGATAGTGGTCGGTCATGTATGATGGTTCTTTGGGGATTCTGAGAGGACAGATATTTGCATCAATGAAAAATAAGAAGTACTCAACAGAGGTACATAAGCCGTAATATTTTTAATTGTATAATGAAAAATTGACTAGCGATATCAGTAAGTACTATATTTTGCTGTAAAAACGACATACTGCACAATATAAAGGTTTCCCACAAAGAGATTTTGGCCATTGCACATGCCACTATTGGGCAAAGCACATGGCACTATTTGACGACCTCCGTGGTGCAGTGGGCGCATAGCCGCCTGAGACGCAGGAGGTAGCGGGTTCGATCCCCGCTGCGGAACAAATGTTTGCATGATCTACAGATATTTATTCCGGGTCTGGCTGTTTCTCTATATATTATAAGTATGTATTTACAAAAAAAAAATGTTTGTAAGTATTCTATGAGTTATCTGGTTCCCATAGTACAAGCTCTGCTTAATTTGGGGCTAGATAGCGCTGTGTGAAATGTCCAGCAATATTTATTATTATTAAAGATGTAATCCTCTGTGGCATGAAATGAGGCTAGGCTGCATTACTGCAAACAATTTTGGGATTGTGATTGCTGCTGTGCAGCGTAACAGGTACATATTTGCACAAGTTTTGCATTTGTTATGCTGAGTCGCAAGGAACACTACCAATACTTTATTCTGTTTATTTCAGATTTCCTCCATCATTATTTCATCATTAAATCTGGATGGTGTTAAAAGTATCCAGTGGGGAATAACTCATGAAGAGGTGGCTTTAAAACTCTTCGAGGAAGCAACACAGAAGAAAGTCTCTCCGACTGGGTTTTGGCTTCACAACTCAGGTGCTTTAGTAGCATCACCTGACGGAATTGTTGGAGTTGATGCCATAGTGGAAGTGAAATGTCCATTTAAACACAGAATGAGCATTGCAGAAGAAATCCAAAATGATAGGAAATACTGTTTTGATACTGATGGAACATTGAAAACGAATCATGCATACTACCACAAAATTACTACAAAACAATACAACAATATTACTATGCTAACACCTACTTACCACTTAGTCCAGTAGTGGCTACTGGATAAGGACACCGACCGACGCGCATCATTTAAGACACCATCCGAAGTGAAACCAGGTAATAAAAATATGTATTTTATAAACTAGCTTCCACTGTCGATTTTAAAAAGTAGCTTACTTTTAAATCCAAGTCATAAATGCTAATCAGGGTTTTTTAATGCTACCTGGTAATGAAACAAGCTTATGGCCCACCTGATGTTAAGTGGTAACCATCGCCTTTAACAAAGAACTGCCTTATAACGTAGGTCACAGACCTCTACGTTGCAGTACCCTGCGTCCATCAACTTTAGACATACAGATGTAAAGCCTCATATGCCAGTAATTTCACCAGCAATCACCTTCATACCGAAACACAGTAATGCTGCTTGGCAGCAGAAATAGGTATGATGGTAGTACTTTCCGGGCGAGCCCTTTCACAAGGAACTCTACTACTCAATACATTTGTTGCTTTCACATAATGACAAAGTTATTTAGTCCATTGAAATGTTACATTTTTTAGGCCTTACCTTGCGTTTTTTAGAGGACGCAATTTTATTTTTTTGATGTTTAGGGGGGGGTCAGTGTAAAGCTAAAACCAAGTTTGTGGGGTCGCCACCCTTGTCCCTCGGCCGCGATCATGAAAATAGGGGTTGAAATGGTTTTTACGATATATCTCTTAAACTGTTTATTTGATAAAAAAAATTTGTTAACATTTTTTGTTGTAAATTAAATTCTCTACAACTTTGGTCCAGTAACTTTTTGTCGTAGAACTATAAATAAAAAAGTTATAAGCGAAAATGTTCAGAAATTCGAGAAAAAAGTTTATATTTTTCGATATAACTTTTTTTTTATCATTTTACGAAAAAATTATATCAGACCATTTTTGTAGATCGTTTTTTGAGAAACAACTTTTATTCGCAACATTTTTTTATTATTAAAATTAAATTTATTTTTAAAATTATTTTAAATCTGATGGCCGTTACCGAGAATATACTGTTCAGGTAGAAAATACCCAAGAGACCATGAGGGAACAAAAGAACAGCTGCGTGCTATTATTATTATTATTATTCCTAACCTCTCTTATTGTAAGAATAGCTAATAATATTGTGTTGAAGTTGGCGATGTGTGGATGTCGAAAAGCAGGGCTGAAATGTTCTGCAGTGTGCTTACATTGTTCTGGAGAGACTTGCAGCAACGTAATGGAACTCTCAGAATTAATACATGAAAATGACTTTGATGATGAACCGCCGACATTAACACCCCTTCCTTCTCCAGTTCTCCCAGTGATATTTAATTCAGAAAGCCGATCAGATGCTGAGCCGCAGCCTGGTCCATCGAAAAGACTGAGGACGGAGTAGTTCTAATTTAGAAAATCACCGTGGATTATGCCTATTGGGGATACCATGTAAAAAAAACGCGTCGTCGGTGGGGGGAAAAGAGTCAATAATTAATTATTAATAATATTGCAAAATTTGTAATTAAAAAAATTATAATAACACAATAAAAAAAAACAAGAATAACTGATGACACATTATTAGTACACACGTATAATATAGGTATAGTTAAGAGTACTGAAAAATAGTACTCACTACGGAGCGCTGTAAAACCTTAGCTATTGACTTAATGAAAAAATGTTGTGAATAAAAGTTGTTCATCAAAAAACGATCTACAAAAATGGTCTGAGATAATTTTTTCGTAAAATGATAAAAAAAAAGTTACATCGAAAAATATAATTTTTTTCTCGAAGTTCTGAACATTTTTGCTTATAACTTTTTTATTTATAGTTCTACTACAAAAAGTTACTGGACCAAAGTTGTAGAGAATTTAATTTGCAACAAAAAATGTTAACAAATTTTTTTTATCTAATTAATAGTTTAAGAGATATATCGTAAAAACCATTTCAACCCCTATTTTCAAGATGGCGGCCGTGGGACAAGGGTGGCGATCCCCCAAACTTGGTTTTAGCTTTACACTGACCCCCCCCCTATACATCAAAAAAATAAAATTGCGTCCTCTAAAAAATGCAACCCCAATTGTAACTTTTCAATGGACTAATTACAAGTAGTATATAGTTTATTTCACATATGAACCCTGCCCCTGAGTATTGCAACAGGAAGACAAACCATGTTTTCCTATCTAAATAGGCAGGCATGCTGTTTACACTTTACGACAATTTTTTCGATATTTTAATATACCTACCCTTGATGAACAAACAAACATAGAAACATACTTATAATATTATGTTATGTTTTTATAAAGCGTATGCACTGAGTAGCAGATAGGCGACGCTAACTTCGTAAAATCATGGTATTCAGGAGGGCCGTCACGTCAGTTTGTGTGGATAATGTGACTATTAAATATTATTACATAAAATATGCGCATAAATCCCGAATGTTTCTATTTTTGTTGAGTTCTACATGTTCTTTATTGAATATAAGGTGAAATGAAATTATATTTATTTGCCAGAAGTACGGTGTATAAGTTGATACAGCGAGGTGTGTACATAGATGAAAAAAAATTAAGAAAATTTAAAAACCTATATATTGATATAAGTATCTCGCGTTAAATATTTTATTAAAAACCACATCTCATATATTTTTTGTTTTCGAACAGACAACAACTGGAACGACTGCGACTGGCATCTCATTACAGCTCATTGAGGATGGTGGCGAACGCCGAGTCAAGCAAAGATAATATGAAAATTATCAACTGATTCAAATCTATTAACTATTTCATTTGTCAATGAGTATTCAAATTTAATAGCATTAGTTTGTTGAGAGAGATGAGATTGGTTGCTCTAGAGATATATGAGAAGGATTATTAAAATTATGTTCATATTACTTTTTTACTTGACATATTATGTTCAGCAGTCTACTTCCTGTGGCTGCTGATATGATGATGATTATAAGGTATACCCAATGTAGAAAATAATAAAATATATATACCAACTTCTCAATTGTTTAATTTATAGATATTAATTGACCTTGTACGCCTCTACGGGAAACACCCTAACGGCCTACTGCTAATACGGGCACAGTAGACTTTGGAATGGTTAAAGCTGGTGGGATTTATTAAACTAACCCGTCTCGCCATTCTTACATACCTAATTGCATCATTAAAGAATTAATAAATATTAAGTAAGTATCCACGAATTTGCTGATTATGATACAAAACTATTGATTGTTTATGTAAGTTATAAAATTGTAAGTAGAAGTATCCTTAAATCAACTTACTTATTTTTAAGGTTCCTTCTTAAAATACATGTTTTAGCCTTATATGATTTGGTTTTGTCAGAGTTACGAAGGGGGGATTTCTATCAAACAACACATTACCCTCGCGAGCTGCGAGCAGCTCGCGCACAACGCAACCTCGATATCCTCTTTAATTACCTCTTCGACTAAAAGAAAAACACGCGAGCTGCGAGCAGCTCGCGCACAACGCAACCTCTAGTTATACAGTGTGGAAATTAAACTCAGGCCCTGGAGGGAAACTACTTAAAATCCTTAAGCTAGCTCATTTTACTTAAAGGAGACATTCCTTTATTTTTAAAAAGAAACAAATCTGCATTAAAATATTTTTTTAAACTCGCTTGCTTCGCCCGGGACTCGAACCAACTAAAATTTAAAAAAATAAACACTCTTTATTTTATTATACTAATCGGTAGTATTAATATTCAGGATAAAGTTTCTGTAACAAACATTTGGTCTTAAAAATAAAAATAATCGTTAAATCTAACATCAACTTTATTTTACTATCAATTTTGTAACACTTAAATTATTTAACTGATAAATTGTTCGAAATGAGCCCCGTCGTTCCGGCTACACAACATTAGTCGCCGTTGAAATTCATTTCTTGTAGCCTTCAGCAAAGTGTTGTGGTGTATGCCCCTGATAACATTTTCTACCGCAATCCTTAGCTCTTGAACGGTTTCATAGCAAGTTTCATAAACAACATTTTTTACATGACCCCATAAAAAGAAGTCCATGGGCGTCAGGTCTGGACTTCTTGCAGGCCATCTAATCGTACCGTTTGTACCTATCCAGGCATTGAAATTTTCATTAAGGTATGCCCTGGCAATTCTGCTGTTGTGGGCAGGTGCACCATCTTGTTGAAAAATGATATTATTTCGTTCCTCTTCTGGCAGAAGGTTTAATTGATTTTTTAAAAGCTCTAATATTTCAATGTATTTTGCTGCATTCAGATGTCCTTCGTAAATGTGCAACAAAACAACCATGTTACTTTTGATTCCACACCAAACATTAAACGAAAATCTGACCTGATTGTTCGTTTCACGGACACGGAATGGATTTTGACGAGACCAATAATGATTGTTATGTCTGTTATACATTCCATTATTACTAAAATTTGTTTCGTCAGACCATACAATACAGTCCAAGAAATTTGGGTTGAGGGCTATTTCTGTTCGAATATTTTCACAAAACTGTAATCTCCTTTCACTATCTCCGGGATGTAGTTTCTGCACCAATCGCCCATCACGATAACATTTGTATTTGTATTTTTTCAGAACTTTAAGTATACTAGTATGGTTGATGCCTATCTCTTGAGCAGCTTCCCTGCTTGAAGCTTTCGGGTAACACTCGAAGTAGGTTAAAATGTTTAACTCAACATCGCTATAGTCCAAATTTTGTTGCTGTGGGCGTCCAGTCTTCTTTTTAAAACTTCCAACGGTCAGTAAATTATTCACAATTCGAGACAAAACCTTTCTAGATGGTAGTTCTCTGTCTGGATACTTCTCGCGATACCACTGCAGAGCTAAATCGTAGCTCTTGTTGCAAACAAAGTAAGCTTCTAATAAATCGAATTGTTCTTGATACGCCATTATGAGATAATTTAATTACGTAAGGGAAGCAACACTACTTAAATAAAATCTGTTGATAAAAATCGTTCGAATTTTAAAATTATTGTCCCGCCTCGCAAACAAAGTCAAACGTTCCATTTTTAAACTTCTCCACTGAACGCCTCGGATCATGTAAGAAGGAAATGTGCATAGAGGTATTACCACCATTGAACAATTTTCTTATCGAAGATTTCAACAAGGTACTTAACGATAAATAAGCAAGCGTGTACTTCATACGAAGTCTTTGAGTGTTGGAGAGATAACAGAATTGTTACGTGTCTTTTACTTGTTAAAAGTGAACAGTAACCAAATATTTTTTAGAGAAACTTTATCCTGAATATTAATACTACCGATTAGTATAATAATAAAATAAGGAGTGTTTATTTTTTAAATTTTAGTTGGTTCGAGTCCCGGGCGAAGCAAGCGAGTTTAAAAAAATATTTTAATGCAGATTTGTTTCTTTTTAAAAATAAAGGAATGTCTCCTTTAAGTAAAATGAGCTAGCTTAAGGATTTTAAGTAGTTTCCCTCCAGGGCCTGAGTTTAATTTCCACACTGTATATTATAAAATTACAAATAGTACTAAAATTTACTTCATTACTTAAAATCACCTAAAAACGTTAGTTTAAAATTCGGTAATGAAATAAAACGAAACAATAAATTTTAAATGCATTTCATTTATTAAATTTACTATTACAAAAGGTGTTCGAAAAGGCCACCACGTGCTCTGATGCATGCTCTGCACCTTTTGATAAAAGATCTTTTAATCCTGTTCTCCATTCTTTGCTCTGTGATTTTCTGAGCAGCTAATCGCACACGCTCCCGGAGCTGGTCCACTGTATCGATTGGGTCTTTATAAACCTTTTCTTTAAGGCATCCCCAGTAAAAAAAGTCCAATGGGTTGAGGTCTGGTGAACGAGGTGGCCACAAAATTGTCCCCAAACGACCGATCCATCGTCGACGATATGTTTCATCGAGGTATTGTCGAACATTTCGGGCGTAATGAGCGGGGCAACCATCGTGCTGCAGCCACATTCTTCTTCTATCTTCTAATGAAACATTATATTATATAAAGCTCGATTACCACTCACTGACTGACTGACTCATTGACATGTTTGTTCTCCCAGATGCCACCTCGTAGGGTGAAAATGTTTGGTGGGATCGTATAGAGGGAGTTCCGATGAGTTGGGAATAAATCCTAAAGTACCCCTTTTGTCCCCCATTCGCTCCCATCCACCTCGTATCTCGGAAAGTATAGGTCTTAGAGCGTTGGTGCAAAAACTAATGTTGCAGAGGACATTTTTTTATATCCGGTTCCATGAAAAAAAAATTGTCTTTCATACAAAAAAAAAATTGTCCCATACAAAATATTTCTGTATGAATACCGTAAACCGTATATTTCGTTTGCCGTAATTTTCATACTGTTTTTGTAGGGAGCCCATGGCTTGTGTGTACTATAAAATTACTGTAAATTTGCTTGATTCTATATAATGGTGGTGGAGGGGCATGAGACAACTTTCATAGTTTTTGCAAAGGTCATCATCATCATTTTGGAACATCCAATTTTTTTTTTTTTTTAGTATGCAACGTTCATCATGTTTATTTTGGAACATCCACATTTTTTTAATTATGCCTCATCCACAATGATCACTTTGAAACGTCATTTTTTTTTTTTATTATGCAACATCCACTGTGATCATTTTGGTACATCATTTTTTTAATTATTCCTCATCCACAATGATCACTTTGGAACGTCAATTATTTTTTTTTATTATGCATCATCCACTGTGATCATTTTGTAACATCATTTTTTTTTCAATTATGCCTCATCCACAATGATCACTTTGAAACGTCATTTTTTTTTTTATTATGCAACATCCACTGTGATCATTTTGGTACATCATTTTTTTAATTATGCCTCATCCACAATGATCACTTTGGAACGTCAATTTTTTTTTTTTATTATGCATCATCCACTGTGATCATTTTGTAACATCATTTTTTTTCAATTATGCCTCATCCACAATGATCACTTTGAAACGTCATTTTTTTTTTTATTATGCAACATCCACTGTGATCATTTTGGTACATCATTTTTTTAATTATGCCTCATCCACAATGATCACTTTGGAACGTCAATTATTTTTTTTTTTATTATGCATCATCCACTGTGATCATTTTGGAACATCATTTTTTTTAATTATGCCTCATCCACAATGATCACTTTGGAACGTCAATTATTATTTTTTTTTTGTATTATGCAACATCCACTGTGATCATTTTGGTACATCATTTTTTTTATTATGCCTCATCCACAATGATCACTTTGGAACGTCAATTATTTTTTATTTTTTTATTATGCATCATCCACTGTGATCATTTTGGAACATCATTTTTTTTTCAATTACGCCTCATCCACTATGATCACTTTGGAACGTCATTTTTTTTTATTATGCAACATCCACTGTGATATTTTGGTACATCATTTTTTTTTAATTATGCCTCATCCACAATGATCACTTTGGAACGTCAATTATTATTTTTTTTACTTTGCAACATCCACTATGATCATTTTGGTACATCATTTTTTTAATTACGCCTCATCCACAAGGATCACTTTGGAACGTCAATTATTTTTTATTTTTTTATTATGCATCATCCACTGTGATCATTTTGGAACATCATTTTTTTTCAATTACGCCTCATCCACTATGATCACTTTGGAACGTCATTTTTTTTTATTATGCAACATCCACGGTGATATTTTGGTACATCATTTTTTTTTAATTATGCCTCATCCACAATGATCACTTTGGAACGTCAATTATTATTTTTTTTACTTTGCAACATCCACTATGATCATTTTGGTACATCATTTTTTTAATTACGCCTCATCCACAAGGATCACTTTGGAACGTCAATTATTTTTTATTTTTTTATTATGCATCATCCACTGTGATCATTTTGGAACATCATTTTTTTGTCAATTATGCCTCATCCACTATGATCACTTTGGAACGTCATTTTTTTTTTTTTTATCATGCAATATCCACTGTGATATTTTGGTACATCATTTTTTTTAATTATGCCTCATCCACAATGATCACTTTAGTTAGAACGTCAATTTTTTTTTACTATGCAAAGTCCTTTGTGATCATTTTGGAAAATCATTTTTTTTTTAATTATGCCTCATCCACAATGATCATTTTGGAACGTCAATTTTTTTTATTATGCAAAATCCTTTGTGATCATTTTAGAAAATCAATTTTTTTTTAATTATGCCTCATCCACAATGATCACTTTTGGAACGTCAATTTTTTTTTATTATGCATCTCCTTTGTGATCATTTTAGAAAATCAATTTTTTTTAAATTATGTCTCATCCACAATAATCATTTTGGAACGTCATTTTTTTTTTATTATGCAAAATCCTTTGTGATCATTTTGGAAAATCAATTTTTTTTAAATTATGCCTCATCCACAATGATAATTTTGGAACGTCTTTTTTGATTTCTTCTTCCACTTCGATATCCTCTTTGAATGTTTCTTCCACTTTCATATCTTCTCAACAAAATTATGATTTTTCTTAAAAACTTTAATCGCTCGTATCGTCTTAACGAAAATAAATAGGCATAGTAAACTTTTACAAAATGGTAGTACAAATTTTGGGTAAAATCGTTTTTTCATTGTCATGACAGTCTTTTTACATGCTTCTCTCACTTCGATATCTTCTTTGATGGCTTCTTCCACTTCGATATACTTTTTAATTGCTTCTTCTACTTGGATATCTTTTTTGATTGCTTCTTGCACTTCGATATCCTCTCATCAAAATTATGATTTTCCTTAAAAAACTTTAATCGTTCGTATCTTTTAAACGGTAAGAGATAGACATAACAAACTTTTATAATATGGTAGCACAAATTTTTGGTGGAATCGTTATTTTACGGTCATCATCGCCCTTGACATCATTTTGAATTCTTCTCTCACTTACTTTTCGTCTTCGAATGTTTCTTCCACTTTGATATCCTCTTTGATTGTTTCTACAACTTCGAAATCCTCTTTGATGGCATTTTTACTTCAATATATATTTTTGAATTGCTTTTTCTAATTTTATATTTTCTTCAATTACTTCTTTTACTTCAATATCCACTCTACAAAATTATGGGTTTTAATACAAATTTGAAATCGCTCGTATCTTCTAAACGGGAAGAGTTACCCCCAGCAAACTTTTACAAAATATTGGTACTAATTTTTGGTGGAATAGTTTTTTAATACCATCATTGCCCTTGAGTTATGTTTTGAATGCTTCTCTTACTTCGTCTTCCGCTTTGAATGCTTCTTTCACCTCGATATCCTCTATTTTTGCTTCTTCCACTTTGATATCCTTTTTAATTGCTTTTTCTGCTGATATTATTTTCTTCAATTGCTTCTTTTACTACAATTTCCACTCTACAAAATTATGGGTTTTAATAGAAATCTTAAATCGCTCGTATCTTCTAAACGGGAAGCTTTTACAAAATATTGGTACTAATTTTTGGTTAAATAGTTTTTTTAATACCATCATTGCCCTTGACATCCTTTTTGAATGCTTCTCTCACTTTGTCTTTCTCTTTGAATGCTTCTTTCACCTCGATATCCTCTATTTTTGCTTCTTCCACTTTGATATCCTTTTTAATTGCTTCTTCTACTTATATGTTATTTTTAATTGCTTCTTTTACTTCAATTTCCACTCTACAAAATTATGAGTTTTCATATAAAACTTAAATCGCTCATATCTTCTAAACGGAAAGAGATAGCTATGGGAAACTTTTACAAAATATTGGTATAAGTTTTTGGTTTAACCGTTATTTTATTTTTATCATTGTCCTCAACGTCCTCTTTGAATGCTTCTCTCACTTCGTCTTCCTCTTTGAATGCTTCTTTCCCTTCGTCATCCTCTTTGGCTGTTTCTTCTACCTCGATATCCTCTACTTTTGTTTCTTCCATCTCGATATCTTCTTTGATTGCTTCTTCCACTTTGATATCGTCTTTGATTGCTTCATTAACTTCGATATCCAATTTGATTGCTACTTTTACTTCGATATCGTCTTTGATTGCTTCTTTTACTGGGATATCATCTTTGATTGCTTTTTTCACTTCGGCATCCTCTTAGAATGCTTCTACCACCTCGGTATCCTCTTTGATTGCTTACTCAACTTCAATTTCCTCTTTGATTGTTTCTGCCACTTCGATATCCCATTTGATTGCTCCTTCCACTTCAATATCCTCTTTGATTGCTTCTTCCACTTCGATATCATCTTCGATTTCCTTTTGATTGCTTGTTGCACTGCAATATTCTCTTTCATTGCGTCTTCATCTTCGATATCGTCTTCGATCGCAAATTTACTTCGATATCCTCTGTGATGGCTTCTTCCACTTCGATATCCTCTTTGACTCGATTGCTTCTTCCATTTCGATATTTTTTGACTGCTTCTTACACATGGATATCCTCTTTGATAGCTTTTAACAGCTCGATATCATCTTTGATTGCTTTTTTCACTTCGTCATCCTTTTAGAATGCTTCTACAACCTCGGTATCCTCTTTGATTGCTTACTCTCTTTCACTTCAATATCCTCTTTGATTGCTTCTTCCACTTCGATATCATCTTTGATTGCTGCTTCCACTTGGATATCCTCTTTGATTTGATTGCTTCTTCCATTTCGATCGTCTTTGACTGCTTCTTACACATGGATATCCTCTTCGATAACTTTAAACAGCTCGATATCCTCTTTGATTGCTTCTTCCACTTTGATATCCTCTTTTATTGCTTATCTTCGATTTCCTTTTGATTGCTTCTTGCTCTGCAATATTCTCTTTGATTGCGTCTTCATCTTCGATATCGTTTTTGATAGCATTTTCACTTCGATATCCTCTGTGATGAATTCTTCCACTTCGATACCCTCTTTGATTGCTTCTTCCACTTCGATATCCTCTTTGATTGCTTCTTCCACTTCGATATCATCTTTGATTGCTTCTTCCACTTCGATATCATCTTTGACTGTTTCTTCCACTTCGATATCGTCTTTGATTGCTTTTTTCACTTCGTCATCCTCTTAGAACGCTTCTACCACCTCGGTATCCTCTTTGATTGCTTACTCAACTTTAATATCCTCTTTGATTGTTTCTGCTACTTCGATATCCTATTTGATTGCTTCTTTCACTTCAATATCCTCTTTGATTGCTTCTTCCACTTTGATATCCTTTTTAATTGCTTTTTCTACTTATATGTTTTCTTCAATTGCTTCTTTTACTACAATTTCCCCTCTACAAAATTATGGGTTTTAATACAAATCTTAAATCGCTCGTATCTTCTAAACGGGAAGAGTTACCCCCAGCAAACTTTTACAAAATATTGGTACTAATTTTTGGTGAAATAGTTTTTTTAATACCATCATTGCCCTTGGCATCCGTTTTGAATGCTTCTCTTTTTTCGTCTTCCATTCTAAATGCTTCTTTCACCTCGATATCCTCTATTTTTGCTACTTCCACTTTGATATCCTTTTGAATTGCTTTTTCTACTTATATGTTTTCTTCAATTGCTTCTTTTACTTCAATTCCCACTCTACAAAATTATGGGGTTTAATACAAATCTTATATCGCTCGTATCTTCTAAACGGGAACAGTTACGCCTAGCAAACTTTTACAAAATATTGGTACAAATTTTTGGTGGAATAGTTTTTTTAATACCATCATTGCCCTTGGCATCCGTTTTGAATGCTTCTCTTACTTCGTCTTCCACTTTAAATGCTTCTCTCACCTCGATATCCTCTATTTTTGCTTCTTCCACTTTGATATCCTTTTTAATTGCTTTTTCTACTTATATATTTTCTTCAATTGCTTCTTTTACTACAATTTCCACTCTACATAATTATGGGTTTTAATACAAATCTTAAATCGCTCGTATCTTCTAAACGGGAACAGTTACGCTTAGCAAACTTTTACAAAATATTGGTACAAATTTTTGGTCGAATAGTTTTTTTATTACCATCATTGCTCATGCCATACTTTTTGAATGCTTCTCTCACTTGGTCTTCCTCCTTGAATGCTTCTTTCACCTCGATATCCTCTATTTTTGCTTCTTCCACTTTGATATCCTTTTTAATGTCTTTTTCTACTTATATGTCTTCTTCAATTGCTGCTTTTACTTCAATTTCCACTCCACAAAATTATGGGTTTTCATACAAAACTTAAATCGCTCGTATCTTTTAAACGGGAAGAGATAGCTCGAGGAAACTTTTACAAAATATTAGTATAAGTTTTTGGTGAAACCGTTTTTTATTTTTATCATTGTCCTCGACGTCTTTTACTCAATTTCAATTTCCTCTTTAATTGTTTCTGCTACTTCGATATCCTATTTGATTGCTTCTTTCACTTCAATATCCTCTTTGATTGCTTCTTCCACTTCGATATCATCTTTGATTGCTGCTTCCACTTGGATATCCTCTTTGATTTGATTGCTTCTTCCATTTCGATCGTCTTTGACTGCTTCTTACACATGGATATCCTCTTCGATGACTTTAAACAGCTCGATATCCTCTTTGATTGCTTCTTTCACTTTGATATCCTCTTTTATTGCTTCTAACAATTCGATATCATCTTCGATTTCCTTTTGATTGCGTCTTCATCTTCGATATCGTTTTTGATAGCATTTTCACTTCGATATCCTCTGTGATGGCTTCTTCCACTTCGATACCCTCTTTGATTGCTTCTTCCACTTCGATATCCTCTTTGATTGCTCCTTCCACTTCGATATCCTCTTTGATTGCTTCTTCCACTTCGATATCGTCTTTGACTGTTTCTTCCACTTCGATATCGTCTTTGATTGCTTTTTTCAATTCGTCATCCTCTTAGAACGCTTCTACCACCTCGGTATCCTCTTTGATTGCTTACTCAACTTTAATTTCCTCTTTGATTGTTTCTGCTACTTCGATATCCTATTTGATTGCTTCTTTCACTTCAATATCCTCTTTGATTGCTTCTTCCACTTCGATATCGTTTTTGACTGTTTCTTCCACTTCGATATCGTCTTTGATTGCTTTTTTCACTTCGTCATCCTCTTAGAATGCTTTTACCACCTCGGTATCCTCTTTGATTGCTTACTCAACTTTAATATCCTCTTTGATTGTTTCTGCTACTTCGATATCCTATTTGATTGCTTCTTTCACTTCAATATCCTCTTTGATTGCTTCTTCCACTTCGATATCGTTTTTGACTGTTTCTTCCACTTCGATATCGTCTTTGATTGCTTTTTTTACTTCGTCATCCTCTTAGAATGCTCTTACCACCTCGGTATCCTCTTTGATTGCTTACTCAACTTTAATTTCCTCATTGATTGTTTCTGCTGCTTCGATATCCTATTTGATTGCTTCTTTTACTTCAATATCCTCTTTAATTGCTGCTTCCACTTGGAAATCCTCTTTGATTTGATTGCTTCTTCCATTTCGATATCGTCTTTGACTGCTTCTTACACATGGATATCCTGTTTGATGGCTTTTAACAGCTCGATATCCTCTTTAATTACTTCTTCGACTAAAAGAAAAACACGCGAGCTGCGAGCAGCTCGCGCACAACGCAACCTCTAGTTATATTATATAAAGCTCGATTACCACTGACTGACTGACTCATTGACATGTTTGTTCTCCCAGATGCCCCCTCGTAGGGTAAAAATGTTTGGTGGCATCGTATAGAAGGAGTTCCGATGAGTTGGGAATAAATCCTAAAGTACCCCTTTTGTCCCCCATTCGCTCCCATCCACCTCGTATCTCGGAAAGTATAGGTCTTACAGCGTTGGCGCAAAAACTAATGTTGCAGAGGACATTTTTTTATATCCGGTCCCATGAAAAAAAAATTGTCTTTCATACAAAAAAAAAATTGTCCCATACAAATTATTTCTGTATGAATACCGTAAACCGTATATTTCGTTTGCCGTAATTTTCATACTGTTTTTGTAGGGAGCCCACTGCTTGTGTGTACTATAAAATTACTGTAAAATTTGCTTGATTCTATATAATGGTTGTGTTGTGGAGGGGCATGAGACAACTTTCATAGTTTTAGCAAAGGTCATCATCATCATTTTGGAACATCCAATTTTTTTTTTTTTTTTAGTATGCAACGTTCATCATGTTTATTTTGGAACATCCACATTTTTTTAATTATGCCTCATCCACAATGATGACTTTGGAACGTCAATTATTTTTTTTTTATTATGCAACATCCACTGTGTTCATTTTGGTACATCATTTTTTTTAATTATGCCTCATCCACAATGATCACTTTGGAACGTCAATTTTTTTTTTTAATTATGCATCATCCACTGTGATCATTTTAGAGCATCATTTTTTTTCAATTATGCCTCATCCACTATGATCACTTTGGAACGTCAATTTTTTTTTTTTTTATTATGCAAAATACTTTGTGATCATTTTGGAAAATCAATTTTTTTTAAATTATGCCTCATCCACAATGATCATTTTGGAACGTCAATTTTTTTTTTTTTTTTTTTTATTATGCAAAATCAACTGTGATCATTTTGGAACATCAATTTTTTTTAATTATGCCTCATCCACAATGATCACTTTTGGAACGTCATTTTTTTTTATTATGCAAAATCCTTTGTGATCATTTTGGAAAATCAAATTTTTTTTAATTATGCCTCATCCACAATGATCATTTTGGAACGTCAATTTTTTTTTTATTATGCAAAATCCTTTGTGATCATTTTGGAAAATCAATTTTTTTTTAATTATGCCTCATCCACAATGATCACTTTTGGAACGTCAGTTTTTTTTTTACTATGCAAAATCCTTTGTGATCATTTTGGAACATCATTTTGTTTTAAATTATGCCTCATCCACAATGATCACTTTTGGAACGTCATTTTTTTTATTATGCAAAATCCTTTGTGATCATTTTGGAAAATCATTTTTTTTAAATTATGCCTCATCCACAATGATCATTTTGGAACGTCAATTTCTTTTTTTTTATTATGCAACATCCACTGTGATAATTTTGGAACATCAATTTTTTTTAATTATGCCTCATCCGCAATGATCATTTTGGAACGTCAATTTTTTTTTAAATTATGCCTCATCCACAATGATCACTTTTGGAACGTCAATTTTTTTTTATTATGCAACATCCACTGTGATCATTTTGGAACATCAATTTTTTTTTATTTATGCCTCATCCACTATGATCATTTTGGAACGTCAATTTTTTTTTATTATGCGACATCCACTATTCGAATATTCTCTTTGATTGCTTGTTACACTTCGTCATCCTCTTTTATTGTTTCTTCCGCCTCCACATCTTCTATTTTTGCATGTTCCACTTCGTTATCCTTTTAAAATGCTTCTTCTACTTCATATCCTCTTTAATTGCTTCAGTTACTTCATTATGCGCTCTACAAAATTGTGGTGTTTCATACAAAACTTCAATCGCTCATATCTTCTAAACGGGAAGAGATAGCCCTAGCAAACTTGTACAAAATATTGGTATAAATTTTTGGTGGAACTGTTTTTTTATTGTCATCCTTGACATCCTTTTTGAATGCTTCTCTCACTTCGTCATCTTCTTTGAATGTTTTTTCCACTTCGACATCATCTTTGACTGCTTCTTTAACTTCGATATCCTCTTTGATTGCTTCTCCCACTTCGATATCGTCTTTGACTGCTTCTTCCATTTCGATATCGTCTTTGATTGCTTTTTCACTTCGTCATCTTCTTTGAATGCTTCTACCACCTTGGTATCCTCTTTGATTGCTTACTCAACTTCAATTTCCGCTTTGATTGTTTCTGCCACTTCGATATCCTATTTGATTGCTTCTTCCACTTCAACATTCTCTTTGATAGTTTCTTCCACTTCGATATCCAATCAACAAATTTATGATTTTTCTTACAAAACTTTAATCGCTCGTATCTTCTAAACGGGAAGAGATAGCACTAGCAAACTTTGACAAAATATTAGTACAAATTTTTGATCATTATCATTTTGCAACATACATTTATGTTATGCAACGTCAATCATGATCATTTTGGAACGTCCAGATTTTTTTTATGCAACGTTCATCATGATCTTTTTTGCAACGTTCAATTTTTTTTTATACAACCATTATCATGATAATTTTGGAACATCCAATTTTTTTCTCTTTGATTGCTTGTTCCACTTCGATATCCTCTTTGATTGCTTCTTCCACATTGGTATCCTCTTTGATTGCTTCTTTAACTTTGATATCCTCTACGATTGCTTGTTCCGCTTCGATATCCTCTTTTATTCCTTCTTCATCTTCAATATCCATTGGATTGCTTCTTCCACTTCGATATCGTCTTTGATTGCTTTTTTTACTTCGTCATCCTCTTAGAATGCTTCTACCACCTTGGTATCCTCTTTGATTTCTTCCTCAACTTTAATTTCCTCTTTGATTGTTTCTGCTACTTCGATATCCTATTTGATTGCTTCTTTCACTTCAATATCCTCTTTGATTGCTTCTTCCACTTCGATATCATCTTTGATTGCTGCTTCCACTTGGAAATCCTCTTTGATTTCTTCCTCAACTTTAATTTCCTCTTTGATTGTTTCTGCTACTTCGATATCCTATTTGATTGCTTCTTTCACTTCAATATCCTCTTTGATTGCTTCTTCCACTTCGATATCATCTTTGATTGCTGCTTCCACTTGGAAATCCTCTTTGATTTGATTGCTTCTTCCATTTCGATATCGTCTTTGACTGCTTCTTACACATGGATATCCTCTTTGATGGCTTTTAACAGCTCGATATCCTCTTTAATTACTTCTTCGACTAAAAGAAAAACACGCGAGCTGCGAGCAGCTCGCGCACAACGCAACCTCTAGTTATATTATATAAAGCTCGATTACCACTCACTGACTGACTGACTGACTGACTCATTGACATGTTTGTTCTCCCAGATGCCACCTCGTAGGGTGAAAATGTTTGGTGGGATCGTATAGAGGGAGTTCCGATGAGTTGGGAATAAATCCTAAAGTACCCCTTTTGTCCCCCATTCGCTCACATCGACCTCGTATCTCGGAAAGTATAGGTCTTAGAGAGTTGGTGCAAAAACTAATGTTGCAGAGGACATTTTTTTATATCCGGTTCCATGAAAAAAAAATTGTCTTTCATACAAAAAAAAAATTGTCCCATACAAAATATTTCTGTATGAATACCGTAAACCGTATATTTCGTTTGCCGTAATTTTCATACTGTTTTTGTAGGGAGCCCACGGCTTGTGTGTACTATAAAATTACTGTAAATTTGCTTGATTCTATATAATGGTGGTGGAGGGACATGAGATAACTTTCATAGTTTTTTGCAAAGGTCATCATCATCATTTTGGAACATCCAATTTTTTTTTTTTTTTAGTATGCAACGTTCATCATGTTTATTTTGGAACATCCACATTTTTTTAATTATGCCTCATCCACAATGATCACTTTGGAACGTCAATTATTATTATTTTTTTATTATGCAACATCCACTGTGATCATTTTGGTACATCATTTTTTTTAATTATGCCTCATCCACAATGATCACTTTGGAACGTCAATTATTATTATTTTTTTTGTATTATGCAACATCCACTATGATCATTTTGGTACATAATTTTTTTTATTATGCCTCATCCACAATGATCACTTTGGAACGTCAATTATTTTTTTTTTATTATGCAACATCCACTGTGATCATTTTGGTACATCATTTTTTTTAATTATGCCTCATCCACAATGATCACTTTGGAACGTCAATTATTATTATTTTTTTTGTATTATGCAACATCCACTGTGATCATTATGGTACATAATTTTTTTTATTATGCCTCATCCACAATGATCACTTTGGAACGTCAATTATTTTTTTTATCATGCAACATCCACTGTAATCATTTTGGTACATCATTTTTTTAATTACGCCTCATCCACAATGATCACTTTGGAACGTCAATTATTTTTTTTTATTATGCAACACATAATTTTTTTTAATTATGCCTCATCCACAATGATCACTTTGGAACGTCAATTATTATTATTTTTTTGTATTATGCAACATCCACTGTGATCATTTTGGTACATCATTTTTTTAATTACGCCTCATCCACAATGATCACTTTGGAACGTCAATTTTTTTTTATTATGCATCATCCACTGTGATCATTTTGGAACATAATTTTTTTTTAATTTTGCCTCATCCACATGATCATTTTGGAACGTCAATTTTTTAATTATGCCTCATCCACAATGATCACTTTGGAACGTCAATTATTTTTTTTTTGTATTATACAACATCCACTGTGATCATTTTGGTACATAATTTTTTTTATTATGCCTCATCCACAATGATCACTTTGGAACGTCAATTATTTTTTTTATTATGCAACATCCACTGTAATCATTTTGGTACATCATTTTTTTAATTATGCCTCATCCACAATGATCACTTTGGAACATAATTTTTTTTTTTTATTATGCATCATCCACTGTGATCACTTTGGAACATCATTTTTTTTAATTATGCCTCATCCACAATGATCACTTTGGAACGTCAATTATTATTATTTTTTGTATTATGCAACATCCACTGTGATCATTTTGGTACATCATTTTTTTAATTACGCCTCATCCACAATGATCACTTTGGAACGTCAATTTTTTTTATTATGCATCATCCACTGTGATCATTTTGGAACACAATTTTTTTTTAATTTTGCCTCATCCGCATGATCATTTTGGAACGTCAATTTTTTTTTTATTATGCAACATCCACTGTGATCATTTTGGAAAATTAATTTTTTTTGTATCACAAATTTTTGGTGGAATCGTTATTTTACGGTCATCATCGCCCTTGCCATTATTTTGAATTCTTCTCTCACTTCCTTTTCGTTTTCGAATGTTTCTTCCACATTGATATCCTCTTTAATTGTTTCTATAACTTCGAAATCCTCTTTGATGGCATTTTTACTTCAATATACTTTTGAATTGTTTTTTCTATTTTTATATTTTCTTCAATTACTTCTCTTACTTCAATATCGACTCTTCAAAATTATGGGTTTTAATACAAATCTTAAATCGCTCGTATCTTCTAAACGGGAAGAGTTACGCGTAGCAAACTTTTACAAAATATTGGTACAAATTTTTGGTGGAATGGTTTTTTTAATACCATCATTGCGCTTGACATCCTTTTTGAATGCTTCTCTCACTTGGTCTTCCTCCTTGAATGCTTCTTTAACCTCGATATCCTCTATTTTTGCTTCTTTCACATTGATATCCTTTTTAATTGCTTTTTCTACTTATATATTTTCTTCAATTGCTTCTTTTACTTCAATTCCCACTCTACAAAATTATGGGTTTTAATACAAATCTTAAATCGCTCGTATCTTCTAAACGGGAAGAGTTACGCGTAGCAAACTTTTACAAAATATTGGTACTAATTTTTGGTGGAGTAGTTTTTTTAATACCACATTGCCCTTGACATCCTTTTTAAATGCTTCTTTCACTTCGTCTTCCACTTTGAATGATTCTTTCAACTCGATATCCTCTATTTTTGCTTCTTCCACTTTGATATCCTTTTTAATTGCTTTTTCTACTTATATATTTTCTTCAATTGCTTCTGTTACTTCAATTTCCACTCTACAAAATACAAATCTTAAATCGCTCGTATCTTCTAAACGGGAAGAGTTACGTGTAGCAAACTTTTACAAAATATTGGTACAAATTTTTGTTGGAATAGTTTTTTTAATACCATCATTGCCCTTGACATCCTTTCTGAATGCTTCTCTTACTTCGTCTTCCTCTTTAAATGCTTATTTCACCACGATATCCTCTATTTTTGCTTCTTCCGCTTTGATATCCTTTTTAATTGCTTTTTCTACTTATATATTTTCTTCAATTGCTTCTTTTACTTCAATTTCCACTCTACAAAATTATGGGTTTTAATACAAATCTTAAATCGCTCGTATCTTCTAAACGGGAAGAGTTACGCCTACCAAACTTTTACAAAATATTGGTACAAATTTTTGATGGAATAGTTTTTTTAATACCATCATTGCCCTTGACATCCTTTTTAAATACTTCTCTCACTTGGTCTTCCTCCTTGAATGCTTCTTTCACCTCGATATCCTCTATTTTTGCTTCTTCCACTTTGATATCCTTTTTAATTGCTTTTTCTACTTATATGTTTTCTTCAATTGCTTCTTTTACTTTAATTTCCACTCTACAAAATTATGGGGTTTCATACAAAACTTAAATCGCTCGTATCTTTTAAACGGGAAGAGATAGCTCGAGGAGACTTTTACAAAATATTGGTATAAGTTTTTGGTGGAACCGTTTTTTTATTTTTATCATTGTCCTCGACGTCTTTTACTCAATTTCAATTTCCTCTTTGATTGTTTCTGCTACTTCGATATCCTATTTGATTGCTTCTTCCACTTCGATATCATCTTTGAATGCTGCGTCCACTTGGAAATCCTCTATGATTTCATTGCTTCTTCCATTTAGATATCGTCTTTGACTGCTTCTTACACATGGATATCCTCTTCGATAGCTTTTAACAGCTCGATATCCTCTTTGATTGCTTCTTCCACTTTGATATCCTCTTTTATTGCTTCTACCAATTCGATATCATCTTCGATTTCCTTTTGATTGCTTCTTGCACTGCAATATTCTCTTTGATTGCGTCTTTATCTTCGATATGGTTTTTGATAGCATTTTCACTTCAATATCCTCTGTGATGGCTTCTTACACTTCGATATCTTCTTTGATTGCTTCTTCCACTTCGATATCCTCTAAGATTGCTTCTTCCACTTCGATACCTTCTTTGATTGCTTCTTCCACTTCGATATCGTCTTTGATTGCTTTTTTCACTTCGTCATCTTAGAATGCTTCTACCACCTCGGTATCCTCTTTGATTGCTTACTCAACTTCAATTTCCTCTTTAATAGTTTCTGCTAATTCGATATCCTATTTGATTGCTGCTTTCACTTCAATATCCTGTTTGATTGCTTCTTGCACTTCGAAAACATATTTGATTGCTGCTTCCATTTGGATATCTTCTTTGATTTGATTGCTTCTTCCATTTCGATATCGTCTTTGACTGCTTCTTACACATGGATATCCTTTTTGATCGCTTTTAACAGCTCGAAATCCTCTTTGATTGCTTCTTCGACAAAAACAATAACACGCGAGTTGCGTGCAACTCGCGCACTACGCAATCTCTAGTTATATTATATAAAGCTCGATTACCACTGACTGACTGACTGACTGACTCATTGACATGTTTGTTCTCCCAGATGCCACCTCGTAGGGTGAAAATGTTTGGTGGGATCGTATAGAGGGAGTTCCGATGAGTTGGGAATAAATCCTAAAGTACCCCTTTTGTCCCCCATTCGCTCCCATCGACCTCGTATCTCGGAAAGTATAGGTCTTAGAGCGTTGGTGCAAAAACTAATGTTGCAGAGGACATTTTTTTATATCCGGTTCCATGAAAAAAAAATTGTCTTTCATACAAAAAAAAAATTGTCTCATACAAAATATTTCTGTATGAATACCGTAAACCGTATATTTCGTTTGCCGTAATTTTCATTCTGTTTTTGTAGGGAGCCCACGGCTTGTGTGTACTATAAAATTACTGTAAATTTGCTTGATTCTATATAATGGTGGTGGAGGGGCATGAGATAACTTTCATAGTTTTTGCAAAGGTCATCATCATCATTTTGAAACATCCATTTTTTTTTTTTTTTTTTTTTTTTAGTATGCAACGTTCATCATGTTTATTTTGGAACATCCACATTTTTTTAATTATGCCTCATCCACAATGATCACTTTGGAACGTCAATTATTTTTTTTTTTATTATGCAACATCCACTGTGATCATTTTGGTACATCATTTTTTTTAATTATGCCTCATCCACAATGATCACTTTGGAACGTCAATTATTTTTTTTTTTATTATGCATCATCCACTGTGATCATTTTGGAACATCATTTTTTTCAATTATGCCTCATCCACTATGATCACTTTGGAACGTCCATTTTTTTTTTTTTTATTATGCATCATCCACTGTGATATTTTGGTACATCATTTTTTTTAATTATGCCTCATTCACAATGATCACTTTGGAACGTCAATTTTTTTTTATTATGCAACATCCACTGTGATCATTTTGGTACATCATTTTTTTTAATTATGCCTCATCCACAATGATGACTTTGGAACGTCAATTTTTTTTTTTATTATGCAACATCCACTGTGATCATTTTGGTACATCATTTTTTTAATTACGCCTCATCCACAATGATCACTTTGGAACGTCAATTTTTTTTTTATTATGCAACACATTTATACATACAACACATAAAAATTTTTTTAATTATGCCTCATCCACAATGATCACTTTGGAACGTCAATTATTTTTTTTTATTATGCATCATCCACTGTGATCATTTTGGAACATCATTTTTTTTAATTATGCCTCATCCACAATGATCACTTTGGAACGTCAATTATTATTTTTTTTTTGTATTATGCAACATCCACTGTGATCATTTTGGTACATCATTTTTTTTATTATGCCTCATCCACAATGATCACTTTGGAACGTCAATTATTTTTTTTTATTATGCAAAATCCTTTGTGATCTTTTTGGAAAATCAATTTTTTTTAATTATGCCTCATCCACAATGATCACTTTTGGAACGTCAATTTTTTTTTACTATGCAAAATCCTTTGTGATCATTTTGGAACATCATTTTGTTTTAAATTATGCCTCATCCACAATGATCACTTTTGGAACGTCATTTTTTTTATTATGCAAAATCCTTTGTGATCATTTTGGAAAATCATTTTTTTTAAATTATGCCTCATCCACAATGATTATTTTGGAACGTCAATTTCTTTTTTTTTATTATGCAACATCCACTGTGATGATTTTGGAACATCAATTTTTTTTAATTATGCCTCATCAGCAATGATCATTTTGGAACGTCAATTTTTTTTTAAATTATGCCTCATCCACAATGATCACTTTTGGAACGTCAATTTTTTTTTATTATGCAACATCCACTGTGATCATTTTGGAACATCAATTTTTTTTTATTTATGCCTCATCCACTATGATCATTTTTGAACGTCAATTTTTTTTTTTTATGCGACATCCACTATTCGAACATTCTCTTTGATTGCTTGTTACACTTCGTCATCCTCTTTTATTGTTTCTACCGCCTCCACATCTTCTATTTTTGCATGTTCCACTTCGTTATCCTTTTAAAATGCTTCTTCTACTTCATATCCTCTTTAATTGCTTCAGTTACTTCATTATGCGCTCTACAAAATTGTGGTGTTTCATACAAAACTTCAATCGCTCATATCTTCTAAACGGGAAGAGCTAGCCCTAGCAAACTTGTACAAAATATTGGTGTAAATTTTTGGTGGAACTGTTTTTTTATTGTCATCCTTGACATCCTTTTTGAATGCTTCTCTCACTTCGTCATCTTCTTTGAATGTTTTTTCCACTTCGACATCATCTTTGACTGCTTCTTTAACTTCGATATCCTCTTTGATTGCTTCTCCCACTTCGATATCGTCTTTGACTGCTTCTTCCATTTCGATATCGTCTTTGATTGCTTTTTCACTTCGTCATCTTCTTTGAATGCTTCTACCACCTTGGTATCCTCTTTGATTGCTTACTCAACTTCAATTTCCTCTTTGATTGTTTCTGCCACTTCGATATCCTATTTGATTGCTTCTCCCACTTCAATATTCTCTTTGATAGTTTCTTCCACTTCGATATCCAATCAACAAATTTATGATTTTTCTTACAAAACTTTAATCGCTCGTATCTTCTAAACGGGAAGAGATAGCACAAGCAAACTTTGACAAAATATTAGTACAAATTTTTGATCATTATCATTTTACAACATACATTTATATTATGCAACGTCAATCCTGATCATTTTGGAACGTCCAGATTTTTTTTATGCAACGTTCATCATGATCTTTTTTGCAACGTTCAATTTTTTTTATACAACTATTATCATGATCATTTTGGAACATCCAATTTTTTTCTCTTTGATTGCTTGTTCCACTTCGATATCCTCTTTGATTGCTTCTTCCACATTGATATCCTATTTGATTGCTTCTTTAACTTTGGTATCCTCTACGATTGCTTCTTCCACTTCGATATCCTCTTTTATTCCTTCTTCATCTTCAATATCCATTGGATTGCTTCTTCATCTTTGATATCCTCTTTGATGGCATTTTCACTTCGGTATCCTCTGTAAGGGCTCCTTCCTCTTTGATTTCCGTTTGATTGCTTCTTGCACTGCAATATTTTCTTTGATTGCGTCTTCATATTCGATATCGTTTTTGATTGCATTTTTACTTCGATATCCTGTGATGGCTTCTTCCACTTTGATATCCTCTTTGATTGCTTCTTCCACTTCGATATCCGCTTTGATTGCTTGTTCCATTTTGATATCGTCTTTGACTATTTCTTTCACTTCGATATCGTCTTTGATTGCTTTTTTCAGTTCGTCATCCTCTTTGAATACTTCTACCAACTCGGTATCCTCTTTGATTCCTTAGTCAACTTCAATTTCCTCTTTGATTGTTTTTGCTACTTCGATATCCTATTTGATTGCTTCTCCCACTTCAATATCCTCTTTGTTTACTCCTTCCACTTCAATATCATCTTCGATTTCCTTTTGATTGCTTCTTGCACTGCATTATTCTCTTTGATTGCGTCTTCATCTTCGATATCGTCTTTGATAGCATTTTCACTTCGATATCCTCTGTGATGGCTTCTTCCACTTCGATACCCTCTTTGATTGCTTCTTCCACTTCGATATCCTCTTTGATTGTTTCTTCCGCCTCGACATCTTCTATTTTTGCATGTTCCACTTCGTTATCCCTTTAAAATGCTTCTTCTACTTTCATATCCTCTTTAATTGCTTCAGTTACTTCATTATGCTCTCTACAAAATTGTGGTCTTTCATACAAAACTTCAATCGCTCGTATCTTCTAAACGGGAAGAGATAGCCCTAGCAAACTTGTACAAAATATTGGTATAAATTTTTGGTGCAACTGTTTTTTTATTGTCATCCTTGACATCCTTTTTGAATGCTTCTCTCACTTCGTCATCTTCTTTGAATGTTTTTTCCACTTCGACATCATCTTTGACTGCTTCTTTAACTTCGATATCCTCTTTGATTGCTTCTCCCACTTCGATATCGTCTTTGACTGCTTCTTCCATTTCGATATCGTCTTTGATTGCTTTTTTCACTTCGTCATCTTCTTTGAATGCTTCTACCACCTCGGTATCCTCTTTGATTGCTTACTCAACTTCAATTTCCTCTTTGATTGTTTCTCCCTCTTCGATATCGTCTTTGACTGCTTCTTCCATTTCGATATCGTCTTTGATTGCTTTTTTCACTTCGTCATCTTCTTTGAATGCTTCTACCGCCTCGGTATCCTCTTTGATTGCTTACTCAACTTCAATTTCCTCTTTGATTGTTTCTGCCACTTCGATATCCTATTTGATTGCTTCTTCCACTTCAACATTCTCTTTGATAGTTTCTTCCACTTCGATATCCAATCAACAAATTTATGATTTTTCTTACAAAACTTTAATCGCTCGTATCTTCTAAACGGGAAGAGATAGCACTAGCAAACTTTGACAAAATATTAGTACAAATTTTTGATCATTATCATTTTGCAACATACATTTATATTATGCAACGTCAATCATGATCATTTTGGAACGTCCAGATTTTTTTTTATGCAACGTTCATCATGATCTTTTTTGCAACGTTCAATTTTTTTTATACAACCATTATCATGATCATTTTGGAACATCCAATTTTTTTCTCTTTGATTGCTTGTTTATCTTTGATTGCTTCTTTAACTTTGATATCCTCTACGATTGCTTGTTCCGCTTCGATATCCTCTTTTATTCCTTCTTCATCTTCAATATCCATTGGATTGCTTCTTCCACTTCGATATCGTCTTTGATTGCTTTTTTTACTTCGTCATCCTCTTAGAATGCTTCTACCACCTTGGTATCCTCTTTGATTTCTTCCTCAACTTTAATTTCCTCTTTGATTGTTTCTGCTACTTCGATATCCTATTTGATTGCTTCTTTCACTTCAATATCCTCTTTGATTGCTTCTTCCACTTCGATATCATCTTTGATTGCTTCTTCCACTTCGATATCCTCTAAGATTGCTTCTTCCACTTCGATACCTTCTTTGATTGCTTCTTCCACTTCGATATCGTCTTTGATTGCTTTTTTCACTTCGTCATCTTAGAATGCTTCTACCACCTCGGTATCCTCTTTGATTGCTTACTCAACTTCAATTTCCTCTTTAATAGTTTCTGCTAATTCGATATCCTATTTGATTGCTGCTTTCACTTCAATATCCTGTTTGATTGCTTCTTGCACTTCGAAATCATATTTGATTGCTGCTTCCATTTGGATATCTTCTTTGATTTGATTGCTTCTTCCATTTCGATATCGTCTTTGACTGCTTCTTACACATGGATATCCTTTTTGATCGCTTTTAACAGCTCGAAATCCTCTTTGATTGCTTCTTCGACAAAAACAATAACACGCGAGTTGCGTGCAACTCGCGCACTACGCAACCTCTAGTCTTCTAATAAAAGTGGAAGTTCGTGCCGTAAAAAATGTAAATACGTTTCTGCAGTCAATGTTCCAGACAATTCGAATGGTCCGATGATTTTGCCATTTAGAATTCCAGTCCATAAATTAATTTTGAACTTGTACTGGGACCTGTCTTCTCTGGCCAAATGAGGGTTTGTACGCTGCCAACTGTGCAGATTGTGCATATTAAAATACCCATCTTTTTTGCACGTGGATTCGTCGCTCCACAAAATTTTATCGAAGAAATCGGGATCAGTGATCATTTTTCTCAGCATTGTTTGGCAAAATGCAACTCGTGCAGGGTAATCTCTTGGCTGCAAACATTGCACGCGCTGGTAGTGAAAAGGATGTAATTTTTCTCTTTTTAAAATTCGGTGCACTGTTCTTGCTGACATGCCAGTATTAGAGGCTATTACGCGCACAGATGTGGTCCAGTCGGATCAGCAGTAATTTCATCAAGTACGTCCTCTTCATTATGTACTTGTGGTCTCCCAGAACTCGTGCCACCGATGCCACTTCCAGGAATTCGACCTTCCATGTAAGCATTGTGTACGCGAATAAACACACGATAATCGGGATGGCGTGCATTGGGAAATCTTTCCCGATACAGTGCTGCTGCTCGATTGGCGTTACCACCACACTCGCCGTAGATTAAATGCATTTGCGCATATTCAGACGCAGTGTATAGCTGAGGCATTGCAATCAATATGCAATACCACAAAATCCAAGTTACAAAGCAAATCAAGTCCGAGATCAGAGCACAAAATCGTTAGGTTCACAAAATTAAGACGTCCAAATCGCTAGGCAAAACAAAGTCCGAAATCACTGCACAAAATTGACGAGTATCAATCCAAAACAGGATAACACGTTGTTGTACGGGAGTAGTATGATAGCACACTGACTCGAAAATCATAAAAATGCGTTACGCGAAACGATAGTTCTCTTTCACTCATAGCATGAAAGAGCAAGATAGACATAGTGTCGATTGCCGCTGGGCCGGGAACCAATCTGTTCCAAGAATTACTAGTAGTTCTGCGAACAGTAGATAATTATTGCTAATAATAGTTAAAAATATTTCTTTAAATTACGCCTTGATAAGTTTGGTAGGAATTAATTTTGAATCAAGTTGTGACAATGATATGTAATATACCATTTCGGAATCTCGATGAAATAGGCTAATTTTTTTAAAATTTGGCATTCAAGTGACCATACATTTTTTTTACACCACAGAAGGGTAAAGGTCAGGAAAACAAACGAAAGCAAGTAAAATTTTAGTGAAATCTTATTTTAAAAACATAACTGTGCTTGTGTTATAAAATAATAGTTTCCATTCGATAGCACATCTATCCAAGAATACTATCCAAAAAACAGATAGAAAAAAAAATTTCATTTGCAGTCTTGGCGCCAAAAATAGTGACGAAGGGTGAAATATTTCTTAAATTTCGAAAATGTCGAATATCTCGAAAACCGAGGCACTTTTACTGAGCATAACAAATATTTTTCTGAACCGCCACAATGGCCCCTACCCGCAGGTACCCTATTATCCACTCATTACACCACACCCTGTATATAGGTAGGTAGTGATGGCACAATTACTAAATGAGCTAAAAATATGGGGGGCGGGGGGGGGTGTTGATATATTGGGGTTCACGAGGGGTAAAAAAAACTGGGACTATTAGGTCAAGTGGGACGTCAAATGAAAGGTCTTCATTAGTAAATTTCAACGCTGTTTTTATTTTTAGTTTTATTCATGTAGTTTTTGAGTTATTAGCGATAATAAAAACAAAACTTTGACAAAAATCACATGATAAGTACCTAAACCAGTGACCCCACAATGCTGAAATTTGGTATTCGTGTAGCTTTAGTGACACAAATTGTACAGGCAAAAGTCTGAAATCCAGAATAACTGCAATTTTTACCTCAAAAAAGAGGGACCACTTAACATGAATTCCCGTTACCTGTAACTTGTTGTAGGTCAAGGAAATTGGTTATTCATTTCATGGCACTATTTTATTACCTAGTCGAAGATGCACAACGATCCTTAAACGTATTTAGCGACTAAACATGTTTAAATCACACGTATTTGTATGAATTAACAACTCCTTAAATAATATTTGGCCACTAAATACGTTTAGGCATCGTTGCGCGAGTTGCCCTAAGTACCTAGGTAGGTAGGTATAAGTATTTTTTTTTGTGTTTTGGGAGACTCGCGAGATCTCAGTTCGGGGCAAACCACTAGTTTGCGAAAGCTAGTTAATCATACTTTTGCACGGTTCTATTCCGCTGAGACACAATAGGTAGATAGGTACCTATAATAAAAGCTTATTTATTTATCTTTGTATCGGGGATGAAGCTGGCTTCTGTAATAGGTAGGTACCTACAGTTTTTTTAACTAAAACAGAAGACAGAGAACTCTCTTTTCTTTGTTCCCATGTTTTATTTGAAATAAATGATTTGTATTTGTATCTACTGTGGCTGAGATTAATCAGCAAGTCTCAGGGTACCTAGGTAGGTAGTATAAGTGTTATTTATTTTTATCACTTAGGTATTTGGAGCCTGTCCTGTCCCACTGCAGGGCAAAGGCCTCCTTTCCTTCCTTCCACTCTACTCTATCATGCGCGTGTGTGATCCAGTTTCCCCTATACGAGTCGAGTTCATCTTTCCATCGGCGGCGTCGCGGTCTGCCACATGGCCGTTTTCTGTTTCGTTTAAAAACTGCAAAAGAATTTGAAAATACCTATATCTAAATCAGTAATTTTCGCGTTGAAGTCGTTGTAGGTACTCAACCATTAGTTATTTATTATTATTATTATTAGTGAACGAGTATTAAACTAAAAACCAGTATGTGCTGACCTTGCATTAGTAGGCAGTCACTAGTACTGGGAGGTCTACTTACGCTGAACGTTATTTAAGGTCATTGACTTTAACGCGAACAAGATTTGTATTGCATTAAAAAATAAACCAAAAATCCGACTGCACGAAATAAAGTAGTACCTACCATCGGCTTCTACAGGCCGCGGCCAAAAAATAGACATAGGTAAGTACCTACTACATACAAACATACATGCTTACATATGGTAGGTACATATATACACTTGAAAAACATAACCTCCTCCACTATTTGTACTAAAAACGGGATATTTACCATGATTTGTGTGAGTTGAGTTTACCCGTGATCATGGCGCATGCAACTGCGTCGAAATATCGGGACACTCAAGAACTCACAAATCATGGTAAATATCCCGTTTTTAGTACAAATAGTGTTAATAACCATGACAGTTTCAAAAGTTATAACCTCCTCCAGCAGTCGGGTAAAATTTGATATCCCTATGGAAGAGTAAAGAATGAAAAGTCGACATTCCTGTTATTATTATTTTATCTACTTATTATTAAACTTATGTACAAGCTTATACAACAAGCTGACCCGCCCGCGGCTTCGTAGGTACGCGTGGTTTGTCAATAAAACATTACCCTCCTTCTGTGCAGTCGCGTAAAGTGTATCCTGTGTCTCAAGTCCATTCATAACTTATCTAGGTATATAGGTACCAAATTCCATTGAAATCAGTTGAGCCGTTAAGTCATGAATAGGTAACAAACAGAGAGACAGAGTTACTTTCAAATCGGTATGTAGGTAGGTACCTACGTAGATTATAACCTGGACTAACACATAGGCTACTTTTTGTTGACAAACAACGCGTGTGAATCCGCTGACGGATGCTAGTTATACATATTAACCTTCCTCTTGAATCACTCTATAGGTATATTGCTGGAAACTGCATTAAAATCCGTTGAGTAGTTTAAAAGATCTAAGTATGGTAATGATAAAGATGTGGTTACTATTTATTTTTCTAGGCGTTTTTTTAAGTAACGACCCGTGCGAAGCCGCGGGCGGGACAGCTAGTAATGTCTAAATAGGTAGTATATAATTCACCTTCGACCAAAATAAAATAAAACGTAAACATTTCAACTATTTTCGAAAATATAATATTTGAAACATTACTAACCTAACCTAAGCTGTAAACATTACAATTACTTTTGAAACTTGAGTTCCAGCAACATTACATTATGTTATGGAAAGGATGATACCAATTCTAATGTTGCAGGGAACTTCAAAAAAATATATAACAAAAGACGTATTGTTGCGATGTTACTGTAAAACATATCAGTAACTTTCATTTGTAAGGAACCGCCAACATTAGGCAGTGAAGTTTATGAAATGATATTGCTGAAAAATAGTATTTGCAATATCACAATTACTAAATTGCAGTTATGTTGATTATTTACATTTAGATAAGTTTGGGAGGTTATATTCCTGCGAGGTTGAATTGTAAACTTTCATGCGAAATATTGCAATAACTTATTTAGATAACTTTTATTCAGTTTCAACCTAACAATTAGATCAATATTGCTGTCATATTCCTGCTACATGACGTTTGAAACTTACAAATGTGCGATAAACAAACTTACAGCAACTTATTGTAAGTTTCGTGCTTAGTGGGTACGATTCCTGACGTGTGTTTTAAATTAATGTCGTACATAACAAAACAGTTTGTAGGTATATAATATACATGTATAGTTAACAAGAACACTGTCACTTTATTGCGTTTAATGAAAAATGCTCATGAAACAGAATATGCTCCTAAGAGAAGAAATCACCAAATCGTAAATGACGATTTCATAACATTGGTCCAAATGGAAATTTAACAAAGAATTTAACGAAGTTAACAAAGATATTTCAATAGGTCATGCATTAGATAAATTATGACCATATAGATTTTTGGTGTAATCATTTAGGGGAGAAGTAATGTGTAATAATGTGTCATGTTTTGTTCTCAGAATTAGGAAGAATTAATGTTTTGTTAAGTTTTTTATTGCAAATGATAACTATGCTCTATTCTATAAGTACTATAAATAACATCTAAACATCATTGGTGGTACTGTTTGTTGAGTTTTTACCCATCGTACCACTGGGTGTATGGTCGGTGGTACGGTGGGTCAGAAGGGACCATTTTCATCCCATGGATAAAATTATTTATGGGATAAAAAGTAAAAAGTAGCCTATGTGTTAATCCAGATTATAATCTACGTACATACAAAATTTCATCGAAAACGGTTCAGCCATTACGACGTGCTTTAGTAACAATTCATCAGTTATTAATGATCTTCCCCATCTTGGGACGATCATGAGGTTGTATTGTTTGCAGACGACACGTCACTTTTATTTAAATTAAAGCGACGACAAACCGATTTTGACGATGTAAATAATGCAATCTCTAAGGTGGTAAAATGGTTCAATGTAAACAATCTACCTACTTCTAAATGAAAAGAAAACAAAGTGTATTAGATTTATACTACCTAATGTTACACAAGTTAAAGCAGATATAAAAATCAAAGACGAGGAGTTGGCTCTTGTGAACACCACCGTATTCTTAGGTATTAACCCTAGATAATAAGCTTCAATGGGGCCCTCACATTGATGGGGTGTCGAAGAGACTTAGTTCTGCGGCATACGCAGTCAAAAAGATCCGTCTTTATACAGACGTAGACACAGCTAGACTAGTTTACTTCAGCTACTTCAATTTCATAGGTAAACACCTAATATTTTGTTCTAAAACTAAGTGGTACATATATCATCATCATCCACAGCCCATAAGTCAATTCAATTCATAAGTACTACCCACTGCTGGGTGTAGGCCTCCCTTTGTAAACGCCACCCTTCCCGGTCCTGTCCTGCGCGCATCCTGGAGTTGCCCGCGACTTTCTTTATGTCGTCAACCCACCGCGCCGACGGACGTCCTGGACTTTTTAGGTCTGTTCTTGGCCACTATTCGGTCAAAGATTTACTCCACCTGCCGTCACCTCGTCTAGCCAGGGGTCCTGCTCAGTTTCACTTTAGTATCACCACCCTTGTTCCTACGTCTTTGACTTTCGTCTGGTGTCGGATTTCGGTATTGGGAACTCGATCCAGCAGGTTGATGCCGAGCATGGCGCGCTCCGTGGCTCTCTGTGCAACTCGTACTTTGTACAGTTTTCTTAGTGAGTGCCCATGTTTCGGCACCGTAAGTCATTTTTGGCATTTTTGTGGGATCTTCTTTGACCGAAAAACATCTTCAAGCTTTCCAAATGCAGCCCACCCGAGTTGTATTCGTATAGAGACCTCCTTATTCTGATTTTCTTTACCAAAAGAAAGAATATGTCCAAGATCAAGGTATTTGTCGACTACTGCCAGCTTCTTGCTTCCCACCATCACTTCTGAATTCGGGAATACGGCAGCATTTGTCATCACCTTCGTCTTGGTATATGGCCCACTACCAAAGAAGCATCGTGCAATTACTGGATCATAAGTTGGAGGTCTTCTACATTATTGGCAAAAAGAACGAGGTCATCTGCAAACCTAAGGTGCGACAAGAAGACACCATTAATTTTGATACCACTAGAGTCCTATGCAAGCGTCATAACGTCTTCTAGAACCGTGATGAAGAGCTTGGGTGAAATAGTGTCTCTTTTCCGCACCCCCCTGTTGATGGTGATGGGGCCAGTAGGAGCATGGAGTCGGACCTACATTGTTACCGAGCCATATAACTCCCGCAACACGTCCACATACCGAGCATCTACATGGCAGCGATGGAAAGAGTTGAACATAGCCCAGTGTTCGACACTGTCAAAAGCTTTCTCGTAGTCGATAAAGGCTAAACACAACGGCCGGTTATACTGTGAACTCTTCTCCATCAGTTCCTTTACGGTGTGGATGTGGTCTATCGTGGAAAAGCCATTGCGGAAGCCGGCTTGCTCAGGGGGTTGGCACTCATCCAGCTGGCGGGTAAGTCTATTGCATACTACCTTGGAGAACATCTTGTATAATTGAGATAGTAGACTTATGGGGCGATAATTATTCAGTTTACAACTCTTTTTTGTGCAATATTGTAACAGTTGCATTTATCCAAGCTTTAGGTGTTTTGGTGTGAAACAGCACTAAGTTCAACTGTGATACCATCCTCGCCAGGTGACGTGACATTTTTCATCTATAGAAGTGCTTTTTCCACCTCACAAGGTAGTTTAGATGGTAGGTTTTCGGTGGGTGGTGCTCTGGAGTCATCTGGTGAATTTGATTCAAATTATTTTGAAGTATATTAAATTAAATTAAATAGTCATTTATTTCAGATATCCATGATCCATATGTTAATGTATAAAGGTTCTTATAAACAATGTTAGTAAGTTAAAGTGAAAAATTACATTAAATTATAATGATATTAAAATTAAATCAAACTGATATTAAAATTAAATCAAAATGATATTAAAATTAAATTGTAATTATATCAAAATTAAATCAAATCAAAATTACATTTAAAAATCTGTGTTGGTTTCTATGTACATTAACTAAATAAATAAAATAATACACACAGAAAATAAACCATAAATAAAACAAGTATAAAATAGGGACTGGGTGAAAATAGAATCTGCCATTTTGTGCAAAGGGTGACTAATTGAGGAAATTACTTCTTTCATTAATCACCCTTCGCACAAAGCACCTCCAGAGCGGAGATGTGCAGCACTCAGTCACCGTCCTCAGGATGCTGTTGCGACTGTCCCGAACTCTGCTCATCAGCGATGCCGTTTTTTTGCGCATGATGGCGTGAAAGCCATCTGTGTGATAATGGGCAAACATCCCGATGCACCGCAGTATCGGGGCAACCGCAACATCATCCGGAAGATGTTATTATATTGGATGCGTAGGACATCCAATGATCTTTTGGTATGTCGGACCCACAGACTTCCCGTGTACAAGCTCTGACAGTAGGCTTTAAAAAGCGTAACTTTAACCCTTAAATGCATATTGACGTAAAACTGCAACAATACCACTAACACGGCTACCAAATCATTAATATGAGCGCAACGCATACTGTTATCATAAATCATATATTTATCATGAATTTAATCATGCATTTAAGGGTTAACTTGTTCAGTACAACGGGAAAATCTGCGGGCCAACATGTTACCTCGGACCGCCAATGCCTTACGCTCCCTCTCAATATCTTCATCGTCTTCAAGGTCATCGGCAATAAAGACTCACGGAGTCACGAAGTCACGGAATATATAAATCTCCGTAGAATTTTTCGACAATGCTTAACATTTTAATACGGTCAGTTACAATATGCCCGTTTTCATCGGTGAGTTTGTTATTTGGCTGGTTTCTGAATTTATTTTTTTACGAAATACTTTAGGCCCTTGGTGATTTTTAATTGTCTGAAAGGTTATTTTTGTGCTGGGCTTTCTAAGATCCTTTTTCATGGCTTTGCTAATTTGGTGATTGACTTCTTCAATTTTGCTCTGGTCCTCTAAGGTATGGTGTTTCATCCCCCTTCTTTTCTGCATAATGGCCAATGTTACATTACATATATTACATTAGACATACGTGGTACATATATGACTTGTTTTAATATGGGTTAATCCTAAATTTAACAAACAATAGCAACCGCTGCCAACCTTTCATTGGAGCCTAGGATGAGTAGCTCCCGAGATGTAAAAAAAGTCCGTTAGCTAAAAGATAGGTAAATAACCACCTATGTATGTATATCATTTTATTTTATTATACCTAAACATTTGCGTCATGCACGTCTAGATTTCTCATTCAAGCACTGAATTCTACCCAAGTTACCTGAAGCATTATAAATTGCATTGCACAGATTCTGCCTCCAGCCAGATTCATCCATAAGTCAAGCACACACCCGTGGAGGGTCGAAACACTAGACAATTTAGGATACCAGACCATTTAGGTCATCTGACGTTAAGATACGCTGGAGAATAATATAATTAACCTACTGGAGAACACCAGGAGAAAATAAAAAATGTTGGGGTATGTATATTTTTTTTATTACTAGTGGTTCGCCACGAACTGAGATCTCGCGAGTCTCCCAAAAAACAAAGAAAAATATTATTCATAACCTTTGACACGAAATACAAAATCAATATACTTGTAATATAAAACAGCATAAACTGCTAAATGAAACTGTAAGTAGTTTTATTTAAATTATAAGTAACGCGACTTCATGTATATTGGTTACACTTTTTAGTGGTAGAAATTGTAGTTGGCACTGTAAACAGCACTGTGGGGGCACTGGTGTACTCTGTGAATTTCGTCAAAGTTATCCCAAGTTGCCTTGGAGATCTCGCTTTGATTCTACTTCACGAAATTTTAAATTAATCAGTCATATAAATGGAGATCTTAGAATCATATAGGGTGTTTGATAATATACGCACAAAAATGAAAGGGGTTATTTTGATGAGCATAGTAAATCAATTTGTGAAATGTTTACCATAGAAATGTGAAATTTATTTTGGCATGTAGAAACAAACACTTTATTAAACTTATGTTGTGCTATTGAATAATGCTTGCCATCTCAACCACAGATATATTGGTGCCGTCTCGAGACATCTCTTGTTGTCTCTTTCTAACCCAAAACCCGCAGCCATTTCCGAAAGAGATATCAAATCGGCCTATTTTTTTGGTTGTCGATTGCAAGAGGAGGCTGTAAGTTTTATGTATATCGAATTAATCACCTAAACTTAGTACATTATCTTTAAAATTCGATAATTTATCTAGTATTTTTTTTTCGAGAAGTCTTTTTTAATTTTTGAGAAACCGTCACTTAAATATCGTCAGTATATTACCAAACACCCTGTATAACTCCTTTGACTAAAGTGTAGCGTTATTCTATTCTACTATGTAGTAGAATATTTATTTTAACAAAATATGACACTTCTCAAATAGCCTATGGTATAAAAATATTAAACTAAATAACTAATAAAAATATTTAAGTAACTAGAGTACATAATGAACTTAAACTTTTCCTGCTACTTGTCGTGCACTACCTACAAAATATATTTTACATATTACGAAAAGGTTAAAAGGAAGAGAATGCTTCCTAGCATTAAGTTCGCCTAAGTACAGATATATTAACTAATATGCAATAAATAATTTTCAATCAATGAAACAAAATACTTAAATGAATACGTACAGCCTCGTAATCGTAATGTTACGCCGAGGCTGTTAAAAACAATGAGTTATAATCGAACCTTCTCGAACGCTTTTGTCTTGCTGTGTTATTGTTGCTATTGTTTGTGGTTTCGCAGAATGGGGAGTGGCCATTGTGTCGAGGGACCGACCCTTTCCTGGAAGGATTGAGACCGTTCTCGAACAATCGAAATGTGTGCGATATAAATAGGCTGGAGAGATGGCCGGACAGTCAGTCTGAGTCAGTTAGTGAGTGAGTTAGTCTCAGCGAGGCCCTGGAGGACTGACGTGGGAAGGGTCTCGCGTGAACAGTAGTTGCTCCCGAGTCAGTCTGGATTTAGCTATACGTGTGAACATTTCGATGACTTTAAGTGGTGCACCAGTGGTGTGAATTAGTGTGTTGTGATACGTGTGACCAAGTTCGTGTATTCATAGTTTAGTGCTGAATAAAAGTGTTATTTTGGTTAGATCGATTCCCATTATTTTATCCCGAACCCTCAGCTCGTAACAGTAATATATAATGGGTTCGATTCCTATACGTTTCGGGATAGTTCTGCAAGCCGGGCTAAGTATTTATCATTTTCACTTATTTTAAATTTTACTGATTTAATAATACTAATTGAATACACTAATGCGACCGACAATACTACTTCGATACGCGTATGTTTAGACATTTGTACTGTTCAATTATCTAGTGAATGTGTACAATGCTTGTTTGTATACGAATCGAACCGAATTAATTACATTTTTAGGGTTCCTGACCATATAGGTAAAATCACATAGCGTATTTTTTTTCAAAACACATGGTCCGTCCGTTTGTAACTGCACAAATACTAAAGCTATCGACTTGAAATTCGGAATAGTTAAATTTATTAATACATTCCAAAAAAATATTTTCATTTTGATTGCAAAAGAGGCCAAAATGGTGGGGATCATAAATTCGGTTTAGAGAGTGCTAAGATAATACAATTTGTTTAAATGTAAGTAGATAGTTAATATAAACTAAAAATATATTAAAAATAAGATAACAAAAAGAAATACACTAAACAATATCATCATTTCAAAGTAGGGTTTCAAAATTAAATAGGGTATAAGGTTGTTTCCTTTCAGCCGCCATGGCAACCGAGTTTCACAACCAGTTGCTTTTGAGGAGTTTATAATCTTTGTCTGCAACTAGTTACCATGGGAGAGTATTTTTTAATAGAGAAAAATATATTATGCGCAACCGAGTTGCCTAATAAGAAAAAATACTCCCCCACGAAAACTAGTTGCCGAAAACGAGTATTAAATCTTCAACTGGTTGTGAAACTCAGTTGCCATGGCGGACGAAAGGATCTGTTTGCATATTCTAAAACAGTTTTTTATGTTTTGTCATGCTTTACAAGTTTTACAACATTACTTTCGGAGCGCGGAGTCATGAGATGTAGGCGACCTTAACCTTCCACCTTATCATAAAATATTATAGCGTCTTCACACGTGACGCGCTTTACACATTTTTGATGCGGTTTAACAATTTCTGACTTGTCCGTGCGACTATTACATGACTATCGATAGCTGATTATGGAGATTCTACATTTTATATATAATTATGAAACGAGGTTATTGGAAATGAACGTGACATCCCGAGAAGGTTCGGTGACGGCGGTGGTGGACAAACGCCCTAAGCGTCAATGGCGTTGCTAAGCAGCAGAGAGGATGCGGTCCGCGAGGGCCGTCAGCTCAGATTGCAGCTCCTCGTTGGAGTAGAGGAGTGTGGCGGCCGCCGGCTCGCCCGTCTCGTACACCGGCGCCTTGGCGTAGATGCGCAACCCATGGCTGAGGCACATCAGGGACCGCGTATTGTTGTACCGATACATCTGTACACAAAGTACCACAATCAATAAATAATGCTGGACATTTCACACAGAGCTATCCAGCCCCAAACTAAGCAAATCTACTATAAGAACCAGATAACTGTAACAAAGACTCGCAACCTCCTGCGTCTCAGCCGGCTATTAGCCCACTGCGCCACAGAGACCGTCATATCACACTCACATTATAAATGTGAAAGTTTGGATGTTTGTTACTTAATCACGTCGTAACGGTTGAACCGATTTCGATCAAATTTGGTGTGTTACTTTATATTAACAAACAACGCGTGCGAAGCTAGTATTATTATAATCAGTCAACGTATGTTTTTTAAATCGGTTCACATTAGATAGATATACTCTTTAATGTACACCAAATAAAATTTGAATACATACATTGGACTAGTGCCTCAGATTTTTTTTTTATTTCTGATTCGATCACGATCAAGTGGAGACCACGCACTGGAAGGCGCAAAGTAGGGTGAACCCCCCACTAGATGGAAAGACGACCTGGTAAAGGTTGCTGGACGCCATTGGGTGCAGGCTGCACAAGATCATTTGCTCTGGAACTCTATGGGGGAGGCCTATCTTCAACAGTGGACGTCCTATAGCTGATATGATGGGGATACTTTTAGAGTGAGGTTCGACTTCTACTTAAAGTAGAAGTAAGCTGTAGGTATGTTACTGACCTTAGACAGAATGAGTGGGGAGCGGCAGTGACTGCATTCCTCTTGATTCGGCCACGAGATCGGGGCTTCCTGTCCGCTAGCCCGGCCGCTCTGGAAACACAAGTGTCAGACGTCAATAAAAATATATTAGAAGTAAAAAAGTTTTTGCACAAGGGTACATTAAACAGGATAGGTGCAGAATAAAATGGTAATATTGCGAAAGCAAAAAGGGTCGCCACTCAGCATTATGCTGTAGTATAGCACAATTTACACCACTACAGCGCTGCTCTTCCGTGCTGCCATTGCCAATGAGGATACTTTGTTCTATTTCAGCGGTTAAATAACCATGTTTCCTGATAACCGTTACTTCCTACAACCGTGGGACTTGTTTTGTGAAACGGACTCCACATAAGAGTTACTTTAAATTACCTGCAGCTTCGGTCGCAAAAAAAAACACCTCAACCGGTTTCCACCGAAGCTAAGAGAAATGTGTAATGTTGTTTAATTGTCTGAACGCTTTTGTTAAATTAATTATGTCCTGTCTAAATTTGCGGTTTCTAGTGTTAGGGTAATTTAATTTTAATGCATGCTATATTTTTTATTGTATTTCACATATTTAATTACAATCTAGATCACAAATTATATGTTTGGTTTAATTAGTGCTAAGTGGATTGCGTTTTGTGTATGTTTTGTGGATTATAAATAAAATAAAACAAATGTGTAAATTCCGCCAAAATTGTGTTATGTTATGTTATCGACGTGCGTTACTATTTGTTGAATTTATTAGACACAAGTAAAAAAATTGACAATTAACAAATTTATAAACGTAATTAAACAATATCTTTATAAAAACGCCTACTATAACATATCGGATTATTTAGATGATATGAGAAGCTTGGGATTGAAATTGCTCCAACTCGGTCAAAATATTACAATTTAGGCGTAATTTATTTTCTTTATTGTTATGTATGTACCTATTTTTACCACCAAACAGCATTCCTGTGTTTTGGTAAGCATGCATCAAGTTGATGGACGCAGGGCAGTGCATCGTAGGGCACGTTTCTAAGGTGCGTGACCTACGAGGCAACACTTTGTTATGGGGTGATGGTTATCACTTAACATCAGGTGGGCCATAAGCCTGATCCATCTCAAAAAGTATTAAAAAAAAGTGTGAGGAATGACCAGAGCAGTACCTCGTCCAGTTGTATCCAGCATTTCCGTTTGACGGCCGCAAGACGCAACTCTAACTCTTCCTTGATGAGCCTGTAGAGGGAGGCGTACACGTATCGAAGCATGTCGTAGGTGATGGTATCATCGCGCGCCATGCGCAGCAGCAGCAGCGTGCTCGAGAACATCGCCGGCTCACAATCCTGACGCAGCTCCTGTTCAATTTAATAATGTTACGAGCTGAGGGTTCGGGATAAAATAATGAGAATCGATTCAACCAAAATAACACTTTTATTCAGCACTAAACGATGAATACACGAACTTGGTCACACGTAATCACAATACACTAATTCACACCACTTAAAGTCACCGAAATGATCGCATGTATAGCTTAATCCAGACTGACTCGGGAGCAACTACTGTTCACGCGAGACCCTTCCCACGTCAGTCCTCCAGGGCCTCGCTGAGACTCACTCACTCAGACTCACTGAGACTGACTCAGACTGACTGTCCGGCCATCTCTCCGGCCTATTTATATCGCACACATTTCGATTGTTCGAGAACGATGTCGATCCTTCCAGGAAAGGGTCGGTCCCTCGACACAATGGCCACTCCCCATTCTGCGAAACCACAAACAATAGCAACAATAACACAGCAAGACAAAAGAGTTCGAGAAGGTTCGATTATTACTCATTGTTTAACAGCCTCGGCGTAACACTGCCCCTCCTAAAACATGCTCGTCCCGAGCATTCTTAGCCCCATATCGCGGCAGCCGATCAACACGAACAATTTTAGGCGCACCTCGCGCTGAAGATGTAGCAACTAGAGGAGCCACATTGCCGTCTCCAGTACTTCAGGACACCCAGAGTCCCTTTCTCATCAACGATCCCAATTCCAGCCTCCAAAACACGGCTCTCATGATTTCTATCTGTTCTTTCACTTCCTGGAATTCCTTTCCAGATGAACCGAACGATTCCCTCATCAGTCGAGCACGCTCTTATGGCCAACGTCGCTGATCTTCCTGTTGACGACGCTGCTCTTCTTTATCCTGACGTCGCTGTTCCTCTTGCAACCGAGTCTGCTCCACCTGTTCACGTCGCTGTTCCTTCTGCATCCGAGCCTGCTCTTCCCGCTGACGACGCTTCTCTTCTTAATGCTGAAGGCGTTGTTCCTCCTGCAACCGAGTCTGCTCTTCCTGTTGACGACGCTTCTCTTCTTAATGCTGACGGCGTTGTTCCTCCTGCAACTGAGCCTGCTCTTCTTGCTGACGACGCTGCTCTTCCTTATCCTGACGTCGCTGTACTTCCTGCAACCGAGCCTGCTCTTCTTACTGACGACGCTGCTCTTCCTTATCATGACGTCGCTGTTCTTCCTGCCAACGTTGCTGCTCTTCTTGTTGACGACAAAGCATGGCCATAATAGCAGCAAGATCGCCTGTCACAGGAGCTTGGCCCACGGATGATGATGATGATGAAGATCCAAATGATTCGGCGGCGGCTGATTCCATCTCTATCGGCTGACGACTCTGCCGAGCTTCTTGAACCGGAGACTCCCCAAACCGCCTTTCATCCATTTCCTGTTGTCGTTGACCTCTCGTCCTGACACCGTCCACGTTATCCTTTGGTAGAACCGGCATTATTTTATCCCACTTCTGACACCAAATTGTTACGAGCTGAGGGTTCGGGATAAAATAATGGGAATCGATCTCACCAAAATAACACTTTTATTCAGCACTAAACGATGAATACACGAACTTGGTCACACGTAATCACAATACACTAATTCACACCACTTAAAGTCACCGAAATGATCGCATTTATAGCTTAATCCAGACTGACTCGGGAGCAACTACTGTTCACGCGAGACCCTTCCCACGTCAGTCCTCCAGGGCCTCGCTGAGACTCACTCACTCAGACTCACTGAGACTGACTCAGACTGACTGTCCGGCCATCTCTCCGGCCTATTTATATCGCACACATTTCGATTGTTCGAGAACGATGTCGATCCTTCCAGGAAAGGGTCGGTCCCTCGACACAATGGCCACTCCCCATTCTGCGAAACCACAAACAATAGCAACAATAACACAGCAAGACAAGAGAGTTCGAGAAGGTTCGATTATTACTCATTGTTTAACAGCCTCGGCGTAACAATAATATAGGTCATTACTACCAACGGATTACTCTCTTACTCTAATTACGGCGTTAATGCATATTAAGCTTTTTTCCCAATCGTGCATATTTCGATTAGTACTCGTAGCGGGAGGCATGTAAAGGGAGCTAGGTGACGATGTCGATGAGTACAGCGCGAGCGCGGTGGTTAACTGAACTGTCTAACCAGTGCGAGCGCGCGACGCCACAGGAAAATTGGAAAGCAAAAACCTTCCTCTATTTAAATCAATACAAAAACTGGAAACAATGATCGAACTGGCTAACGCCCTTCCTAATTCTATTCGGAAGATTCGTAGAAAGTTAAGACGCTATTTTGCTTAAAAACCCGAGTCTTGCAGACATTATAGAACATTAATACCTACATCATACCCTGCCTAAACAGGTATCTCCAAAATGGCACTAAATCTTAAATTTGTCCAAAGACGTCGGTTGACGTAAAGAAGTCGTTTTCGACGTACATATTAATTCTGGCTGACCAACTTAACAAATTTGCTCTAAAAATTTGGAAAAATACTTATTTGTATATTGTCACATAAACTATGTAACATAATTTTAAGAATATTTTGCTGTTTTTGTACCGTGTTTAATTAAAATATATGAGTAGGGGAGGATTGGGGGGGGGGGGGGCTGCCTCTCATCTCTCTCGCTTCGCTGGAGCGATGCGAGGCAGCTCCTCTTCCTATGGTAATCTGTTTGTGTCATAGAAATCGGCCGACCACATCGGAACATAGCGAGCAACACCGCCGCGTTCGACCCACAGCGATGCGCGATGCAAATTATGCAAACTTTTAGTGCACTGTAATATTTTATCACACCTGCCAGCTATTTCGTTACACGATATTGTATCGATATGGCACTGTGTACCTAGCTAAGGAGCCCTTGTTTTGCTTATCAAAGAATGATAATAGAACAATTTTTCCTAAAATGAAATTGTTATTATGCTCCTTGAGCTTCGTCCGGAGAGAAGATGAGAGCGCGTCGTTTCGGTTTCCTTCCTGTTTTTGTAATTTTATGCCCATAAATTACCGCTCGAACACAAGTAAACAACAATTTCTCATAATTTCGCTTTGACATTTGATATTTTGTACGCACATAATTTTCTAGGCAGTAAGGAGCTTATAAAACAGTCTACCCACAAGTTTTAAATCATTGTGTCTTGTCTTCTACAGGCAGCGTTTAAATACTCCGGACGAAGCTCAAGGTGCATAATAACAACATAATTTTAGGAAAAATTGTTCTATTATGCCCCTCTTCGCTTCGTCCGGAGAGAAGATACCTATAAGACCTGTTTGTTTTCGCCTGGTGATAAAATTATGTGTATCTATAAAAAAGAATGGAGGTAAAACAATTAATGAATAAAAAAATACTGGCCATGTAAAACAAAAAATAAAAGATTCAAAGGACATTGAAAATGTTTCATAATTATTTCTAAACATAGGTAACAAAAACTTCTTTAGAGCAACAGTAATCTAGCTTAGACATAAAATTACAAATATAGGTACCTAATAAAGAAATAACATTTTAGTAACAAGGTATAATACCTAGTAGGTAAGTAAATCTTCCAAAAAAAGAAAGTAAAAAATCCAAATATCAAAATTATACTACTGGACTGAAACATAGTGTTAAGAGGTGATCACCTTAATTGATTGTTTTAATCTGTCTGAGCTAAGCTTCAGCTGGAGTTGAGATTCACAAATGGTGGAAATAGCTGATTTAATACTATTGTATGAAAGATGCCGATCAATATGCAAGTGAGCCAAATATCTACGAGGGGAGTTCAATGTATTCTCGGTATAGGCATGAAAGAATAAGCAGAAAATTCTGAATAAAATTTATTTTTCAATGTAGTCTTCTAGGATCTGAAAACACTTATTTGTCCTGGAAAATAACTTTAAAACTCCCTCAAAAAAATATTTTTCTTCCTGGTCTGAAAAATGATCGTTAATTGCTGCCTTTTAACTCTTCATCATCGAAAAAATGCTTGCCTCGAAGTTCTTTTTTGAGATTTGGGAACAGAAAGTAATCACTGGAGGCTAGGTCCGGGCTGTAGGGTGGATGATTGATTTCTTCAAATCCGCAATTCCGCACAGCAGCATTGGCAATGCGCGCCTTGTGAACAGGCGCTTGTTTAGGGCTCAAAGTTATCCGCGTCTGTAGGATATTACCCTAGAAACCCTACACGTGATCCCTGGGTGGTGCCAAATGGATAACAACTCTTCTGGTGGAGAGCTTCGGCCGCGGCTTGTCACCACCCACAAGACAAAGCCACTCCGTGAAGCGAACTCATCGTGTTTCGGGGTGATGTCTCGTGTAGCCACTTTGGAAGTGACGAGTCTGAGCAGTTCTTGCACTGAATACAGCCCGAGCGGTACAGAGAACGCAGTAGTGTAAGTGCGCCGTTGTCTGAAACGGAGTAGACAGAATGATGATACAACTAATTGCCTTTTCCTTTATTCGACTTTTACGACTCATTGAGAGGATATGCAGTCGGTTAATTCTATGTTTTTATTTTGCTTCCAGATCGACGTGGAAGGAATCAATAGATATTTAAAAAAAATATATTTCTATTTTAGGATTTAGAAGATAGCAGCTCTCTGAAGCCGGCACGGGCGGCTACATTGCGTAGCTTCTTCTCCCGGCGGGGGGCATCCGGATATACCACTCAACGGGACCTCGCCCGCATCGGGGAATACTACGTGGAGCTGAGAGTTTACAACTCTCAGGAAGTAGAGCATGAGCCCGGCGATGAGCGCTGGAAACGCGCGCTCGTCACTCTAAAACTGTGTACCGACACCAATACGGTTGTATGGTGCAGTGTGTTTAAGGCAATACAGCCAATCATGTACCCTGTGAAGCCGCAATAAATTTTTCATTTATTAGGTATGGATAAAGTTTGTGTAACATTTTCCTTACTTTTTAAAATCATAATCTTATTACTTATTCGCATTTATATTAATATACTTTTGAACTACGAGTATATCAATAAAAGATAATTATCATTCCTTATGTTATAATGAGATGATTGGAGTTCTTTAAAGCTACGACAAAACCTTAAGAGTTCTCTGACCTTTTGTTTACTGATATTTATGTTGTGTAATTATTGTCTTATTTGCAGAAATTTGGCAAAATTGAAATATTGAAGAATGTCAAAAATTTGAATATTGGAAAATGGCAATAATTTACTGTATTTAAGTTATTAATAATATTGAAAATTTGAAATACGGAAATTTTGATATACATATGTATTAAAATACTTATTCAAACTGATCCGATCCAATCTTAAAGAGTTTCCTCTAGCATCACTAAAATATGTTATGTTAGTTTGAACTACGCTAATATTAAATCATTTAAGTAATTACCTACTTCATACCTATATAAAGACAACCTCCGTGGTGCAGTGGGCGAATAGCCGGGTGAGACGCAGGAGGTAGCGGGTTCGATCTCCGCCGCGGAACAAATGTTTGCAAGATCTCTAGATATTTGTTCCGGGTCTGGTTTTTTCTCTATATATTATAAGTATGTATTTACAAAAAAAATGTATATATGTATTGTATCGGTTATCTGGTTCCCATAGTACAAGCTTTGCTTAGTTTGGGGCTAGATAGCGCTGTGTGAAATGTCCAGCAATATTTATTACAAAGAGCACCTACCTGTTATAAGTGAGGCAAAATGGTGTTTTGTAAGGAGTGTAACGTAATTTTGTCTCGCGTCTCTTCACATAAGAAAAGTAGTATTCATAAATCAAATTGTTTAGAGTTTCTAAATGTACAGATCATCGCTAGCATATAGCGCACAAGTGGACACGTTGTTGTCCACTTGTGCGCTTGTACACCTGAGCTGGTGTCCACTCGTGCGATTGTCTTCAAGTGTACAAGTGCATTAGTGGACAAGTGCACGACAGTACAGGACAACCGTGCAAGTGTACAAATGTACAAGGCCATTAGTGTATAAGTGGACAGCCGCACATGTGGACAGCTGCACAAGTGTATACGACAATTGCGAACGCCACGCACACGGTCTGACATCTTCCTAAGAATTTCATACATCACCTCAAACTAAGCAGAGCTTATACTATGGGAACCAGATAACTGATAGAATACTTATGTTACGAGCTTAGGGTTCGGGATAAAATAATGGAAATCAGTCAAACCAAAATAACACTTTTATTCAGCACTGAACGATGAATACACGAACTTGGTCACACATATCACAACACACTAATTCACACCACTGGTGCAGCACTTAAAGTCACCGAAACGTTCGCACGTATAGCTTAATCCAGACTGACTCGCGAGCAACTACTTGTTCACGCGAGACCCTTCAGTTCCCGATTACTTAAATGAACAGTTTTCACAGCAATGGATAGGCAGGGCGGACCTGTTACATGGCCTCCACGATCTCCCGACCTCACGCCATTAGACCTTTATTTGGCACGTCAAACTTTGCGTGCCAACGTTATAAAACGGTGTCGAAGGTGCATTGAAGTTGGAGGTCGACACGTGGAACACGACCGCCAAAGTCTTGATCAAGTTGACGTGCTTCTACATACCTAGCAATACCTACCTAAGCTCTTATTAGAGCTAACTCCAAGTTCTTTTCAGAGCTAAACCAAAGTTTTTTTTTGATCTACACCTAAGCTGTTTTCAGAGCTGCAATTAACTTATTGTTTCTTGACTACAATCGTCAACAAAAAAACAAAAGACACGTGCACAGGCACGTGTCTTCGTCGTCTAAAGGGCGGTCACCGTCTCCGGCGCGCCGCGTAGGCCGCCGGTGTTGCCAGATGTAAGTTTTAATTTTTGAGCGCCAAATAATAAAATTTAGTCGGGTATTTTTTTTTGTTTTTTTCTGTAATAGAATTACATGATTGTGACCAAATATCGATACTATATCACACCCTTAAAAATCCGACAGGGTTTTTGTTACATATTGTATATACCACATGTCATCAAAATCGGTTCAACGTGATTAATAAACAAACATCCAAACTTTCGCATTGATAATATTAGTGTGAGGTAAGATGGTGATGTTAAAGGTCTCATAACATCTTTGCCTGTACATACAAATCAAGAAAACAAACACTAATTAAATATTGCCGGTGAACTTAAGCACTTACCAGGGGCACCTTTGTAAATTGGTCCCTTTCTTTCGGACTGGCTATCATGGCAAGATAGGTTTGTAACGCCGTCATTTCTCTTGTATTTGGTCCCCAGCGCTGGTACAGCCGACCAAGGAATTGGTTCATCGTACTGAACACAGCTTCGTCGTCAAGGTGGCAAGGAATCACAAATTCCTTTGGTGGCACGATTTTACAAATACCATATTTTGAAGCTTCGCCTTCAATTGATTTTATGTAAGTGATGGGATCCTACAAATAAAATATTCTTTCAAGTTTTACAGACAGAAGTTTGCTCGAAATTTATATTTAATTAATAGTAAATTAGTTTTTAATACCTGGAACTGTTCCAGTGTGGGTCTGAACACTGGAGCACCTTCCATTTTGGATGAAGGCGACGGGTTGTTTACTTCTGAGTTATTTGCCAGACTTGAAGGTGATTTTAAAGATGAGCGTGTCTTTTTACTATTGGTTTGTTTTGCCTGCTGGTCTCCCGAAGTGGAGGCTACAGGTGAAATTTTCTCGTAGGTGCTAGTTGCTGGTGCCTCATTGGTGTTGTCTGGACCCATCTGTCTCACAGTATCATCAATGATTTCCGTTCCTACTTCGTCGAGTGGAGAGTTAGCAGCAGGGGGCGTCGTTCGATGGTGCTCACCCAACTCCGGGTCGTCTTCTAGATGAAGCAAATATACGATGGGTTGTGGCTCAACAACACCACTAGAAGAAGTAGCAGGCATATCTTTTGAATTATCTGTATTGACTGGTATAGGGGCAGGTTGTTTCCTGCGCCGGCGCGGGGTCTTCGACTGCTTCACTTTCTTTCTGCGTTTGCGTGAAATAGACTTTGACTGAGAAGGCTTCGTTGAGCGCAATCGCTGCCTAGATGTTTCTAGATCAAGCTCCTTCTTGTCTTCGCTAAGACACAGAGATAAATAATCCACTCTTGTTATAATCTTATTAACAATTGTATCCGTACCTTTGTCTGTATCAAGTTGTAATGTCCTTTTTAATGTTCCGAGTTTATGTGCATTTTGAAACATATTTTTTAGCAAGGGCATTTCCATGTTGCTGAGCCATATCGGGCACCTCTTGGTCGTAAGTACATTGCGAACAAGCTCGCGTCCGCGTCTTAATAACTTGATGCCTTCGTCATCAGCATCAAACTCATACTCATCGCGCGGCAGCATTTCCAAAATATCAGGTTCGTTTGCATCGCTCGATGGTAATTGACTGGACACTTGTTTATATATCATTAAAAGATCGCATCGCCGGCACATTCTACAGCAGTCTTTTTCAACGGGCGGGCTGTTTAATAAGTCCTGTAGATTATTAATCATACGAGTAGGGCAATTCTTCGTAAGTTTGACAAAACGAGCGGGCAGATCTGGCATTTTGAATGTATTGTCGCTTGCTATATCCTGTTTTGGAGTGCTTGGTGAATTGATAATGCCACCCGGGACTAAGTTTTTGTGAGTATTTAAACTAATGCGTCTGCTGCCTCCGTAGGTACTTACATCGATGACGCATGCAGGAGTAGGCAATATGCTGCTGCCAGGAACAATGGTATTGGTTTCCCCAAGAGCAGCGGTATTATTTTCTGCTTTTGCGTTATTCATCTTTAAACCAGGAGATGTGTCGTTTTCTAAATTGCTGAGAGCTGCGTTATTCACTTGGTAGTGGTGGGTTCTGACCCAATCAGCTGTTTGTTCATATGTCGCATTTAGTGGTAGTAACAAATCACCGTTTTCTAGAACAAAGTATTATGTCACATTTTAAAATGTATCTTCATTCTACTTCCGAATATTTTTTTTTATTATTATAAGTAATGGTTAGATCGCAGATAAGCGCTGGAGTAAACGTGTTTTAGAGTGGAGACCACGCTTAGCAAAGCAGAGTGACGGCTAGATGGAGCGACGATTTGCGTAAGGTACGCAAATCGTCGCGACTGGATGAGAAAAACTGAAGATAGGGCGGCTCTGTGACGCACCTCGGGAGAGATCGACGTCCAGCAGTGGACTAAGCTGCTCTAGGTTGATGATGATTAATAAGATCATACAAAAATTTTGTCCATAATTTGTATGTTGTTAGTTTTATAATTGAATAACTGTTTTTAGGCTACTACCAAATTAGAACTAATTGTTAACACAGGAACCAGATATTCGTATATCATGTACTTAATTATTAATTTGAGTCATTTGGTAAGCCGTCACTAATACAGCCTAGTATCCAGTATAGACACATAGTAGATCTCGAGAAATGCCGACAGTCTTGACAGTGTCACGACAGCCTATGGAGGCAAGGTTGTCGCAATTAAACATTATGAATAATATACAATACCTAATCATAAATATCGTTTCATATGCGAAGGCACTTTAAATTTAAAAAATAAATAATGTAATGTAAAAATATAATTATTGCAAGAAAAGTGGAAACATTTAAGTTTTTTCCCCCACAGCTAATAACCAAACCATGAAATATAAGTTCTTTAGTTAATTTTATATTTGTTCTTTGTGCATTGTGTGTGTGTGATCCGCAATCAGTTGGAGGACTAGAGGCGGATGGGTTCATGGATTTTTAACTTTCGGGATCAAGACACATTAGAATTGTCAAGAAGGACCTTGACAATACAAAAAACATTATTTGTCATGGCAGTATATCTGTACACTCATTCCGAGAAAGTGCTTATGAATGTAATTTTTCATGAAAAAGTGAAACTTGGTTCTTATTAATTATTCTTATTGTTATCTGTATAGATAAAATTATAATTATAGGATTGGCAATATGTCGTTGATTTTTCGACTTGCTGAGTAGAAAGTACAAAGTTATCACGGCATGCAAAATGATAGACGTAAACTAGGACATAACAAAAACAAAACACGTTAGCCCTGAAAATCGTGTCACGAACTCTTAAGACAACGGCGCTTAGTAGTTCGGACTAAACCTTTCCGCGTCTCTCCCCTCACAACCCGCACGCACTGTCTACACCTGTCTAGACGTCTTCGTCAGAATATCACTATGGATTTATAGACTGTGATAGTAGTATGTACTATAGCTATAACAGTAGCGTTCAATTTTGACATCAAGTAATCAGTTTCCGTGTTACAAATACTTTTCAGAGTCGGTGATGATGAGGGTAACTTACCTTACTTTTTGACATATTTGATATAAGTACATTTGTTTTGTTTTATTTTATTATTTTTGACATGTATGTGATAGTGTTAAATATTGTAATTTATAAATATGATGTAATTTCAAACACGATTATCTGATTGTTACTGAATAAATAAATGAAATGAAATACCTGGTTCATCATCGTCGTATCTTAGATTTTCTAATTCTTCTTCTGTATCAAAACCGTAGAGTGCCACTGCGAAAGATAAATGCAATTAGAATCAAAGATTTAGGGCGACTTGCGCAGCGATGCCTAAACGTATTTAGTGGCTAAATATGATTGAATGAGTTGTCAAAGCATAAAAACACGCCATATTTAAACATGTTTAGTTGCTAAATACGTTTAGAGGTCGTTGTGCAAGCCGGGCTTACTGTTTTGTTATTTATGTCTGTCAAAGATATGTAAAGCACAGCTGAATCTTCTTATCTTTAATATTTATATAAAACAAGGTCGGGTTTGTTCGAACACTTATAACTCGAGAACGGCTGGACCGATTTTGATGATCTTTGATTTGTTGGAGTTGTCTCCGCCCAGAATAGCAGAATAACTATAAAAATATTGGAAAAGTTCACGCAAAAAGAAATTATGAAGAAAATTATATTCCTCATACATAATGACGGCAGATTTTAAATTCTACCGGGGTGACGTAAATTGACAGCCCGCCTGATATGCATTTCAAGGCGGTACAAAGTTCGTCGGGTCAACTAGTATAGACATGGAAATGACGCGTGTAAAACTTACTTTGTGATGAGATAGATGAAAATGCCGACAGAAACCAGATCGCTTGTATCTACAGCGCGTGTATCTGCTCTTTTTTCATGTGGTTCGTTGTTTGAAGCATTTTTCGCTATTGGTTTAGTCGTTCTTAATCGGTAGCCAAGCTGCTCTTGGTTATTTTCGGATTTTCGTTTGGAAGCATTAAGTCTTTTAGTTGTGTTCAAAGTTGAGTACTTAGTGCGGGATTCACTTTCCACCTCGTAATCGGGATCTCGTATCCTTGAATCAATTGAGATGGGAATAGAACTGACGTCCGATATACTTCCGTATGCGAAATTATTGTCTCGATAAGTTTTATTAAATCGCCTCAAGCGAAGTTGCATGCTCTGCTTTAATTGTTTTTCTGGGCAGATAGCACATAATTCCTTATTTAACTCTTCTAGGCTTGTATCAGGCGTTCGTTTCTTTGATTTTATCACGGATGATGAAGGGATGGTTTTGGGCGACAAACTGGACGCAGAAGAATGGACTTTCTTTTTTTGTTGAAGATCTTTCCCTCCCTTTTGATTTTGACTGGAACAAGCAGTCACCGCGCACGAATTGTCGAACGTTACAGTTATTGCCCTTATAACCTCTGGTGATTCTTCAATGGCTACTGATACTGTTTTGTTTGGCGTTAAGCTTTTAGAGGAATCTATACTGACTTTACTTTTTTTACATTTTTTGCTGACGGCTGTTTGCGGCTTTGTCTTTTTCAATACGCCTTTTAAAGGGATAGATGGCTCGGTGGGTTCCTCAACTGCTGCCGTCACTAAATAGCTTAACGGTATATTGTCTTCGCCGCTTTCGCTTACGCTTTGTCTTCTATTACGCAGGCAATATGTTTTTTTTTGGTGGTGTTTTCAAACTACTTTTGTCTTTTATCTTTTTGTTCGGTGTTTTTTTCTTGTAGTCCTCCGTATTGTATTCCAACCTTACAACAGGTAGAATCTCATGAAAATGACCTCCTGAAAATGGAAATGAGAAAAGAAGTGATAGTTTAAACTGAAAATGTGTAATATAACACAGTGAACTTTAAATCACTGTTTTCATAGAACAAACGTTGTTCAGACCGTAGTCTGAAGCTATACACCGGCAGAAGGCCATGCTCCGAACAACGTTTATTTTGGAAAAACAGTCATTAAAGTTCACCGTTTAAGTAAGGGAATGCAATCATCGAAACTTTTCGATAATCGATTTTAGTCCGATTTTTATCGTTTTTTTTTTCGATAAATACAGAGGATTACCGGTTTTTTGAAGTAGGAAGATGACATAATTTTTTCTGTTTAACTGACTTGTAAAATAGATTGGTTCATTCAACACTACTGAATATATTAATTAATATTATTCCACACATTTATTACTTAACACAGGCTTTAGGCATGGACCTTTATAGGCATTACAGACCGGCATTACTACCGGGACCGAAGCCAACGAGTAAGAGCCTTGTTTGTTTTAATAAAAATCACTTTGTCAAGATGGAGGTGAGACATATGGTAGTACTATTGCAACACATGGATTAGAATTCGGGATATTGTTAGAGTAATGCTTATGAAATAGTAAAATAGTACGGGTTATCAGAGAAATAAGATACGGAACCTGCCAATCCTGTAATATTAAGAATGATTGAGGCAGGTGGTGACTAGCCGTCCACTAAACAGGCCCCCATAAATGCCGCCAATAGAAGGCAGCGTAAGGGGCAACGTTGGTGTGGGCGGTTAAAGGGTTTTGAGAGGTGTGCTTCAGTTTCACTAAGCGCTACTAACACTAAAGCCGGTTTATGCCTTTAACACTTCAACCCTTGGAGCACAGGTTCCGCTCTTGCGCCTCCACCCTTGACCCTTACCTTTATTATTATATTATTATTATTATTTATTATATATTATTGAATAATTTTTGAAAATTTTCGACTTGAACAGCTTAAAAAATTCTTTAAAACAAAAAGTAGTAAACTTTCTTGAGGTTTTTTTTCTACTGAATTTTTATGAGTTGTTCTTTTATGCATAAAATAATCAGCTACGTTACTTTGATGAAAACTATGAAAATATTGGTGTAAAGTCAAAAAATTACATTCTGTGAATTATGACTTAAATTTTCAACTTTAAATTAAAAATCTTAACAAGTGATTTCATGGTTCTTAAATAAGTCTTAAGAATTTTCCAGACTCTCAGCTTTTATAATCATTAAAAAAAAGTAATACTTAATGGGCTACTTTGGCGAAAATTGGCCTTCAAAGACGGCGAGGTGGAAAATTCTTAATATTAGCTATCTGATTAGAAAATAGATTTTGGCCATTTTATTATTCCTAAGCTTAATTCGTTTGTTAACTAACCAAAAATGACTGCAGGGAAGCTTTTCCGGGAAGATTATGATTACGAGGCAGGCAAGACTGGCCCAGCAGAACACAATAGATCAACCCTCGCGCCGCAACCTCCTCCACATCGATCTCACCAAAAAACCGCGGAACATACATGGGGGTGATTCGGGTACCCCAAGGGGTGTTCTATCTCTGGACTTTCGCTTGACACTATTTTTTGGAACAGCCTGTAATATCTTGTAACGTTACAACAGAAACGTGGTAACAGTACAAGTACTAGTATCCGTCTTTTGTGCCTTAACTTTCTACTGTACATCACACTAATATTATAAAGTATATGCTACTCTAACAAAATGTTTAAAGGCCAAGTGCCTCGTTTTATTTTATTCACTTAGACTTGGCTCTTTATTTGATCTCACGACTTTTTGAATCGAGAATTGGCACGTATTTACAGAATGTTTTTGTTGGGATTATATCTTCTTCAACTTACTTTCTAGAGCAATCTCATGAAGATCTCATGAGACTCAGAAGGTTGCAGGTTAGATTCCCACCGAGTATCAATGTTGTAGGCTATCGTCATCGTCCACAGTCCGACTTCACCCACTGCTGGGGGCCATCCCAAGTTTGTTCTTCATCTTTCTCATGTTGTAGGTACTTACAAAAAAAAATGGAATCTCAGTAACAAAAAAAAATCAAATATTACCTTCCCATTTTGCTGAGCTTTATGTCAGACATTAATCATCAAAAGACAGGTTGTAGAGGCTATGCTGATGGGGATATGCCCTTCTAAAACAAAAACAACCATTCAAAATATCAAATCAAAAATCAGAACATAATTCTAATCTCAAGCTAGAAATGATCTTAGCCGATGACTAGGATGATTACAAAAGTAGGATAGTTTTTTTTTTCGGTAAATTAAGTATTTTGCCATAAAATATTAACATATACAATATGTAACAAAAACCCTGTCGGATTTTTAAGGGTGTGATATAGTATCGATATTTGGTCACAATCATGCAATTCTATTACAGAAAAAGCAAAAACAAAAATACCCGACTAAATTTTATTATTTGGCGCTCAAAAATTAAAACTTACATCTGGCAACACCGGCGGCCTACGCGGCGCGCCGGAGACGGTGACCGCCCTTTAGACGACGAAGACACGTGCCTGTGCACGTGTCTTTTGTTTTTTTTTTGTTGACGATTGTAGTCAAGAAACAATAAGTTTATTGCAGCTCTGAAAAGAGCTTAGGTGTAGATCTGAAAAAAACTTTGGTTTAGCTCTGAAAAGAACTTGGAGTTAGCTGTGACAAGAGCTTAGGTAGGTATTGCTAGGTATGTAGAAGCACGTCAACTTGATCAAGACTTCGGCGGTCGTGTTCCACGTGTCGACCCTTAGAGCAGTAAACCAACCGGAGGCGCCACGCGCGCTAATTTCTATACAAAAGTCTGCCGTTTTCGGCGCGGGGGACGAGGCAACGCACACAAGTAGGTACTGTTAACACAAATGCATTTTTTCGATACGTCACTACACACACACACACTACAAAATTATCAAACACCAGCATAAACTATACTCACACAAGTATAAACACATACACAGACAACCTGTCCGTGAAAGAGATGACGTCAGCTCGAAGTAAACATTGATAGTGCGAGGAACACATCGATAATAAATAATAAACTTATCGCTATTTTGTGGTGAAACAGAGAATACAAAAACAACTTTTATAAAATAGTTTATTTGTAAAAATTATGTAAGCGTTACAGTTATTGCAGTTGTATCGCGCGCATTAGCAAAATGTTCATTATTTTTAGAAACACTATTGATTCTTAAAATGAATAAGTTTTGTGTATATGACATGTACATATACATACCTAATACATTTCTTAGGGTCAGTCCTTTTAGACAAGTAACTTATTTTAATGTTACTTTTGTATGATATTGTATTACATGTGATTTTTGTGTATATGTACTTTTGTATGGCCGTTTTCGCAAGTTCAATTATGCATAACAAAATCATTATCAAAGTAGTGACTTTCGATGTTTCTGAACAGTTGTCTACCAACATAATCTTGTAACACTTTATTTGTAACCCATTGGGGCGTACAAGAGCGGCTAACTTTTTTGTCATGAGACAAGTGCTTCCGGATTTCCACTTCGCTAAGACGACATAAATCAATAACTTCCTTGGAAGTTCTAGAATCGGATACCTTAGAAGGGATGCCACGTACCTGTGGTACCTATGCGGTTACAGTAGTAGCGGCACTTACAGTCTTTGACAGCATGTACAACGCATACCAAAATCTATTAATTTTAGTACATAGACGGCCTTATTCCAAAACGCAGACTAAAAATAATACTAGGTTTAAACCTAGTCCAGAGACTAAAATAAGCTTTATTACAAAATGAAGTTTAGCACTAAAACCATGAATATGGTTGAGGGTTTGTGTTGCCAAGGCAAGATGTCCTACCTTAGCCCCAGGATAGATGAATAGGTTCGCCTGGTAAATAATACACTTAGTCCACAAGATATCGTCGATGATAGTTCTTTTTATTTATCACTTCACACAAGTCAAATTAACCAGCATAGAATGTTAGAACACAAGCACAAAAGATCGACAGCCAACAGCTATGAATATGAGCACATTGAAGGAATGATAGTAGCAAGTTCACAGGAGAGATTCGTAAAGCGAAGGATGATACCGGAGAGGACGCGGGAGCGTGAGCGTCGGCCACGGATACCGCGTCGTGAAGTCGACTGGCACTCGACTGGCGGCCGCGCATCGCTCTGAAGTTCGAGCGGAACAGGTGCGCGCAACGGAAATTAACGGAATGCGTAAAATACAATGTCCAACGCATACTACGGGTTACGCCTGACTATGCTTGGGAATTTATTATTTTAGTGTACTATTTATTTGTTTTGTCTATGATAGTAGTTCAGTAGGTTAGATTAAATAAATGTATATTTGTAGGATGTATATACATAATGTAAATAGCTAGACGTATTAATATCGGGAAAGTAGGGTGTTCCCTACAATGGTCTAAAGATAAACTCCCGAAACCCCTAGTTATCTTTGATTTTTCTTGCTTTGAGGTTAACTTTGATTTTATTTTTGTGTTACGTTTTGATAAATAATTTACCGAAATGGGTATTAACATGATCGCCTTGATTGATTTAGAAGATATCGACATGCTGGAGACGTTCCGGTGATCTGATAGACATCGTCACAGAGTGAATCCTTTCTAATTACCTATGTGATGAAGATTTTAGTGGATTTATTACGTGAAGATTTGTCTCACGATCTTGAGCCCGAAATCAAAGTTATTTGCGCGCTTCACAATTGGGTTCGCCATGAAGTAAGTGTCTATAACCTGGTAATACAAAGTTTTATAAAAATTAATTGAATCAATTTACTAATACATACATTATTATTGTTCATTCTAGATTCAAGACAATACTGCTGATTTACATGGTGTATCTCAACCAGCAAAACATGCTCAAGCAAACAGCAAAAAAAAAGCTGTCAGCAAAACATGATTTATAAAAATGCCTGCAACTTTAGGCCAGCAAGAAGAGAGCATAAGAAAATTCCGCACAATAGCGAATTTGATGTTCTTCAATTAATTTACAGGTAATTTTGATTTTAGTTTGTTACTGTCTAATAAAACATACATACAATCACACCTATTTCATGAAGGGGGACTAAACTAATCTAGACAAATCTATATAATACAGGGAACTAGATAAATCTTAAAAATTTTACAACTATGGTATAAAACAAAACATTATGGAAAGATTATAAGTACTAAAAAGTGTTAACTTTTCAGGTAGTTTGTGATGCTGATCTGAAAACTATGAAAATGGTGGCCAGGTAGCGTGGCAGTGTGCATGACTTCAAGAATATTCTGGGAATGCAGATTAAATCAAGAGATATGAGGCTGATGCATTCTTTGACATATTACAGGGAGACAGTGGTTATCCATGTACTTATTTACCATTATGTGTATTTATTTACCATTGCTGAATCCCAGAAGTCCCATAGATGAAAACTGCAATAAGTGCCATATCCATACCCGGAACACAGTGGAAAGATGTTTTGGTCTATCGAAGAAACAGTTCCGTTGTCCTTCACAATATTGCCACTGGCATGAAAGAAGACCTGTTTCCTGGTGAGGAGGATAGCAGTGAGCTGACTTTTTCAAGGGAACTCATGCCGATACTAAGGTATATTCATAACACAGTATAGGGGAATACTAGGAGAATCCAGTTTATTGAAACTCATTTTTAATGGAATGTCTTAAATAAATATGTATTTTATTTTTATTCTATATATGGTAAATTTTTTAATGATGGTGTCATAATAATAGTCATTTATTGATAATAATAAAATTATAACGTCTTTTCTTACATTCTAATAAAGCTATTTCTAATTCAATTTTTTTTATTTCCCGCAATTCTGTGTTTTTTTAAAGTCCCTTTGTACTGGCGCATTTCTTCAGTTCTGTAAAACAATAAAAAACATTGTAGGAAATTTCATTATCTAGTTAAAAACGTATGAAGGGAAACAAAGTAATATAGGTACTTATTAGGTATCTAATTGTGCTTACAAGACTTACCTACTTTCTCTTCATAACTCCAGTTTTCACTCCTTTTTCTCTTCATTTAATTGTGTTCCATTTTTTTACACCAACACGATCTCAACTCAGGTTAATTATGTACAAATGGATGTATTGGTATATTTGTTCAAGCTCAAGTTGAATCGCCTAGGATTCCCCCGAGTGTTGAAGAAGTCTTCAAAACTTTCAAGTGGTTTCTCAACAAAGCTCCACCTCAAATATTGTTTTGATTGACATGGCCTGACAGATGGTCTCGAATTTTGCGTGCATGATGAAACTTCACTCCATTACAGGCATGAGTTATTCAAGAAATGATAACAACTCTTTTAAAAAAAACTTTCAAACAATAAATCGCCCGTGTTTGAGAGACCATAACATATTTTAGTAACAAATAGATTAATAATCTATCATTAAACATATTTCTTATCATTTTACATCTTAAAGAAAATATCACATTTATTGAAACGGAATGTTGCATCAAATGGTTGCAGAATGAATGAATGATGCATTAGTCTTCAAGGAATTTAGTCATGTCAATTTCTTTAATTGCATGTCCAGAATAATTAATGTCAACATCAGATACTTTTATAGATCTATTTCTAAAAATCATAAAATAAGTTTTAGTCAAATTAATTTCCATTTTATTATATTACACAATGTATAATTAATGTCAAGTTGTAGGTCAGTTTGTCAGTACCTGTAAAGAGGTTAGTACTATCATCTGCAAATAGTGTCGTATGATGGTTTGTTATTTTGGGAAGATCATTAATGTAGGTGTAGGTGATAAATAGTAAAGGACCTAGCACACTACCTTGAGGTACGCCAAATTTGACTGTCCTAAGTTCTGACCGATGTTTTATTCGTTTCTTTAGTTTAGGACATATCCTTGTAATTTCCGTTGCCTGTTTTTTGTCACTAAGGTAGGTTTCTACTACACTTCTAAGTATGTGTGAATCTAACCTGGTTGTGATTACTTGTGATGGTCAAAGTTACGCCATTTTGATTGGTAGAGCTTCAGACGCTGGTAAATAACACAACAAAACACAATGGGGCGGTGCAGCCTTTTGAACTTTTGGTCACAAACAAACTTCAATGACAACACGCCATTGGATGTATTCGGATTAGCGAACACCGGCACGGCATGGCGGCGCAGTAACTTTTTAACTCCTTGCGACAGCAGACAGACAAATATAATCACTTACCAATAGTTTCTTGTCTTCTCACCTAGCATAGCAGTTAGGCACTAGTTTCTCGGTTTTTTTTCAACATAAAAAAAAAGCGCAAAGGAGATCAATTCTGACGCGAGTGAGCTTAGCAAATGCAAATGTAACGAGCAACGACGAGCGAGAGCATAACAAAACAAAGGAAAAGGATCCATAGAGACAACAGACCACAGACCAACAAGTCTTCACAACCCGGAAGTCAGGCAGTTACCGTACCACGGCCGTAAAATTATCGTATAAGGATCAAAATTATCGTATCCATCAGGATATTGACTTATTTGACATTAAAAAAATCATAAGAAACCTATTAATAATATGTTGCAAACGCTTTTTGTAGTTTAAATCTTGTATACTTCTGTTTTTCAAAATAAATAAAAGTAAAATCTTGTACGATAATTATCATGCGGTTCCTAACGATGCCACAACAATTTTTTTGTTTCTTTACCCTTTCGGGCAGACTAAAGTCCTACACCATACCGCCTAAAATAGTCTGGCGTAGGAGGAACCATAGATCAATGAGGGCTTTTCATCTCCGATTTAATAAGAAAAAACGTGTTCCAACTAGCGTAATAGATGGCGCCGTCTGGAGATGCATCGCCAAAAAATATGGTATAGCTTGGCAAAAAAGAGTAGAAAATCCGGAGGCCGCCACTGTGCTGCTCTTATGGCAACCCGCTGTGACCGTATAGCGTACGCGTACCAACCTATAGTCTTGATACTTTTGTTACTATTTTTTTGTACATATAGTTTATTTATTAAAATCAGTAAATATCATTTAATTAAACAATAATTTATTACCTAAAAATAAATATATTATGCTAGTAGGTAATACTGTGTTTTTAAAATTTTCTCTCTATTTTTTTCTAGGATTAAAATAAGACGCAGATACAATGTTATTGTAATTAATCTAATATATTTTCCTCCAAATATTCCACCCCCTCCATTTCATCCGAGTCTTGGCTAGAGTTAGCCGCATATTCGTCTAAATCGTTCTCCGATTCAGAGGAACTACTATCGTCTTCGAGGTTTATTATAATTCGCTCCATGTCTTCGTACATAGTTAGTTCCTGCTCGTAATAATCTTTTTCTATTTTGATTACATGCTGGCATGAATTCTTCCAATCTTCCTCCGTAATTGATTGGAATGCGCGCTCAGCTGCTTCCTATAAAGACGAAACATTTTAATTAAACCTTTATCAACATTAAAAGTAAAACATCAATATAATATCTCTCAATATCATACTTTAATAAGCCAAACTGTACCTTTATGTCGATCGAGCCTACATTTTGGGCTGCAATTTTATGTTTCGCTATTCCCCAAATCAGCTCAATAGGATTCAGATCACAGTGGTGAGGTGGAAGTCTTACCACTGTATGTCCATGTTCTCCTAACAGCTCGTCTATTTCAAATTTCGGCTCGGGCTTGTGCCGTTTGACCAGCATCAACAGCTGTGGCTTTTTCAACGACACATCAAATGGAATTCCATTTTTGAATAACCATTCCTTTATATCGGCTACTTTAGTAGCAGAGGTAGGCGCTTTGTTCAATACCACGGAATGATACGGCGCATTATCCATTACCACAATAGATGCAGGTGGTAAATTTGGAATCAACCTATCTTCAACCCATTTTTGAAAATTGGTTTTATTCATTTCCGAATGGTAGTCGGCATTTTTATTTGTTCCAGTAAATATGAGCAAAGCATTAGGAATAAACCCTTTTTCACTGCCAGCATGAACAATAATATAGCGTTTACCCTTTGAAACATTCTGCTTTACTCCACTTACATCAATCGACTGCCAGCACTTTTTTAATTTATACGATTGGTGAACGTAGCTTTCATCGAGGTAAACTATGGGCTTTCTAAGCTCTTCGGGCAAATTTCTATTGCTGATAATTTTATTTAAATACGCTGCCCGTTTCGCTGCTATATTCGGCCGTTCAATTAATGCACTTCTTTCTGACTGACATCTTTTATATTTGAATCCTAGGGCGATAAGTATTTTCCGTAAATGCTCACGGCTTCCGTCATATCCCAAATCTTCTCTTACTACTGGTAGTACTGGCGTAAGGTTGGTACCTGAAAATAAAATAACTATGTAAAAATTTTAAATTTGAAAGTTGCAGTGACGTGTCAAACGAATGAACACTGCTAGTACGTATTATTTATTCAGTTAAATTTTAATACCAATAATAATAATGATAAATGTACCTGTTTTCTCACAGTGTAAAAAAATTGAACTTTTTGTCTGATGGCACATAAGTCAAAGTTATCCAACTGTTTTTTAGGACGACCTTTTCTATTTTTTCCGGGTGTAGAAAATACGACTTTGTTTCGATCTCCTTCCAGCACGACTCTTCTTACAGTGCTTACTGATTTACCTGAGGTGAATAAATAAATATACAAACAAAATATTAATAAAAATACATTTTTGGTAAATTTCTAATTGTAATGATTTTCATTCAACAATAAAGTTATGTAGAAATCGAATTTAAATTTAGGTACATATTGCAAAGTACGCCACTCAAGTATCAACACTGATCTGTCGCACTATACCAAAGTAATGTTAGACAAAATGTAAACATAACCTATGTGCTCGATGATTATTGTTCAAAATTCCACTTATTTCGTATGCAAGCTATTCAAAACAGAATAGCATTCATCAATTTACACTTAATTCATCTAAAAACAACAATACAAACAGTTACATACCTGTCATATCAGCGGTTCTTTGGTAAACATCGTTGAGATCGGTAAGAATGGTTTTGGTCTCTTTTTCTGCCAAACATCGCCTATAAACCTTATAAATAATTTGTCTGCCAGCACTTCGGATGGTTTTATTCATTTTTAAGTTAGTTTTATCACGCTTTTATGGCACAAATTATAAATTGTATAAACTTCCGAACTTTGTTTACTTCAAACAATTCAAACGTCATCATTTTTTAAATGTTGCCAGCAAACAAAAAAATTAGTTCCGTTTCTACTCATTTTTGCTACACTATATGTATGGTAGATATCCCAGTCTCATGGACAAAATCTGTCTAAAACAATTTCACTTCTTCAGAGAAACAAACCAAATGTTTGTATTTTATATTTATTTGAGATAACAAACAAGCCTAAATATTATCTACTAGCATAATTATTACAAGATGTCTTACTACAGGTATAACCAGCACCGTTGTCCACAGATTACATTAGACAAATGGTGGGCATGAGTGTATACAATATTAAATACATATAAAAAAATATAAGTATGTATATAAATGAACCTATATTATGCAGGTAAGCAAGTGCCTAGGTACCTACATACCTACACAATACAGGTTCATATTTAGTATTGAGTAACTTAGTCGCTATTAATTTAAATTGAAATGAGACAATCAGGCAGGATTGGCTGATTGATTGCTTTCTTAGTTTGCAGTTGCAGTTTGTTTGCTTTGCAGTAGCTAGTGAGGCGATCAAGATCATGTTGCAATTTGTAACAGTCATCAGCAGAAGTGATTTCACGGTAAACCTTAAGATCGTCTGCATATAAAAGAAAACATGTGTGTTTAAAACAATTACTAATGTCGTTAACAAAAAGTACAAAAACAATGAACCCATTATCAATCCTTGAGCCACGCCAGAAGTGAAGATGTTAGAGGTGAAACCATTGATAGCAACGCGTTGCATTCTATTTCTTACGTAAGAGGAGAACCATCTCAGAAAGTTACCGCGGATGCCATTGAAGGCTAGGTTCTTCAAAAGTAGCTCGTGGTCCACTTTATCGAAAGCCTTGCAAAAATCAGTATATACTGAGTATGTACTGAGTGGTAATTGGTATATAAGATGAGATTACTAATGGTAGAATGTTTCTTAACAATACCGTGTTGTTCTTGAATTATAATTTTATGTTAGCTGGGGTACACACTTTTTGGGGGGATTTAAGTCTTTGCCGGTATAATAAGAATTCCTCGTAATGAGATATAGTTTTATATTTTTTCCAAAGGATCCAAGCCTTTTCCTTATCTTTAAACACATGAATGAGCGGTCGTGAGAACCAGACTGGATACTGATTTGATTTTATCGGACGTAAAGGCATATACAATTTTATAATATTATAAATCTATTCATAAAATATATGTTGCCATGGCAATGAGTTTTCATAGCTTGTTTTTAGAACTACTAACAGATGGCGCTGCTCCGTCAAGCACTAGAGATGGAACGTTCCACGAGTGGCATGTGTAAAATCATATTATTTAAAAAAATCCCCACATAACCTGTTAAAACTCATTCAAATGAAACCACTTTCGGTATTCATCGTATATCGGTCGTAGTCATCGGGTCTGCTACAAATCATAGTCATTCGCATTACTTCGGAATTCATCAGGGGGTTTTGTTGCCCGTGATTTTTCCCATGTGAAATAGCACTAGCAAGAATAGCGAGTGTGATATTACGGCATTCTGTAGAAAAATCATTGCTTGTGATTTTTCACGTATGAAATAGCATAAAAAAAATTAAATTTTTAATCAATCTTGTTTTGAAGTCCTAAAATATCAATGAAAAAGCCTGTATACAATATGTAACTAAATCATATTCATTCATCATGTAAGTAGGTACCTGCTACACTGACTAAGCGACATCGTCGCAAAGGCGCCGCCGATTTACGTTAAAAATTGTTTATTGTAAATGTATCGATTACTGGATAAATATTCACGCTACCAGTATAATTCCACCTCTAAAATCAGTTAATACGATTCCGGACGTGTGTTTTAAATTAATGTCGTACATAACAAAACAGTTTGTAGGTATATAATATACATGTATAGTTAACAAGAACACTGTCACTTTATTGCGTTTAATGAAAAATGCTCATGAAACAGAATATGCTCCTAAGAGAAGAAATCACCAAATCGTAAATGACGATTTCATAACATTGGTCCAAATGGAAATTTAACAAAGAATTTAACGAAGTTAACAAAGATATTTCAATAGGTCATGCATTAGATAAATTATGACCATATAGATTTTTGGTGTAATCATTTAGGGGAGAAGTAATGTGTAATAATGTGTCATGTTTTGTTCTCAGAATTAGGAAGAATTAATGTTTTGTTAAGTTTTTTATTGTAAATGATAACTATACTCTATTCTATAAGTACTATAAATAACATCTAAACATCATTGGTGGTAGGTACTGTTTGTTGAGTTTTTACCCATCGTACCACTGGGTGTATGGTCGGTGGTACGGTGGGTCAGAAGGGACCATTTTTATCCCATGGATAAAATGGTTTATGGGATAAAAAGTAGCCTATGTGTTAATCCAGGTTATAATCTACGTACATACAAAATTTCATCGAAATCGGTTCAGCCATTACGACGTGCTTGAGTAACAATTCATCAGTTATTAATGATCTTCCCCATCTTGGGACGATCGTGAGGTTGTATTGTTTGCAGACGACACGTCACTTTTATTTAAATTAAAGCGACGACAAACCGATTTTGATGATGCAATCTCTAAGGTGGTAAAATGGTTCAATGTAAACAATCTACCTACTTCTAAATTAAAAGAAAACAAAGTGTATTAGATTTATACTACCTAATGTTACACAAGCTAAAGCAGATATAAAAATCAAAGACGAGGAGTTGGCTCTTGTGAACACCACCGTATTCTTAGGTATTAACCCTAGATAATAAGCTTCAATGGGGCCCTCACATTGATGGGGTGTCGAAGAGACTTAGTTCTGCGGCATACGCAGTCAAAAAGATCCGTCTTTATACAGACGTAGACACAGCTAGACTAGTTTACTTCAGCTACTTCAATTTCATAGGTAAACACCTAATATTTTGTTCTAAAACTAAGTGGTACATATATCATCATCATCCACAGCCCATAAGTCAATTCAATTCATAAGTACTACCCACTGCTGGGTGTAGGCCTCCCTTTGTAAACGCCACCCTTCCCGGTCCTGTCCTGCGCGCATCCTGGGGTTGCCCGCGACTTTCTTTATGTCGTCAACCCACCGCGCCTACGGACGTCCTGGACTTCTTAGGTCTGTTCTTGGCCACCATTCGGTCAAAGATTTACTCCACCTGCCGTCACCTCGTCTAGCCAGGGGTCCTGCCCAGTTTCACTTTAGTATCACCACCCTTGTTCCTACGTCTTGGACTTTCGTCTGGTGTCGGATTTCGGTATTGGGAACTCGATCCAGCAGGTTGATGCCGAGCATGGCGCGCTCCGTGGCTCTCTGTGCAACTCGTACTTTGTACAGTTTTCTTAGTGAGTGCCCATGTTTCGGCACCGTAAGTCATTTTTGGCAGGACACAATGGTTATACCGACGGGTTTTCAAGCATTGTGGGATCTTCTTTGACCGAAAAACATCTTCAAGCTTTCCAAATGCAGCCCACCCGTGTTGTATTCGTCTAGAGACCTCCTTATTCTGATTTTCTTTACCAAAAGAAAGAATATGTCCAAGATCAAGGTATTTGTCGACTACTGCCAGCTTCTTGCTTCCCACCATCACTTCTGAATTCGGTAATACGGCAGCATTTGTCATCACCTTCGTCTTGGTCTTAAGGCCCACTACCAAAGAAGCATCGTGCAATTGCTGGATCATAAGTTGGAGCTCTTCTATATTATTGGCAAAAAGAACGAAGTCATCTGCAAACCTAAGGTGCGACAAGAAGACACCATTAATTTTGATACCACTAGAGTCCTATGCAAGCGTCATGACGTCTTCTAGAACCGCGATGAAGAGCTTGGGTGAAATAGTGTCTCTTTGCCGCACCCCCCTGTTGATGGTGATGGGGCCAGTAGGAGCATGGAGTCGGACCTACATTGTTGACGAGCCATATAACTCCCGCAACACGTCCACATACCGAGCATCTACATGGCAGCTATGGAAAGAGTTGAACATAGGCCAGTGTTCGACACTGTCAAAAGCTTTCTCGTAGTCGATAAAGGCTAAACACAACGGCCGGTTATACTCTGAACTCTTCTCCATCAGTTCCTTTACGGTGTGGATGTGGTCTATCGTGGAAAAGCCATTGCGGAAGCCGGCTTGCTCAGGGGGTTGGAACTCATCCAGCTGGCGGGTAAGTCTATTGCATACTACCTTGGAGAACATCTTATATAATTGAGATAGTAGACTTATGGGGCGATAATTATTCAGTTTAGAACTATCTCCTTTTTTGTGCAATATTGTAACAGTTGCATTTATCCAAGCTTTCGGTGTTTTGGTGTGAAACAGCATATTCTATAGATGAAAAATGTCAGGTGACGTGACATTTTTCATCTATAGAAGTGCTTTTTCCACCTCACAAGGTAGTTTAGATGGTAGGTTTTCGGTGGGTGGTGCTCCTGGGTCATTTGGTGAATTTGATTCAAATTATTTTGAAGTATATTAAATTAAATGTACCTATATTAATTAATGCCGTAGCATCATGCTGAGCTGAGTACCAATTCATCCCCACACAGAGCTCTTTGATTTGTTAGTTTGTTAGTGCTTAGTTTCGATTTTATTGTTGTTGTGTTTATTTTTTTTTTCTTTATGACTGTGTGGATTTATGAATAAAATGTTTTCTTTCTTTCTTTCTTTTAAATTAAATTAAATAGTCATTTATTTCAGATATCCATGATCCATATTGTTACGCCGAGGCTGTTAAACAATGAGTAATAATCGTAACTTCTCGAACGCTTTTGTCTTGCTGTGTTATTGTTGTTATCGTCTGCGATTGCGCACAATGGGAATTGACCATTCTGTCGAAACACCGACCCTTTCGTGGGACGATCGAGATCGTTCTCGAACAATCGAAATCTGTGCGATATAAATAGGCCGGAGAGATGGCCGGACGGTCAGTCAGTCAGTGAGTCTCAGCGAGGCCCTGGAGGACTGACGTGGAGAAGGGTCTCGCGTAAACAGTAGTTGCTCGCGAGTCAGTCTGGATTTTGCTATACGTGCGAACATTTCGGTGACTTTAAGTGGTGCAACAGTGGTGTGAATTAGTGTGTTGTGATTACGTGTGACCAAGTTCGTGTATTCATCGTTCTAGTGTTGAATAAAAGTGTTATTTTGGTTAGATAGATTCCCATTATTTTATCCCGAACCCTCAGCTCGTAACAATTTGGTGTCAGAAGTGGGATAAAATTATGCCGGTTCTACCAAAGGATAACGTGGACGGTGTCAGGACGAGAGGTCAACGACAACAGGAAATGGATGAAAGGCGGTTTGGGGAGTCTCCGGTTCAAGAAGCTCGGCAGAGTCGTCAGCCGATAGAGATGGAATCAGCCGCCGCCGAATCATTTGGATCTTCATCATCATCATCATCCGTGGGCCAAGCTCCTGTGACAGGCGATCTTGCTGCTATTATGGCCATGCTTTGTCGTCAACAAGAAGAGCTTCAGTACAACGGGAAAATCTGCGGGCCAACATGTTACCTCGGACCGCCAATGCCCTACGCTCCCTCTCAATATCTTCATCGTCTTCAAGGTCATCGGCAATAAAGACTCACGAAGTCACGGAATATATAAATCTCCGTAGAATTTTTCGACAATGCTTAACATTTTAATACGGTCAGTTACAATATGCCCGTTTTCATCGGTGAGTTTTATTATTTGGCTGGTTTCTGAATTTATTTTTTTACGAAATACTTTAGGCCCTTGGTGATTTTTAATTGTCTGAAAGGTTATTTTTGTGCTGTGCTTTCTAAGATCCTTTTTCATGGCTTTGCTAATTTGGTGATTGACTTCTTCAATTTTGCTCTGGTCCTCTAAGGTATGGTGTTTCATTCCCCTTCTTTTCTGCATAATGGCCAATGTTACATTACATATATTACATCAGACATATGTACGTGGTACATATATGACATGTTTTAATATGGGTTAATCCTAAATTTAACAAACAATAGCAACCGCTGCCAACCTTTCATTTGAGCCTAGGATGAGTAGCTCCCGAGATGTAAAAAAAGTCCGTTAGCTAAAAGATAGGTAAATAACCACCTATGTATGTATATCATTTTATTTTATTATACCTAAACATTTGCGTCATGCACGTCTAGATTTCTCATTCAAGCACTGAATTCTACCCAAGTTACCTGAAGCATTATAAATTGCATTGCACAGATTCTGCCTCCAGCCAGATTCATCCATAAGTCAAGCACACACCCGTGGAGGGTCGAAACACTAGACAATTTAGGATACCAGACCATTTAGGTCATCTGACGTTAAGATACGCTGGAGAATAATATAATTAACCTACTGGAGAACACCAGGAGAAAATAAAAAATGTTGGGGTATGTATATTTTTTTTATTACTAGTGGTTCGCCACGAACTGAGATCTCGCGAGTCTCCCAAAAAACAAAGAAAAATATTATTCATAACCTTTGACACGAAATACAAAATCAATATACTTGTAATATAAAACAGCATAAACTGCTAAATGAAACTGTAAGTAGTTTTATTTAAATTATAAGTAACGCGACTTCATGTATATTGGTTACACTTTTTAGTGGTAGAAATTGTAGTTGGCACTGTAAACAGCACTGTGGGGGCACTGGTGTACTCTGTGAATTTCGTCAAAGTTATCCCAAGTTGCCTTGGAGATCTCGCTTTGATTCTACTTCACGAAATTTTAAATTAATCAGTCATATAAATGGAGATCTTAGAATCATATAGGGTGTTTGATAATATACGCACAAAAATGAAAGGGGTTATTTTGATGAGGATAGTAAATCAATTTGTGAAATGTTTACCATAGATATGTGAAATTTATTTTGGCATGTAGAAACAAACACTTTATTAAACTTATGTTGTGCTATTGAATAATGCTTGCCATCTCAACCACAGATATATTGGTGCCGTCTCGAGATATCTCTTGTTGTCTCTTTCTAACCCAAAACCCGCAGCCATTTCCGAAAGAGATATCAAATCGGCCTATTTTTTTGGTTGTCGATTGCAAGAGGAGGCTGTAAGTTTTATGTATATCGAATTAATCACCTAAACTTAGTACATTATCTTTAAAATTCGATAATTTATCTAGTATTTTTTTTTTCGAGAAGTCTTTTTTATGTTTTGAGAAACCGTCACTTAAATATCGTCGGTATATTACCAAACACCCTGTATAACTCCTTTGACTAAAGTGTAGCGTTATTCTATTCTACTATGTAGTAGGATATTTATTTTAACAAAATATGACACTTCTCAAATAGCCTATTGTATAAAAATATTAAACTAAATAACTAATAAAAATATTTAAGTAACTAGAGTACATAATGAACTTAAACTTTTCCTGCTACTTGTCGTGCACTACCTACAAAATATATTTTACATATTACGAAAAAGTTAAAAGGAAGAGAATGCTTCCTAGCATTAATTTCGCCGCAGTACAGATATATTAACTAATATGCAATAAATAATTTTCAATCAATGAAACAAAATACTTAAATGAATACGTACAGCCTCGTAATCGTAATGTTACGCCGAGGCTGTTAAACAATGAGTAATAATCGAACCTTCTCGAACGCTTTTTACTTGCTGTGTTATTGTTGCTATTGTTTGTGGTTTCGCAGAATGGAGAGTGGCCATTGTGTCGAGGGACCGACCCTTTCCTGGAAGGATTGAGACCGTTCTCGAACAATCGAAATGTGTGCGATATAAATAGGCTGGAGAGATGGCCGGACAGTCAGTCTGAGTCAGTTAGTGAGTGAGTTAGTCTCAGCGAGGCCCTGGAGGACTGACGTGGGAAGGGTCTCGCGTGAACAGTAGTTGCTCCCGAGTCAGTCTGGATTAAGCTATACGTGCGATCATTTCGGTGACTTTAAGTGGTGCAACAGTGGTGTGAATTAGTGTGTTGTGATTACGTGTGACCAAGTTCGTGTATTCATCGTTTAGTGCTGAATAAAAGTGTTATTTTGGTCAGACCGATTCCCATTATTTTATCCTGAATCCTCAGCTCGTAACAATTTGGTGTCAGAAGTGGGATAAAATAATGCCGGTTCTGCCAAAGGATAACGTGGACGGTGTCAGGACGAGAGGTCAACGACAAAAGGAAATGGATGAAAGGCGGTTTGGAGATTCTCCGGTTCAAGAAGCTCGGCAGAGTCGTCAGCCGAAGGAGATGGAATCAGCCGCCACCGAATCATTTGGAGCATCATCATCATCATCCGTGGGGCAAGCTCCTGTGACAGGCGATCTTGCTGCTATTATGGCCATGCTTTGTCGTCAACAAGAAGACCAGCGACGTTGGCAGGAAGAACAGCGACGTCAGGAAGAAGAGCAGGCTCGGTTGCAGGAAGAACAGCGACGTCAAGATAAGGAAGAGCAGCGTCGTCAGCAAGAAGAGCAGGCTCGGTTGCAGGCAGAACAGTGACGTCAGGATAAGGAAGAGCAGCGTCGTCAGCAAGAAGAGCAGGCTTGGTTGCAGGAGGAAGAACGCCGTCAGCATAAAGAAGAGAAGCGTCGTCAGCAGGAAGAGCAGGCTCTGTTGCAGAAGGAACAGCGACGTGAACAGGTGGAGCAGACTCGGTTGCAAGAGGAACAGCGACGTCAGGATAAAGAAGAGCAGCGTCGTCAACAGGAAAATCAGCGACGTTGGCCATAAGAGCGTGCTCGACTGATGAGGGAATCGTTCGGTTCATCTGGAAAGGAATTCCAGGAAGTGAAAGAACAGATAGAAATCATGAGAGCCGTGTTTTGGAGGCTGGAATTGGGATCGCTGATGAGAAAGGGACTCTGGGTGTCCTGAAGTACCGGAGACGGCAATGTGGCTCCTCTAGTTGCTACATCTTCAGCGCGAGGTGCGCCTAAAATTGTTCGTGTTGATCGACTGCCGCGATATGGGGCTAAGAATGCTCGGGACGAGCATGTTTTAGGAGGGGGTAGTGTTACGCCGAGGCTGTTAAACAATGAGTAATAATCGAACTTTCTCGAACGCTTTTGTCTTGCTGTGTTATTGTTGCTATCGTTTGTGGTTTCGCAGAATGGGGAGTGGCCATTGTGTCGAGGGACCGACCCTTTCCTGGAAGGATTGAGACCGTTCTCGAACAATCGAAATCTGTGCGATATAAATAGGCTGGAGAGATGGCCGGACAGTCATTCTGAGTCAGTTAGTGAGTGAGTTAGTCTCAGCGAGGCCCTGGAGGACTGACGTGGGAAGGGTCTCGCGTGAACAGTAGTTGCTCCCGAGTCAGTCTGGATTTAGCTATACGTGTGAACATTTCGGTGACTTTAAGTGGTGCACCAGTGGTGTGAATTAGTGTGTTGTGATACGTGTGACCAAGTTCGTGTATTCATCGTTTAGTGCTGAATAAAAGTGTTATTTTGGTTAGATCGATTCCCATTATTTTATCCCGAACCCTCAGCTCGTAACAGTAATATATAATGGGTTCGATTCCTATACGTTTCGGGATAGTTCTGCAAGCCGGGCTAAGTATTTATCATTTTCACTTATTTTAAATTTTACTGATTTAATAATACTAATTGAATACACTAATCCGACCGACAATACTACTTCGATACGCGTATGTTTAGACATTTGTACTGTTCAATTATCTAGTGAATGTGTACAATGCTTGTTTGTATAGGAATCGAACCGAATTAATTACATTTTTAGGGTTCCTGACCAAATAGGTAAAATCACATGGCGTATTTTTTTTTCAAAACACATGGTCCGTCCGTTTGTAACTGCACAAATACTAAAGCTATCGACTTGAAATGCGGAATAGTTAAATTTATTAATACATTCAAAAAAAATGTTTTCATTTTGATTGCAAAAGAGCCAAAATGGTGGGGATCATAAATTCGGTTTAGAGAGTGCTAACATAATACAATTTGTTTAAATGTAAGTAGATAGTTAATATAAACTAAAAATATATTAAAAATAAGATAACAAAAAGAAATACACTAAACAATATCATCATTTCAAAGTAGGGTTTCAAAATTAAATAGGGTATAAGGCTGTTACCTTTCAGCCGCCATGGCAACTGACTTTCACAACCGGTTGCTTTTGAGGATTTTATAATCTTTGTCTGCAACTAGTTACCATGGGAGAGTATTTTTTAATAGAGAAAAATATATTATGCGCAACCGAGTTGCCTAATAAGAAAAAATACTCCCCCACGAAAACTAGTTGCCGAAAAAGAGTATTAAATCTTCAACTGGTTGTGAAACTCAGTTGCTATGGCGGACGAATGGATCTGTTTGCATATTCTAAAACAGTTTTTTTATGTTTTGTCATGCTTTACAAGTTTTACAACATTACTTTCGGAGCGCGGAGTCATGAGATGTAGGCGACCTTAACCTTCCACCTTATCATAAAATATTATAGCGTCTTCACACGTGACGCGCTTTACACATTTTTGATGCGGTTTAACAATTTCTGACTTGTCCGTGCGACTATTACATGACTATCGATAGCTGATTATGGAGATTCTACATTTTATATATAATTATGAAACGAGGTTAATGGAAATGAACGTGACATCCCGAGAAGGTTCGGTGACGGCGGTGGTGGACAAACGCCCTAAGCGTCAATGGCGTTGCTAAGCAGCAGAGAGGATGCGGTCCGCGAGGGCCGTCAGCTCAGATTGCAGCTCCTCGTTGGAGTAGAGGAGTGTGACGGCCGCCGGCTCGCCCGTCTCGTACACCGGCGCCTTGGCGTAGATGCGCAACCCATGGCTGAGGCACATCAGGGACCGCGTATTGTTGTACCGATACATCTGTACACAAAGTACCACAATCAATAAATAATGCTGGACATTTCACACAGAGCTATCCAGCCCCAAACTAAGCAAATCTACTATAAGAACCAGATAACTGTAACAAAGACTCGCAACCTCCTGCGTCTCAGCCGGCTATTAGCCCACTGCGCCACAGAGACCGTCATATCACACTCACATTATAAATGTGAAAGTTTGGATGTTTGTTACTTAATCACGTCGTAACGGTTGAACCGATTTCGATCAAATTTGGTGTGTTACTTTATATTAACAAACAACGCGTGCGAAGCTAGTATTATTATAATCAGTCAACGTATGTTTTTTAAATCGGTTCACATTAGATAGATATACTCTTTAATGTACACCAATTAAAATTTGAATACATACATTGGACTAGTGCCTCAGATTTTTTTTTATTTCTGATTCGATCACGATCAAGTGGAGACCACGCACTGGAAGGCGCAAAGTAGGGTGAACCCCCCACCAGATGGAAAGACGACCTGGTAAAGGTTGCTGGACGCCATTGGGTGCAGGCTGCACAAGATCATTTGCTCTGGAACTCTATGGGGGAGGCCTATCTTCAACAGTGGACGTCCTATAGCTGATATGATGGGGATACTTTTAGAGTGAGGTTCGACTTCTACTTAAAATAGAAGTAAGCTGTAGGTATGTTACTCACCTTAGACAGAATGAGTGGGGAGCGGCAGTGACTGCATTCCTCTTGATTCGGCCACGAGATCGGGGCTTCCTGTCCGCTAGCCCGGCCGCTCTGGAAACACAAGTGTCAGACGTCAATAAAAATATATTAGAAGTAAAAAAGTTTTTGCACAAGGGTACATTAAACAGGATAGGTGCAGAATAAAATGGTAATATTGCGAAAGCAAAAAGGGTCGCCACTCAGCATTATGCTGTAGTATAGCACAATTTACACCACTACAGCGCTGCTCTTCCGTGCTGCCATTGCCAATGAGGATACTTTGTTCTATTTCAGCGGTTAAATAACCATGTTTCCTGATAACCGTTACTTCCTACAATCGTGGGACTTGTTTTGTGAAACGGACTCCACATACGAGTTACTTTAAATTACCTGCAGCTTCGGTCGCAAAAAAAAACACCTCAACCGGTTTTCACCGAAGCTAAGAGAGATGTGTAATGTTGTTTAATTGTCTGAACGCTTTTGTTAAATTAATTGTCTTGTCTAAATTTGCGGTTTCTAGTGTTAGGGTAATTTAATTTTAATGCATGCTATATTTTTTATCGTATTCACATATTTGATTACAATCTAGATCACAAATTATATGTTTGGTTTAATTAGTGCTAAGTGGATTGTGTTTTGTGTCTGTTTTGTGGATTATAAATAAAATAAAACAAATGTGTAAATTCCGCCAAAATCGTGTTATGTTATCGACGAGCGTTACTATTTGTTGAATTTATCATACACAAGTACAAAAATTGACAATTAACAAATTTATAAACGTAATTAAACAATATCTTTATAAAAACGCCTACTATAACATATCGGATTATTTAGATGATACGAGAAGCTTGGGATTGAAATTGCTCCAACTCGGTCAAAAATATTACAATTTAGACGTAATTTATTTTCTTTATTGTTATGTATGTACCTATTTTTACCACCAAACAGCATTCCTGTGTTTTGGTAAGCATGCATCAAGTTGATGGACGCAGGGCAGTGCATCGTAGGGCACGTTTCTAAGGTGCGTGACCTACGAGGCAACACTTTGTTATGGGGTGATGGTTATCACTTAACATTAGGTGGGCCATAAGCCTGATCCATCTCAAAAAGTATTAAAAAAAAGTGTGAGGAATGACCAGAGCAGTACCTCATCCAGTTGTATCCAGCATTTCCGTTTGACGGCCGCAAGACGCAACTCTAACTCTTCCTTGATGAGCTTGTCGAGGGAGGCGTACACGTATCGAAGCATGTCGTAGGTGATGGTATCATCGCGCGCCATGCGCAGCAGCAGCAGCGTGCTCGAGAACATCGCCGGCTCACAATCCTGACGCAGTTCCTGTTCAATTTAATAATATAGGTCATTACTACCAACGGATTACTCTCTTACTCTAATTACGGCGTTAATGCATATTAAGATTTTTTCCCAATCGTGCATATTTCGATTAGTAGCGGGAGGCATGTAAAGGGAGCTAGGTGACGATGTCGATGAGTACAGCGCGAGCGCGGTGGTTAAACTGAACTGTCTAACCAGTGCGAGCGCGCGACGCCACAGGAAAATTGGAAAGCAAAAACCTTCCTCTATTTAAATCAATACAAAAACTGGAAGCAATGATCGAACTGGCTAACGCCCTTCCTAATTCTATTCGGAAGATAGTTAAGAAAGTTAAGACGCTATTTTGCTTAAAAACCCGAGTCTTGAAGACATTGTAGAACATTAATACCTACATCATACCCTGCCTAAACAGGTATCTCCAAAATGGCACCAAATCTTAAATTTGTCCAAAGACGTCGGTTGACGTAAAGAAGTCGTTTTCGACGTACATATTAATTCTGGCTGACAAACTTAACAAATTTGCTCTAAAAATTTGGAAAAATACTTATTTGTATATTGTCACATAAACTATGTAACATAATTTTAAGAATATTTTGCTGTTTTTGTACCGTGTTTAATTAAAATATATGAGTAGGGAAGGATTGGGGGGGGGGGGGGGCTGCCTCTCATCTCTCTCGCTTCGCTAGAGCGATGCGAGGCAGCTCCTCTTCCTATGGTAATCTGTTTGTGTCATAGAAATCGGCCGACCACATCGGAACATAGCGAGCAGCACCGCCGCGTTCGACCCACAGCGATGCGCGATGCAAATTATGCAAACTTTTAGTGCACTGTAATATTTTATCACACCTGCCAGCTATTTCGTTACACGATATTGTATCGATATGGCACTGTGTACCTAGCTAAGGAGCCCTTGTTTTGCTTATCAAAGAATGATAATAGAACAATTTTTCCTAAAATGAAATTGTTATTATGCTCCTTGAGCTTCGTCCGGAGAGAAGATGAGAGCGCGTCGTTTCGATTTCCTTCCTGTTTTTGTAATTTTATGCCCATAAATTACCGCTCGAACACAAGTAAACAACAATTTCTCATAATTTCACTTTGACATTTGATATTTTGTACGCACATAATTTTCTAGGCAGTAAGGAGCTTATAAAACAGTCTACCCACAAGTTTTAAATCATTGTGTCTTGTCTTCTACAGGCAGCGTTTAAATACTCCGGACGAAGCTGAAGGAGCATAATAACAACATAATTTTAGGAAAAATTGTTCTATTATGCCCCTCTTCGCTTCGTCCGGAGAGAAGATACCTATAAGACCTGGGCCCGTAGCCAAATTACATTCGCCACGAATCTATTCGATTTCTACATACATCTGTTGTCGCTGAATGACGTAGTATTTCTATAGCATGTGTCAAATCCCATACATTTTCGGACGTATCGACTAGCGTCATCGCTAATCGACTGTAACTTGGCTAAGCCCTCTGTTTGTTTTCGCCTGGTGATAAAATTATGTGTATCTATAAAAAAGAATGGAGGTAAAACAATTAATGAATAAAAAAATACTTGCCATGTAAAACAAAAAATAAAAGATTCAAAGGACATTGAAAATGTTTCATAATTATTTCTAAACATAGGTAACAAAAACTTCTTTAGAGCAACAATAATCTAGCTTAGACATAAAATAACAAATATAGGTACCTAATAAAGAAATAACATTTTAGTAACAAGGTATAATACCTAGTAGGTAAATAAATCTTCCAAAAAAAGAAAGTTAAAAATCCAAATATCAACATTATACTACTGGACTGAAACATTGTGTTAAGAGGTGATCACCTTAATTGATTGTTTTAATCTGTCTGAGCTAAGCTTCAGCTGGAGTTGAGATTCACAAATGGTGGAAATAGCTGATTTAATACTATTGTATGAAAGATGCCGATCAATATGCAAGTGAGCGAAATATCTACGAGGGGAGTTCAATGTATTCTCGGTATAGGCATGAAAGAATAAGCAGAAAATTCTGAATAAAATTTATTTTTCAATGTAGTCTTCTAGGATCTGAAAACACTTATTTGTCCTGGAAAATAACTTTTCAATTCCCGCAAAAAAATATTTTTCTTCCTGGTCTGAAAAATGATCGTTAATTGCTGCCTTTTAACTCTTCATCATCGAAAAAATGCTTGCCTCGAAGTTCTTTTTTGAGATTTGGGAACAGAAAGTAATCACTGGAGGCTAGGTCCGGGCTGCAGGGTGGATGATTGATTTCTTCAAATCCGCAATCCCGCACAGCAGCATTGGCAATGCGCGCCTTGTGAACAGGCGCGTTGTCGTGCACAAGCAATACACCTGCGGTCAATTAACCCCGTCTTTTTTCTTTTATTGCCTCCTTTAAATTGCGCAGGATGTTAGCGTAAGTTGCGCCAGTAATACCTTTTTTTGTGTACTCAATTAATAAGATTCCCTTGGAATCCCAAAACACTGTGGCCATGAGCTTTCCGGCGGATGGGCTGACTTTGAACTTCTTCGGTGGGGCTGTTCTTTTTTTATGCCACTGCATAGACTCCTGCTTGCTCTTAGGATCATAGTGATGAACCCACGTTTCATCACCAGTAACAATCCGATCATAAATACTTTGCGGATTTTCACCACAGAGCTCCCGCACTTGTTTCTGAAGCGATGTGAGCATTCGCGGCACCCATCTTGCACTGACCTTTGACAAATTCAGATGGTCATGAAGGATAGTGTGAATGGTACCCACGGATAGCTTGGTTCTTTCTGCTAATATTTTCACTCTCACACGGGCATCTTCGAGTGCAAGTTTCTCAACAATTTTTACGTTTTCTTCAGTAAAAGCACTAAGCGGCCCACCGGCACGAGGGTCGTCTTCAATACTCTCTGTACCCCGTTTAAATTCACTTGACCACTTCTGAATTGTAAGGGGCAGAATCTTGGTAAACAGCCATAATTTCTTCGTGAATTACTTTTTGAGTCTTTCCTTGTATTGTGAGGAATTTTATCACAGCGCGATGCTCGATTTTTTTTTCAACATTGTCGTATCAGACATCGTAGTTGCCTTTCCGAAATGATATTTTGAATACACCAAATAAGCAAATAAATAAAATGACAATAAATAAGATAAATAAATAAATAAGGTGACAATCAAATAAAATTATGTATTTATACCCTTAATGAGTGTCATCAACTAATGAGATAATTTAATTACCCTCATCATTAGTATATTACCCCGATAACGAGAATACGTTGAACGCCCCGCGTAACTACAGTCTGACCTGATGGTTTTTGCGGCGTAATTTTATTTGTATTCGCCCAATCCAGCCAGCACTTCCATACTCGTTTGTAGACTGAGAAAGGTGATTTTCTCCAGCTTCTACTTAATAAATCTACTTCAATGGTAGACCAATTCTCTAGAAGCTTGTCCCACCCCGTACCAATCAAGCCTCCAACACTAGGTTGCTGACACTTGCTGGGGTAATTTGGTCGTTGTGTCGATAAGGACTCTGGACAAATTCGATATCCGAATGGGGTCCACTAGGGCCCTGACATAAGATCCGGACCCCGAAATGTTTTGTGCCACCGAGGTGCGATCACGTCCCATCGCCGAGTTGAGGTGATTTAGCACCTGTGGGATTTAACTTGAGGGTGGAAATATCCATCCTAGGTTGAAATTCCAAACTTGTCTGAATGCATTGCAAAATACGGCTTTCTCGTCCAGGGCATCCAGACTGCAATATTTCTTCAGAACATGGGTCATATTTGACGCAAATAAATCGATTTGAGGGTGACCCATCTTTTGAAAGACTGAATTTTGATCTTTAATGATATTTATGTATTCATTCCTTTCACTAAAGACAAATAATGCTTTCATTATTTTTATGTTGACTTTATTATAATAATGTGACTAATTATTGTGTTAATATGTCTCGAAGCTTAAAATCAGTCCAAATTAGTATTTTATCCAAACTAATAAACACTATAAATGCGAAAGTAACTCTGATGTCTGTGCGACTGTCTGTTCACGAACGAAACGAGTGCCAGCGCCGAAATATCTATTTGGATCCGACACTGAAGACATTGATTTGCCCTTAGGGCAAACCTCGGTTACACACCAGGTAGGTTATTCATAAAATCTTTTATGCACTCATTTCAGGGTATGCGTGAAGGTCTCGAAATCAATTTGGCGCTTAATGGTAGTAGGAGTTAGTAAGCGTTTGTTTTGTTTGTTTTTTCACGCCGTTTTCTGAAACGGAGTAGACAGAATAATGATACAACTAATTGCCTTTTCCTTTATTCGACTTTTACGACTCATTAAGAGGATATGCAGTCGGTTAATTCTGTTTTTATTTTGCTTCCAGATCGACGTGGAAGGAATCATTAGATATTTAAAAAAAATATATTTCTATTTTAGGATTTAGAAGATAGCAGCTCTCTGAAGCCGGCACGGGCGGCTACATTGCGTAGCTTCTTCTCCCGGCGGGGGACATCCGGATATACCACTCAACGGGACCTCGCCCGCATCGGGGAATACTACGTGAAGCTGAGAGTTTACAACTCTCAGGAAGTAGAGCATGAGCCCAGCGATGAGCGCTGGAAACGCGCGCTCGTCACTCTAAAACTGTGTACCGACACCAATACGGTTGTATGGCGCAGTGTACACAATTTAGTGCAAGTAGGGAGGCAGGAGTTTAAGGCAATACAGCCAATCATGTACCCTGTGAAGCCGCAATAAGTTTTTCATTTATTAGGTATGGATAAAGTTTGTGTAACATTTTCCTTACTTTTTAAAATCATAATCTTATTACTTATTCGCATTTATATTAATATACTTTTGAACTACGAGTATATCAATAAAAGATAATTATCATTCCTTATGTTATAATGAGATGATTGTTTTTCTTTAAAGCTACGACAAAACCTTAAGAGTTCTCTGATCTTTTGTTTACTGATATTTCTGTTTTGTAATTATTGTCTTATTTACAGAAATTTGGCAAAATTGAAATATTGAAGAATGGCAAAAAATTTGAATATTGAAAAATGGCAATAATTTAAATACAGTAATATTGAAAATTTGAGATACGGAAATTTTGATATATTAAAATACTTATTCAAACTGATCCGATCCAATCTTGAAGAGTTTCCTCTAGCATCAGTAAAATATGTTATGTTAGTTTGAACTACGCTAATATTAAATCATTTAAGTAATTACCTACTTCATACCTATATAAAGACAACCTCCGTGGTGCAGTGGGCGAATAGCCGGGTGAGACGCAGGAGGTAGCGGGTTCGATCCCCGCCGCGGAACAAATGTTTGCAAGATCTCCAGATATTTGTTCCGGGTCTGGTTGTTTCTCTATATATTATAAGTATGAATTTACAAAAAAAATGTACATATGTATTGTATCGGTTATCTGGTTCCCATAGTACAAGCTTTGCTTAGTTTGGGGCTAGATAGCGCTGTGTGAAATGTCCAGCAATATTTATATTTAATATTTATTACAAAGAGCACATACCTGTTATAAGTGAGGCAAAATGGTGTTTTGTAAGGAGTGTAACGTAAATGTGTCTCGCGTCTCTTCACATAAGAAAAGTAGTATTCATAAATCAAATTGTTTAAGAGTTTCTAAATGTACAGATCATCGCTAGCATATAGCGCACAAGTGGACACGTTGTTGTCCACTTGTGCGCTTGTACACCTGAGCTGGTGTCCACTCGTGCGATTGTCTTCAAGTGTACAAGTGCATTAGTGGACAAGTGCACGACAGTACAGGACAACCGTGCAAGTGTACAAATGTATAAGGCCATTAGTGTATAAGTGGACAGCCGCACAAGTGGACAGCTGCTCAAGTGTATACGACAATTGCGAACGCCACGCACACGGTCTGACATCTTCCTAAGAATATCATACATCACCTCAAACTAAGCAGAGCTTATACTATGAGAACCAGATAACTGATAGAATACTTACATACTTTTATTTTGTAAATACATACTTATAATATATAGAGAAACATCCAGACCCAGAACAAATATCTGTAGATCATGCAAACATTTGTTTCACGGCGGGAATCGAACCCGCTACCTCCTGTGTCTCAGCCAGCTATTCGCCCACTGCGCCACGGAGGTCGTCAAAGTTTAGACAAATGTGAAATTTAGTTATTAAAGCAAAACGCTCTCATATCTGGTATATCTTATTTGAAAATGGGCACTCAATCCTCACAAATACAAAAGTTAATTTACCGAATAGTATGAAAAATACGACAAACCAACACTTTTCTGTATATGCCAAAATTGTGCGAAAAAACGTGGCACCAAAAGATTTCCTCCAATCCCAGTTGAATTAAATTTATAACCTTGATAATGTTTGGGCTCTCGATTCTCCATTTGTTTGTTTCATTTTTTTATTACAGTTAAAGTATGAACAATACGAAAAATCTAAAGTATTGGGGTTTTGTAAAAAAAATGTGAAACATTCTGGTACCAAGAAGTAATAAAAAGACGCATTATTATTTATTAAAATCGAGTTTTATTAATATCCACAAATTGTAACAAAATTGTCACCCAATTAGGACTCCTACATGTAGGAGGATATTACTATAACTCGATTTTTTTTATTTATTCGTCTTCTTAATTGGGTCTTTTTATTTCCTCTTGGCATCAACATGTTTCACCATTTTTTTCATAAAAAACCAATACTTTAGATTTTTCGTATTGTTCATACTTTAACTGTGTATACTAAACGTCAAACATGGAAAAAAATGTGAAAAACCTAATACTTAGTCAAAACTATTAAAATTTAATATATATATAAATATAAAATTATAAAGGCTATGAAGAATAATGAAGATACTATCAACTATAATTTAAATCTCTTATTAATCCGCTGAATAAAATTAAGAGTAACAAAATTAAGTCACCAATTAGAGAAAAATCTATTTTTAACGCGGATTCACCAAAAAATTCATCAACACTGTCTAATGGTTCTGACATATTAAGCGAAGACAACTTTTCCAGTGACACTGATTCGTATAAAAGTAGAAATACAAACGTATCACGCGAATACCATAAAGGAGAACACTTAACACCTGTTAAAGTTGAAAACAAAGTTGAAAACAAGTTGTCCTGTACTGTCGTGCACTTGGCCACTAATGCATTTGTACACTTGAAGCCAATCGCACAAGTGGACAACAACATGATATCGTCACACACGCATTCGGTTAACACATGCCTTTAAGCGAGGTGCACGCAGATAATATCGCGAGCCGGTCAGGTAGAGGTCAACAAAATAACATAATCACCTGAAAAATCTTGTTGATCTTGAACAGATACGACTTGTCCTCGAAGTAAATACTCTCCGATATGGTGAGTCCTGTCGCGATAGAAGATGCGTAGGCGCCAGGGAAGACCACTATGAACTCTCCTGGGTTTTGTTCGAGACGGAAAACAGGCACGCCGCGATCTAAGAGCATCTCTAGCGGAACCATAGTCGTGTCCGAAGCCAGCCAGATGCCCTTGTTCTGGGCTGCCGATGGGATGATGGATGCTACTGCGTGCCGAAGCTTGTTTGACCCGTGCCGTGGAACCGCGTACCTACAACACGAAACAAGAGTCCAGCTCATTACTGTCACTTATTATGGATCATAAACTTATTATGGTAGTCAGTTATACTCGACGACCTCCGCGGCTCTGTGGGCGAATGGCTATTCGATGCGGCTGAGACGCAGGAGGTTGCGGGTCCGATTCCCGCTGCGGGACAATGTTTGAATGGTCTACAGATATTTGTTCCAGGTATGGGTATTTTTCTATGAATGTAAGTATAAGTATGTATTATTCACCAGTTTAGAAGTTTGGGGCTAGATGGCGCTGTGTGAAATGTCCAGCATTATTTATTAATCGAGCGAAGCGAGATCCAGTGATCCCACAGTGCTGAAATTTGATAAGCGTGTAGCTTGAGTGTGACAAATATATGCAAAAATCTGAAAGCTTGAGCTGAATAACTGAAACTTGTAGCCCAAAAAAGTAACCAAATAACATGAACTCCCGTCACCTGTAATTTGAATGAAACTGTAGGTAAAGTTATATGGTTATTCATTTCGGGGTATTATTTTGATAGTCAAAGATTACAAATAATATTTTTTTTGTTTTTATAGGAGACTCGCGAGATCTCAGGTCGGGGCGAACCACTAGTTTATTTATTTTATAATAAGACTAGCTGACCCGCCCGCGGCTTCTCACGCGTGGTTTGTCAATAAAACATTGCCCTCCTGCGTAGTTGGGTAAAAAGTAGCGTCCCAATCCTGGTCATAATCCACCTATATACTAAATTTTATGGAAATCGGTTCACCCGTGAAAACGTAACAGACAGACCGAGAGGCAGTTTTGAATTTATAATAATTATTAATATAAATTAGAGTGAAAATGAGCTCGAGCACTTTTGAAGATTTTGGTAGTTGCCGGAAATTGGATGGGAGGAAATGTCCGATTGATTGGGTCCGATTTGATGTCCATCATTTTGCATGGTATGATAGCGTTGTACGAATTTCTACACAAGAAATCGAAAAATAACATTGAGATTAATTTTATTTTATTCCACTTCGATACAACTATACCTTGGAAAAGTCATAAATTACTTAATCCTGGATCACTAAATTTGGTAAATTTGACGTTTTGCGACCGATTGCTGTACGTAATTAGGTAATTAGTTTAGAAACTAGGATAATAGTAGCATGATACTGACCATATCTTGGTCGCGCCTTCGTGCATGAAGTCCATCCATGCGAGCTGATGCGGGTCCATGTGCCAGCAGTTGGTGCTGAACAGCTGGTTCAGGGCCAGCGTGGGTACGGTCACGCTCAAGATCTTGCCAAGCGGACGCAAGATGTTCTGCAGATTCTCGCCTAGACGCTGTAAGCGACAACACTGCTAGTAACTTGTTTTAGCTATGGATTTATTATGTCCAGTTAAACACTATATTGATTTTGATAAGTTTATTTAGCTTGCTAGCAGAAACATGTAAAATCAGACTGGCTTTTTATATAAGTATCCTCTACCTAGTCAACCTTATTATTTCACAAGAAGATTTGACAAGTACCGACTTTTAGATACTGCAGGGTTCTAGGTCTCCCAGTGAGGGTCAATAAAACGGTTGCAAAATCCGAGATTCGTTGGGAACTTTTTTGTGATCAAATGCAACCACCAACGATTGAATGAATTATTTATTCGTAGAAAAAGGGTGTACGGTATTGTTGTTATTAAAATATTTGTCATTCAACTAATATCGGTATGAGAATATTGGCAATTCATAATCAAAATAAATCTAGTTTTAACAATGATAAAAAATAATGATTCAGGTATCATTCAGGTAATAATGATTCGAATCATAGTCAGTTGGGAATATCCCTAAAATTTGGTTAGTCACCCTAAGATGCGACCTTACCTACCTTTAAGTTCCATGGGTGTTTGCCGCCTGGATCCTCGGGGTCAGCAGTGTGCCCCAGATTATCAACTGAAGTGTCGATGAACGCAGACAGCACGCACACATGCTCGTTGCCCTTCTTGAGGATGTTCCAGTACTCTTCTTCAATATCCAGCGTCGAAGGCTGCGTCTTGCCGAAACGCATCGCTTGAATCTGCGCACCAATCTGAGAGAACACCGTATATATTAAATTTATTCATTAACAATTTACTAAAATCATGTTTGAACTGAACTTACTAGCAACAGAATACAATAATTAAATACATACAACAAATATTGTTTAACTAAATTTCACAATACTATAAAAAAAAATGGGAAAAACCCTTAACAATTATTTAAATTAAATTTTACAATATGGGTTTAATTTACGTTTAGGATACTAGCGCTGAATGGGTGAGTACGAGTATGTTTGTGGGTGAGTATGTGTGCAGATTATAACCGGGATTTAGACAAAGGCTATTTATTACTCAACTGCGTGTAAGGTGGGTTTTATTAACAAACCACGCGTGCGAAGCCGCGGTCAGGTCAGCTGGTAATCAATATAATATTCCAAAAATGTCAAAACAAGTTTAATAGAAGTATTCCCACCAGCTTTCTGCATACCGTTTTTGCTGGATGGGGTGCGGGGAGCGGGGTGAGGTGCCCGCCCCGCCTCGACCACCGCTGCCTGTCGACCGCGACCGCGCCGGCTCACCACTCACCACATTTCGGTCGTTGTTTGAGAATCGGGTGAACCCAAAATCTTCTTTTTTTACACTGCCGGCGGCAGCAGTGACGGTAATACCAATACAATATCGCAAATGTGTTCACGTCCATCAAGTCTTGAATTTTTATTTGACTCTGTCCTATCTATACCGCTCGTTGCTCTACCGCAAAAAACAGGATGCAAACTACTGTGTGTGAACATACCAGTAGTTTTTGCGGGATTCAGTAAAAAACCGTTCCCGCAGAACTGGACGGCCGTGGGAAAGGGTCGTAAGGGGCCAGTTCCAGAAACATATAGTGCGCCTTATGTATTAGGCTATATTTTATTTTGATAAAATAATATGAGGTGAGGCTTCTAGTACTCACTCGACGGAAGGCAGCAAGATTAATTGTGCGGCCCTTCGCCGTACACTCCTCGGCGCGGTCAAAGCACGGCTTGCCAATAGTGCGCTCGAGTTCAGTGTCAGGATCGAGTGGCGGTTCGTCATCATCAGACGTGGTCTCGCCGAGCGCGGACCTCTGGTAATGCAGTGGACGCTTGGCGCGCCTGATTGCACTCTGTGACCGCTCGCTCCAAATTTTATCTACCTTCTTGAGGTTTGAATTGCGTTCCTCTGTAACAATAATAAATCAAAATTAGGTATGTAAATGGTAATTTGGAGCGCAGTGTTGAGTTTCTTATACGGTCTCTGAGGATGCTGCACTCCTTAACTCGTTGACAAACACCGAGGCGGGACTGTTGAATATTGCTGAGGGACCCAGTTTGTGCACCGTATGTGAGAATGGGGAGAATGCGCATGTCCATTAGTTTCCATTTTAAAGATAGTGGCAGATTTCCTTTCATGAGGTTTTTCATTTACCAATACCTTTTTCAGGCGTTTTGTGTGGGGCGAGTAATCTCTTTATCCTGTCTTGCATGGAAATACTATTTGGCCCAAGTAGATAAACCCCTGGACGTATGCAATCTCCACCTCCTCGACTTTTGGCACCCACAAAATTGAAGTAGGACTGGTCTGGACACGTTTGTCGAATGCCAGAGGAACTACAGAATAGCGAAAACCACTACAGAATGGGTCCGAAACGGGCGACAGCCGCGTGGTAGGCCCAGGCGGAGATGGAAGGATGAACTGGATGCATACTATACAGAGTGGCCTCAATTAGCCAGATTTCGCGCGCATGTACTCACGAGGCAATGCACAAATTCCTCGTGGTTTCAGAATCCTGAAAGGAGACTACTTTTTGCTGAGGATAACGCACACGACCTTGCTTCTTGCCAAATTTAATGATTCTAGGTCAACGAAAAGTATCCTAGATATTAGGTTTTGATTTATTTGCGAGTGTCTAAATATGCGGCATAAATGGCCGTATTATTGGATTGCGTTGACTTAAAAACTTGGCATTTTGACAGCTCCAAAGGACTGTTGACCTAGTATTTGATATTAATTTCGTCTTAATACCTCCACGCGTTTCTGAGACAGACCCCCCCCCCCTCCTGGTGAGATATCGCGAGATTTGTTTCGCCCCCTCACCCCTTCCCTTTATCTCACGTGAGATTTGTCAAAATTTGTATTCATAGGGTACATGCGTTGGACTTGCTTAAAAAACACAATTGGCTTAATTATTTCAAGATTGTTTCTTCCGCAATCTAGATTTAAAATGATAACATTAACAAAAATTACGTGATATAAGCTGAGACCCTCCCCCCTAACCTCCCTCCTCCCCCGCGTGAGATTGGGAGAGATTCGGCTAGACCCCTCCCCTCCCTGAACACCTCACGTAATTAATGGACGGCCCCTAACGAAGTGATACAATACCTAAGTGTTCCTTTTTTTATTTTTGTGAAAAGCATTGATTTATAGAAGAAAATATGAACTCACCATTAGATAAAGATTCATACGGCAGCACATGCTTACAATAAAGCTTTTCCAGCTTTTTCGCGTCAGGTTTACCGCGAGGCAACACCAACGACATGTGTTCGGCGATGCGAGCCCAGTTTTCACTGTGCGCCAACAGCTTTGCTATTCCGCCTTCTTCCAGCACAAGATGATACAGTTTCACCAGGTCCAGCTCGACTCCTTCAAACTGTTTTATAACAGTAAAACGATTACTTGCCAAGCCTGGTTAGAATTAGAATTAGGAGTGCCCGTTTTATCCTATTACGAGCAGGATGAACGACAAGTAAATGTAACATTCACATGCGCTAATTTGTTTGAGGAATATTCGCGATGGCATTACATCACTAGTGCGTATGAATAATATTTAGCACACAAATTTGTTCGTTAAGAAATTTGGTTCGTAAGAGTGGAATATCTATGAATAAACATTTATTTTATAAGTGGTATATATACTTGGAATGGTCTTTTATATATCTTCATTTGATAAGTTTTATATTAAGTATATTAAAAGTTTCCCAAATAAATAAAATAAAATAATTTTTGTAGCACTGAAATGTCCATGAAAACCTATATATACCACATTTCATCAAAATCGGTTCAACGTGATTAATAAACAAACATCCAAACTTTCGCATTGATAATATTAGTGTGAGGTAAGATGGTGTGATGTTAAAGGTCTTATAACATATTTGCCTGGACATAAAAATCAAGAAAACAAACACTAATTAAATATTTCCGGTGAACTTAAGCACTTACCAGGGGCACCTTTGTAAATTGGTCCCTTTCTCTCGGACTGGCTATCATGGCAAGATAGGTTTGTAACGCCGTCATTTCTCTTGTATTTGGTCCCCAGCGCTGGTACAGCCGACCAAGGAATTGGTTCATCGTACTGAACACAGCTTCGTCGTCAAGGTGGCAAGGAATCACAAATTCCTTTGGTGGCACGATTTTACAAATACCATATTTTGAAGCTTCGCCTTCAATTGATTTTATGTAAGTGATGGGATCCTACAAATAAAATATTCTTTCAAGTTTTACAGACAGAAGTTTGCTCGAAATTTATATTTAATTAATAGTAAATAAGCTTTTAATACCTGGAACTGTTCCAGTGTGGGTCTGAACACTGGGGCACCTTCCATTTTGGATGAAGGCGACGGGTTGTTTACTTCTGAGTTATTTGCCAGACTTGAAGGTGATTTTAAAGATGAGGGTGTCTTTTTACTATTGGTTTGTTTTGCCTGCTGGTCTCCCGAAGTGGAGGCTACAGGTGAAATTTTCTCGTAGGTGCTAGTTGCTGGTACCTCATTGGTGTTGTCTGGACCCAGCTGTCTTACAGTATCATCAATGATTTCCGTTCCTACTTCGTCGAGTGGAGAGTTAGCAGCAGGGGGCGCCGTTCGATGGTGCTCACCCAACTCCGGGTCGTCTTCTAGATGAAGCAAATATACGATGGGTTGTGGCTCAACAACACCACTAGAAGAAGTAGCAGGCATATCTTTTGAATTATCTGTATTGACTGGTATAGGGACAGGTTGTTTCCTGCGCCGGCGCGGGGTCTTCGACTGCTTCACTTTCTTTCTGCGTTTGCGTGAAATAGACTTTGACTGAGAAGGCTTCGTTGAGCGCAATCGCTGCCTAGATGTTTCTAGATCAAGCTCCTTCTTGTCTTCGCTAAGACACAGAGATAAATAATCCACTCTTGTTATAATCTTATTAACAATTGTATCCGTACCTTTGTCTGTATCAAGTTGTAATGTCCTTTTTAATGTTCCGAGTTTATGTGCATTTTGAAACATATTTTTTAGCAAGGGCATTTCCATGTTGCTGAGCCATATCGGGCACCTCTTGGTCGTAAGTACATTGCGAACAAGCTCGCGTCCGCGTCTTAATAACTTGATGCCTTCGTCATCAGCATCAAACTCATACTCATCGCGCGGCAGCATTTCCAAAATATCAGGTTCGTTTGCATCGCTCGATGGTAATTGACTGGACACTTGTTTATATATCATTAAAAGATCGCATCGCCGGCACATTCTACAGCAGTCTTTTTCAACGGGCGGGCTGTTTAATAAGTCCTGTAGATTATTAATCATACGAGTAGGGCAATTCTTCGTAAGTTTGACAAAACGAGCGGGCAGATCTGGCATTTTGAATGTATTGTCGCTTGCTATATCCTGTTCTGGAGTGCTTGGTGAATTGCTAATGCCACCCGGGACTAAGTTTTTGTGAGTATTTAAACTAATGCGTCTGCTGCCTCCGTAGGTACTTACATCGATGACGCATGCAGGAGTAGGCAATATGCTGCTGCCAGGAACAATGGTATTGGTTTCCCCAAGAGCAGCGGTATTATTTTCTGCTTTTGCGTTATTCATCTTTAAACCAGGAGATGTGTCGTTTTCTAAATTGCTGAGAGCTGCGTTATTCACTTGGTAGTGGTGGGTTCTGACCCAATCAGCTGTTTGTTCATATGTCGCATTTAGTGGTAGTAACAAATCACCGTTTTCTAGAACAAAGTATTATGTCACATTTTAAAATGTATCTTCATTCTACTTCCGAATATTTTTTTTTATTATTATAAGTAATGGTTAGATCGCAGATAAGCGCTGGAGTAAACGTGTTTTAGAGTGGAGACCACGCTTAGCAAAGCAGAGTGACGGCTAGATGGAGCGACGATTTGCGTAAGGTACGCAAATCGTCGCGACTGGATGAGAAAAACTGAAGATAGGGCGGCTCTGTGACGCACCTCGGGAGAGATCGACGTCCAGCAGTGGACTAAGCTGCTCTAGGTTGATGATGATTAATAAGATCATACAAAAATTTTGTCCATAATTTGTATGTTGTTAGTTTTATAATTGAATAACTGTTTTTAGGCTACTACCAAATTAGAACTAATTGTTAACACAGGAACCAGATATTCGTATATCATGTACTTAATTATTAATTTGAGTCATTTGGTAAGCCGTCACTAATACAGCCTAGTATCCAGTATAGACACATAGTAGATCTCGAGAAATGCCGACAGTCTTGACAGTGTCACGACAGCCTATGGAGGCAAGGTTGTCGCAATTAAACATTATGAATAATATACAATACCTAATCATAAATGTCGTTTCATATGCGAAGAAACTTTAAATTTAAAAAAAAAAATAATGTAATGTAAAAATATAATTATTGCAAGAAAAGTGGAAACATTTAAGTTTTTTTCCCCACGGCTAATAACCAAACCATGAAATATAAGTTCTTTAGTTAATTTTATATTTGTTCTTTGTGCATTGTGTGTGCGTGATCCGCAATCAGTTGGAGGACTAGAGGCGGATGGGTTAATGGATTTTTAACTTTCGGGATCAAGACACATTAGAATTGTCAAGAAGGACCTTGACAATACAAAAAACATTATTTGTCATGGCAGTATATCTGTACACTCATTCCGAGAAAGTGCTTATGAATGTAATTTTTCATGAAAAAGTGAAACTTGGTTCTTATTAATTATTCTTATTGTTATCTGTATAGATAAAATTATAATTATAGAATTGGAAATATGTCGTTGATTTTTCGACTTCCTGAGTAGAAAGTACAAAGTTATCACGGCATGCAAAATGATAGACGTAAACTAGGACATAACAAAAACAAAACACGGTAGCCCTGAAAATCGCGTCACGAACTCTTAAGACAACGGCCCTTAGCAGTTCGGACTAAACCTTCCCGCGTCTCTCCCCTCACAACCCGCACGCACTGTCTAGACCTGTCTAGACGTCTTCGTCAGAATATCACTATGGATTTATAGACTGTGATAGTAGTATGTACTATAGCTATAACAGTAAGCGTTCAATTTTAACATCAAGTAATCAGTTTCCGTGTTACAAATACTTTTCAGAGTCGGTGATGATGAGAGTAACTTACCTTACTTTTTGACATATTTAGATACAAGTACATTTGTTTTGTTTTATTTTATTATTTTTGACATGTATGTGATAGTTTTAAATATTATAATTTGTAAATATGATGTAATTTCAAACACGATTATCTGATTGTTACTGAATAAATAAATGAAATGAAATACCTGGTTCATCATCGTCGTATCTTAGATTTTCTAATTCTTCTTCTGTATTAAAACCGTAGAATGCCACTGCGAAAGATAAATGCAATTAGAATCAAAGATTTAGGGCGACTTGCGCAGCGATGCCTAAACGTATTTAGTGGCTAAATATGATTGAATGAGTTGTCAAAGCATAAAAACACGCCATATTTAAACATGTTTAGTTGCTAAATACGTTTAGAGATCGTTGTGCAAGCCGGGCTTACTGTTTTGTTATTTATATCTGTCAAAGATATGTAAAGCACAGCTGAATCTTCTTATCTTTAATATTTATATAAAACAAGGTCGGGTTTGTTCGAACACTTATAACTCGAGAACGGCTGGACCGATTTTGATGATCTTTGATTTATTGGATTTGTCTCCGCCCAGAATAGCAGAATAACTATAAAAATATCGGAAAAGTTCACGCAAAAAGAAATTATGAAGAAAATTAATTTCCTCATACATAATGACAGCAGATTTTAAATTCTACCGGGGTGACGTAAATTGACAGCCCGCCTGATATGCATTTCAAGGCGGTACAAAGTTCGTCGGGTCAACTAGTATAGACATGGAAATGACGCGTGTAAAACTTACTTTGTGATGAGATAGATGAAAATCCCGACACAGAAACCAGATCGCTTGTATCTACAGCGCGTGTATCTGCTCTTTTTTCATGTGGTTTGTTGTTTGAAGCATTTTTCGCTATTGGTTTAGTCGTTTTTAATTGGTAGCCAAGCCGCTCTTGGTTATTTTCGGATTTTCGTTTGGAAGCATTAAGTCTTTTAGTTATGTTCAAAGTTGAGTACTTAGTGCGGGATTCACTTTCCACCTCGTAATCGGGATCTCGTATCCTTGAATCAATTGAGATGGGAATAGAACTGACGTCCGATATACTTCCGTATGCAAAATTATTGTCTCGATAAGTTTTATTAAATCGCCTCAAGCGAAGTTGCATTCTCTGCTTTAATTGTTTTTCTGGGCAGATAGCACATAATTCCTTATTTAACTCTTCTAGGCTTGTATCAGGCGATCGTTTCTTTGATTTTGTCACGGATGATGAAGGGATGGTTTTGGGCGACAAACTGGACGCAGAAGAATGGACTTTCTTTTTTTGTTGAAGATCTTTCCCTCCCTTTTGATTTTGACTGGAACAAGCAGTCACCGCGCACGAATTGTCGAACGTTACAGTTATTGCCCTTATAACCTCTGGTGATTCTTCAATGGCTACTGATACTGTTTTGTTAGGCGTTAAGCTTTTAGAGGAATCTAGACTGACTTTACTTTTTTTACATTTTTTGCTGACGGCTGTTTGCGGCTTTGTCTGTTTCAATACGCCTTTCAAAGGGATAGATGGCTCGGTGGGTTCCTCAACTGCTGCCGTCACTAAATAGCTTAACGGTATATTGTCTTCGCCGCTTTCGCTTACGCTTTGTCTTCTATTACGCAGGCAATATGTTTTTTTTTTTGGTGGTGTTTTCAAACTACTTTTGTCTTTTATCTTTTTGTTCGGTGTTTTTTTCTTGTAGTCCTCCGTATTGTATTCCAACCTTACAACAGGTAGAATCTCATGAAAATGACTTCCTGAAAATGGAAATGAGAAAAGAAGTGATAGTTTAAACTGAAAATGTGTAATATAACACAGTGAACTTTAAATCACTGTTTTCATAGAACAAACGTTGTTCAGACCGTAGTCTGAAGCTATACACCGGCAGAAGGCCATGCTCCGAACAACGTTTATTTTGGAAAAAGAGTCATTAAAGTTCACCGTATATGTAAGGGAATGCAATCATCGAAACTTTTCGATAATCGATTTTAGTCCGATTTTTATCGTTTTTTTTTTTCGATAAATACAGAGGATTACCGGTTTTTTGAAGTAGGAAGATGACATAATTTTTTCTATTTAACTGACTTGTAAAATAGATTGGTTCATTCAACACTATTGAATATATTAATTATTATTATTCCACACATTTATTACTTAACACAGGCTTTAGGCATGTACCTTTATAAAGGCATTACAGACCGGCATTACTACCGGGACCGAAGCCAACGAGTAAGAGCCCTGTTTGTTTTAATAAAAATCACTTTGTCAAGATGGAGGTGAGACATATGGTAGTACTATTGCAACACATGGATTAGAATTCGGGCTATTGTTAGAGTAATGCTTATGAAATAGTAAAATAGTACGGGTTATCAGAGAAATAAGATACGGAACCTGCCAATCCTGTAATATTAAGAATGATTGAGGCAGGTGGTGACTAGCCGTCCACTAAACAGGCCCCCATAAATGCCGCCAATAGAAGGCAGCGTAAGGGGCAACGTTGGTGCCCACACCACACGGTTAAAGGGTTTTGAGAAGTGTGCTTCAGTTTCACTAAGCGCTACTCCCGGCTTTATGCCTTTAACACTTCAACCCTTGGAGCATAGGTTCCGCTCTTGCGCCTCCACCCTTGACCCTTACCTTTTTTATTATTATTATTATTGAACAATATTATTGAAGGCGCCCTTACTTTCACTTTATGTATGACTGTCTTGTATCTTCTAGAACTCTATATAAATAAAAATGAAATTAAATCCTTGTATTACGAGATCTGTCTTGTGCTTACAATTATACAGGATGTCCCAAAGAATAGTGTCAAGCGAAAGTCCAGAGATATAACACCCCTTGGGGTACCCGAATCACCCCCATGTATGTTCCGCGATTTTTTATAGTTTTCAAGAAATGAATTTTTTCCGAATTTTTCAAAATTTTTGACTTGAGTAACTTAAAAAACTCTTTAAAAAAAAAATTGTTAACTTTCTTGAGATTTTTTTTTCTACTTAATTTTTATGAGTTGTTCTTTTATGCATAAAATAATCAGCTACGTTACTTTGATGAAAACTATGAAAATGTTAGTGTAAAGTCAAAAAATTACATTCTGTGAATTATGACTTAAATTTTCAACTTTAAATTAAAAATCTTAACAAGTGATTTCATGGTTCTTAAATAAGTCTTAAGAATTTTCCAGACTCTCAGCTTTTATAATCATTAAAAAAAAGTAATACTTAATGGGCAACTTTGGCGAAAATCGGCCTTCAAAGACGGCGAGGTGGAAAATTCTTAATATTAGCTATCTGATTAGAAAATAGATTTTGGCCATTTTATCATTCCTAAGCTTAATTCGTTTGTTAACTAACCAAAAATGACTGCAGGGAAGCTTTTCCGGGAAGATTATGATTACGAGGCAGGCAAGACTGGCCCAGCAGAACACAATAGATCAACCCTCGCGCCGCAACCCCCTCCACATCGATCTCACCAAAAAATCGCGGAACATACATTTGGGTGATTCGGGTACCCCAAGGGGTGTTCTATCTCTGGACTTTCGCTTGACACTATTTTTTGGAACAGCCTGTATAATCTTGTAATGTTACAACAGAAACGTGGTAACAGTACAAGTTCTAGTATCCGTCTTTTGTGCCTTAACTTTCTACTAATATCACACTAATATTATAAAGTATATGCTACTCTAACAAAATGTTTAAAGGCCAAGTGCCTCGTTTTATTTTATTCACTTAGACTTGGCTCTTTATTTGATCTCACGACTTTTTGAATCGAGAATTGGCACGTATTTACAGAATGTTTTTGTTGGGATTATATCTTCTTCAACTTACTTTCTAGAGACAACCGGGTGAGTAAGTCTCGCGCACTGCACTTGTTAACGATAACTGGGCCAACACTGACCGCTCGATGGGAAGCCTGGGGAGGCACTGCCGGGGCCGAGGTTGCAGGATTATTTTGCGGCGGTATGTACGCACCCTGGGCAAACTTTCTTTGCGCTCTTACCCGTTTCCTGTGTTCAGATCAGACAAACATTCAAATAATTTTGAATAATTTTGAAAAAACTCTTTAATGTACACATTCAGCAAAAAATTAAAAGTCATAGCAATCACAGAAGTACAATTGAGCAATCTCATGAAGATCTCATGAGACTCAGAAGGTTGCAGGTTAGATTCCCACCGAGTATCAATGTTGTAGGCTATCATCATCGTCCACAGTCCGACTTCACCCACTGCTGGGGGCCATCCCAAGTTTGTTCTTCATCTTTCTCATGTTGTAGGTACTTACAAAAAAAAAATGGAATCTCAGTAACAAAAAAAAATCAAATATTACCTTCCCATTTTGCTGAGCTTTATGTCAGACATTAATCACCAGAAGACAGGTTGTAGAGGCTATGCTGATGGGGATATGCCCTTCTAAAACAAAAACAACCATTCAAAATATCAAATCAAAAATCAAAACATAATTTTAATCTCAAGCTAGAAATGATCTTAGCCGATGACTAGGATGATTACAAAAGTAGGATAGTTTTTTTTTTCGGTAAATTAAGTATTTTGCCATAAAATATTAACATATTGTTACGAGCTGAGGGTTCGGGATAAAATAATGGGAATCAGTCTGACCAAAATAACACTTTTATTCAGCACTAAACGATGAATACACGAACTTGGTCACACGTAATCACAACACACTAATTCACACCACTGTTGCACCACTTAAAAGTCACCGAAATGATCGCACGCATAGCTTAATCCAGACTGACTCGGGAGCAACTACTGTTCACGCGAGACCCTTCCCACGTCAGTCCTCCAGGGCCTCGCTGAGACTAACTCACTAAGACTGACTGTCCGGCCATCTCTCCGGCCTATTTATATCGCACACATTTCGACTGTTCGAGAACGATGTCGATCCTTCCAGGAAAGGGTCGGTCCCTCGACACAATGGCCACTCACCATTCTGCGAAACCACAAACAATAGCAACAATAACACAGCAAGACAAAAGCGTTCGAGAAGGTTCGATTATTACTCATTGTTTAACAGCCTCGGCGTAACACTGCCCCCTCCTAAAACATGCTCGTCCCGAGCATTCTTAGCCCCATATCGCGGCAGCCGATCAACACGAACAATTTTAGGCGCACCTCGCGCTGAAGAAGTAGCAACTAGAGGAGCCACATTGCCGTCTCCAGTACTTCAGGACACCCAGAGTCCCTTTCTCATCAGCGATCCCAATTCCAGCCTCCAAAACACGGCTCTCATGATTTCTATCTGTTCTTTCACTTCCTGGAATTCCTTTCCAGATGAACCGAACGATTCCCTCATCAGTCGAGCACGCTCTTATGGCCAACGTCGCTGATCTTCCTGTTGACGACGCTGCTCTTCTTTATCCTGACGTCGCTGTTCCTCTTGCAACCGAGTCTGCTCCACCTGTTCACGTCGCTGTTCCTTCTGCAACCGAGCCTGCTCTTCCTGCTGACGACGCTTCTCTTCTTAATGCTGACGGCGTTGTTCCTCCTGCAACCGAGCCTGCTCTTTCTGCTGACGACGCTTCTCTTCTTAATGCTGACGGCGTTGTTCCTCCTGCAGCCGAGCCTGCTCTTCCTGTTGACGACGCTGCTCTTCCTGCCAACGTCGCTGCTCTTCTTGTTGACGACAAAGCATGGCCATAATAGCAGCAAGATCGCCTGTCACAGGAGCTTGCCCCACGAATGATGATGATGCTCCAAATGATTCGGTGGCGGCTGATTCCATCTCCATCGGCTGACGACTCTGCCGAGCTTCTTGAACCGGAGAATCTCCAAACCGCCTTTCATTCATTTCCTGTTGTCGTTGACCTCTCGTACTGACACCGTCCACGTTATACTTTGGTAGAACCGGCATTATTTTATCCCACTTCTGACACCAAATTGTTACGAGCTGAGGGTTCGGGATAAAATAATGGGAATCAGTCTGACCAAAATAACACTTTTATTCAGCACTAAACGATGAATACACGAACTTGGTCACACGTAATCACAACACACTAATTCACACCACAGTTGCACCACTTAAAGTCACCGAAATGATCGCACGTATAGCTTAATCCAGACTGACTCGGGAGCAACTACTGTTCACGCGAGACCCTTCCCACGTCAGTCCTCCAGGGCCTCGCTGAGACTAACTCACTAAGACTGACTGTCCGGCCATCTCTCCGGCCTATTTATATCGCACACATTTCGACTGTTCGAGAACGATGTCGATCCTTCCAGGAAAGGGTCGGTCCCTCGACACAATCGCCACTCATCATTCTGCGAAACCACAAACAATAGCAACAATAACACAGCAAGACAAAAGCGTTCGAGAAGGTTCGATTATTACTCATTGTTTAACAGCCTCGGCGTAACAATATATAAACGCTGCAGCTTGGATTGCGCCACAGATGAATAATATACATCAAAATGTAATGTTTTTTTTTGTTTTCCCCTTTTCACGCTCTCATGACATAAGGGCTGATTTTCATAAAATACCTATACAGTGTGGCCCTGGATAAAGTGCAACCCCGAAAGGGGGTGAAACTAGATCAAAAATTATCGACAAAAAAATAGAAAAAAAAATTAAAAAAAAATTAAAAATTAAAAAGTTGACCACTGACCCAGTGGTCAACTTTAAATGCTCCTAGCCAGCACATTTTTTATGTTAGAACGTAGGTTTTTATTTTATTTAAAAGCTATTATGATAGACAATAATAAAAAGTCATAAAAATTTCTAGTATTATAGGCTTAATTTTAAGATTTTTGGAGTTTATTGGAAATTAATAAGCATTTAAAGTTGACCACTGACCGTCAGTGGTCAACTTTAAATGCTCCTATCCAGCACATTTTTTATGTTAGAACGTAGGTTTTTATTTTATTTAAAAGCTATTATGATAGACAATAATAAAAAGTCATAAAAATTTCTAGTATTATAGGCTTAATTTTAAGATTTTTGGAGTTTATTGGAAAAAAACAGCCTAAAAAATTTAATTTTAATACAAAAATTAAACTTTAAGTCACGATAGCCACTTGTTTGTCAGTTATTTGTTATTTTATCGTCATCGTCACATATCTGACATGATTATGGTTTTTATTTTAACAAAATAGACCTACTACTTTGGAAGAAATAATTTTTTTATTAAATAGAGTCATTAGTGAGCAATAAAAATTTTAATACATCAATAAAGTATATACGATTTTTTTTTAAATTTTTTTTTCTATTTTTTTGTCGATAATTTTTGATCTAGTTTCACCCCCTTTCGGGGTTGCACTTTATCCAGGGCCACACTGTATAACTCATATTTCATATCAACCCTATTGTTGTCCGGCAGAATTCGCTGTAGGCGATAATTCAAATCATGACTTTTATTTGCAACACATAATAACTCCAAAAACTAATGTAACAAACATGTAATAAAAACTAATTTGCAACATCACAGTAAATACACAAAAAAAGATAAAGGTACAAAAGATAACTTAAAACTAAGCAATCAACTAACATAAGTTGTAAAAAGGAGTCCAACTCAGCATGATGTGGGTAGTAATACGAGTTTAACAACCCAGGCTGGTCTTCTGACCGAATCTGATTTGCGAACTTTAACTTTATATAATGTATATAATTTTATAAAATATAGTTTACAAAATAAACTAAAAAATATAGTAAAAAGTGTGAAACAACATTTAATAATAACAAGTATATAGTAATGAAACATGAGCAATGTATGGCATGAATATATTTAGATTATTTTAAAATAAATATGGTGTTTATAAAGGTAAAATACCTATATCATATCATTTACTAGCTGGCCAATCCGCAGCTTCGCACGCGTAGTATTTCTATAAAAACATTACCTTCCTCTACAGTTAGGTAAAAATTAGCCTGTCTCAATTCAGGTTATAACCTATCTTATATAGGTACCAAATTTCATCATAATCGGTCCCGCCGTAGTCATGAAAACGTAACAAACAGACAGAGAGACAGAGTTACTTTCGAATTTATAATATTACTAGAGGTAGATGTTGCAAAATGATAATGATGAACGTCGCACCATAAAAAAATTGATTTTGCAAAATGATACTGATAAACGTCGCATAATAAAATAAGAATTGGATGATGCAAAATGATCATGATGAACGTTGCATAACAAAAAAAAAGGATGTTGCAAAATGATAATGATGGACAACGCAGAATAAAAAAAATGGATGTTCCAAAATGATCATGATGAACGTTGTATAACAAAAAAAAGGATGTTGCAAAATGATCATGATGAACGTTGCATAATAAAAAAATTTGGATGTTCCAAAATTATCACGACGAACGTTGCATAACAAAAAAACTGGATGTTGCAAAATGATAATGATAGACAATGCAGAAAAAAAATTGGATGTTCAAAAATGATCATGATGAACGTTGCATAATAAAAAAATTTGGATGTTCCAAAATTATTATGATGAACGTTGCTTAACAAAAAAAATGGATTTTGCAAAATGATAATGATGAACAGTGCATTATAAAAAAATTTGGATGTTGCAAAATGATCATGATGAATGTTGCATAATAAAAAAATTTGGATGTTCCAAAATGATAATGATAGACAACGCAGAAAAAAAAAATTGGATGTTTCATAATGATCATGATGAATGTTGCATAATAAAAAAATTTGGATGTTCCAAAATGATCATGATGAACGTTGCATAACAAAAAAAAAATGGATTTTGCAAAATGATAATGATAAACTACGCATAATAAAAAAAATTGGATGTTGCAAAATGATCATGATGAACGTTGCATAATACAAAAATAAAAAAAAACTGATGTTCCAAAATGATCATGATGAACGTAGCATAACAAAAAAAATGGATTTTGCAAAATGATAATGATAAACGTCGCATAATAAAAAAAAAAATCGATGTTGCAAAATGATCATGATGAACGTTGCATAATAAAAAAATTTGGATGTTCCAAAATGAGCATGATGAACGTTGCATAACAAAAAAAAAATGGATTTTGCAAAATGATAATGATAAACTTCGCATAACAAAAAAAATTGGATGTTGCAAAATGATCATGATGAACGTTGCATAATACAAAAATAAAAAAAACTGGATGTTCCAAAATGATCATGATGAAAGTTGCATAACAAAAAAAAATGGATGTTGCAAAATGATAATGATGGACAACGAAGAATAAAAAAATTGGATGTTCCAAAATGATCATGATAGACTTTGCATGTAAAAGATATAATGGTTGCATAACGAATTTGCATGGAAAATAAACAAAAAAGATGTTTCACAATGATCATGATGGATTCCACTTATACATGAAAATTTAACTAAGAATGATATCTCATGCCCCTCCACCACCAATAAATAGAATCAAGCAAATTTTACAGTAATTTAATTTTTACAGTACCCACAAGCCGTGTGGCTCCCTACAAAAACAGTATGAAAGTTACGGTAAACAAAATATACGGTTTACGGTATTTACACAGAAATATTTTGTATGGGACAAATTTTTTTAAATGAATCCAGATATAAAAAAATTTCCTGAGCAACATTCGTTTTGGCGCCAACGATCTTAGACTTGTACTTTCCGAGATACGAGGTGGATGGGAGCGAATGGGGGGGAAAAGGGGGACTTTAAGATTTATTCCCAACTCACCTGAACTCCCTCTATACGATCTCACCAAACATTTTCACCCTACGAGGGGGCATCTGGGAGAACAAACCATGTCAATGAGTCAGTCAGTCAGTCAGTGTCCGTCTCACTACACTCACAGTCTCACTAATCCGGCACTATTAAAAACTAGGTGCCCGATTATTGGATTGTGTAGAAAAATTCATAATGTGTAAATAAAATATGTGCGCAAGCGTGGACGAGGGTAGGGAGGGGTGAAGAAGGCACGAGCAGAGAGTGCCGGAGTATCTTTTGTGTATGTTTTTATAAATTTGGAGGCGCGGAGGGAAAGCAGCCTCCGCCAGCCGTAATAATGCGCAGGCACCGCACGAACCGTAGCGGCTGAGACTGGTAGCCGTAGGTGACCAGCAAGCCGAAGCTGCGAAGGTAAGTGCGGCGCGCCTCCAAATTTATAAAAACATACACAAAAGATACTGTTGCCAAGTAAAGCAGTTTTGTGAAGCGGACAAACAAGTTTGCGATTATGACGTTTGCTTTGAAAAGTGTCAAATGCATTTCTTTTGCGCCTTAACCGATTCGTTGCGATGTCTAATTTTGCAAACTTCTAACTGTAGCGTTGAACAAAATTACCGTGACACGGCTGCCGTGCCAAGCGCCATACGATTAAATGACATGGCTCCTGTGTCTTCAGCCATGCGGAAAAGAAAACAGTGTTTTTTACCATTTTTACGTGGTTCTAAGCGTTAAACTTTTAGTTTACATTCGAAATCTAACGTGAACGGTCAGGAACGTAGTTTCAAGTGATAAAAAGTGTAAAAATAAGTGTATTTTTGGAAATGGATGGTAAGTGGCTTTTTTAATACAGGTGTGATAAACCTTTTCTACTTACATTAGTTCTAAAATTATTGTTTTGGTTTTCCTGATAAGAAATTTCAAGTATTTTAAAGTAAATTATTGCCTATTTATTGTTTAAGAATTACGGCGTAAAAGAAAATATATTCCCGAGACAAAAATTGAAACTCAACGCGACGACGATGACCAAATATTAGAGCAAAATTCGCAAACATATTCACAACACTGGGAAAACTCAGAACACTTGAAATCTATACATGAGGATACTTCAACGTGCATAAAAAAACAGATGGTGGACAGATCAACGTGTTTAGAAAATAATATGGTGGACAGTTCAAAGTGCATAGAAAAAACTAAGGATGATGAGCGTCATGTTTGGAACATGACGCTGTATTGGATATACATGGATGTAAATATTTTGGCCAGTTAGTTTTGGCCAACGTATGTGTGTTTACATAATAGCTCCTCAGTTAAACCCACGCTGGTATAAAAATTATCTACATACAAGGAATGGCCTTTTTCAATATACTTTTGCATAAGCAAATGAACCACTTTTTTAATATGATTTCTACCGCCGACTTGCACATCCTGGGAGCCTGCGTACACGTGAATATTTAAAATAATTCCGTTGGCATCGGCTAAAATGTATAATTTAATTCCGTATTTATGTGTTTTTCCTTTATTGTATTGACGGAAGAAAAGTCTTCCTTTCCACAGAATAAGAGACTCATCGATTGTTAGCTCTCTTAATGGATAATATACTGAATTAACCGTGTCGTTGAATAAATCAATTAAAGATTTAATTTTAAATATACTCTCTGGTCTTTCATTATTCTGAACATTTAAGGCTCTTAAAATTAAAAAAAAACCTGTCCCTCGACATAAATATATGTGGACTTAAGCGGAACAGATAATGAGTGGACCAATAATCTACCATTCTATTGAGTTTTATTGTTCCCATCAGCAACAGTATGCCTAGAAATGTTTTAAATTCGGTGACACTTACATCAGTCCATTGTCTAAATCGAGCTCGAGAAGTAGTCGCTGCTGCTTTCAGTCTGTTGCCGTACTTATTTGTACAATCCAATATTAAATTCATGAATTGGGCATTCAAAAATAAAACGAAATAGTCCAAAGGACTTTGGACGTGTACATCATGTGGCGACAATATACCACTGGTTCCGATATTCCAATATTCTGATTAGTTTCTGACATCCTATTTCGGTAGCGGTAATTGTCTTTTGCGCTAAGATTCTCCTAAAATGTTAAAAAAATGTTCTCTCAAATCGTTCACATTTCTGATATAAAAATAAGCAATTTTTTAATATTATTTATTTCAATTATATTATGATACAAAAATCCTCATCATTAAAATTTTCAAAAAGGTTGGTGACCCCTATTTTTTAAAAAACAATACAATATCCAGAAACGAATGCTACAAGCTTGATTAACGTTAAAAATAAAAAAGTTTTGTTCTGGGGTAGATCTCCCTAAAACTTAATTTGAAGGAATTACCATCGATTTCAAAATGGCACGGCTCACGTGCCTAACGCCACACGCAAAAGAAAATGATGACACGGCTGCCGTGCCATCCGCAATGAATCGGTTAAATGCCACCTCTTTATCGGTAGAGTTACCCCAGAACATGACACCATACCTTAGAAGAGATGCCACGTACCTGTGGTATGCGGTTACAGTAGTAGCGGCACTTACAGTCGTTGACAGCATGTACAACGCATACCAAAATCTATTAATTTTAGTACATAGACGGCCTTATTCCAAAACGCAGACTAAAAATAGTACTAGGTTTAAACCTAGTCCAGAGACTAAAATAAGCTTTATTACAAAACGAAGTTTAGCACTAAAACCATGAATATGGTTGAGGGTTTGTGTTGCCAAGGCAAGATGTCCTACCTTAGCCCCAGGATAGATGAATAGGTTCGCCTGGTAAATAATACACTTAGTCCACAAGATATCGTCGATGATAGTTCTTTTTATTTATCACTTCACACAAGTCAAATTAACCAGCATAGAATGTTAGAACACAAGCACAAAAGATCCGACAGACAGAAGCTATGAATATGAGCACATTGAAGGAATGATAGTAGCAAGTTCACAGGAGAAAGATTCGTAAAGCGAAGGATGATACCGGAGAGGACGCGGGAGCGTGAGCGTCGGCCACGGATACCGCGTCGTGAAGTTGGCACTCGACTGGCGGCCGCGCATCGCTCTGAAGTTCGAGCGGAACAGGTGCGCGCAACGGAAATTAACGGAATGCGTAAAATACAATGTCCAACGCATACTACGGGTTACGCCTGACTATGCTTGTGAATTTATTATTTTAGTGTACTATTTATTTGTTTTGTCTATGATAGTAGTTCAGTAGGTTAGATTAAATAAATGTAATATTTGTAGGATGTATATACATAATGTAAATAGCTAGACGTATTAATATCGGGAAAGTAGGGTGTTCCCTACAATGTTCTAATGATTTTTCTTGCTTTGAGGTTAACTTTGATTTTATTTTTGTGTTACGTTTTGATAAATAATTTACCGAAATGGGTATTAACATGATCGCCTTGATTGATTTAGAAGATATCGACATGCTGGAGACGTTCCGGTGATCTGATAGACATCGTCACAGAGTGAATCCTTTCTAATTACCTATGTGATGAAGATTTTAGTGGATTTATTACGTGAAGATTTGTCTCACGATCTTGAGCCCGAAATCAAAGTTATTTGCGCGCTTCACAATTGGGTTCGCCATGAAGTAAGTGTCTATGACCTGGTAATACAAAGTTTTATAAAAATTAATTGAATCAATTTACATACATTATTACATACATTATTAATACATACATTATTATTGTTCATTCTAGATTCAAGACAATACTGCTGATTTACATGGTGTATCTCAACCAGCAAAACATGCTCAAGCAAACAGCAAAAAAAAGCTGTCAGCAAAACATGATTTATAAAAATGCCTGCAACTTTAGGCCAGCAAGAAGAGAGCATAAGAAAATTCCGCACAATAGCGAATTTGATGTTCTTCAATTAATTTACAGGTAATTTTGATTTTAGTTTGTTACTGTCTAATAAAACATACATACAATCACACCTATTTCATGAAGAGGGACTAAACTAATCTAGACAAATCTATAGAATACAGGGGACTAGATAAATCTTATCATTTTACAACTATGGTGTAAAACATAACATTATAGAAAGATTATAAGTAAGTACTAAAAAGTGTTAACTTTTCAGGTAGTTTGTGATGCTGATCTGAAAACTATGAAAATGGTGGCCAGTGTGCATGACTTCAAGAATATTCAGGGAATGCAGATTAAATCAAGAGATATGAGGCTGATGCATTCTTTGACATATTACAGGGAGACAGTGGTTATCCATGTACTTATTTACCATTATGTGTATTTATTTACCATTGCTGAATCCCAGAAGTCCCAAAGATGAAAACTGCAATAAGTGCCATATCCATACCCGGAACACAGTGGAAAGATGTTTTGGTCTATCGAAGAAACAGTTCCGTTGTCCTTCACAATATTGCCACTGGCATGAAAGAAGACATGTTTCCTGGTGAGGAGGATAGCAGTGAGCTGACTTTTTCAAGGGAACCCATGCCGATACTAAGGTATATTCATAACACAGTACAGGGGAATACTAGGAGAATCCAGTTTATTGAAACTCATTTTTAATGGAATGTCTTAAATAAATATGTATTATATTTTTATTCTATATATGGTAAATTTTTTAATGATGGTGTCATAATAATAGTCATTTATTGATAATAATAAAATTATAACGTCTTTTCTTACATTCTAATAAAGCTATTTCTAATTAAATTTTTTTTTATTTCCCGCAATTCTGTGTTTTTTTAAAGTCCCTTTGTACTGGCGCATTTCTTCAGTTCTGTAAAACAATAAAAAACATTGTAGGAAATTTTATTATCTAGTTAAAAAAGTATGAAGGGAAACAAAGTAATATAGGTACTTATTAGGTATCTAATTGTGCTTACAAGACTTACCTACTTTCTCTTCATAACTCCAGTTTTCACTCCTTTTTCTCTTCATTTAATTTTGTTCCATTTTTTTACACCAACACGATCTCAACTCAAGTCAATTATGTACAAATGGATATATTGGTATATTTGTTCAAGCTCAAGTTGAATCGCCTAGGATTCCCCCGAGTGTTGAAGAAGTCTTCAAAACTTTCAAGTGGTTTCTCAACAAAGCTCCATCTCAAATATTGTTTTGATTGACATGGCCTGACAGATGGTCTCGAATTTTGCGTGCATGATGAAACTTCACTCCATTACACGCATGAGTTATTCAAGAAATGATAACAACTCTTTTAAGAAAAACTTTCAAACAATAAATCGCCCGAGTTTGAGAGACTATAACATATTTTAGTAACAAATAGATTAATAATCTATCATTTCTTATCATTTTACATCTTAAAACAAAATATCACATTTATTGAAACCGAACGTTGCATCGAATGGTTGCAGAATGAATGAATGATGCATTATCAATATTTATAATATAATCTACGGATTTAGTTAAACCATGGACTATTTCTGGTACTAAGTGATCTTTGGTTGATCTACGTTTTGTAATAAGAATGCATTTTAATCCTGGTACCAACTTTGATACGGAAAAAAACCTAGACTTCTTAGTTCTGGTATATACTTAAACTAATGTACTTTTTTGGAATAAGGCTGAGACAGTCTATATGAGATTTCCAGTTTAAAGTACAGTCAATATGTATGCTTAGGAATTTAGTCATGTCAATTTCTTTAATTGCATGTCCAGAATAATTAATGTCAACATCAGATACTTTTATAGATCTATTTCTAAAAATCATAAAATAAGTTTTAGTCAAATTAATTTCCATTTTATTATATTACACAATGTATAATTAATGTCAAGTTGTAAGGTCAGTTTGTCAGTACCTGTAAAGAGGTTAGTACTATCATGTGCAAATAGTGTCGTATGATGTTTTGTTATTTTGGGAAGATCATTAATGTAGATGATAAATAGTAAAGGACCTAGCATACTATCTTGAGGTATGCCAAATTTGACTGTCCTAAGTTCTGACCGATGTTTTATTCGTTTCTTTAGTTTAGGACATATCCTTGTAATTTCCGTTGCCTGTTTTCTGTCACTAAGGTAGATTTCTACTACACTTCTAAGTATGTCTGAATCTGACCTAGCCTTTGGGATGCGTAACGACCAAAAACTGTGTATCCACTGTCTGCGTAAGATGGCGCGCATGATAGAGCGCACTAGGCAGAGTTCAGAATATGACGAATATTTTCAATAAATTGTATGGAATGTGTATCAACCAGGCATATTAACTAAAAGATAGATAGTTAGAGTACATTTCCTATGTTATAGTTTATTGATAAAATATTTGTAAACTTTTTAATTTCACAGTAAATCGGACCAAATGGTCAACTTTCGCACCTGCCATAATAAATACCTTATTTTCCATATATTTTTTAATTTGTCTTTGTTTTTATGGATAAACACACATAGTTAAATATTATAGTAATCTACTAACATAAAGAATGCATGGTTACCAGAGAAAATTAGCACATAAATCATTATCTGAAAACCACACATCACCTAGTAAACTTCACCATTTTTGCACTTGGTCTAACCAAACTTTTATTTATTGTAAAAATCGTATTACAGCATGTTTACTGTAAACAAGTATTTATTATGGAGAAGTATATATTAGCCTATACATAAAACATGCAAAAAGTACCCTAATCTGAATAAATAACCATTTTTTTGATCGATAACCTAAATAGTATGCTGTTTGACAGGCTCATTTTCGTAAACAAATTACAGGGTCAATGAATTCTGTTTAGTCTATGGAAGTGCTTGTGTCTATGAGTTCCTGAATTAGGCTGCCCATTGTCGTGGCTGGTAGTCTATGTCCAATAGGAAATAGTTTATAAAACAACTAAAAACTGTAGACAACAGTCTCGTTCATGATTTATATTTTGTGTGCATGTGTGCGTGTACAGCTTAGACGTTCGTCTGTGTATGATACGGATCCTGACTTGTTGTTGGTTACCAGTCTGCGTATGTACGGATCCTAACTTGCTGTTGATCAGTCAATCTGTGTATTATACGGATCCTGCCAGTGATAAAGGATGTTTTATTTCTGTTCAGACAAGATGTAAAATTGAAAACAGGTATATTTTTCTGTAATTTTTATTATTGTTTATAAAAAATAATATTAAAATTTAGAACATGTTACTTAAAAAGACAAAATAAAATATAATCAATACAAACTAGTGGTTCGCCCTGAACTGAGATCTCGCGTAATCTTTGACTATCAAAATAGTGCCACGAAATGAATAACCAACTGACTTGACCTACAGTTGCATTCAAATTACAGGAGTTCATGTCAATTGGTTATTCTTTTTTGGGGTACAAATTACATTTATTCTGGATTTCAGAAGTTTGCCTGTACTTCTGTCACAAAAGCTATACGCATACCAAATTTCAGCACTGTGGGTTCACTGGTGAATTTCGTCAAAGTTCAGTTTTTATTATGGCTAATAACTAAAAAACTGCAAGGACTAAACTAAAAATAAAAACGGGGTCACAATTGACTAACGAAGACCTTTCATTTGACGTCCCATTTGACCTAAGTCTTATTTTCATTTTTTTTACCCCTCTTGTAGCCCAATATCGGGGTGTGATCTCTACCGGCGTGGCCAAGACCAACGGTCGCCCAGCGAATTTTATCTAAAACAAGTTTTAAAATCATCAAGTTCAATATACTTTACAATTAGATACCTACTTATTACATATATATTGAGAGACATAACGTCCTGCAGTGGGTCGAGAAGAGTTGATGATGATGATGATAATACCATTTTTCATTATTACACCTTTTCCGGATAAAAATGAAACACCCTATAGGCATAGATGCCTTTGTCAGGATCAGTATCATACACAGCCAACGCCAAAATGACAGAAGCCGTGTACGTACACGGCATACTTGAGCATGTGTGAGTGCGTTTGTTTCGAAAATAACGAATGGTTTCAATAATACTAATGTAGATAAATAATTTGAAATTTTTGTGTCAAACTGATTTGATATTCAGAATCTCCATAAAATTTACTTCAAAATGGTATTCGTGACGAAGAATATGAACACTGCGTAATTATAGAACACTTGAATAAAAAAAGATGAGAAGTTTATCCCAAAGTTGCAGTTACTTTTGAACTATAAAAAATATAAGTAAAACACTATTACCACTTGTTGTCTTCATAGATATTTATCAAAATTATATTTATATTACTTATAAAACAATAAAATGGAACATTTACTCACCGAAAACACTTTTATTTAACTTTTTTCACTCGCGTCACACAACTTGATACACACGTACGCGAAGCGGCTGGTGAGTGAATTTCAAATCACTTTTCTGGGCTTAGCTTATAAATATTTTTCAAAGCATTCATTGTCAATGGTAGATCATTTTTTTTTTTTTTTATTTCAACTTTATTTTTATAGAAATAAACACCTTGAGGACACAACAATTCGGCTTAAAATACCGTAAAAGTAGACAAGAGTAGCAATGATACTGATCCATATCAACGCAGATTACTGTTTTAGTAAGGATCCTTACATACGCATCCCACAGGCTAGTTGTAATTCCTTGTGATGGTCAAAGTTACGCCATTTTGATTGATAGAGCTTCAGACGCTGGTAAATAACACAACAAAACACAATGGGGCGGTGCAGCCTTTTGAACTTTTGGTCACAAAACTTCAATGACAACACGCCATTGGATGTATTCGGATTAGCGAACACCGGCACGGCATGGCGGCGCAGTAACTTTTTAACTCCTTGCGACAGCAGACAGACAAATATAATCACTTACCAATCGTTTCTAGTCTTCTCACCTAGCATAGCAGTTAGGCACTACATAGTTTCTCGGTTCTTTTCACAATAAAAAAACGCAAGAGACAAGTTCAATTCCGCCGGAGTGAGCTTAGCAAACACAAACAAAAGCAACGAGCAACGACGAATCCATAGAGAAATACAAAGACCACAGACCAACAAGTCTTCATAACCCGGAAGTCAGACAGTTACCGTACCACGGCCGTAAAATTATCGTATAAGGATCAAAATTATCGTATCCATCAGGATATTGACTTATTTGACATTAAAAAAATCATAAGAAACCTATTATATTAATAATATGTTGCAAGCGCTTTGTGTAGTTTCAATCTTGTAAACTTCTGTTTTTCAAAATATATAAAAGTAAAATCTTGTACGATAATTATTATACGGTTCCTAACGATGCCACAACAATTTTTTTGTTTCTTTACCCTTTCGGGCAGACTAAAGTCCTACACCATACCGCCTAAAATAGTCTGGCGTAGGAGGAACCATAGATCAATGAGGGCTTTTCATCTACGATTTAAAAAGAAAAAAACGTGTTCCAACTAGCGTAATAGATGGCGCCGTCTGGAGATGCATCGCCAAAAAATATGGTATGTATGGTATATATCCCAGTCTCATGGACAAAATTTGTCTAAAACAATTTCACTTCTTCAGAGAAACAAACCAAATGTTTGTTTTTTATATTTATTTGAGATAACAAACAAGCCTAAATATTATCTACTAGCATAATTATTACAAGATGTCTCACTACAGTTTGGCAAAAATGAGTAGAAACGGAACTAATTTTTTTGTTTGCTGGCAACATTTAAAAAATGATGACGTTTGAATTGTTTGAAGTAAACAAAGTTCGGAAGTTTATACAATTTATAATTTGTGCCATAAAAGCGTGATCAAACTAACTTAAAAATGAATAAAACCATCCGAAGTGCTGGCAGACAAATTATTTATAAGGTTTATAGGCGATGTTTGGCAGAAAAAGAGGCCAAAACCATTCTTACCGATCTCAACGATGTTTACCAAAGAACCGCTGATATGACAGGTATGTAACTGTTTGTATTGTTGTTTTTAGATGAATTAGGTGTAAATTGATGAATGCTATTCTGTTTTGAATAGCTTGCATACGAAATAAGTGGAATTTTGAACAATAATCATCGAGCACATAGGTTATGTTTACATTTTGTCTAACATTACTTTGGTATAGTGCGACAGATCAGTGTTGATACTTGAGTGGCGTACTTTGCAATATGTACCTAAATTTAAATTCGATTTCTACATAACTTTATTGTTGAATGAAAATCATTACAATTAGAAATTTACCAAAAATGTATTTTTATTAATATTTTGTTTGTATATTTATTTATTCACCTCAGGTAAATCAGTAAGCACTGTAAGAAGAGTCGTGCTGGAAGGAGATCGAAACAAAGGCGTATTTTCTACACCCGGAAAAAATAGAAAAGGTCGTCCTAAAAAACAGTTGGATAACTTTGACTTATGTGCCATCAGACAAAAAGTTCAATTTTTTTACACTGTGAGAAAACAGGTACATTTATCATTATTATTATTGGTATTAAAATTTAACTGAATAAATAATACGTACTAGCAGTGTTCATTCGTTTGACACGTCACTGCAACATTCAAATTTAAAATTTTTACATAGTTATTTTATTTTCAGGTACCAACCTTACGAAACTTACTGCCAGTAGTAAGAGAAGATTTGGGATATGACGGAAGCCGTGAGCATTTACGGAAAATACTTATCGCCCTAGGATTCAAATATAAAAGATGTCAGTGAGAAAGAAGTGCATTAATTGAACGGCCGAATATAGCAGCGAAACGGGCAGCGTATTTAAATAAAATTATCAGCAATAGAAATTTGCCCGAAGAGCTTAGAAAGCCCATAGTTTACCTCGATGAAAGCTACGTTCACCAATCGTATAAATTAAAAAAGTGCTGGCAGTCGATTGATGTAAGTGGAGTAAAGCAGAATGTTTCAAAGGGTAAACGCTATATTATTGTTCATGCTGGCAGTGAAAAAGGGTTTATTCCTAATGCTTTGCTCATATTTACTGGAACAAATAAAAATGCCGACTACCATTCGGAAATGAATAAAACCAATTTTCAAAAATGGGTTGAAGATAGGTTGATTCCAAATTTACCACCTGCATCTATTGTGGTAATGGATAATGCGCCGTATCATTCCGTGGTATTGAACAAAGCGCCTACCTCTGCTACTAAAGTAGCCGATATAAAGGAATGGTTATTCAAAAATGGAATTCCATTTGATGTGTCGTTGAAAAAGCCACAGCTGTTGATGCTGGTCAAACGGCACAAGCCCGAGCCGAAATTTGAAATAGACGAGCTGTTAGGAGAACATGGACATACAGTGGTAAGACTTCCACCTTACCACTGTGATCTGAATCCTATTGAGCTGATTTGGGGAATAGCGAAACATAAAATTGCAGCCCAAAATGTAGGCTCGATCGACATAAAGGTACAGTTTGGCTTATTAAAGTATGATATTGAGAGAGATTATATTGATGTTTTACTTTTAATGTTGATAAAGGTTTAATTAAAATGTTTCGTCTTTATAGGAAGCAGCTGAGCGCGCATTCCAATCAATTACGGAGGAAGATTGGAAGAATTCATGCCAGCATGTAATCAAAATAGAAAAAGATTATTACGAGCGGGAACTAACTATGTACGAAGACATGGAGCGAATTATAATAAACCTCGAAGACGATAGTAGTTCCTCTGAATCGGAGAACGATTTAGACGAATATGCGGCTAACTCTAGCCAAGACTCGGATGAAATGGAGGGGGTGGAATATTTGGAGGAAAATATATTAGATTAATTACAATAACATTGTATCTGCGTCTTATTTTAATCCTAGAAAAAAATAGAGAGAAAATTTTAAAAACACAGTATTACCTACTAGCATAATATATTTATTTTTAGGTAATAAATTATTGTTTAATTAAATTATATTTACTGATTTTAATAAATAAACTATATGTACAAAAAAATAGTAACAAAAGTATCAAGACTATAGGTTGGTACGCGTACGCTATACGGTCACAGCGGGTTGCCATAAGAGCAGCACAGTGGCGGCCTCCGGATTTTCTACTCTTTTTTGCCAAGCTATACAGGTATAGTCAGCCTAAAAAGAGTAGACAAAAAATGAGGGCGCCACTGTCGTTTAACTGGTATACCCCATACTATACAATAACTGGTTTTGATACTTGCTAATTATTTATTGTATTATTGGTATTAATATTTTATTATTCTAAGCTAACTTAGTACGTCACATAACCACTTAACATCACAATTTGTGGTTAAATTCTACTAATACATATTATTATAAATACGGAAGATTGGGAGGATGGATGGAACTTGGCACAGGAATAGATTATTACCTGGAATAACTAGAGGGCACAGCTAGTAAAATAATAAAACAAGAGTTAAGTGTTATTAATAACATATTTATTCATAAAATTAGTCGTCCAACATATCAAAATCTAAATATTCGACACCAGACATGTTGTCATCTATTGCCCCAGGAGAATCTTGCCGAGAAGTACTAGGCAGACAGGAATCTTCTGATTCTGCTTCAGACTCACTGCTGCTGCTGCTATCCTCTGCTGAATCCTTCCGAAACTATTCGTCGCACTGTACTCTCGGATTTACCTGAAAATAATAAATTATATTGTTAAGTATCAAAACCAGTCACACGCACTATAAATATGTTTTATTTTCATAACCTCAACTGTACATATAAAAGTAAATATTTCTTGATAAGACCACTCTTGGATAAGACATTACTATTTAAAGGAGTGTAAAGTGACTAAAAGTACTACATTAATTCATAACTTACCAGTCAGATCCGCTGTTCGTTTATAAACGTGTTCCATCTGCGTGAGCAATCTGCCGGCTTGGAATTCGGCTAAACATCGCATAAAAACTTTGTATATCACTTCAGGAGTGCCGCTGCGGATTGTTTTATTCATTTTTCAAATGTTTATAATAAGTTTTTGTATAAAAACTAGAATTGAAGCAAGAATTCAAATGAAAGCAAACAATGTTTACATTACAATGACAACTATGACAAGCGACAAGATTGACTTTTAATGAAGTGTTGCCAGCCACAGAATATAGTTAGTTCCTTAAACATTAATTTCTACTCTTTTTAGACGGACTGTATAACCAGCACCGTTGTCCACAGATTACATTAGACAAATGGTGGGCATGAGTGTATACAATATTAAATACATATAAAAAAATATAAGTATATAAATGAACCTATATTATGCAGGCAAGCAAGTGCCTAGGTACCTACATACCTACACAATACAGGTTCATATTTAGTATTGAGTAACTTAGTCGCTATTAATTTAAATTGAAATGAGACAATCAGACAGGATTGGCTGATTGATTGCTTTCTTAGTTTGCAGTTGCAGTTTGTTTGCTTTGCAGTAGCTAGTGAGGCGATCAAGATCATGTTGCAATTTGTAACAATCATCAGCAGAAGTGATTTCACGGTAAACCTTAAGATCGTCTGCATATAAAAGAAAATATGTATGTTTAAAACAATTACTAATGTCGTTAACAAAAAGTAGAAAAACAATGAACCCATTATCAATCCTTGAGCCACGCCAGAAGTGAAGATGTTAGAGGTGAAACCATTGATAGCAACGCGTTGCATTCTATTTCTTACGTAAGAGGAGAACCAACTCAGAAAGTTACCGCGGATGCCATTGAAGGCTAGGTTCTTCAAAAGTAGCTCGTGGTCCACTTTATCGAAAGCCTTGCAAAAATCAGTATATACTGAGTCAACTTGCATACGTTTGTCCATACATTGGAAGAGGTAATTGGTATCTAAGATGAGATTACTAATGGTAGAATGTTTCTTAACAATACCGTGTTGTTCTTGAATTATAATTTTATGTAAGCTGGGGTACACACTTTTTGGGGGGGATTTAAGTCTTTGCCGGTATAATAAGAATTCCTCGTAATGAGATATAGTTTTATATTTTTTCCAACGGATCCAAGCCTTTTCCTTATCCTTAAACACATGAATGAGCGGTCGTGAGAACCAGACTGGATACTGATTTGATATTATCGGACGTAAAGGCATATACAATTTTATAATATTATAAATCTATTCATAAAATATATGTTGTAAATCAATAGTCATTCGCATTACTTCGGAATTCATCAGGGGGTTTTGTTGCCCGTAATTTTTCCCATGTGAAATAGCACTAGCAAGAATAGCGAGTGTGATATTACGGCATTCTGTAGAAAAATCATTGCTTGTGATTTTTTACGTGTGAAATAGCAGTGATATAAAATAATAATTTGATGATATACAAATGATTTAAAAATAGCAATCATTTCCATGCTTATCATGCACTTGTGTGTTCTTTCTGTGTTCAAAAGGAGGTGAATTGTCAATGTCAATTGCCGTATCAATTAATTATCTTGAATTAGAACAAAATCATTTAAAATTGCTTACAAACAGAAGGGTGTGTATAGTAGAGATGACTAAACCGTGTATTGTCTCCTATTGCGAAAACGGCAGACACCGTTTTCCTAAGGACGCAGTTCGCAAAACAAAATGGATAAGTACAAACAATTAAACATGTAAACCCTAGTTCGTCCATATTGAAGTTTTCTATAGTATGTTCAGCTCACTTTCGTGTAACTGATTTAATTTGTGACGCCATCATATTCAAATATCATCATAGCGATATTTTACGTACTTATCTACTTAAGTTCTTGTCATTTTACCTCCTAAAAGTTATCTTTTTTTATAAGATAACTTTTATGTAACAGTGTTCAGGAACAAAACTTCTCCGGGACAACCATCAACATCCATTCAAGATACAGTGTATCGATTAGTCAGATTCCATTAGGCTAGCACAGGTCTAAGAAATAATACGATCACAAAAAAACATGATTGCCACACACAAGACGAAACGAGCATGTTCTCTAGAAATTTTGATGTTGTCTGTGCGACTTTGACAGTTTGGCAAGTTTAGAAATATATTTTTTAACGGAGCATGTCTCGGGTGCTTGTTTAGACGGTGCCATGTATTACGCTAGTTGGAACTACTTTTTTTTTTAAATCGAGAATGAAAAGCCCTTATTGACTTTGACAATTCACTTTCCTGTGTTAATCAGAGCATGACAGGGCAACGCCAGCTGTTAGCAGTACGTGGCCGTGAAAACCCCATATAGGTGTCCAGGGCTGCCAACATTTTTTGTCGTACAGAAGCAGTTAAAAATCTCGTACTTCGGATCTCAAACCTCGTACATTCAGTACATACTTATGCATTAACATTATGAAATAAAACTAAAAGGTACATTAGACGAAGGTTTTACTAGTACGTTTTACTGTAATACTAATGAATATCAATTCATTATAATGAGTTAAATAGTACAACAAAATACAATGTTATAATGTCAATATCCCCTATGTTTAAATTACGAATTTACATACGAAATTTACAGAGTCTTCGTACCTCGTACTGAAGATCGCAAATCTCGATACAATACTCGTCAGCCTTGCTGTACGGCGATTCTGTAACTCGCTATGGGCATAACGATTCGGGGACGGTATCGTAGTCATAACGAACTTCACCGCGTGTAACGACAGTTCTATAACGACGGTATGATTCTATAACTGCGAATAGCGACACCTCAACGTTACAGAATGGGATAACGAATCGTCGTTATGGATACCGACAGGATGTGACGTATTTGCACAAATATTTAGTAAATTACTAGAATTTTATCGAAACTCGCCCTAAAATAGTTTAAATCCGTGCCGCCGTGGTGCGCATGGCGGTTCAAATTTCAAATCGCGCGAAATTGATTATAAAATCAGGTAAAACTGTATAAACACAATTGAGTATTTATTTATGTACAGTCAATTGCAGTTACAATTTTTAAACATGGTAACGCAAAATAAAAAAACTATTTACAATTAAATTCAAACAGTATACACATTAACTTATGCAACAATGGAATTTTACAATGCTTCGGTTTCTTTATACACCGAGGTTTTACGACCACAATTCGAATTAATCATAAAAATTATTCTATATTCTACATAATTATATTCTATTCTATATTCTATTAGTACACATCACGGAAGTTAGGAAATCTTTCTCTCATAATTTGTTGTTGAATTCGTTGAGCCAAAGCGCGTGGTCCTCGCTGGTTTAATTCTTCGTCTTGATCCATCGGATCAACATCATTGCCCACAGGATGGTGCTGGTTGTTCGTCATCTTCATTGTTCAATCGTAGTTCAACTCTCATGTTCTGCAGTACTGCACACGCATTAACAATTTTCGCTTAAACAGATTAATAAGTATTTATAAACGAATTATGGATATTTACTCAAAGCTCAATTTGTATGGTTTGGATACATGTCTTTTCGCTTATATTGCAATATCGATAGTGTCAAAGTATTGGACTGTCTATGTCAAGCTCCTGCTTTGACTGCATTACCTACTCTATGGTTCAAGCAAGGAAGGAAGAATTGAACTAAAAAAATACAGTTTTACGAAAGTGAGTGAGCATAACATATCCTACCACCCCGTGTGTGAGTATATAATAGTTTTCTGTGGTGACTGGTGAGCATGCATTGTGTGAAGTTGCAACGGTTACAATAGAAGAAAAGTGTTTTGGTGTCCGATATAATTGATACCAGGTCAGAATCTAGTTTTACAAAATAGATTAAGTACACACTCTTACATACCTACACACACAGGTATTATAAGTGCTGTACAATGATTTGTTGTAACAATGTTTTTGGGTAATCGTACCTACAACCAACAAAATTGTAATATGATAACCTGGAGACCCAATGAACGTCCAAGTTATATGACTGTAAGAGGACGAGTCCAGATACTCCAAAAATGTAGGTAAACACAATGTCTTGTAGAATGAAGAGGATTTAATTTTAAAATGACTTATGTGATTATATGTGATCGCCGTATTAGTGGGCGGGTTATCAAAATGAGCACATACTAGGGTCCCTCATAAGTGCTGTGGACACTATAGTACCTGATAGTACTACCTATAGTTTATAGAAAATGAAATTTTATTCATTTACCTATATGTCGTAAGTGTAGGGAACAGTACTACAAAAGTTTTTTACTACAAATATATTGTTTGACCACATTCTCACCTGACGGTAAATGATGATGTGGTCTAAGATGGAGCATGATGATCTAGAAAAAATAAAAAAAGAGTAAGATTCAAGTAAGTCAGGCTTCAGGAAAAACAAGGTAGTTAGTTAGGATTTAAAAAAATAATAGCTACATGTGATAGATAAGTCATTGTAATGAATGAATGAATGCATTTGAATGGTTTCAGTGCTACAACTGCTAAAACTGCTAAACAAGCACATTGTGTAGCAGTTGTATGAAAACAAGACAACTTAAGAAGTTAGAGTCACTAGGTATGAGAGATAATAAACCACATAGTTGTTGATTACCATAGCCTTGTTTGAACTGGGTATATTCTGACTTGAAACGTAGCTTGCTAACTTTCTGTCATGTGGTTTATATAGTGTATATAAGGTGTACTTAACTAACACTTAAGATTTACATAACTGTAATGCATATCTTTCTCACTATACTAGAATGGTCTCTTTATTGGAGAGCAAATTAAGATATTGGTCCCAGCTGTTAAGTCATCAAGTCATTGTTGGTCAGCCCAATAAATCTGATACCTGAGTTGACCACTAGTACAGACAAACTTACTTATAGTATATTAAGTATTATAAATACGGGATTTATCACGTATTTATATATACTGTATTATTATATGTATTTATATGTATGTATTTATATATACTGTACACGTCGGTGTGTTCTTTGTTACCGTTTCACAACTAATCGGCTGAACGGATGGAAATGAAAACATTTATTTGACACGACACATGGACAAAATAAAACACAAAAGAAGATGGTGCCATAGAAGTATTGACGATCTTGATTTCTGGCTCTAAGAATATTATTTCTTTTGTTAAATACATACTTTTATTAAATAGAAAAACACTCAGAAAAGGAATAAATATATGTAGATCATACAAACATTTGTTCCGTGACTAGAATCAAACCAGCAACCTCCTGCATCTCAGCTGGCTATTCATCCACTGCACCACGGGCGTCGTATAGATTGGCATTGCCTTATATATATAAACTCATTGCATTTAATCTGTTTTAACTAAATTTGGACACACTAAGATCCCATGATACCACAACACATAACAAATATTTGAGCATCATACAATGCAATGGTTGCTCTGCAACGGAAACCAAACTTTTTGCATCTCAGTCGTCTAATCGCTTACAATTACAACAGACGTCATATAACATGTAACAACATGTAAAATAATAAAACTTTCTTTCAGGCAGCAGAAGAAAACTACAAGACGTCAATTTAATAATAATTAATGATAATAATTTATTTATTTGACACACATTCTTTGACACATGCATTCAGGTAGATTATTAACAATTGGTTCACTATTAGGTAATTATAATACATTTGAATTCCATTCGTAATAAAATATAAGTATAAATGGATACTTCACTATAAATAGGCATGTAATAGGCATCTGCATGTTTAGGTAGTAATTAGTTAAAAATTTAGGTAGTTATTAGTACAGATAGAAACATTGTTTTAAGTTAATGAACACTAGCTAGAATACTGTGTTTACGAGAGCTAGCATTAGCATAAAAAATGAAAAAAAAATGATGTGCAGCCAAAAACTTACCAAGAAAATTACAATGAAGACAATTTTCACAATGAACCTAAGATGCCTGGTATAATAGCAATAAACATGAACAAACAAAGTTTGAGGCAGAAGGCACTACCTTTGATCACAGTTTATGCAGCGGCCTTCACACTAGGCAAGCCTGTATCGTGAAGACCAGTCAGATGGATTGGCATATAAACATATATTTATATGTGTCAGCAAATAGTTTTAAGTATTACAATATGTATGTTGGTATACATATTGCAATACTTAAAACTATTTGCTGACATGTGAAACCTGAGACGTGTGACGCACTTATGCTGTGTTGTGTAGTCGCCCGTGAAAACGACGAAGCAACACACTTTTCGGCCAAAACTCTTCCTTTGTAAAGATCGATAGGTCTTCAGCCAGAGCGCACAACACGAAAGATTTGAACTCATTATGGTTCGATCCTTAACTGTAGCTAGCCTTCCTCTTCACATATTCCACCACGTCCTCACCACCGGAATAGTGAATACGCATTGTCCTGGTGTATGCTGACAGGTCCTTTATTGCAGGATGAACCGGGGGACGCGAGCTGAACCCACGCCGCCAGAGTGCGCTCTGGCGGCCGAGATGTTCGACCACTTCTGCTCAGCGGGAACTATGAAGCAGATCCTGGCTCTCCATCGCGAGATCTGCGATACCCTCACGCTGAAGCCAAACCGGCTGCCTGATTTCTACCCGAAACTCAAGGTAAGGTCCACATTATTTTAGCGAAAGATAATTGAGGTTTATTAGGCCTCCAGATATTTCCCTGCTGCCGTCCGACATCCAGGCATGTACAGCGGTTATACAATATACTGTGACAAAATGCTAGCTCACCAGTTTTTGAATATCTATTCATCTCCATAAAAATCCACAGGAAATTACAATAAGTCCGAACAAAACGGATTCGCCAAATCTATACTCGCACTTGTAACATAATATCAAATAATTCACACCTCAGCGCTCAGTAACGCAGGATTATTTGCACTACCCCTTTTCTAACCTGACCATCCTTAATCCTTGAAGTAACAGGCAAGAACTTTGAGTTTATAGCGAGTTGATAGCAGCAGTTTTCCTGGATCCCTGAGGGGATTGGTGGGGTGTACGTCGTTGCTGATTGTCCTACTGTTGTGATGACGATTGGGAGCTCTCTGGGCCAAAAATGCTCCTCATTTATGTGGTTTACCAGCAAGTTGAGGCTTTGTAGGCCTCGTCGGCCAGAAGCAAGTCAATTTGTTTTAGAGAGAACAAGATATTTATTTGCATTAACAAGTGTAATTTGGTTCAAGTCGCGCCCGGCTCGTAATTTTTGCAATATTTTTAAAAACTTAATAGAAAGTTCTTGAATAACTGAACTGACTAATTATTTCGCCTAATTAAGTTCAGTCTAAAAAAAACATAAATGTATGCTAATTGTCAAGTAAAAAATGTTCAGCTCATAAACACTGCAGTCATTTTGTTCAGAGACTAATTACTTAGTATCCATAATAAACCAACAATGCTTTTTGTGTCAGAAAAGTTAATTTATTTTGCTGCTTTTTGAATCAGGATTAGGTATGGAATGGGCTGGACGAAACCGTGTACCATACTTTAATTTTACAGAACCCTCATACAAACGGGTCTCAAATACATGTCTAAACTTTGTTACATACACCAAAAGAATGCAGGCCGCGGGTGGAAGCTAGTACCTTTATATATTATCTTGATTCATCGTATCAGAACGCCATCATATCAATGATTCGTGAATCAAATGATTCACACCACAGAAACTAAAACTAAAAATATCATAAATTAATCACACCTATCATTGTAAATAGTGCAACACATTTATAATAATTAGTCATCTCTTCGAGTATCACGCGTCAAGCCATCAGTCAGCGCGGCCATCATTTAAGGTGGTGGTTCGCGCCGCGACCGTGACCGGAGACCGGTACTTGTCGTTTAGGCTTTGTAGGGCGCCAGTTCGCGCGTGCCACCGAGACGAGACAGACGCGAGACTGAAGACATAAAGACAGTCTCCGCCCCGGACCAGTAGTGTCTCCTGTGGCGCTCGAAAAGTCCTGAACATATTGTCATCAAACAACGGTGATTCTTTACTAATAGCGAAAATTATCCTTCTTGGCCTCTAGTTATTATTCGTTAACAGGTTATTAGGTTATCTATTTTTTGATTTGTAATCTATGCATATAAAAGGCTTTGTCCTGAATGACTGATTGACGGATCAACGCACAGCCTAAACCGCTGATCGTAGAGACATGAAACTCGGAGGGTGTATTCTTTGTATGACTTAGGCATCCGATAAGAAAGGATTTTCCGAAATTCTACCCATAAAAAAGGGGGTGAAAAAGGGGGGCAAAGTTTGAATGGGACAACGTGATTCCTTGGTCCAATCTACTTCAAATCTTGCATAAACCTTTTTTAACAGAATTGATGGAAGACGTGTTTCGTATTTTATTGAAATTATTCCTTAACGGGGTTAAAAAGGGGTGGAAAGTTGTTTTGGCCGTGATTTGCTTCGAAGTTGATATCAATACTTCTTAGTGCTTTTGACTTAAATTACATTTTGATTTGACACATGTTTGAAAGCTCGATCTGTAAAGGTTAAACTCACTTAAAACATAAGTAAATAGGTACTCTTTCAAATAGGAATGTCTCGAAAGTCACCGTACTATATTAGTACCTAATTTAAAGGTTTCTAAGCTTAAAGAGGTTATGTACTTTTAGGACACGGCCTCATAGGAACGTATAGTTCGAAATTTGAAATGGTAAGGATGTTTGTTTGTTTGTTACTCAATAACGTCGTCACGGCTGCACCAATTTAAATGAAATTTAGTATGTACATAGATTATATAACCTGGATTAACACATATCCTACTTTTTATCCCAAAAATCAAGACCCATTGGATACAAATGGGGTGTCAAGTCAAGTGGCAACAGCGATTTTATATTTATTTCTAGGTTACCTACTTACACATTTAGTAGTGTAACGCGTACAAAGTCGCGGGCGTTCAGCTAGTAATAATATAAGAGCAAATCATCGTCTTCTTATTCTTCCAGTAGTCATTCTACTTGACTTTCCATTACAGTGTAAATTAATAACACAGTACAACACAACATTCAGTATCTAAGAGTCTGTCGATGGAGTGACATCGACAGACTCTACGATACTGAATGAATACTAGCTTTGGTTGCGGTCTCAGTCTCTGGTCTCGGTCGCGGCGCGAACAGTCACCTTAAGTTGGGTGACCGCTAGTGGCATTACAATTGAGAACCTCTCGAAGTGTGCCATGCCGGAGCTCATTTAAGTACACTTGAAACGGTTTATCACCGTTTATTAATTTCAGTACAAATTTATGTAACTAATACTTTTGGTTCCGAAATCGGGGCGAGAGCGACGCGGTGTGCGCGGGGCGGAGGCAATAAACCACAGCCAGTCAGCCAAGGTAAAATTTCGATACCTAAATCGTATACCGGTATCTTGACCCTAAACATTCTGTCGTTGCAAACGTGAAAGTATCGTTAAATGACGTATATGAAGTTATACCGAAGTTTTAGTGTACCCTTATTCAGGTACCCTGGTGCCATTGCCAAGGCGTTGGGAAAGCCCTTGTTCTGGCTCTCGCTTCGCGTGGCATAGTATTTTCTTTACCTTTAAAATTGCCTTGCTGATAAACCGCAGGGTCCGCAGGTTATTCACTAACACACCAGAACAGAATACAGAAACATCTTATTTTTTTATATTAAACTCGTAGACACACAAGCTGACTGGCATACTGATGATAAATGGTCACCGCCGCCTATAAACTCCTGCAACACTTGAGGTACAGCAGCCGCGTTGTCTAGCACTTAATACCTTATTTACACCTCTCTTGTAGCCGTTCATTTTGAAGCCCACCGGAAAAACCTCCGAAGGAAGATCATTCCACATCTTGCAGGTGCGCGGAAGAAACGAGCGGATGAAACGCACCGTGTGAGACTTCCACGCATCTACAATATGTGGATGAGCTCGTTGCCGGTTGCGTGAGGTTCGATGGTAGAAGTGGGAAGCAGGGACATTAAATTATTAAAATCACGACTTCATCGCGATGGCCTTTTGGTCAGCAGTCGTCTCAGTGACCTATGATACAGCCTTTGTTCTCCCCAGGAAGAACTTGATTAACAAATTCTCGTAAGCATGCGACCTTTTTCAATGACCATGAATTTGATGAACGCCGGGGTAATGGCACAGATCACCGTTAGAAGTTGTAGACAGTTTTTGCCGTCCACCGTCTTTAGCAATCTCTCGCTTGATGCAGAATTGCTTCATATCCGAATCGGTAAGGTGACTGAAAACGATGTTCAGGAAGTTTAATGCAATAGTTTGTGACATATCTGTCGAATAAAAGCGAGATGATCGTCTACCATGCAAGTATTCTCTTATCTGGATCTGAGACCTGGACATCACAATGCTAAACAGCAGAAACGGAACAATTTGCATATGCGTATAAGGTGACAAACGAACTTCAAATGAAGTCACACAGTTGCTTAGAATAACCGCCATGCTTAAACACCTGTGGTTGCTTCGGCTAGGGCACGTGCACCGAGTAGATCCGTGTCGTTTGCATAGGAAAATTATTACCTTTTAGCTGACCTGCCCGCGGCCTCGTCCCCGTGGTTTGTCAATAAAAGCATGGGTAATGTCCTTGTGCGCAGTCGGGGCAAAAGGAGCTTATGTCCCGATCCCGGTCATAAGCTATCTATCTGTATCACATCGAAATCGGTCCAGCCGTTTAGTCGTTAAAACGTAGCAAACAGACAGAGACAGAGTTACTTTCGAATTTATAATATTTTTTTATGGTTAATGACTTAATGATAAAGTTGGCAGGTAAAGGCCAGTTTCATAATCGCAGTCATCATCGTTTGGAGCCGAAACGGTCTGTTAGCTAATTCCAACTAGAACTAGGCTGGAAATGATTTTTACCCGTATTGTATGCCTGCAATTATAACCCCCCCCCCCCCCCAATCTATTTTGTATCATAAGAGAGAGACCTCATTATGTATGCCACACCTGCGTTGCGACGACGCACGCCATCGCAGCGCAGCGTCTCAGTATGGATTTCAGACTTCTTTCGACAATAGATCGGAACAAACGTGTTCTATTGTTGCTTTTGTTACGCCACTGCCGAAACAAACGTAGAAACAATAAAGGATTTTTTATATCTCCCTTGATTTCCCTTCAAGCAGTGGAATACTGTCCATCGTCGCACCGGAACTCCGACAGCGCAGTGCATCACCATCCCCCGTATCGTCTCTCGTCCGTCGATACGTTAAAACGTCGCGTGCGACGGCGCAACGCATAACGTGGCATGCCACTAAAAATACAATATATGTAAAACGACACAACGCACTACTGGGGTAGTGTCTTAGTGCCCAAAGTTACTTTCAGGAACTCTCAAATGCTCCCAAGTAATGTAAAGAAAGATAAAGAATAGGAGACGTACTAAAGAAGTACTTGAGGGCAAAGGCGCGGACAAGCGCTTGTTTAAATAAAAAAAATATTACTTAGATAATGGTAATCAGACCGCGTCGATGGAAGCCGAGCGTGTCGTGTATGCAACTCACTTTTCGGCTGGTCCAAGATTGAAGAGTTAAAATAGTAGAAAGTAGCAAATTACTGGCTCACTGATGTAATCGCCCGCGTAGCCGACTATATGAACGATTTTATGTATAAACCAGGCGGTCGGCAGCGGACACCAAATCCACTGGTAGCACCTGAAGCTCACGGTTTTACTAATTTAATAGTTAGTGAAAAAATAATCTGTTTAAGTAGGTAATCTAATTAACTAACGTAATCTAAAAACATTGTTAATCGAGAACCTAGTGTCTAGTTAAACCTTACTTTGGTTTTAAATTATCCTTGTTACCACATATAAGTTTTTATTTGATATAATTTTTATATAGATAATTTCATTCATTTGTAAATATACTCTGTGCACCGCTGCCCATTACTGCTCCGTTATTTACTTTCCATCCAAAGGTTGCCTGGAAGAAATCGCTTTCAGCGATAAGGCCGCCCATTGTACTTTATTTAAGTAGCTTAAATTAGTTTTTTAAGTATTCCTGGTGACAATAAAGGATTATTCTATTCTATTCTATAAGTTAATAACTAGTATTTAAAAAATTCCTTACCAATTTTCGTATAGGAATTTTTTAAACACGCGCTAATTAGTATTTATTTTTGTTGTGGCCCTCATTAATTTAACCTGTACCAAGATTATAATTTGATGAATAAATGAAAATGAAATAATGAATTAAATAAAATGTCTACGTAACGTTAGTTGGTTATATCTGCCTACCTACGAAGGTACATGTCAAGTTAGGATTATTTGTAGCTGTTGTCCTTTCTCCCAAATAAAGGATAAATATATCTTTCAATATTATCTAAACTATAATGAACTTTCTTTCAATACGAAATAAGATGTTCAAAAACAAAAGCAAGTAAAGTCATATCTCGGGTTCTGCACATTAATATCTCAAAATTGCCACTTTGCGAAATATTTCGGTTTTGTAGTAAGAGCTAGTGATGTGAGAGTACATGTACAAAACATCAAACTTATATTATATTGTAAAGTAGTTTTTTGCTTTCTGGATAAAACTACCAATAAGATAACACTCGGCCGCCTCCTGCTTTTTGCCTGAACAGCGCTCTATAATGCTTTCCTATTATGCACCACGCCCGTAAGATGTACCCACTTGACATAATACTATATCGCGTATTCAAATTACTCTATCAATCCAAAACAAGCTTGCTTCACTTTGGCCGCGTTTCTCGAGAGGTCAATCGACTAAAAATTACGAAGGTGGTCTGTGCTATTTCGGCTAGGTAATTGAACTTTCTTCGAACAAATAGCCGACGATAATATTGTTCAATTATATTAGCTTACCGACCTTTAAATGGTTGTTGATTAGTGGATGACCAATTTCACATTTTTTAGACGTCCATACAGGGTGGAAACTAGTGGTAGGTAAAGATGGGGTACAAAGGGCAGCTTCTAAAACCGTTATAGCTACAAGAAAACTTTCTTATGAAACTAACTAACATTTAGAGAAATTTAGTGCTGCGTTTATGTGCACAAAAGTCGCGTTCTAATACTCCAAATAAATCCGTGGTACGAAAAATGTGCTATCAATATTGAAACTTTTGAATCTGCTCAATTACGTATCTATGTTTATTCTAAATTCATGCAATAAAGCTTATTTCACATTACAAGCGAATTTGAAGTGGCATAAAGCAATGTTTCCGATTCCTCTCGTCTCTCCTCCCTCGCCCAAACACGCTGCGCGGGCTAGGTGTATCTGCTGCATTGCTACTGGCGTTGGCATAGTGCCACTGGACCAAAGAATAAATAATACGTACTATGTAATGAATCATAGTCAGTACATCTTGTAATGGACTCGAGATCCATCCGACGCTGGATTTGGGCTGTATCTGATTTATAAAACGAATGCTAAATGCTAATGCGTGGATGTCACAGCTTCACATTTAAGGATAGTTCTACAATGGACCTTATTAAACCGTGTTGAGACCATAGGGCGGCCTGTAAACTTCCACATGTGTTGAACTCTAGCTCATACTCTACTAACTTACGACCGTATGTGCACTCGCAAGCTCAGCTGTTTTTCATAAATACATCCATACTTATTGATCGAGCGACCTCCAAATCAACTTGGACGAATCGACGTTGCATGTATGTTTGTTTTTCTGAGGATAATTTTCGAAGCGTTGATCCGATCATCGTGTAATTTGGTATATAGGTAGGTAGTTAGTGATGACACAATCCTGGTGTGACCAATTGAGATAAAAATGGGGGGGGGGGGGATTGTTGAGATATTGGGGTTTAAGAGGGGTAAAAAAAAATCATAATTAGACAATCCAGTCAAGTGGCACGTCTAACGATAGGTTTTCATCAGTACATTTCAATCCCGTTTTTATTTTTAGTTTATGTCTTGTAGTTTTTAAGTTATTAGCCATAATAAAAACTGAACTTTGACGAAATTCACAGGGTACGCCAGTGACCCCACACGTGCTAAAATTTGGTAACACAAATATAGGGAAAAGTCTGAAATCCAGAATAACTGCAATTTCTACTCCAAAAAAGGGTAATCATTTAAAATGAACACACGTTACTTGTAATTTGAAAGAAACTGTTGCTCCCAAACCCTACGTCTAGCCCCCTTATTAATAATCGCATCGATAGATTTGGATCGTTCTTATGAAATATATGAAGTAATACAGAAAATGGCATAGGGAATGAGTTTTATTAAGTTCTTGTTTGAATAAATTACCGGGAAGCTGTACTACTAGTTTATTTAAAAACAAGTTTCAGCACGCGGCTTCGCATGCGTGGTTTGTTAATGAAAACATTACCCTCTTCTGCGCATCAAAAGTGGCCTATGTCTTTCTCAATCCCGGTCATAATCTATCTATATATAAAATTTCACCGAAATCGGTCCAGCCGTATACAACATAACAGACAGAAAGTTACTTTCGAATTCATAATATTTGTATGGATATAGTCAATGCACAGATAACCGCAAGTATTAAGTACAAACATGTCTATTCAAAGGGGGCAGAACTGACCCGCCTTATGAAATTTTACAGCTGATTTACGTGACTACGTGTAAAATCTATGCGAAAACGTATTCTACACCTTTCGCACGACGCTGGAATAAACAGACCGTTCTAAAAATATCCATACTTTCAGAGTCCACTCACAGGTCTCGAAATAGATCTCGCCTTTTCAACTGAATAGTTTACTTGTTATTATTTTATGAGGAAACGGCCAATTAAAGGTGGTGAGAACTATGTTGTGACCGATCGAAGAGAGATCTTTATGTCAATTTAGCCGTATGTATGTAACACTCGAATAACACCCAGCACTTACGAATTCAGGTAAAGAACCGACCCATAACTTGTGCCAAAATCCCACAAGAAGTCAATTCGTAGAAGAGAAGACTCTCTGTTCTCATGATCTGATGACGTCCGTGCAGTTTTATTAGTGGCTTTCTCTCGCGCGTGGAAAAAAACAGTTTACCTCCCAATGGATTCTATTTTTGTGTATTTGATTGTGAGAGGCACAAAGATTTACCATGCGATGCTTTTGATTATATCGCTGGCTATGTGAGTCTGGAGTGTTTCATCCATACAGAGTTACATTTTTCAGTTATTATTAACACGTTTTCAAGGGTTTCGTGTCTTAATAGATCCAACGGGAGCCTTACGCCTACTCTCTCTGTCTATCCATTCGACTTATTATTATAATTTTTTATTACTTACTAATTATTTACACCCATTTTGACATTTTCTATTGTATATTATTCATCGAGCGAAGCGAGATCTCCAAATCAACTTGGGCAAATCGGCGTTGTATAGGCAGTTATTCTGGATTTCAGACTTTTGCCTAAATTTATGATACTTAAGCTATACGCATACCAAATAACAGCACCTGGGGGGGGTCACTGGTGGATCCTGTGAATTTTGTCAATGTTTAGTTTTTATTACTTATGGCTCATAACTCACAAACTACGAAAAAATTACTAAAAATAAAAAAGAATCGAAATTTACTAATAAATACCTTTTATTTGATGTCCTATTTGACCTAATAGTCTCATTTTCATTTTTTTACCCCTCTTGAACCCCAATATCTTAACAACCCCGCAACATTTTTAGCTCATTTAGTCACATCAAAATTGTGCCATCACTACCTACATTAGGGTTTCGGATTTCCCGGGTTTTTTGCGTTCCCGGGAACCGGGAATAATATTTTCAATTTCCCGGGATTCCCGGGAAACCGGGATTTTTTTTAAAGTCCTTAATTTAATTTTTTTTAACTACAAAAAGTCAAGAAAACACATAATAGATTAGATAAGCTATTTATTTGACTCAGAAATAATTAAACATTCTCGATCGATCATAAACAGAGGTAGTATAATAGAAAGTCAAAGTTAAATATTTTTATTCATTAAAATCACAAGGATCACTTTGAAACGTCAATTTTACTGCCTATTCCTTCGCGACCAAGCCAGGAAAAAAGGTAAGAAACAAGGCTGGTTGTTTTTTTTAATGATCCTTTTACAATACATAATACAGAAAATAAATTACGTCTAAATTGTAACATTTTGAACGAGTTGGAGCAATTTCAATCCCAAGCTTCTCTATCATCTAAAAAATCCGATATTTTATAGCAGGCTCTTTTATAAAGATTTCGTTTAATTACGTTTTTAAATTTGTTAATTGTCAGTTTTTGTACATCCCTTGGGAGTTTGATATAAAAGCGTACACCTTGCCCTTTAAACGATTTACCAACTTTATGGAGTCTACAAGTGGCAACAGCGAGTTTATCTTTATTTTAGTAGTATTAAAATTATGATTATCGCTATTTTTCTAAAACAAATTAATATTTTTGTGAACATACATTAGATTTTCATAGATGTATTGACAAGGGAATGTCATAATATTTATTTTGTAAACTTATTGCTTAATGATTCTCTGGGGTCCATATTATAAATTGAACGAACAGCCCTCTTCTGCAGCACAAAAACAGTTTTTATATCTGCAGCACTCCTCCACAGCAGTATACTTAATGAAAGGAAATTTAATGATTGGTTTCAGGTATGCAAAATTACACTTATAATATAAAACTTCTGAACACACACAATGGTATAAACATAATATAAACGGAGTAATTAAGTATTGCTCTTATGATAACAAACAAACTTTGCCATCAATGTGTGGCGGCTGTACAAGAGTAGACAAAGTATTATACGTAACTGCACATCATTAAAGTATGTAAACACGAGACTAGTTTATCAAACGCAGCGAATCCGAGTTTAATTTGACCATAAAATGATTCGAGTGTTTAAATACCTTAACTCTATAATATTTTATTTACTCTCTTGCAGCGGCCACACATCGTGGGCAAAATTTTACTTATGCCCTTATTATGTAACAGTCACGGAAGCTTAAGCACTATTTCAGTTTAAGTCTTAAATTATTTCATAAAGTAATACTTGAGAAAAAAGTTTTAGATCTATCACATACTTTTGGAAATTCCCGAGAATTCCCGGGAAATCAGAATTTTTTCCCGGTTCCGGGAATGACTTTTTCCCGGGATTTCCCGATTCCCGGGACCCGGGAACGAAACCCTAACCTACATATGTATAAAATTTCACGATGATCGGCTCAACGCTTCGAAAGTTGTCCTCGGACGAACAAACATACATACATACAACGCCGATTTGCCCAAGTTGATGAAAAAAATCCATAAAAAGGTTTTCTAAACATGTTATTCCGGTTGTCTAAATGTTTGATAATATTAACAAAACAGATAAACAACAGAAATAAATTGAAAACTTGTTTTCCACTTTTCAAACTAGTATTTAATAATAATATAGAGTAAAATTGAGCTAGTTGGTCTAGTGACTGGGCTTGTGCAATCCCTGCATGAGCAATGATCATCCAACCAACAGTTGATCTGCGGCCATTACACGTATTTTCGCCCAATTACTCACGTCATTAAAATAATGAATCAGTTATATGAAATATTTTAATAAGAAATAAAATGTAATATGATTTATTCTCGAAATCCCCACCTTGCCGAACCTTGCCACCGAAACCAATGCCTTGTAACCGAACAATTACTACAAACATACATTCTTTAACACGGCCAAATTCTTATTAAATTGTTTGAAAAAAAAAATGTCCCGTGTTAAAACATGTATGTTTGTAGTAATTGTCCAGTTACTACAAACATACATGTGGCGTGGCTTCTACGCACCAGTGGGGACGTAGCGGTGGGGATTTCGAGAATATACCCACTGCAAAGAGCTCGCACTTTTCATAATCTAATCAACTGCGCGATCTATATTCGTACGGTAATTAGTGACGATGAACTGTAAATAGGTCGGGTCTTTGCCCAGCTGTGGGACGTTTAAGTAGCACAGAAAAATAATAGTTATACTTACAGAAGGCTCACCCCGACAAGAACTTAACTCACATTGATGATTCATCTGGAATACGCTTGAAATATTTATGTTATATTGATATTGAAACTTAATGACGTGCCAGCTCGATTATATTTTATCAAATTCAAACGAATCTCGATCTGATACCCTTACCACGGCACAATCTTCAAGATATTTGCAACTATCGCCAATTTAATCTAAATCCAATGAGATAAAGCCCATTTTACATGACACAGCTAATATGGGCGAGCTGAAGCAGATCTTACTCAACATCGACGCCGGCGCCGCCGTTGTAGTATGCTAATACATAATTATCTCTTGGTGGGAGTGTGTGCAGAAATTATGAATATTTTAATACTGATTAAGACATACTTTCGTATTGTGTTTGTGTGTGCATCGCTCTAGATTTAGCATTTTAAATGCGTTTTTAGGCCTGGCGTAGTAACAGTTATTTGTCTGTGTTCAGAAGTTGGCGGTCTGGCCGGCATTTACAGATTTAACTTTACTAGTGACCCGACCTGATTTCACTCTGAGCTGAGACGCTTTGTCTTAAATATTTGAGTTAGGTAAACTCTTCCCGCGGTATTTAAATCATACGGTTTAAAGACTCTGGTGCACCTTTAGTATCACTGAATTCTATTCTGGCTTTTATTAGAAGAAAATGGAGAGAAAGACAGATTAACTTGAAGTAGGTACCTATACCAAATATAGCTAATCCATATTTTTGGATAATGTGGTTGAGCTAAGATGTAAAACAGATTACCACCTGTTTTGTTATGTACGACATTAACTTAAAACACACATCCGGAATCATATCAACTGATTTTAGAGGTGGTTAATAGGTAGCTTGAATATTTATCCAGATATCGATACATTTCCAATAAACAATTTTTAACGTTAATCGGTGACGCTTTTTACATGATGAATTAATATGATTTGTTTACCTATTTTAAACAGGCTGTTTCATTGTTATTTTAGGACTTGATATTATGGTTGTTTGAAAATATAAAATTTTCTGTGGTAACGGATTTGAAAAAAACCAATTTTACAACAATACTAGTCATTAGCCCTACCCGTGTTTTCATTTAATGTCATACGTAACAAAACACGTAGTATTTCGTAGTTGTTGCGTAAAATATTGTGGTATCAAACAACTGATCTAATAGTGGAGACGCAATGAAAACTAAACTCTAATATTTCCACTATAGGTTTATTTAAGCTTCTATGTCGCAAAGATGCTTTTGTTGCACGATGTGTACCTTTTTTCTGGTATTTTTGATAATGGTCTATATACCTAAGTAAAGTCCGATTCACAAAAGAAGTCCCGTTGGCGTGAGTCCTGAGGAACTAACTGCTGTTGGCACATAGGCGTACCATGGTGCCTATGCAGGTCAGCGTGGGTGCCTGATGGCATTTTGTGTTACGGTATACTTACATGGCATTCTGTTCAAATAAACTATCAGATAACAAATAAAAATAAGACTTATTTTTTTTATTATTGAATAGAATCAGACGACGAGCCCGTTGGTCGTATGACATCGTGCAGGGGCGGTGTCATGTTATAGGATTCGATTAGCGCAGTTTCGGAAAAATGGCGTGCCAATGAGGAGGCTTATAACCAGCAGTGTGTGGATGTAGGCCATAGACGAATCCCTGATGTAAGCTGATTAGGTAGATAGATAGACACAGTGCTCTGCCAAGGAGCAAAGGAGTTTGTGAAACAGTTCTAGGTGTAGATTTATTCCAATAAATCATTCTATAATTATAAGGCGTTAATTCTGGCTAAACATCAACCTACCTTTATGTTTGACGTGTCACTAATGAGGTCTATAATTAGCAATGATTCTGCTTTTAAGAGACAAATAATATTTGCCTTACAAAATCTATAACGAAGTATAAGCTCAATATTAATGATTTTTAGACGCAACTGGAGCACAAAATTTATGTCTTCGTTTTTAACCCCTGCTGATGCAACAAGTGGGGTGTTATAAGTTTAACGCCTATGGCTGTCGTGTGTGTGTGTAACATCGTAGTTCTCAAACGGATGGACCGATTCTGACGCCGTTTTTTAACAGAATACTAGTTTAACTGGTGGTATGCTATGTAAAAAACGTACCGGGACTATTCTGTTTTCTGAAGTGTTATTTATATATTATGTTAAAAAGTTATTAGTTTGGGGACATGCTGGCGACCACCTTGATTAAATATAGTCACTTAAGTCAACTTGCAATCTTAAATAAGCTCTAATGGCGGTGACTTTTAAATTCAGTATGTGCTGAATGAGCGGCGACTGTCAACTATCGCATTACTCTGAAGCGCCTTTATCAATAAGCAAATAATGAGTCGTGATAAACCGACTCACTGATTTATTTTGCCAATAACAAGCGAAAGTGACGTGTTTATGTTTTAATAGTATTAGCGCATGCGACTGTTTTGTTTGTTATTGTTCCCCGATGTAAAATGCGAGAATTTCACCTGCTTTTTACTATCAGTGTCGCTTCTCTGGCCTTGGTGATTGTAGTATAACCGCATTATTGATTCCACGCTTTACGCAAATAACTAGTGGTTCGCCCCGAACTGAGGTCTCGCGAATCTCCCAAAATAATTATTATTCTTAGGGCGACTTGCACAACGATGGCTAAACGTATTTAGTGGCTAAATATGATTTAAGGAGTTGTCAAATCATAGAAATACTTTAAATTTAAACATGTTTAGTCGCTGAATACGTTTAGTGATGTTTGTGCATGCCGGCTTTAATCTTTGACCAATAAATTGGTGCCACAAATGCATAACCAACCTACTTGACCTACAGTTTCATTCAATTTAGATGTAACGGGGGTTCTTGTTAATTGGTTATTTTTTTTGGGTAAAAATGGCAGTTATTCTTGATTTCAGACATTTGCCTATATTTGTGTCACTAAAGCTACACGAATACCAAATTCCAGCATTGTGGGGTCACTGGTGTACCCTGTGAATTTTTTCAAAGTTTTGTTTTTTTTATGTCTAATAACTCAAAAACTACAAAAAACTAAAAATAAAAACAGGGTTCCAATGTACTAATGAAGACCTTTGATTTGACGTCCCATTTGACCTAATAGTCTCATTATCATTTTTTTTTACCCCTCTTGAACCCCAATATCTAAACAACCCCCCAATATTTTTAGCTCATTGAGTCACACCAAAATTGTACCATCTATACACCTACCTATACACCAAATTTCATGATGATTGGATAAACGCTACGAAAGTTATCCTCGGACAAACAAACATACATACATACAACGCCGATTTGCCCAGGTTGATTTGGAGATCTCGCTTCGCTCGATCAATTAATACTATTCGCAGGTAGAATAATAATAATTCAAAAGCAACTGTTTTAGTCCCTCTCACTTCTGGATCTCCCAAAACATACCTGTGCCTTATTGTAGAAGGCAGTAGTTTTGAATACTTGCAGGATTGCAAGAAAGTTTTTGCAGACTGCCCTATCCACCGAATTGTCACCTGCACACATGTACTCGTACAAATCAAAATAGTACCACCCGAACCACTGAGGGACACTTGGCTCAGACCCGTGCACTTCAGTTATTTCCCAGTTTTTCTGAGCCAAGTTGATAAAAATCATAAATAATAATAATAATGCTGGACATTTCGCACAGCGCTATCTAACCCCAAACTAAGTAAAGCTTGTATTATGGGAACCAAATAACTGATAGAATACATAAATACATTTTATATTCAATACATACTTATTATATAATAGAAAAATACCCAAACCCGGAACAAATATCTGTAGACCATGCAAACATCTGTCCCGCAGCGGGAATCGAAACCGCAACCTCAGCTATTCACCCACTGCGCCACAAGAGGTCGTCAAAAGAAATTTGTTGTTTGTTGATGGTAATCACAAACCACTAAACCGATTCTAAAATTCTTTCGCTGATACATTTTTATTTTTATTGAAATCCGCGAGTTATAAAAATAATAAGTTCTTTTCCCCATATCTTTGCTGCAAATTAATGTTATTCAAAAAGTCGTTTAACTATCAGTATTTGGGAATTTCTTCCTTTTCTTCAGAAAGTCAAACAAAGAGAAAGTCAGATAAACGTATAGTTAATAGTACAGTTAAAATGGCTTATTTTATGTTTATCTCTTACAAGTTTTTATGTTGTGTGTTAATGTGTTATAATGTTGTCTGTGGGTACAAATAAATGTATTTTCTTTCATTCTTATTGTTTAACGACTTTGCTAAGGATCATGATTTTTGTGTATTGGCGACATCTTCAATTGCAAAGAAATACTCCAGGCATGTTGACATTTACACTTGCCCCTAAGTAAATACCTCCTGGCCTGCGTGGCGCAGTGGGCGAATAGCCTGCTGAGACGCAGGAGGTAGCGGGTTTGATTCCTGTCGCGGAACAAATGTTGGCATATATTTGTTTTGGGTCTGGATCTTTGTCTTTATATTATAAGTATGTATTAAAAAAAAAGTATATAAGTATTCTATCAGTTATCTGGTGCCAACAGAACAAGTTCTGCTTAGTTTGGGGCTAGATAGCGCTGTATGGAATGCCCAGCAATATTTATTAATTAAAGACAATACTAGCTAATGTATCCTAACGCCTACCGTTTACTGCAACCTTGGTATTCAGATGCATAGATGGTGGGACTTGGAGCCTTGTATTTTACTATCAAATCTGCTCCTCAAATAACGACGGAGTATTGTTGCTTGGCGCTTAACATTGTTATTAAATCAATGGGCTAATGTGACGTGTTATGTCCATCGTTTTTGCCAGGCTGCTATGTTTTTATCTTAGGACATACTACTGCGCGTGGCTTCGCACGCGTTTGTAAATAAAAACATTACTCTCCTTCTGCACAGTCGGGTTGAAGCAGCCTATTTCTCAATCTCGGTCATAGTTTACCATTATACAAAATTTCATCGAAATCGGTCCAGCCGTTTGTTCGTAAAAGCGTAACAAACAGACAGGGAGATAGAGTTACTTTCGAATTTATAATAATAGGTCTTTACCTATGAAATTGCAGTTCTTCAGTACTGGTCATTTCAAATAGATTTTTTTTTTTTTTTTTCGAATGGACTAATCTCGCTGTTGGCCTCTGCGGCCGTGACAGCTTAACCGAACTTTTGGCGAGCGCAGATGGCGCTCAGCCCAGTAAGTTTTTTAGGCAACTAGCGCAAGGGCACCACTTAGGTACGAACCTCGGCTTGGGCTGTTGCCGGGATGGGGATAGGAGAGAAACGCCCGGGTACATGTTTGTACCTCGTATAGGCGGCGACTGAAGGGATTCGTCGACCTCGCCGGCGAGATCGGTGTTTCTGTGAAGTGTTTACTCTGTCTGATGTAGATGACTCACCTTCCGAATTAGCGGAGGTGATTTCGTCATCCGGGTCTCCGAGAACGTGTCTCGGACGACGGAGGATTTGGGATTTCAAATAGAAAAAAAGTTTGGAATGGCTTTGTATTCTAAATTCAAATTAATTTTGTTTAAATACATGACATTCTTTTTACAAACTCAGTCTTTTATTTATTGATTAGCGTTGTATTTTCATTACATTTGAACATTTTTCGTCATAATTAATACTTTAAAAATTTGTGTAATTATGGAATATGACATTTCCATATACTCGACTCGTATATGGAAGACTGGACTACACAAGCGTATGATAGAGTTGAGTGGAAGGAAGAAAGGGAGGCCTTTGCCCTGCAGTGGGACAGTACAGGCTCCAAATAATAATAATAATGGAATATGAGTTCCGCCGTGGCACCAACGCGACACAAACGGCACGTAACATCAAAAACGTTTCCGGAAAGAACTATACAAACGAATGCACAATCCGTTATTGGTTTTCCCGGTTCCGTTCTGGAAATTTTAACTTGAAAAATGAAACTCGTGGTCGTCCGGAGACTTTGGCCAACAATGATGAATTAAAGACGATTGTGGAAGCTGACTGAACTCAATCTACAGCTGAGCTAGCAGCAGCTTTTGATGTTAGCATCAAAACAATTTTGATCCATTTGCGACAAATAGGCAAAGTAAAAAAACTTGATAGATGGGTGCCCTACGAACTTAACGATCGCCAGCGCAACGTACGCGTCGAGACCTGCCTCGCGCTGCTCAATAGGCAAAGAAATGAAGGAATTTTGAACTGAATTGTTACGTGCGATGAAAAATGGATTCTGTTCGACAATCGAAAGCGCTCAGCAAGTTGGTTAGATCCTGGTTCAGCACCAAAGCAATGCCCTAAACCAAAAATGACCTCGAAAAAGGTGATGGTCACTTTTTGGTGGTCTAGTGCGGGTGTGATTCACCACAGCTTTTTACAAAAAGGCATGAGCATTACTGCAGATGTGTACTGTGGAGAACTGGAGACATTGATGGAGAAGCTTGCACATCGGCAACCAGCTTTGGTCAATCGGTCGTCCCTACTGCTCCTTCACGACAACGCGCGACCCTATACTGCACAACAGACAGTCTCTAAGCTGCAAGAGCTGGGGTTGGAAGCTCTTCCTCATCCGGCATACTCACCAGACCTTGCACCTACCCACTATTACTTTATCCAAAATTTAGACAACTTTTTAGTGGGTAAAAAATTCAATTCCCGAAAGGCAGTACAAAATGCCTTAGAAGAGTTTGTTGCCTCCTGTCCAGCTGATTTTTACAAGAAGGGCATCAATAAACTGCCAATGCGTTGGCAAAGATGCGTCGATTGCATGGGTGATTACTTTGAATAACAGAAATAAAAAAGTTAAAAAAAATAAGTACTTTCACTTATTCTATACAAACCGGCAATTTCATAGGTAAAGACCTAATATTAGTAAAGTTATGTATGTCATACTCGTAACACTCAAAGTCCATAAAACTGACAAGAACAACAAAAACATTTTTTATAGCTTAATTATAACCTTCTCCATTATTATAAATCGATTATTATAGATCCTAGTACGTGCGCGCAATATGCTTTAAAAGGGGTACAAAGTTTTCTCTTCACTTATTAATATAATAGGTATAGGTATATTTTATTTCCTTTGGGTGTTTTCTCTCTCTCCTGAGCAATTATTATTCCATCTGATCGTGGGGTCTGCTTTTCTCGTTTTCTCATTCCACTTCGCACTTTTATTTCCTTTGGGTGCAAGCCATACAAGATCGGTCACTCTGGAAATCTATGGGGAAAGCCTATCTTCAGCAGAGGACGACCAATGGTTAATTTAATAATGATGATTAAAAATTTGAGCTTGTTTGCCACCGTTGCAAATCCATATTACTGTAACTCCAATTCGAAACTAACTCTGTCCCTCTGTCTGTTTGTTACGTTTTCATGACTAAACGGCTGGGCCGATTTCGATGAAATTAGGTATGTAAATAGATTAAGACCGGGATTGGGACATAGGCTACTGTTTACTCGACTACGCAGAAGGTGGGTTATGTTTTTATTGACAAACCGCGTGCGTAGCCGCGCATTAGCTAGTGTTTTATAAAATTGACCTATACTAATGCGGTAGCAATGCAATAATCGGCCGCTTCTGATTCATTCATAAAGTATTTCATTGTGCGTTGTATGTATCTAAAGCATGGTTATGTTGCCCTCAATGTCAAAGCCATTCATTCAGACCTATAAATGGACGTCAACTGAATAAGAGCCTCTGCAGACTGCAGACTTTTGATCGATTTACAGACTTTTTTAGCATCTTAAGAAAATTTACGATTTATAATCTGCTGTGTATTGAAACGCATCATGACTGTATTATTCTGATCGTATTTAGTCTGTGGCAATGCAGAGAGAGTTTATGATTTTAAAATTAAAAACAAATAAAATTGAACAATTGCGAGTCTGACTCGCGAAAATTCCGGGAGGGTTCCGTAAATTTTTATTTCAAATAACTACAAATTACCGATTTCAGATTTTTGTAAAGTGAATAAATTCGTAATTCAAGAGGTAGTTTCATTCGTTCGTGTTAGAAAGATCAATAGATAGGTAGCTTACAACTCGATATTTAAATGAAAGAAATGCCCATGTGTTCAATCAATTTAGTAGTCCTTGACATAATAATATGACGCATGTCGTTGCATGGTTAGAATGGGCTGGTCGGTGTTCGCTCCTATTGCAATCTGTCACGGTCCAGAAAACTACTCGTTAGCTGACCCTTTGCTTTTAAGTACGCACAGATACACAAAAACAAGGAATGCTGTTTTAAAATGATGGGATGTAATTTGAAATTTACGTAGAGATATTATATGTTTTTTCATTTAAAACTTACTAACGTATGTTTATTTATTTTACCTGCATGTTAAAGTGCTATTGAAATTGTGATCTAGGCAGAGATTTTTTTTATTCTGGTTTCGATCTTTGCCAACATCATAAAACTAATCTAGGTCGGACCTTAAGCCGGGTACAGTTATTCTTAGATTAACATGTAATGTAACGCGAAAGTATATGGTTACTAGCTGACCTGCCCGCAGCATCGCACGCGTAGTTTGTCAATAAAAACATTACCCTCCTTCTGCGCAGTCGGGTAAAAAGTAGTCCATGCCTCAATTCCGGTCATAATCTATCGATGTACAAAATTTTATCGAAATCTGTCCAGCCGTATAGTCGTGAAAACGTAACAAACGGATAGACAAGAATTACTTCCGAATTTATAATATTACTAGTGGTTCGCCCCGAACTGAGATCTCGCGAGTCTCCCATGAAAACAAAAAATATTATTAGTACCTACCTAATCTTAGACTCTCAAAATAGTGCCACGAAATGAATAACCAACTGACGTGACCTACAGTTTCATTCAAATTACAGGTTACTAAAGCTATACGCATACCTAATTGTGTGAATTTTGTCAAAGTTCAGTTTTTATTAAGCACTAACATAAAAACTACACGGTTTAAACTAAAAATAAAAACGGGGTCGAAATGTACTCACATTTTGTTTTTTTAACCCTCTGGAACTTCAATATTTGATGATCAGATAAACGCTTCGAAAGTTATCCTCGGACAAACAAAGATACATACATACAACACCGATTTGCCAAAGTTGATTTAACTAAGGATTTATGTAAAGCCGGGTGCAGATTTTTTTATTAGATTTCAAGTAAGCGCTAACGAATAAGTGGGTCATCTTGTACTCTCCAATCAACTCGTAAAAAATCAGTATTTTTTCGTTGTTTCTTGATAATATCTGATAAACACATTGTTATCGATAAATAAATGACATTAATTATAGCTATGCGATCTAAAATAAACAAGATATCGGAAAAGCAAAGGATCATCATCATCCATAGCCCGACTTCACCCACTGTTGAATGTAAGCCTCCCAAGTTTGTGCCATCCACCACGTGTGCCAGACTGACAGTCTCCGGGCTCAACCCGGCGGGCCTGGCAAAACTGACGGAAGTGCTAGTTGATGAGCAATTTCTATGAATATGTTCATATTTAGCCAGATCCTCCAAAAATGCCGCGCTCAGTATTATTGTTGGACGTTGTGTGAGTGCGGAGCGCCGCCTGGTAAAACGTCCGGACTGGTGTAATGTGAACGAGGATTATATTTATGATGTTTGAAATATCAGCTTAAATATCCATTATTTCGACGACCTCCGTGGCGTAGTGAGCGAATAGCCGGCTAAGACGCAGGAGGTAGCGGGTTCGATTCCCGCCGCGGAACAAATGTTTGCATGATCTACAGATATTTGTTTCGGGTCTGGATGTTTTTCTATATATTATACTAGCTAACCCGCCCGCGGCTTCGCACACGTAGTTTGTCCGTTTAACCCCTTACTTTGCCCCCTTTAGGGATGATTTTGCTAAAAAGTCGAAACACGTATTCCTTTATTTTTTACCAAAAGAATAAATATGAGTTTTCAGATCCCTAACATGAGGAATTATGGATTACCCATTTGTTTGTTTATTTATTTTCTTTCCAGGCGAAGCTGGCAAGCTCATGGAAGGCCCAAGCTCTCTTTAAGAAGTTCGACGCGCGCGCCAATCACAAGGTGTATGCGAAGGGACGTGCATGCGCACAGAGCAAAGTACTCATTATTGGCGCTGGACCATGTGGCATGCGAGCTGCCATAGAGTGCCAGTTACTCGGTGCTAAAGTGGTGAGTGCCCTATTTTCGATATTTACCATGATTTGCGAGTTTTTGAGTGTTCCGATATTTAGACGCAGTTGCATGCGCCATGATCACGGGTAAACTGAAGTCTTCGCGAGTGGGTGGTTATTGGCTATAAAGATCTACCCTCTTTCTCAGTCTCTTGTTAGGAACGAATTCACTAAGGCTATTACTACCACCGGTTTCATTCTCGATCATAACTCGATTCCGATACACGTATCACTCACGGTATCAGGACGCGTAATTGGCACTTCACTTCTTAGGTTGTTACACATTCTCTCCACAGGATTCCAGGCTCTAGATAGTTGGAAACCATCTTCACGATTGAAATTCTTGTGTTTGGTAATCTCAATTGCCTCTTGAGTCAGTCTTGGCATGTAATGTTATTCAGTTGAGATTGCTTGTGGGTTGTGTGGCTCGATCCAGTGGTTTGAGCCTTCAGATCATGGTCGAAATATCGGGATACTCAAAAACTCACAAATCATGTTAAATATCCTGTTTTTACTGCAAATAGTCGACATAAAATGTTACTCTAATCTGTACCTTATAATATTTATCCCGGGGTTTTCTTATTCGTCTGCCTTCTTAAACCGTCTTAAGAGTTCCAACCACCAAACCCAACATTTAATTTTGAATGGAAAGTTCATCGATTAGTTTAATAAAGACATGACTTTATGTAAACATAAGATTTATATAACTTATCTTATGCGGACCATTTGTTGTTATAACGGTCGTTTATCAAATGGAACAATGACTAAGTTCATGAACTAGTAAACGCACATTTATCACCACTAGTAAGTAGCCCATTTATTTTAAATCTGGTATGAGCTGACTTACTTTTACTTACTTACTGCCCTGGTGCATCAAACCCGAAGCGGATCTTGGCCGCTGACACTAAAAGACCCCACTGGTGCCTATTTTGCGCCACCTCTTGCCAGTCTGACACTTGGAGAACGCGAAGGTGTTTCTCCATCTCATCCATTCAGCAATGCCTGCGTTGCCCGACTGGTCGTCGGCCGACTGGCAGTCCTAGGTTACGTTTGACAGCTTAATCATCCCCATTCGCTCAACGTGACCGTGCCAGCGATTTTATTTCGCCTATATTGTTGGGCTCCGCCATTATTATAAATACAGGATTTATCATGTACCGGTTTGTCGGTGTTTCAACCGACAATGTTTCGGTTCAATTCGTGAACTTTCATCAGGGTGAGTGCGATCCGTATTTATAATAATGATTGAAATAAATCACGAACATTTTCTAAGTAAAACTCAACACCATCTTCCCGTCGCACTAGGCCGGGGATTTTTCTTAGCACGTTTATTAGATCGATATAACTTTTTATCAATCGTTAAGAATTTTAAATTCTAAAATTAGTGAGATTTGTAAGTATCTCTTTGTTAAACCATAGAACATTATACAATACACTGGTGTGGTAACCAGTTAAATCGACTTCCGATGCTCGAACCATCGAATCCTAGTCGCGAGTTTTCCTAGAACTGGTTGCTATAAAATAATAAACTGGTTAAAAGGGTGTCGGACCGTACAGCGAAGGGTTAAGCCCATAGTCAGTATGGCTGTAATCTTAAAACAAAAATTATATTATCGGTTGATTTTGGTCATGTTACTATCTAATATCGATGCCAGTTAATGCTATGTTCAACTTAATTTAAAGGTAATCTCATTATTAATCGTAATCCCCGCGAAAATTTACGGAAATTTCTTGTTCTGGCCTATAAGCAAAGGCCAAGAAATAACTGATGACAGGACGAAGTAATGGTCATCAAACAAGGTTAATAACACTCACCCAGCAATAATTACAAGGAATAAACAAAGGGCCGACCCCTTCAGCTCAGGTCATCCAATACTGTTATTTTTAATTGCGAAGGTTTTTGTGGATGTCTGTTGCTTCACAAAGATTTACAAAATGATAGAGTATTGTTTGTTATCATAATTGAATTAAGGAATAGCATAAAATAGACAGTACTGATTACTTTTAAACCGTCAGAATAGAAAGTTTAATAGTTTGTGACCTTTAAACCAATTATCTAAATATATAAAACAAAGTCGGGTTAGTTACACCATTTATTACTCAAGAACGGCTGGACTGGTTTTGATGATCTTTGATTTGTTAGATTTGTGTCAGCCTCGAACAGCAGAATAACTATTAAAATATCGGAAAAAGTTACGCAAAAAGAAATTATGTAGAAAGTTCATTTTCTCATACATAATGATGGCCGATTGACAATTCTACCGGGGTGACGTATATTGGCAGCCCACGTCATATGCATGTCAACGCGGTACGAAGTTCGCCGTGTCAACTAGTATGTATATAAAATAAAGTCGGTTTAGTTACATCATTTATTATAACTAAATAACGCCAAGAATCGATTTTCATGAAATGTAGTATATATTTAGATAATGATAGGGATTGAGACATATACTACTTTTACCCGACTGGGCAGAAGGAGAGTAATGTTTTTATTGACAAACCACGCGTGCAAAGCCGCGGGCGGGTCCGCTAGTATATGGAAATATTTAAATAAAAAATAAAAATTAAATAATATAATCAAATTCAATCTGACGACCTCCGTGGCGCAGTGGGCGTATAGTCGGCTGAGACGCAGGAGGTGTTCGATTCCCGCCACGGAACAAATGTTTGCATGATCTACAGATATTTGTTCCGTATCGTGGTGTTTTTCTATACATTATAAGTATGTATTTACAAAAAAAAAGTATATGAGTATTCTATCAGTTATCTTGGTGCCATAGTACAAGCTCTGCTTAGTTTGGGGCTAGATAGGGCTGTGTGAAATGTCAAGCAATATTTATTTATTTAATTTCCGATCGTATCATTATGGCTATCAATGCAATATTTAACGTAATTATTGATTAAAACGGGTATTTATCGCGTATGTACCTTTTTTATTTTTTATCCCGACGTTTCGGTTGTGTTGCAACAGGCGTGGTCACGGGTTGACTATCAGTAACCTGTGACCACTACTATACTTGCTAATATTTAACGTAACTGAAAGGTTATATAGATCATGATGCGACCGATGTTAAAACAACAAGAATAGGGTGTTAGAATAACGTATTGGTAACGTTTTAACCCGACTACCGGTCGTCGTTCGCAGTAACAAGTATGATGTAAAGAGCTCGGCGGAAGCTCAATTATAGCAGTGTCTCAGCGTGGCATCAATCGGATGATTGCAGCTACTTACTGTCTGAGAGTTCACGCCATTGATGCCTATATTAAGCTCGTATACTCAGAATTGAATCACGACTCGAGCATTTTTGACAGGGTTTTTACTAAAAATGTCGAAATATCGATGCTTGAGCATTTCAGTGATTGACTATACATTTTAACATGCCTAAAACTCTAAGGTGAGTGCTGTATTACCAAAGCTATGGCATTTCTTGTCATATTCATTATTCAAATTAATATAAATTGTCATTAATGTCATCATCATCATAAGATTTTTGAAACCATCTCAAAGACTCTTGATACGAGGATGCACTGCCAATTGTGCTACATGCTCTCAGAATTTTCAGTAAGTGTTCGGATAACACTATAAATACGAGTATAAAATACTATCATCATCGACGGACCTTGAGATGAAGAAAACACGGCACACCTGATGTTAAGTGGTAACCATCGCCTGTAGTAAAGCATTGCCTCGTAGGTCACGCACCTTAGAAACGTGCCCTACATTGCACTGCTCTGCGTCTATCAACTTGAGGCATACATGTGTAAAGCCTCATGTGCGTGTAATTTCATCGGCAACGATACCCTTCAAATTGAAAAACAGCAATGCTGCTTGGCGGCAGAAATAGGAATGGCGGTAGTACTTCCCCGGGCGAGCCCTTTCACAAGGAATTCTACGACTCTTAAACTTACGTACGTACTACTTGACTGATCTTGTATAAAGAGATATGTAATTATTTTTTCTGTAAATCAATGTATTATCCTTTAAAAGCTAACGTAAATAATATTTTTTGACAGGTGGTGATAGAGAAACGAGACCGAATGTCCAGAAATAACGTCCTTCATTTATGGCCCTTCGTGATCCAGGATCTGAAGGCTCTTGGTGCCAAGAAGTTTTTTGGGAAATTCTGCGCTGGATCTATCGATCATATCAGTATTCGACAGTTGCAGTGTATACTACTAAAGGTATGTACTGTCAACAAGGGCCATTCTAATGTATAAAAATCTCGTGTCACGGTGTTTGTTGTGGCACTCCTTCCGAAACGGGTCGACCGATTTTAATGATTTTTTTTTTGTATATTTGTTAAGTAAAAGTCTTAAAGTCGAGGTTGTAAAGTATTTTTCTTATATATTTTTTTTCTATTTATATTCTATTTCATTTATTACGTAACGTAAGTTTTGCACCTTTGAATAAAGTAGGAAGGTAATTTATAATATATTAGCTTCCGCCAGCGGCTCCGCACGCGTTGTTTGTTAACAAAAAGTATGTTTGAATCCAGGTCATATTCTATCAACACACAAAATTTTATCAAATCGGATCAGCCATTACGACGGGATTGAGTAACAAACAAATAAATAAATAAACATACAAACTTTCATAGTTATAATATTAGTGTGATTTATTTTATACTAGCTTCCGCCAGCGGCTTCGCATGCGTTATTTGTCAACAATAAGAATGTTTGAATCCAGGTCATAATCTATCTGCAAACCAAATTTCATCGAAATCGGTTCAGCCATTACGACGTGATTGAGAAACAAATAAACAATCATCCAAACTTTCACAGTTATAATATTAGTGTGATTTATTTTATTATTGCCCATATATATTTTTTGTATTTAGCCAAGTCATTGTCAAAATAAGTGGGTATTACCAATTTATAATTAACAAGCTTGATACGAAAAACATAATTAAGGCAGTGTCCTGAAATACTGGTTATTGGATAAAACAAGTAAAATGTGATATTTTTTGAACTGGGATAATATAGTGATTTCCTAATCCATTAGTTTCCTTAGCCATAGCAGATAAAAAGAAAATGTCTCAAGATCCATTTAGTCTTTTTTAAAATAAAAATAATTTTGGTGAATTTTTTTTTATCAAACGTGAGTGTTCGGGGAAAATTAATAAAGTTCACATTTTTTTATAATCTGAATAATACTCAGTTTCTTTTGAGTATTATTTAATTGCATGGGAGTAAAAGAAACTATAGCAAAAGTTGGTCAAATGAAATTAATTGTTATTTTTTATTTATTTATGTATTTCTTATGTTAATGAGATTATGGTAATAATATATATACACATGGTAATAAATGCTATATCTATCTAAACGTTTTAATACAATGCGTTCTATAAAGATGGCTATGCGTGGAGTCAAGTAAAAATACGTTCAATTTAATCACAAGTTCACGAGTGTAATAGTAGATGTTAGTCAAGGGAATAAAGCACTGTCTAAAGTCACGGGCACTATATTAAAGTTAAAATAAGCTTAAAAAATATGAGTTTAATTATACACAACACCCTAATGCGAATTATTTTCGTTAGTTTACTCCTACAGAACTAGATGGCGCCACGGAAAAAGTAAGAACGCGATATCGAAGCGTTTCGGAAATTCTTTGTCCTATCCGGGTTTCATCGCAATCGATAACTTTATCACTGATTAAAAATAATGAATAGTTTTTGAATGAGACGTGCATTTGTTCGCGTGAATGCCGCCCAATAAATAATTTTGTCCTAAATTTTGAGAATACTTGGTTTTATTCAAGTGTCACCGAAAAGACTAGTTAATTTATTATTAGTACTCAACAGACGTCTCTGTTGAGATTTTGTAGACAAACCACGCGTGCTAAGCCGCGTGCCGAAGCTTGATATATGTATATTCGTTTATACAACCTGTTTTGTTATGTACGACATAAAGTTAAAATATACACCCGGCATCGTATTAACTGATTTTAGAGGTGGGTTTATTACCGGTAGCTTCAGTGTCCAGTAATCGACACAATAAACAATTTTTAACGTAAATCGGCGGCGCTTTTGCTACGATGCCGCTTAGTAAGCTTGACAGGTACCTACTTACATAATTAATGAATATGATTTGTTTGCCTATTTGATAGAGGCTGTTTTATTGATATATCAGGACTTAATATAAAGGTTGTATGAACATTTAATATTTTCTATTGTTGTGAATTTGAAAAATCCTATTTTACAACAATAATAGCCATTAACCCTATCCGTGTTTTCATTTAATGTACATAAGAAAACACGTAGAATATTTAGGCTGGCTTGCCCAACGATCCCTAAACATATTTAGCGCCTAAACATGTTTAAATTCGACGTATTTGTATGATTTAAATACTGCATAAATAATATTTAGCCATTATAGTACATTATAATATACCTAAGTGCGGTAAGTTGAAAATTACAGCTGAGGCGATATTGCTAGCCCGAGCCGTAGGCGAGAGCTACTAGAAAGCTATCAAAGCGCACGTATGTCATACGACGTTTTATAACATATTTGCGAGGAAATAAATAAAACTCTGACTTTCTTAAACGAATAAATCTTTAATCACTTGTCAAAGCAGTTAGAAAAATTTGAACAATTTGTAAAATTGATTATTACGTTGCCAGTTGGCATTTTTAATGTTGTCAAGTTATTATTATTATCTCCCAAAGTTAATTTTATTCATAAAATGATGACCACTTTTCTGACATAAAAACTCCTTGATAAGATTTAAAAAAATACCATTCGTTTTAGACGGAGCATCTTGATAAACCGTACGTTTTACCTTATTAAAAAGAAACTCGTGCGTTTTACATTACAATAACGCACAAGTACGTAATGACATACATTACGATATTGGAATTGGTGAAATAAGAGACCCTTTACGAGCAAATGTGTTATAAAATACATTTAGGCACCGTAGCGCGAGTCGTCATTAGAAAAACAAAAAATCTAAAAAATACAGTTTAAAATAAATTAAGAAAAATATAAATATTTTAATATAACTTTGAAATATGTATAATTGATTTTTTGCAGGTTGCTCTGTTATTGGGGGTTGAGTTTCACGAAGGGATCAGCTTTGAAGAATTACTAGAACCGACTGTAACAGAAAATTCCGAAAGTAAGTTCATTTTATTTTATTTAAAAATGTACGAAACAAAATCCACAGCTCTTTGAAATTAACTATCAATTTATGATATTTACAGCACTAGGTTGGAGAGCGCGCGTCCTTCCCGCCGACCACCCCGTGAGCCAGTACGAGTTCGATTCGCTGCTGGGAGCGGACGGCAAGCGGAACACTCTGCACGGCTTCAAGCGGAAGGAGTTTCGGGGCAAGCTGGCGATGGCTATCACCGCTAACTTCATCAACCGCCACTCTGAGCAGGAGGCTTCGGTGACTACTACTTTACCTACTTGTTTACCAGACCACTGCAAAGCCAAAAGGAAGGCTTATGATTTTGGCAGTCTATAATATAAAACGTGTTTAATTCAGACAGTCTGTTAAAATCAGACTGCCTCCGTGGCGCAGTGGGTGTATAGCCGGCTGAGACGTAGGAGGTAGCGGGTTCGATGCCCGCCGCGGAACAAATGTTTGCATGATCTACAGATATTTGTTCCGTGTCTGGGTGTTTTCTATATACTATATGTATGTATTTACATAAAAAAGTATATAAGTATTTTATCAGTTATCTGGTTCCCATAGTACAATCTCTGCTTAGTTTGGGGCTAGATAGCGCTGTGTGAAATGTCCAGCAATATTTATTTATTTATTTATAATTTCAGATAATATTATGATCCATATAACTGTTAGTAACTTAATGTAAAAGCTTAATGTCTATGTTAAGTCTGTGTATGTATGTTTGTATTTACGTATGTGGCACCTTAGCTTAACTACTCATCCGATTTTGATGAATGAGGTGTTAATCGGTTCGTTATTATGGTCGGATTTGGCCGGTGACAAAATACTACCAATGAGGAGCAAAACCTAATGAACATTGGAATATCGTCATGTCGAAATATTGATCCAGGATTAACTATATGAAATGTTGAATATAAAGTAAAAGTTGGGGCATATTAATTACAAAACAAATGATTTTATTTCATTAGCTTGTGTTTACAATAGCTTAACTAGCAGTTGAAACTTCCTTTTAAGTGAATAATACTTGTATCAGGAGATTTCGCTGTTCTGTAATATAAGTTTTTTAACATAAAAAAATAGGTTTAACATAAACTTAAAACATTCAAGGTTTACAAATATTCAAAAAAGTAAGGACTTACTAACATTTTATAAATATTTATCATACTCATTATTATAGGAGTTGGGGTAGACCTTTGCCCAGCTGTGGGACAATAAAGATTGATTAAAAAAAATAGTGTATAATATTCGGCATCATGGGGTTGATTTTTCGATTTATTGTGAAGACGTTCATGCAAAGTTATCACGATATGCAAAATGATACATGTCAAATCGGACCTATTGGATTTTACTTAGTAAAGATAGATAACTCTGTATTGTTACACCAAATTACAATTACTTAACCTAGAAAACTCAGAGACTAATACATGGTGGTACAAGGGCGGCCTTATATAATATCTATAATACTAGTGGTTCGCCCCGAACTGAGATCTCGCGAATCTCCCAAAATAAATACCTATTATTCTTAGGGCGACTTGCACAACGATGCCTAAACGTATTTAGTGGCTAAATATGATTTAAGGAGTAGTCAAATCATACAAATACTTCAAATTTAAACATGTTTAGTTGCTAAATATGTTTAGTGATCTTTGTGCACGCCGGCCTTAATCTTTGACTAATAAATTGGTTCCACGAAATGCATAACCAATCTACTTGACCTACAGTTTCATTCAAATTAGATGTAACGGGGGTTCTTGTAACTTGGTTAATTTGTTTGGGGTAAAAATGGCAGTTATTCTGTATTTCAGACTTTTGCCTAAATTTGTGTCACTAAAGCTACACGAATACCAAATTTCCGCATTGTTGGTCACTGGTGTACCCTGTGAATTTTGTAGAAGTTTTGTTTTTATTATGGCTAATAACTCAAAAACTACAATAAATAACCTAAAAATAAAAACGGGGTTCAAATGTACTAATGAAGACCTTTCATTTGACGTCCCACTTGATCTAATAGTCTCATATTATTTTTTTTTTACCCCACTTGAACCCCAATATCTCAACAACCCCCCAATATTTTTAGCTCATTGAGTCACACCAAAATTGTGCCATCACTACCTACCTATATACCAAATTTCATGATGATCGGATAAACGCTACGAAAGTTATCGGACAAACAAACATACATACATACAACGCCGATTTGCCCAATTTGATTTGGAGATCTCGCTTCGCTCGATCAATTAGTATGGCGTCATCTTTTCTTTTCTGAAATATTTATTAATTAATTGACTAGACTTTTATAAACCTTTTCACTAAGAAAAGTCATCACGTAAACCTATTTGACTCTTATTATACTTATATCTAGCTTTATTGTTACCAAAATCTTAAATTATTCCCTGTTTGTCTATGTAGGATTTTATGTGAGAATATAGTTATATCAAGAGATATCTGTAATTGGCTGTATATATTCATAAACTAGTTATTTATGACACTTTGTTCTAAAATCGTAGTTGTTGGTTTTCAATAAATAAAATAAAATAAAAAATAAAAATCCGTGTAATAACTGTTTTACAGGTGCCAGAAATCAGCGGTGTAGCGTTCATATTTAACCAGAAATTCTTCAAAGAGCTGTACGAAGTGACGGGCATTGATCTCGAGAATATCGTTTACTACAAGGACGATACGCATTATTTCGTGATGACAGCTAAGAAACACAGTTTGCTCGATAAAGGAGTGCTAATGAATGTAAGTTATTTTTTTACGGAGTCTGAATATGAACGAAAGATAAATATCAATAGTATATGGTTATTCATCACTCATGCTCTCAATCATACTCATGCAGTTGGTAATTGTTAGCTCGATACCAATTACTTACATACTTACGTCCCTAGATGCGTAAATGCGACTTACGTAAGGATTTGACATGGAGGTTGTATTGCATTACAGCATATTATGAATATGGCCTTTTTTGGCATTTATGAAAGTAACCTCTTATTTTTAATCTCCTATTTTTAAAAAGAAATAAGTATACGTCGAAATGTGGACACTTACGGTGGGACTGGTCCAAAAATTGAAAGTCGGTCAGCGAGCTATGGAATATTATATTAGTGTGACTCAGCGAGCTCGGAATTTCTCTGAAGGATAGATCCGAAACGAGGCTATCCGACAAAGAGCCAAGGGAATCGACATAGCTCAGAGGATAGCAAGCTGAAGTGGCAGTGGGCCGGTCATATGTGCCGCAGAACCGATAACCGTTGGAGTAAACGCGTTCTAGAGTGAAGACCACGTCTAGGAAAGCGAAGTGTAGGACGCCCTCCTCAATATAAAAAATATTGATGATTGTATTTCCAGGATTACAGCGAAGTATCTCGGCTACTGAGCGTGGAGAACGTAGACCGCGGTGCATTGATGCGGTACGCGCAAGAGGCGGCCCGGTTCTCGACAGACGGCCGCCTGCCACTCCGGGACTTCGCGCTCAACCACTACGGCGAGCCCGATGTAGCGCTGTTCGACTTCACCTCTATGTACGCAGCGGAGAACGCGAGTATGGTATGTGAGACGATAAGGTACGCGCCGAGCGCCGCTGCCGACTGCAACTGCCGACCGCACGTGCAGCTGCCGCGGCGCTCGGAACCAGGGTTGGATTCTGACCATGCAAAATTATTATTCATTTAAGTTAAAATTATACCATCTATATATCTATTATAAAACTGTCCTACTTCCATTGGAGCGAGCTCAACGCGCCGTCCTTAAAGTGGCATACAAAAAACCCTATCGAGACCCAACGGAAACACCACCAAGAAGTAAAACACCTAACAGTTAGACAAACCTTCATTTTAGCCACACTATTAAAATTCCACAAAATGACACCTTCACTAATTGCGGACACATATGGCAAGCGACGGACAGTCTGGAAGACACCTGAAGTGCAAACCAGCTTTGGTAAACGATCATACAACTACTTAGGACCCCTCATCTATAGCAGAATAAACAAGGAACTGACACTACTGACATACACTAGAAAAAAATGTAGAAAACTCTCAACAGCATGGCTTATAACACAAAATGATAATGATACAGAAAAAATATTGATAACCCCAACATGAACGTAAAAGTTAGTAAAAATATTGCTTTTTACATGAATCATCTCACTTGCCCTTACACACAAAATACCCACAAATCCACATCTTGTCACTCTCAAGCAGGCTCTAGTATACAGGCCGAAATACGTAGACTTATATACACACACACATATATAAATTCACCCCACTCACATAATACACACACATTCCCAACCACACACAAACCAAAACACGACCACACTCAACACCGGCACACTATCACACTCACACTTTAACCCCTTCGTACATAAACACACACACACCCTTACCCCCAAAAAACACCCAGACACCTTTTTACAGATAACACAGTCCACCCACCGTCATTTCCCTCTCTATAAAATAAATATAATATAATATAAAATAAATAACATATTAATTCATATTTTTTATTTACAATTAGTTAGAGTTTTGAGTTTATTTCTAACATACAGACATATTCATACATATTTTTAACATACATATTTAATTTAAACAAAATAATAATATATATATATAACAACACATCACTATCTAGATGTACCATTGCTGAACGAAAGAGAACTTACCTCCACAACACAGGTATTTACCTAGGGTGGAGGTTAGGACACTACCAAATTTGCACCCATGTGTATACCACGTACTTTAAGTTTTATTGTACTTTGTATTTCACAATAACTTTGTGTTTTTATACCTTGTTTTGTACACATGTGTTTATATATATTATTTGAATAAATAAATAAAATCAAAAAAATGTATCCAGCCTCCAGCACCCGCTGTTGGGTATAGGCCTCCTCGCTATGACGCCAGTCCAATCGGTCTTGAGCAAGTCTCATCCATTGCTGTCCAACTTCCACTACGAGATGTAATATATATATATATATATATAAGTATAATATATATATAAATGTAAATTTATACTACCTTGTCTAAAGTTATACTACGTTCCGTTTTGCGTCGTTTTTGTACTGCCAAGAGGACTTATTTTAACTAAGGTCATTCTACGGCTTTCCATCACGATTTCTTTAATTATGTATGTCTTATGTAAGAAAAATGCCCTATGTAGCTATGTCGAAATCTCGTACATAACTGTACGAGATTACACAACAACCAATAATACAAGGCAGTCGATCTGAAGATAAAATTATGGTATATTCGCGTTGTTTATGGCACGATGCAACATGAAATAACGGTACAAATAGTATAATTATACTACAAAATCCAACTCTGCTCGGAACGTTTGTCGAACGTGTGCCTTCACGCACGCACAATACTGCAGCCTCGTACAGCTCTCTCCACATTTCCGCGTGGATCATGGTGTGAAGACCTCCGTGGCGCAGTGGGTGAATAGCTGGCTGAGACGCAGGAGGTAGCGGGTTCGATTCCCGCCGCGGAATAAATGTTAGCATGATCTCTAAGCATTTGTTCAGGGTCTGGATATATTTCTATCCTTATATGATAAGTATGTATTTAAGTATCAGTTATATGGTTCCCATAGTACAAGTTCTGCTTAGATTGGGGCTAGGTAGCGCTGAGTGAAATGTCCAGCAATATTTTGATATTTGTTCCGGGTCTGGTTGTTTCTCTATATATTATAAGTACGTACTTACAAAAAAAAAATGTATATAAGTCTTCTATCAGTTATCTGGTTCCCATAGTACAAGCTCTGTTTAGTTTGGGGTTAGATAGCGCTGTGTAAAATGTCCAACAATATTTATCCAATAATATTTAAATATTGAATGTTTCTACCACCTCAATATCCTATTTGATTGCTCCTTACACTTCGATATCATCTTCGATTTCCTTTTGATTGCTTCTTGCACTGCAATATTCTCTTTGATGCGTCTTCATCTTCGATATCGTTTTTGATAGCATTTTCACTTCGATATCCTCTGTGATGGCTTCTTCCACTTCGATACCCTCTTTGATTGCTTCTTCCACTTCGATATCCTCTTTGATTGCTTCTTCCACTTCGATATCGTCTTTGATTGCTTTTTCACTTCGTCATCCTCTTTGATTGCTTACTCAACTTCAATTTCCTCTTTGATTGTTTCTGCTACTTCGATATCCTATTTGATTGCTCCTTCCACTTCAATATCCTCTTTGATTGCTGCTTCCACTTCGATATCGTCTTCGATTTCCTTTTGATTGCTTCTTACACTGCAAAATTCTCTTTGATTGCGTCTTCATCTTCGATATCGTCTTTGATAGCATTTCACTTCGATATCCTCTTTGATTGCTTGTTCCACTTCGATACCGTCTTTGACTGTTTCTTCCACTTCGATATCGTCTTTGATTGCTTTTTTCACTTCCTCATCCTCTTAGAATGCTTCTACCACCTCGGTATCCTCTTTGATTGCTTACTCAACTTCAATTTCCTCTTTGATTATTTCTGCTACTTCGATATCCTATTTGATTGCTTCTTTCACTTCAATATCCTCTTTGATTGCTTCGTCCACTTCGATATCATCTTTGATTGCTGCTTTCACTTGGATATCCTCTTTGATTTGATTGCTTCTTCCATTGCGATATCGTCTTTGACTGCTTCTTACACATAGACATCCTCTTTGATAGCTTTTAACAGCTCGATATCCTCTTTGATTGCTTCTTCGACTAAAAGAAAAACACGCGAGCTACGAGCAGCTCGCGCACTACGCAACCAAAACAAAAGCGGCGTTAAGAGCTATTTCACGTTTTTGCGCGAATATTGAAGATTTTAGTTGCCCAATTTACCATCTTAGGTAAAACTCAGACATTGTTGAATACATTACAAAATAGAACAATCTTTTGTATTTTTTAATAATGTAACTTTTACTAAAACTTATGTTTACTTTGTGGTGATTAATCTCCTACAACTTTATTTAGTTAATTTTAACAGTTAATTAACTTTTTAGTGGTAACAGGGATACTTTTTGTTGCAGGTGCACGAGAGGCGCGGTCGCCGCCTTCTCTGCCAGTTGGTGGGAGACAGTCTTCTAGAGCCGTTCTGGCCGACGGGGTCGGGGTGTGCGCGCGGGTTCCTCTCCGCGCTGGACGCGGCGTGGGCGGTGCGCTCCTGGGGTCAGAGCCCGGCTCCGCATCCGCTTCAGCTCGTTGCGGAGCGCGAGTCCGTCTACCGGCTGCTGGGTGAGTCTTTATCTGCTTGTCTAGCTGCTGCCCGTTCCGCCCGATGGGCTTGCCAAGAGGCACATTTTCTTTTTTTAAATCCGATCTATACTTGTGACAACACCAACAGTATGAACAGAACAAACATACACAGGAGATATTAAAAATAGAACAAAGTAATAATAGCTTAAAGAACAATCATTAAATATGAATAATAAATGTTGTAACGTGTGTCTCATTGTACTCACTGCATGTGTCATGAAAAGGCTATTAGTAGGCTTTGTATTGATTTTAGTCAAGCGCTTGACCACTACCTCATCTGTTGGTAAGTGATGGTGTGATCGAATTGAGCACGCTTGCCTAAAAATAACCTGCTCACTCTGGACTTGAAGAATCCGAGATTGTAGTGCCATAACATAAAGAACTGACGGCCGTTGAGGCAGAAAGGTTTTAGAGTGGAATCCAAGCACTGAAAATCGCAGCGTATGACGCGCCCTCTCCATTAGGTGGAAAAATGACCAAATAAAGGTTCCTGGGGGCCGTTGGACGCCGCACAAGATCGGTTGCTTTGAAATTTTTTGGGGAGGCCTCTATTCGGCAGTGGATGCCCTACTGCTGATATGATGAATCATAAATCATAATCATTTATGGCCAGAATATATATACAGGAATATACAGGAAGATGTCACATTTATTTTAGATTAGTTTCACTATACTCTACCCCACTCAGGGGCGTGCAATAAGCTTGTAAAGCTTTCATATTTGTTCACATAAAAATATATTATTAGTAACATTACACTATTTATGTCAAAAATGTAGTATTCAATTTTATGTAATTATTCTCCGTCAAATTAATCATGTCATTATTTATTAAGTATTCTTCTAATGTATCTAATGTATCTGGTCTTATCTAAAAGCCATAATTTTAACTTGTGCCTAAATTTAAGAAGTTAGTTCTTGAATGTCCTTTGGTAAATTATTAAATATTTTTAATGCCATTACATATACATCCTTTTTATAAATATCAAGTTTGCAATGTGGTAGATAAAGTCTATTATGATGCCTTGTATTCCTTTGCATTTTGTCAGAGTGTTTTAGAAATCGATCTGAATTTTCTTTAACTAAGTTATATAATATACCGTTTTTATACATACAACCAATAGAATAGAATAATCATTTATTTCAGACAGTGTACGTCCATACAAAATATCAACAATCACAAATAAATAAAATTGCTATAAAAGCTTTATTAATGTCAGTCAAGTTTCCCCATAAAATAAGAGCTTGAGAGACTAGGGAAAACATATCTTGATAGGCACGTAGCGCAGCTTGTTTTGATACATTCAATCTTAGTTTTGTGAGTGCAAATACAAACCGATCCAATTTATGATGGTGATGACACATTCGTATTCTAGCTCAAACGACGCCCGAAAACTTGCACCGTGACTTCGGCGCGTACACTCTAGACCCGGGCACGCGGTACCCCAACCTGAACCGGGTGGCGGTGACCCCGCATCGGGTGACCTCCTTCTACGATTCCGACGACCCGCTGCCGCTTGACGCCGCGGCTTCTGCGAGAAAGCGACGCAGAGGTACCTTACACTACCGTCTTCCAGCCCTTTTACCACATTACGTGGGGTCGGCACAACATGTATTTTTCTTCAATATTTCTCTATCAGCCGTCATCTCCGTTGTCACTCTTTTCTTACCTATATCATTCTTCACACAGTCCATCCATCTCTGCTTCGACCTGCCTCTACTACTATATCCATCCACACTCATATCTAGCACTCATTTAGTCACATGATTTTCTTCCCTCCGCATGACATGTCCATACCACGCTAGTCTCCTACTCATCAACTATTCTATCACTGGCGCTACTTTCACTATTAATACTATTTTCACTAAAACGGGATATTTACCGTGATTTGTGAGTTTTTGAGTAAATAGTGTTCATAACCATGATAGTTTCAAAAGTATTAATATTAATACCTTCGCGTCACAGTCTGTTATATTTAAATAGCGCTATCTGAAATTGACAGCATATTAAATAATAAATATTTTATACTGGACATTTCACACAGCGCTTTCTAGCACCACATAAAACAAAGCTAGCTTATACTATGGAAACCAGATAACTGATATAATACTTAGATATATTTTAGATTTATATTAATAAACTTAAAAACTTAAATATTTATATGAGTAGATAGAATGTGCACACACAATGTGCATTCTAATAAACCAATCGTTTCACTATTACAATGATATCGTCGCAAAATGACCACTAACCTAACTAACCTACCACTAACCTTTTGGTATTCTACTAACACAATCTTTTGTCAATGACCGCCGTTGCTATGAGAACACCTTTGAAATTTTGGCAGCAAGAACAATCATAATTGTTAATTAATGGTATGGCTCCATAATAGTCATACTAATATTATAAATGCCATAGGATGTTTGTTTATTTGTTTGTTGTAAATTTCGATGAAATTTAGTATGTACGTAGATTATAACCTGGATTAACACATAGGCTACTTTTTATCCCATAAATCAGGTCCAATGGGATAAAAATCGGGTGTCAAGTCAAGTTGCAACAACGAGTTTAGCTTTATTTTTAGGTTACCTACACATTGAGTAGTGTAATGCAAAAGAAGTCGTGGGCAACAGCTAGTTTTTCTTATAAATTAGCTGAATTGGGCCCCTGATTGTTTGTATGGGAATCTAATGCCCTTAATGCTTTAACTTGTGTGTTGTAGAATCGGAAGTGCCTGACGATGTGCTGGTGCAATGGGTGGGCTGTCCTGACGGAGGTCTCCGCGCCGCCGTCGCGCCACACGCTCTCATCTCTCTCCTGAGCCGCTACCGGCCGGACCTGCTGCCTGCCGCGTCGCCTCCGCGTGCCGTATACCACGTCTTACACCACGAGCTGGGTATTAAAACCTTTTTATTGTTTAAACATGAACAATCTTCGTTTGGCCGCAATCTCACCTGATGGTAAGCGATGATGTGGTCTAAGATGGAGCACGAAGATCTAGAAGACACCTATACTGAAATTCATAGTCAAGATAGGGATACCCCTAGGGGACAGTTCAGGCGCTGAGTAACGAATTCAACATTTATGCATTTCTTAGACAAAAATAACCCCCAATTTGACAGACTTTCACAAACGTCAGGGGCTGGATACTTGAATGACCAAATTTCGTCATCCAACCAGACCCCTACCTACCTACCTGGTAAATATTGGTATTTATATAAAAATGAATATGGAAGATTTAATACTTTTGTAGAAGTAGAATCCATATTTTACAAAACTAATATCTAGAATATCGACAAATACTCAAATCCAAAGATTTTTCGAAACTTCTAAAGTAAAAGAGTAATCACCAGAAAATAGCGGTCAACGAGTAATGTGAATGTGACGTCAAAGTGACACTGGGGGTAAATGGTCACATACAACATGAACATTATTTGTGTGAAACACTGATTGGCTATTTTCCAGTTCATGTTTATGAAATGCAAAGACTATCGATTCATCATTCAGCCTCTAGGTAAATGCTGAATGATGAATTTTGGGGGACTGTTCACCCCCTGACTATGAATTCCAGTGCTATTCACTCTTACCTTAAAGAGACCTAGATTGTAGTATTTTGGAAAAAACGAAGGACGGTAGTGTTCATAGCTGGTTGGGATGGTTGTTTCTCTATATATTATAAGTATGTAATTATTTACAAAAAAAAATGTATATAAGTATTCTATCAGTTATCTGGTCCCATAGTCCATGCTCTGCTTAGTTTGGGGCTAGATAGCGCTGTGTGAAATGTCTAGCAATATTTATTTAATTAATATTTATAGCTTAGCTGTACGTACAACCAAAACGGTATATCTTCGTATGGATGGTACTGAGCCGTGCATCTGTTTATCCTAACTCGTGTGCTTGTTGCTCGTTATTCAACATGCGTCCGCCCGCGGTTTCGCACGCATGCTTTATCAATATAAAGTAGCTTATGTAATATATAAAAATCATTTGCTGTTTGTTAGTCGCGCTAAAACTGAAAAACGGTTAGACCTTTATTTTTATGAGTTGTTTGTGTATTTTTGAGTGGGTCCCTGGATGGTTTAGATTCACTATTGGATCCGGTAGGTGGCGCTGTTGTCGAGATCCAGAAAATTGCAGATGTAGTTGTGGGCATACAACTAGTACTAGATCAAAATAGTAGTATATAGCTTACTCCAGGTCATCTACCTAAACGTATACAAAATTTCATCAAAATCGGTCCGAAAACGCAACAAACAGACAAAGTTACTTTTGATTTAATAATATTAGTATGGATACTGGTTCACCCAATTAACCCGGATTAATAAGATTATACTCTGAAACTATTGAACCGATTTTAAAAATTCTTTCACCGTTACAAAGCTACACTATAATATAGTGGTGATAAAGGCTATATTTCAATTTGATAAAAAGTCGCGCTAGGTAAAGTGACTGTTTTACTATTCAAAAAATACTAAAGGTTATTTAGGTGCAACTGACCCTTCTTAAACCACGACGTCATAAAGAGGGGTGTTATAATAAATAATAAATATTGCTGGACATTTCACACAACGCTATCTAGCCCCAAACTAAGCAAAGTTTGTACTATGGGAACCAGATAACTGATAGAATACTAGTATATTTTTTTATAATTACATACTTATAATATATAAAAAAACAATCAGACCCGGAACAAACATCTAGTATTTATAGGGTATATATATATTTATAGTATAGTATTTGTGGGGAAACAAGCCCTACGGCGTCGCCTATTGACACCGGCAACACCCGGGGTATTGTCGATGCGTTTCTTACCATGTACAAACCTCTTTACATATTTCTTGAAGCGTACCATGTAGTAGATTGACGGTAAAACCTCATATGGTAGCTCATTCCACATCTTGCAAGTATGGGGTTGAAAAGATCTCGTTATGATGATGATAACTTGTTTCAGTATATTTCCGCAGTACATCCTCTTACAAAGTATATTTTGATTCCAGGCATAGCCCCCTTCTCATCCGGCGGTTCGATGCGCGACGTGCCCGACGCGAAAGTACGAACGTATCTCACGAGAGTGTACAACGCGTTCAAAGGCGAGGTCCCTCATATACACCACCAGAGCGACGCATTCGACCAGGTAGCTTTACATAAGCTGGAAGACTGCTAAATACTTTCCATTTTCATTGACAATGTGCTTTTCAGAAGCAATTCTATAAATTCTATAAATTATGAAGTTAATATTGTTCCGGTTATGCTAAGAAATCTTGATCCTAATTCAAGAGCATTTTGAGTCAAGTCCGGTTACGATGGCATACAGATCCAAACTTTTTGACGAGCCTTCAACCTGGCAACAAACGATTTAATCAAACATGTAAGGTTTGAATCAAATCGTTTGACCGTCTCAGGTGGCCTTAGAAATAAATTTAAATTTTCCCTTTACAATAGTCACATTGTTTCTTTTGAATTTGAAAAGACTGCAAAGATTGCGTTCACTTGTAACGAATTATATTATATTTCAACGAACTATGTTAACTGTTTAATGTACGTCTTATTATACGTAAGGTACGGTTTAGATGGGGTATTCATTTCTTGATTTCGACAGATTGTTACAAGGTATATCAGTGGAAATTAAAATACTATTTGATTTTAGAAATAGTTTTATTTGTTTGGCATTTATGTATGTACCACATCCATTCTGAATACGCGGTACTAATACACTGTTTTTACCCTCTAAACCTCAAGAATGTTTGCCCCTTCTAAACAATAGTACAGTTTAAGATACATTCGTAAAAAGATGGCCAATAAATTACTCTATCTTTTTGAAGTACTAATAAGATATAATTGTGTAGACAAAGTAGCCTTACGCACTTTGGGAACGTTTGTACCATGTTACAATGCAATTTTAAACTGTACTAACTTTATATTGGTGTCTAAACGGAGTTTAATTTTGCTTTAATACTAATGTCTTACTTACCGTCCAAAAGCACTTAAAGATTTATTTTTGAATAAATTAATAATTTTAAAGATTCCAAAAGCACCCAAAAATTTGAATATGATGTTGTTGACATATAGAAATATTTGTTAACAAAAATGCTTGCTGTATTTTTTAGATCAAACAAAGCATCATGAAAGATAAGCATGTACGAAATACTGCGGACCACGCTGTCTCAGCGTATTCAAGTAAGTAAAACAACTGCACAGAACTATTTATAAAACTTCTTGCAGGAGTTTGCATCTTACTTAAGTGTATTTTCGCCCGCAGACGCAGTCGACACGGACAAATCCCACTCGAGCTACAAGCGGAAGCGACGCTCCGCGCGAACTCCACAAGTAAGTAACGATCCCGCAGAGTACATCCGCAAAAAAATCGGCAAACTCGACCTTAACGACATTACGCAACTAGCGCGACTCATCGAGGGCCACGACGCCGTCGCGGCAGACTCGCACATCGACAAACAGAAGGATCTGCAGGACCAAATCATTGCTTTGCTGGACCCTGACGAATCGCCCGACCCGAGAATGCTTCGAGACTCCCTCGCCTATCTACTCCACGGCACTGGCAAGACGAGCGTCGCTCCAGACAAAACAAAACTCACTAACTATTTCCAAGATAAGAAAGACAAACCCGTCCGACCGCCGCGCAGACTGAAAGGCCTCGACCCTAACACCATCAAAGTGCCCAACTTCGAAGACGACTCTGCCGATACGGACGCTACTGTCATCAAAGTCGAAAGGAAAAAACACGCCCCAGTAGAAACAGTAAAGCAACGAAACTTATCAGAAAGCCCGCTGCCTCAGAGGGGGCGACGTACATCCGATGAGATAGAACAACGAATCCGACACTCGCAAAGTCCTGATGTCACTAAACGTTCCCATTCCATCGGCGACACAGAAATCGCCAGCACCAAACGCATCGCTCAACTATTCGAAGGGCACAAACGGCGACACACGCCCAGTCCGGAATCCCGATCCATTCGTTCCGGATCTATGACAAATGAAATGTCGATGCGATTGCAACGCATGTCGGATATAATCGAAGGTAAGAGACGCGACACGCCGAGTCCGGAGCGGCCGGGAACCAAGACCGAGTCTATCGGTAACCCAGAGATGGAGTTGCGGAAACAACGCATGGTCGACCTGATCAAAGCGCAACACAAACCCATCCCGCCACCGGAGCTACAGCGACGCGGAAGCGGAGAGACCTCTTTCCGAATGCAGAGAGTATCCGATATAATGCAGAAGAAGAACGCCGAAGCGAAACGTCCTAAATGCGGGAGACGTAAGGCCGCACGAGAGATAATGAAGCAGCGTTTTGAGAAGAGTATTCAGATGCTTGCGGCCGAGCCTCGCATGGAGGTGCCCTCAGCCGACCTGGAGAACGACTACGGGCTGCAGCAGTACCGAGCGAGCGCGCCGCAGTTCGACGAGCGCGTGCGGAACCTCGAACGCCAGTTGCAGCATTATGTGAGCGGCGTTATGTGTTGCATTGCATGACATGTGCAGGAAGATGTGAATCGGTGAATCGGGCGAATCCCATCTAACTAAAGAATACAATATATTTAAATAAAACACATGCTAACCATTTCCAAAGGATAAACCTTTGCTGAACTTTTGTTTCCCCAACTTTTTAAAAATTTAATTATTTGGCACTAAATTTGACGTTACACGAAACAATACCAGGGGAAAAATATACAAGTTTGACAAAAGGATAAATTTCAGAAAGATTTTTCCGCTTGTTAGAATTGGCTTTTTTGTATGGTCAGGTTTGTATTTTTAGTCTTATCTTAAAAGTGAAAATAGTTTGCAGCGTATTAGCTTAACTGTGTCGTTCCGTTTTTCTAAAAGTAGAACAGAGAGTTATCGATAGCACATATTTGAATTATGGTGCGGTGGTTGATTCCTATACATACCGTGAGTGGCGATTCACTAGATAACTAAACTGTAGAACAGAACAGAAATGTCTAAACATAATATGCGTATTGAATTACTTACCATTTCCATGTTTCCATGTCATATTGTTGTCGAAAAATCAATAAAATTGCACACCTTCGGTACATAATCTAAAAAAATCTTCTTTGTTTGCGTAATTCTAGCTACCGTAACATGTTATACAATACCGACAAAAAACCTTCATAAATAACTTACTTAGCTGATCTATACTAGAATGTATAAGTATAACAATAATTATTGTTTTAGTAAATATAAGTCATATTTGCATTCGCCCGATTCGTACACCGACACTCCGATTACAATAGCACTTACAGAAAAACATCTGCGAAGAAGCTGAAGCGTTGAACAGTTGTTTGAAGTGTGTGCATGGATCGCGTGTTTTAACCGTCACTTGATGTTGTTTTTTACACTGTGTTTCTATACTAACAAGTATTAATATTTATTAACTAAGTGTTTTCAGATGCGAGTTTTGTCAGTGTGTGAAATAATTACATAAGATACTTTTATGCCCTGTTTCTTGAATTATATTATATAGCTCGTCTATTTATATTGATGAAGTGACGAAGATCTTTTATCCTCTATTCACAGAATTCGTTGAGTATTTAAAAAAAAACAATAAATAACAACAGAAACGATTTTAACCGGGACTCAAAAATAATATGTGTTAATGAGTAACCATAAATTACACCAACTGATTACGACCTTGCTATAACAATAGACATAGTAAGGCATATAGATATTCCTGTGTAGAGTGCGTTCGTGGCTGCCGCTCCCAAATATGCTATTTTAGCCACGAAAGAAAATACTTATCTTATCCAACCCGCTCGCTTCATCTTTTATAGATATAAAGGCCCGTAATGAGATGTTCCTTATTGTTGTGCCCAACAGGTTCCATGATGATTCCATATTTGTATCTCTCTAATGGACACCTAGTATTATGTTGTGGAATGCAATAAACTGTTGAGTGATATATTACAAAGGCGAACCTATACTTGTGCCGTTATTACAAGCCCGATTTGACGGCTGTCATTTTTTTCGCTGTGATAATTTTTATCAACCGTCTACACAAGAAGTCGAAAAATGAACCAATTTAATGCCAAAATTATTATGATATCCGACGCTATTCCAATGTGGTATCATTGGGTTCAATGCTGTAGAGTTGCGATCGTTTTAATCACTCAAAAAATCTAAACATTTGTAAACTTAAGATTGTTGCGATCGTTTTTAATCACTTTGGAACCAAACAAAATTGAAAATTTAAAAAAATGTAACAGGTAACAGAGGGGTGTAGAAGTTGCTCTATTGCGCTAATAAAACTTAGAAGTCAAACAGCGATTGACACGACAAAAGAATGAGAAGTTAAAAAATATAAACATTTACTAAACTTTACATTTATAAAAACAAAATAGATTTTATATTCTTTCGTTTTATGTTTTATACATAAGAATCTATTATAGATGTTGATGCACGCACAATGAGGGGGTTTCATCATTATTTTGTTAGTGCAATAAGGAATTTTCTAATCTAACCTACATATTATTATGGTCAATATTTTCATGAATTAAAAACAATACAAATTATGTACATATAGAAAACTAGTTCGATATTAATTTACCTAAATTAAACGAAACGATTTATTTATTTTTTATTTCTACTCTAGTTCCCATCTCTACTCTCTGTATTTTGACAACGTCAAATCGGGCCTCTTAGAACGACGATAGTATAATGTCGGGTGTTTTCAGAAGTTTGTGCAATGGGGGGCGCATTATTCGTATTGTAATGTAATTGTTTATAACAGGAGGAGGGTCGTATAGTCAGCGGCGGGGGTCGTAACGTCGGCGGCGGCGCACGAGTCGCTAAGCTTGCTGCGGAACTGTCTGGTACTTCAGCCAACGCCAGCGCCCCGCGCCCTTCTAAACCAAAGGTACATTTACCTCTCTCTCTCCTGAGCAATTATTATTTCAATCTAATAGTGGTCTCGTCTCTTTCCACTTCGCTCTATTCAACGCAAGGTCTTGGGGAACACTGCAGTTTAGGTCTTGATTGATCACGTCTGTCCACTTCATTTTAAACCAAAGGTATTACCATTTATTTCTTATGTAATTCTGCTACCACTCAACATCAGGTGGGGCATATGCGTGTTCCATCTGGAGTTAGTATAAAAAAAAGAAACAAAATTTGTCCTTAGTATGCAAGGCGGTGGTTGTATGCACCATTGGGTCCCTAATTAATATGCAATTTATGTAGTACAAGTAGTATGCCCGCGACTTCATCCGTAATTTTCTAGATCTCGACAACAGCGCCACCTTCAAAAAGGGTATTTTAAACATTTTGTAGGATCGGCAACGCGCGTGTGGTTCTTTTGGTGTTACATGCGTCCATAGGCTACGGTAACCGCTTACCATCAGGTGCGCCGTATGCTTGTTTGCTACCTAAGAAGTATAAAAAAAATAAAAACAGCGCATCCTAATGAGTCCAAATGGATCCAATCAAACACACACCAAAATTTCATCAAAATCGGTTCAGTCGTTTTTTAGTTTTAGCGAGACTGACGAGCAATTAATATTTATATATATATCTAGATATAGATGTTTTGTGTACAATCTTCTCAATCTCTTTATATTTTCCAGGACCTAATGCGCTCCGTCGGCAAGATAGAGCGAGACGACTGGAACATGAAAGAGATAGAGCGGAAGATACAAGAGAATAGGCTCGGCAGGCCAGAGCCTAGGACGGCAGAAAAGGTGCCTAAATGGGACCGCGAACAGGTTAGCTCATTGATTTAGTATTGAGATGTAGTAGGAGTAATGCTAAAAGTTTTAAGTATTATAATATGTATGTTAGTCACTAAGGTATATATTTATATGGGCCGTAAAATTAAATTTTAACATCTTGTATTTTTCTATTTTTGCCTGAAGTAAAGATTTGTATATTACTAACGGACCCGCCCGCGGCTTCGCACGGGTGGTTTTTCGGTAAAACATTACCCTCATTTTGCGCAGTTGGCTAAAAACCTATGTCCTTTCCCAGGATATAATCTATCTCCTTGCAAAATTTCATTACGAATCATTTCATTTAATTACGTTTAGTCGTGTAAAGGTAACAAACAAACAGAGTTATGTATGCGTTATACACATAAACCTTCCTCTTGAATCACTCTATCTATTGCTGAAAACTGCATTAAAATCCGTTGAGTAGTTTAAAAGATCTAAGTGAACAGACAGCGGAAGCGACTTTATTTTATATTATCTAAAGATTATATTATAATGCTGCTGTTCCGTTGCAGCGGCCATGCTGCCTTCATGACAAGAGCTGAATTTATCCAATCCATTAATTAAGTAGCAGTCGGGGCCGGTGCGGTGGAAAATTCAGCCGAAGATCTCAAGCGGCGCAAATATGGAAGTCTCAAGAGAGCTAACGTATTTGAGTAATTTGGGGTGATACCCTGGGTCCATGGGGTTTTGGGTTAAAAAATACATTATTTATTTATTATTTTTGATCTCTAAAATATACTCGTCAATAATTGTAGTTTAATATATTCATTATCAATATACATATAGGGCAATCGGGCGGGTCATACTTTAAAACCCGTAAAATAATCGGGGATTTTTATTTCCAGATTTTTTTCAACCTTTATCATTTCACTGCTGGGCAAAGGTCTTCCAGGACTTTCGCTCGCGTGCCAAATCCCACCAATCTTGTCTCGAAGGCATCGAAATCGTCACGCCAGCGTCTATTAGGCCTTCCTCGGCGCCGTCGCCCGTCTTCAGGCACCCACTGCGTGACGATCGTTGCCCATCTGTCCTGGTGAATACATGGCCCGCCCAATCCCATTTTAGCCTGGCAGCCTTATTTCCTGCATCAGCAATGCCGGTCTTTAAACGCAGCGTGGTGTTACGGATTTTGTCAATCCTCTTTACTCCTAGCACGCTGCGCTCCATTGCTCTTTGGCAAACCTTGAGTTTGGATTTTGAGCCTCGGTTAAAGACCACGTTTGGGAACCATAGGTAAGGACGGGTAGTATACACATGCCGATGAGTTTGCGCTTTAGTGACATAGGAAGGTTTCCCTTCATCAGCTCTTTCATGTGTTGGGTATTTGTAGGTATTCGCAAATAGTATTTTCATGCACTACCGTCATCCAGTAATAAAGCAGTCAAATTTGATCCGCAGCTTGTGTTTCATTATAATATCTCACTTCACGGACCAGTATTTCTTCCAGGCGTTCTCGATGCGGCGATCGATCTCCTTATCTTGCCTGTTTTTGAAAGAAACTAACTGGCCCAAGTAGATATACTCATCGACGTAGTGTATAGCTTGCCCGTCAACCTCGATCGTGCGTTCGGTGGAGTTCGTCATAATTTGTGTCTTTAACCGATTCATCGTTAATCCAACCTCCAGGCTTTCGATGCTCAGTTCTTGGAGCATGCTTTGCAACTCAGGTGCAGTTGCGGCGAAGAGTACAATGTCATCCGCAAAGCGTAGACTTGTTAGCCTCTTTTCTCCCAACGATATCCCCCTTTGAGCCCAAAGTTCTGCTAGTTTTTAAAAAACTTCCTCGAGTGTGCTGGTGAATAATTTGGGAGAGAGCGGGTCACCCTGTTTAACGCCTCTATCTATAGATAAATGTGGTCCTGAGGTTATTAATTTGATGTCAGCTGTACTACTAAAAAAAAAAACATAAATATACATAAATATTTTTAATGAGGTTGATGTATGTTTGGTCTATTTCTTGCTTTTCGAGTGCCGTGAATATAGCAGAATGATAGATGCTGTTAAAAGCCTTCGTGTAATCCACGAAGGCTAATGACTTGTTGTACTCGTTAAACTTTTCCACTATCTGGTTGACGGTGTATAAATGAGCAATAGTTGAGAAGCTCAGGCGAAATCCAGCTTGTTCCGGAGGTTGATGACTGTCAAGTTTGGAATCAATTCTGTTATGGATGATTTTTATGAAGGTATTATACAAATGAGATACTAAGCTAATCGGTCGGTAGTTGGTGATGTTGCTCTTGTCACCCTTTTTATGAAGCAAGATTATGTTCGAATGACACATCTTAATTGGAAGTTTGCCTGTATTCAAAATGGAATTAAAAAGATTCGTAATATTCCACATATTAATAACCTTTTTAAGAAAGTGTGGGAACTAATTTTGAGAGCATCGGTTGTGATGCCATCTTCTCCAGGGCTTCTGTCATATTTCATCGTCTTTAATACCTTCTGTACTTCATCTCCTGTTATGCAAGATATGTTTTCATTAAAATAATAAATAGAATCTGTTTTTAGTTTGGTGCTGTCCTAATATAAGTTTTTATAAAATGTTGTACAAATATCTGTTATGGTGTTTGATTCCCATTTCATCATGCAGGCTATTAATCCATGTTTTTCCTTTAGAAACTCCTTGTTTCGCAACTCTTAAGGAAGTGTAATCTCTAAAGCCGATTTTACAAGGTGACAGTTCATGTTCCTAATGTCTTTTCGGATGCTGCGTAACTTGCTTATTTATTATTCTGTACTCCTCCGAACCAATTTCTTTTTGTAGTCTTATTTCAATGAGTTTATGAGTTTTTTTTGTCAGCTTACTATTTTTATTTTGTCACATTTAAGATTTTTTGGATTCTTTAAATACTAAAAATAATTCCAATTCACCTAAAACACTTACATAGGATATTTTTTATTGCAAATGTCCTATACTGCGCTAACAAAATTATCTCTCGATTCCAGATTCAATACATTGTACTATTTTGTGGTTTCAAATGGCCTAACACTTTTCCAAAATGTGTTATGTTTCCAAGTAAATTTTCTTATGTACGATGTATAAGCACGATCATAACAATGTAAGATTATCATGATCGTGCTTAAAAGGGACAAAAAAAAACGCAAAAAATTTGACAGCGGTGGGATTCGAACCCACGCCCTTGCGGACTGGTGCCTAAAACCAGCGCCTTAGACCACTCGGCCACGCTGCCTACATTGCGATAGTTGAATTTATCCAACGGGTCAAGCTTTTACCCGACAACAGAGAGGAGAAATTGAATTTGTATAATTACTAGTATTTGTATATTGGTAGTATTTGTCAACGCTTATAGTGCAGCTAGTGTAATAATAAATTACAAAACATTGTCTTTATCATTGTATTTTCCTTTCCTTTTTTTAGGGTCAGATGGTCCGGAGGGCGAAAATACGACTAAATTTGAATTTATTTCAATAAAAACCGAAATAAAAGTCAGCCTGTATTATATAAGCACATTGAACCAGTTCAAAGAAAGAAAAAACAGTAAAAAAGTTAAATGTTAATATGTTTAATAAAGGTAATTGTTACTGTTGAGCTTGAGTAATTAGTAGCTATGTACAGTCCTAAGCTTTGTTGTCATCTATGTTTGATATACCGGTATTTTATAGTAATACTATTTGTTTAATTTCGTTTATTGATTGCGAAAATGGGTACAATTACGTAGCAACAGATGATAAATATACGTACAATTTAGATCCTCCATAAGTAGCATATGAACATGCAATTTAAAAAATGTCAAGTAGAAAACACGATTAATTAATTCAAAAATAACAAATGTCAATGAATAAAAAAAATGTCTACAAGTACAATAAAACTAAACAAATGTCATGGAATCTTAAACTCGGAAACATTCAAAATCTTAGACTAAAATTAAACAGGCATTAAAGTTATAATTGGGTCGACAACATTATAAAAATCGCAGGTCGTATGTGGATTAGAACAGCGCAGGACAGAGGCGAATGGCGACAGCGAAAAGAGGCCTATGCCCAGCAGTGGGATGAGAAGGGCTGACGATGATGATGATGATGATGAAAGTTATAATTTAGAAATTCGTCAACTTTTATTATTGTTTATTTGTCGACAGTTTCTCGGACGGCAGCGAAAGTTGAAAGAAGGTGACGCAGACGAGAAGTGGGGAGAGATCGATGAGACTCTACACAAGTTGGATCAGAAGCTACGGGACTCGGGCAGACCGGACCACGGCACTAAAAAGGTATTTTCATACCACCTATTCGACAATGTAAAATTATATGTTATGTAAACCGTACCGAAAGCAGGTGATTAAATAAGCATAATGTGATTTGAATTTCGAATCTCATCTGTATTAAAATTTGAACTTACTATGCACAAAATGCACCAACCTGAGCCTGACCTGAGCTGGTGGTATGAAAAATACTTTTCTCACCACCTGCTCGACAATGTCCGATTTGGTTAAATCACTACGGCTGAGCCGGGCGTAAATATGTACTGAATTTAATATTTGGAACCTCATCAGTATTAAAATTTGAACCAAAGAGACCCACACAATAAGAACTTATTCGTAAATCGAACTAGCTTCTGTACAGAATGCACCGACCTAGATTTGATTTTTATTGTCTCGCACAAAGTGTGAAAAGTAGAGTATTCTCCTCGTGGATAAAGCAGTTTGCATCTTGGGCGTGCTTATATCCCTCTCTGCACTCAGGATTGTAGTAACTCCCTCGCTTGGCTCGTGAGTTAACTCCAGAATCCTTCGTTGCATTCGGGATTCAATATAGCGCCTGTCACGCAAGACACTGCTTTCTCCCCTCGTTTAATAATCTACTATAACATCCGAGAAAAATGTATTTACAACGTGCTATGGAGAGGGCTATGCTTGGTGTCTCTCTACGAGATGGATTAAGACATAAGGAGATTTATATACAAACTAAAGTCACAGGCATAACCTAAAGGATTACCAAGCTGAAGGCAGTGGGCAAAGCAGCTCGAAGAAATGACGGAAGTATTTTTGAGTGGAGACCGCCCCTCACCTGATAGACCTGATAGAGGTTGCTGCGAGCCGATTAGTGCAGGCTGCACAAGATCGGTCGCTCTTGAAATCTATGGGAGAGGCATATGTTCAGCAATGGACGTCCTATGGCAGTGATGTATATGATGATGATGATAATGACACCCGAGTAAGGGCTATATGCAGCTATTACGTGCTTTGAAGCGGTAAAGTAAAACATCATTGCGAGGAAACCTAAATGCCTATTTTCCTTTAAATAAAAATAAGTTTTTTAAGACCAAAATAAGTTCTAATTTGCAATGGAATCTTAATCAATTCCAGGTAGCAAATCTAGCCACGAGGTTCGTTAAGAAGGAGGAACCAGAACAAGCTAAAGCAGATCTAACAAAAGATGAGGTATGTTACAGTGATATTTTTTGTCTTATGTCTGTTTCCCGTTCTATGTAAATAGTTTATGATTATTATTATTATTTTCTTTAACCTATCTTGTCCCACTGCTGGGCAAAGGGCTCCCCCAAGTCCCTCCAAGCATCCTTATCCGTCGATATCTCCCACCATCCTCTTTGGAAGGTGTCAAAATCGTCCAGCCAGTTTTTTTCTAGTTATGATTATTAATAAATAATTATACATCTATAAATAATGCTGGACTTTTCACACAGCGCTATCTAGCCCCAAACTAAGCAAACCTTGTACTATGGGAACCAGATAACAGATAGAATACTTATATACTTTTTTTTTGTAAATGCATACTTATAATATATAGAGAAACAACCTGACCCGGAACAAATATCTGCAGATCATTGCAAACATTTGTTCTGGCGGGAATCGAACCCGTAATCTCTTGCGTCTCAGCCGGATATTCGCCCGCTGCGCCATGGAGGTCGCCAAGCGTTTAATAGTTTATATCTATTTGCTAACATTCATGTACCGCTTAATTATATAAAATTTCCCAAAAAGGAGGTATTTAACACCTAAGTACCTAAGTACTATCCATATAATGGGGCGTCAAGAGCCGGACTAGATATTCTGTGCATAGATATTATAATAATATGTAAGTTAATTTAATGCAAACAGTGACAGTGACGATGTATGTCATTTGCGCACCACTTGGATAATTTCAGACCGTAAAAGCTTATGCGGCGAGCACAATTTCCGTATCATGCTGAAAATACTCTGCGGTCTGTTTCTCCTAACGCGCGAAAAGTAGTAAAATTATAAAAATATGATATTCATCAACAACACAAATAAATAAAATGAGAAAAAAGAAATAACTGACAAACCTAATCATTTAATGTTTTGAGGCACCATACATGGAAGAAATTTTATTCACAGCCAAAAAAAGGGTGGCGTGGGCCCGCCACGGCCGGCGTGCAGTGCGCGGCGTGCGGCACGCGCGTATTTGCCGCAGAGGGCGTGACGGCCGACGGACTGCAGCTGCATCGCGCCTGCTTCCGCTGTGCAGTCTGCAAAACTGTGCTGCGACCTGGGTGAGTACAAATGTACATCTATACTAATGTTATACATTGGAAAGTAAGTCTTGTTCTTACGAGAATTGTTGCATAGAAACTACACGATGGAGCGGTACGGAAGCCGTCTAGTCTGCCTCCGGCACTCGGGCGTCAGCGTGCCTGACGCCGTGGCCTCTCTAGTAGGCGCCGTGGCCGACCTACCCGCTCCCACGACCACAGCCACGCCTGAGCGCATAAGCATTGAACTCAGCGACGGCGGCGCTAGGGAGATCGACGAAGACGAGTGGACTGATCGGAACTTCCTTGCGTCTGAGACTTCGGGCGCTGGTGCTCTCAGGTAAACGCTTCACTATACAATAAATAAATGAAGCCATTATTTCTAAAATTTCTTAATATTTATTACATGTTTAATTCGAAAAAGAGTCAGTTTACCCAAGTTCCAATTTTCCAAAATGTACCGTTATCTGTAAAAGATCACCTCGAGCTCCTAGGGGTCTCGCTCACGCCTACTCATACATCGTGTCTAAGGCTAAAACAGCTGCCATGAAGCTGGGCATCCTCAACAAGGTCAGGAGATACTTCACACCAGGACAGCTTCTTAGTCTTTATAAAGCTCAAGTCCGGTCTGGTATGGAGTACTGCTGCCACCTTTGGGATGGTTTGGCCAAATACCAGCTCGCTACCTTAGACTCGATAGAACGTAGGGCTTTTAGGCTTATAGGTGATCAATATATGGCGGTGACTAAGACCCAAAGTCTCGAACACCGCCGTAAAGTTGCAAGCCTATCGATCTCTTACAGAATACATTTTGGGGAATGTGCCCAGGAACTATACGATCTGATCCCGCCATCTCCTTTCCATCAAAGGACAAGCAGGCGCACGGCTCAGTACCATCCGTACCTAGTCAATATACCACCCATTCGCACACACCGTTTTGGTTCTACGTTCTTGATGCGTACAGCTAAGGTATGGAACACTTTGCCGTCGTCTGTTTTTCCTAAAGAATACAATCCGGGCCTCTTTAAGGTGAGAGTAAATAGGTTTCTTTTAGATCTTCGTGCTTCATCTTAGACCACATCATCACTTACCATCAGGTGAGATTGTGGTCAAACGAAGTTCTATCCAATTTAAAAAAAAAAATTGTATCTTTTGGAACTATCATGGTTATGAACACGATTCGTATAAAACAGGACTCACAAATTATGGTAAATATTCCATTTTTAGTACCATTAATGTTTTATTTTGTTCACTTTGGCACCCAAGTGAACGTGTAGGTAGGCCTCCTCCGTACTGTGATCGATCTTGTGCCAGTCGGGTCCACGTCCTTCCCGCTGGCTGCATGACATCGTCGCACCATCTTCTCCTCGGCTTGCTTCTCTCGTCTAACATTTCATGGGCACCAGTGAAAGATCCGCTCACTCCAGCGTTCATCTTTATGTGCTCTGGAAATGTGACCCGCCCACTTTTATTTAAGCTTACAGAGCATACTGACTGCATCAGTAACCTTCGTGGTATTTCTTGTTGCTCATTGGAAAAAAGTAACATTTCTTACTATTAAAATATTATCTGGTCAAAGGCCACCTTTGACAACCATATAGTAATGATGGAAGTATGGTGTTGTCCATTGGTTTTTTCTTAAAGTGGATTAGGAGGTTGCTTTTGAAGATATCTTTATGTGACCAATATTTCTTCCATGATATAGCAACTCTTCTATCCCAGTTCATCATCAACTTATGATCCAAATTTCAGCCAAATGGGTTCGGTAGTTTTCGCGTGAATGAGAAACAAAGACGAAATATTTTTTTCCATAGAAACTTTGACACCTCATTCCGACTCAATGGAAACTAATAAATGGGATGGAACCTGTATGTTTTTTTCCAGGCCTCGAACTATATTGATGCAAAGTTTTAGCCTAAGTCGTTCGGTAGTTTTTTCATGTAGGAGTAACAAAAACTAAATCATTATATATAATCTTTGACACTTCATTCCTATCCCATGGGGACTGATTTATAGGACAAAAACTAGCTTTTGTCCCATTTCAAGTCACCATCAACGTATGATCCAAATTTCAGCCAAATCGGTTCAGTAGTTTTGGCGTGAAGGAGAAACAATGACAATATGCATTTTCAAAAGCTTGGTACGTCGGTAAGCTGTCGGATCGGCCCGACAGTTTATGGCGGCTTCAATTTCGAATCTGAGAACGCTATTTTCTAAACTATCAACCTTTAAAACCGTTTCGATAAGGTATCCGAGCTTTATGGTAAATTCGAAATTATTTGCGACGTTTTTAAATAGCCCCCCAGGTCTGCCGATTGCTTGTTTTCCACCTATAAAAAAATAGTCACGTCTCATCATCATCAACATAATTTTCAGTCCGTGTCGACACACTGCTGGGTATAAGCCTCGCTTCGTTTCTACAGTTCTTCCCGATCACGTGATAGTCTGAACCATGTTCGACCCACAAACTTATTGATGTCGTCGACCCATCTCGCTGGTGGACGTCCCCTAGTCACGCCTCAACTCATATTATTTCATTTTATTTAGTTGTTGACGGTGTTAATTTCCAGCTTGTTCACTATAACGTTGTTGTAAATTACAGTGATGAAGAAGAGTCTAGCTCGGATGATTATATGGACGCGGGTGACAGTGATAACGACGCGCTGGCGTCGCCCGCGGCGGCCCGCGCCGACGCGCCCGCACGCCACTCCCGACATGACATGTACTTCAGCGATGACTCCTTCGGATACGACGAGTACTCGGACGACGGTACGTCACATTTTAATTCTAGGGTGGGGAGAATAATAGATCTGCACTGACGTCCCGCATTGGGGTGTATAGTGCATTAACCCCCTTCTAACCTAACCCCAGCCATCTTAACTCCTTGAAGTTACGGAGTAGGACTTTGGTTGGTGGCAGCAGCTTCCCCGTGGATGTTGATGTACATAGTAGCGGTGTTGGTGGAGGATGAGGATTCGATGACCCCTTGCAGACAGACCAGTTCTCAGCCTGGCATCGTTTGTGGCAGTGCAGTGACCTATCACGTGCTCCACAGTATTTTCCTCCCGGACGTCATATTGTTACTACAAATACAAATAATATAAATTTAGTGTCAATTTTTAAATTCTTATAATACAACAGTTATATTTATTACAAAATACAAAAGAAAATAGGTCGTCACTCAGCCGTGTACTACGGTGACATATAGCTACTGTAGCGCTGGTATTATGTGACGCCTTTAGTGCAGGTGACCACCAGAAAATATAAACACGACAAATTATACTATGAATATATAAATCTGAATATAATTTTTTGTGTTTGAGTGGGTCACTGGATGGTTTAGATTCACAATTGGATCCGGTAGGTGGCGCTGTTGTTGAGATCAAAAACGTTGCAGACGAAATTATATGCACAACTAGTTAAAAATAAGTTGTGTCGATTCCAGGTGCAGAATCGTCGGGCAACGAGTCGTGTTCTCGCATGCGCGCGGCCCGCGAGGCGCGACGTCGCGAAGTGCCCGCCGACGCGCGTCCCTCCACCTACAGCAGCGAGGTACCGCGCTGCTGCGTCGTCTGACGCGACATCGTGTCACATCGCGCGACAACTTGCGACTGTCGCGGTGGGGAGGTGCGCCGGAAGCCGCCGATCAGTCGCCCCATGCCCAACACTTGCTGTTTCTAATTTACATTAACATTTTCATCGCTAAAATTTTAATGGAATAATCAAATCACAATCTATCATTGTCGAAATAGGACTGCCGTATTCATATTTAACTTGTTACCACAACGTTTTTAACACTGCTTTTTATTGCCTATAACAATAACAAAAGGTATTTCGTTTATACAAAATATTGTGGTTATCAAACATAAATATTTCAAGAAAATTTCATATTCGATTTGCAAAGTTCATTTGCATTAAATCGTAAAATCTTAAATTATATTTGTTAATGAGAAATTAGGCGTTAGCTCATACATTACTCACATTTTAATACAAAAATCCAAGATTCAATTAAAATCAAATATTATACAAAAAAATACAAAACTGCCACATCCAAAACAGAGAATAAAAAAAAGTAATTCAAATAAGTAATAAAAAAAGTATTTTTTCTGTCATGCTTTACAATAAATGGCGCCCTGCTTGCCAAACTAAGTTTTTGAAAACTTATTTTTACTAATCTTTCTTTGTATCTTAAACAGACCCTTAGTTTCATCCTTTAGCCAGTTAGTTAAGGTATTTTTACAAATTCTTGCGGAAAGATCGTAAATCTGCTACTTCTCATTGGCTAGATTGTAGAGGCGGGAGCTTATTGTTCCATAATGTTTCGCAGCTAGCGCTCTCCGCTTATTTACTTTGATGTCATATTTCGCATGCTTTCGAAGTATTACATAAAGGACAAAAAGCTGCCTGGTGGTAACTACAGAAGTATCAGCATAGAGTTTGGTAGTAGAGTTTATTGGTCATTACTTTTAAAACAGCTCTTTGTGCCAAGCGAAGCATGTGCGTTAGATGCGTTCCTCCTCATGTCGTGGTACAGTATGACAAGAGTAACTGCGCTTGAGCAAAATATACCACTTTATCTAGAGACGTCGCTGATCTAAAATGTTTGAACACGTAGATTAATTTTCACGAAAGTGACACTACAGACTGCAAGTGCACGCCCAATCCAGCGTGTAGTCCAATTGAACACCTAAATATCTTATTTTTGAGGTTTGCGAAATAGGTAGACAGTTATGGCTGTGGCATACAGTAGGGTTACGACACGTATGGGTAACAATACTTATTGCATTTTGAGGTGGCTGTGAAAAATTGATACTAGAGAAGGGTACAAATTTAGTATTGCTGATATTGAGCGTTAGCACATTCTGGCAGAGCCTTTGTCATAATGTTGAGGGCACTCTCAGCGTGTTTCTGGACAATCTCCCAGCTTTCGCCACTTACTAACAATTCTATATTGTCGTCATAAACAAATACTTTACAATTTGGCAAGGGTAGTCTGCATAGATTGTCTATGTAAACGAGATGAAGGGTTGGGCCCAAAACGCTCCCCTGGCGCCAATAGGCTCATGTGAACTTGTGTAGTCATCTATTTTGACTCTCTGGCGAATGAATCATTGTCATCTTAATTACTGATTTAAACGGTTATTTATCACGTATATACCTTTTCTAAATGTTATCTCGACGTTGCGTCTGCCCGCGGCCATGTTGCAACATAGTCGAAACGTCGGGATAACTATTAAAAAAGGTACACACGCGATAAATACCCGTTTAAATCAGTAATTATGTTCAGTGATCGCGAAAGTTTGTAAAATACCATTGTCATCTTATTTAATGATACATCGCTACATATCACCCAATATCTAAACAAAGGGGCGGCGGTCGGAGGATGGTAAGAGTGTAGTTTGCCCACACTAACTTCCGTCTTATTCTTCAACTTACTGTTTCATTCAAGATACAAAATATTTTATAACCTTGTCTAGTTATATTAAATTTGCCTCGTGTTAGTAATTCAGACGAATCACTGATACTTTTCGGTGTCATATAGTCATATAGCCTTCCAGTGTGCCTACTAAAGGGAAGGTAGTGATAGTTCGGATTGTTGACGGCGAATAGTATCAGTAGTTCGGCCAACTGCACTAAAACCGAACTACTGACAGGCAAATTTATAGTTCACCAAATTAGTTTGCTTATTCGAAATGAAACAGTTAGTGGAGAAACAAAATTGATGGCGCTTTTTTTATTGTATATATTTTTATTTATCCATGGACAATTCTTAGCACAGGTACTTAATGCCCATTTTGATAGACAAATTGAACCTATATTTTAGTAAAAGTGATTTTGATAAAATTTTGTAAATAGACAGTGACCACAACGCGTGCGAAACTGCGAACTGAAATACTAGCTGACCCGACCGCAGCTGTCGCAAAAAAAGCGACAGTTTTACATTCGTCTCATTATCTTGAAACCAAAATTTTTGAAGGTTTCACTTCTACCACGTGTGAATTGCAGTCATACTTTTTTTTGAGATTGACATTGTTTTGTTTGTTCGGTTCACTCTCTCTGTATTGATGTGTAATTGTAACTTTTGTGATTATTTCTTTTTGTTGTTTGACATTCTTTGTGAAACGTATTAACTTATTTAGTCCCGATACCAGCTTACACATACATAATTATTGTTAAAGATATATTTTGACACCATCGTAACTTGTTCTTAAAGTAACTACAGTGGAAAATAAATTAAGAATGTTCCCACAAAAAAGCAATTCGTCTATAATTTTCGTTTATTATCGTATGCGTTAAGTTTTGGCCACGACTTTTTATGAATCATATTAGTACATGTCTTTTATTGTATTACATGTTTTATGTGTGTTATGCATAGCTTTAAATGTCCATAACATTCGCTTTTATATATCTTATTAATATTCATCTTTCACTTGTGTTGTTTGTGAGTTATAATAACATAACAAAGGTCTATAACTCTACAGGGTGCTCCGACATATGTATGTTTACCAAAGGACTCATTCTTTCCATGAAAATGAACACATTTTCATATAAATAAAATTGAGAATAATAATTTATACTATATAGAATAATTTTACTTTTATTCAATCAGCTGTTTTTATACTGGGTTTTCCTAAAACTTACTTTACAAAATGTTTAACCATAAGGAACTGTTAAACTGTTCTATGTCGAATTCTTCCGGCCAAGTAATTTTTTCAGTAAAAAACATTGAACTTCACTGAGTCGTCGAACAAATATTGTTCTGTTAGGTTAACATATTTATTTCGGAAAAGCTTTTGTACACGGAATTAATTCCGTTTGAGTTAAACATGAAATACCACTCATATTATCTATTTATGTAATTTTTATGTATGTAATGACGTCATCTTTGCCATCTTTTTCGGACGGTGAGTTAGTGTGGATCTTAAGGTCTTCAGCGCACTTCCCTCAGTATTAGTTAATTATATAAATAAGTTATTTTACACTCTTTACCAGAATTTAAGTCTTAAATTGACACAGAATAAAAAAAAATTGAATGGGTTGCTTGGTGATGGATATAATTTTATATGTTACAATTTACTTTGCACATGAAGTGGATCCCAATTAATTCAAAAACTCTGTAATCAATAGCGAACCAACCAGATGGCTTTAGATTGTTGCAAACAAATTATTCGTTTCGGATAATTATTTTATATACAAGTAGCGCCATCTAGTACAAAAGCATGCAGTAACAAATACTACAATGGTATACTATTCAGGTGGAATCTGAAGAGGAGAGTTCATCGAGCGAATCGGAAGTATCGTCCGCCACAGAAGTGTCAACGGACAGCGAGTTCGCGCGGGAAGAGTCCGTGCCCGCGCCCGCGCCCCCAGCCATCCTCGTCACGGAGCCCACTCCCCCCGCGCCGCCGCCGCATCCGACCGACTACCCCCTCAGTCGCGCCCGCTCCGCCGGCGGGCTTGCAACTAAACGCGCGCTAGAACTCAAACGCAGATACCTACTCGGCGAACCCTCCCCTCCTGCAGTACGAAAATCAGACTCCACCTCGCAAATTGACACAAAATTTGAAGCCTTCCGTTCTAATATCACCGAATTCCAAAAGATGCTGAATCCCGCGCCGTCGCAACCGATAATCGCCCAAGTAGTAGAAGACAAGAAACCCCCGATGCCGGATATAATCAAAAACCTTATGACCGATGCGCCCGTCGACCTACTTACCAAAGCAGACTCCTCAATACTCAAAGGATATATCTCCGAGAAGTCAGAACCTATCTCCGAAGAAAAGAAAGACCCCGAATTGGAATCAGATTCTTTGTCGGACGATTCTTCGCACACGGAAACGGCTCCTAAATCTGTTCCAAGAGTGGAAGTGCACGATGAAGGCGGAGAGTTGATTCAACTCGATAGCCTAATGATGTTGAGTGAAGAAAACGAGAAAGCTTCGGGCACCGCTACGGTGACAGGGCCTACGGTTGTCAACGCGGAGTCGGAGTCATCCGAATCGGGACGTGACGCCACTACTCTAGCCTTGACAGAAACTGAGCTGTCCGACTGGGCGGCGGAGGGCACGCTCGATGATTGTGGATTCGAAAAGGAAGAAAGAAAACGTAGCAAGAACCCGCGCACACTGAGCGGACCAAAACTGATACACGACGCAAAGAACATAGCGGCTGTTGCATCGCACGTGTGCGGCCGCACGAGCCCCGAACCGATCGTCTTCTCAAACGCGCTCGAACACTTCCAGTTCGCCGACGAAGGCGAGCAGGACCCTTCGATCGAAACTCCCTCCACCCCTCGCAACGAAGGCTACATGGAACTCGTCGACGACGAATTTGAATACTGCCCCGGAAACGACCGCTCGATGAACTTCATCGAGAGAAGTTTCTCCGAAACCGTCATGAGACCCCCCAGCCAGGAACTCTCCCTCACCGAAATAGTACACACTATCCCGAAAGAGATAGAGGAGCAGTATTCGGAGAAAGAAGAAAAAGAGAAAGTTAAAAAAACCGAAAACGAAACGGATAGTAATAAATCCTCAAGCGATACCAAAACCACAGAAAAGACTAGCGACAGTACAGTCAGTACAAGCAAACTGAGCGACGACAGGATCACTGACGTGACGTCGGACAGCAAGCTCGAGCTGAACGGACTCGAGCCAAGTATCGAGTCGCTTAGCATCACCGAAGTGTCGCCTCCGTCGCACGCTTTCACGAACAAAACGACGACGGAGTCGGAGTCCTTCGACGACATCTCCCCGCCTCTCATTCCCGACACGCCGACGAGCAAAACGAATAGTATTTTCTCGAACATATCAATACCCCCCTCGGCTTTAGCGTCAGTTTCGGGCGCAAGCTCGATCCGACTTTACTCGCCAGCGATATGTCGATCCGCAAGCGAGACCTTCAATCGATCTACATCGAGAAGCACCGATTCGCCGACGCGCAGCTTCGAGCTATCGATCTCGGTGACTCTCAGCTCGGGCTCCGTGTCGCCCATTAGTCCGGTGCCGCCTCGAGATACAACAGTTAAAGTGCAGGAGATCAAACGCGAACGAGACGAGCAGACCGAAGTCGTCAGAAGACTCGTGCTCGAAAGGCTGGGTAGCGGGCCGCGAGCGCCGAGGAAATCCACGCGCAGGACGCGTATCTCCCACTCCTCAGGTGCTCCTCCTCCCATCCCCCCTCCACCGATTCTTCCAGAACCTCCTACTCCTCCTCCCCCACCCAGACCAGCTCCCCCTCTCTTACCATCCCCAATGCCCGTCACCCCCTCCTTTTCAGACCCAGAACTAGCAAGAGAGAGGCGAAGGAAAAGTATCATAAGGAGCATTTCCAACTACCTCAACCGACATCTAGGACCTCGGCATAAGGTTGGTTTTACGTTTCAATATTTATAAAAGCACTGATTAACAGAGTTCGTGACTGAGTCGAGCGAACGTGCAAGTTGTGTGTAACACCACTTTTTTGACACAAAAATAAATATTAGCCATGGAATTACTATTCCGTGTTTTATGTTGTCTTTTCCTAACGAATTTAAAATTGTTTCTTAATACGATACACCGTATAACTATCCCATGGCTATTACATGTTTATTAGTACGGCCTATGTAAGTCATATGCGTTCATTAGCGATCTGTGTTAATTGAAAGTGATATACAACGCAGCACTTCATTAATTTCAATACATTGTGCACTGAAATACTCAGTCATTGCCAAACTGTGAATATTGTATAATAGTTGCAGAGGGGTTGGTATAATACTATTTTTAATTTTTTTTTTATACTACATGGAGATGGAACAAGCTTATAGTCTATTTGATGTTAAGTAGTAACCATCGCCTATACCAGATAATTGACTTGTAGGTCACGCACGTTAGAAATGTGTCCTACGATGCACTGTCCTGCGTCCATCAACTTGAGGCATACAGTTGTAATGCCTCATGTGCCTGTAATTTCACCGGCAACCATACCCTTCAAACAGAAACACAGCAATGCTGCTTGGCGGCAGAAATAGGTATGGTGGTAGTACTTCCCCGGGCGAGCCCTTTCACAAGGAATTCTAGTACTATTAAAACTAGTTTGGGGTGTCCAATATCCGATCAAAATTACTGGGTTGTGGAAAAAATGGGGTTAGCAACAGTTACGGTGGCGTTAGCGTAACTTGCCTTAAAACCTATGATTTTAAATTAGTTCTATCCCTGATTCCGACCGAGATTAGCGCGAATGTCGTATTCAGAATCATTCACAACGAAACACAATATTTTATAACATTTGGTGGTGCAAGGATCAAGTCGGTCAAACGTTCGACCGACTCGTGACGCGTCGTTTTCGCTCTGTGTACTAAACTTAACTTCTTTACCAATGTATTTTATGATAGTAATGGTATGGTAGTTTATATAACTTGGGTTCAGTCTCGCCAATCTTCAAAAGAAACTGCTAAGAAAAGGTACGCTAGCGCTAGCTAAAGCTTACACAAGCTTTCCCCATTAGCAATTGGAGTTATGTATTAGAGGACACCCTCAATAGACTAACAAGAATAATATTTTCAGTGGGCCTCGGAACCGAACCTGTCGTCGCACGTAAGCAAAGCAATAGATAATGTGTCGTGAGTCGCATGATGTAGCTGTCTCCCTTATCGTACGTTATCTCGCTCTATCATGACGCGATTGCGCTCGCTTGTCGATTGTTTCTGCTTTGTTGATGTTGGATCTTGATTTTAACCTTCTCTGTATGGATGTTTTTATTGTTTTACCCCTATATTCTGGTGTTTATTACTATTATGCATCTTTCAATTGTATTTTTTTATTCAAACAAAAGGCATTTTCCATTTCAATTTATAAAAACATTGGTAAACTTTCTTAGGTTTGTCTCAAGCCGTTACACATTGTACAAGTAATTAAAAAGACATTTTAACTTAAGATTTTAAACCCCCCTAAAAGCGGCGCTTTTGTCACAATCTGAATCATCTTACTAATTTCGACCCTGACGTGACAGAACCCGGTAGCACAATTGGATAGTGCATACGTATCAAGAGGAAGGTTGCGGGTTCAACTCTCGACTAGGCTTAAAATTTTTTGAGATAGTTATAAAATCCTTGGAATTTTCCGTAGTTCGGATAACACTATAAAAATAAAACATTTTAACTTATTTTAACTCACAGCTAAAGTCAGTAAGAACCTATCCAGTTATCTGGTTCCCATAGTATAGTAGAGTGTCTGCTTAGTTTGGGGCTAGATAGCGCTGTGTGAAACATCCATCAATATTTATGTTATTTATCTTAGTGTTTTCTACGAATGAAATGAGGATCCTTTTTATCGATCTAAAAAGGAAAATAGCATTGGTTCTTACACATCTTTGATACGGATTGGTCTTATTTTGGCAACAAAATGTTGTTCAATTCAAATCTTGCCTAAATATATTATATAATATTAAAATTAGAAAAAAGGTTAATATTATAAACACATTTGATTCATTAATAATTAATGAGATTACAAGTAATATGAATAATGAAGCAAATGAATGAGAACATTAAGAACTGCACTAAGTGTGCACTTTTGTACAGTGCTTCATAAATGCTCTCTCCATACCCATCCATCCTTCCTGTTATGACGGACAGACAAACAGGCTTTATGAAATGTCCAGCATCAACATTCCCATACAAACCGTCACATGCATCCTCTCTGTCTGGTCTTAGATAGCATGGGACTTATACAACCTGTTATGTACGACATTTATTTAAAACACACATCCGGAATCGTATTAAATGATTTTAGAGGTGAGTTTAATACATAATTATTCTTGAATATTATATATTATCCAGTAATCGCTAAATTTCCAATTAACAATTTATTTAATAAATCGGTGGCGCCTTTGCTACGATGCCGCTTAGTCAGTTTAACAGGTGACTTACACGATGTATTAATGCGATTTGTTTGCCTATTTGATACAGGCTGTTTCATTGATATTTTAGAAGTTGATATTAAGGTTGTTTGAAAGTTTAATGTTTTTTAAGGTAATGAGTTTGAAAAAAACCTATTTTACAACAGTACTAGCTATTAGCCCTACCCGTGTATGTGTTTATTTAATGACGTACATAACAAAAAATGTTGTATGTATTGGTATGACTGTCGACTGCATTGTTCGTGACTCTGGTTTTGATTAATTGAATGTGCATGATTGATGGGAGAGCTTATTTCTCCGAATAATTCACTGCTGCTTTTTTTTCAACCTATATCATCCCACTGCTGGGTCTCCCCCACTGTCTTCCAAGACTTTCACACTTCAGGTCACTGCTGCTATTAAATAATAATAATTCATTTGTTCTATTTTTTATTTACATAAAAAAGTAATATTAAGTAACTAAGGTTCCAACATAACGCACTACGATTGATTATTGAATTTGTCATGTCATATTAAAAAGCTTAACAGTGGTTTCCCAAGGCCTGTGATTTTACGGATGATTTGCTGGCTGATGTGCAGGAAGTAGCGGGTTCAATTCCCGCTTCGGGACAAATGTTTGCATGATCTACAGATATTTGTTCCGAGTCTGGACGTTTTTCTATATTAAGTATGTATTGACAAAAAATATATAAGTATTTATCAGTTATCTGGTTCCCATTGTACAAGCTCTGCTTTGTTTGGGGCTAGACAGCGCTGTGTGAAATGAAAAGCAATATTTATCATACCACGCACAATGAACGACGCAGACAGGCACGCACCGCACCGAGGCTCTTCCACGGTGCGTGCCCGTCTGTGTGTATCCGAGATTCGATGAAATTTTTGCATTTGCGAAAGAGAAAGTAGAACGTGCCTCGCACCTATGAAGTTACCGATTCGCTGCGGATCCTACATACCACTACAGATGCGTCTGCGACATCCCGGACGTAACACGCCTTGTCGGTGCGGGCTTGTTTGCGTCTGTCTGCAATATCACAGACCGTGGGAAGCTTAAGAACATTAAAGATTGGCCATGCGTAATAAACTAGCACTATCCCTTAATTAGATACTTGAACAGAATTTTGTCTCATGCATGGATCTTTTAAATCCGATTGTAAGAGATAAAACACGGTGTTACTTAACCAAGGACAAGGCGAATAGTAAATGGGGTTAAACTCTACATAGGTATATAATAATTAAACATGAGGAAGGGACTGTTTAGTGGTTAGTCGTATGTCGGTAATTTAGTAGCTTTTTTAATAATTAAATAATAGCAACTGTGATTGATTACACTTATTTTGGGGAGGACCGTACACTGGATGCAGAACAAGGAGCTCAGTATTCGTTACTAGAAGTGGCATGCTGTAGAACACAGCTTGTCTATGCGTATACGGCCCTAAATCAATGTTTAGGGCCGTATACGCATAGACAAGATACCATTCAAAGCTACACAGATAATAGCCACTAGAATCTGTTTTACAAAGAAAGCCCCGCGGCCGTTTGTCTGATGAAAATAAAGTTGAAAATGCATGTTGTCGATCTGAATTGGATATTCACTAGCGCCTACGCCAAGGGACTTATGTCGTGAAGTAGACTGACTGTCGCTTATAACGGTATAACTCAATAACGTTATAAGCAATTTATCCGAGCGCAGATGGAACCTTGTCAAAGTAAATCGAAAATGACGAGTGAATTATCCGACTCTGGCAAAGCCAAAGGGGGTTATACTTTTAGCAGATTATGTCTAGGTATGTATGTTTGTTTGTTTTTATGTACAGTCAACGCCAAAAGTCGCTGACCATTTTCAAACTTCCAAAAGTCCTATACACGTAAAAGATTGAAAGTCGGTGATATGGTATGGCCACATTATTCCGTGATTATTTATGGTTACAAATATCGGTGAACATAATCGGAACAAAAATTACTGAACGCATAAAAACATAACCACCCGCATCTCGGAAACTAAACGTTCTAAGGTAGCGGTATCTTGGGACAAATAGTAGGTATCAATGAGATCTGCATTTCTGATGCCAGCTGTCAAACTTCAAACAGCTGTATCTCGGAAACTAGAATTTCTAGGCTAGCGGTGTCCTGGGACAAATTATAGGTATCAATGAGACCTGCATTTTTGATTACAGTTGTCAAACCTTAAACAGCCGTATCTCGGAAACTAGACGTTCTAGGCTAGAGGTATCTGGAAAGAAATGGTAGGTATCAATTTGATCTACATTTTTGATGACAGCTGTTAAACTTCAAACAGCCGTATCTCGGAAACTAGACGTTTTAGGCTAACGATGTCTCGGGATAAATCGTAAGGACCTCATTGACACCTACCATTTGTCCCAAGATACCGCTAGCCCTAGTTCTAGTTTCAGATATACGGCTGTTTGAAATTTGACAGCTGTCATCAGAAATGCAGATCTAATTGATACCTATTACTCCAAGACACCGCTAGCCTAGAAGGTGTTGTCATAAGATATTACTGTTTGAAGTTTGACAGTTGTCATCAGATATATGCAGATCTTATTGTTATCTACCGTTTGTCCTAAGACACAGCTAGTGGATGGTACTTTTAATGCGTTCAGTAATTATTGTTGCGATTATGTTCACCTATATTTGTAACCTACTACGTTCACTGAATAATGTGGGCATACCAGATCACCGACTTTCAATCTTTTAGGTGTATAGGACTTTTAGAACATTGTAAATGTTCAGCGACTTTTGGCGTTGACTGTACAATCATATTGGCTTTGCCAGAGTCGGATAATAATTCTTTGCTAAGAATATTTCGCTCGAGAATGCCATTTTAGATTTACTTGGCAAGGTTCCATCCCATTCCGATAACGCGTGGATCATACACATTTGTTCATTGGCAACCTATACTTATTTTTGGTCGAAGCGACAGTCTTGAATGCGTAATAAATCGCTCAGGGCTTGAGTTATAATATCACGCCGTATTTATTGCTTTCTGTTTCTCATCTAGGACGATGGGTAAGTCAGAATGTGGCGCTTTTGTACGCTGTGTGTAAGCTTGAGCAATGCAGCAATTCATGCCAACTCTTAGTATTATATTTTACGCCAAAACTCATGGCAGACGGGGCCACCAATAAACATTTGTTTCGTGTAACGTTTGTTTCCTTTTCAATACAATTACTGGTAATTAGTGTTATCGATAAGAATTCGGCGCATCACTAACGGTGACCGGAAGGGCTGCAAGAGCGAGCGAGATAGCAATATAATCGTCGCATGTCCTACAGTTTATGACCCCGTCTGCCAGGAGCGTTGGCATCAATTATAAGAATATTCATTTATTCATACAACGCATAATTCCTAACGATTTTTTTTTCTTTTATGTTATAACGTTCAGTTCTCTCAATATTATACGCCAAAACTCATGGCAGACGGGGCCACCAATAAACATTTGTTTCGTGTAACGTTTGTTTCCTTTTCAATACAATTACTGGTAATTAGTGTTATCGATAAGTATTCGGCGCATCACTAACGGTGCCCGGAAGGGCTGCAAGAGCGAGCGAGATAGCAATATAATCGTCGCATGTCCTACAGTTTATGACCCCGTCTGCCAGGAGCGTTGGCATCAATTATAAGAATATTCATTTATTCATACAACGCATAATTCCTAACGATTTTTTTTTCTTTTATGTTATAGCGTTCAGTTCTCTCATGATTACAGTTAAATAAATAATCGGGAAACAAATGTCTTCCAAAAAATATGAGACGGTATCTTTATGTACAGGGTGTTTGGTAATATACTGACGATATTCAAGTGACGGTTTCTCAAAACATAAAAAGGGACTTCTCGAAAAAAAACCACTAGTTAATTATATTATTAAATTTTAAAGAAAATCAATTAAGTTTAATCCGATATAAAAGTTACGGCCTACATCCTCAATCGACATCCAAAAATAGGGGCATATTTGATATCTCTTTCGGAAATGGCTGTGGGTTTTGGGTTAGAAAGGGACAACAAGCGATATCTCGAGACGTCAACAATACAGTATCTGTGATTAGATGGCAAGCATTATGCAATAGCACAACATAAGTTTGATAAAGTGTTTGTTTTTACATGCCAAAATAAATTTCACATTTCTATGGTAAACATTTCACAAATTTATTTATTATGCTCATCAAAATAATCCCTTTCATTTTTGTGCGTATATTATCAAACACCCTGAATAGTGCGGGTTTCTTATTTAAGTCTTTATTACGTTTATTCTAGATAAATAACCCGTTTAAAATAGGCCATAAACTGTATCAACTGTCACTTTGATATTTGCTGTTACTTTTGACATTTCAGACAATTTCGGTGCTTTTTACTGAGTTTTGTATCAACCCGGACTATTGTCACTAAAAAGTATCAGTAGTTGGCCAACCGGACTAACAACTGAACTACTGATATTGAAGGAAAATATCTTCTTATCCCAGTCCTACTACAAATGACGAGAATTATAACAATATCATAGCAATACAATAGCATATCAATAGGTAGCGGGTTCGATTCCCACTACGGAATCAATATTTGCATGATCTACAGTTTGTTCCGGGTCTGGATGTTTTTCTATATATTATAAGTAAGTATTTACAAAAAAGTATATAAGTATTCTTTCAGTTATCTGGTTCTACAAGTGTTATAGTACAAGCTCAGCTTAGTTTGAGGCTAGATAGCGCTATGTGAAATGTCCAGCTATATTTATTTATTTTGTAATAAAGAAAATAGAAATTGAGTAGTTATTATTCGATCTTGCGATCTTACTATGCCATCTGTGTGTTCCAGCAAGAGCCGGTTCTACGGACAGTTAATAGTGCGCACAAGTCGACCGGCGCCCTTCAACAGGAGCCACCCCCAGTGCCCCCGCCTCCCGCCTGCTACTCCCCCCCTGCCAAGCCGAGACCGCACTCATCTAGAGTACCTGGTATGTTATAATACGAAATCAAACTAAAATAAGAATGTTGATACAGGCTTATTGTACTAATTTCAATATGAAAGAAAGAAAAATATTTATTTTGTGTCCATTTTTACACTATATGACAGTTGTTGCCGTCGAGAGGTACATATATATACATTTCCAGCATAAGCTGACCTCGGATTATGTAAAATTTCCGTACAATAATGTACAATAAGAAATCAGCTTATACTGAAAGCTGTGTGTACATCGACAATTGATTGATAATTGCGCGTGCTCATCAGCGGCTTGGCATGGTAAAGGATTTTGGTATGCGGAATTGATTTTGAATCTTATTTAACTATCTTAGTACTCACATTTCACACACAGCACAAGGAGACCGCGGGATGCAGCGGCAGACTGTGACACGCCGTGGCTTACCGAAATGTGAGTGCTGTGTGTGTTAGAATAAGATTTGAATTCATTTCCGCGTTCAAAATCCTTTACCATGCCGTGCCGCTGATGAGCACGCACCATTATCCATCAATTGTTTATGTACACACGTTTCTAGTATAAGCTGACTTCTTATTGTACTGAAAGTCTACATAATGCGAGGTCAGCTTATGCTGGAAATTTATAGGCGTGCGTACCAATGTGGATGCACTATAATATTAAACTGTACTTCGACGGCAACAACTAAAATATTATAAAATATAGTTCAGATTCGAATACACTGCAGACTTCACGGAAGTAAACAGTTATGAGGCAGTGTTCTTACAGTTACATTGCCATATAAACTGCTATAAAATGTAACTTTGGCAGTTTGTTGCTCTGACAAAGTATCGAAAACGCCGTGTAAACTTTTGACTCGCGTTAAAAGTTTTAAAATGTGTTAGCGCACGAATTTTTGTCGCTTGAAAACCCAGTAGACCATTTTCACTCGATAAATTTTAGTTTACGATTCCTTCGCTATTTTCAACAACTTAGGGAGTTTATATTTTATACTACGTTTTAAAACTACTGAATTTGTTAAACAATTAATATGGAGGTGAAATTAACTCTGATCTTCAAGTGATTACATTCGTCCATAGCATTATGTACACCGCCATTATTCATAATTTTTGTTTCCATCGTGTACCATATTCATAAAGAATATGGCTGCAATTTCCGCATGAATTATTTAATGTGCTACCGGTTAAAGGTGTGTTCTAATCTTGATGCTTCTACACGTTCGTCCAATTTTCCACATTCATTTCCGAACGTTTGTCCGAGCATGTTATTAATATTATTGTGCTTCCAAACACGAGTTCAACGTCACCAGTTTGTTTTGTTATGTACGACATTAATTTAAAACACGTATGCAGAATCGTATGAACTGATTTTAGAGGTAATAACCATCTTCACGATTAAAATTCTTGTGTAATTCATAAATCATATTAGTGTATAAATCTTATTTAGGCATTAAATAAGATTAGGCATCGTTGCGCAAGTCACCCATAATCAAGTAATTTTTAAGAATATTTATCCAGTAATCGATAAATTTCCAACAAACAATTTTTAACGTAAATCGGCGGCGTCTTTGCGACGATGCCGCTTAGTCAGATTAACAGGTACCTACTTACATGATGAATATGATTGGTTGAGCTATTTTATACAGGCTGTTTCATTGATATTTTAGGACTTGATATTAAGGTAGTTTGATTTTTTTGTTAAGTTTTGAAATAAACCTATTTTACAACAATACTAGACACTAGCCTTACCCGTGTTTTCATTTGATGTTGTACGTAACAAAATACGTAGTATACATACTATTGTTGAAAACTGAGAACATATTCCAACTTGCACGATTTTGAAGACTGGGCGAGTGTCTCAGTTGGATATTGGTGTAGAATCAGCAAGAATGAGAGCCCACCGTTACCGCCATTCATACCACAATAACACATACATTGACTAACAAGCTGGCGTTCCCTGCGACACGGAAGAGCGCGACGCCATGCAGCTATGGTTCGAGGCACGGTGGGCGCGCCTCGTCGCACAACGACGCTTGCGCGACGAACCGAACGACGAGCCGGCGCGGCGGCTGCATCGCCTGGAACGGAGACTTGCACGCCCTCTGTCTGGTGACTACACTAATACATTTATAAAAACAGCAACGTGCACGCTATATAATCTAAAACCGAGTAGGTAGCAGTTCAGCACGATCGGTTTCCCAAGTTTGACGACCTCCGTGGCGCAGTAGACGAAGTATGTATTTACAAAAAAAAAAAGAAATTAGCAAAAATGCGAAGTCTAAAGGTGCTCCCACACAACAGTTTTGAAACTTTACATAACAATAGCTGACCAATCCGCAGCTTCGCACGCGTAGTTTTTCAATAAAACATTACCCTCCTTCTGCGCAGTTGGGGAAAAAGTAGCCTATGTCACCCGTGGATAGTGTAGCTTCCCAACGGTGAAAGAATTGTTTAAATCGGTCTAGTAATTCGGAGCCTATTCTATGCAAACAAAATAACAATCAAATCTTTCCTCTTGTTCACTTACATTTGGACAAATGTACCATGCTAAGTAACAACTGTGGGGATGACCTTAACATAGTATTTGTGTTTGTCCCCTACTAACGTTTTCTTGTAGTAGAAGAAGGTTCCTATATCCGTCGGGAACCGAATATGACTCGTGGCTCCTTAATAAAGTGTCAAAATAGTGTCAAACTTTTGACACGTTTTCAAGGACAACTAGTCGTAGCTGGTTACCGACGGATAAAGGAACCCGCCATAAACCCTAAAAAATAAAAATAAAAAAATTACTCCAACATTTATAATTTTGAAATATGTTTCTGACCTGTTAAAATTCCATCATGTAGACGAGAAACGACTTTAATATGACTTTTTATGAGCACATTGTCTAAAATATTTACTGTTTTCACCAAATAAAGGATTATTGCTGAACTAAGTATCTGCTAGTTGACGATTTGTGCATCTTGTCTAATGTTCATGCTTTACCATCATATACGTATTTTTCTTATTCACTGTCACTCATTCATGCCGAACGCTGAACCGAAATAAGGTGATACAAACCAATCAGTGCAGTGCACATTCCCTAGACAATTAAATAGTAGAAATTTCTATACATGTGCTTATCGATTTAGTTCGACATATTATTGTCGGCAAATCAATAAACTTTAATTCATAAATAACTAAGTATTCATCATTTTCACTTGTTTAAAATTTCATTAAAAAAGTGTTATTTCGAGTTATTATTTTATGTGATTTATAAATGAAAGTATGCAATTTTATTGATTTGCTGGCTATATTAGGTCGTAACTAATTAGATGCGCATATGTACATTTGTACTGTTCAGTTATCTAGTGAATGTGCCATGATTGTTTGTATATGAATCAAACCACCTTAACTTAAAAAAACAACATGATAGTTTATACTCGTATCTAACTAGCGACTCGCTCAGGCATCGCACAGATTACTTTGATGTATCTTAAGCTGGCCATACATGGACACGCGACTCCACAAGATTCCACGTCAATACTCCCAAGTCTCGAAAAACCGTCCGTGCGTGTGAAATCTCAAGCGGATTAAGAAATCCAAGACTCCACGCCGCGCGCGCCAGTCTGTGGCCGATACAACACTCCAATAAATCCAATTCACGCTCATTTGGCAGCGCGCAGCACTCGAAGTACCTAGGTCGGATATAAGTTTTTTTTTTTATAGTTTTGAATTTTTTGCACAAAGCTACCAAATAAAACTCAAAGGGTATTTAAGACTCACTCGGGTATATTTGGGATCGCGGCAGTGGAGTCTTCGTGTGTCTGCTCGTTTTTTAACACGCGCGCCGCCAGACTCCACGAGACGCGGAGTGATGGAATCGGCGTCCTCTTATATGGTCATCTTTAAGTTTTAGCCACCGTTAGCAATTTAAGCGCCTGAAAATATATTTCTTCACGACTTGATTACAAAACATTTCTATACTTTTTATAAATATTATATACGAATAAAACTTCCGTAAGAAATTATCTAAATTATAGTGAAAACCGTATCAAAATCAGTTGCGTTGTTTAGAAGATTTGAGCGCACAAACTCAGGGCACAAGCTCGAAGTAGCGGCAGGTCGTTCCGGCAGAAAGGTTCTCGAGTGGAGCATAATCGTATTTAGTGCCTAAGTAGGTATGTATAGGAGAGTTGTCAAATCATACAAACACGTCAAATTTAAACATGTTTAGTCGCCAATTTCGTTTAGGGATACAAGCCGGACTCAGGCCGACTTGTGCAAGTCGATAAATATGATTTAAAGAGTTGTCAAATCATAAAAATATTTAGCCGCTAAATACGTTTAGGGATCATTGTGCAAGCCGGACTTAGTATTATAATGAACTAAAGGTTATTAGTTTATGGGCGAATTGCGCAACGATGAAAATTAAACGTATTTAATGTCTAAGTATGTTTAGGTGAGTTGTCTAATCATACAAACACGTCAAGTCTAAACATGTTTAGTCGCTAATTTCATTTAGGGATCGTTATTCAAGCAGGACTTAGTATTATAATTAACTAAAAGTTAGTGATTTAAGTATTATAAAATACTGTGTGATAGTATTGGGTATTATTGATAAATGTTGTCTATTATTTCAGCGGAGCAACAGGCAGCGACAGTGGCCGAGCTGGTTCAAGTGTCAGCGCAACGAGATGCTCACCTTGCGCTCATGGAGGCTAACAGGTACCTCACATTATCATCCGCAATCTGACTTTACTCACTAGTGGGTGTACGCCGGTCTTATTTTGTGCTATCCACAAACTTCTTCAGCTAGTCATTAATAGTAGATTATTAAACGTCACTGGCACTATATTGAATCCCGAGCGTAACGAGGGTTTCTAGAATTAACTCACGAGAGGAGCGAGGGAGTTACTAGAATCCTGAGTGTAGATAGGGATATAAGCACGCCCAAGATGCAGATAGCTTTATCCACGAGGAGAATACTCTACTTTTCACACTTTTTGCAATTTTATACATATTTTATCATTGATACAGCGTTTTACGCCATTAGCATTATAAGATACTTAAGGCTTATGAAGACATAAAAAAACATAATAAATGTTTAACGTTCTGAACAGAGGCTAGTTCGATTAACGAATAAGTTCTTATGGTGTGAGACTCATTGGTTCTAATTTTAATACAAATGAGGTTCCAAATTCAATTCATATTGTGACCGCGCGGGCATAATAAAATTCAGTACAACTTTACTCCCGGCTCAGTCACCTGCTTTCGGTGAGGTTTACATGACATATAATTTGACATTGTCGAGCTGGTGGTATGAAAAATTATTTTCACACCACCTGCTCAACAATGATCAATTTGATTAAATCCCTACGGCTGAGCCGGGAGTAAATATATACTGAATTTAATATTTGGAACCTCATCAGTATTAAAATTTGAATCAAAGAGACCCACACAATAAGAACTTATTCGTAAATCGAACTAGCTTTTGCACAGAATGCACCGATCTAGATTTGGTTATTATTGTCTCGCAGAAAGTGTGAAGAGTAGAGTATTCTCCTCATGGATAAAACTGTCTGCATCTTAGACGTGCTAATATCCCTCTCTGCACTCAGGATTCTAGTTACTCCCTCTTTCCGCTCGTGAGTTAACTCTAGAATCCTTCCTTGCGTTCGGGATTCAATAGAGCGCCCATGACGCAAAACACTGCTATTTCTACTCGTTTAATAATCTACTATTATTACAAATAGTTCTAATAAACATTATATAGACATCAGCTTCAGAAAAAATGTATTGAAATCAGTAAGCGATCATGTTCTTCATAATTCAGTGAAAATCGGTGAACTAATAAAACGCGATTGCGCGATCATCCCTAGTTCGCGCGATCTTTGTTCGCACGGTAATTGAAAATATCGTTTTATTTGTATTTATAAAATTTAAAACTGTTTTCAGGCGTCGAAGCGCGGCCAGTAGCGGCGACTAGTCTGTGCCATCACACATGGAGCCACCTTCATATCACAGTACCCTTTGCGATTATTATAAAATAACGGTAAAATGTAGGTTGTAACAGCGATATAACGGTACGTGATAATTCCCGTATTTACAAAGACTTAAATCAACAGTTTTCTCAGTAAAAGATAGTTCGGTTTAATCGACGGCCGGTGGTCGTGTTCAAATGTTAAACACGCTTTATTTTTTAACACCAGTTTTTTAAATTTAAAGTTTGGGCGTCTTGCCAGAAACAAGATGGCCGCTGGTATTTAACCAAATAAGCTGTAATTAGAGAGATAATACGCATGTATTATAATATAATTTGAACATGACCACACACCAGAATTAGATTTAACTGTTAAAGATTTGACATGTTTTAAATTAGCCTTGTCAATTTAATCATTTGAGAGACACCAATTAAGTTAAGCGTATATTATTTAAGAGCTCCTTTTAATGATGTAAAAGCAACAATGCAGAAACCACTCTTACTTTAAGTACCTTATTTGTGAATAACACCGAGGAAGGCCACATTATCGGGATTCGGCAAATATTCGTGTTATATATTCTGTCAAATCGTAGATATAAATGTAGAAAAAGAACGAACATTAATATATTTATATTAGATATATATTCTATACAATTTATTTAATATAATTATAATATTATTATAACATACTTTAGTTTTATATAATATTAGTTTTAGGTATATATATTTATTTATGTTCTTGTACACTCACCTACCTTTAAAATCATCTCTTTCTAGCCTCAAAGGCTTGCTGGAAGAAAACTTTTAGGGTTAAGCTCGCCTTTGTACATTTCCTCTTTTTTTTGTATTTTTTAAATATATTTTCCTGTGTACAATAAAGAATAAAGAACATTCGCCGAATACCGGTAACTTGCTCGCGGCATATGGGTCATATTAAACGTATTGATTTCAAGCACATCAGATATGCATTGTCCCTCAAACTGTAAATGTGAGTCTTTCGGGAATATCAGGATTCGATGAATGTTCGTGCTGTGTGAATCTTGCATGTGTCAACGCGAACCTTCACCGAATCCCAATAGTGTGGCGGCAGAGTAAGACTGGATGTGCCAGTTTTTTGCGAGGGAGGTATAAATCCACCACAACACACTCTAATACACTCTGCTGAGGAATCTTACGCCCGAACTCTATACTCTATCTTTCTCTGCTTGACCCTTATTTTTTTTCTTTTACAACCTCCGTGGCTCAGTAGCGATCTACGGATAATTGTTCTGGTTCTGGGTGTTTTTCAGTATACTATAAGTATGTATTTACAAAAAAATAGTCTATAAGTGTTCTGTCAGTTATCTGGTTCCTATAGTACAAGCTTTGCTTAATTTGGGGCTAGATAGCGCTGTGTGAAATATCCAGCATTTTTTTATCAGCAATCATAATGTTACATAATATATGTATATTGCTGTGTGCTCTAATTTTGCGCGCAGAATCATATCGCTGGTAAAGTAAATAGATAGAATATAGATTTCGGCCGTTAACAAATGTTATTGGAGTTGGTCTCGCTTTCTCGCATAGCGATCGATTATCGTTTTTGTATGATTTTCAAGTTGCGCACACCATTATCACTTGTCAAATTCTCTTCTACTTCTTGAGCCAACAAACTGTTACAGTTTATGATTACAAAGTAATGAAGCTTTACGTAGTTATACTCTATGGGGATTTTCAGGAATGTCACAAAATTAACTAGGCCCAAGGGTGGTACACACAGGTCACAGGTTTTAGTTTACACATTTGTGTACATTTTGTGTGACCGTGTGTAAAATTATGTAAATCCTTTATTTGCTGTAATTTGTGTTTGTAAAGCTGTGGATTTTTAAAGAAAATAATATAAATACAATTTTTGGGATGGTTTTAAAAGACTTAATGTGTACAAAAAAAAAATCTACACACAGTCGTGACAAATAGATAGCTATTATTAGAAATTTGGTGATTGACCATGATAGCAAGAAGTCCTTTCTGTGTGACTGACTGACGTGACTGTGTGTACCACGCTTAAGATGGGCCATAACGGTGTGCTAGAAATGCCAAATGTTATTTGAAAAAAATATATATATATTTACTGTATAGTTGTATTTTGAATGTAAATTGTAGCTATAGATGTTTTTTGTAACATATTATTCAAGCTTATTGAATATAAAAATAACTTCAAATGTTGATGAGGACTCAGAGATTAAGTCGTGATGTTTTAGATTACCGTACTCGACATCAAGTTTATTGAAAAGTATCGGAGATACTGCATTAAGCTTTTTCAATTTTTTTCTTTAAAAACGGCGCGATCCAAATCACACCAAACACCGGCGACTTGAAACATCAAAACGGTCTTGAAGTATCTTTTTTGAATAAATTCAATAGTTCAGTCATTCAGTAAGATATATAATATATTTTTAAATAAAAAGTAACAGAATTTATTTCTCGGATCCTAGACTAAACAGACGAGAGGTTAATGAAAAATTATCATTAATTCAGATTCCGAAAATCGCACGAGGTCGCGCATGCGAGAACAGTCTGCTGAACGCTAAATATTGCTTGTGAGGTATAAATTGCTCGCTCAGGATTTCACGTGATTGCCTCAACACCCAAATCGTGATCCATCGTGATGTTATTCTAACCCCCTCCCCTCCTATTTGAACCTCACGTGATTAAAGGAAACCCCTTTGTCATTTAACTCTATCGTTCTGTAGAGATAAACTTTTCTAGGGCGGTTTTAAATTCAAAACTTAGCGTTTAGAGTTTAGCGTCTAGGTAAGCTAAATAATGAGTTTACCCAATACCCCCCACTTAAAAGGCCTGGTTTCAATTTACTCTAGTATAATAACAGCCGTCAACAATAATATGTCTTAGTTAAAATCAATAATATGTAGCATAGACTCTATTTTAATAACGAATTATATTAACTTATTTAGCAAATTATTCTCACTGCAACTTTTAACATGTAACTTATTATTTAGATATTTTATTGTATTCCTAATATACGTATGACTATGGCATTAGGCTTTGCGTTCAAGAAATAGTTTTTTATAGTAGATGGCTTTTTCTTGAATGTATTGATAAAAGTTCTGGTGCAGATAAAAATAGCTTTCCGATCCGCGTCAATTGATCTGAAGATTAAAAACGTATATAAATAACTTATCTGGCCTGCTGATGATATTTAGACCCGTATAATTTAACTCAAAGTCGAGACTGGAATCGAAGATTTACGACAGTTTTTTCATAAAAACTTTCAGTCTCGATTGATGTTTAGGCGTAGTTTTAAAATATGGGCCTTATATTGGACAGTCCCGTTCAGTTCTAGTTTGGTACCTGTAGCGCTGAGTTAGAATTTAGTTCTCGGGGTCAAATGCGTTCGTGGCACTGTTAATAGTTTTTGATAGTCATTTATGACATTATTAATGCATTAGTCGGTCAGGCTGACCGCACATTGGCTACTAACGCATGAGCGACTAACGGATTCCTATATCCTTCGGTAACCAGCTACGACTCGTTTCTCCTTGAAAACGTGCTAAAAGTTTGATACTAGTTCCACACTTTTTCAAGGAGATACGAGTCGTAGCTGGTTACCGACGGATACAGGAATCCGCCTTAAGGCGGTGTCCTAATAGCACGCGATTGCACTATCATCGCTAGTTCGCGCGAACGCGCGACCAAACATACTGATGCCGAACAGTCACGTGAACGCTATTGCATCGCGCCGCATGCGTGTCACGTTCTATTAGGACACCCGATTCTTGTGATCGCACGAACGTGCGCTAATCGCATCACTTATTCGCGCGATCACATTCAATTAGGACACCGCCTTAGATTGCGCGATTAAGAAGTGGTAAACGCGAATAGCGGTATCTCAACAGTTGCTCGGGATTCTCCATAGTACCTAGTTTACGCGTCGGCAAGACGGCCGCAGCGAGCGTATACAACCGTTTGAACCGTAACAAAAGTATGTATAGCTCGCGTGATAGTAGCCAATATGCGGTCAGCGTTAGAATTTAGTTTTCATATTATTTAGAGTCTGTATAATATACTAGTAGTATTTTCTACTCTAATCACAAAGCTTGCGTCCCACACAAATCATAATCAATTTTATTTTAGCATACTTAGTATGTAAGACATAGAGTGTACATTTTAATATATATTTTTATATGCAATGGCGGCTTATAGGGTTAAGGCTGGGGTGGTTCAAGTATTTGTTTACGGAAAGTATAATGACCTTGTTCTAATTATTAATGTGGTTACAATCTACTCTAAAATATTTTGTAACCATAAAAGCAATACGTGTATCGAATTATATTTTCCGTAGGTGCAAATTCAACCGTGTGAACGGAACTAGGTAGATTTTTTAAAATTAAATATTGTTTATTTAGTAAATAATTAAATTGAGATTTAGTTTTACAACCAGTTTTAGTTTGTCTAGTTGGATAGAACATATTAATAATTTGGCACTGATTAATAATTTTTAACAAACCAATGTCTTTTATAGGATAAACATAATGCTTAAAAGTTGTTAAGTTCACAAACAAAACACTCACATTTGGCGAAAAAACAACCACAACGCGTTCTGGAATTTTAAAACATAATTTCCACAACTGTTTGCGAATATTATGAAAGCCAAGATGCGAATTTCGTTTTATGGTCCATTTGCATTAAGAGCCCATATTACCTTGTCCAGCTGTCTCATTCAATCTATATGAAAATACGTGCAGTGCGAGAAGGGCAAAGAAGAAAAAATGTATAAAATCGAAACACGTAGCACTTGCTTCAAATAAATATCAATTACTTAACTATGCAAGTTTCAAGATCTCATTTATAGTATTTATTGAATACCTACTACGGGGTTTTTGTAAGTTTTGCACGTGACTTAATTTTTTTTTGTAGAGACAATTTTAAGGAATCGTGATTTTACTTAACATAGTACTTAGCATATCCTCAACGTTTACATATATTTATAAGAAAGTAAATTATACAGTACTACTGATAAAAATATAGGATCAAATGTAGCTTTCTGAGGTAGTATGGACCCTTAACCGTAATGTACCATATCCAATGAAGTCAGGCCTTAGTACACCAGATAAGCAAAGCTGGATACTTTTCATTTGTATTGTAGTGAATAACTACAATGTAAAAATAGTAAAATGAAAAAATAACGCGTTGTGACTATTTTTATCTACTTTTGGTCTTTAAGTCTAACATATTTAATATCATTGAAAGCAGTTATTCCGTTTTGCAATGAAATATCGGGACGAAAACAAACAATTTTTTATTTGATTGTATACATTATCACACTGTCCATCAAATTGGAAGCCTCGCCATGCAATTTGGTGGTTTCAACTATGCCAAAAAATTGTGAAATAGTGATAAATAGTGCTGCAAAGCAGAGACACAGTTTTTTGTTATATCACGATCCGTGCAGCCGTTCTTGGTAACTTGACGTCAAGTTAGAACACTCAATGAATGACCTAAATATCTTCTCATCAGCGTCACTATTTCTCTGCTTTGCGTCACTATTTATCACTATTTGAGCAGAGTTTTTTGCCATAGTTGAAACCACCAAATTCTATGGTGAGGCTTCCAACTTGTCAATAAATACAAGATTTATATCTACTTATCACAATTGAACAAGTAACTATTTTTCTACTACATAGATAAATATAATTGCAAGTTGTTCCCAAAATTCCACATTTTATTTAATTTAAAATATAGACATTTAACATTTCTCAGCACAGATTCTGAGCAAAGTGTAATGCAATTGAATATTGGTTGCTCTTGTAAATATGCTTTTAATGTCTGTTCCGTTGACCGAACATAACAGCTAGAGAAACTCAACCTTTCTGCGCAATCGGGTAAAATGTCTTGGAATTTTTCGATTTCGTTCGAAAAATGAGCTACTTAAATGATTTCATTGCATTATGACATTTGTACTTTTGTTCCAAAATATATGTAGGTAAGCTTGGAATTTTCGGGACAATCCAAATAGTTTTGGGGAATAATAGCGTTATATAAGAACATCTACATACATCTAACTGTTCTGATTTGTTTTTTTAAGTTTGCCGTTTGGTATTTGAATACCTTTGCAAAAAATACCAGATCTTTAAGTTACCTCTCTTGACATCAAGCTTGACATTAATCACGGATTAATGTTAGGTTGGTTTTATACGTATTTTTTAAGCTTTAATTTCTAAATAATTCATCATAAACTTTATTATTTATAATACAGGGTGTTTGGTAATATACTGACGATATTCAAGCGACGGTTTCTCAAAACATAAAAAAAGATTTCTCGAAAAAAAAACTACTAGTTATATTATCAAATTTTAAAGAAAATCGACTAAGTTTAGCTTACTGCCTACTCTTGCAATCGACATCCAAAAATATAGGCCGAATCCACAAAAGCGTAGATTTGCAGAGATGAGAAAACCATGCGAAAATGACTAATAGCATATCGATATTCCGACATCTCTCCGCTCAGCTTTAGTGAAAATGGTTAAGCGGCGATGTCTTATTTACATAAGTTTCTGTAAAGATCAAGATTGGACCTGCGCTGATATAGATATGCTAGGCGCTGAATCTGATACATTTACTTTTGTCAGTAGACACATGGATGTGTGAGGTGGTTAGACCACTTAGTGGTTACCGGTACTGCTCTGCCATCTATATGTCGAGTATGGGTAGAGCATGGTATACAGTGGTCTGACCATTTCCCACTTTTCATGTAATTCGACTTAGGTAGAGTACATTCTAAGAGCTGTTTTGACTTAAATCCATTACCTAATAATGTTGTATGGGGAGAGCGTACTGAAAGTCAAATTGTACACTATCGGCAGCTCTGTAATGCTAGACTAAGAGAAATTGACTTTCCGGTACAGCTCACTCATTGTTGTGACGGAATGTGTGCAGAACATAATATTTTATTAAGAACTATGTATTTTGACATTATAACCATCCTGTCTGAAGCCGCAATAGGTTCTTATGAGCGAGGGAGGCAACGGAGGAGAGGTGGTTATGTTGCCGGGTGGAATAAACATGTAGCAACGTTTCACAGAGAGGCCAAGCTGAAATTTTTGGCATGGGTTGATGCTGGTAAACCAAAGAGTGGTCGATGCTATGAAGATATGCGTGAGAGCAGGAGATCCTTTAAGAAACAACTTAAGTGGTGTCAGGACCAACAAGAACAGATTAAAATTGATATTCTTGCTTCTCATCATACCGCAAAAGATTTTAAAGGATTTTGTGTTAGTTTTTAAGGATTATATGTTATTTATGGATGTATTTTATCTGAATTAAATAAATTAATAAATAAATAAGTAGCAAATCTACGCTTTAGAGGATTACGGCCTTCATTTTTGGATGTCGATTGCAAGAGTAGGCAGTAAGTTTTATATCGAATTAATCACCTATACTTAGTCGATTTTATTTAAAATTTGATAATATAACTAGTAGTTTTTTTCGAGAAGTCTGTTTTTTATGTTTTGAGGAACCGTCACTTGAATATCGTCAGTATGTTACCAAACACCCTGTATATGTATTTTGTTAATGACGCATGTTTTTGCACTTACCCGTACTGTTAATTTTTATCTTACTGCAAGAATGAGCGGTCGGTACCTAAACCGTTATTAAAAACGTTGGTTCTACTATGCCTAGGGTATATCTTTGGTTTAAACTTTCTCCTTATAACACCTAAATCAATTTAAACTGCAAAAACCTCACTTTTCCTCATAATATCAGAAAGGTATAGTCAACCCAGCGCTTCGAATAACGCGGATAATATTTAGTTTCATATTATATGTACGAGTATTAGCCAAATATATTCTTACTATTTCTTGTTATGCTTTTCACTGTAATATTAGTTTAGCTTCAATGATAAGTCAATGTATAATGTTTGAGATTAAACCCAATGCAAGGTTCTACAATGCGATGTAGGCACCTCTTTTGTATGCGTAGATAATTTCAAGGACTAATACAAAATATGATGTTCAAATGGTCTTTTATTATAAATAATTACCAGATTTACATCCTCAGGGCGACTTGCGCAACGATGCCTAAACGTATTTAGTGGCTAAATATGATTTAAGGGGTTGTCAAATCATACAAATAAGTCAAATTTGAACATGTTTAGTAGCTAAGTACGTTTAGGGATCGTTGTGCAAGCCGGCTTTAGTTTTACTAAAAGTCAATTTATGCTATGCTCCTTTTTAAATTTAATCATGCAAACTTTTGCCCCGCCGCGGAAATCGAACCCGCACTTTGCGCCTCGGCCGATACTCGCCCGCCGCGCCAAAAAGGTCACCAGAAAAGGTTTCTATCATTTGTTCTGACTAACTTTGTGGTAAAAGGTAAAAAGGAGAGGTATTATGGTAACTAGTTTCGTTTAGGCTAAATAGCTGATGATGATAATATAGCAGGCACTTAAAACTCAAATTCTACTACTAGGAACCTACTACAGCTGTCGGCTGCAAAGTTTTGTCATTGAGCAACTCAAAAACTTCAAACAGTTTCCCTGTTGGTAGATGGAACTAACGGCCCTGACTGACGTTACAAGAGCGTAGCACGATTGGCAGTTTATCCTCCTATCAAGAGGAAGGTTGCGGGTTCAAGTCCCGTCCGGCCGGAAAGTTTATGAGATTGTTTTAAAAATCTCTTATATTTTTTTTTATGCATTTTTGTTATTCTTACGACATCTTGCTGGTTAGGCGGTAAGTGCATTTACGGAGCAGTCGAGTTAACAATGGTCTACTTACAGAGCATATTTGATGAAAAAGAATAATTATTAATCGAGCGAAGTGTAAGCAATAATAATAATTATTTGGTCTAATCAACGTGACGATTATTTAATAACTAAATCTACTTGGGCAAATCGGCGTTGTATGTATGTATGTTTGTTTGTCCGAGAATAACTTTTGAAGCGTTTATCCAATCATCATGAAATTTAATACATAGGTAGATAGTGATGCAGGTGTGACAGTAGTGTAATACAGGTGTATTTTCGAATTAATGATGATCTACTACTTTATTACATTTCAGCGCACTTCACTGTACAAAATTGAATATTTTGTGTGAAAAACAGGTATTTTCGAATTAATGATGATGATAGTATTTTTTAAACTTTCGTGATCAATACATAATTACTGATTTAAACGGGTATTTATCGCCATATTGATTTAAACGATTACAAATAAAAAAGGTACGTACATACGTGATAAATACCCGTTCATAAATCAGTAATAATGATGATGATTCTTAGAAAAATCTATTTATTTGAACCTACAAGGGTACTCAAAGTAATTCCGACCTGTAGATAGGTACCTGTTTGAAATCATGGTCACTGTTTTATAACCTATAAGAGGCTAATTTGAGTTTTTCTTTCGATCCAATTATCTCATAAAATACGGAACCGATTTCGGTGAAACTTTGTAATTAACTTTTCCTCGACTACGGCAGTATTTTGAGTATGGTTCTTCTAAATTTCTTCGTGATGGAGATATAAGTGAAACTTCCATCTTGACTAAAATCCATTTATTTCTGAATAGAAATGTATTTAGAAATAAATGGATTTTAGTCAAAAAACATTACATAAAAATAAAATACACTACAAATTCGTAACTAAACAACTGCAAAAGGCTGAGCTATTGACGGATTCTCCAAGGTGTACAGATGCTGGTATATAGAAGGGCGGTACAGCCTGATGTTACTTTGAGTCAACCCCATTTATTTCGGAATACAAGCCATAACAAAAAATGTAATCCACTACAAATTAACTACAAAACCTTTAGCTATTGACGGATTCTCCAAGGTGTCCAGATGCTGGGATCCAGCCGGGCGGTACAACCTGATTTCTGGCTGTACGGACCTAGATAAATGCTCATAACTTTTGAATTGTTGAACTATAAATTCAGGGAATATAATTTTCGGGAACTATAAAATTTTAGCTATAAGTTGACATGGAAACCACATCCCTAGCGAGCGGGCCCAACATTCTAATTTCAATTTTTATGGGAGACTCGCTAGATCTCAGTTCGGGGCGAACCACTAGTAATAATAATAATGCCATGTATTTCCCACAACCACAGAATACAAATAACATTTTTATTTCTATAAAAATAATCAAATACATAATTAATTTAAATTATGCAAATCCAATTTATTATTAGTAACTAGCTGACCCGCCCGCGTCTTCGTACGCGTGGTTTGCCAATTAAACATTACCCTCCTTCTGTGCAGTCGCGTAAAGTGTATCCTATGTCTCAAGTCCATTTATAATCTATCTAGGTACATAGGTACCAAATACGTCGTAAAAAATTAAGTCGTGAAAAGGTAACAAACAGACAGAGAGAGTTACTTTCAAATCGGCTACTACTTACTAGGCTATTCAAGACTGAATATTGGGGAAGTTGAAGTACATGTTGAAAGCATCATCTGCAGGTACCCACATATTTGCTTATTCATTAATGTCAATTAAATGTCACTATTTACCCATATTATATAGTCAGGTATGCAATACACCACAAACACATAGGCTACTTTTTGTTGACAAACAACGCGTGCGAAGCCGCTGGCGGAAGCTAGTTATACATATTAACCTTACTCTTGAATCATTCTATCTATTGCAGAAAAGTACATTAAAATCCGTTAAGTAGTTTAAAAGATCTGAGGTAACAGATAGCGGAAGCGATTTCATTTCATACTATGTAAAGAAGATAATCGAGATAAATATTGTGTAAAATCATGCATTAAATGTCATTATTATTGGGCGTTTCCTTATTATGAGATTTTGGACCAAGTCCTCCTCCAGAATATTATAACGGGCGTCTAAGCCCAGGCTTAAACATTTACATACCTTTTCATAACTTGCTAAAGCATTGGAATTAAAAGGTCTTTCAAATGAATTTGAAATTGCCTTTCAAATACAAAACAGCCTGTAACTTTTCAGGATACATCATCTTTCACCATCCTTAAGATGTCGACTGCTAAACATAGGCCTCCCCCGTAGGTTTCCAGAGTGCAGGTCACAGCTCACTACATCAACCCCGCACCCGACCCGCACCGCCTCGCCTCGAGCAGTTAGTATTCTTTATATGAAATTGTATGTACGTGCGCTCACCACATCATGCTTCGCTGCCCGCCTACCCGTCATTTCCAGCCTTTCTTACTAACGTGTCAGACGTATGGTTTTTGCTTTCAAAATGAATAAAGAAAGACTTATCGAAGAAGTTCGAAAATATAATTTATTTTATGATCTTAGTGACCACGCGACGTCCACCCGTTGACCGCTCGAGGTCCACTGGTTGGCCACACGGCGTCCACCTGTTGACCGCGCGAGGACCACTGGTTGACCACGCGGCGTTCACTGGTAATAACGAGGTGTCCTCCCGTGGCCCACCGGCTGTCAACGCCAAGCGGCGAGGCGGTGCGGGTCGGGTGTCGGGTTGATGTAGTGAGCTGTGATCTTTAATGGGTTCTACGCAGCACTTTTCAGAGCGTGCTCTCCAAGGTTACAGCATATTTAATGGCGCAGTTAGAAATAAAAGGTATTTCCTATAAAAAATTGTTTAAACGCATTATTAGATTACACAAGCATGGTTTGACAATAAAACAATCAAACTATTATTGATCACAAAATTTATTAATCATATACTTATTTCAACAGTTTTTTTCCATAACATTAGAGAGGTGACTGACCAGCAGGGTATGAACGTAGCGTTACATTACATGTAACAGAAGTTGCAGAATAAGGTGATAGATAGTAGGTACATTTAATCGAATTTGCTTAACCTCAGATTTCCTAACTAGATTAACGTAAGATTAAAGTTCACTTCACCAACCTGTCACTAGATTTCGTCTCGCTAACATTACATACAAGATCAGTCACCACATTTTTAAACAATGCTAGACTCAGTATGTCTCTAAAATAGGTGCAAAGTGATCTAGCAATATTAATAGTTTGGATCAAGTCTCTGTCACTTTTCTTTGGTAAATGTTAGATAAACACAGGAGACTTAACACAAGCTGTTAATTTAAATTCAAACAAAAAGATCAAAGGTAAAGAACGAAATAATTTCGATTTACTATGACAAACTGTAATAATATAACACATTATCTATTGCCTTAAAATCTATTTACACTCTTAATACACACATCTTCATACTCAAAAATCATACTTAAAAATTATATTAAAACTGATTTACTTAACTTTAAGTCGGCCTGTCGAATGGCACATTTCATATTTTCCCATTTCGCGTTATTTAATACTTTAAAAATATTTTGTACCATTACATGATGTGAAACTGGTTGCTATTTAAAAAAGTTAAGTTCTAACATAATATTTATTCGTGAACAAGGCAATTCGGAACTAAAATCGATGTTTAAGTACAGATGTTTTATCAGTCGTTTTCGTTGAATACTGTAAAAAATATGTGTGACTCCATTTATGTATTAGCGTAGTTCTCATGTAACATGGGACTAAGCGGAGCCCTGTGGATATAGGGTGAAGGCGACTGTAATTAAAGGTTCGTCATAAGCCTGATGATAATTTTAACTATTTAAGTGAAATAAATTCATAACTTCTAAGTGTTAGAATCATAATATGTTTTATACGTTTAGCATCATATTAGATATACACATAATGAATTTTAATTTTTAATATGTTTATTAAACTAATTAATATTTAACGTATGTTAATTTAAATATTGTAATTTATAAACATGAGATTCCAAATAAGATTATTAATTGTTATTTATAAATGAAATTAAAAAATATGCCTCCGTTGAATTGTCTTTATAATTTATAAGTTATTATAAGTAGGACGACGCTTTTCAGACCTTAACATAAGCTGTTATAATTTTAAACTGTTTCACTTGTTTCTTTTTATCATTTGTATTAACTATAAGTATGTATCTGTTGATTACGTAATTGTGTGACATATTTTAATTGTTTGATATGACTTGTTCAAGCACTTGTAATTTATCTAATGTCGTAATTAAAAAATCAAAGGATATGAATAAATGAAATAAAATAAAAACTCTAATTAGGTACCTAAGTGAGTATGTATACTAAAAGAATTAGTATTAAGAAAACTAAATACAAGAAAAAAAATACAATGATTAACTTCAATCTTAACTTAATTACAGCAAACTTTTAGGTATATACATGTTTATAATTAATTATATCTATAACATATCTTTCTATTTAAAATTTGAGAGTTCAGAAAATAAATATATAAAAAAAGATCAAGGTAAGATAGTTGGTAAATAAAAGATGAAGTTAACTATAAAATAAAGAAACAGTCTGATATATACCGCTCCTCATACTGCGCGTAGAGGTATATCTAAAGAGCGACGCGAATGGTCGACTTACGATCGCGGAAGTGGTGATGCTGGTGATGGTGCCTACGGACGCGAACGAGGTTGCTTTCGTGAATGTTGACGTCCTTGTCAACTAGCTCAAAGCGTCTGTGATGTTCTGTACCTATTCCGCCGGCAGCTTCGTGTAAGTCGCGCCAGGCCTGTTGGTAGTAGCGGGTCAGCCCATATGTAAACTTTTAGGTATAGAAGTTATATGTTATATGTTTATAATTAATTATATCTATAACATATCTTTCTATTTAAATTTTGAGAGTTCAATAAATAAATATATAAAAAAAGATAAAAAAGATCTGACTTGTCCAAACACATGTAATATATTAAAGGATAATGAATAAATGCAATGAAATAACTATTCTAATTAGGTACCTACGTGAGTATACTAAAAGAATTAGTAATAAGAAAAGAATAAAAAAGAACAATGATTAACTTCAACCTTATCTTAATTACACAAACTTTAAGGTATATACATGTTTATAATTAATTATATCTACAAAATATCTTTCTATTTAAATTTTGAGAGTTCAGTAAATAAATATATAAGAAAAGATCAAGGTAATCATAGTTGGTCAAGTAAAGTAAGATAAAGTTAACTATAAAATAAGGAAACAGTCTGATATTGCGGGTATACCGTTCCTCATACCACGCGTAGAGGTAAATCTGAAGAGCGACGTGAATGGTCCGACTTCCGGTCACGAGGGTGGTGATGATGGTGATGGTGCCTACGGACGCGAGCGAGGTTGCTTTCTTGGGCGTTGACGTCATTGTCAACTAGCTCAAAGCGTGTGTGATTTTCTGTACCGATTGCGCCGGCAACGTCACTTAGTTCCTGCCAGGCCTGCTGGTAGTAGCGAGACAGCCCATAAGCATTCATCGGGTTGTTCTCGGATGCCGAAGACCCACCCGAACCCGCAGTGGTGTAAGACCGCACGTTGATATGGTACGGCTTGCTGCTTTTGTTCTTCTTGCTGTGGACCAAATTATGACGTTATTTGACATTAAAGAATATTTTTAAAATTATGACTAACTAGTTTAACAATTTTAACAGTTAGGTCACATAGGTATAAGTTTATTACCTAAGGACAGAAGACCGTTTCAATTTTCAATTTCTACTGTCACTGCTGATCAGGTTTTTTTATGCAAGATAGGATAAATATAATTCAACATTGTTTCGTGTGGATAAAGCTAGTGCAGTTTGTAAAGAAAAAGTATGCGAATTCGGCCGTGTTTAAACCATTTTATCCTGATGTTCTAAATGTGATCATGCGTGAACTTTAGATACCGTGAATCAGCAAATATACCTACAGATTGTTTAAGATAAATGGGACGGTGATCTTCTTCGCATGGTGCACCTGTAACCTCCCATATTACCTATCTGCTATTTAGTCAAACCTACTTTGTAAGAGTTATAGTCCTACTTTGTAGACCCAAACGTCTGCAATATGCATAATAACTCAGTTTCTTTGAATTTTGAGTTTAATATTAAAGATAATCCTACCTTATACATAAGTGGATATTACATAGCCGCAGATTTCTAGATTAAGATAATTATAACCCTTCTAACACGAGCTTGGTAATAACTTCTTCTTCATTTGGCTTACACAGAACATTTATCTACTTTTGATTTACCTACAAATTGATTATAGACTTATGTCTAAGATATCATTAAGATGTAACTAGCATCCTCCTCCGCTAGTAACAATGAGGGTCAACTACCAGAATGGGCCCATCGCTTCTACATAATATTATTAGGTATACTTAACCTCCAATAAAACTGTATACAGATGTCAGTCCGTCATCATTTAGAAAAGTGATAAATATTTTCTGGGTCTCTTTCAAATCAGTATAGTTCTTATTTTAGAACTAAACTCATTATTTTAGGTTCTCCGTTCCCTAAACTAGAACTTGACCCCTTTATTCTTATTCTAAGATATAGCGCCTCCTATTGACTATCAACTGAACTACTTAGCCTATGTTTCATAACTATGCCTCCGACTTCGACTGCCTCCGTGGCGCAGTGGGCGTATAGCCGGCTGAGACGCAGGAGGTAGCGGGTTCGATTCCCGCCGCGGAACGAATGTTTGCATGATCTACAGATATTTGTTCCGTGTCTGGGTGTTTTTCTATATACATATTATAAGTATGTATTTACAAAAAAAAGTATATAAGTATTCTATCAGTTATCTGGTTCCCATAGTACAAGCTCTGCTTAGTTTTGGGCTAGATAGCGCTATGTGAAATGTCCACCAATATTTAATATTTATTTATTTTATTTATTTATTTATTTATATTAAGTCTTTGAGTTTCACTAAGTACCTACTCTAATTTGTGATACATCGAGCGCGATAAACTAAGTCAGAATGTCTGTTTGTTATTAATTATTACAATTTAATCTACAAACTGATTGATTTTAAATACAATATCAAATAAAAGTAAAATTTAGTTATAATCTCATGACGCTATTTAATACAATTTTAGTACTTGGTTGAATTGAACAGCATGTTTGAGATGAGATACTATTACTACCTCTAGATATTCAAAGCCTTTGTGGTATCCACTTGGATTTAACCATTGATTAACCTTTTATGTTTTACAGCTATGAATTTTGTTTGACCTTACACGGTACTTCTCTTCCATGACTTTTAAAGAATAGAAGATTAGACCTTTTTCGTGCATCTACTTCTAAATAGGGCAACTGCCTTACAGCCGATTTCACAGTTGAAACTAAACGCGACCAGTTCAAGCTAAACTCAGTTTACGCGTTTAACCGAGTTCGAGGTAGCATTTCTTCGAGTAACTACAGATAGCATTTCCTCAACATCAACTGAACGCAGTTAAAGCTACACGCGGTTCAAATTCTAATTCAAAGATATTATCAACATCGAATCATCTTACATGAACCTAAGCACAATTCACTGTCAATTCATCAGTTTCAACTTTAACAAATTATCATGTTAACATTGTTTAATACTTTTCGTATCGCACACTATTTTGTAACTACCGTCCAAAATGCAAGTGTGCAAATGCCCTTTTGTTTGAGTTTAGTTTATTTCATGAATTTAGCACCTACATACAAGTATACATAAAATAATATATAAATATATATATAAATAACATATAAATATATATATAAATAACATATAAATATATATATAAATAACATATAAATTTATATTGTATGTAAAATTAAGATGTTTCTTCCACCAACATAAATTGACGATAATTACTAGACATCGATTACCATTCATTCTACCCACTAATTTCCCTCAAAAACTTTTATCTCCATGAAGAGTCGTGATTCATTCATCTGATCTGTAATATTATTAATATATATTAATATAAGTATGTATGTAAGTACATATTTATTTATTTTATGTATGATATTTCTTTATTTAAAATCATTTATGTACTTATTATTTATGTATTTAAGGTTAAGTAATTTTTTTTTCTATTATTAAGTTTATTCTTTTTACATCTTGACCAATCTTCCATCAAGCAATGATCCTCTCCATCCAAAGGTTGTCTGGAAGAGATCGCTTTGTTGAGCGATAAGACCGCCCATTATGCTTACATTTATTTGTTTTATTTTTTATTTTTATATCTGTTATTTAGTTTGTAAGGTTTGTAAGGAAGAATTTTCATTCATTTATTAATTCCCTTTACTAGTTAACTCAAGCTATGAATTATTGTACAATTGATTTCTTACATATTTCTGAGTCTACTTTTTTACAATCAAGTTAGCAAGGGTCCATAATCTATGTTATAAAATTTATTTGCCTGTTTCCAGTTCAATATAACCATTAACGATTTCAATCTAAAAATATAATTCATATACCATCCGCCTATATTTCTACATTATAATAAATATGATGTAAAGAAAGATATTCCCTAGTGCTTTCCCCATACTATTAAATAATTCAAATTAGTTTAATTTAATCAATCGCATACTCTTTACGGACCCTCCGCCCTAGTATCAATTTATACTAGATAACCTATTAATGTCCTAGTATGACAGTTACTATGATAGGTACCTTACCTAGGCACGTGTCAATATGTATTTTATTCCTTCAAACGATTGTAGAAGTTGCTACAGGTTCATTATTGAGAACAAAGATATACTGATGATAAAAGTGTACCTAATGGTTCCTTATACCTAGCTAGGCGTGTGTTTAGATAAAGCAAGAAGTCCCGGCTTTAATTATTTTTAAACGCGTATGTCTTGGCCAGTAGGTGATCATGATGACTGACAAATATCTAGCTAAACTAAAAAAAAACTGCGAGCGGCATCTCGAATTGTCCTACAAATACCTAAGCCTGCCTTAAGGTTACGTCATCTCAGACCAAAGTCTAAGGGGTGAGAATCAGAAAATAATATTATTTTGTAATATTACGAACTTTCATGCTAAACTCCTGAATTTGTGTCAGTGGAGACATCATTTAAATCTGGCTTGTGTTTAGTTAGAACGGTGTGACCGCTTGGAGTGATGACGTGAAATTCTACTTCTATTCTAAGTTTGTAAGTTGATATGTACGGTGTCTCGTGTCGTGAGTCGTGATTGCATCGTTTCTACTGACGCGTGCATTCCTTTACCGGTGCGTAGGCGCAGGAAGACATGGTGGCCGACAACTAAACTACCTACAAGCGTTGTGCGTTTGCCTTTGCGAAAGCTGTTCTGTGTGATTTATAATGCGTGCAAAATATATAGTACGTTCCATAGAGTATAACGGGGGATGAGAATGAGCAAGTAAAACTTTTGTAAATTCATTAGCCATTTTAATTATCACACAATTTTAGTTGGGATTTCATTGGTCGCAATGGTTCTGATCGTGGACAGTTGACCAATGAAATGCCGACGTTACTTCTAGCTCAAATCTGATTCACCGACGAATGAGCATATCTTTACATTATCGCTCATGGAACGCACTATAATAATTTACAAAACAGTCTTGAAACGTTTGACGGGAGCCTGCCGAGCCAGCTCCTAAATCATCCTTGTGATTTTAATTATTATTAACTTTGACTTGTAATGATGTTGTCCAGCCTTGTATCAGCCACCATATCTCCAGCGCGGTACCTGACGCACAGGCATTCTGCTATAATGGGTTGGAGAAGTGTCCAGCGCGGTGTGTGTGGCGGTGGGCACGCACGAACTCGCGCCGCCCCACCTGCTGGTCGGGGAACGGCAGCGCCAGCAGAGTGTACCAGCGCGAGGGCAGCTCGGGGACTACGCTGCGCTTTCTGCCACCGCTGACGTCACCGCACAATCATCAATCAGTAAGCGCACAAACTAAAGCTTTCAGCGGAGCGGACACAGACTCAGTAAGCGCACTAATCACAGAGTAAGTAGGTTCGTCAGCGGTACAGTCGTGTCCAGCGTCTATTGATTTACGATGGAGCATAAACTGTCAATATTGCCAATTTATAACTAACGACAACGACAGCTATTATACATACACACACATATATATACATATACATACATACATACATATATGTAGAGGATGCAATATGTATAGGGAATACGACGAAGCTAGTAAATGAGGTCTGTCTGGAGGACTAGGTCGTTGCAGTAGACAAAACCATGGTTATACACTGATGGATATTATTATTATAAAAATATGCTGCATATTCAATCACGCAATACTTATTCCCATTGAGGCAGTCAGTTTGTGGAGTGTTCATTATTTTGTACCTATATTGAATACAGGGTAATGTTCAATTAGCTACACCAATTGAATCATCAATATTAATAACTGATGTTGTCTTGTTGAAACAACTTTTTGACCCAGAATTACCTACACCTGGGTATAAGCGTCCATTTATTCTTGCCATCCTTTTCGGTCCTTGATATTCCTAAATCATGACTATTTGGATGTTGTTAAGCCACTGCACTGACAACGTGTCACGCACTCAACCACGCGAAACACAATCAAGTAACTCACCTTCTAACAAGTATCACGATTGTTGTGATTATCGCGATGAGAAACACTGAAGCGCCAAAGGCCGCTAGCGCGACTACTGCCCCGATATTCAGCCGCGCCCCGGTCGGTTCTCGCCGTTCGTCGTCAGCACTCGGTGGCGTGTTCACTCGCGGTGTATGCTCCACTCTGTTATTAGTCTCCTCGCTACCCAACATCTGGAATATTCCCAAATTGACTGTATGTAAGCGACAGGAGTAAGCGAAAGTAGAAGCGAGTGAATTAGTGTAATTAGGTAGGTATTTAAGTTTAATATTCAAAAGGAATAGGTATAAGCGGGTAAATTTTTTTAGAACTACATCATCATCATCATCATTCTCAGCCCGTGTCGACGCACTGCTGGGCATAGGCCTCTCCTTGTTTCTGCCACTCTTCCCGATCCTGTGCCAGTCTGAACCACGTACGACCCACGGTCTTATGGATGTCGTCGACCCATCTCGCTGGTGGACGTCCCCTATTTTGATGGCCAGTTCTCGGCCTCCACTCTGTTAGCGCCTTAGTCCACCTGTCGTCACTACGTCTGGGACCAAGTGTCCTGCCCAACTCCACTTGAGCCCCAATATTCGCTTGCTGACGTCTTGTACTTTAGTCTGCTTGCGAATTTCGGTATTGGGAACTCGATCTAAGAGTGTGATATATAACTACATAATAGATAAATATTCCCTCTCTCAGCATTTCATTATCGTGAGATCTGAATAACTAGTGGTTCGCCCCGAACTGAGATCTCGCGAGTCTACCAAAACACAAAAAAAAATTCTTAGGACAACGATGCCTAAACGTATTTAGTGGCTAAATATTATTTAAGGAGTTGTCAAATCACACAAATACGTAAAATTTAAACATGTTTGGTCGCTAAATTTGTTTAGGGATCGTTGTGCAAAACGGCCTTAATCTTTGATTATCAAAATAGTGCCACAAAATAAATATCCAACTAACTTAACCTACAGTTTCATTCAAATTATAGGTAACGGGAGTTCATGTAAAAGGGTACGTCTTTTTCTGAGTAGAAATTGCAGTTATTCTGGATTTAAGATTTTGTGTTAGTAAAACTTCACGCATACCGAATTTCAGCACTGTGGGGTCACTGGTGTACCCTGTGAATTTCGTCAAAGTTCTGTTTTTATTATGGCTAATAACTTAAAAACTACAAAGTTTAAACTAAAAATAAAAACGGAGTCGAAATGTACTCACAAAGACCTTTTAAAAAACATGCGACTTGACCAGATAGTCCCATTTTAATTTATTTTTACCCCTCTTGAACCTCAATATCTCAACAACCTCCCTACATTTTTAACTCATTGAGTCACACCAGGATTGTGTCATCACTACCTACCTAAATAGCGAATTCCACGATGATCGCATCAAACTTCGAAAGTTATCCTCGGACAAACAAACATACATACATACAACACTGATTTGGAGATCTCGCTTCGCACGATCAAATAGATACTAAATACAAAGGCAATAATTATGATCTTCTATAGTGTAGACATGAGCTGTGTTTGCACTACATGCCAACTCACCTCTTTCTGATGAGGTGATCTCGGATGAGTCGCCACAATGATATGCGGCACGTGGCTGGTGGGCGAGCTCTGACTGTCCGTCACCGTGTCCTTTTTTACGGGCCGCTCAGTGCTAGACCTCGGTCTTGGTTCTCGAGGGTTTTCAGCAATGGAGGGTATTTGAGTTATCGCGGCGAGGAACGGAGTGGGGGATGAAGCTGGGCGAAGCGAGGTGCGACGTAGCACCGGCCGCGGGGTAGTCGGCACAGGGCGAGGAGTTGGAGGTTTAGGAGGTTGCGTGTTTGTGTTTGTAGTTGTCGTCGTTGTTGTTGATGACTGATCAGCTGTTGGAGGAAATTGATGATGATCAAAAGTGCTATTAAGCTTGGGAAGAAACGAGCATCAAAGAAAAATGAGACTAAGTAACGTGTTTTACTTACGCTGGCAGCTAGGTGGAGGGTGATCCCAGAGGCCACTATCGACGCATACTATTCTAAAAGTGCCTCGCAGCGTGTATCCTTGCGCGCATACGTACTCCACCACGGAGCCTAATTTTGTTGTGCTGTTAGTGAGCGTTGGACGTCCGTTGGCGATCGCTGGTGGATCATCACAGTTCACCTCTGCGTAACATTTTAAGATGATTAGATACAACTGAAATGCTAATGCTTGATAGGGTTATATTTGGATTTAAATTTACTCTGCAACTTTGAAAAAAAAATATTTAATATGTAGGTGAACATTTAAGATTCAAGCACAAGCCTGAAGTGGGCATTACAACTCTACTTTTTTAGGTTCAGGTATTAGATTATAATGAACTAGCTGACCCGCCCGCGGCTCCGTACGGGTGGTTTATCATAAAACATTACCCTCCTTCTGTGCAGTCGCATAAAGTGTATCCTATGTCTAAAGCCCATTCATAATCTATCTAGCTACCAAATTACATCGAAATCGGTAGGGCCGTTAAGTCGTGAAAAGGTAACAAACAGACAGAGAGAGTTACTTTCAAATCGGTATGTACGTAAATTATAACCTGGATTAACACTTATGCTACTTTTTGTTGATTACTTCATTTTATACTATGTAAAGATACTAACTTTGGTTTCTTTGTAACTTTCTTAAAAGTGTAGATGCTTTCGATATCTGACATTAGGCTTAACACCACAAATAACGTAGCGCCAATGGGTGTTGGAATTTCGGATTGTAGAGTTACCAACTGGTTAAGACTTTAGGTCGCTAGTTGAACGTTGCCGAACGGATCACAAAGTCATAATCGACGGAGTAGGTACTCGTAGGTACCCTATGCTTTTTATGATAAGCCTGCTTTTAATTGATTCATTTTTAATTGCCTTCGCCTTTACCACTGTGGAAATCTGACTTATTACATTGATTCCTGTTATGATACTGCGAAAAACAATAATGACCCAAATGACAGTACTCGTGGTAACATAGAAAGCCTGGTTAGCTACTCTTTCTATTCTGTGGTTACGTGAGAAATTGATGTCATTCGCCGAGCGTGAGATTAGAGATGCACTCCTTAATTACTGCAATTGTCGTGATCTGCGCAGCGATACCGTTGCCGCAAGATGAAAGCAGGAAGACGTCACTGGGTGCAGGGGAGCGTACGTCTCTGGCGCGGTAGGCGAGTACACTACTGAGACGCAAAAAGTTGCGGTTTCAAAATGTTTGTTCTCGTGAGTTTATCATGGCCTACCTGATGATAAGCGGTTAACAACACCTATAATCATTGCAACATTTGCAACGCATTTGTTCTCAATTAAGACCTGATGATTCACTTAAAATAGCCGCTTTAGACCCAGTTTAGCACGGTTACTTAATCTCTAGAAGCTACCCACCGTCACATCTTGGCGGAGGTCCATTCCAGCGTTCATCGATATCGCAAACAAGTCTAGCCCGGCCGGCCATCTCGTATCCCGGCTTGCACGAGTATTGCACGTGCGAGAGATACGACACAGAGTTGTTAAGTAGACTGTAGCTGCCATGCTTTATTACTGCGGGATACCCGCATTCTATTCCTGGACAAAAATTACGAGTTACAACCACGAAATTACTGATCACTCTTGGTATCAAATTCAAATTCAAATATTTTTATTCATTAAAATCACAAGGATCACTTTGAAACGTCAATTTTACTGCCTGTTCCTTCGCGACCAAGCCAGGAAAGAAAGGCAAGAAACAAGGCTGGTTGTTTTTTTAATGATCCTTTTACAATACATAATACAGAACATAAATTACGTCTAAATTGTAACATTTTGAACGAGTTGGAGCAATTTCAATCCCAAGCTTCTCTATCATCTAAATAATCCGATATTTAATAGTAGGCTCTTTTATAAAGATTTTGTTTAATTACGTTTTTAAATTTGTTAATTGTCAATTTTTGTACATCCCTTGGGAGTTTGTTATAAAAGCGTACACCTTGCCCTTTAAACGATTTACTAACTTTATGGAGTCTACAAGTAGCAACAGCGAGTTTAAAAAAACGTTTCACGATTTTGCGTGTCATCCTTGCGCAGGGGCCATGCTAATCTTCTCTGTATCGTTCCAATTTTAGTATATGTACTGCCGAAGCAAGTACGAGTATCAAAGTTCTTTAGCCCTGAGGCCTCTTATATCTTGACGTGTCTTCCGATTTAAGTGAGCACACAGTTGCCGTTGCCAATAGCGTTTTCCAATGAAATAAAGACCATGTGGAACGTTGCTAGCCAAGAGCACTCTAGCTCTAATGTGGCCAAAATATTCTGAATCAAGCGTGGGGCACTTTTAATGTAAAATTAAAATTAACACGCTGAACTTCAATGGGTTTAGCGTTAACATCCAAGAATCTTGAGTCATTCCACAAAAAAATGGCTCAGACGATTATATCAAAATCGTGTCAAAATAATTTTTATAACAGGTGCTCCAACTTTTCGTGACAAATTGTCACGAAAAGTTGGAGCACCTGGGTTTATGGGTTCTTCTGCAAAACTTCAATACTCACTTTTACATACAGGCGGGAACTCATCATAGAAGCCGGTATCTAGGCAAGTCCTTACGGTTGGTCCGACCAGCAGATAACCATCATCACACGAGTACTCCACCGAGGAGCCGACACCGAAGCCCTCCGCCAGCATAGTGGAATTGGGTGGCTGTTCTGGACGACCGCACGTTTTCGGTTCTGGGGGTAAAGGGGGTAGCTTGAAACAGGTTAATAGCATTCGAAGAGCAGAGCAATGCATTGGCGTCAGTAGGTATATAACTTGAAAAAGTATATGGGTGAAATTGGAGCCTTTTTGCGTGGAATCCGCCTTCCAACTTTCTACAAATTAGGTTAGAAAAATATTAACAGACAATCGCTTAACTCACATCAAAATACGCAACAAGTTCGCATCGCAAGCTTCACTCTAAAAATAACTTACGGTGCTGGCAGATAAAGTTCATTCTGGATTTGCAGTCAGTGTCAGCCCACAACCAGCCCTTGCCACCGTCGAACAATGCGCATCCCTCAGCACCCACCGGGGCGTTCCAGAAGGAGACAGTGACGTCGTTTCCGTTCACCCACTTCCAGTTGTTGGAGTCCTCGGGGTCTCTGACGGCGCCCATCCAGTAATTGCTGTGGCTGTCAATTCTGAACAAGAATAGCAGATGTTAAGCTCTGGTTGCCTAGTTAGGTACCGTTGACCGTTATATGACAGCCGTATTACAGGGTGCTTCCTTTAAGTATATTTACCCGAAAAGGAGTCGTTTGTTTTTAAAGTTGCATAAAGTACAAAATTAAATAAGATTATGATTATTAGAAATGTTCATTTGCGCGGGATAACCCTGGGTTAATACACATATATTCCGAAGCACCTTGTATCTTGTGTTGTCTTTCTTAACTACAACTCTCTTATCACGGGCACTGGTTTTTCAAGAAAAGAAGAACTCTTTTTAATTCGATTTTCGTACAAGTGCGTTAATTACAGATAAGTTAACTTATTTTATTTATGAATATGAACAAAGTTTTCATTAAAACAGTCGCACAAAAATATCAAAACAGAACAATTCAGCTTTCATCACACCAATCCTTGCAATGGCTCAAGTTTGACCACGATCTCGCCTAATGGTACGTAATGGTAAGCGATAATGCAGTCAACCAATAAACTCGCTTGCCTGAAAGAAACCTGTTCAGTCACGACTTGGCAACCCCCAAGTTTTTTTTAAACAAAACACATGACCCTCGTAATTTCTATCTATATACATAATTATATACCACGTGTTTTGCTCTTTTATAAAAGAGTAAATCACTAAATCCCTAAATTTATAAACTTGAAACTTGGGAAACTCTTTAAAGCAAATAATATGTTTCTACTTATATAATTTTCAAAACTACCCCCATATCCGGAGTCTGTAACATAGTCGAAACATCTGGATAACAAATAAAAAGGTACATACGCGATAATTACCCGTTTAAATCAGTAAATATACCCCCATAAAGGCATGAATTAGGCTGTCGAAGATTGTATGGTAGAAATGCATGAAATGCCTAAATGCGCAAGGCAATTTAAACTTGGTATAAATACTCTCTAACAAAAATAAAATATACATATTTTGGCATTTTCAGTAAAAACCCCAAAAAGGGGTGAAACTAAGAAACAGTCGCATAGTCCAAACCACGGAAGGTATAAACTTGAAATTTGAAGGAAGAGTTTCTTTTAGTGCGTAACCCATAAGGGATGAAAAAGTGCTAAAACCGTTAGTATGAAAAACCTTTTAGGATTATCCGAAAAAAGCCATTGAAAATGTAAGTAAATAAAAAGGGGTGAAACTAATAGACAGTCTGACATCCCAAATCCTTAAAGGCAGGTATAAACTTGAAATTTGGAGTTGTTCTTTAGAGCGTAAAAGTGTGCTAAGAAATAATTTTCAGAAATACCCCCCTAATTAAAAAAGGGGGAAAATTTGTTACTATTGTTACGAGTTGAGGGTTCGGGATAAAATAATGGGAATCGGTTTAGCCAAAATAGCACTTTTATTCGGCACTAAACGATGAATACACGACCTTGGTCACACGTAATCACAACTCACTAATTCACACCACTGTTACACCACTTAAAGTCACCGAAATGTTCGCACGTATAGCTAAATCCAGACTGACTCGCGAGCAACTACTGTTCACGCGAGACCCTTCTCCACGTCAGTCCTCCAGGGCCTCGCTGAGACTGACTCACTCACTGACTGACTCACTGAGACTGACTGTCCGGCCATCTCTCCGGCCTATTTATATCGCACACATTTCGATTGTTCGAGAACGATCTCGATCGTCCCAGGAAAGGGTCGGTGTTTCGACAGAATGGTCAATCTCCATTGTGCGCAACCGCAGACAATAGCAACAATAACACAGCAAGACAAAAGCGTTCGAGAAGTTACGATTATTACTCATTGTTTAACAGCCTCGGCGTAACAGTATGAAAAATATTATTCCCCGATGTTATAAACTTGAAACTTGGCATAAATTTTTTGAACAAATAATAAGTTTAGGCATGTTTTTTTTATATTACTATAGATACTGACAGACAGAGTTACTTTCGAATTTACCCTATAATATAAGGACAGCCTAGCCTATAAAATCGTGATATTAATATGGATTCGCAAGTAGGTCTGTTTGTCTCTCTGTCTGTTTCTTACGTTTTAAATACTTAACGGCTTGACCGATCTCGATGAAATTGTATATATAATATCGGGTAAAAAGACATAGGCTACTTTTGACTCAAGGGTGATCCAAAAGTAATGATAATCAATAATAAACACAATGAATAAAATAAAAAAATAAATTTATTTCTCAACATAGTCTCCTAGCAAGTTTATACATTTAGTCCATCTCTTTTCTAAACCTAAAATTCCCTTAGAAAAAAAATCTTTATCTTGACTCTCAAAAAAGTCCTCAACCGCGGCCATCACGTCGCTATCATCGTCAAATTTCTTGCCTCGGAGGTGTTTCTTGAGCCGTGGAAAGAGATAGAAGTCACTGGGGGCTCTGTCTCAGTCATCTGGTGAATAGGGGGGGTGTTCCACCAGCTCGAAGCCCGCTTCCTGAATGGCAGCCATGGCAATTGCAGCTTTGTGAACCGGTACGTTGTCTTGATGGAACAGCACTCCAGCCCGCAGTTTGCCTCGCCTTTTCTCCTTAATAGCCTCCCGCAATCTTCTTATTTGTTCTGCATAGTAGGAGCCTGTAATAGTGGCCCCCTTTTCCAAGTAGTCCACCATGATTATTCCTTTAGCGACCCAAAAAACAGACGCCATAACCTTCCCTGCTGAGCTTGACACTTTGAATTTCTTCGGCGTCGGTTCATCGGATCGTTTCCATGTCATCGATTGTTGTTTTGTTTCAGGATCAAAATGGTGGATCCAGGTCTCGTCCATGGTCACAAAACGTGACAAAAAATTATCTTTGTCTGCCTGAAACTTTTCGAGATTTGCTCTTGACATGTCGACTCGTTTCTTCTTTTGCTCGTCGTTTAACATTTTCGGTACCCAACGCGCGGAGACCTTTCTCATATGCAATTCGTTCGCAAGGATTCTTTGAATGCTGCCATATGAGATCCCTGTGACTTCAGCTACATGCCTGATAGTCACTCTTCGATCTTCCAATACAACTTCTTCAACTTTTTTCACATTTTCTTCAGTGAGGGACGTCGATGGGCGTCCTTCGCGGTGTTCGTCTTCTGTCGATGTTCTTTCCAGCTTAAACTCGTTAGCCCAGCGTGCAACTGTGGAATATGGACGAAAAGAGTCCCTTAATGTTTCCACCAAGTCGCTGTGTATGTCTTTGGTACACATTTTTTTCAAGCAGAGGTATTTAATGACAGCTCTGATTTCGTGTTTTTCCATTTTTATGTTCACTCCTTGACAGTCCGTATTCAAATGAATGTAGCTCCCGGGAATCGTGGCCTATTTATATGATTTTTTTTCCTAACCTAGTGGGTAACTGAGCAAGTGACTGATATTTTTTTGTATTTTTGTGTGCACTAGAAATAACTGATTATCACTACTTTTGGATCACCCCTAGTATGCAGAAGGTGAGCATTTATTGAGCAACGCGCGAGTAAATACCTTAGATGTTACAAACGTCCATAGGCTACGGTAACCGCTTACCATCAGCTGGGCCATATGCTTATCTGCTACCTTAGTGGTATAAAAAGAAAAAATCCACAGTTGAACATTCTCATAACATTCCACAGTTTCCGTATAGAACGAGTTCAAAACAGTTTCACTCAAAAACTATAATCAAAAACGTTGCGATGTCACTTTCTAAATCGTCGGAGGAGGCTATAGCAGCGAAATTGTAAGACAAATCCGTTACACGGCACACGATAACTGCCGCACCGATCAACCTAGACAAACGGCATGCGAGTTAGCAGCAAGCGGCGAATCTGTTTTTTTGACCGACTTCAAAAGAAAGGAGGTTTTCAATTGGGTTGTAGTTTTTTTGTTAAAAACCGATTTCGAAAATTATTTTTTATATTAAAGGATATACTTTCAGATTGGTCCCATAGAAACCTCAAAAAAATTTAGATCAGATATGATAGCTTGGTTTTTAAAATCAAAACAACCGGAAAAAATATGTTATCCAAGTAAATGAAATTGCCTTTTTGCTTTCCTGTGACTTTTTATCTGAAGTTGGTTATATTTGTTATTTTAAAGTTACTTTTATTTTTTTACCACCAAGAGCAAATGACCTACCTGGTGTTAAATGGTTAAATCGCCTCTAACAAACCATTGCCTTATTAGGTCTTTCAGAGTTTGCTCTCTTCAAAACTTGGGTAAATGTATTAATCTCCATTAACCCTACTACATGACTTGCCATAAGATGTTACCGATATAATCTTTTGTCAAAACCTTCAGGCTAGACCAATAGGACCGGTTTCTTTCCTGGAAAAAATCTAAGTGTTTTAGAAGCGCATTACGTTTGCGCGTCATTTGCTGGAGCGAACATTTGTGTTTATGTGAATGACGATTTGACGCAGTGACGCATGAAGGCTGAATAAGGGGTTTTTTACTACCTAGAGATTGAACAAGCATTATGGCCCACCTAATGTTAAGAGGTAACCATTGCCTTTAGAAAAGTATTGCCTCGTAGGCCACGCACCTTAGAAACGTGCCCTACGATGCACTACCCTGCGACAATACCCAGTTCGAATCTTTTCAAACACAAAAAAAGTTATGTGCGCATTAACACGTGCTCAAACCATGAAGACATTTCTTGAAGACATGATGTTTAGATATGCACAAATTGACCGTATATTTTCTGTATGACTATACAGTGAGGACCACAGAATACAGAATACTGTTACGAGCTGAGGGTTCGGGATAAAATCATGGGAATCGATCTAACCAAAATAACACTTTTATTCAACACTAAACGATGTATACACGAACTTGGTCACACGTAATCACAACACACTAATTCACACCACTGTTGCACCACTTAAAGTCACCGAAATGATCGCACGTATAGCAAAATCCAGACTGACTCGCGAGCAACTACTGTTCACGCGAAACCCTTCTCCACGTCAGTCCTCCAGGGCCTCGCTGAGACTGACTGTCCGGCCATCTCTCCGGCCTATTTATATCGTGCACAATTTACAACACTAGAACGATCTCGATCGTTCCAGAAAAGGGTCGGTGTTTCGACAGAGTGACCACTCCCCATTCTGCGAAACCATAGACCATAACACAGCAGGTACCTAAGACAAAAGCGTTCGAGAATTTTCGATTATTACTCATTGTTTAACAGCCTCGGCGTAACAATACTATACAATGGTATAGTTGCTGTGCAAGTTCACCAGTTAGTGCAACTTGGCATGAGGCGCTAAAAGCACTAGTGCCTGGGGCATGATTAACACATCATATGATAATATAGGCTCCCCCATAGATTTGCACCCAATGGCTTCCAGTAACCTTTATCAGGTCGTCTTTTCATCTACTGGGGTAAAGGCTACTGTGGGCTACTGCTACTACGTTGCGCTTTCCAGGGCGCGGTCTCCACTCTAGAACCTTTCTGCCCCAACAGCCGTTAGTTTTTAGAGCCACGTGCCCCGCCCACTGCCACTTCAGCATGGTAATGCTTCTGGCTATGTGACTGTTGATTGTCTACGGATCTCCTCATTCCTGATTTGATCTCGTAGAGACACACAAGCATAGCCTTCTCCGTAGCATGCTGAGCGACCTTGAGCCTTCTTATGAGGAACATAAATTAATAAATAAATATTGCAGGACATTTCACACAGCGCTATCTAGCCCAAAACTAAGCAGAGCTTGTACTATTGGAACCAGATAACTGATAGAATACTTATATACTTTTATTTGTTGTAAATACATACTTATAATATATAGAAAAACACCCAGACACGGAACAAATATCTGTAGATCATTCAACCATTTGTTCCGCGGCGGGAATTGAACCCACTACCTCCTGGATCTCAGCCGGCTATACGCCCACTGCGCCACGGAGGCAGTCAACATAGAGACCACGTTGGTCACGATGATATATACAAAATGAAATAGATGCAGATGCCCCCATAGCCGTTCCACTAACTTCGTCCTCTTACGGGAGCCCATGGCCCCATGCTTCGTACAATCATAGCCCACCAGCCATTGCCCATCACTAATAGAGCGTTCAGTTAAACGAATGTGTTTTACAGTTTTTTCTTCGCATTGGTAACTGTTATGTTTGTTTGCAGCCGGTTTTTTAGGAAAATGATATAAATTGTAAAGTCAGATCATCTTGATTTATACACGCTGTCAGACTGACCTGCATTTGATATTGAATTTCAAAAACCTTAGTTCTTAATGCGTACTCGTACTAACTAATATTATAAAGAGGTCAGCTCAAACTATGAATACTTTTTTCAATCACACATGTTTATTTCTGTGAGGACAACCGTGATATATGTGGGGTTGCCAACATTCTCCAGACGATAATATGGTATTTTAGAGAATGCGGGGTTTCTTTATTAAAAGTAGCCTATGTCAAAAACCGGGTGGACAATTCAAGTAATAAAATTTAACCAAACGATGTTGGATTATTATTAATTGATTATATTTTAGCATTCAGTATCATAATATTTATAAAACAATAATTATGTAGGTAAGGATTAGTTCGAACAAATTAAAAAGCGAACCGTTTTGTATTCAGTTTTTGAACAATAAATAAATAAATATTGCACACAGTGATATCCAGTCACAAACTAAGCAGAGCGTGTACTATGAGAACTAGATAACTGATAGAATGTCTATATACTTTTTTTAACAATTATTTTGGAAAATTCTGAACAATATAGTGCGTAAAATATGATATTTTACCTTACAATAAAATATAGGTATGTACCCTCGTAAAAAATATTGTATAAGTAGTTGGCAACACTCTGTGAAAAGGCATCAACGATTCAATTCGCACATCGCTTCCTCGTCGAGGACATTAACTTCGCATTAGCTGTGTGATAGACTTCGTGCGCACAGTCAGCCACATAAGTTGTTAAACATTTTGTTATTCTTAAATCGAATGTTATAGATGTTATAATTAACGAAGTCCGTTTGGCTATGTTTGTTGTATTACATTCAGTGCACATTGCTTCATTATTACAGTCAAAGATTACGGGTTCATCATTGATTTATTATAAATATGAATTTCGCACCAACCAGCTAGCCGTGGCTTACCTAAAACGCTCCAAAAGCTGAGCGGACTTCGTGAAATAGAACAACTATACGAAAACAATGGATTTTTGACAAACAAGCGTCTTAAAACCGAGTAACAGTTTTCTGAGTCCAATTATTAAGAAAGTTTCTATTTAAATAAAATCAGTTTTTTTTACAAAACTTTCATATCATTTGCCGTCATTATGTAGGTTTATATACTTAAAGGATTTTAATACCTCTATTTGAGCTGCAACTTATCTCGCTGAATGTACCACCAATGTTGCAATACTCAATCTTTTTCTTTACATTCTTTCAGTGCAAAAAGCTGCACTGTTATGTAAAAGCTAGTGTTAGGCGTTCTTTAGGTATCAGATGCAGATTAGATGTTACAAGTGCATGACCTCGTTGCAAAAACGCCAGACCAAACCACCATAACATTATTTTCAAGTACCTAACAAAGTTTAAGGTTATTTTTGAAGAACTCTAGATAACCTAATAACTCAAACAGTCAGTGTCCTCCGCGACTATATATAATTAATTTCCGTTTGAGCTTAGAATGCAACCCTAGTACTAAGTATTCAGGTACCTACCAGAGTGAGAGGGAGAAAACATAGCGTAAGGAAATAATAATGATATCGCTAGAGTAAGCAGCAGCCAACTTACCGGTGTCTCGTCCAGAGTTCCCAGCTGATGAACCCTTGAAGCGCCGGGTTGCTCTCATCCACGAGGGTCCCGCCCCTGGACCTACAGAACCCGAGCGCTTCCTCGAACGTAGCCGGCTGCCTGTCGTAAAATATGTAGCATTTTCCGTTGTACGTCGCTGTACTCCCCGGCGGCTGATCCCTGAACTGAGGGCATCTTTCTATCGGCAACGCTTGGTCAGTATACACGAACGCTTCACAGATGGAGAGCTGGCTGGGCGTGCTGGATTCTAGATGAACGCTGACGAAGGCGCCGGGCATGGGAGGGTTGCAGGGCAGGAACAGAGGTTGCCCTTCCTCGATGAAGCCGGTGAAACGGTTGCAGATCGTATTGGTGCCGATTTCGGGACGGTTGTTGCCGACGCGTACGATGATCACAGCTGGTTTTCTGGCGCCTAGAATGAAATAGTATTATTTAAAAATAATTTAATAATTTGGATCTTCAAGGACTCCAGATCTGATACTAGTATCGCCACTTAACTTCATGAGGTATAGCGCCATTTGGTATTTGTAAAGAAGCATTGAAAATCTTTTGTTGTGCTTAAAATTAGGCGGTCTAGTTCGACCCTCATTGAATTGAACTATTCTACAATACCAAGAAGGTACAATGACAAATACAAAATGCAAAATCTTCCTACAGAAAATTTTCAAAACATGTAACAGCCTTACCATTGTGTGGTATCTGACTGACAAGGCGCTCTCGTTTTAACGCTTGACGCATAGCCCAATAGAGGAGGGTCCTATGGTAACCTCCAGTAAAAACACGGTCATATCTTTACAACTTCTACACGGGAAACCTATGGATCAGCTACATCAAAAAGCCGCTAGAGACCCTGCGAGTTCAATATAATAATATTTTCAAGATGAGGTTGGGACTGCCCCGTTTCTTCAGTATATCAGGGATGTTTGCAGAATATCTAACGGATGGTTTCGAAGCCATCGTACGCAAGAAAACTGCATCATTGATTACAGAGTGCGGGGCAGTCAAAACAGCATCCTGAAAACCATGTCGGACAGAGTTACCTCTCCGATATGGAAGTGGTTCGTGTTGAGAGTTATCAAACCGACCAAGGTTGGTCACTCTCAGCGCGAAGACCTTTTGTCCTTTTGTTTGTGCATTGTATTTTTATTTAATTGATTTTTTATTTTTTCCTATTATGTACCTACTAATCTAGTCTTTAAGTAATTAACTAACAATGTATGGATGTATGTAATCTGAAATAAAATATTTTAATTTATTTATTATTTTATTTACTCCTGATGTAAATCACGGGTTGTTAAAAGTCTACCTAAACTAACAATCTAAACAAACTAACAAACAAAAGCTTCTGAAAAAGAAGAGCTAGAGCCCTTCGAGGTACCGGAAATCTAGGTCGCGACTCGCGACTCCGAATGACTCAAGTAAACTCTATCGAGACTCCGATTCCGGCGTGTAGAAATGGTCTAGCAGATCTCGATGTTTGTTCTCTGAGAGTTTACCCCATCACTAGGGTAATATAACTTTCTTAATTCTGTTATTTGTCGTTTTGTCTTGTCACTTTCACTTCATAGTAGCGATTTGAGTCTACTGAGGCTTGTCATAACTGAAGATAATTCGCTGTAATCATAGCCGCAAGAGGTCGGTTCAGATTAAATCATAGTGGAAAACTTTCTCACTTCCAAGAATTGCTATTACTCTGAAATTAGGCATATATCTTAATTTTTGCTACCTAGTAAATTACATGTAATGTAGTAAGTATAATAATGGCATACAGGACTGGGAAGGTTGACGTGTACAAAGGGAGGCCTACACCAAGCAGTGGGTAGGTACTCATGTGTTGTGGATGATAAAGTAGAATAATTTATTCGATACATAATATACTACATACTAGGATGCCCAACCAATCTGTAGGTATGCTGGATGAACTGTTCGGTTACAATCATCATCATTATCACTTAGCCACTGGACGCCCACTGCTGAACATAGGGCTTCCCATACATTTCCAGAGCGATCTTGTGCACCCTGCACCCAACGGCTCCCAGCAACCATAGCAATAACATGATAATTATATAACGTCTTACCATGTACCTAATCAGATTATGACTTAATAATACCGTTTAATAATAATACCTTAATAATACGTGTTTCATACCGTGAGTAAAATCTTTCATTAAAATTCAAGATTTATCGTATAATTAACATATACCTAATAGTTGTAATAGTGTCTCACAAGTCAAGGTCAATACGACGCCTAAAACAATGAACTTCCTGCTTCCTTCCTGACTCGGAACTTATTGATGACAATCAGTTATTGTTCTCAGTATGTTATTAATTCTTAGGTAGGTACTCCATCGTAACATGACGTGAATGATATTTCATCATTATTTACCCTTCAGCACATGGTAACATTGGGGAACCCTCCAGAGCTGTCCCCCTTCGTTCATAACATTAATTCTTATAACCTTATTGGCCTTCCGGCCTCCTAACAAAAAGGATCCTTTCAAAAAGGATCCTTTTTGTTGAATCTCGGACGCCACAACTCCGTCTCCTGACGCCTGCATATACGTGTTGTCATTCACTTCGCGAGACGCGAGTTTATTTTTATACTACAGTGTGATGGAACAAGCTTATGGCCCACCTGATGTTAAGAGGTAACCATTGCCTGTAATAGAGAATTGCCTCGTAGGTTACTGTCCTGCTCCCATCAATTTGAGCCATACAGGTGTAAAGCCTAATGCACCTGTAATTTCACCGGAAACCATACCCTTCAAACCAAAACACAGCAATGCTGCTTGGCGGTAGAAATAGGTATGGTGGTAGTACTTCCCCGGACGAGCCCTTTCACAAGGAACTCTACTAGGTACTCTTAAAATTTCTTTGTGCACTAGGTTCTACTCATTTGCATTGCCTATCTGGGTGAGTTTTTTTCAGGGCCACTTAGGCGAAGTCTGAAACCGTGAGAGTTATCGGAAAGTGATGTAAGACCGTAAGGATTCGATTTAAAAAACAAATAGTTCGGCAATAACAAAAGTTGAATTATATTTTTATTTTATCAGAAAAGGTGAGTTTTAAAAAACAGTATCTGTTTAATATTCGGGTTCTTTGATATTAGAACACTTTTAAAATTGTAAATTTATGAATTCTAAGATTTTATTTGAACAATAGAACGATTTTTTTACAAAATCGAGGCCTCCTACATCACTTTTCGATAACCCTCACGGCTACAGACTTCGCCTAAGTGGCCCTGAAAAAAAATACAAAAAATACTCATTCTGTATATATATATATATAATATATGTATATATATATATATATATATATATATATACAGGTGTTTAATCCCTACGTAAAAAAATCTTGACCTTTGTTTCTGTCTGGTCTGCGCCTAAGCTGTACAAAATATGTCAAAAGACATGTTTACTGACAAAGACAAACACAGACAAATCTTAGACCATGACGAAATCAGCTTGTTAGCCTAATGCACTTTTACAATAGCATGATTGCACCTGTGTGCAATCCGAGCGCAATTGGTCACATCTCCGGTATTCCGTCTTTACAATGGACTGTTGCTTCTTGATTTACTCACGCATTTTGCAAGAGGTAACGACCTGCTATAGGACAATCTAGCAACGCGCAACGACAGGCTAACTGTTTTTCATTAAGTACTGAAATTACTCTTCTGGTTCAATTAAAGAAGTGGGATCCCAAGATGTTCTTGCCATCCAATGGTTTTTAAAAAATACCTCTATTATATAATTTAAAAAACTATGTACCTTAAGATTTGTGGAGTGTTAAAACGAGCAAAAGAATAATGACTCACCACAGCAAGGTTTGCCGAAGTCTAAGCGCACCAGTTGCACCATGTACGGCTCGAGGAGGTTGACGTACCACGAGGGCGAACGCTCAGGCTTCGTCAGCGTGCACGTATCTGCGCTGAAGGTGGATGCAGTGCTGCCATCTAGCGCGCGCTGGGGCAATCCGCCTTCGTCTGTAGACGATTGCATAGGCGCCTTGCCAGCGGCCACGTTCAGCACTGGAAAACAAATTTCTCGTCAAAACTAAACGTTACCAAATAATTTAAATTATACACTAGTCAGTGTAATCCTTAGGGTATGCGCAGGTTGGGTCCTATTTATTTTTGTTCTAGTTCGGTTTCCAGTATAGTTTTTTTAAGCCCTGCGACTTAAAAAACTTTACCGGAAAACCTGAACCCGTAGCCTTATTTTGTAAGTCAATCGTTGTCGCTATCGCTATTGCCGGTACAGGGCGTCCCTTACACATGTAATAGGTGTGAAAGGGAGGGCTTGACCAAACGACAGGCTGGCGACAGCAACTGGCTTACGTAAAAACGTACTGGTATATCCAGACCAAAAATAACGTAGGTACATCGCTGGTCTGCCGCCGAACACGCTCGCAACTGGTGTTTATGATCAAGCGAACATTCTCAAAGCGTCAGCAGAAGGATAAACAAGACCAGTCAAGTACGAGTGGCATGGAGGGTTATGTCAATTTCTAGTAGCTTCAGTAGTTGCTTAATTAATCAGCTGAGAGAGGAAGCAAAAATAAGGATAAAGCTTTTCAAATTTTGATCCGAAACCCTAAAAGTCGACCCTAAAGGTCAACTGGCCGCGGTGGTCAAGGCGGGGCAGGCACCTCTCCTCGCTCCCTTCACCCCATCCAGCAAAAAACGGTATACAGGAAGCTGGTGGGAATACTTCAATTAAACTGGATCACGTTTTTTACTGGATATGTTGTAGTGGCAAAACCGAATACCAAATTCAAAGGGATCGGTTTTTTGCTGGATACTGTAAACAGGATACTCGTGTGACTACTAGTATTGAAGCATGTACACTACTAAACGAGATCCTGCTAAAAACTGTACAGACAAAAAACGGGATGTTGCCGTGTGAAAGGGCTGTAAATTGTTAAAGGTTTAAAGAAACAGCTGCGTCTAGAACGTGTGTTTCGTAGTGATTGTTACAGCCAATTCAATAGGTTGGTTATCGTTGGAAATACCTACTAGTTATTTTCTGAAGGATCACGTTGTTTTTTAAGTGCTGTTTCATCGTTTCTCAAGCCGAACACCGTGGTCAAAAATAATTTGAAACATGAACTAACGAATTACGACATATTGATCGGTCATGAATAACGGATAATAGGTATACTTCGCCTAAATTAACGTGTAGCGTTGGACTGAAAAAGTCGATAACTGTCAATAATTGCACGTGAATTTGTATGTCACGGTCAGTTAACGGCATCGGTGTGAGCAGTTGTCATATGTCATTGTCAGTACATGGATGGGTTAAGATCCATAATACCATTTACTTGCGTGCAATATGGTATTATAGCGGCCGAGTTCAACGTGTAACATTGAGATCTAAGAACTATACGTATGCCTATTAGCATTAGTGCACCTTTCACGTGTTAGCCGTTCTTATCAATTTGATTTATATATGTTCTGACTTCCTCTTCTTTTTAGCGTGTCAAGAGTTCTACCTTTTAATTTATAGTATATTGGACAGGTGTTTGGCCACAACAATAGCATTAGGTGAGGCGGTTATTAGGCCCTCCATCGTGCAGGTGTTCGGGCACAAAGGGCATACTAGCAAGTGCTGCATTAACTGCGCGGGATCACCGCAGTCGCACTGCGTTAAGTTAGGGTCCTTGAATCCCCATTTGCACATATTAAGTCTGCAGCGGCCAACCTGGGTGCGGAGTTCCAGACTGGCCGCGGATCATGCCAGAGTGGTAACTGTTCCTGAGGGGTGGTAAAATCAGGCGGTGGGGAATTTCTTTTGATCCACTGTGTGCGTCTATTAGCAGCCGGGTCATCACTCGTGGCCCTTGTGAAGCGTTGAAAGCTCTTTTGTCTTTTAAGGCGGCCTTGTTGGATGTTATGGTCATATAAGGGGTGTCTATAATCATGCTCTTGTTTGTGCTTTTCAATAAAGCAATAAATCCACATCTCGTCGCACTCCAGTGGATGATATGGCTGCCAAAGGGTATATCAGGTTTATTTATTTATTTTATTACATAATATACTATTTTGACATTTTCTGCTACTTATATATTTTAATATTTTAACACAACATGACATACCTACCATGACACATAATATTGTCACTTGACAACACAATACTCTCACAGGGTCTAGTGGCTAAATGGAGCGGTCTCGACAGAATATTAGCGCTTACCATTACAGCGGGCATAATGCTGAGTCGAGTCCCATTTACTGCTGTAGCGCACAGTATCTACCAGGGCCCGCAGCCAAATGTCATTCGCCACGAATCTATTCGATTTCTACATACATTTGTTGTCGCTGAATGACGTAATATTTCTATAGCATGTGTCAAATCCCATACATTTTCGGACGTATCGACTAGCGTCATCGCTAATCGACTGTAACTTGGCTAAGCCCTGAGGTGTCTCCCTTGTGTTTTTGTTTATGTTTTACGTTTAATTGTTTCTTTTTTTTGTATTTTCTGTCTTAAAATGAAACTGTATTGTATATTGTGTGCTAATGTAGTGAATAAATGATTGGCTATGTCTATTATTTATAGGTGTACTGAAATGAGTTAGACAACATATTTATGCAACTTTAGATCTAAGATTTCACGATTTAATAATACTGCTTACAGTTATAGCCATAGCGTGTAGGGTTTAGCTACTCCGACATGGTGGCCGCACTAGAGGCGTCTGGAGGTAAGAAAGTCGCTAAGAGTTTGTAGTATTTTTTCTTAGACGGATTATCGCGAAAATAGATGTTCGTAGTTGTTCCACACCCTAGTCCCATGGAATTATCGCAAAAAGAAATCGCATTTGTTCCACCACGGAATATTGCAATCGAACTACTTAGAGTGTAGGTAAACTTCTATCCAGGGAAAAAAGAAGAAAAACAGACATGCGTACCTACACGCCAGGCGACCAGCGAGCCTCGCTCTAGACGACAGACGCTAAGCGAGGCATCCCGCAGTGCGGCCGCGGCCTAAGGACTGTTTATTTAATCTTCAATAGTAATGATCTCAGTTATCCTTAGATAGGTATCTTCAGATGATTTGTTCAGCGCCTAATGCACTAGCTGGATGAAGAATGCGCTCGTTGTAATGCATAAAGACAACAAAACACACCTTGCACCCATCTGCCTGCCGGATGAAAAGTAACTATATTTTATCAAATTGGTGCAGAACGATCGTACTCCGGATCATATACTAATCATGAACAAAAGACTGCGCGTGAATAGGTAAAGTAAAGATATTTTTAAAATAATTCATAACTTCCTATAATTCAAAAAGCCTGTAATTGCCAATGGTAATTGCAGTCTTAGTGTCTGGTCAAACATAATTATTGATCGAGCGAAGCGAGATCTCCAAATAAACTTATGAAAATCGGCGTTGTATGTATGTCTGTATGTATGTTTGTTTGCCCGAGGATAACTTTCGAAGGGTTCATCCGATAACCGTGAAATTTGGTATAAAGGTAAGTAGTGATAGCACAATTTTGGTGTGACTAAATGAGCTAAAAATGTAGGGGGGGGATGTGTTGAGATATGGGGGTTCAAGAGGGGTAAAAACCCAAAATGGGTATATTTGACCCTGTTTTTATCTTGTAGTTTTTAAGTAACTGCAATTTCTACCCCAAAAAAGAACAACCTAAACACAGGAACAGAAAACAGAAAATTTGAATGAAACTGTAGTTCAAGTCGATTGGTTATACATTTCGTGGCACTATTTTACTAGTCAAAGATTAAGGCCGGTTGGCACAATGATCCCTAAACATATTTAGCGACTAAACATGTTTAAATTTTACGTATTTGTATGATTTGACAACTCCTTAAATAATATCTAGCCACTAAATACGTTTAGGCATCGTTGCGCGAGTTGCCGTAAGAATATTTTTTTTGTGAGACTCGCGAGATCCTTTTGTGCATATAACATGTTTTTTTTTTGTAAAAAATAGGAAATGAAAGAATTGAAGGCATACAATTTTGGTAATTACAGCTCTCAGTAGTCAGTCAGTCAGTACCCATACTGACTGTTGTGGCCACCGATCCGCAACCGCACGTTTCAGTTTTTTGCAAAGTTGCGCAGGCGCCGTCTTTACCGCGAAAAGGAGAGTCAATTGTCAAAACTAAGCAAAAGTGAATCGCGTTCACACGCTTAGTCATACCACAGAGAAATAATTACTACGTACAAGTCATACCCAACATTATGCCCGAGAAATTATTCCTGACCGTGATGATTATGATTGTACCTTAACCCTACAATGTTTTAAAAGGGTAAACGTTCGATCCATGGTTGTGGTCCACCTGCGCGGACCACCTCGGTGGACCTGCCCATGCCCTTTTTATTGCCTGTAGTCTACCTTAGTTCACTTAGCTGAACCATATCACATATTTATGACTATTTGGGATCTGCTTTTAACGCTGCTTTATGTGTTTTACTTATTATACGTTTGTTTACGATCTGGTGCAGATTTACAGGAGGGAACATAATGTTTGGCGCGATCAAGACGGTGCGAACAAACTTGTCCAACACATTATGTATCATCTGAGCAGCTGATTTAGAAATTGGATTGGATTGAAAGGCACGCAAATATTTCAGTTCATTATATGTAAACGGAAGAGACCTCAGTTGTACGATGAGACCGCGATGTTCGCTACATCATCGGTACTCTACTTGACTTTCAAAGTGTGTGTATATGTACCATTGTGAGCCTTATTCTATCAGTGAAATGACGCTTGCTCCCGCATCATACATAGGAAGTGACCTCTTGTTATTTCACTTATTTGGGGAAAGTCATTGCAATATTTCTGCTTTCTAAATATCTGCGTCCTTTTAATTTCAATTTATCAGTAAAAGATGGAAAATGTTATCGCTGGTCAGTCAAGTTTAGCGTAGAACTAACGAGGCTTTGAGCAACACCGGAGAGGGAGTAACACTCGTCGTACCGGTTGAGGTTTCACCTTGCCGAACCAAACGATTCGCTTCAACTTAAATCATTAGAACAAGTAAAGAGTGGAACTCGGTAGCGACGTCTGTTTTTTCTGGGCCATTATTATGCCGGAGTTTTCAAGTTTACATTAAACGTGAGTGGTTGACCAAAAAGGGACCTGGAGGGTTTGGAAACCGTTATTCATTTTTTTTTATTTTTTGAATCTGTGGTCTTTTAGCTTTGTTTTGGTCTAACCAGAATATTTTTAGGCGCCTTAGTTTTTATTTTATGAATTTTTTTGTGAGCCAAGGTAGTTTTGGAAATAATACACCTTACAAACAGCGCTCACTAGTTTTTGTGATTTTATTGTTTTATTTTACTTTTGAGGTTATCTCTAGTACAACGAAGTCTCTTTAGGTAGAAAAAGACGCTCATACGTATCAGAAAGTGACGACGATGCTACTCAAATGGACAGTCCTAAAAGCGGACGAGTCGAAACTTGTTTCTACACGAAACTTCAAACGCGATTTACTCGAAATCAATTATTTTCCCTTGAGGTCCCTTTTTGGTCAACCACTCACAAATAGGTTATTTTTAACCACGATGAAACAAGAGGGGGTTATAAGTTTGACGCTTATGTCTATGTGTCTGTCTGCGGCGTCGTAGTTCTCAAAAGGATATACCAATTGAGGCCCCGTTTTTGTAATAGCAAGCTAGCTTAACTGGAGTGGTTCTTAGCTATGTACGAGTATGATAAAATCAGGTCAACAAATACAATAATAAATTGAGAGGTTTGTCCACCCCCTAAGGAATAGAACCATGAATTATCAAATAATAAGGTACCTACTAATCGCAATAAAAAATTGGTACAAAACAAAAGCCTTTGTCTCTATAATGCAGTGTCGTGATAATTTAATTCTATGGCAAACAATGGGAATGCCTGTAGGTGTCACTCAATTAATGATTTATGTATGACTCAATCAAAATCCTGTTTTATGGACCCATAAAATATAATATATTAATCTTTAGCCTGAACAAATAATTATATAGGTCGCTCTAAAGTCTATGGGGGAGGCACAAAGCCCCTCTTTTCTCAATTGAACCGGATTGTGTTTTTCGCGCGTGTGTTCGTTACTCTTTATTAACTCACAGCACGTAAACGACTGGTTGTATCAAAAACAGCACAAGGGCTCTCAAAATTAAACACTGATAAAATTTTATAAAGGTAAGTTTATAACTATTTTATAGGCGCTTAGCCACTACCTCACCTGATGATAACCTTCCCTGATTCGTTTTTAGGCTGATTACTTGTTGTGCTGTACCTATCAAAAGATAAATTAACTAGATCGTTGCTGAATTGTATTTGTATCGCAGCTACATCGCAAGACGTCGTGTAAACACTCTTACTCCATAATCGTCTGGTATTCCAAACGGAACTGAACTGGAACGAAGCGAGAATGTTGACTGGCGTGTAATACAAGCCACGAGCCTGCTAGAGGGTCTTCAGGGCTGGCCAATGATAGGTACAGAAAGGGGTTCTAAAGTAAACCTAAAGGCAAAAATCGTTAGCCTTGACGGAGATTCTCCGTTGGTTCGAACATTGCGATACTAAAGTCATTTACTCAAGTACTAAGTAAGGAGAAGAAAAGTTCTAAATGGCTAAAGCGAAAAATATAAAGGTTCTAAGTACTGGTAATGGCAAAATCGCTCTAACCTACGTGGGCGACCACCTGCCGCAGCTGATGAATGGCATCAATTCGGCGTAATATTAAAAGAGATGCGCGAAGTGAAAGTGGTAGCCCTGCGGCGTATAACGGCGCGAAGAAGTGTGCCACCACACTTGTCGCTAACGGTGACGCGACTATTACCTATCACTCAGCTGCCGGCTGATTCGGGGAGCTGCCGCGAGTTCCTACACGTTCTTATGTCATAATGTGAGGAGGTGCGCACTGAATTATAAACAAACTTTAATAAAGCGAATTATTTATTTAGACTGTGTACTTTTATTGACTTGGATATGGTAAGATGATACCTTTTTAAAATGAATCTTAACAATTGCTGTATCATGCCCAGTTGGATTTTATGTATTCAAGTCAAGTATGGTTGAAATAATCTCGAGGTGGTCCCCTAAAAACGTTATGTTTTGGATTATGTAGGTTTTTTTAAATAGCAAATCTTCTCTGCTCGACAAAACTGCTCATTCCCTTGGTTTTCGGTTCATGTCACAACATACCGAAAAACAATTTTCCTTTTTAAATTAAATTACGATCAAACTTAAGTAATATCTACCTAGTCTACGCAATAAAGTCTTTATGAATAAATAAATAAATATGGCTGGACATTTCAAACAGCGCTATCTAGCCCCAAACTAAGCAGAGCTTGTACTATGGGAACCAGATAACTGATAGAATACTTATATACTTTTTTTTTTGTAAATACATACATAAAATATATAGAAAAACATCGAGAACCGGAACAAATATCTGTAGATCATACAAACATTGGTTCCGCGGCGGGAATTTAACCCGCTACATCCTGCGTCTTAGCCGGCTATTTGCCCACTGTACCACGGAGGTCGTCCTTTTTCGTGTCCTCTTTGTTGGCATTTTTTATATTTGTACTAGTCAATTGTCTAGCCACTGCCTGACCTGATGGTAAATGATGGTGTGAATATTTTTCAAACAAAACATTATGGGAGAAGTATGTTTTTGTTTAATTAAGTTGTAGGTACCTATCGAAATATAAATTTCATGTGGCATAGCAGAATGACAACGGTTCAGTGCGCAACTCATGACATAGATACGGTAAAGTATTGTAAGCTCGTGGCAACTTTGGAATCACACGGCCTGACGCTACCGCTAAGTTCCACCGCTACGCACTTAGCTGCAAAACTAAATGATATACAATTGGGACATGCAAGGACCATTTCGCAAACGACACGAGTATCTCGTGAGACTCACCAGTGGATTCATCGAAGCAAGTTATTTACATATAACTGAGTCACACTATAAAGTGTGGAAAGTTGGAGATGGGCATATAGGCCAGCTATAGATATTGGTAGGCTTTATAATCAACATCATCCATAGTTAAGACTTCACCCACTGTCAGGTGTAGACTCCCAACTATGTCCCAATTTTATGCCATCCACCAAGATTCTTCGCTAGCCTCATTCATCGACGGCTTGCGAATTCTACCGGTCTTTTTACCGCCATACTTACTGTAACCACTCACCATTCCAAGTTACTTTAGCTCCAGCCTTACCATGTGGGACAAAGCCTCATTTTAGTTTTAAAATGGAGCAAGAACGTTTGCTGCTAAAGCAGTGCAACAGTAGTCTTCAAGTGCTCGTATTACCATCATTATCAACCGTTCCTAATGCTAACATAAAAACCCCAACAATACGATAAGCTCGCGTGCTTCGCGGTGCTAGAACCCAATGCTCCCATTCCAGCTGCCATTGTTCGCTGAAACCCGTGATAAACTCCCAGTCCCAATAGATATAACCTATCTACCAACTTTTTGTGAATAGTACCTATATCACCGGGGACCAATTTTATGTATCCATTGAAGAAATTGATAGTTATAAATACAGAAGGTATTACCTAAGTACAGTTAGTATGAGCTAGTAGATAATTCTGATATGGTGGTTGTTGTGTATGTTCATGTAATGGTATGTCCAATATCAATCTGGATATCATCCATATATATGTTTCATGAGATAACGCAGTTGGTAGACTGCTGGTAATTTTAATATGTGGAGTGCGGTCCCTCAGCAGGTTGAATTTCACAAGTTAGAAGAAGATATATTTTAGAATGTTGTAATGCAGGCATTTTGATGTGATGCCAAAGGAAAGGTCCGTTTATTATAAGCTGCGAGGTCGGTGAAGCCATCGGCTTGCATGAATACAAATTAGCTGAATTTGCAAATTCTGAGAACATCTGGAGCAACATATTGTGAAACTGTATTGACATCTTCACTACACATTCGAGACATTGGTGTCCAAAATGTTGGAACAAACTGAGGCCTTTTATTATCATCAGGTATCACAGAATTTTATGATAAGTGAATTTGATTGACACAATTCCATTGCTTGATGGTTGGTATTTACGAGTATTCCAGAAAGGACGTCTAGGATTTAACACATCCCTTATTCTCAACGTAGAACAACATTTTTCAAGCAGAAAAACATAAACAGAACAGTAGCAACTATAAAACATTTGTAAACATTTTGTTACTAATATGCTTATCTTCATGTAGCTGGGCAATTTGCCAGTCCATCTCCGATTACGACAAAGGTGAAAGACCTACCACAAGAAGGTCTTCAGGTCACCACCATAATTAAGTCACAACTGCTCAGAATATACAATATCAACGCGCATTGAATGTTAATAATATGGGTAGATAAGGTAGCTACTTAATAAGTGAACGCGCGAAGTTGTGCCGTCTAGTACCTAGTCACCATGGTTTGGCCAATATCATGGTAAGGATGTGTTCTGCGGGGCTTTCCTAAGAAGGTCCTAAAGTAAAATGAAGAAAGTGAAATTATCATATTTGCCTGCTGATATTTAAGACCCGTATTCAGAAACTAAATAAAAAACGAAATCAAAGCTCAAGTATAGACAGTTCTTTCATTCATGGTTCGTGTGACGGTAAATTGAAAGCAGCGTGAGACTTCACCTATATGTCTCAGTGTGACAACGTGCGAATGGCTTAAGGACCGTAAGATCAATAGCTGTTTAAACTAAAATTTTAAGCTTAAACCATCACTGTCAAAGAAAAGTTTTACTATTACAAACGTCCATAGGCTACGATAGCCGCCTGCTATCAGTTAAGCCGTAAGCTTGTCTGCCACATTTAGTAGAAAAAAGCCTGTGTAAGGCCCGTTACATCAATAGCAGTTTAAACTAAAGTTCTAAGCTTAAACTAAAAATTTTCATTGTCGGTGATGATTTAAGCTTAGAATTTTAGTTTAAACTGCTATTGATCTTACAAGACTACTCCCGGATTGAATGCGACTGCGGAGCACCCATTCCGTCCATGTATCTCCTGTCCCTTGTGCCCTACCAACTGCACAAGGGATGACCTCAACAAAGCTACGCCCAACGCTATCGAAGTGGCAAATATAAATAGGTAGTAGGATCGATAGAAGAAGCAGAAAAATGTAAATCTGATAAATATCCTATGCTTGGGTATCTATTATTGCTTGAGTAGTTCTAAAATATAGGCCTAGCACATTTTTCATTTAACACGTGATCATACCGCACGTAAAATTCAATATTAAAAGCAATATATTATAATATAGTAATCTCTGTAATGTTTAATCATTCCTTATTTCACAGAAACTTCTCGTACTACAAGTTTGACGATACCGGCCCCGATAATGTATCAATGTAACCTACGGGTGTATTAGCCTAAAATTACCCACAATTCACGGTTCAATGATCCATCGATCAACAGTCGTGAGCGACACCTGTCGTTATTCGTCAATCACAGTTGAAACCGTTTCAATTTATCATCACAATGCACCACCAGACGAGTTGTTAACCATAGTACAGGTGCACTTACTTAGTATAATAACTGGTTCGCATTATAATAACAGAATAATTAAATTCGCGCTATTAGCTGTGCACGCGATTCCGATACCGTTATAAGCAAGTTGTTGTCAATCAGTAATTGAAAAAGATCACAGCTGCGCAGCGTTTGACGCGTGGGACCACATAATACACAAAAATGCGAAAATAAGAAAGTTTACTCTACGTATAATTTTCGAAATGTTATATTTTTTTCTGTTCAGATGACTCGTTCAAATGTTACAATTTAGACGTAATTTATTTTCTGTATTATGTATTGTAAAAGGATCATTAAAAAAAACAACCAGTCTCGTTTCTTGCCTTTCTTTTCTGGCTTGGTCGCGAAGGAACTGGCAGTAAAATTGACGTTTCAAAGTGATCCTTGTGATTTGAATAAATAAAAATATTGACTTTGACATTTTTGACATATGATTAAATGTATTTAGGTTTCACTCGCTCTTTATACGAGTTCCGAATTAGGAGCCCTAAGGCTCGGACTATATGGCATCCGGGCTTGACAGGGACCGTTTTTTGACGGCCCCTAGACCAATCCGTCGCACAACCAAACATTAGAATTTTTCCTGCATTGACTACACACGATCCGAGGCCATAGGACTCCGATTTTTACCTGGAAGCAACCGGGGCTTGCTCCAGATTCGCAGGATCGGGGAGACCCGGATGCCATACAGTCCGAGCCTTATAATTAGTTTTGCCATGTCCTTCTGTCGGTATGTCTGCCAGTCATCAACAGTTTTACCAACAAACAAAGAAAGAAATGTTAAACAATCGAACCGAAATATTATTAGTCGTTATTTTTCCTCTGGCGCATCAAAACAATTACAATAGTCAAGAGCTACACTTTCAGTTTCTAGGTTAATTTGAATGTCAAATAACTCTTTCTACCACTCTGTGCGCAAGAATACCTTACCAAATTCACAAAACTCAGAAGTAAGTTATAGAAAAATAAAAAGTTACATCGATTCTCCTCTCGATCCTGATCGAATTTTCAACTTTTGCGACAGTTTATACTTAACTCCTACCTATTAAAGGTACTTAAAGTGCCAGCCGAAATACCTACCCAGTTATTATTTGAAATGAGAAAAAACCTATCCCTAATCTAAAGTTTATTTATATACCTAAGTATTGATTATAGAAAATAATAAGTAACTTTTTAACAAAAATATAACGGACTTAACCAAACTGATTTTGATGAAATTTCTGTGAGACTAATCTGAAAGTATATCCTCACATTAATATTATAAATGCGAAAGTTTAGATGTTTGCTTGTTTGTTACTCAATCACGTCACAACGGCTGAACTGATTTCGATTAAATTTGGTATATAGATAGACTATGACCTGAATTAAAACATAAGCTACTTAATATTGACGCCGCTGGCGCTGGGGAAGTTACACGAGTTTCAAATAAAAAAACGAGTGTGCTTTAGACCACATGACTGAAGTAAAACTTTTGAAACTATAATGGGTATTAACACTATTTGTACTAAAAACGGGATATTTACCATGATTTGTGAGTTACAGTTTACCCGTGATCATGGCGCATGCAACTGCGTCGAAATATCGGGACACTCAAGAACTCACACATCATGGTAAATATCCCGTTTTTAGTACAAATAGTGAAGTAAAACTATCTCCCTCTTAACTTCCGTTCGCCTCGCCAGATCACACTTTTCGTAACGCTCTCGTCACGCATTCACCAGCTTGCTCCCCAAGTCAAGCGTGCGTAAAGAAGTTTTACTACAAAAAATAAATTTCGAAATGGTTGATAGTTGACGGAGTTCTGAGGTAACATACAAAAAAATACAACTGAATAGAGAATCTCCTCCTTTTTTAGAAGTCAGTTAATATATACAAATTTTTTGCTTCTGAACCTTGACTTTTGAAAGACATTTCTATAGATTGGCTCTAAACGCAAGCATTTGGTAAAGCTGACTCAGAACAAAGGGCGCTTTCATTCGAGAGCGCTGGGAGCAGCCACAATGCCTTCCGCTTTTTCAAACCCATTCACATCTCATGAGAAGTGTTTTCTCGAAGAAAGTAAAAGTGGGTCACTGGATGCGCAAACGAATGCTTGATGCAATGTCAACATGTTACAGCATGGACGTTTTATTTGGGGTTCAATTGGGTGTCGTTGCATAATCTTTGACATTCATCACTTCCTGGCAGAACAATAGGATGTTTATTTTTCTGCCAGTCAAGAAGTAACCAACATAAAATTGTCTTATGACTTTTCTAAGTAATTAACTATACAGGACATCTTCAGATGCGCAGGTTGACACCTAACTGGCTCATCTGAAGATGTCCTGTATAGTTAATTACTTAGAAGCCAGTTAGGTGTCAACCTGCGCCTAACAATTAGTAAAATACTGTTTCTATCTAAACAGTGGTACGCGAAACAAAGCACGTCAGTCAAACGGGCCCTTGTCTTTATTGTACACAAGAAAATACGTTAAAAAGTACAGAAATAGAGGACATATACAAAGGCGAACTTAGCCCTAAGACGAGTTTTCTTCCAGCAAACTCTTTATTTGAAAGCGTCGAGCACCTTTGTAATGCAAATCGGAATTACTCACCACAGAACGGTATGCCATCAGGTGTCCACCGGCCTTTAGGTCCGCACATTCTCCGGGATGGGCCGAGTAGCTCGAAACCTCGCTCGCACTCGTACGAAGCGTAGGTGCCTTCGATGAGACTTTCATTTGAGAAGGTGACTCTGCAGTGTGCCGGCGCTCCGGGGAACCGACATGATGCTGATGCTTGAGCTGCAACAAAAAAATTGATTTAATTGACATCAGTATAGTTTTCCCAGTCTATCAGTATTTATCTATGATTGAAGAAGAAAGAACTCTATTGACGAAAGAAGTCTCGCGCCTATTTGAGGAACTAGTAGTTATGTTTTGAGCGGTAAACATATGAATATAAGGTTGAAAATAAATGTTTTAGCATAGATACTGCGAACAACCGATAATTTTCAATAATTGCGGTATAGCTTTTAATCTTGATTTTTGGTTTGACAAAGTCTAACCTGCGACGGTCCGATAACCCTAGTTATAAGTACGAATATTTTTTATAATATTTTTAATAATATATCTAATATAAAGAAGGTAAATTGAGAAAATACTCTATCTTTTGAAAAATTGAAAAATATCTAAAACCATTTTATTCACCTATTCTGCAGAATTTACCTATAAACAGTAACGGGATATATCATTTCTTACTTTAAATCTCACTTGCTTCATGACAAACTAATTAACACGCCTCCGTGTCCCTTTACCCACCCACTTTTGCCTTCCTTGACTGTTGAAAATAAGTTTTCGTTTGTGAAGCAACACAAAAAATCGTATGTAGATTATTTTAGTTAAAAAGATTTGTCGTTTAATTTGCTCACTATTGATTTATCGACCACCCCACGGTGCATGTGTTTCCAAGCTAGTCTAGGCTAGATAATAGCTAGATAATAGGTTATCAATACGTAACCTATTTCTTATGACGCATTGTAATCTTATTTTAATGCTGTATGACGTAATTAATGCAACCAGTTCTGTTATTGTAACTTTGACAATGAAAGACTCCAATCTTGACACCGATCAATGCAGGTGCAAGCAGTATTAGCAGTCTATTAGTATTTCTCTGAGTATTACTTTGCTTTTTGGATGCAAGCTCCAGTGGCTATAATTTTGTTTTGGTCTCAACCAATTGCTTCATGTTCGCCAATGTATTTGAACGCTTATCAGTTTAAAATCAAAATAACTTAACGAATCTTTAAGAAACAAACCGGGAATAAAAGACTGCGTGAACCGAAAGCTTAAGATGTTTGTGTCAGACAAAGGTGATACTTCCAGATACAGCAAAGACTACATTATACTGCTAACTATGCGATTATTCTGCTTTGCCGTGGTGGTGGCGTTGCTGACGGTGCATGTACGCTCCTTGAGGGTGTTACGTGGAGCAGACGGTCTTAGGAGGCTTGATAGTGACGTACGTCATTGCCGTTCTTGGTCTGGCCCTTTGCGCTGGGAGTGAGGACTCTGGTTCAAAAGCATTGCAGGTATATGTGTAATTTTTTTGTGGCTCTAAAAATATCCGTGCTTAAGGGCCATACCTGGTCACAATGAGGCTCTTGCTTTGGATACTTAAAGATAAAGCTGAACAGGTAGGCGTACAATAAGTCTGTTAGATGTGCTAACTGGAGGTGGACCGATACATACACATACAAAATATGGCTGCACTTATACTATGTAACACTAAACACCTTGTACCCTTATTACGCAATAAACTGATTTGATTGATTAATTATTTATGAACATACAATAACAAATAAGAAAATATATTAAATAGAAAATTATTACTTAGAGTGCTCTTTTATTAGGTTGTGAGTGGTTTGTGTGATTGTGTGTGTGTGTGTAGGAGGCGAGAGGATGGATGTATCTGTGGGTGTGATTGGATGTGTGAGGGGAATGGTAGAATCTATATTTAGATTTTATAAAATGTATTGAGTTCGTTATATACCCGAGAATAATTTAATTAATAGTTGAACTAGTCGAATTCCAGTCACAGACCAATTTTTGACGCATATAAAAATAACTGACCAGTTGGCCTCTAGGCAGTTGGGCACATCTCTGGTTTGTATTAACTAGAATTCTTGGCAAACACAGCTAGCCGTACGACGCAGCATTAATGCTTTGAAATGCTTGACCATAGCGGCGGTTGTGGGTGTGCTAAGAATACACTACCGTTGTCTAATGGTGTTCCATCGGACTCAGCCAGCGACGGAAATAGTGCATGTTGCGAATATCGCAGCTTTCTCTGGCTTGACTTACTTAGTTGCTATGGAGCAGTGTCAATTTAGTTCGTTCAGTGTAAGTAGCATATTACATGATTTTTAGGGATTTTTACCGATTAGGGCATTTTGTATCTTCTTGTGACTGAGTAAGATTGTATCACGTTGATGCGGGTGTTATTTCATTAGGTACTTTTCTCAAATAATATAATACTAAAATATGTACATTTATTAACAGAAAGAATTTACAAGAATATATAAAAAAAAATTATATTGTATTGCGTCCAATCTTAAATTCTTATACAACAACAATTAAAAACCAAACGGGTCGTAACCTAGTGTGTAACGATAACTTAAGATACTGTAGCGCTAGTTTTCTGGGACATCTTTAGTGCGTGTGAGCAGCAGAAATTAAACACGAGTTTATTTACTATCATTTACAAGATCACAGTACATAATTACAGAAATATTAAATAAAATATTATTACACAATATGCCAGACCTACACCAAAGTTCTATATTTAGTCAACAGATACGAGGCATGCCTTTTAAGTTCTGTCGTTTCCATATTTTCCGGCAATTTTGAATTTGGAACTGTTCTATATTCGAATGTGTTTACATTTTGAATCTCAAAACAGTTGAAAGTATTAGGATTAATGCTATTGTTTAGTCACAGTTTCGATTTGAATCTGTCAGGTCACGTACGAAAATGAATCTTTCTAAGGAAAATGTTCGTGCAATAATTTTCTACAACTTTAGAAGAGGCCTGACACGGCTTCAGTGTTTAGAAGAGCTAACATCTGTGTTCAGTGATGTAGCCCCATCTCTGCGGACTGTCGAACGCTGGTATTTAGAATTCCAGCGTGGACATACTAGTGTTAGTGACAGATTTCGCGAAGGACGCCCAAAATCCGCCTTCACTGAAGATAACATCATTGCTGTGAGACAACTAATTCTCGAAGATCGTCATGTGACGTATCGAGAGATAGAGGCTCTATTAGGCATCTCAAAGACAACCATTCAGAAGATCTTGCATGAAGCGCTTGGTGTGAGAAAGCTAGTTTGCCGTTGGATACCGCATCTGCTTTCCGACGATCACAAGGCGGCCCGCGTCAGATGGTGTAAGAAAACTCTGCAAAGGTTCAACCGAGGGGAGTCAAATCACGTCTACGACATCATAAGTGGTGACGAATCTTGGATCTATGCCTACGATCCTGATTCCAAACAACAATCTACAATCTGGGTCTTTCAAGACGAGCCAAAGCCGACTAAAGTTGTTCGTTCTCGAAACACTTCAAAGAAGATGGTGGCCACGATCGTTGGAAAAACCGGCCATGTTGCGACTATTGCACTTGAAGATCGTAGAACGGTTAACGCAGAGTGGTATACTACAGTTTGTTTACCACAAGTCATCGCCGAACTTCGAAAATCTAACTCAAAGCGACGCATCATCCTGCACCACGACAACGCAAGCTCACACAGCGCTCGTCAAACGATTGAGTATTTGAAGCAGGAAAAAGTAGAAATTCTTGACCATCCTCCATACAGTCCTGACCTAAGCCCTAACGATTTCTTTACATTTCCTAAAATTAAGAAAAGTCTTCGTGGTCAAAGGTTCCAGTCCGGTGAAGAAGCAGTCGACGCTTTCAAGTCAGCCATTTTGAACACCCCCACTTTAGAGTGGAATAAATGTTATAATAACTGGTTTGAGCGAATGGAAAAGTGTTTTAAGCTACGTTGTGAATACTTTGAAAAACAATAAAAAGTACTATAAGGTTCTAGTTGTGTTTTTTTCTTCAAACGACAAAACTTAAAAGGCATGCCTCGTATATCTTTGTGCGGTCGGGGCAACGTTGCTGGGGCTGAACGCCTTCGTAATTTGGCGCCGTTGGCAACTAGCGGGCGACTTAACGCGAGTGGTGGCTGAACTCCTAGGAGCCATGGGCGTGCCTCTCCGCAGGCAGATTCTCGTGAAGGCCGCAGCGGCACTGCTCATGCTGATCGACCTAATGTGGATCTTGATGAATAAAGCGCCCGTAAAAAAATCGTAGATCTTGATAATACATTATTAAAGGAGATTCTTACTACCTACCTACTTATATTAAAATCATTGTAAGCAGATAAGTACCTAGTTTGAAAAAGTAAAAATTAATAAATAGGTGTATGAATCTGTCATTTTGCTCAACAGGATTCTGAAATATTTCGGATTCGTTCGTACGTATCTTGATCTCCTAGGAAGTTTTGAAAGCATAATCAATTTCAATAATTTTCCGTACGCTGTGTGTTTGTTCGACCGTATCCGCTCCAAATGGCATTAAATCGCAAATGATCCGAAGAACATGACTTGACGAAGTCCGTTAGGGCTGTCTTAGATTTATATCTACATCGTTGACAAGACCTAGAGGGGATAGTCTGGTAGAACAGGCTCTAATTTTGGATTAAAATAATACCTCAGAACAATTATTTATCTGTCTGTCTGTAGCAAGCAGTATAATGTTTCTAAGTAGGTATGAAAAGTTCCATGTTAAACTGAACTGAGCTGGAGAAAAACCGCAGCAGCAGGAAATGCTAGTTATTTCGTATAAAAACCTAATACAAAATAGCTTCAGTTAGTTCAGCAATGTACCTAACCTACACACAAAGTTAGATTTTCAGATATCGTCAATTATTGTCTTTACTGGTCATTTCATTAGGTATCGGGAGAGTATCATCAATATTATTCAATTTTTGCATTCATTCGTGAAGCAACTTCCTCTGATTGACGATTAAAAATGTATCTTCATCGGCAATTGATCTAACAATTGTTAGTTAGGAAGAGGTTAGTTTTTGGGTACTGGAATATATGTGTAGCACTAAATCTCGAAATAACTTTACCATTAAATTTTATATTTTGAGTTATCAATTTAAACTTGTTTCTTGCACGTGACTAATCACCGGGAAGAATCACGCATTAAACACAGCTACAATTTTTTTACATAACTCTCTATAAATAACTATAGAATATAACGAATATAAACTAATATAACTATAGAAAGCTCAGAGTAGGAACTGCCAGCCCTAGGCAGAGGCACGTTTGAGAACAGTGAAAGCGCAGCCTGATCTGATCACATGGCCTAAGACGCGACGATTGACTTAGGACATGGTGCATTAACCATTGACAGACGAATAAAATATCACGGCGTTGCGTGAAAAAAAGTGCATAAGTTAACTAAATACAACTAACTATTTTAAAGCAATAGCAGGCGCTACAAAAAGAAAAGTTCTACCACGATAGAAAACTTTGGAAAATTTTAAGGAATGTCTGTGATGAACAATCGTATTGTTACGAGCTGAGGGTTCGGGATAAAATAATGGGAATCGGTTTAGCCAAAATAACACTTTTATTCAACACTAAACGATGAATACACGAACTTGGTCACACGTAATCACAACACACTAATTCACACCACTGTTGCACCACTTAAAGTCACCGAAATGATCGCACGTATAGCTTAATCCAGACTGACTCGCGAGCAACTACTGTTCACGCGAGACCCTGCTCCACGTCAGTCCTCCAGGGCCTCGCTGAGACTCACTCACTGACTGACTCAGACTGACTGTCCGGCCATCTCTCCGGCCTATTTATATCGCACACATTTCGATTGTTCGAGAACGATGTCGATCCTTCCAGGAAAGGGTCGGTCCCTCGACACAATGGCCACTCCCCATTCTGCGAAACCACAAACAATAGCAACATTAACACAGCAAGACAAAAGCGTTCGAGAAGGTTCGATTATTACTCATTGTTTAACAGCCTCGGCGTAACAGTATTATACTTTGATTTGAATGAGGATTTTTGTAGCACCTGTAAACGATGCGGGCTGGTCAGAAACCCGGATCAAGTAGAACATCCTTATTCTTCGCTAGAGAAGACCTAAAGTCAGTAGTCCCACTGGACTCCAGTCGATGGAGAAACATTCGGAACGTGACCGTGATGCAGTCCAGCCACCTCTCCTATTATTCTTCTAAAGTATTCTCATCTATTTGGGAAAGGTAGATCTTGATGGTTGATATTGATATTGGTAGATCCTCTTCTCCACGGGGGGGGGGGGGGGGGGGGGGGGGAAGTCGCCCACATCAACCTTCTGCGGTTTAGTAACGGGTTTCTTAAGCAGCTTCGCAAGGCGGTGGCTGAGGCTGGCGGGACACTTGCGCGAAACTTTTCTTCTACTGGCAAGAACGTGTAGCAGGAGAAATTAAGAAGTACATATATATTTGGAATCGCTAAAAATGACGCGACGACGATAATGAATGCGCCCTGGTACGTAACAAATGATGACCTGCACCGGGTCCTTAACATAGAGGTCGTTGACAAAATTATAAAAAAGTATGCAGAAGCTCATGAGCATAGACTTCATCCCCATGTGAACGTTGAGACTACCCAGCTCCTCCACAACACGGACATAGTGAGAACATTCAAGAGAACTAAGCATTTTGAGTTAGTGTAGTGTAAATTCATAATGGTGTAAAGTAGTGAAAGTTTTAGTGCTATTATAAAGAACACATTAACTATGTGTCTTCCCCTTAACTAGAGACAGTAAGAAAAGTGCTATTGGACACATTCTTAGTTTGTGTTGTTTAAAAAACTAAGTCAAAATAAAATTATTCATTAGCCTATATATTGCTAAATCTAATAATATTACTAGGGTATAATTAAAACTGTACACTACGAATTACTAAAACAAAAAGACAATGTTGTGTTCCTCTATAATTGGCAAAAGTATTAGAACAAAACCAAACCAATAATGTAATAATCTATGTATGGATACTTAAACTGTTGATGTTCCTATTTTAAATAAACAATAAACTAAAAAAAAAGGTGCAATCGTCGCAGGTTGCACTGTTGACATCCTGGCTATAGGAGCCGGGTGGCGATTTACGTGTCAATGGGTGTTTGTCACGTTTCCAGATATGCTGACCAGTGACTCCGGGGAGGTATGGCATCCGGTTTCGTCGCACCGCGCTCTCAAGTTTTGCGCTGACTGCGGCGAAATCTTCGGCATTGCATGCTATGAGTTTTTCTTTCAATGTGGGCACTTTTCAATCTTCTAAATCGACACATATGCTGGTGACATCAGCCTTGAGCAGCGTAATATCCTTTATTAGCTTCGTGATATCGGCGTGGTCGAGAGTCAGGGGGGGGGGGGGGCAGCTTGTGGAGATCACGAGCTACATACGTCGTCCCCACGTTATCAGGAACACTATGTAACTATGTACACTATGTCTATTTTGCCATGCCCGCGGCGCGCCATTCATTTTATTGATCGAGCGAATCGAGATCTCCAAATCAACTTGGGCAAATCGGCGTTGTATGTATGTATGTATGTTTGTTTGTCCGAGGATAACTATCGAAGCGTTTATCCGATCATCGTGAAATTCGGTGTTTGAGTAGGTAATGATAGCACAATTTTGCTGTGACTCAATGAGGTAAAAGTTGGGGGGTTGTTGAGATATTAGGGTTCAAGAGGGGTAAAAAAAAAATGAAAATGAGACTATTAGGTCAAGTGAGACGTCAAATGAAAGGTATTCATTATTACATTTCGACCCCGTTTTTACTTTTAGTAAAGTTTTTGTAGTTTTTGAGTTATTAGCCATGATAAAAACTAAACTTTGACAAAATTCACCGGGTACACCAGTGACCCCACAATGCTGTAATTTGGTATGCGTGTAGCAAAAGTGTGAAATCTAGAATAACTACAATTTGTACCCCAAAACAATTCCAATTAACATGAACTCCCGTTACCTGTAATTTGAATAAAACTGTAGGTCAAGTTAGTTGGTTATTTATTTCGTGGCACTATTTTGATAATCAAAGATTACGAATAATACTTTTAATTGTTTTTACGGTAGACTCGCGAGATCACAGTTCGAGGCGAACCACTAGTAATATATTCAATATAACTCCCGTTATTTGTAATTTGAATAAAACTATTAAATATTATATAGTAAAAAAATAATGTTGTGTTTTTGAATTTTTTTTTTGTCTTAATATCATTTAAATTGATCGAAATGTTATAACTCCAATCAAATATTTTTTTTTCTTTATTTCCAAGTTACTGAAGAAAGAATTTAGAAAACATTATCAGAGATAGCAGGGGTCGAACTCAGTTGCAATTATTATATGAAATGCTAGCTTCAACCAGCGGCTTTGCACTCGTTGGTTGTCAATAAAAAGTAGCCTATGTGTTAATCCAGGTTATATTCTACGTACATACCAAATTTCATCGAAATCGGTTAAGCCGTTACAACGTGATTGAGTAACAAACAAACATCTAAACTTTCTCATTTCATCATTAGTGTGATGTATATCAATGAATTATAGCGAAATAAATAGCCAATTGAATGGGATTTTTATTTACACTCGCGTGATTTCAGTTCGGGACGAACCACTAGTTTAAGTTAGGTAATTATAAAATGAGGTTCGATCTATTTTTGTTTACTTATTACAGTATTTCAATGAGTATAAATATACGTTGGTATTGCGGAATTCAGTATATATTTAAATTTTTACCTTAATTTACTTATATTTGATATGATTATTATATTTGATATGATAGTTTAATTGTCATGTTTAAGTCTTATATTTGCCTAACTATTGTGTGTATTTACTACTTTCTAGGGTCCCTTCTAAACTTATTTACAATTAAATTAAATTGAAATCTATATCCTGTTTTTCTTTCTTGTCCATAATATGGGGATTTGGCAGACATTGTTGTTAAGCAAGGAAATCAACGTTCTCTTTTGTTAGTGACTTTCTTTCTCGTCTTGAAGCATCGCCTACTGAGGGCAAGAAATCGTTACGTCCAATTTATCACTATGCAATGTTTTCATTGTAAATAAAATACAATAAACAGCTAAGAGGTGGAAAATCTCCGGTAAATTAGACGATAATGACAGTACTTAGTCTCAGCTTAACAGCCGAGCTATTACCTAAACAAGAAAGCGTGATACTGAATTGACACTACCATGGAATCACTTGTTTCCGACAATGCCTTTTCTATCTGCTAACATAACCACAGTTTAAACTGGGTAGGTGCTGTTTTCATTGCTTTTATAATAGAACTTTGAAATTTATTATCAGCAGTGTACCAATAGAATACCTCGACGATACTCAGATTAGCCAGATTCTTATATTTCTTGCAATATAATTTCTTCTTTACGAGTCTATATTTCCTTCATACCTGGGTGCTTAACCAAGTTACATTCAGTCCGAAAATGTATGGCATTTGACACATGCTATAGAAATATCACGTGATATATCGACAACCAACCTATGTAGAAATCGAATCGTTTCAAAACGAATGTAACTTGGCTACGAGCCCTAGTATTTCCATATGAATTATTGTTTAATGATCAATAGTAATCGACGAATAATTTTATTTTCTCCAAAAATATCTTCATCAATTGAATGATTTCACAACCGACCGATTATGATACTGTTTTTTTAATAGAAAGCTAGTATAACTGGGATAGTTCTTAGCTATGTCAGTTTTTAACCCCAACGTAAAAAGAAGGAGTTGGCAGTTCACAATTTGAAATTTATACTTGTTATTCACGAAGCAAGCGTAATAAACAGCCAAATAAAGCAGACTAGCTGATCTGCCCGCGGCATCGCACGCGTGGTTCGTTAATAAAAACATTAGCCTCCTTGTGCTCAGTTGGGTAAAACGCCTGTCTCAATCCCAGTCATAATCTATTTGTATACTAAATTCCATCAAAATCGGTGAAACCGTTTAGTCGTGAAAGAACAACAGACAGAGAGACAGACATACAGAAGGACAGAGTTACTTTCGAATTAATAACATTAGTAAGGGTTAAAAGCACTAATTATAGCGGGAGTTCCGCAATACTTGATGAAGTAAATATACGATACCGAAAGCCGACGCCGCGTACTTGGGTTACTAAGAATGTTCCCACAAGTGAATAAATAACTCGATTTGCACCGGTTATTTAGAAGCACAAAAGCTGCCCTCGATAGAGAATACATTTTATTATTTATTTTTCCCCGTATTTCTGCTAATTAGTGCAAATCACCAACTGTTATAATTCATAGCAACATAATTTCGTATATCTAGTTATTCTTTGGTATGGGTCCTTTCGCTTCTACTATATTATGTTTTTATGTAGAAGGTACCAAAATTATGCTATTTTTATTAGTCCTGTGCAAAATTTTCATTAATTCTTTTTCTCAACACACATTATCCGCAAAACACAAAGGTTATCTGGAAGAGAAGGCCCTATAGCATTAAGTTCGTCTTAGTACTATTTTTATATCTTAACTATTATAAATACGATAAACAGACATACTACGACGTTTCTAATAGCTTTAACATGCCCTTTAACCTAACTCTTTTAACTAGATAATAATACTAGAAATAAAATCTTACTTGATGCGTACAGCTAAGGTATGGAACACTTTACCGTTGTCTGTTTTTCCTAAATAATACAATCCCGGCCTCTTAAAGGTAAGAGTAAATAGGTTTCTTCTAGATCTTCGTGCTTCATCTTAGACCACATCATCACTTACCATCAGGTGAGATTGTGGTCAAACGAAGTTATATCCAATTAAAAAAAAACTTGTTCCTCAAATACATAAAATGATACCAGGTATGAGCTGAGTCACTGCCCTACCAGATACGGACAACCTGTCATAAGTTGACCTACTGAACGCTTCTCGCCTCAGGGGTAGAAAGTTGGATAGCATCGAGGCGTCGGTCGTCGGTCGGTCGGTCGGTCAGACGGTCAATACCTATATTTATAATAATACTAGCTGACCCACCCTGTCTTAGCACGGGTATGCAGTTGGAAATTATAAAGTGGAAAGAATGACGAACTGGGAATAAGCTGTATATAATCGGCATTGTTTGATCAAATGGGAAATCGTACCTACCTTTTATAGTTTAATTAAAGGCTAAGTAGATCAGTAGTTAGTTAGTTGATGATTTTATCTTATCCTGAAAATGTATTAATATTTTATGTAATAAGTTTATTATGTGATAAATGATTTCATTTAAATATACAATATTTTGTTTGACACATCTAAGTGCATGTAGGTACTATGTCTAAAAAAAATGACTATTATGTAGGTATTTATATTGCTACAACACGAAATTCAGAATTCAGGTAAATGCACATTCTTGTATTGCTGGCCCACTTCATTTTAACTAATTTGTTATCAAAAAGGGGTTGTTTTATCCTAGATTAGTTGTAGTTTTTCTAAATATACCTAGTAACATACTTTATTTAAGGAATTTTAATTATACTAACATAAAGCTTTTATTATTACATCAAAGGTACATCAAAGGTATTTATTATTTGAACCTAAAACTAAAAACCTTAAAAAATAATAACTAAAATATATTATTAAAAGGAGTTCCTTTCCAAGGTTCCGAAGATACTGGCAGCGTTCCCCCTTTGAATAGCTAGATTTTCTAATTCTAATTCTTTGTCCGAGGTAGTTGCCAGCTCTTCGGTCTCTTGTGATGTCGACTAACCTTTTTGTTATTCCCTTAAAAATCACATCATCACATCATCTCATCTCTATTTCCTAACACAATTGTACCTGTGATGCTATAATATGTTGATCGAAATAAATGATTAATTAAGTTATCCCAAAATTTACTCCAAGTTTAGTACAACCAACCCAAATTAACCGCATACAGAACTTAGGCATAGTGCATCTTTGCCCGGAGGAACTAACAGTAATCAATCACCCCTAAGATTATGAGTTATCAGCTTCCTTAAAAAATGACTACACCGGAGCATCTGCTCCGTAGCATCTTCTGTATCTTTAACCAACTTCAAAAACAGGAAGAGGTTCTCAATTGTGTTGTTTTGTATTGTATTTTATTTTTGTTTGTGTGATATGGGTCTTATATTTTGTGCCCGCAATAACGATTTTTATTTTTAGAACTGTAGAATAATACAGTTTTTAGCAACGGCTTAGTAGGTATAGGTAACTACAAAAAAAAAACATATACACTTGATTACCTCTTCATAATGTGAGTGTAGATAACCAGTTTAAAAGTATTCATAGACCGGGCGCTGACCCCGAGAATATTTACATATATTATACAGGTTGCTTCAGAATTTACATCTTCTTAATGAAATAATGCGAAAACCCACACCACAACAGATTTTTAGTGTGAGAAATAGATTTGGAAACAAATTATTAGATTTCGTTAAAATTGTAGAAGATGTTTGCATTAATGTTGCCTTTAGAAATTCTGATAGCTTTGTAGGGTAATGGGGAACAGATTGCTTTGTAAATAAAGGTGCTTGTGTAACAGGCAAATGAGGCTTTATTTTGTTAGTAATTTTTATTTGTATGGTATATACATTATAGTGCGTTAATTTATCTATTAACTCTAATTTATTGCTTAATTGCATGGGATACACTAATAACTGACTAAATCATTCATTTTAACTAAAATATTATAATTATTTTTGTAATATTGATGATAACGACCGTATTATTAAAGGAAGGAACTATATCGGATATTACGAACAAATCATTTCCCAAGGTACAGTCAACAAGAAAACACATGTGATCGCTGACGTAACGGACACACGAGAAATGTGAAAGCTGTGACGTAAGCCGCTACATTCTCGACCTTATTTGTAACGTAATAGAGGCGACAAAGTTTATCTCGGAAGCTTGACTCAGAGTGACTATCGTGAAGTTAGAGGGAAAGAAATTCCAGATTGAGGTCAGCTTAGTCAGAATTGTATTGTTGGAGAAATTAGAATCCGTATAGAAACTTAAAGTATATTATACTTACTTAAAGCTTTCATTGCACTTTCCATCATTAATCTAATATAATAATAATACGTAAATATAATATGGACAAATTTTTAGGTTTAAATAAAGTAATTTAAGACGCGTCGTTGATTTTAGTCTCATTTTGGGTTATAACTTTTCATGATTATTTTTTACAGTAATTGGAGATGGAACAAGCTTATGACCCACCTGATGTTCAGTGGTAATCATCACCTATAACAAAGAACTGCCTCATAGGTCACGCAAATTATAAATGTGCCCTACTATGCACTGCCCTGCGTCCATCAACTTGGAGCATACAGGTGTAAAGCCTCATGTGCCTGTAATTTCACCGGCACCCTTCAAACCGAAAGACACTCTACTTCCCGATGAGTCCTTTCACAAGGAACTTCGACTGTTACCAAATAATATCGAGGGTAAATTACGGATGTAAAAATAAAATAAATATATGGATAGAAAGAGGACCTGATAGGTTGCTAGGAGTCGTTGGGCGCAGGCTGCACAAGATCAGTTGCTTTGGAGGCCTATGGGAAGGCCTAAGTTCAGCAGCAGACGTCATTTCGCTGATAGGCTGATGATGATGAGTCTACGGATCACGTAGAAATAATGTCGTAGCGTGCTAATAGCTGCGCAATTCTAACAAATGCTCCTGAAACCGCTAAACTGTGGTATATCTTAGCGGGTAGGCATTTCTGCACCGTTACGGACCCAATGCGCAGTTAGCTCTTCGTAATCAGGCCGCTTGCCTGCCGACTCTTCGATGTAAATGATGGCATGTGACAGGAACTTGGAACTCGTCAGTGGCGCAGGTCAAATGATAATACTGCATTATTTGATTAAATTCCTTTTGCTGTTTACGCTTTCGAAAAGTAAATAAACCGCTACGTTGTGTTTGTAGGTTTATTCGTTATCTATATCCATCTAAATATGCTATTTCTTCTGCTCCAATAGGAAATTAACGGAGTGTTTTCAATCAATATTTAGTTTATGGGGCCGTACTACCTCGGATAGATCCATGTGATCATAATATATATTTAACAGTAATATATCCACACTAATATTATAAATGCGAAAGTAACTCTGTTTGTTTGTTTGTTACCTTCTCACGACTAAACGGCTGAACAGATCGTAATGAAATTTGGCAAGAAGATAGACTATTGTCTATCTACGTGTGCGAAGCCACGGGCGGGTCAGCTAGTATATAATATATATTTAACTGCATTATTTGCTTTGTGATAAATATTTATGCAATAGTTGAAGAAATAAGCTAAGTAGGTATCTACTTTAAAGAAGCGAAAATACGATTCTTTAATATAATTCTATTGTCACGTCCAAAACTTACAATAAACCCGTAGTAATGAATAAACTATAAATAATATCGTGAAACTGTGCATACTTATTGATATTTATAAGACGCAATCGCTGTGTTTCGATTCTATACTATCAATAGTTTGGCTATAAATCATTATTTGACGACCTCCATGGCGCAGTGGGCGAACAGCCGGCTGAGACGCAGGAGGTAGTGGCTTCGATTCCCACCGCGGACCAAATGGTTGCATGATCTACAGATATTTGTTCCGGGTCTGGTTGTTTTTCTATATATTATAAGTATGTAGGTATTTACAAAAAAAAGTATATAAGTGTTCTATCAGTTATCTGGTTCCCATAGTACAAGCTCTGCTTAGTTTAGGGCTAGATAGCGCTGTGTGAAATGTCTAGCAATATTTATTTATTTATTTTATCAAATTTTATTTGATTGTTAGCTCTCGCATCTCGAATTAGTCCTCGCACTGCGCGTGGTTTTACGTGGAGTGACAGAGACTGTTGCACAAATAAGGACCAAAGAGCAAAAAAAAAGTTATGCACAAATTGTAAAAGTATTTGGTAGTAGATTAGATAGTCTACTGGCACTAACAAGCTCTAACATAGCTCAGTTCGTTGGTAGAAGAGAGGAAATCATCATTCAGAGATTTTATCGATCTAGATATTCCTAATGTCAATGGTAGGTTAGGTGTAAGGTACCTATGTAAATTAATCACATAGCATTATTGAACTCAGCAAATAGCATTAAATACTGTACTATGTACTGTGTGTATAGTGTTACTAGATTCAAGTATCTGGGCCACTGGGTCACCGAGGACCTAGAGGACAATGATGACATAGAGAGAGAGCGCAGGGCGTTGGCCGTCCGATGTAATATGGTGGCTCGCAGGTTTGCTCGCAGTTCCAGGGAGGTAAAGGTGACGCTTTTTAAAGCCTACTGTCAGTCACTTTACACCTGCAGCCCGTGGGTAGCCTATACGCAAAGGGCGTACAACGCGCTGCGCGTACAGTATAACAATGGGTTCAGAGTGCTGATGGGGTTGCCACGTTTCTGCAGTGCATCAGGTATGTTCAGTGAGGCGCACACGGATGGCTTCCACGCCATTATAAGAAAGCGGTGTGCGTCGCTCTTGAAACGCCTGCGTGGTAGCCCCAACATCATTCTGAGCACATTTGCGGACAGGTGGGACTCTCCGTTTCTGGGGCACTGGTTAAGCCTCCATGCAACCCCCTTATAAGGGACGTTGCCCCAGTCACGGATAGTCCCTCGTGTCCGCGAACGTGTATGTATGTATGTGCGTTTTTGATTATGATTAAATTTTACTGTGTAATTTTATTTTTATTTAATTTTATTTGATTTAATTTAATTTTGTTTGATTTAATTTGATTTTGTTTGATTTGATTTGATTTAATTTATTTTGGATTATGTATATATAATATACTTTTATTTATGAGTCAATGGCTTGAAATAAACAATTTTTATTTTATTTATTATTTATTAAAAAAGTTCAGGAAATGTGCATAAAAAGTAATTTAATACCATCTCAAATGTCCAGCCTTTGTCATAATTCTTACAAAACTTGATTATAAGCAACTTCCCACAGTTTTATTCACACAAAGTCATCCATAATACGTATTATTCACAAAATAGAATTATTACAGAATAGGATATAACTTTTATTATTATTAGCGTAGGTAAGTTACTTTCACCGACGTGTTTTATGAATAAACACTTTTACTTCTCACGGTTGATCTTGGCAATTCTTAGCTGAGAACCCACAAAAGTGAGGTCGATGACAGCTTGATAAGCGCGCTGCGACTATATTTCAACCAAAGTCATTGACATAACCCAGAAGCTTATCAAACTGAAGCGACATTGAGCGGGACACGTAGCTCAAAGAGCTGATGGCGGCCTTTGGGGCAAAAAGGCTCTCGACCGTGTACTGGAAATGTAGAAAAGCCCCCATATGGAAAGATGACTTGATATAAAGGCCGCGAGGGAACGGAGAAAACGTGATACAGAATACCTATGCAGATGGCTATGATGAGGATAAAATAATGTAAGCGGTAAAGAAAAGAAGTACAAAGATCCTTTGCCCATAACGTGTCAACACTGCCACCGATAATGTATATAATTAACTTAATCTTAGTGAAACAATCGGCCAGGCGCGGTTGCTTCAGACAGACCTTGTTACGATCGCCCGTTTTCTAGGGAAGTTGCTTCACGGTATGTAGGTTAGTTACATATTTCTCCTGTACGTGAACTTTGGAATTGTGACACAACTATAATAAATTAAAACCTCCAATGGAAAAAGGTAAAGCACAATTTGTCAATTTGTAAGCAGTTGACACAAATTTGTCATAAAAAAGCATAGCCAACCTTACGCAGGAAAGACATAGTCGTTTCGTGCAGAGCTGACTAAACCACTAGCTTTCCTCAATATATGAATCTTCATTTCTGCAAACGCAAGACAGAAAATGTCATTTTTGGTGCGACTTTGTTCATTCGTCTGTCACAGCTGATTATCTCAGCAACTTCTGGACCTCTCGGATTGAAATTTGGAATGGTTATAAATAATACTAAACTTCCTCCATAGCATGTAAAACAAATCAAATATATTTTTATTTTGATTTCCTAGTTACCAAAATATCCTAATGACCCCCACGGTCAACATTTTTAAAATAGGGTTACTAGGTCAAGTGCGGTATCATATCAAAGAGATTGATTTACACATTCCAAAACCATTTTTTTATTATTTTGTACAGATTTGGAGTTATAATGAAAAATTAGGAAAAAAAAATACAGTTCCCCCTCCTTCCCCCTATCACAGAAGTTTTCAAAGAAAGAATCTGAAATTAATATGATTGATATGCAAAAACTACAGGGAAATGATAACGAAGTCTCTATCTAGAACAGTTTTTAGATATCTGTCTTAAAAGTTTTCTTGGTTTATCGGTCACATAACTAGATGGCACTGCTTAATTAACATAAATAAACCTATCTAGGTTCGGAATTCTTGGTGCGCGAGTTCTAATCGTACTTGACCGGTCTTGTTTTCTTTTTTTTTAGAACAAAAGATTTCGGATAAACGCAGATCTACAGCGTCTACGTAGAAAAGACTTCAACGCGCTTTTTTCTTTTGCGGAAATGTCTGAGATTATTTCTAGCCTGCTTATGTCAAATTTTTTCATCTATATATTAGAAGGAGATAATATATGTAAGTTTGTTTAGTTTTAGGAGGGTGATCTACGGAACTATAAATAAAAATTGTTTATTTAAAGCCATCTAAGCCAACTCATAAATAAAATAAAAGTATATATAATTCGGAAATAAAAATTATTTAAAAAATCCCTTAAAACATACATATACGCACGAGGGACTATAAGTCACCAGCTATTAATCTGATTCTGAAATTTATTTCAATTTCTTATACATTTCTTCGTGACACCGAACAAATGTTTCTACTCTCTCCTCTAAAATGTCATTTTACTCTATGCTTCTGTAGAAAGAACCTTTTCTTGAGCGGGAGTGGTCATTTTAGCCTGGATGAAAATGTTCTATCTCTAGCTATTATCTTATTTACGCCTAAAGCAATTCTTCTCAAAAGAAAGTAAAGCAAGATGACAAAGCAACTGAATGAAATGGATGGTAAGAAAGTGAGCAGAGTTCAAAGTAAGTTAGCGGCAAGGATATTTTTACGGTAATGCTGCTCTTGACCCTGGTCTCACCTCGCAGGCCAGCGTGTAATGGAGAGACTTTCACTTTGACTGTGGCATGCTTGTGGCAAACCTACTATATAAGGTTTAATGCCATCAGAAATGGATACAATGAAACTACTTGTAGTGATTTTTACAAAATTTTAAAATCCCCTAATCACCTTTTTTTTGCTTTCACGTATCTAAGAACTTTTGACGATAAATCACAAACCTGTCACAGAAAACCGTATCTAAATCGGTCAAGCCTATTTGGAAATTTTTTGAATGTTTTTTTTATTTTATTCATTACATAATCAACAGCACTTGATATCAATGTAAACGAACTCTTATAGCTAATGCTTAATGCCAATAACATATTCTTATTTCATAGACATCATTTTTAAGAAATTAATCACCTGGAGAGAGTTAAAAACACATTTAGTAGGTTTTTTGGAAACATTAATTTTTTGCACACACAAACAGCCCTCATCCTAACCACCTTGTCCGTTCCGTCATGGGTAAAAATAGATAAGATGGACTCGGTGAGGATTCTGTAAGGTTTATTGATCGAGCGAAGCGAGATCTCTAAATCAACTTAGGCAAATCGGCGTTGTGTGTATGTATGTACGTTTGTTTGTCCGAGGATAACTTTCAAAGCATTTATCTGCTCATCGTGAAATTTGATATTTAGGTAGGTAATGATATACAAATTTTGGTCTGACTCAATGAGCTAAAAATTTTGGGGGGTTGTTGAGATATTGGGGTTCAAGAGGGGTAAAAAAACTGAAAATGAGACTATTAGGTCAAGTGAGACGTTAAATGAAATTAGTACATTTCGACCCCGTTTTTACTTTTAGTAAATATTTTGTAGTTTTTGAGTTATTAGCCATAATAAAAACTAAACTTTGACAAAATTCACCGGGTACACCAGTGAATCCACAGTGCTGTAATTTGGTGGTATGCGTGTAGCTTATATATCACAAATGTAGACAAAAGTCTGAAATCTAGAATAACTGCAATTTGTACCCCAAAAAAGGGTAACCAAATAACATGAACTCCCGTTGCTTGTAATTTGAATGAAACTGTAGGTCAAGTAGGTTGGTTTTATTTCGGGGTACTATTTTGATAGTCAAATATTACGAATAATATTTTTTTTATAGTAGACTCGCGAGATCTCAGTTCGGGGCGAACCACTAGTATTATAAATGCCAAAATTTGGATGTTTGTTTATTTATTTGTTTGTTTGTTACTCAATCACGTCGTAATGGCTGAACAGATTTCAATTAAGTTTAGTACAACTGTACAACCGTACTGTATAACCTGGATTAACACATAAGCTACTTTTTATCCCATGGGATAAAAATGAAGAGTCAAGTCAAGTTGCAGCAGCGAGTTTAGTTTTATTTATAGGTTACTTACCCATTTAGTAGTGTAACGCGTACGAAATCGCGGGCAACAGCAATATTTTATATATGGATCCTACCTAGTTAGTACTTATAGGCCTTGAGAGTTACGGTAAGTTAACTAAGACAAAATTGTATTAAGTTGAATTATCTTCAGAAATTTTGCAAGTATGCATGATGACTTTGATGACGATTGACGGGTGGTGCTTTAATTCGAATTCCTTGGGTGGTGCCTCAAGCCGAAGAATACTATCTCAAGGCATATAGAAATAATATGCTGCGGTACATACAACTGAAGCTTTACAACTAAAAGCAAAGAATAATTTTCTTTAAAATTGTTTTACAACCAGAATTAAAATAGGTAGGTATTATGCACTTTTATAGCTATTTGTTCGTAAATGTTATAAGTGAAATCTGTGAATATGTTAACGAATCGGTTTCTTACGTAAATAAAAATAATTGTTATCCGAATATCTGTTATCAAAGCTAACACTTTCCAGTATACAATAGTAGTCTTCGACTAACACTCATTATCAAAGCAGAGAGTGATGTACGTACGTATATATATGGTAGTATTTTAAACTGTGAGTCCTGTTCGGTATAAGCATAGAAATAAAAAAAAATCACTCCGGGAGTGTCGACAGAAGTGAAAACTTGAACTTGAACTACTTATATACAGAGGTGTCGGCTTTTCCCCATTTAAAAAAATGCCCAACGCGCCTATAAAAGTTTTGTACTTCAAAAACAACCTTGAATAGGGGCCTAGAAATCTATAAAAGCATTCTAAAAGTTTACAAATGATTTAGCCGAAAGGCCGGAACCAATACCACTAAAGCACAAAGGCGTTCACCTGCCTAGAAATGTTATTAATTCTGAATTAGGCTTATCGTGAAATCCAGTCACCCAAAGGTTGTCTCGAATAAATCGCTTTTAGCGGTAAGCCCCCTGTTTTTTAAGTATTGTATTTGAATTTTAGTATGATGTACAATAACAGGTTATCTCTCTATCTTATTTGATCAGATAGTATAGCCACGTGTAGCCGTATGATCAGAAGATCGTAATACTTTTACACTAAACAGAGTATTGCTGGAGGTCTAAATGCTAATAGCATTATCTATCAGTCATCCTGGTCGTGCTAAACGATTTAGTTTAGATTGTACCAAGAGTATTAAACTACATTTACCATGTTAGAATAAAAATCTTATCTCTCATTTAACGATTCGTTCGCTATTTACGAACATCATCTAGCCGCACCCTCTACGTGGATAAAATCTTATTGTATCCACATTCCTGTTATTTTATGGGCCGCCAGGAAGGCACGGCACAAAAAATGCATTCCTGTTAAACAAGTCGACCGACCTGCTCCGTCACGCAAATGGTCGATGCGGTATACAGAATTCGTGGTCCATGCCACAAATCGAATAGATCAGATAGATGTCAGATATAATATCCGAGTCCTTTGGAATAGTATAGATCGAACTATAATATTGTGAACTTGAAAGTGTCATGTGTTTATTACGATTTCACGTCTAAACCGCGGAACAGATCTTGATGAAATTTGGCATAGAGATGAAGTCATCAGAATTCAAGTGAATTCTGGACTAGACTTTAACACTTAAAGATTAGATTAGATAAGATATACTCTTTATTACTGCACACCAAATAAAAATATAGTAACAAAGGAAATATACAATAAATAAAAGCACAATGGACGGTCTTATATCTGAAAGCGATCTGTTACAGACAACCTTTAGATGGACAGGATAAACGAAAATCAAAAGATGGCGGTGATCTTTAACATACATAAACATACCCTCTAAAATACAATATACTTACCTCTTGATTCTATAGAATATTTAGCTTCCAATCCTTAGCGTAAGAAAATAACGTATCAGAAATTGATACCTCCTTCGTATTAACTAAAGTAAGTATAAAAGGTAAGTAAACTTCTTGACACGGCAGTACGGTATCACAAAACCGGAAGTAAGGGGAACTTCTACTTCCGGTGAATATGGGAGACAGCCGGGACCGTCAGCCGTTTTGTAGAAACCGTTAGTCAACCAACACCATTCACATCCTAACATAATCATATCAACCAATAGACGTCCACTGCTGGACATACATTTCCAGAGGTACTAAGTACCTATGTGCTTTATGTATTCTATTGCTTCTTATAAGTATTATTAGCATATATTGCCCTACGTTACATCGGGGTCGAGATATTAAAGTCTGAAGACACATAATTATAGAGACAACATAGTATTTCATATAGCGCTATCTAGCCCCAAACTAAGCAGAGCTTATACTATGAGAACCAGATAACTGATAGGATACTTATAAACTTTTTTGTACATACATACTTATAATACATACATAGAAAACATCCAGACCCAGAACAAGTATCTGTAGATCCTGCACACATGTGTTCTGCTGCGGGAAGTGAACTCGCTACCTCCTGCGTCTCAGCCGGCTATTCACCCACTGCGCCACGGAAGCAGTCATAAATAGGTGAGGGTTGTATATGAGTATTGACCGCGTGGCAATGGCAAGCGGCGGCGCGTGTCGGAGCTTCGAGTGGATTGCTATGAGTAGGTTGCTAATCGCAGTAGGGTTTCATATGAAGAAAACAAGGTTTTAAAACAATAACTTCCAGAAACTAACCATAATAAATTTGCACTAATAGGATTCGCTTATAAAATCCTACTAATTATGTAAAATTAAATAGTTAACTTGGCTCAGTGACATGTTATAACTTCCGTTTCTTTCTTAGTTGTTCTTCATATTACAATTCCATTACTAATAGTAATAAACTAACCATAAATTCTGGAATAAACTACACAATCAATCCAGTAAATTGCCCGATGAAGTCGTGATTGATTCCGCGTAGTCCGCTCTCGTAATTCTAGTAATCTACGTCGCATGTGTATACGTCACGGTAGGGTAGGTACCCATACCCACCCTACCTGCTATGCAGTGCATTTGACTTAATCCTACACCTATAAATCGCAGCTAAGATTTAATTCTGCACCATGAATTCCCAAGTTCCTTATTTAAAATCAAATTGATAATCATTTATTTTTTCATTTTTATTAATGTGGGTAGTTTTGGTCGAGAACGGATTTTACCGGATTCTACACCTATGAATTGTAACTAAGATTCAGTTCTGCACCATACATTTCCAAGTTTCTTATTCAAAATCAAACAGATAGTTTTGTTCTTCGTTTTCTATTCAGAAACTGTTTTTTTTTATACTATCGAGATGGAACAAGCCTATGGCCCACCTGATGTTAAGTGGTAACCATCGCCTATACCAAAGTTTGCCTCGTAGGTAACGCTCCTTAGAAATATGCCCTACGATGCACTTCTCTGCGTCCAAAACTTGTTTTAGATCTGTTTAATTTTCTCGAGGTCAAATTTGATTGTTACGGTCCTCGATTGCAAATCTTACCTAATTGATTCGAGACCATATTAAGCAAAAACTGTAAGGTGGATAGAAAAGTACCCAATACTAAAAAAAAAATATTCCTAGGAATTTTTAACGAACCACGTGGCGTCAAAAAACGCAATCTCTTTGTTACTTGATACAAAAGAAAAGAAAATGAAAAGAATATGTTGCAAAATGAAAAAAATATAGGTTTTAACAGAAAATGATGACAATATCATCATGGTACAAGTGCTAATTATCTGCGACAACAGCATAGCGGGCGTCCTACAAACCATCCAGACATCGAGAATCCGATAACATACGTGAAATATATGTAAATCAGCACAACGGTGCTTTGCATACCTTTATAAGTTAAAATATTTTGAAGATTCAATCCAATATTCGTGTTTTAAGGTCGTAAATTATAATGTCACGGTTGGATCGTGGAGAAAGCATGATAGCGATGACCCGTACAAATACTAGTTAAGTTAACAGATAGGGCGGTTTTGTTTCTGACTGAAGCTTTGTTATTATAATAAATAAGCATGCTAACTAACATTGACATCATAATATGCTTAAGGATTCATTATTGAAAAACTTTAAAAAGCTGCTTGCAGTTTGAAGCTTTCAGCTTCCGAGATAAAATTATAACCTGTGATAAATAACTACCTACACAAAGTAAAAAAAAAAACTGTATTAGGGAACCATTTAATCACGAAATGAAATAACCAAATTGAAAATATTGAAATCACAAAAACAAAAATATAATCTGACATCAATTATCAAGGCAATGGGATGACTTAAAATTGTTCTAGATAAATATTACTACCCACAGTAATAAAAAACTGTATTAAGCTACAATTAAATTCATGTAATTGAAAATATTGAAATAAGAAATAACAAAATAGAAATCCCACATTAATTATCGAGGTAATGAAACCTAACGACCTAAAATTGTTCTAGAAGTTTATAACTACCTACATTAATAAAATAAAACTGTTTAACGGGACAATTGGGACAGCTAGTTACAAAATAATATTATTAAAAATATTGAAATAAGAAATAACAAAATAGAAATCCCACATTAATTATCGAGGTAATGAAATCTAACGAGCTAAAATTGTTCTAGAAGTTTATAACTACCTACATTAATAAAATAAAACTGTTTAACGGGACAATTGGGACAGCTAGTTACAAAATAATATTATTAAAAATATTGAAATAAGAAATAACAAAATAGAAATCCCACATTAATTATCGAGGTAATGAAACCTAACGACCTAAAATTGTTCTAGAAGTTTATAACTACCTACATTAATAAAATAAAACTGTTTAACGGGACAATTGGGACAGCTAGTTACAAAATAATATTATTAAAAATATTGAAATAAGAAATAACAAAATAGAAATCCCACATTAATTATCGAGGTAATGAAACCTACCGACCTAAAATTGTTCTAGAAGTGTATACCTACCTACATTAATAAAATAAAACTGTTTAAGGGAACAATTTGGTGAGCTAGCTTTAAAATAATATTATTAAAAATATTGAAATAAGAAATAACAAAAAAGAAATCTCACATCGTCGCAAGAACTAATCGGAAAGTAGTTCATCTCGACTCTCACCTACTTACTTAGCAGTAGTAGATAGTAAAAAAATTATTTACCTTGGAGGATGAAGATAGCGATGCAAAAATGTAACACATCCATGTTTATGAACACAAGTAACTTTATAAAAACACTCGCGGTAGGATTCGACTGCGTTTAATCATGGCGCATGTATCGCGCGCGGCGGTGTGTCATAGACTAAGGCACTGACTCGGTAGTCGGTGGATGGATGGATGACGCCGCAGCAGGTGCGATGCGCCTGCGCAGCTCAGGTACATCTTCCCCGCCAATGAGGAGCTTTCGCGCGCTGAATAACCAATTACTCGTCTATCTAGTCGACTACTCCAGGGTATGCAAGATACGTGTGCTGTGTGCTAAACCGATATTCTCGGTTATTGGGTCAGTGGGCTTTTATATTATCATGTTGTTAAAGGACTGCATTGTCATGAGAATTTATAGTTCCATCGACGGCTTGGAATTTACCGTAATTTAATTAAAATAAATATTACCTACTAGTTAAAGTTTTAACGGATGAATTCGAAGGCGTTGTGCACGTGGTGTAGATATCCAAAAATTATATAGGTATGGATATCTATTTTTCATATTCTTTATTTGCGAGATGAAATCAGTTACATCTTAAGATTGGAGTAGGTATTAAGTAGATCCTTTTCTAATTAACAAAATAGTAAACAGGTACCTAACCAACCTTTTGAAAAATACGTAATATATTAAAACAAAATACCATAGTATTCTTAGGTTAAGAGGTTCTTAATCTTCATAGAAAATCCAGGTTGTGATTTCATAAAGTTCTTCGTCTAGTAAACTGCACCTTGTTTGTATCAGGAGGGCGTTAGAAGAAATAAGTCCTGAAGGACTACCAACTTCGTCGAAGTCGGAAATTATATTTGTTTTATCCTGTTGTTTCCGCTTTTCTAAGCGCACCTATAGGTAATAATGAAATGATTTTATTTAACATAAATATGTTAATAAACCCTATTGGTTATATATTAAATTATGTATTTTTCTTAATTACTTGACTGTATTGATCATCAGTTGGAGCACGGGACCCATATAGTCCCCATGCTACAGGCATATACACCCAGACGGAGAATCTAGGTGAAGCACGGACCCGCCCCCCTAATATTTGGTCTGACTTACATAATCATTTCATTAGAATGTCGTACCACATAAATAGAAACCACAGTCATGAGGAGGGGACTCTTAATAAGTCGGAAGGCAGTTTTTAAACGTAGTAACCGCTATTTTGTAATCTATTAAAATCCGTTTCATAAAGGTAGCCGAGATTTATGATGAACTAGCTTCGACCAGCGGCTTCGCCCGCGTTGTTTGTCAACAAAAATATATCTATCAACCCACCAAATTTCATCGAAATCGGTTCAGCCATTACGACGTGATTGAGTAACAAACAAATAAACAAACATCCAAACTTTCAAATGTATAATATTCTAATTCTAGGGTGGGGGGAATAAGAGATCTGCACTGACGTCCCGCATTGGGATATATTGTGCATTACACCCCTCTTCTAACCTAACCCCAGCCATCCTAACTCCTTGAAGTAACGGAGTAGGACTTTGGGTTGGTGGCAGCAGCTTTCCAGGGTCCTCGTGGATTTTGATGTTGTAGCGGTGTTTGTGGAGGATGAGGATTCGATGACCACTTCCGGACCCGTTCTCTGTCTGGCATCGTTTGTGGCAGTGCAGTGACCTATCACGTGCTCCACAGTCTCTTCCATCCGAAGGCATCCACGACAAAGTCCACTGTCTGTAGCTCCGATCTTCAGGGAGAGATGGTTAAGTTCGCAGTGACCCGTAATGATTCCCACCATCATCCTTAGATCTTCGCGTTTCATCTATTATATTAATATGATCCGAAATATATTTAAAATAGCGTTTTGAGTTCTTAATCGAATCGACAAAAACTGAGGTTTCCGATCCGACAAAATAACCCCCGCTGGTGTAATTCTAGTATTTCCGCTATGTACGCTGGCGCTGACAAACTTTGACAAAATTCACAGGATACACCAGTGATCCCACAGTGCTGAAATTTGGTATGCGTGTAGCTAGGTATACGTTTTTACACCTAACCAGGGGTTTCAGCTGAAGATAGGACGACTCTGATATGAGGCATAGAATAATTATTATTAATCTGAGGCCTGAGTTATTCCTAGGGTTCCTAAACATAAATACATAAACCGCCGATTTGCCCAAGTTGATTTAGAGATTTCGCTTCGCTCGATCAATAAGTAATTCCTCAAACCTCCGCGGGATTTCACCGGGACGTCTTTTGTGAAATGGCTTTGAAATGTATGTACATAACTAGTTTTTTAAATAAGTAATTGGTTTTTATAAATTCTGAAATAAGAATTTGCAGCTAGATACTTGTAGGTACAATTGTCTGTAAACGAGCGTTGTGCAATTGAGAACTCGAATCGAATCGATTCCATTGAGAAAGTGAGCGATTTTTTAACGATTTTGTCTGTATAAAATTGGTTTGAATATTTAACTGGAAATTTTATTTTGCTTCAGTGAATATGTATTAGTACTTAATTTTTTTTAAATTAATATATAAATAAATAAATATTGCTGGACATTTCACACAACGCTATTTAGCCCCAAACTAAGCAGAGCTTGTACTTTGGGAACCAGATAACTGATACATTTTTTTTTGTAAATACATACTTATCATATATAGAAAAACAACCAGACCCTGAACAAATATCTGTAGATCATGCAAACATTTGTTCCGCGGCGGGAATCGAACCTACTACCTCCTGCATCTCAGCCGGCTATTCGCCCACTGCACCACGGAGGTCGTAATTCACTGCTCCCTGCGTTAGGTTACACTGTGTTGCAGGATGCAGTTATTTTCCAATTGTGTTATAGTAATCAAAATCATAACAAAAAGAGAGTAGGTATAGTAAATAAAAATAACATAACGAATAAAATAGGTACATAACATAATTACTGATTTAAACAGGTATTTATCGCGTATGAATTTGTCGACACGTTGGGATAACAAATAAAATAGGTTGGATACTGCGTAAAAATAATTATTCTGCATCGTCTTCCAGACACAGACAAAGGCTTGAACTGAACATCAAAAAGGCTAGAAATAGGAAAATATATCACACTTTATGGTGATATGTCACACGCTTCGGCTTCGAACAGGTTTCCTCGCGATAAAAATTACCCTAATTCAGAATGCAAGCAATCTCTGTGCCACATTTCATCGAGATCGATTCAGTGGTTTAGCCGTGAAAATGTGACAGACTGACTTATTTTCACATTTATAATCTTAACGATGATAGTAGGATAGTTAAAAAAAACTGCTGAGAACGTGGTGATTTCTTACAGAATTGATTAGGTAGGTAAGGTAGTCATAAAAAGCGCGGTCTGACCATTCCCCAAAAAGGCAAAAGTAAAAGTAGATCCGGTGGCCAAAACATTAGAAAACTACTGGCTCACTCTATCATTTTGTACCTAAAATAGGCGTGCACTAAAAAGGGTTGAGCCAATCAATATAATCATTGCCTTCCATTTGAGCTGTGGATAAATCAAAGTGTGACCGGCTTTTCTTTGCCGAGGTTTTCACTCTTAATTCAATGTTATAAGGTTCTGTTTATGAAAAGATGGAGTTGGGTTTCTTTGGTGAAAGTTAAATGCGGCACTATCACGTAGGTATGGAGTGTCGAAAAGGAATGCGGGAATCACTTTTCTTATCCTTATTTCACGATCGGCGTTGGACATTCATGGAGTGCTTTTTCTATTACGTGGTGATAAGCACATGATTGGAAGTACGTAGACCTACCTACGCAGATACCGACTTATGGGCTATCGAGGCCGTTTTTATAGTCTTTTACTTGCACTTTTGAGGGAATAAGGTTTAATCCTAGTCCGTACCTAGATTAGAAAAGGTAGTTTGATGGCCAGGCGTTATTAGTCAGAAGTCAAGGTATCCCACCATCTGATAATATTGTGTTTCCTTTTGTACCTATATCGTGTCTTCCATTTCATTTCATTTTATAGAAAAAATATTAAAGAAATGCTCACGAAATCAATTGGTCATAATGCCATAGCAAAACCGCGGTCGTACATATTGCATCAAACTTTCCGTGTGGCGTTGCTCTTTTGTTACCTTTTTGGCAAGTAGAACTTTGAAAAAAGCTTACAGATCACCCATTATGTGAGGACTAAAACACATAATTGGCTGAAACTCAGCCTTATTTCCAAAACGTCTGCGTTAGAAAAAGATTTTGTTCACATTATGAATTTGAATCACAAAAATACTAAGTAGGTATATCAGTGTGCTGAGGGGCTCTGTCCATATATTGGGCAGAGTAACTTAATTTACATGGTAATTTTTGGATAAAATTATAGGATGCTAATTTGAGTTTTTCTGTCAATCCAATTATCTTATAAAATATACTGAACTGATTTTAGTGAAACTGTGCAATTAACTTTCCTCGTATACGACAGTATTTTGAGCTTTGTATCTCCGGTTCTTATAAATACTTCGTCACTGTGGAGATATAAGTGATACTTCCATTTTGACTAAAATCCATTTATTTCTGTTAGAAGCCATTACATAAAAAAGTAATCCACTACAAATTCATAACCAAACAACTGCAAAAGGTTGAGGTATTGACGGATTCTGAAAAGTGCCCAGTTACTGGGATCCACCGGGCCTGTACAGCCTGATGTTATCTTGATTCAACCCCACATAATTCGTAATCCACTACAAATTATCCACATAAACATAAGCTTTTGACTGATTCTCTCAGATCCTTAATTTCCGAGATCCAGGTGGTCGCTTTGATTTCTATCTGTAATTTTGGAACTCTTGAACTACAAATTCAGGGAATAGGATTTCTGGGCATTACAAAATTATATAAATATCGTCGAAAAGGACCTATGAAGTATGTATGTAGGTAGGTCCTCTTATAAACATTATTTGTTTTGCTCCGGTGTAATACACTAACTATGCCATGCCAAGTTTGATTATCTGTGGTGAATACGAAGCGTGCCAACTGTCAAATAATACTGAAATGTCATAAATATAATACAACAAAATTGAAAATCTTGATGACCAATACATTTCGCTACATTTGGAACCAGAACTCAATTTAATCGGATTGCTAGCATAATTTATATTTTGATTTGTTGCGTGTGTAGGAGTTTTTTAAACTATTCGAGTGCTTTTTTCATGTGTTTATTTTAACATCATTTATTATTGTTTGGTAGCGTACCTAACGTTTACTTGAATGTGCAAACTCTAGGAATAATTATAAAATGGATAATGTTATGCTACCAGAGGACTGTGCCAAGCAGTGGGAGATCCTGTTACTCCTTATTGCTTCAGAAGAAAAGAAAATAGACCGGACCAATGATAATGAGATAGACACGATGAACTACTTCTTGAAAAATGAGGGAGTGAAGTATGTACCTAATTCTGTCTTGTCGTTACTTACTCGTAGTAAGCAGCGTTGCCATAACTAGTAAAATGTGCCCCGACTTCCGATCCGGAGAGTGCAGGTTTGAATCCCGTCCGAGAAATAGGTTTTTCAATTCGTAAATTTCATGTGTGCTTTTACACGGCCTCAAAACTGACATAAAACATTGCGTGGAAACCTGTGGCTTAGACGTGCACATATTGACCAAGTCTTTCTGGTCTGACTAAGCTGAGAAGACAGTATAGTGCTGGGCTAATCTACTCCTTAAATCCTGTCACAGGCAAGCAGTGGTATTATTTACCCAGCTAGTTCAGCATCTTGCCACCAAGCTGGTGCTTTATTTCACATATGTAAAGTCCTTAGTGCCTGCACAAGATGCTCTGGTCAGGCACAATTCATCTTTTCTTTTCACTGGTTTTGTGTTATTTTTACAAAACCTTTGTGAGCTACCTTACAAGAAAATATCACACCATACTTAGATGCAAGATAAATTTGTAAGTCTAATTTCTAGATTAGCTGAATTGATGCACTTCTAATCTTTGCTAGTTGTTCCTGAAATATTTTTATTTAGTTTGTTTATAGACGAGCAGCATTATTGCTGATATGTCTACATCACACAGTGTTGAAAGTCTCTTAATATGTATTCACATTAGTAGCAATGTCTTATTAATTCGTAGCCAGTTAAAGAGTTTGTCTTTAAATTAATTTATTGAAGCAGCATATGTTATTGTTTTTTATCTTTATGTGCTTGCCACAAGATATGTGAAAGTGATAATGAGGAGTCCTAAATCCAGGAGCTGTTATAACAGAATGAAATATAATATAATTTGTTCCAGGCATATTCTACTCCAATGGATACGACAAATGCAAACAACATATGGTAAAAGAAAAAGTAACTGTGACACAGCTCGTAAATCAGATGATATATCTCTTTTATGGAGACAGCAAGGCAATGATAAGTTTCGAGCCAGCCTTGTGGATGAGAGTTACAAGTGTTACACAAAGAGTGTGGTGTATGCACATCAAAACGGACCAATGTATCCACTGGCCCTGGCCAACAGATCGGCGGCTTTGTTGAAGCTGAAAAAGTTTCAGGTTTGTATTTAAAACTACATAGCTTACAAAAAAGTCTAGTATTAAAATGTTTTATTATTCAAATGATAGAGAAACTTGGTATTGAAATTGCTCCAACTTGGTAAAAATTTCACAATTTATAATTTATTGTCCTTATAAAAGGATCATTAAAAAGAACCACCAGCCTTGTCTTTTGTCCTTCTTTCCTGGCTTGGTCGTCGAGGAACACAGAAAAATTTACGTTTCAAAGTGATCCTTGTGATTTTAATGAATATTTTTTTAATATTTGATTTGGACTTCTCCATCTGGCGCTCTTAATAAGGCGGCTAGGCCAACAAAAATATACGAGCCTTCTCACCCCAAATCAAGTCTTCGCAACTTGAGGCAAGGATGCCCCTCCAACCCTCGCTAGACTAAATTATTTAGTATATATACGACCAGTCGGCCAGACTGACCACCGGGTCAAGACTCTAACACAGCCCGAAGACATCTCGGCGGACCAAGGACGTAATAGAAAGACTAGAAAGAATGGAAAAGGCCTTGAAAAATATATGTTCAAAAATATTGATTTTGTAACTAAACAAACATCTTTCTAATTTCCAGGAGAGTCTTGCGGACATAGAGCTCGCGCTGTCAGCAGGTTACCCCAACGAGCTTCGTCACAAGCTGATGCTGCGCCGAGCAGACTGTTATCTTCAGTTGAACCAGCGAGACCGAGTGCTCGAAGCACTCGCGGCCGCTTCCCAACACGCATTGACGCTCAAACTTACAACTGCTCAGAACTGTTAGTATAAAACTTACTGTTAGTATTTTTTAAACTTTACAGTGTGAAAACGAAAAGTGTCCACAGCCCGATTTCACCAACTGCTGGATATGGACTTACATATCTGACTCGCGACTTTGACTGCGGCGTCCACCCATCTCGCACCGTCCGACCTTTCTATAGCCATTCCTCCATCATCTGTCGTCGAAAAGTATCTTACGTGCGATAATTTACTTTTCGTTTCCACTCTTTAATTTACCTTGCTGGATATGAAAGAAAAAAACATAATGTGGGAGATGAAGGCAAAAATATAATAAATATTGTTGGTAATTTCACACAGCGCTATCTAACCCCGAACTAAGCAGAGCTTGTACTATGGGAACCGAATAACTGATAGAAAGAATACTTATATACTTCTTTTTTTTGTAGTGGCTGGAGGACCACAAGTGCGCTAGGTGGCCGTATAGCTGCGCTGAGATGGTTGCGGGTTAGATTCCTGCTGATATAGGGAATAAATAGAGAATTCTAGTGTGGGACTGGGGGCAGGTCTAACTAAGTATGTGACTGTCAGGTGTTATAATTCCTCTTATAATATATTTATGTATACATAATATATAAAACACTCTTGTCCTAGTGAGGCGACACTTCACGTCAATAATATGTATATATATGATTTTTTTTGTATATTTGGTAGGTATGAGAATAGGTCGTAAATTATGTTTCACCCTCCTACCCCTACCCTCTAATTTTTAATCGCGATTTTAGTATTTTCGTATGAACAATATCCATATAATTTAACTGACACGGTTCAATTATTTAGATATTGTTATATGGGGGTAGGGGTAGGAGGGTGAAACGTAATTTATGACCTATTCTCATACTTACCAAATAAACAAAAAACAAAGTCATTAAAATCAGTCTACCCGTTTCGGAGGTCTCGTGTCACGGTTTTTGTGGTCGCACACAAACACCGTGACACGAGATTTTTATATATTAGAAGATTATGATTAGTATGACTTCAGTTCCCACCATTAATATGTCTGTGGCTATTAAATGTCATTGTCAATGTGTAGGTCAAAGTTCTGAATAGATTTGTTGATCTTTGCAGCGGAGTTTAACCGACTCGTGAAGGTCCTCGAGCGTAAAATGGATTTGGTCAGCGATGTGGAAGAGTCTACAGTGGATGTTTTACCGGACTGCTACAAGGGACAACGCGACGAGTTTATCGCTGCCTCTAGCGTACTGGAGTTAAGGTTGGTTTTACTGTACCAATTTCTAATGAGAATGGAACTGACATGTCACTAGTTTGTTTCGGAGGGACCAGTTTGTGTGCTCTGGAGGTTTGAAATCTCCAATTCCCCATCTATCTTATCATGTCTCTCAATTTTCCATCTATCTTAATGTCTCTCTTATTTGTCTTATTCTGTCTCTCATCTCTCTCGACTGTCATCTCAGTTCTTTCTTACCCATATCTTTTTTACACAATCCATCGTTAAAATATTCCATTAATATTTCGTTGTTTTTGGGCGAGACTAATTAAATAGATATTAAAAATGTGACAAGAAAGCGGCTTGTCAGTCCTTTTCTCAAGAAGCGTAGCTCATTAGGTTTATGCACATTGTTGGAATTCAAGTAGTGATTCAGGTAATTTTAACTACAGTATGTTATTAATAATTGAGTTAATGTATACTGCTAACTAGCATCGTAAATACATGAAAAATAAAAAGATACAATGCGATTGCCAAATTTTTAACTTCTCTTTGAATATTTTGTATGAAATATACAAAGCTGTGTATGTAAATAGAATTATGTCTTGGGTTAGCATCGAAGCACTGCAATTTCACAAAGACTTGTTACCAAAAGTCAACTTCTCAAACACAAAATTTAATACGATGTGCTTTTTTAGGCGTGCGCTTCGGAGTCCTCAGATAGCTTAATTTGATCCTTTATTTTTATCTTTTACATTTAAATATATGTAAAAGTTGAGGATATAGGCTAAGTACTAAGCTAAGCGAAAACACGATTCCTTAAAAAAATCACAAAAAATAATAATATCAAAGCCACGTTAAAACTTACAACAAACCATTCAATACCAGTATTCAGTAATAGTAGTATTCAATAAACAAGTACTATAAATGAGATCGTGAAACTTTGCAAAGTTATAATGACGCAAATTCTATGTGTTTATATTTTGCACACTAACCAATAGTTTTATAATAAGTTATTATTTCGTACAATTTAGAATTGCGAGTATTTTCGCATTGACTCACGGAGGCATTTGCCTAAATAAGGCGAGCTTGTAAGCTGTAAGTGAGCTTGTAAGTTTTATTATTATAGCATACTTTAATTGAACATGAATTCTATTAAATATATGTTATTTGTGCGATCTGTAGTTTTTAAGTTGCCCCATTGTTATTGAGTATTATTTGACGATATATATCATGCTTTTGCATAAACCATGTTCGATTGTTCCACGTAAAGGCCGCATGCTAAGATCTTTATTTTTTATGAACCTACGTTGTCCTACTGCTGGGTAAAGGTCTCCCCTACATTCATCGCGGTCCATTGCCAATTCTGAGCAATCTGGTTTGAATGCATCCAGATCGTCTCTCCATCTTTTTCTGGGCCTACCACGGCTGCGTCGCCCGTTCGGTATCCACTAGATGCATTCGAACCACATGGCATACCCAATCCCATTCTAGGCGGGCGGTCTTAATGCCTACATCGACTATGCCGGTTTTGGCTCGTAGATCAATATTTGTGACTCGATCGATTAGTATCAGTCCAAGGATGCTTGCTAAGATATGATAAGTCTTAGTTATAAAGCACATTTATATTCTACTATATTGCTATTGCGTAGATCTATACTTATTATGTATATTTGTGTGATTTTACTCAGTTTCCGCTGTGCGTTGAGCATGCATTTTGCATATAAAGTTCAGATTTCATACTGACAGATGGATTAGAACTGATGATGTTGATCGAAGATGAACAGGAAAACACCTCTATGAATATCAGCAAATGCATTGCTTATTAAATAACGTCCTGTTTTTAAACTATTATAAGTTAACATCTTATTAGGTTTAAAATGTGGCCTATATGTATATAATTATATGATTTCAATAATAGGAATTACTTACGATATGATGAAGTGAAGAAGTGACACTGTAGAGTAACGAAGTTTTGTATTTGATTGGGGCTACGTGTTTTTGGTTCTGGGTTCAAAGGCCTGCGATACATTAAAAGTCATTATTAACTTTAAAGAGGGCAACCCCTCAAAACCTCATCTATACTAGTATTATAAAGAGGTAAAGTTAGTGAGTTGATTTGTTTAGTTGCAGATGGTAATCTACGGTTATAAAGAACCGATTTTGAAAATTATTTCATGAATAAGAAGATACATTATTCCTGAGTGCTATCGATACTAATATTATAAATTCGTAAATAACTATCTCTCTCTGTCTGTCGTTACGTCTGCGAGATTAAACGGATTGACTAATTTCGATGAAATTTGGTATACAGATAGATAATAACCGGAATCAGGAGATAGGCTAATGTTTATTCCACTGCGCAGGAGGATCATGTCTTTATTGATTAACCATGCGGACGGCAGAAAGTAGGCTATATTTTAATTACATAAGAAGCTATGCGAAGCGCTAAGAAGCTATAAATTAGAAGTTGGACTACTAATTTATAATAGTGTTAAAGCGAATCAGTGACTCAGCAGCCTAGCGTTGAAGCCAAGTTTTTGTGCAGAATTCATAATTGTGATGAACACAGCAATTCCGAAAGAAATCTGTTTTTTCTATTTAATACCCCTGCGCACTGCCAATGTAATGCACAAGGTTGAACAATTTTTTGCACAATTGTAATGCACAGGCACGGAGGCCTAGAACTGTGTTAGAAAGTTAAGCGTAAGCCTTCGTTGTTTTGATTTGTCAAATAATGCGATTTTATCCTATTCTTCTGTAGAGTCGGAACTAGTAGATTTCGGGCTTATTTTCATCGAACGAGGTTCTGCGTACTCAGAGAATGTTAATAGTGTTAGGCCTAAGCGAAGGCGCATTTAGCTGGACTTGGGACATGAACACATTTCAGTCCTCACTCAGAGCACTTCTGTGTATTAGATAATGAACGCTGCCTCGAGGGGGCAGACAGGCCTTTTCGGAAGCCTACTAGCGTAATGTTACCAATTCCGGTTTCACAAGACCTTCGAATATTTGGTTTTAGAATATAAAATTCGTAATAATTATATATTTTTTGTGGACTCTCTAAACAAGCAACATTATGTATGTATCTGTATTAAGTACTTAATTCCTAGAATAAATTTTACGTCCTTGATCAAGCTGCGAACTTATACGTTATATTGTTCTATACTCCAAAAGTGGCAAAAATATGTTTTAAGTGGTATGCGTTCATTTAGCACGAAGAAAACTGCGATTGACACATAATTTCATTTGAAAATAGTACTTCTTGCTTGGCGGAACAAACAACATTTTCAGTTATACATACGTATGCAAGGAAAACTGTTTTGCGAAACGCGCACTCACGTGCGAATTCATTTAATATTCTAGTACCTTTCTATTTTTGCCTTAGATATAGTTTACTATTATTAAAGCTAAAATTCATGCCCCTCGACCGCTTCGGCCACAATTTAAAGTTATATTTTATAATATATTTTACCAGAGTTATCAAATATTGTTAAATTATGTAAACAAATAGCCACGAAAACGGACGGTGAAAATTTTCAAACGGTTAGAAGGATCTGAGAGAGACCTTTGCCCATCTGTGGGCTGAGATAGGTTAGACTAAAAATCGATGTAAAGGTAGGTGGATGATATTTCCTTTTAAATAGCACTACTGTTCTTATGCCCCTCCTAACTGTAAGTCTTCCAAAACTGTATTGTATGTTGCGATCAAAACCTATTTAACGTTAGGTCAGCGCGCTGTGATAAATAATGCCTCGCAGCGTGTTGTATATCAAACAAAGCAAATATTACATTATTATTTGTCATAATTGAATACTAATATAGAGTAAAGTCTATTATATGTATTGTATATTGTATTATGTTGTAGGGGGTAATCTTAGAAACTTAGATTTAGACTTTATTATTATATTGATTTTACTTAGATAAAATTTAGATTACGATATTTAGAAGACAAGACAAATGAGCAGTCTTTGATTGGAGTACAGAGAAAATTCAGTACCGAGATTCCATATTCTGAACAGTGCTCTGAAATATGTATGACAAAGGACCGCTTTACTTCATAGGTTGTATTGCGGCCAATATAAATAAAGTTATAATAAAGTTGGCTGCGCGATGAATTAGGTACTAAATTGTTTATCGCACAGCTAATGGACGGTCACATCTACACATTTTCTTTCAATGTATTTTTAGTCCTTGTACCTATTTTTAAGTAGGAAGGTAAAAGGATAATTAAAAAGAAAAACCAGCAGTTTTTTGCCTGATTATTTCCTGGTTTGGAGGTGGCACAGGCGCTGACTTACTATAGCTTTCTTAGAAGATCTTTATTTAAAATTATTATTATTATTTATTTATTTGTTTTTTGTTTATTTATTTTTTTAAGATCTTTAGATTCTAAGAGTAGTAGAGTTTCTTGTGAAAGGGCTTGCCCGGGGAAGTGCTACCACCATACCTATTGCTACCGCCTAGCAGCATTGCTGTGTTTCGGTTTGAAGGGTATGGTTGCCGGTGAAATTACAGGCACATGAGGCTTTACACCTGTGCCTTAAGTTGATGGACGCAGGGATGTGCATCGTAGGGCACATTTCTAAGGAGCGTGACCTACGAGGCAAACTTGTTATAGGCGATGGTTACCACTTAACATCAGGTGGGCCATAGGATTGTTCCATCTCCATATCCAGTAGTATAAGAAACTAAGTTTCAGTGTAAAAGTTAGCTGCGAAGCCGTTATGCTAGTCGAGCCTCCGTTCTTAAACTTGTCTTACAGACGTGACATGTGTACTTGCGTAAGCATGCCATATAAATGTAAGAACACGAATATGTGTATACGTGGTATTGGCAACATTCCTTGTCTTATGGTTTAAGACATTTTAAGAGTACGTTGATATGTCTTTGATTTACAACTTGTCAAGACACGTTGAAGCCAAGAAACAACAAAGTTTTACACCGAAGTTGCAATAGTGCATACGCACTTAATTTTGAGTAGAATTGATCATTATTTTCACTGAAAACGGGATATTGACAGAAAAGCTGGGTGCAGCGTCACTTTAACATTAAAGGATGAATGCGCACGCCAAATCTAAAGTGGCGAGTACACGCAAATCCTCCCAAATTGGTTGAGTCCTATATTCAGCGGTGGACGTTCTATTGCCGATATAATGATGTATGCTTTGAGTGTGGTTTAGTGAAATAAATTTAATTACCATGACAGTATCAAAAGATAGAAGTAATGTTGTACAGACGCAGTGATACCGTGGGTCGGTATGTGGCGACGCGTGAGGCGACGCGACGCGGCGACGTCCTGTTCTCAGAGGAACCGTACGCTTGGGTGCCTCTTCCATGTGAGCTGCCGCTTTGCGACGGCTGCTGCGGCGCGCATATCAACCTCGTGCCGTGAGTATGTTTCATTCATTCGTAGGCTACATACACCAATCTCAGAATTCGTTTTATAAGAGAAAGAATATGCATACAATTATTTACGTACTAGCTTCCGCCAGCGGCTTCGCAGGCGTTGTTTGTCAATTATAAAGTAGTGTGTACAATATAATATTTAAATCCAGGTCATAATCTATCAACACATCAAATTTCATCGAAATGGGTTCAGCCGTTACGACGAGATTGAGTAACAAACAAACAAATAAACAAAGCATCCAAAGTTTCTTATTTATAATATTAATGTGATACAAAATATGCCGAAAAATTACTTATACATTAAAATCATAATTACACTTCTACATCCATACTAATATTATAAATTCGAAAGTAAGTCCCTCTTTTGTCTGTGTTTTACGTATTCACGAATAAACGCCTGGATCTATTTCGATAAAATTTGGTATACATACATATATTTGTATATCCTGGATTGAGACAGGTTACTTTTTATAGGCATAGGTACAACGCGTGCGAAGCTGCGGGCGGAAGCCTGTATCTCTATAAAAATAGATAAGAAACAGTTGAATCATTTAAAGACCGTTGCAAACGATCTGTAGATAGCTCCAGATCATTACCAGATGGAAGTGTACCCAAGACACTGGCTGCTTGACCCGCTGAATTGCTTATTCGTTTACCCATATCTGCGCCAGGTCTCTGATCACACGTCATTAGCAAGATTAAAGTGGCGGGCTATATATAACATATTTTGTAATAATATATTATATGCCAAGGGAATAATGCCTACAAACTTTTCTAAGTAAGATAATAAACAACTGTTTCTATTTATAAAGTTAAATTTAAACTTTTGGTGTAAAATATTTATAATCATAGCAAAAAAACTGGAATTAATATAATTAATAGAATGTGTGCAGAGCTTACAAGATAAATAAATCTATCTAGAACAGTTTTGAACAAAACTGCCTTTTAAATTTATTCAGTTTCTGAGTCACATAACTAGATGGCGCAAATCAATTAACAGTTGTTTAGGAACCTATTGGAGATTCGTAGAGTTCCTTGTGAAAGTTCTCGCCTGGGAAAGTATTACCATTATGCCTATATCTGTTGCTAAGTAGCATTGCTGTGTTTCGGTTTGAAGGGTATGGTTGCCGTTGAAATTACAGGCACATGAGGCTTTACACCTGTACGCGTGTTGATGGACACAAGGCAGTGCATCGTAGGGCACGTTTCTAAGGTGCGTGACCTACGAGGCAGTTCTCTGTTATAGGCGATGGTTACCACTTAACTTCAGGTGGCCGTAAGCTTGTTCCATCTCCATGTAGTACAAAAAAATAGAAAAAAACCTGGGTGTGCGAGTGTCATTTGTACTTAACCGGTCTTGTTTTTATTTGGTTTCAGCTGCAGTTTTTGTTCCCGAACCGTTTACTGCAATTTGGAATGTCGGTCCAACGCGTCTGCGTATCATAAGTACGAGTGTATCGGAGCTCAAGCCGATATCTTCCCGACCATTGGCATCGCACATTTAGCTCTAAGGTGAGGACTATTGCTTAAGCTCGTCACACACAGTGAAGATGCTATACTACGTATTTGGTTATGTAAGACATTAAATTAAAACACGAGTAGGGCTAATGGCTAGTATTGTTGTAAAAATAGGGGTTTCAAATTCATTACCATATAAAAATTAAAATTTTCAAACAACCATAATATCAATTCAAACCAAAATCAAATTTGAGTATAGACTTAACTCTGACCTCATCGCAATTAAGGACCTGGGGGTGTCACCTTCGACCGAAAGCTTACTTTTCACCACCACAACACTACTGTCGCCAAGGAATGCTTTCGTAGGCTGGGTTTTTTGCTGAGAAACTGCCGTGACTTTCAGAGTGAGCAGGCTTATTTTTTTTTGCACCTTAGTCCGCAGCAAACTTGAAGCCAGCTCATGTGTTTGGCACCCACATGAGAGTACTCTGTTGCTCGAAAAGGTGCAGAAGGCTTCGCTTCCTTTATAAGCGTTTGTATAGGTATTACCCATTTATGTACCCCACAATGTTTCTCCTGGGCTGCCTAGGGTTTGATAGTTTGGAGGTAAGAATAGCAAATGACCAATTAAGGGCCATGCTCAAAGTTCTTCATAGGAAGATAAATGCCCCTGATCTCCACGATGAGCTCTTGCAGTTCTACGTTCCCGACAATTACTGCCGCAGTAGGAGACAGATTGTTCTCGGAGTCATTTTGCGAAACAGGCGCGCCCTCTGTCGCCAACCCTTTCTGCGCTCAATGCCCTCCTGGACGCAAGCCCTGAATGTGGTGTGTTTGCGGATAGATGGAAGATGATCATGTTGGAGTGCTATAGGTTTTGTGAGAAGAGTGTGTGAATGTTTTTGGTTCATATTATTATTTATTGCTTTGACATTTTTTATAACATTTACATTTAATAATTATTTATGAAAATTACTGGATTAATCCATATTTTATCTCGAAAATATGTATTGTACATATTAAACATTTGTAATTAGTATAATTGGCCAAGGCCGTTCTAATAACATAAATAAATAAAATCAAATGCTAAAATATCAATGAAACATCCTATATAAATAGGTAAACAAATCATATTCATTCATCATGGAAGTAGGTACCTGTTAAACTAACTAAGCGTAGCAAAGGCGCTGCCGATTGACATTAAAATTGTTTAATGGAAATGTCTTGATTACTGGATAAACATTCAAGCTATTAAGGTATTAAACCCATCTCTAAAATCAGTCATTACGATTCCGGAGGTGTATTTTAAATTAATGTCGTACATAACAAAACAGGTATTTATTGTTAATGTGGTTCGATTCTTATACAAACAATCATGGCACATTCACTAGATAACTTAACAGTACAAATGTGCATATGCGTATCGAATTAGTTACGTCTTAATATAGTCAACAAATAAAAAAAAATAGCATTCACATTCATAAAAGACATAATATCTATGTCTCTTAATTAATCTCTATAAGTGAAAACGAGAAATATAGAAGTTTAGCTGTATGGAATATGGAAGTGTGTAATTTTATTGATTTGAGTTTTTTTGCCGCTGTATGGAGAGACAGCGCCATCTATTACGCTAGTTGGAACTTGGTTTTTTTAAATCAAAAATGAATAGCCATTTTCACACAGGGTTGTGGGTTTTTTTCAACTGGATAGATCTTCGTTTGACCACAATCACACCTGATGGTAAGCGATGATGTGGTCTAAGATGAAGCACTAAGTTCTAGAAGTACCTATTTACTCTTATCTTAAAGAGGCCCGGATTGTATTTATTAGAAAAATGATAAAGGGTAGAATAAAATGGCAATGCGGTGGTAACTCTGATTGATTGATCAATCAATATTTGTATTCTTTTTGTGTGATAAACAGAGTTTTCTTTATAGCTTTAATCATATCTATGGTAATCCAAAGCGTAAAGAAAAAAAGAAAATCAAGCATATTTTTACTCATGTGGTCCCAAAGGTTGACCGAAAGAAATCTCTAAGCCATAAGACCATCCAACGAACTTATGGCAATGTATATTTATGTTTGTTTTTTTTTACTTTACAATAAAGTGTTGAGTTGTAAGCTAAGGTATAATATCGTAATTAAAATATTTCATCACTCATGCCCTGAAGGTTGGTCATTGTTAGCTCGATACCTGATGCGCCCCTAGGACCGTAAATAAATTTGAAAATAGAATGAAGCTCATTGCATTCACAATAGGCTAAAATGAAATATAATCTCCAATACAAATCCTTATTTTTATTTAAAAATAAATAGCATCATCGACTCATTAGCGTCCTCGCTCTCTTACGCTCGTACGCCAAAATATCTCGGGAGCAATCCATCGCTTACGCTCCTTGTATAATAATGTACTTTTTCACACCACCTGCTCGATAATGTCAAATTATATGGCATGAAACCTTACTGAAAGAAGGTGATTGCCTACGGCCGAGCCGGGAGTAAAGTTGTACTGAATTTCATTATGCCCGCGCGGTGATAATGTGATTTGAATTTGGAACCTCATCTGTATTAAAGTTTGAATCAAAGAGATCCACACAATAAGAACTTATTCGTAAATCGAACTAACCTCTGCACAGAATATGCCAACCTAGATTTGGTTTATATTGTCTCGCAGAAAGTGTGCAAAGTATTCTCGTCGTGGATAAAGCTGTCTGCATCTTGGGCGCGCTTATATCCCTCTCTACACTCAGGATTCTAATAACTCTAGAATCCTTCGTTACGTTCGGGATACAATATAGCGCCCGTGACGCAAGGTACTGCTTTATCCCCTCGTTTAATAATCTACTATTGTTCCAGGGTACTTCTAATAACATTTATCAATGGTTTCCCGGAGTTGCCGGCGGGGTGCGCGCCCCCGACTAAGGCTACCGAATTATTCGCTGGCTACGCGAACGTAGATGACATCGAAATATACCACAAGGAAACACATCCCTTCTACAGGATGTTCAATCTCATCACTAACTTTGAGAAGATGAATAATATGGACTATATACAGTATGCTTTGGTGAGTGGAGTAAAATAAAAATTATTTGTTTGCCAGAAATATGATCTAGTCCAAAGGTTGTCTGGAACAGATCGCTTTTAGCGATGAGACCGCCACTTGTATTTCCTCTTGTCTTGTTATTTGTTTTGTATATTGTTGTACAATAATGCGATAACTATCTATCTACATTAGCGCTTAAACAACTACGGTCAATGCAATTTTTTTAGCTTTAATTTTATGGAGATTCATTTTATCAGCATTGCTGTGTTTCGGTTTGAAGGGTACGGTTGCCGGTGAAATTACAAGCACACGAGGCTAAATTACACCTGTATGCCGCAAGTTGAACGCAGGTGCAGTGCATCCTAGGGCACGTTTCTAAAAAACGTTCATTATAATCAACTATCTCTGTCTTCAAAGGTTTGCATGAAAGAAACTTATTTGGTTAAGCTCGACTTTATACATGCCTGTAAGATGGTTTTGTCTGTAATCTATTTATGTACAATAAAGAGAGATGAGAACTTGAATTTGTAGTTATAACAAATAGCTTTATAAATATTCAATAATAATTTATTTTATTTGTTCAATGTGGTTTAGTTATATAGATCTTATAAAATAATATTAGAGTCGCTCACATTCCCCATCCGGGATGCAAATATACACGATAAACAAAAACAAAAGAAATATCACTTATATATTCACATTAATATTCATATATTCCGCTTACATGTACAGTACACATACATTTTTTAGCTTAGATGGTAGGTAGCTTAGGGAGTAAGTAGATATACCCTGTAAGGGCACTGCAAGTTGGGTTTGCGCCTTTTCAAAATGTACGGCAATTAAACATATAATTAAACATATCAAATCAATTAAATTAAAATAGTTTATGCGGCATATGTCAAATAATACAGTGGAATAACAAAGGTATGTCAAGCTATCGGGTAATAATAATCATGTCAAGTGGAAAAATAATAATCATAATGTCAAGTAATTTCAATGTATAAACTATATCTAAGCATGCTTCCATACTACCTAGGTACCTACCTATTAATGTAAAAACTGTTACCTATTAATATAAAAATACATGTCAAGAAATAAAATTATTATGTCAGAAAATTGGCTATGTCAAAAAAATAACAATTACATATTTATGTCAAGAGTTAAATAATCACTATAAATAATCAAATGTTAACCAATCAACTCATTTACATTGTAAAAGCCTTCACATAGTAAGCAAACTTTTAATTCGTTGGCAAATTTAAGTTGCGGCAAGTAGTTGGCAGGCAATGTTTTGTGATTATTAGTACGAAACTGTCGGTGCGTGAGTCAGACTCGCATATGTCGGGTTTTTAAGTATAAAGTTATTCGCAGACGTCAACAATGTTGGTGCTATACCTGGAGCACTTCACGGCGTTCTTCGAGCACCTACCGAGCCAGGTGCCGTACTCAGTAAACGGGTCTCAGTTGCGACTGTTCGCCGGCGCGCTGATGCTGCGAGCGATGGGTCAGCTCGTCTGCAATGGACACGCTGCCTTGACGCTGGCCATCGTCGACGATGGAGAGGGTAAGCTCCAAAGACACGCTCGTCTGTCACTCAAGGGAAGAAATCGATTCTAAGCTCCTGCGGAGCTTTTCAACTTCTACGCCTTCAAGAGAGGTGTAAATATGGCATTAAGCAGAAGGAGTTTATAGGCGACGGTGACCGCTTAACATCAGGAGGCCCGTCAGCTAAATGTTTGGTATAAGACCGTCCATTGTACTTGTTGATTTGTAAATTTTTATTTATATAAATAAATAAATATTGCTGGACATGTCACACAGCGCTATCTAGCCCCAAACTAAGCAAAGCTTGTACTATGGGAACCAGATAACTGATATAATACTAATATACTTTTTTTTTGTAAATACATACTTATAATGGATAGAAAAACATGGACCAGGAACAAATATCTGTAAATCATGCAAACATTCCGCGGTGGGAATCGAACCCGCAACCTCCTGCGCCTCAGCCGGTTATTCGCCCACTGTGCCACAGAGGTCGTCATATGTTAGTTTATATTGTGGTGTGCAATAAAGTGTTGTTATTCATTCATTCATTCATTAATTTCTCGCCCTTCTGTGCGCGCGGTGGAGGGACTAGAAACGTGCAACGCCCGCGCCGCTTCCTTTTTTTTTTTATAAATAATGCTGGTCATTTTACACAGCGCTATCTAGCCCTAAACTAAGTAAAGCTTGAAATACATTTTTTTAAAGAAAGAAAAGTAATTTGTTGGACATAGCTACACTGGTTTTTACAGATAACACTACCTACTAAATAACAATAATAATAGAATATCAAACATACAACACAATATAAATACAAAGGTAATACACACTTATCACATATGGAAAAATACCTAAACCCGGAACGGTTTGGGTATTTTTTTATATATCTGTAAACCGTGCAAACATTTGTCCCGCATCGGGAATCGAACCCGCAACCTCCTGCGTCTCAGCCGGCTATTTGCACACTGTGCTACGGAGTTTGACACTCTATTTTATAACTAGTAGTTCGCCCCGAACTGATATCCCGTGAATCTTCAAAAAAAAAAAGAAAATTCTTAGGGCGACTTGCGCAACGATGCCTAAACGTATTTAGTGGCTAAATATGATTAAAGGAGTTGTCAGATCTTACAAATACGTTAAATTTAAGCATGTTTAGTCACTAAATACGTTTAGGGATCGTTGTGCCTTAATGTTTGTCATCTGCTTTGTAAAGTAGTCATAAAGAAATACTCGTTGTCATAGGTGAAACGGTGACCGAGCGCGAAGTACGGCGTGCCACCGCCATCTACCCGTCGGCTGCTATGATGAACCACTCGTGCGACCCTACCATCATCAACACGTACGTACTTAGCAATAATCTATACTACACTACAACCACAGGGCGTCCACTATTGAACATAGGCCTCCCCCATACATTTCCAGAGTGATTTTGTGCGGCCTGCTCCCAACGGCTCCCACCAACCTTTATCAGGTCATCTTTCCATTTAGTGGGGGGCCGTTCTATGCTGCGCTTTCGCAGTGCGTGGTCTCAACTTTCTGCCCCAACGGCCGTCAGTTCTTCAAGGTTTGTGCCCCGCCTACTGCCACTTCAGCCTGCCAATCCCCTTGGCTATGTCTGGGAATTTAATAATTTTCATAATTTCATTTATTTAATCTTTTGACACATTACATGTTCTTAGATATGCCAATATAATAATTTAAAATCAATTTAAAATATTCAAAATAATAGGTCTGATTTAACGTCCATCATTTTACATGCCGTGATAACTTTGTACGAACGTCTTTGTACACAAGAAATCGATTAACATAATGCCAAATAATTGTTATGTTATCTATACACTTTAAAAATGAGTGTAATTTATAATCACCAAGTTGACATAATATTGAAAATTACACTCAGAAACACTAGTTAGTTCTGGATCAATATGATAATGTGAGATATTAACTTAATCATAGCTAACATTGACATACTTTTATTGTATAAATCCAAACTCGTCTATAATTGCAGCGTGCATGTACCTACCTACGAGGGTCATTCAATAAATACTTAGCCTACAAAAAGTAAACGAAAATTTTTGAAAAGTGGCAATTTATTTTTCAACATAGTCTTCTTTAAGTTCGATACACTTAGCCCAGCGATGCTCCAACTTTTTTAACCCGTCCGAAAAATAGTTTTTATCAAACTCTGCAAAATAGGCCTCCGTGGCGGCGATGACCTCCTCATTTGATCCATATCTATTCCCGGCGAGAGATTTTTTCAGATTAGGAAACAGAAAGAAGTCACAAGGGGCCAAATCTGGAGAATACGGTGGATGGGGCAGCAATTCGTAGCGTAATTCGACCAATTTGGCCATGGCAACGGAAGACGTGTGAATCGGTGCGTTGTCGTGGTGAAACAGCACTTTTTTCTTCGCCAGATGGGGTCGTTTTTTCTTTAATTCGGCGTCGAATCGGCCCAATAAATCGGCATAGTAAAGCCCTGTATTTGTTTTACCCTTCTCGAGGTAATCGATGTGGATCACACCTTGTGAATCCCAGAAAACGGTGGCCATAACTTTTCCGGCCGATTTTACAGTTTTTGCCTTCTTTGGATCACGTTCCCCGGTCTGGATCCATTGTTTTTATTACTCCTTGGTTTCTGGTGTGTACCAGTGGATCCAGGTTTCATCGACGGTCACAAAACGACGCAAAAACTCCGCTGGATTCCGCTTAAACAGCGCCAAACACGTCTCCGATGTGGTCTCACGTTTGCACTTGTTTTCCGGTGTGAGTAAACGCGGCACCCATCGCGCCGACAGCTTTCTCATGCCGAGTTCCTCGTGAAGAATATGATGCACTGTTCCTTCTAAATGCCTACAGTCTCAGCTAGCTCCCGAACCTTCAATCGGCGATCTGCCAATACGAGATCATGGATTTTTTAATGTTTTCCTCCGTAGCAGCTGTTTTCGGTGCACCTGGACGTGGTTCATCAAAAACCGACGTACGGCCACGTGCAAACTCGTTGAACCAATTCTTGACGGTGGCCATCGATGGAGAAGAGTCACCGTACACAGCATCCAAGCGCTCTTTCATTTCAATGCGCGTTTTCTCTTCCAAAAATAGGAATAGAATCACCGAACGATATTGCTCTTTTTCCATTTTTGTAAAACCGATCGATACGTTCGCTTCCATAAGTTGTCAAATTAAAACAAATGAAGGGATTGGAATAAAAATTTGAAAAAAGAATTAAAAAAGAATGTGCTACACTGTGGTAAAACTCTTTTGAAACTACAGCGCCCTCTGGCGATGAGGCTAGGTACTTATTGAATGCACCTCGTACTTAAGCTAGATTTAAAACCTAAAAACTGTGATGTATGAATGTACATGTTGGCAATAAATGAAATGTGTAATATTTCAACAGGACGATATTTCAATATTGTATCATTGGTTGTGTTGTTCGTTGGTATTTAGTATTTTGATACACGTCAAATCTGATCTATCAGGTTGCCACGAGTTTAAGCACTTGTCACACCGCCGGCAAGTAAGCGATTAGCTATCAACAATTTTCTCGCTCAAGAAACGAACAAAATATATGGATTCCGTGCCAGTAAAAGTGACACGTGTATTAATACATAGCCGTCAGAACACACGCCGTGAGATAATGAGTATCGCCCGCCGCACTCGCTCACTCGCCGCACTAGCCCAGCGAGACAATAATAGGAACTACACATTCGCTTCTACCTGTACGCCAACTCGTTTCTAGTTCTAGCTCTACTCGCTTCTCGCCGGCGGTGAGACTAGTGCCTTAGAAATTAACATTTCAATGCCAATCCACCTATGGGATTTGGGACCAAGTGCTACCCAGAATGACTACATAGTGCATTATGCTCCGGTCAGTCTGCTCCTTCACCTGCACTTAATAATAATTAACGCTTTTTCCGTACTCTTCACTCACACTAATCCTGAGATAAAACTATACACACCCATACAATCTATGCATTAATTTTTAACATCTTGTACATATCTATTGTTGCCTAAAATAAAGATTATTATTATTATACATTTATTTATTTTAATCTCTAATAAAAATTCATACTGATTTTGATTATTTAAATATTTTTTTTACTCGTTCGTTTTTTATTATTATTAATCTATGACTTGGCCTGATCTACCCATCAATCAAGGTGTAAACCAAAGCGCTTCAGAACCTATTCACGGAAACCTGAGAAAAAAAAGACTTTCACACCACCTGCTCGACAATGTCAAATTATACACACTGCGTCACATGAATAGGACCAGCATGTTTTCTTTTGTTATCTCAAATATGAGACAAAATAAATATAAAGTAATGGTACGAATAAACATCTTTAGGCATGTGAAGTTTAGCTAGAAACAATTGAACTTTTTAAGCGCCCAGTGTGACCGCGAACGATGCTTAGGTAGGTAACGTGACGCGTCATTTGAATACGACCAATTACTTTTTCCCCCTGCGCGGCTCAGTTGTAAAACAAAAACGGCACAGTGCATACGTATTATGCATAACTAAGTGAACAACATCAAGCCGTAACGATATAATAATTTTTTTAATTAATATGGGTCGGAAAAAGTGTTTGACACTCGAGGAAATAGGAAAAATAAAAATTCTTTGTGAAAAGGGCTATTCTTTAAGAAAAATTGCAAAAAGAATAGGGCGTTCACACCAGGTAATAAGTAATTTTCTTGACGATCATGAAAATTATGGTAAGAAATTCAAAGGCCGAACCAAATTCGCGACAACTGAAAGAGAGCGCCAAGTAATATTACGCGAAGCATCGAATTCTACGCTAACAGCTAGACAAATAGCCCATAATGTTGGAACTAAAGCATCTGTGAGGACTGTTCAAAAGATTATACGCAATTGTCCACATTTAAAACGCTTGAAAATGAAGAGAAAACCATGTTTAAAAGAGCATCACTGTACGGAACGTCTTCAGTTTGCTCGAAACAAAATGCATTGGACTAAAGAGTGGTATAAAGTCATATTTAGTGATGAAAAAAAATTTAATTTGGATGGCCCTGACGGGTATTCTTACTATTTTCATGATTTACGAAAAAATGAAATAATTTTATCGCGTCGGCGAATTGATGCAGGCTCAGTAATGGCCTGGGGTGCAATATCATACAACGGGCCGATTGATTTAGTAGTTATACAAGGTAGACAAAATTCTAGAACCTACATAAATCTTTTAAAAAAAGAAATATGTAAATTTAGCAGTATCACAGATGACAAAAGTTTCATTTTTCAACATGATAATGCCAGTATTCATAGAGCACATGATGTCCGTCAATGGTTTCAACAAAATAATATCGATGTTCTCGACTGGCCATCACTCTCCCCCGACCTAAATATAATAAAAAATGTATGGGGGTGGTTGTCACGTGAACTTTATAAGAACGGCAAACAATATAACAGTAAGCAAGAACTCGAAAAGGGTATAAAGAAGTGTTGGAGCAAACTGCCGATTAAATACATAAGAAGTCTTTATGGTTCAATGCCATCTCGGATTTTTTATTTAATTCAAAAAAAGGGAAAAAGCCTTAATTATTAGTCAATGTTTTTTTTAAATAAATATTATTTAATAGCAAAATTTTCTGTGTTTTATTTAATGGTCGTATTCAAGTGACGCGTCATAATTACCTACCGGCATTGTTACAAAGACTCGCTGAGTCTTAAGAAGTTCAATTGTTTCTAGCTAAACTTCACGTGCCTAAAAATGTTTGTACGTACCATTATTATATATTTATTATGTCTTATATCTTAGATAGCAAAGGAAATTATGCTGGTCCTATTCATGTGACGCGGTGTGTATGTCATGTAAACCTCACCGAAAGCAGGTAATTAAATCCCTACGGCTAAGCTGGGAGTAAAGTTGTACTGAATTTCATTATGCCCTCGCGAAGATAGTGTGATTTGAATTTGGAACCTCATCTGTGTTAAAGTTTGAACCAAAGAGACCCACACATAAGAACTTATTCGTAAATTGAACTAACCTCTACACAGAATGGACCAACTTAGATTTGGTTTTTATTGTCTCGCAGAAAGTGTGAAAACTCCTCGTAGATAAAGCTGTCTGCATCTTAGGCGTGCTTATATCCCTCTCTGCACTCAGGATTCTAGTAACTCTCGCTCCGCTCGTGAGTTAACTCTAGAAACTTTCTTTAAGTTCGAGATTAAATAAATAAATAAATAAATATTGCTGAACATTTCATACAGCGCTATTTAGCCCCAAACTAAGCAGAGCTTGTACTATGGGAACCAGATAACTGATAGAATACTTATATACTTTTTTTTTGTAAATACTTACTTATAATATGTAGAAAAACATCCAGACACGGAACAAATATCTGATATATTTATAATAGATTAAATATAGCGCCCGTGACGTAAGACACTGCTTTATCCCCTCATTTAATAATCTACTTTTATTACGTTTATTCCCCGTGACACAATTGTTTGGCTCAACCAGTAGTGCCATTATTAGACATTGGTTAAATTTTTTACTAATAAATACTTTATCACACGCCAGTCGTAGAGGTGGCTTCGTGGCGAAATTAGCATCGCATTCTTATATCAAGAGGAAGCTTGCGGGTACAAATTCCGTCTGGCTCAACACTATTATGTTTTTTTAATTGGTGTATGTAATGCGCTTGACCACTCACTACCTCATCTGAGGGTAAGTGATAGTGTGGTCGAAGATAAATTTAAAAATCTCTTACACTTTAGATGTTAGTCCAACTCACCCCGTTATCTCCGCCCTAGGTTCAGACATTTCCGTCGTGTGTTTTAGGGTTCCGTACCTCAAAAGGTAAAAAAGGGAACCCCTATAAGATCACTCTCTTCGTCTGTCCGTGTGTCACCACCGATTTTCCCAGGAACGGGTGAACCTAGCAAGATGAAATTTATACCAAATACTGAGGTATATAGTCCTTACTAGGTGTATAAAAATCAAGGTCCTGAGTCAACACGATAAAAAGATATGGGTAGATTTAGATTTTCGCGAAAACTTGTAAGTACCAAAATTAACCTTATTTTCAACTTTTTTTTTCGGTATTTTCCCTTTACTTGTGCTGTAAGATCTTGCTTATAACTAAAATTCTAAGTCAACCGGAAGTACCCTATAGGTTTTGGGTCGAAAACCTATATGGCAGTTCCCGTTGACCTCTAATCACGAAATTTGGCAAAAAGCAAATGTTACAGCACAAATAAAGGAAAATATTCATAAATAAAAAAGTTGAAATTTGAAGGTTTTCCTCGTACATACATTGTTGACGCCAATTAAGATTAAGGTAAAAAAGGGAACCCCTATAAGATCAAGAAAAATTAAGATAAAAATAAAAACTAAGTCCTCTGAGTTGTATGAGCGCTCATACAATTTATTATAGATATATAACCCTTCGTGCGCGAGTTCGACTCGCACTTGGCCGATTTTTATTTGGGGTGATTTTGATAATAATGAATCCATACTATCAATACTATATCCATACTAATATTATGAATTCGAAAGTAACTCTGTCTTTCTGTTTGTTTCGTGTTCACGATTTAACGGCGGGATTGATTTCGATGAAATTTGGTTTATAGATATATTATGAACGAGATTGAGGCATAGGCTACTTTTTACCCAACTGCAAAGAAGGAGGGTAATGTTTTTATTGATAAGACACGCGTGCAAAGCCGCTGGCGTAAGTTTCTATCATACCTACTTAATAATAGGTTGGGGAAAAAGTCTTTTCGCATTATAGTATGCATGAACTTGTAATAAAATCTCTTTGGCTATACTATTTGTATCTGGCTGGTTTTGGTATCATTCAAAGTTTAAATTTTAAAGAAGATAATTCCAAATTCAAATTAGGAAAATGTGTGATTTTTATTTGTTTTTCGTACTGTAAAGATGAGTGAATCTAATGAAGAAATTCAATACATTTTAAAATTTTACTACAAAATAGGTAAAAATGCAACCCAAGCCGCGAAAAAATTTACGATGTTTATGGACCTAGTGCAGTGTCTGTGAGAGTAGCACAAATTTGGTTTAAGCGTTTTCAATCCGGAAATTTTGATGTCAAAGATGTACGTCGCTCTGGTCGCCCTATTACGGATAAAGTTTATGCCATTTTTAAAAAAGTGGAGCAAGATCGGCATATCAGTAGTTACGACGTAGCTGAAGAACTGGGAATTGACCACAAAACAGTTTTGACGCATTTGAAAAAACTGCGTACACAAAATAGCTCGATATTTGGGTTCTCCACGAGCTCACTGAAAGAAACCTAACGAACCGTGTACTCATTTGTGATTCTTTATTACGACGTAATGAAACCGAACCATTTTTGAAGAAGCTGATAACTGGTGATGAAAAGTGGATCACGTACGACAAGAACGTGCGAAAAAGGTCGTGGTCAAAGGCCGGTCAGGCTTCACAGACTGTGGCGAAACCCGGGTTAACTCGCAACAAGGTGATGCTGTGTGTGTGGTGGGATTGGAAGGGCATTATGCATTATGAGCTGTTACCACCAGGCAGGACCATCGATTCTGAACTCCGAACTGCGAACAACTGATGAGATTAAAGCAAGAAGTTGAGAGAAAGCGGCGGAATTAATCAACAGAAGGGGTGTGGTTTTTCATCATGATAACGCTAGACCTCACACATCTTTAGCCACTCAGCAAAAATTAAGAGAGTTTGGCTGGGAGGTGTTAATGCATCCGCCGTATAGTCCTGACCTTGCACCTTCAGATTTCCACCCGTTTCGGTCTCTTCAGAATTCTTTAGGCAGTGTCAGGTTAACATCACGAGAGGACTGCCAAAACCACTTGTCGTGGTATTTTGATCAGAAGCCCCAAAATTTCTATAGCAATGGGATCATGTCCCTACCTACAAGATGGCAAAAAGTTATCGAACAAAATGGTACCTACATACTTTAGTTAATTGTAAATATTAAAAAATGTTTTAAATTTTCTTAAAAAATGCGAAGAAACTTTTTCCCCAACCTAATATTATAAATGAGAAAGTAAGTTTGTTTATTTCTTTGTTTGTTATTTATTCTAGTCGTAATGTCTGAACCTTGATAGATGAAATGTGGTATAAAAATAGATTATGACCTGCATTGAGACTTTTTATTGGCAAACCACTCGTGTGAAGCCGCGAGCGGAAGTTAGTAATTAATAAGTAAATAAACAGTTCCTGTAATTATGTAAAACATATTCAAGTAATTAAACATTTCACACAGCGTTATCTAGCCTCAAACTAAGCAAAGGTTGTTATGTGAACCAGATAATTGATAAAATACTTATCTACAAACATTTTTTTAATTGCAGGTTAATAAAGAATTGTATTTATATTTATTGGTGTAACCCCCATCATATAATGGCGAGACAGCGGCAGTTGCAGTTAATAAATTAATTACTGACTACACCTGCGATCAAAAATACAACTAAAACAGACGCCAACGCTCCTGGCAGACGGAGTCATAAAACTTGGGATAAGCGATGATGATATTGCTATCTCGCTCGATCTTGCTGCCCTTACGGGAGCCGTTAGTGATGCGCCGAATACCTATCGATAACACTATAATTGTATTGAAAAGGAAACAAACATGGTTATTGGGTGGCCCCATCTGCCACGAGTCTTGGCGTATAGGTAGGTATAAGGTAGTGGCAAGGATCTCGAGGCATGAGCTAAAGTAGAGGGGATAGTTGCGCATGCGAACAGAAATTACTTATTTGTACTAAAACGGGATATTTACCATGATTTGTGAGTTTATGAGTGTCCCGATATTTCTTAGTTTCTTGCTAGGAATTAATTCACTAATACTATCACTATTACCGGTTTCATTCTCGATCATAACTCGATTCCGACACACAACACTCACGGTATCAGGACGCGTAATTGACACTTCCCTTGTTCGGTTCTTACACATTCTCACCACAGGATGACCCACGATTGAAATGTTCAAACCATGGTAAATATCCCGTTTTTAGAACAAATAGTGTTCATAACCGGGATAATTTCAAAGTAAATTACTTATCCTGATGTTTAATAAGACGAGTAACAATACGAGCAAATCGTTTGACTCCAAGCATCACGCTTGCTTGCCCATAACAGTTGCAGTGCCGTTAATGATCCGTTATACGTTAGATAATATTATAAAAAGTGATTTTATGAGATACTACGGCCATCATTAGCTGCATCTATGTATAAGAAAATGAATTTTCAACATAATTTCTTTTTGCGTGAATTTTTCCGATATTTTAATAGTTATTCTGCTATTCGGGACGGAGACAAATCCAATGAATCAAAGATCATCAAAATCGGTCCAGCGGATCTTGAGTTATAAATGTTGTAACTAACCCGAGGCATGTATTTTAGATTATTATTATTATTATTATTAAGCCTTCTTTTCTTCCTTATCTTTTTTTTTTCTTATGTTGTGAATATTATGTTTGATTAGGAATCCCTCTTTGGGTATAGGCCTCCTCCTGTTTACTCCATATCTCTCTATCTTTTGCAGTTATCATCCACTGATTTCCAGCGATTTCAGTGATGTCGTCAGCCCATCTTTTTCTAGGTCGACCTGGTTTTCTTTTGCCGCTGGGTCCAACCCATCTCGTCGCTCTTGTGGTCCACCTATCATCCGTATATCGGGCTATATGTCCTGCCCACCGCCATTTTAACTTAAGTGCGTAGTGGAGTGCATCTGTTACTTTTGTTTTTTCTCTTATGAATTCACTTCGGATTTTTTGTATTTTCCTAATTTTTAAGATGCTTCTTTCCATAGCCCTTTGGCAAATTGTTATTTGGGATTTAGTTCTCTTAGTGTAGCTCCATGTTTGGCATCCATAGGTAAGGGTTGGCAGAATGCAGGTGTCTAACACTATTTTTTTCAGATGAATAGATTGATCTCCTTTTAAGATTTCCTTCAGACTCCAGAATTTCTTCCAACTGAGAGCTATACGTCTCTTGACTTCTTCTTCCGTGTTTTTGTCTTGAAATGATATCTGTTTGCCTAGGTATATGTAGTTGTTTACGTATTCTAGAGGTCTGTCGTTTAAGTTAATTATATTTTGTTTACCGTTTGTAAGTATTTTTGTTTTACTTTCATTCATTTTAAGGCCCACTTTTTCGCTTTCTTTACTTAACAAACCTATCATTGCCTCTATCTTTTTACTTGTTTCTGCAAATAAGACTATATCATCAGCGAATCTGAGATGGTTTAGGTAGTTTCCGGCGACTATAATTCCCTCGTGGTCCCAGTTTAAGTTTGCAAAAATGCTCTGTAACACTGCTATAAAAAGTTTTGGCGACAGTGGATCCCCCTGCCGTACGCCTCTACAGATTGGGATTTCCACTCCTCTGGTTTCTATTTTTACTGTACTAGTGCTGTCGTTGTAGATATTTTTCAGAACTTGAATGTATGTTTCATTGGTTTTGCATTGTTTGAGTGCTATCCATATTGAGTCGTGGGATATGGTATCAAATGCTTTGGCGTAGTCGATAAAGGCTATGTATATGGGCTTGTGGTATTCCTTGTATTTTTCAATGATTTGTTCTATTACCTGTATGTGATCTACTGTCGAGAATCCGGATCGGAATCCTGCTTGTTCAAAAGGCTGTTGATGGTCTATGTTTATTTTCATTCTGTCTTGCAAGATCGATGTAAACAATTTGTAGACACTCGAAAGAAGACTGATTGGTCGGTAGTTTGCTACATCTTGTGGGTCTCCTTTCTTGTAGAGCAGAATAATGTCTGACTTCTTCCATTGCTCAGGTGCTTGGCATGTGTTCAGAATCATGTTAAATAGACATGTAAGTGGTGAAGTTAAATAGGCTGCTCCCATTTTTAATACTTCGTTTTTTATGCCATCAGGACCCGGACTTTTGTCTACTTTTAATTTTTTGATATGGGCTAAAACTTCATTTTCGTCTATTGGTGGTACTTTTTCTTTGTTTTCCATGTATTCAAGTCCGTCTTTGTCTGATAGTTTATGTTTAGATTCCTTGTATAATTCCTTAAAAAACGCCGTGGCGCATTTTATGATATCGATTCTAGTCTTTGTTTCTGTCTTCGAATTATTAGTTTTTAGACTCTGGATCCAGTTTTTATGGATGGTAAGTTCTTTGAAAGCTTTTTTTGTACTCCTGTAATATGATAGGTTTTTTTCGATTGTTTTGTTTCTATGTTTTTTGTAGTCTTCTTTTAAGGCTTTACTTGTTTTTTTGAACAAGTTACTTAGTTCTTTTTTCATTTCTTTTGACTTGTGTTTGGTTTTTATAAGTTCTGATCTTTTATTAATTAAATTTCGTGTATTTTCACTGATAATATTGTAAATATTTTCTTGCTTATTGTCATTTTTCTCTGTTTTCATGCTATTCTTGATGATGGATTCAAATTTGTCGTAGAAAGTCTGAACATCGCCTTGGTCTTCTGGTCGAAGTTCCCCTAAGAGTTTCTTAAGATTCTCGTGGTATGTAGCTATATTTGTCTCTGTTTTTGGCAGATTGGTTGGAGATGTAAAAGCGGATCTGCATTTCTTTACCCCTTCGGGATGGTATGTAGCTCTTACAAGGCGGTGGTCGGAGGGGAATTCCACGAAAAGGACCTCCATATTTGTGATGTTTTTGGGCTGGTTTGTCATGATATAATCAATTTCATTTTTTGTGTTGTAATCGGGTGAGAGCCACGTCCATCTGCGGCTGTCTTTCTTTTTAAAGTGAGTATTCATAATAGAAAGTTTATATTCGAACGCATATTGTATCAATAGTTCTCCCCTCTTGTTTCTTTTATCATATCCAAATTTTCCCAAAATCAGATTCTCACTTTTCTTAGGATGTCCAATTTTAGCATTAAAATCTCCAATCACTATTAAATTCTTCCCAGCAATTTTATGAGCATCTTCAAGCGTTTTATAGAATGTATTGATTTCTATTTCATCAGCTTTTTCTGTGGGTGCGTACACTTGTATGATGGACAATGTGGTGTTGTGGTATTTCAGCTGTAGTAGGCATACTCTTTCTGATAGTCCTTCAAAGTTTAATATGTTCTTCTTATGTTCTTTTTTTATTAGAAACCCCGTGCCATATAGACCAGGTGTTTCACCTTTGTAGCAGAAGATATGGTTTTCGTATTCTTCTATATTGCAACCCATTCTTCTAACTTCTGCTAAGCCCAGGATGTCGAATTCAATTTTTCGTAATGCGTAATGGAGTTCAATAAATCGTTCCGTTGACGATAAGGATCTTACATTGTATGTAGCAATTTTTAATGTTTCGTTGTTGGTTTTTTCGTAAACAGGAGGGTTTTGGTCGTTCTCCTCCGCGGTGACCGGCCGTGTTGGAGGAGTGTGAGAGGTTTTATTGATTAATTGCTATTGTTGTAGTTGTTGCTCTGCTGAGTTTCCGTTTTTATTCTCGCCCGCTGCGCAGTGCACATCCGGCGTAGTTGGGCGTGTTGGAGTCCAGTAGGAAGATATCTTGTTCTTTTTTGGGGGTTGTGTAGCCCGCATAGTATGACTAATTTTGGTTTTTATATTTGCTTGCGGGGGTGTTTGAGAAAGCGCTCGTTTGGTATTGCGTGTTATCTCTGTTCTTGGTTCTGGTAAGGTTGGGTTCGGAGGAAAGACTATTAGTTTATCGTACTTTATCAAAACTTTATTTCCTTTTTCCTTTTCTATCTTGGCTTGTTCATATAATGCTTTTCTTTTTTCCAAGACCTTGGGGGGATAGTCTTCAGCGATAGAGTAGTTTGAATTTTGCAGGGATTTCCATTTCTTCTGTACTTCTATTTTCCTCCCAAGTGTAGTAAAGGTTATTATAGCTGGTCTGATCCGGTCTCCCTTCCTGCCGATCCTTCTTAGTGCTTGTATTTCGAGCATTGTACAATTTACTTTCATTGTGGTGTTTAAAATACTTAGTATTTTCCGTAAGAGATCTTCGTAGCTGCGTTCCTCCTCTTCCACCCCGAATATTATGAGGTTTCGTTGTCTTTCAGTCCTTTCTATTGTATACAGCCTCCTTTCATGAGATTCGTTTTCCTTTTCCAGGCGCTGTTTTTGTAACTGTAGGTTTCCAACCATTTCGTTAATATTGTTGTTTATATTTTTTGTTATATTCGTTTCCATTTCTTTGAGCGTGTTTTTGGTACCGCTCACGTCAGCTTGAAGTTGTTGAAACATTTCTCTAATTTCATCCATCTTGTTATGAGGTCAGTATTCTAATTTTCTCTGTGGTGTGGTGTTGGCTTTGATTCAACTACTGCCTTATTGAGTCAGTCAGTGAACCAAATATATTTTTTATTTTCAGCGCTATCTAGCGGATGTTGCTCGAACTCCTCGGATTGTTTTTAATTTATGTTTGATTTGATCTCCAGAATAAAATTTTGAGTGCAAAAAGTTTACATGTTCTGTTGGGCTCGAACCTTATTCACTGCGTATGGCTGGTTCAATTTGCAGTCACTTGCCCTTACACCATCGATGCTATTAACGATGCGGTTGAAATTATGCTACAGTTCCAAGTACTGACGTGCAAGCTTTAGGAGATGTTTGGTTTGTTGAAAAGATTTGCATCCACCTTCAAAATTAAAAAAAATTGTTCCAACTTGTATTTGCACAATCACTTTATCACTTGATTTTAGTGTTTTTGATGGTAAAAACGATTTAAGTACTCAATTGTCAATAGATAAATACTTCAAAGCACTATGTTTTGGTATGTTCACTTCACTGTAAAATGTTTGTTGACGATATAGTTTTGATTGCGTATTTAGCACTTTTATGTCGTTGTTTCGCCTAGTTCGTGGGAGATAACGATTCCACTAAGGTATTGTATGGTTATGTATACAAAGGAAAGATTTCTGCACTGGTTCTCGGATTATTTATATTTTATATTTATTTTTACGACAGAGCATTAAGTTGCTTGCGCGACTGTAGCGACCTCTCTCTTTTTTAATAGTTATTCTGCTATTCGGGACGGAGACAAATCCAATGGATCAAAGATCATCAAAATCGGTCCAGCGGATCTTGAGTTATAAATGTTGTAACTAACCCGAGGCATGTATTTTAGATATCTCTTTCGAAATGGCTGCGGGTTTTGGGTTAGAAAGGGACAACAAGAGATATCTCGAGACGTCACTAATACACTATCTGTGGTTAGATGTCAAGCATTATGCAATAGCACAACATAAGTTTAATAAAGTGTTTGTTTTTACATGCCAAATTAAATTTTACATTTCTATGGTAAACCTTTCACTTTATTTATTATGCTCATCAAAATAAGCCCTTTCATTTTTGTGCGTATATTATTAAACAACCTATATAATTAAAAACTAATGGTGTTCGTAAGCGCATCACTTGATAACGGCAAAACAGATTTGGCTATATTTGTTAAAATCTTAGTCCGTATAAGGTTTTAAAAAAAATAATACTTGGATAAAGTTTACCGGAATATTAAACAATTCTGGAAGTGCTTTTTGAATGGAATGTTTTCTATGGAAGCTATGTTTTGAAAGTTAATGTCAACAGGCTAGCGATTCGTAAAGATCGTCATCATTGGTTAAAGATAATGCCGCCCATTTTAAATACAGCACACTAATATTATAAATGCGCAGGTTTGGATGATTGTTTGGTACTCAATCACGTCGTAACGGCTTAACCGATTTCGATGAAATTTAGTATATATTTATATAAATTATGACCTAGATGATGAAACATAGGCTACTTTTTTATTGACAAACCACGCGTGCGAAGTCGCGGGCGGAAATTAGTTATATTATATATTCAAATCTTCAGTAGATGCAAAGGTCTATTTAAGTGATACTTAGGTAGTGGGATAATAATTTTTTTTTGTGTATTAATATTTATTTCCAAAAACATCCAAAACTTTTGACGTCAAACATGATACATTTATCGTAGTTATACCAGACAATTTTTATACCAGTTTCTTACTAAATACGCTTACATTTTTTTAATATTAAGAGAATCGTAAAAACATCGAGAAATATGATTGATTAAATACGAGTATAAATACATACTACTTAGGTTTAAAGTCTAATCGATATAATACTTATATAAAATGCAAATGTTTTAATCTTGTAAAACAATAAATTTTATTTTATTTCCAAATACCTTCAAACCACAGTAATCGTTGATGTAATTTTTATAGGTGACAAATTTTTATCAATACGATTTCGAACCAAACAGCTTGTTTTTTAATTTGTTTTAATACTATGAAAATCGTAGTTCAAAACTAGATTGATTAAGTATATTACTTACATCTAAAAACACACCGAGTTTGATTAATCTTAAATTCTATATCCTTATATAGCGGATTTATTATAAAAGATATGATCAAAAACCTACTCGTATACTTAATAAGTTTTGTAAAAAATTAAACAGGAAAAAAATAATGAAATGGTTATTTAAATAGCCACCAAATATTCTAAATAAATATGCGTAATAGAAACTTATCATTTCACGACGGAATTGTAAAAGTAGGTATTTAAAAAACTAAAGTTCCTGCTGTAAACTATAAAATTATAAATAAATGATTCGAACAAAAACTTTATGACTGTACCGATTAACGTAAATAACCAGGAGTCAGCTCGAGTTTGTTAATATCTGGGTCATAATCATTGCCGTCGTACTCGTCGCCTGTAGTTCCGTCGAACTGACCTGAACCGAAACTCCTTGGGCTAGAGCATCTCGCTTGTGGGGCAGGTTCTTCGTCTGCTAGAAGATTTTGTTCGGGTCTGGCTGTATCTTTGCTAGCATCACTTACTATCTCTTTTACAGATGCGTCGGTTTCCTCGGGTTTTTCGTCTGCTTTTTCGGCTTCGTTGGTTCCAGCGTTAACTGCGGTTTGAGCATCCTCCGGTTTGGAATCCTTTGTCTTGAGAGCCGTTCCCTCAATAGTTATTGCCGCATTGCGCGCCTCGATTGCGGCACGACGCTTTCTGGCTTTACGAGCTCTGGCTGCTTTACGATTGCGATGTTTTTTATTTGTAACTGGGAGGTCTTTCTGTTCGTTAGTCTCACACGCAACACCAGCCGACGCTTCTTGTCTGTTGAAAAAATATTTAACAGGTCATTAAATTATTCAGTAACATCTAAACACCGCGCCTGCTTATTAGTTTCAGTTACAACGGCAAACTCGTTTTTCTCTATTCACAATTCATATTTGTAAAAGTTATTACTTTAACAAGTTTTTTGATCTATAACATCTATTGATGCCTTAGGAGTAAGACCGACTCGTATGCTGTCACGCTGTGACGGCATGCGTCCGATACGATAAGGTACGTGGTACGATGTCGTGTATTAATAATTAACAAAATTCAAAAGTATGGTTATAGAAGTCTTTGCAGTATAGTGTGTTTATATTGCGCGCAAATTAGCCCCATCATCATCATCCACAGCTCGACTTCACCCACTGTTGGGTATAGGCCTCCCCAAGTTGATGCCATCAGACACGATCTTGCGCTAGTCTCACCCATTGACGGCCCGTGACTTTAACGATGTCGTCGAACCCATTTTGCTGCCGGACGTTCCAGTTTCATTTGAGTTCCATAACTCGATTCCCAACGTCATAGACCTTCGTTCGTCCCCTAAACCCCAAAATCTAAAATTAATTTGTCAAATACATTTAGATAAAACAGTACTGTAACGATTAACAATAATAATACCTGAACTCATTAATGTTGTCTTGGATTCCTGCGTTATCTTGCTCCTCGTATCTTATAGCTTCCTGCGCATCGCCGCAGTTCACGTCGCTTGTAGTTTGGCCGAACTGACAGAACATCAAAGTGCTTGGGCTCAAAGATCTTGCTTGTGCCTTAGGTTCTTCATCTGCTAGAGGATTTTTATCGGCTTTGGCTGAATCCAAGCTAGCATTATCTGCTGTAGTATTTTCATCGACTTTGGCTGTGTCCTTGCTAGCATCACTTCCTTCGATTTTTCCGGATGCCTCGGTTCCTTCAGTTTTTTCATCTGCTTTCTCGGCTTCTTTGATTTCACTGTTTAATGCTGGTTGAGTATCCTCCGCCTTAGAATCATCTGGCTTGAGAGCCGTTGCTTCAGCAGCTATTTTCGTATTGCGTGCCGCGATTTCGGCATTACGTTTTTTTGCTTTACGTGCTTTTGCTGATTTGCGATTACGATATTTGGGATTGTTAGCTGGGGGGCCTTTCTGTTCTTTAGGTTCAGACGCGCCCGCAGTCGTTGCCTCTTGTCTGTTGACAAAACAATAAACAGGTCATTATAAACCGCGCTACGTATCATCATCATCATAACAATAACCATTGCTGAACATAGACCTCCCACATAGATTTCTAGAGCGATCGATCTTGTGCGGCTGCACCCAACGGCTCCCAGCAACCTTTATCAGGTCGTCTTTCCATCTAGAGCGGGGTGGTCTTACGCTGCGCTTTCCAGAATGTGGTCTCTACTCGAGAACCTTTCTGCCCCAACGGCCGTTAGTTATTCGAGCTATGTGTTCTGCCTACTGCCACTTTAGCTTGCTAATCCTTTTTTGCTAATCCTCATTTCTTTGTCGTTTCAGTAACAAAGCAAAACTCGTTAATGCCCATTTACAGAATATTATTTTTATATATTTTTCAAAATTAGCAAACAAACAGTCAAAATTTTCAAAGAACGGAATACAAATGGAATTAAACGCTTACCCCGACATGTTTAAAACGTCAATCACAATACGAAGTATAATTCCAAAACACAGGGTAATAAAGACAGGTTGTCAGGGCGTAGCCCACCGTCTGACTGAGGGTGGGCGGCTGGGACGCCGGCGGAATCGATAATCGACCTACCCCTCGTCCCGGCAGCGGTGGGGTTGGCTAGACAGAACCAAGGAAATCTGGGATGAATACACGTGACGCGCTGAAACCTACACTAGTTTGTAAATGTTTATGTACTTAATCATTATTATAATTACGAAATTTATCACGTACCGTTTTATCGGTGTTTCGACCGACAGTGTTTCGGTTCATTCGTTGACCTTCATCAGGGTGAGTGCGATTCGCTCCGAACCACGTCTCGCGTCGCACTCACTGCACTTGTGTTTCCAATTTTCCCGCCAAACAAAAGAAGCGACAATGTTCTAGCAAATAAGTTCTTGCGACGGGAAGAACCACCTCAAGCTAAAATTTGGCATGATGATACCTTATATTGACGCATGTAAGTTATGAAATAAAAACTAAAAAAAAACACAATTTTTTCCCCTATATAGAACTTGGGGGTGTTTTTTCTCCCGCACCCCATCTATTGAGCTGTCGTTGAACAGGTCTTTCAAAAACAGTATTAGGTTTGCTCAACACTTAATACAAGAGCCCGTCTACAAAATATATATATATATAAATAAATATTGCGAGATATTTCACAAGCAGAGCTTGTACTATGGGCACCGGATATCTGACAGAATACTTGTAAAGAGTATCACTACGTTTAGTGTCGTACCTTTTCTCTATGGAATAATTATCTACAGATCTTTAATGAATGACAGTGTCACCGTCTGTCAGTATTGAGGTAATTTTAACAAGATGCGGTTAGGCTGATAATTTAGTAAAACTTGGAACGGTAAATAGTTTCCTGTATTAATAAAAGGAAGTATATAAACTAAACTAGAAGTAAAGGCTTTAAATGTTGTTTTTTGTTATTTCAGAAAACTCAGTTACGTCTTTATTTCACGAACGCACTTTGTCATTATATACATATATACTTTTTTATGTAAATACATAATTATAATATATATGAACAAATATCTGTAGATTATGCAAAATATTTGGAAACGTGATATAAACGTTTAAAGTGATAATTTTCGTAATAGTTGTGTAATACTAAGTATTACAACATAAAGGTAGAACATCGCAATTTCAGCTTGACTCATTATTTTCGGACACCCTGTCTGTATTTACAGAGATGTGTGCGGGATGCGCGAGCATGATGCGGTAGGGGTAGGTGCAACCGGGTGGGTGAGCTGGGGGGGGGGGAGATGGAGGGGGAGGTTGTTTATTTGATACTGCGATACATCCATACCAATATTATAAATTCGAAAGTAACTCTGTCTGTTTGGTACGTTTTCACGACTAAACGGTTAGACCGATCTCGATTAATTTTGGTATACAGATAAATTATGACCAGGATTAGGACATGGGCTTCTTTTATCCGACTGCGCTGAAGGAGGGTAATGTTTTTATGGACAAACCACGCGTGCGAAGCCGCGGGCGGCGGCTGAAGCTAGTCCTGTTGTGATGTCGTTATTCCACATCGCCTACGCCCGTCCGTGATGAATTTATAGTTTGCAATTTTGCATAGTAATAATGTTTTACCTGATAAATTTGATAAGACATCTTGATATTAGATTACGCATATTGTTTTTGTCATATTAGGGCCCTATTTTATATAAATGGAGGTAGGTATTTCGGCTAAAGCATTCTGACTGAATGTTAACGTGATTTCTACTTAAAACTATATACATACTTAAAACTATATACATAACTTCTGCGAATACTATCGTGTTCCAGTATTGTTGTACCATGTTTTTGTTCCAAAATAAAGTTATTTGATTTGATTTGATTTGATCATCAATAATAGGTGAAAATACAGTGTTGATTCTTTGGAAAATTAATGAGTGGAGTTTGATTGAAATAGACATTTGCTTGCTAATCCTCGGGGCTGAATCCTATAGACGACTTAATAAAGGTTGCTGGGAGCCGTTGGGTGCAGGCTATACAAGACGGGTCGCTCTGGAAATCTATGGGGGGAGGCCTATATTCAGCAGTGGACGTCCAGTAACTTATATAGAATAGAATATATTTATTTGACACACACAAAGAAACACAGAACGGATCACAAACAAAATAGTAGACAGACAGGAAAAATACAGAATATGATATGAATATAATATTATATGATTGAAAGCGAAATGTTTGCCATATGAAGTATTTTTTTTACTGTTTTTCTAATTACATTTCTTAATTACAATATGTACGATAATTGTATGATTGGTAAGTCAGAACGGAACGAAGAGTGGGTTGCCCTGATGTAGCTACACCTAGTAAATAGTTCTGATATTCGGTTTAGCTATGTAGGCGTTGCATCCTCCTGTCTCCTGTTGAAAAGTATGCTGTTAAACTCTTCAAGATTAAGGGGGCCGAGACGAATGTGAGCTCATCTCACGCTGCTGTTTTTTTATATTTTTGATGGAGCAAGCATATGGCCCACCTGATGTTAAGTGGTAACCATCGCCTATAGGCGGGTCCACACAGACCGAACAGCCTCGCGAGGATTTTGCCGCGCGAAGCAGCTCGGTCCGTGTGGACGTGCCTCAGCTGAGGCAAGCGCGCGCGCTGTCTCGGGCGAGCGACCGAGCTGCCGAGCCACCGAGTGTCGGTTTTTTTTATTTGCTCGAAGGCGCTTCAGTCGTTTGCCGCGCGTACTCTGGACGCACGCGTATTTTGTTCAACTCTCAACTGAACGAACGAACAAATGGCTCGAGCTTGCCGCGTGCAGCAGCCTCGCGATGATACCGAGGCTGCTGCGCTCGTTCGGCTAATACCTCGCGAGGCTGTTCGGTCTGTGTGGACCCGCCTAATAACAAAGTATTGCCTCGTAGGTCACGCACCGTAGAAAGGTGCCCTACGATGCATTGCCCTGCGTCCACCAACATGAGTCATAAAGGTGCCTGTTATTCCACCGGCAACCATACCCTTCAAACCGAAACACAGAAATGCTGCTTGGCGGCAGAAATAGGTATGGTGGTAGTACTTCCCCGGGCGAACCCTTTCACAAGGAGCTCTACTACTCTTAAAAGCCTCTATTAGTTGTAGGACGCTTTGCCATTTTTGTATGTCAGCTCGTAGTGGTTACATCTGCGACGCGTCTTATCTCATCGGACCCTGTATACAACCTGTTTTCGTTATGTACGGCATTCGTATAAATCACAAATCCGGAATCGTATTAACCGATGCTAGAGGTGGGTTTAATATCCGTAGCTTGAATATTTATCCAGTAATCTATACATTTCAAATAAGCTTTAACAATTTTTAACATCAAATCGGCCGATGCCGCTTAGTCAGTTTAACAGGTACCTACCTATTTACACGATGAATGAATATGATTTGATTACCTATTTTATACAGGCTGTTTCATTGACATTTTAGGACTTGGTACTATGGTAGTCGGAAAATTGTAATTTATTTAATTTGTCACTAGATAGACATGTATTACATTACATTCCGTCCGTCAACCCGAGACACATAGGTGGAGTCTCATGCGCCTGTAATTTCACAGGCACCCATTCTTAAAGCAAGAACTCAGCATGTTTTTGAGAATGTCATCATTTTATTATTCCTTTTTTTAATTCATTTTACTGGCTTTGTTTATTATTGTACCGCAATACTTTTAAGAACCTATCTCTTTTTTTTAAGTTTTGTATTTCTCACAAAAAATATACACTTGCAATCAACTCGAGCTAGTATAGATTTAAGAATAAGAATTATTTATTGAACAGAGCTTAAACAGTTGTACTTATATTTTATAATTTAAATTACTTTATTAATCAGATTAGTTACATGCATGAAGTGACAACCTATCTCTATGTTGAGGAGGGCGCTGGCACTGCTAATCAATATTATATAACTTTTGCAGTTGCCAACGTTTTTTAACATGCTTGTATATATCGTGTTCGTGGTTTGAAATATATATATATATACATATTTGAATTTGAATCATATCACCCAAAGGGCGTCCGATGCTGAACATAGGCCTCCCCCATAGATTTCCAGAATTACCGAACTTGTGCGGCCTGAACCCAATGGCTCCCAGCAACCTATATCAGGTCTTCTTTCCATCTAATGAGGGGCCTTCCTACGCTGCGCTTACCAGTGCGTGGTCTCCAATCAAGATCTTTTTCTGCCCCAACGGTCGTCAGTACTTCGGGCTATTTGCCCTGACCACTGCCACTTCAGTTTGCTAATCCTCTGTGCTATGTCAATGACTTTGGTTCGTTTACGAATCTCCTAATTTATAATTCAATTTCGTAGAGAAACATCAGGCATAGCCCACTCCATAGCAAGCTGAGTGACCTTGAGCCTTCATATGAAGCCCATTGTGAAAGACCACGTTTCTGTACCATACGTCATCACTAACACACACTGATACACACACACACTCGTCTTAAGACACTGACGTATTTTGGACAGGAAGATGTCTTCTTCTCCCTCCCCTTTCCCACATTACGCGGGGTCGGCACAACATGTATTATTCTTCCACATCTTTCTATCAGCCGTCATCTCCATTACACTTCTTTCTTACCCCTATCATTCTTCACACAGTCAATCCATCTCTTCTTCGGCCTTCCTCTACTTCTATATGCATCCACCCACACTCATGTCTAACACTCATTTAGTCATATGCTTTTCTTCCCTCTGCATGACATGCCCATACCACGCTACCCTCTTACTCCTCAACTTTTCTATCACGGGCGCTACTTTCAAACTTCCTCTAATATACTCATTCCTTATCGTATCCATTCTCTTTACCGCACACATCCAACTCAACATTCGCATTTCCGTCTAGTGCACTCTTCTTTCATCCATCCCTTTCGTGGCCCAACACTCAGAACCTACATTACCACAGGTATTATGATCGTCTTGTAAATTTTCCCCTTAAGTTAAATGGGCATTCGAGGATCGCACGTTGCTCCTGTAACCAGTCACTATTTCACCCATCCCGCGTTTATTCTATTTTTAACGAGTGGACGAGAAGATGTACAAATCTAATGTTATTGCAGGTTTTACAAAGCGAGGCTGATAGTCCGCGGCGCACGAGACCTAGCCGCGGGTGGCCAGCTGCTCAACTGTTACGGGCCGCACCGCGCACGCGACACCACCTCTCGCCGGCGGCAGCTGCTGCGAGCGCAGTATCTCTTCACGTGCTCCTGCTCTGCCTGCCTCGACATAGAGCGAAGGGACTTTGTCGTGAGTACACATTGCTTACAGAAACGAGGAGTTCTTAGACACTTTTTTATGCTTCTTGGTGATGGAGCAAGCTTATGGCCCACCTGGTGTTAAGTGGTAACCATCGCCTATGACAGAGAATTGACTCGTAGGTCACGCACCTTATAAATTTGTTCTACAATGCACTGCCCTGCGTCCACCAACTTGAGGCATACAATACAGGTGTACAGTTGTGTGCCTGTAATTTCACCGGCAAACATACCCTTCACACTGAAACACAGCAATGCTGCTTGGCGGCAGAAATAGGTATGGTGTTAATAAACTCTTAGACAGCCCAGAATATAAGCAAGCCAACCACCGTCCTATTCTTCCACCAAGTTTTACTTAAGGTATTTTTATGTAATGATATTGGTGCTTTGAGATTAAGAGTTAGTCAATCACGATGAAGTGGGTCTGGGCGGGGCACAGCTTGAAGAACTAACGACCGTTGGGGCAGAAACATTTATGAGACCACGCACTAGAAAGCGACTAGATGGAAATACGACTTAATAAAGCAGGATATCGTTGGGTGCTGGCTGCACTACTAGATCGGTAGAAATCTATGAGGGCCTACGTCCAGTAATGCCTATAGCTGGTATAATGATGAAATTGCTCACAACCCTCACTCCAGCTGTACCTGCATCACAATCAATTGTAAACTTGATATTTATAAAAAGAATGTACATGGTAATGGTACAATATCTGCCTATTTAAAATTTTGGCATAAATTTAAATTATGTTTTTTAGATAAGAACTTTAATACTTTAGAAGAATAATAATGACATTATTAATTTGACATAGAATAATTAAAATTGAATTTTTGACATAAATAGTGTAATGTAAATAACAATCTTTACATATATAAATCTACTGTACGTGTGTATGTCTCTGAACTCCTAAACGGCTGGACCGATTTGAATGATTTTTTTTTGTATGTGTTTGTGTAGGTCCGTGAATGGTTTGATTCACAATTGGTGGCGCTGTTGTCTAGATCCAGAAAATTGCAGACGAAGTCGCGGGCATACAACTACTCGTTTATAAAATTAAACAAATATGAAATATGAACTTGTTACCCCTAAGTGGGGTAAAGTATAGTGCAAGTAATTTAAATGAAATCTAACATATATAAACATATTATAATAGGCCTATCGCATTTATTACAACAGAATAATAATAAATGTTTTGATTTATTTATCAATTTAAATCAAAGTATTTTTTAATATACCTTACTTATATCGTCCTGCCGACAAGAATTTATCAAAACAAATCTAAATATTATTTTTTTAATTCCTATATAAATTATATTTCTCTATAATATATTTTTCTGTTGTGAATATTTTAAAATGAACAGATAATCCAACACGACATTAGATTAACGTTTTTACCATACGTTTTCAGCTTCTGTTCAGCGCTTATGCATGCCAACAGTGCAAGGGGCCGATAGTCCGCGGCACTGTGCGCTCATGTCCGCAGTGCCATGCACTGTTCTCCCTGCAGCACGCGTGTGACGTCATCGACGAAGCCGAGGCTCTGCAGGTGCAAGGTATGCAAACAACTCATCCTATAAGAAAATAATAAATCACATTTCACAATATCATAAAATTTAGTACGTACTTAGAGTATAGCTTGGGACCTGATTTATGGGATAAAAATAGGGTGTGAAGTCAAGATGTAACAGCGAGTTCAGCTTTATTTCTAGGTTACCTACACAATCATTATTATAAACACGGGATTTATCACGTACCGTCTTATCGGTGTTTCAACCGACAATGTTTCGGTTCAATTCGTGAACCTTCATCAGGGTGAGTGCGTTCCGCTCCGAATAACGTCTCGCCTCGCACTACGCGCTGCAGCCCTTTGCGCGCGAGTCGACGTACGCGGTGGTGGGATTGCGTCAACGATGGCCCAGCGTGTTGACAGGCTGCGTAATCATCATTATCATCACTGCTGTTCTCTTCGGTAGTTCTCGGTACGGGCAAACACATAACACTAACTATGTCTCTACCAGGTTCGCTCACTCTTCTGTCGCTTGCATCATGAGGACATGGCCTCCAGGCTGGCGGTTGAACCCATCCTCTATCTCTGTTAAAGTTCGGCAAACGGCTTATTTCTATCGCCTCTCGAATCTTGCGAGGAACGAAGAACTTCTCTCTAGCTAAGACCCGGCCTTGTCAAAACGTATGTAGTGCCTCGAATCAGAATCTAGGACATGTTCTGCCACTGCAGAACTGTTGGAGTCGACTTTCTTCATTGCACATATACATTGCATATGTGTTCAGTCAACCTGGTAGATACGTTTCGCTTTGTTTCACCAATGTAGCATTTATCGCAGTCACACGGTATCATATATACGCCGGAGACGCCCAGAGGGTCTGTATCCTTCGGCAAACGCAGCAGCTGCCTCAATTGTGTTTGAGGACGGAATATCGTCTTGATGCTGTACTTATGGCGTTACAAGTTTCCGATCTTATCCGTTATTCTTTTCACAAAAGGAAAGTACGCTACTGCTCTATTTACCGTTGTTATGCGTGATCTTATGTTTGTAATCAATCACGAAAGTTTTCTAAGTAAAAGTTACCTTCACATTTAGTAGTGTAACGCGTACGAAATCGTGGGCAACAGCTACTAATAAATAAATCAAAAAATGGTGATTGGTATCAAATAGATAATATTTGATACCAATACTAATAACCATTTATTGATATCAAGTGTTTGATTCATAGGTGCATTAATGTTAACATTAAATAAAATAAATAAATAAATATTGCTGGACATTTCACACAGCGCTATCTAGCCCCAAACTAAGCAGAGCTTGTACTATGGGAACCAGATAACTGATAGAACACTTATATACTTTTTTTTTGTAAATACATACTTATACTATATAGAAAAACAACCAGACCCGGAACAAATACCTATAGATCATGTAAACATTTGTTCCGCGGCGGGAATCGAACCCACTACCTCCTGCGTCTCAGCCGGTTGTTCGCCCACTGCGCCACGGAGGTCGTCAAAACATTAGGCATACACAATAACATTAGGAACACACAGACATTTACTATTATCATATTATATAATAGTACATGATAATCAGTGATCGGAGTTGGTAGCTTGATTGTATGTACTTGCATCATGAATCATGATGATAACACACATAGCATTATTATTATTAGCCTGTTGTGTCCCAGGTTTAGCTCATCCTAACTGCCTGGGCCTTCCACGCGGGCGTTGTCCGTTGTTTGGTACCCATTCTGTGGTGGTCTTTACCCACATTGTGTCAGACATACCAATCCCACTTAAGCTTTCCAGCTTTTTGAGCTACCTGTGGTCGGGAGCGTATAACCGAGTTCCTGATCGGTCCGTGACTTTCACGCCCAGGATACTGCGCTCCATTGCACGTTGGCATGCCCCAAGGTAGGACTTTTGACGATTTGTTAGCGACCAGGTTTGCGCACCATAGTTGAGGGTGGGGAGAATGCACATGCCCATGAGTTTCCGTTTTAAAGAAAGTGGAAGCGGTCCTTTCATTAGGTCTTTCATGGACCAATAGCTTTTTCAGGCGTTTTCCGTGCGTCTTGCAATCTCTGGTTCTTGTCTCGCCTGGAAAGAAACTAAATGGCCCAAGTATATGTACTCATGGACATATTCAAACCCCATACCCTCAACCTCTATCTTCCTCTGCGTGCCGTTCGTCATCACCTTCGTTTTCGCCATGTTCATAGAAAGTCCTACCCCGAGGCTTGCTCTGCTCAGATCTTGGAGCATCGTTCTTAGTTCGGCCGCTGTTGTGGAGAAAAGGACAATATCATCAGCAAATCGGAGATTAGTCAATCTCTTGTTACCGACGACAACGCCCTTATCTTTCCAGCTAGGTGATAAAGTTTGGAATACTTCCTCAAGGATAGATGTAAAAGTTTGTGAAATAACGGGTCACCTTGCTTGACTCCTTTTTGAATTGAATATGAATGGATGCCGGACTATTGATGTAGATGAGTTGTAAAAGTTGTATGTACGTGGATTCAATTCCTTGGTTTTCTAATGATTTGAATATTTCAGGGTGTCTGAGGCTGTCGAATGCCTTGGAGTAATCGACAAAGGCTAGGTATAACGGAATTTAATATTCTTGATGTTTGTACACATTGTATAGACATGCCCGAAAATTTCGGTTATTTACGGGTTTGAATTAAATAATAAACTAGTGATTTAGTAACTACTATGTTTGAAATTTAAAAGAAAAAATAGTAAAAAGTTTTAGATTGATTTTTATTTATCTGTCGAATAATAAAATGAATGCTTGTATAATGGGACTCTTTAATAATAATAATATAACGTATATTTTAGGCACACACAAAAAAATATTACAAGTACCAAAGTTGTATATACCTTAAAGACATATCATACAAACTTAAAAAGTAACACTTTTATTTATTCGGGAGATTTTGCATCGTAGCCGCTTCCCTGTAGCGCCTGTAAACGATGCCTACTGGCCAGAAATCCTATTACAAATACAAATCATTTATATCAAACAAAACATGGGTACAAAGAAGAGTTCCTCTGTCTTCTGGTTTAGTTAAAAAACTGTTTTACAAAAGAAAAATGCTTCCCCGAAACAATGCTGACACATAAAATAAAAAAAATACGAATAGTATTGTGATAATGGGACTCTTTATAATGACTTTCCAGCTGATCGAGCGACGAGACTGTCGGAGCGGATTGAAAAGTTGACGGCGGCTCAGCGTCTTCGCCAGCAGGTGTGGTACCGGCACCACTCCGCGCTGAGAACTGCCTCCGACACGCTGGCCCGTCTGCTGGCTGACCACGGTCAGTAACACCTCGTGAAGGCTACAACATTCACGTTGAACGAATGAATTAATTAATATGTACTTATTTTCAAAAAAAAAGGTTGACATAGTGGACTTTTTCTTCTTTCGTGTTAATGTCTCCAGACTATAGCCATAATGCACTTATATAAATATTATTTATTTGTTAATTAGAACGGCGAATGCCAATTACACTAATTAAATAATTATAATTTCAGTTTACATCAATTACATACAAACAATCAAAACAAAAAAGATACAATTACAACTTATAAAATAAAAAATAAAATAAAATTTAAAAATAAAATAAAATGTCAAAATAAAATAAAATGTCAAAGTAAAATAATAAAATGTAATTCATCCCTCTTACAATAGAGTAGACAAACTGACATTAAGTCCATCCATTCGTCCGCAAATATGTTGCAGTCTGGGAAAATCTTAAGTATTCCGTTGAGGGCGTCGAGAGCGTGAGGCAGCGGTGATTGATGGTGCCCTACAGTGCGGCAATGCGGTAGAGCGAGGAGCCTGTGACTCCTGCCGCGAATATAATTATTTGGCACGTTAAGGCGAAACAACTTGTTATAAAGATCAGGGCTGTCAATAATGTTCCTAAAAATTTTAAAAGTGGTCGAAAACTGGTCATACGTTCGTCTAGTTTTAAGCGAGTTATAACCCAGATAGCCTTGTAGGAATTTCCTGGGATACATAAATGGGTAATACCCGGCGACGCTCTTGTAGAGGTGTCTTAGAAAGGTTTTTCTACTTTTTCTATGAGCAGATCATATTTTTTCTCATGTGGGTTCCATACGTAAGAACTAGTCTCCAGCTTGCTACGGACCAAAGCGTTGAAAAGAAGCCGTATCACGAACTCGCTCTGAAAGTCACGTGCGTTTCTAAGCACGAAACCCAGCCTCATATTGGATTCCTTAGCTGCAATACATATGTGCTCATTGAACGTGAGTTTCCGGTCAAATGTTACTCCCAGATCCTTGACCATCGTTGTTCTGCTGATCGAAATGCCGTCGATATTGTAATCATAGGCAATTGGGTAAGATATGCGACCGAAAGTCATGACAGAGCACTTAGAGGGGTTGAACTCCATTTTATTTTTGACGCTCCATTGATAGACCGCCTTAATATCGTGTTGTAGAGTGCAGCAGTCGGGGAGAGTATTGATGGCCGTGTAGAGCTTTAGGTCATCGGCATACAAAAGGCACTTTGAGTGTTTTATAACGGTTGGTAGGTCATTGACCATTATCAGAAATAGGAGCGGTCCTAAAACCGAACCTTGACTTACACCGGATCGCGTTTGATAGGGCAAAGATTCGTACATGCCGAGTCTGACATACTGCTACCGATTACGCAGATAGTCTGCAATGAGCTGTAAGAGGTTGGGACCAAAGCCAATTGAGCTTAGCTTTGCCAGCAGTATGTTCATGAAATAGTTATATTTCTAGGATACCTAGGGTTGAGTATTGTGATTCTACACTACAGCCTTGTTTATCTACATTAAATATTTTGAAACCTTGCTTTAACTATGCTCTAAGTTTAAAAACTTGTAGACGCAAGGGAGGTGAACATGTGTTTTTTTTGTACGATTTGGAGATAGAACAGACATGGTCCACCTGATGTTAAATGGTAACCATCGCCTATAACTGACTACTGCCTCGTAAGTTATGCACCTTAGAAACGTGGCGTGTTCACCTATGTTACAGGAACCATGGCACTCACCAAAAATATGCAGAGAAATTCAGAGTATCGCAGAGCGATAAGCTTCACACCTTCTATTTTATGTACCAGAGGGCTTAGCCAAGTTACAGTCGATTAGCGATGACGCTAGTCGATACGTCCGAAAATGTATGGGATTTGACACATGCTATAGAAATATTACGTCATTCAGCGACAACAAATGTATGTAGAAATCGAATAGATTCGTGGCGAATGACATTTGGCTACGGGCCCTGGTGCTTAAAAGGTTACTGAAAAAGTATTTCAAGCTGACCAATAAGATCTCTTTCCTTCTGTCAATGGTGGACCACTATTATATTCTACTCTACATAACATTATGTACCTGGGGAAAATTACGTATAACAATTATTATAGGGTTACTAATTCTACCCAAATATATTTTAGAAATTGACCAAATTTATAATTTTAACTATACTAGACTTATACTATTGACAAATATTTAATTGACAAATTCCAATGACTTGTCATATATTTAATATATTTATAATGAACTGATAATTAACTTATAATAATTGTTAATTAATTTTGCTTGCTATTATGCTGATCATGGATGTACCTAGATTATTTTATTACCACCTAATGTAACCGATGTATCACAAATAAGTGAATCTTTATCTTTATTTTGTGTTTTTTAATATTTTGTGAATTTTGCCAGGTGACTTCAGCAAGAGTGTGGAGCTTATCAAGCAGAACATTCAGAGTTTGGAGTACCAGTTCGGTTCATTCAGCGTAGAGGTAAATATAATTAGGCTATACTCGTAGATATTTTGACGACCTCCGTGGTGCAGTGGGCGAACCGCCGGCTGAGACGCAGGAAATATTGCTGGACATTTCACACAGTGCTATCTAGCCCCAAACTAAGCAGAGTTTGTACTATGGGAACCAGATAAATGATAGAATACTTATATACATTTTTTTTGTAAATACGTACTTATAATATAAGGAGAAACAACCAGACCCGTTACAAATATCTGCGGCGGGAATCAAACCCGCGCCCAATGCACCACGGAGGTCGTCAAAGTCAAAAAAAGTTTCTTGTTTGAGAATAAATAAAACGAAATGTTTTTTCCGCCATTTTAGATTCAGTTCTTTATATAACCAGGTTATAATAGGGTCCAACACCCTTTTAATAATATATAATTTTTTAACAAAGGTTTTTGGTTATGAAATGATTTGACACTTGAACCCGACTAAAGGCGACTTACGCGACGATGCCTAAACATAGACATAGAGTAGTCAATTCATACAAATATTTCAAATTTAAACATAGTCGCTAAATACGTTTAGGGATCGCTGTGCAAGCCGGGATAAGTATTTTTCGCATGCATCGTTGTTTTAATTCATAATATAAAGTGATAGAACAATTTTTTAAGAAATATTAACCTTTAATGGCACATGCCTTCGAATGGGGGTATGCCGGTTTTATTTCCTATTTTTTTAAATTATTTATACTGTCCCACTGCTGGGCAAAGGTCTCCCCCATTTCCTTCCAGTCCTGGAGGAGAAATCTCCTACCAGTCGGAGTGGAACCCATCCACTTTCTAATTAATTATTTTTATGTCAACTATACTTTGTGCAGGACTCATTCAAGGTTTGAGAACGAAAACGAAATAAAATTGTATAAAATATCTGACCTTCCCGTGGTTTTGCACGCGTGTTTGTTAATAAAAACATTATCGTCCGTGTAGGCGGGTAAAAAGTAATCTATGGGATTGATACCGGTCATAATCTATGTACCAAATTTCGTCGAAATCGGTTGAAACGTAATAAATAAAAAGAGTTACTTTTGAATTTATAATGTTAGTATTTCGTTTTTGATAATTGCAAAATCTAATTTATAGTATTTTTTTAATACTACAGGTTTATTGTAAGTTATGGACGTGACATTGTAATTATTTTCTATAGAGAAAATGTTAGGGAATCATGTAATCAACTTTTATTTTATTTATTACAAAGTAAATGATGCAGTGTTACTCATTAAAATATAGGATCATGAAACTGAGGCTGTATGGACCTTTAACTCGCATCCAAACTATTGGAAGGATTTAGATAAAATGTGTCTTAATTTTGATAAGCATGTTAATTGCTCCATAGATTAGATTAGATAATGTCTTTATTACCATTAAAAATAAACAAACGAAAGAAAATACAACTTTAAACTAGGTAAAATGGGCGGCTTTATCGCTAAAAGTGATCTCATCCGGTAGATATTTCCTATACATAGTGGAACAAAAAAATGTTCGTTTTGTAAGACTATTCGGGAGGCATATATTATATTCTAGCTATGGAAAGGGCTATGCTCGGGATCTCTCTGAAGGATAGAATCCGAAACGAGGTTATTCGACAGAGAACCAAGGCGATCGACATAGCTCAGAGGATAGCAAGCTGCAGTGGCAGTGGGCCGGTCATATGTGCCGCAGAACCGATAACCGTTGGGGTAAACGCGTTCTGGAGTGAAGATCACGTCTAGGCAAGCGAAGTGTAGGACGCCCTCCGGCTAGATGGAGTGACGATTTGCGCGCTGTGGCTGCCAAGGATTGGATGAGAAGAGCTGAGGATCGGGCTCAATGGCGCATCCTGGGAGAGACCTACATCCAGCAGTGGACTGTTATAGGTTGATGATAATGATGATGATGATTAACGACTGTAAACTATGTTTATAATTTCAGGTGGCCCACGAGCTCAGGAAACTCTCAGATGTAATGCTGGAGAGGATTATCAAGACGCCACAAAACCCTGGATACAGGTTAATAGTGATATTTTTCAAACTTTCGCGTTCACTGTACATAATTACTGATTTAAACGGGTATTTATCGCGAATATACCTTTTTTATTGGTTATCCCGACGTTGCCCGCGACCACGGCTGCTGTAACAAAACTTTGGGATAACAAATAAGAAAGGTGCATACGCGATAAATACTCATATTTAAATCAGTAATTAGATTAATAGTAGTTTATTATCTAGAAAATAAACCACCACGGCTTAGCACAGATTTATAAATAACTAGCTGACCAATCCGCAGCTTCGCACGCGTATTTTATTAATAAAAACTTTACCCTCCTGCGCAGTTGGATAAAAAGTAGCCTATGCCACCCGGGGATAGTGTAGCTTCTCAACGATGAAAGAATTTTTTAAATCGGTCTAGTAGCTTCGGAGCCTATTCAATGCAAACAAACAAACAATCAAATCTTTCCTCTTTATAATATTAGTATAGATATACAGGGTAGGGCAAAATTTTACATATTTGATAGATAGTGTCGTAATAGACCAAATTTTTTTTTCTCGACTGACTGTTATTTTTTCCTAATAATTCGATTTTTTTTTCTTTAAAATTAACCTGTAGTTTTCTAAGAACAAAACCTTCTAACCTACTACGTAACAGACTTGAATTTGAGAGAGCTTAGGTATTTCTTTTAAATACTTACTTTTTTAGTCATATGATTTATTCTTTTTAATTAATGCTTAAACTTAACTATCCTATCTTTGCTAGACATAATTTAAAATATACACATGATGGGAGAAGCCACTGGCACCTGAAATACAGTTTTTTAACTAGTTCGGGAGCCTATGGATTCAAATTTGACTATGTCATACTTAATTATGTCAATAAATAAATTTTTACTTTAAAAAAAAAAGAAAGGTAGCTGCCCTCAATGAGGTAAAATTTACCCCCAACCTGTGTAGCCCGGTGGCTGGTCTTGAGTTCATACAAAAATTCCATAGAAAAAAGTTTTCAGTTTTTTTCCGAATTTTCCAGTTTTTTTTTTAAAAAAAGGACCATAGATTACATAAAAAAAATGATTTTGTTTGAAGGGTATAGGTGCCGTTAAATTACAAGCACACGAGGCTTTACATCTGTATGCCTCGTTACTAACGATACCAATCAGGTTGCTTTGTCTTTTCCTTCCTTCGTGTCAACAGCGTACAACGTATTTAATTCTCAACTTATCATATTAGAATTGAGTAGAACCTGGCCACGCCCACTGCATTCACGGTAGCCTTACTAAGATCGCCCCTTGTGCAGGTCGTAAGGCACAAAGGACAGTTAAGCAGGTGGGGAATAGTCTGGATGGGGTGCCCACAATCACGGTTAGCGAAGGCTCTCACATTCCCCATCTACAGAGATTTTTCCTACACCGTCCAACCTGTTTCCGAAGTCCGTTAATAGAATTTTTCAAACTTTCGCGATCACTGTACATATTTATTGATTAAAACTGATATTTATCGCGTATGTACCTTTCATTAGTGTCAACCTGTGACCACGACTGTTGCAACACAGCCGAAACGTCGGCATTACAAATAAAAAAGGTATATACGATGCATACCCAACAAGGTACATGCGATAAATACCCGTTTTAATCGGTTAATGGGTGAATCAACTTTTAAGGTACTCCTTTTGTCCCTGTCAGGTAAATAGCAATAAAATCGGTATTTTAGTTTAGAATATGGTTGTTTTGATGTTAACGTAAAATTAGATCCTGCGTTAACATGGTAGTTTCATAGTTTTTATAGTTTTTAGCGAAATTTTAGTTTTTTTATGGTAACGCAGCACACCATAAGCAATCTCCATACAAAAAAACTGTCCCCAGGCCTAGGTGAAGAAGCAATGTGCGTTACCGCACACTTCCACAGCATTATGTCATACGGTATACTGCTGTGGGGGAGTGCTGCAGATATAAACACCGTCTTTGTGCTGCAGAAGAGGGCTGTTCGTGCAATTTATAATATGGGCCCCAGAGAATCATTACGCAATAAGTTTAAAGAAATAAATATTATGACATTCCCTTGTCAATACATCTATGAAAATCTAATGTATGTTCACAAAAATACTAATTTGTTTAAGAAAAATAGCGATAATCGTAATTTTAATACTAGAAATAAAGATAAACTCGCTGTTGCCACTTGTAGACTCCATAAAGTTAGTAAATCGTTTAAAGGGCAAGGTGTACGCTTTTATAACAAACTCCCAAGGGATGTACAAAAATTGACAATTAACAAATTTAAAAACGTAATTAAACAAAATCTTTATAAAAGAGCCTACTATTAAATATCGGATTATTTAGATAATAGAGAAGCTTGGGATTGAAATTGCTCCAACTCGTTCAAAATTTAGACGTAATTTATGTTCTGTATTATGTATTGTAAAAGGATCATTAAAAAAAAACAACCAGCCTTGTTTCTTGCCTTTCTTTCCTGGCTTGGTCGCGAAGGAACAGGCAGTAAAATTGACGTTTCAAAGTGATCCTTGTGATTTTTTTTTCTCTAACCTATTTCGTCCCACTGCTGGGCAAAGGTCTCCCCCAAGTCCCTCCAAGTATCCCTATCCGTCGCTTGTGATTTTAATGAATAAAAATATTTGAATTTTTTTTTTAATTTTGAGGGGCGGGTGAAGTGAGGTAGGCCTTGTCAGACCACATGATCGAAATATTAGATAATAATCACCTTTAATGACACCAAGTTTGACGCAATTTCTTGAAAATGGTCATAAACTTTTATCGGTAACGCTGTATAGGTTTTCATCAAAATTCGGGATAAAAGTTAAGGTACATGTAAAAAATATAATTTAATTCAAACTTTTATAAATGTTAACTTTAAACGTAAGCTTATCTTTTTCTGAATCAAAATATTATGTGAAAATGCAGTGCATTCATTAGATTTTTTTAAGAAACGTCGTACATTGCTTCTTCACCTAGGCCTGGGGACATAGTTTTTTTGTATGGAGATTGCTTATGGTGTGCTGCGTTACCATAAGAAAAACTAAAATTTCGCTTAAAAATATAAAAACTATGAAACTACCATGTGAACACAGGATCTAATTTTACGTTAACATCAAAACAACCATATTCTGAACTAAAATACCGTTTTTATTGCTATTTACATGACAGGGACACAAAAGGAGTACCTTAAAAGTTGATTCAACCTAATACTTGTTGCTTGGGCTGGGTTGCTTTGTAATAGGCGATAATTACCACTTAACATCAGGTGGTCCATTTGCATGTTAAATAGAAAACAAAATACTGATAAACATATAATTTATTCCAGAAACTGGTGCCTAGAAACTCACAAGGTACTCAAGAAGGCAGTTCAACTGATGGATCTCAACTACGGCTCTTGGGAGCCACTCGTAAAGCGACTCAAAGAACAAGAGGGTTTAGTCGCTACCCTCTTAGCTGATAGCAAATCCCCAGATTCCAGTGATAATGTGCACCATATGATGCATTACAATCTTAAGATATAGGCAGGGTGAGTTTTCATTGTGGCTCCTTACTGATTTTAATATAATTTACCACATTATAACATATCAATTTGGCCATCAGCGATTTGTTTTGAACAGAGCTAAATCTCAAAATAATTACAGTCTTTTTCAAATAGCTAGTCACCTGTGACACAGTATATTTTATTATTATTTGTGTGACACGCTTATTTTAGTAGTTTTTCTTGTAAGTTTGCTTAATGTTGTCACTGCTAAATATAAATATTCAACGGTGTGACGTCACATGATGTATTTACGTAATATTTTACGTTTTACGACCTGTTATGAATGACTGCTATTACTAAAAAGCTATTTGAAAAAGACTAGTGAAATTGATTTATATTTTATTCTGAACTAACAAATTATAAACAAAAATATATGTTTAAATATACAAAGACAAGGCAAGTGAAATGAGATTAAAAATACGGAGGCATTTAATATTTGCTAAAACACCAATTTATATGTGTTTGGATTAAAAAGCTGTCTGTTCACTGCCATGCACGAGGTCAAAATCTTAAATATGTACCAAGTAGGTATTATTTCATTATTGCCTGTTCTTAAAGACGTTATGTAGCTAGTTTTACTATGCGGTACCAAATACACCGAACTCGGTACAGATGTAAATAAATTAAGGGGCAAAAAGTAACGAATTATAAAAAATATATAATAAACCTCTAAACATACTGAGTGAATTAGTTAAAAGTTGGCTAGACTGGCGGACGTCTACGAAAGTAGTACCCAGAAGCATTTAGTAAGAAATCACTCTACACATACAATAATCGTAAAAATACTTTCACACCACCTGCTCGACAATGTCACATTATATGTCATGTAAACCTCACCGAAAGGAGGTGATTAAACCTGTACGGCTGAACCGGGAGTAAAGTACTGAATTTGATTATGCCCGCGCGGCCATATTGAAATTAGAATTTAGGACCGCATCTGTATTAAAACTTGAACCAAAGAGATCCACACAATAAGAACTTATTCGTAAATCGAACCCTAGATTTGGTTTTTATTGTCTCGCAGAAAGTGTGAAAAGTAGAGTATTCTCCTCGTGGATAAACCTGTCTGCATCTTGGGCGTGCTTATATCCCTCTCTGCACTCAGGATTCTAGTAACTCCCTCGCTCCGCTCGTGAGTTAACTCTAGAATCATTCGTTACGTTCGGCATGCAATACAGCGCCCGTAACGCTGCTTTATGCCCTAGTTTAATAATCTACTATTTTCTCTTTTTTCTGTCTAAACCCAAGCTATATAAATATTATACATCACTAGCTAACCCGCCCTCAGCTTCGCTCGCTTGAAATTTCCCCCATGAGAACTTAGAACATAGGGATAAAAACTATATAAAACACTCTTGTCAAAGTGATGCGACACTTCATGTAAATGACTTCACGTCAATGAACGACGGTTAAATATATGGATATTGTTCATACAATAATATTAAAATCGCGATTTATGAATGGGGGTGAGGGTAGGGGGGTGAAAAATACTTTACGACCTATTCTCATACCTACCAAATAAACAATAAAAATCGTTAAAACCGGTCAACCCGTTTCGGAGGAGTGGGACCACAAACATCGTGACACGAGATTTTTATATATTAGAAGTATTATTGTTGAGTCCCACGTTCTTAGCTCGCCAGTCTCAATGTCAACTGTTTACATATTCATTTAGTATGATTTTAAATGTGACTTCTTCCAGGCAGTTTTTAACTTAAAACGTGTACTTGATTGCCAAAAATTTGTCTTAATACTTACTTACCTAATCCGGTAAGCGTGTGTTCAGACAGGCCACAATCTCACCACAGCGACATAAATGTGGCCAGGTAGTTTTCGTTTTTTTTTAATTTCATATATTTTCCACTGTAGGTACATTATAGAACACTAAGTTACGTCATATTCAGAAGTTATCAATAACAATTGTAATAAAACTAACGATAAAGTAGCTTAAACAGACAGGTATCGGGACTAATTAGGTTATTAAATGTCACAAAGAAAGTCAATTAAAAATGAGAAAAATAAAACAAAACAATGTCAAAAATGTTAAACAATCGATGTCAATCCAAAATCGTAAATAATGTTTCCATTAAAAAAAACAGTATGAGGACTTTTGATTTTCGATTTAAAAAGAAAAAAAACGAATGTGCTTTAGAACACACGACTGAAGTAAAACTTCTTTAATATCTCCTTCTCAACTTCGCTCGATCACACTTTTCGTAACGCTCTCGCCACGCATTCACCAGCTTACTCCCCAAGTCAAGCGTGCGTAAAAAAGTTTAACATCAAAAAAACAATAATGCGGGCTTTTCATTTTCGATTTAAAAAGAAAAAACCAGTTCCAACTGGTGTAATAGATGGCGCTGTTTGGAGATGTACCGCCATAAAATAAGTTTATATGGCAAAATCTCAAAGACACAATATTAAAACTTATCAAAACAATCTAACTTCGTCAGTTAAACAAACACAAATGTTTATCTTTTATTTCAAGTTTCTCGGAAAATAATGTTGACACGGCAATTAGAATTGACAACTCTCTTTCCTTTGTTATCAGAGCATGACAGAGCAACGCCATCTGTTAGCAGTTATAAAAATATGGGCGTCAAAACTCCTCATTGGTAGTCTGAATGGGAACCATTAATATGCGTTGAGGCCGCGTGTGGTCGGTATTGACCACACGTTCACGATACAGTTGCGAATGCAAATTGTTGAATGGAACTACGGTTTCATACGATGTTGTAGCTGGCCATATTTTTGTCGCTATTGCGTGGTTGAGGCCGCCTGAACGGACGCTAAGGCTACCATTACCGTCCTAGAAAAGTTTATATCTACTGAATAATACAGTAAAATTACATTTTAGCTATAGAGTAGAACCATTTATACGCGAGGGCAGTACAAATGTTTCTACAAAGGAACCTTCTTTTGGAAATATATGAAATTATTAATTATTTGTCACACATGATACGGTCATTCGCGTAACTAACTACATTATAAAGGAGAAAATACAGCATTAATGTCATTCTAAAATTATATATATCTACGCACAATATTCGTAAGTTTATACTTATAAGGTTATCTATGAGTCATTAATAATCAAAGTGATAAATTGTATAAATGTATTGATACACTGGCATTTTACACAAAAATATGTTTTTGCGATTTTTGCATAGCTATGAAAATATACAGAAAATCGTATATAGTTTACCATTTACAGGAGACAAAATTAAAGCGAAATATAATATACAAATCTAACAAAAATATTTAATATAATGCGCCTTATATATTACATAAATCTATCAATAAAGGTCATATCTCGATTCTATACGTATTTACTGAGGATTATAGCTAGGTAGGTTGAGGATAACCGGAATTTCACAACTTTAATGGCGCTTTTGGAAGATTTGTATTAGCTAGGAAGGAACAGAATTAAACTAGAAAAGTTCCGTCGCGTTTATCAGCTTAGATTTGTTCCTAGCCTGAGGGAACTAATCAACATTGAACTATGCTGCGCTGTGCTCAGCTAAGCTGACTTTCTAGCGCTAGTTTTATCAACAAACAGCTTTGAGCTGCGCAAGTATTAGGGGGCCAATTCATGTAACTTTAAATAGTAAAATTCGAGTATCGATCTCGTTATTTTATACGTCCTAAACGGTATTTACGTAACTGACAATACAATGGTACGAGTTGACTAGCATCGATTGTACACTTTATTTATATCAAGCTAATATTGTTATATTAGTGGAGCAGACCCAAATGAGATTGGATTATGAATTGAATATATTTTGATATTCAATTCATAATCCAATCTCATTTGGGTCAACTGTCGATATGTTTTTAAAATGTTATTACGTGAATTGGCCCCTGGTGTGCTTTGTGAGTGGGTCAGTACAAATCATTTGTTCTAAGTGACAAGATGCGCGATATGCATGCGCACAAGTGTGAGCGAGATAGATTGAAGATCAAGTGGGTTGGCAGTGCGGTGAGCGAGTCAGCATGTATCGTGTGATCATACTGTTTTAAACGTGTGTGTGTATGGGATTTTGCAAACTGTATTACTGATTTAAACGGGTGTTTATCGCTTAGGTACCTCTTTATTTATTATTTTATTTTTATTTGTTGCAACACTGGTGAAAAGTCGGGATAACAAATAAATAATGTACATACGCGATAAATACCAGTTTAAATAAGTAACTACGTTTTGTATGTTTCTCATTGTAATGTATGAGAAGCGATTATCTAATGCATAGTACATCACAGCGCAGCATATATAACATAGCTTGATGCTGATTACTCACCCGAAAGCTGACCAAGAGAAGATGACATGTCCTCAAAAATATATAAGATGCGCTTGCAACTTACCACTAGGCCTCGCAATCATCTTCAGTTGATTGATTCTATCCTGTTTTCAAAGGCAATCTGTCAACTTAAAATTAATGTAAATTATTATTAATTCTAACTGAGGGTGGATTTGATTATACTAACAAAAAGCTATAGTTTTACCGATTTCTTAACAAAAGTAAGAAAGTTATCTTTTGCCGATTAAATCTATTTTTTTTTTATTTATTAGAAAGTTTTTTTTCATTTAAACTATCTATTTGTTAAGTTATGTTTTGTACTGAAAACTCTTTATATTGTAACACTAGCTGACAAATCTGCAGCTTCGTACGCGTAGTTTTTCAACAAAAACATTACCCTCCTTTTGCGCAGTTGGGTAAAAGGTAGCCTATGTTGCTCAGGGATAATGTAGCATTCTAATGGTGAAAGAGTTTTTGAAATCGGACCAGTATTTTTTGAGTTTATTTGTTACAAACATACAATAATACAAATCGTTCCTTTTATAATATTAGTATATAATATGTCGCTTTTTTTATCTACCCCTAATATTTTGATATAATATTTCATCGAATCCACCCTAAGTGTTTTACTTAGCATTTCTACTTAGAATCTTAAAATAAAAGTGCTTTTTCCTTCGGAATCGTAAAGGTGTTTAGGATATGAAACCTTATAAATAATATTAACAGCAAATTAGTGAGACTAGATATAATTGCGTAATATAAGTATATTACACAATTTCATATTATAATTTTATTTAACCACTAGTTATAATTGTATAATATTATATTCGGAGTTAGTATTTAAATATAAAAGGAATCGTTTCTATGGAAAATTAGCATTTAAATTAGATAAAAAAAAATAGGTTTTCTTCCGTGTAATATTGCATTTTTTAACACTATACTAGTTGTAATTCTAGGGTGGGGGGAATATGAGATCTGCACTGACGTCCCGCGTTGTATTGTGCATTACTCCCCTTCTAATCTGACACATCCTGACTCCTTTAAGTAACGGAGTAGGACTTTGGGTTGGGTAACACTATACTGTTCCGCTACTGGGCAAAGGTTTCTCCCAATTAGTTCCATTCTTCTCGATCTGTGGCTAATTCTATTAAGCATACAGGTTAAAAATAATGCATTACAACCGCTAAATAGTGGAACACCTTGCCTGAGTGTGTTTCCTGATAATTACAAGCTGGGTGTTTTCAAATCGCGAGTGAATAGGTTTCTTCTCGGCAAGCGTGGTCGTAGACTGCATCATCGTTTATCATCAGCCGAGTTCGTGGTCAAACTTAGAATTTATAAAAAAAAACTGGCATTAGACAAAGAAGCCCCGGAGAACGGAAAGACCTCCCGGAACCTGGTGGAAAAAAAATCCAAAAGAATTTTAAATATATCGAGAGGCTATCCTGGCTAAATAAATTTGGAAAAAGCCAGGTAAGAGCACATAAGGGGCTTGAATGAATAATAGTTGTTTTTAGGCAATAAAATTAAAGTTCTACACAATGTTAATTATCTAAGTACCATAGAACAACTTAGAATTTTATTTTTTTACGTACATTGCAAACTCTGTTGTGCAACAGTTTAGTAATAAAATATTCTTTTGTAATTCTGAACTGAAAACTTATGAAATTTTCCATAGAAACTATCTAATTTCACTTTACATTATATTATGAACGGTAAAAAAGTAAGTTTAAATTAGTGGTTAGTTTTTTTTATCTGAGTTTTCAAGTTTGTCGTGCACATTTATTGAGAGAATCTGAAACGGGGTTAGAGAATTTACCTATATGATAAAAATATGTAAATAAAGATATAAAAAAAACGGAAAGACACGCAAAAATACACAGACAAACAAAGTCAAAGATAAGATACTTTGACTTTATTTTTGGGGGAAGTTGTTCTGATATATTTAGCTCCCTTTTAAACAATATACATAGGACGGTCCCCCCACTAGATGGAAAAAGGTCGGTCGCTCTGGAAATCTAAGAGGTCTATGTGCAACAGCAATTTTTACGTTAATCGTGACAACATGGTAACATTCTTAAGGTGCAGTTAAACGGCGCGTAATAGCGCGAGTTCAAACACGCCTACACGGATGCAAGACACACGGGGCCGGCCGTTGGCTTGTCACAACGTGAGATGCGCACTGATGAGATGGCTGTGCCGATAAAAGACTACCAACTACGAAAAAAAGTGGGGCTGTGTCATGGTAATATTTTCTATACAAAATATAAAATACGCTATTTAATGTATATTCGAATCATGTTTAAACACTAAGAAGTCTTTCGGGTATATGGAAATCTCAAAATGCAGCATAATAACCTCAAAATGGTGGCGCTTCCCCCTCCACCGCGCGTGATGCGTCACAGTCCCCCTTAGCGTAAAGACTTCTTTGATCCTTTAGCTGTCCAGTGGTGTAATTAAATTTTGAATGGAGGTGATAGATATGTAGCGGCAACACCAAACTGTGCGATTTTGATAACATTCGTTTTTTGAATTGCCTCCCATTTTCCTTCCTTCCCATTGCATTATGGCAGCAAATTTATCACTTGCCGTTTAACCGCACCTTTATGAATTTTGTATGTATTTTTGTTTGTTGGATGTCGTCTGCATCGGCACGATTTTATAGTGAGCTAATGTGTTCCTTACTTTAATAATTAAGTATAACACCATTTTAGAGTTTAGATTTTTCCAAGTGATTTTACAGTAAAAGCAATATATTTAGCTAAGTCGACGCACAAATAGCTGAAAAGGCTAATAGATTAATAAATGTGAAGCATGTATAATATTCACACACCAAAAATCTATTAAAGTATTAAAGTTCTAAGTTTTTGGGCGTGATCGATCACCATGAAAGTTGGCATATCTATGTGTTTAAAATCTTTTATTTAACTTGTAATGTTTATTAGTTTGTTTAGGTCAAATCTTGCAACTGAATTTTAATCCCGGTTGCCTTCAAACGATTGAGCTGTTTGGAATACATAATCTCACTTCGGTGACAATGCAATAATATGGTACCACGGAGGTGATATTATGATGGAGAAAGAGAACGGAAGTTCTTGTAAAAATTGGTGAAAATTACTTTATCTGCTTAAAATGTAGTTTTTTTTTTGTATGTACTACCTGAAGGTGGAACAAGCATATGCTTATATTTAATACAGCTTTTCGATTTAATGCGTGATATTTTACGTCTCAAAATGTATGTTTTTATGAGCTTCTTTGAGTAGAATTAATATTCTTTAGATATTTGGAATTTTGTGTAATGTATGTATGTGTGTTTTTGTTATGTTACATAATAAATAATATATGAAAGTAGTATGGAGCGCCCCAATACATTAAAAAACGTATTTTCAGTTGATACATAAAACTTGTAAGTAGCAGAATTAGAATTAAAAAAAAACACGATATTATTTTTTTGTCAGAATTAAATATTGTATATTATTTTACCATTAAGGCCCCGCGTAAACGAGCCACCGGCCACTGCCACTGGTGGCCATTTTGTATGTCTATGCACACTTGTAGCCGGTAGTGGCCACTAGCCACCGTGGCTGCGGCCGGATGTTCGATTGCGCGAAGCCAAAATCTTTGCTATCATTTTTCATAACGTGTATGGCTATATTACTAAATTATTATTTATATGTGGTTTTACTAAATTATGTGCCTATTTATACAGTGTGGAAAAAACATAACCCTCCTTCTACGAAGTCGGGTAAAATCAAGTCGGGAAGTCAGTCTATCATATAACATTGTAAACAATTTCAGATTACAAAACATGTTTTAAGTGCATAATCATAAAACTTGGAAACTTCAGATTATGTTCAAAGGTGATAGAAAACAAAGAGGGGTCTTACCACAAAGAAAATTAAACACTGTATAGCGCGTGTTTGAAAATTTCCCATACAAAAATTCGTATGGATTTTTTAAACACGCGGTAAACAATTGTTTAACTTTTTGTGGTAACAAGGATATATTTTAAAATGTTGATTACAAGTTTTATGAATTTAGAATTAACCAAATAAATATCAGCGACATTATAAACGATTGAATAGACAGAGTTAAATATTGAATTTTATGATTGATTATGTGCCTTTTAATAAAAAAAGTAATCTACAGATTTTTCCATCCTGTATTATAAAAGAAAAAATATATAATTCTTCCGATAAACAAACAGACAATACATACAGTTATTTATACATAATAATTACTTTAAGATAATCTATATTTTACATCATAGATATTGTACTTATCTTTCAAATCCGAGCTTCGTTTGGTACAAAATTAAATGTACCAACTAGGATCATATATATATTATTATTTAAATGCAATAGGACAATTTTATTACTGATACAATGATATTACAAACGAAAATATGTTCAATACATTAGTAAGTTTATTTTTTATGTAATTTGGGCAGGCTGATGCCACGCGGACGCACTTATCGTTTATGCAGTGCGAGTTCGCAAGTCGAATTTATCAATCGATAAAATAACAAATCGTATGGACTTGGGTTAACAGGTTAGAAGCGTTGAGTAGGTCAGTGGTGGAGTTATACATTTACCAAGTCATCATCATCATCATCCACAGCCTGACTTCACCCATTGTTGGGTATATGCCTCCCCAAGTTCGTGCCATCCACCACAATCCTGCGCTAGTGTCATCCACTGACGGCCCGCGACCTTCACGATGTCGTCCACTTATCTTGCTGCCGGACGTCCTACCCTTCTATACCCGCTCCTTGGCCACCATTCAGTCACTGCCTTGCTCCATCTTTCATCACCAAGTCTAGCCAAGTGGGCGCCCAAGACCATTTGAGCTCCAGAACTTGAATCCCAACATCATGAACCTTCATTCATCTACGTTCGTCTACGGATCTCGACTTTTGGAACTCGATCTAACAGTCTGATGCCGAGCATGGTACGCTCCATGGTTCTGTGTGCAACTCTTAACCTGTACACAGCTTCCTGCGTGAGCGTCCATGTCTCGGCACCGTAGGTCATTTACCAAGTATAGGCTGTAAATTGTCCCTTTCAATCCAACAATTTAGTTGAAATTGCACAAGTAATAGTTTTAGGGTATATTTCTAAGCTAATCAAAGCTCAATCATGTACGATAAGGCGGGGTAATGTAGTGTTACGAGCTGAGGGTTCGGGATAAAATAATGGGAATCGGTCTAACCAAAATAACATTTTTATTCAGCACTAAACGATGAATACACGAACTTGGTCACACGTAATCACAACACACTAATTCACACCACTGTTACACCACTTAAAGTCACCGAAATGATCGCACGTATAGCTTAATCCAGACTGACTCGCGAGCAACTACTGTTCACGCGAGACCCTTCTCCACGTCAGTCCTCCAGGGCCTCGCTGAAACTCACTCACTGACTGACTATCCGGCCATCTCTCCGGCCTATTTATATCGTACACAATTCGATTGTTCGAGAACGATCTCGGTCGTTCCAGGAAAGGGGTCGGTGTTTCGACAGAACGACCCATCCCCATTGTGCGCAACCGCAGACAATAACAACAATAACACAGCAAGACAAAAGCGTTCGAGAAGTTACGATTATTACTCATTGTTTAACAGCCTCGGCGTAACACTAGGTACGCTACTGGTTAAGAGCCGCGAACTGGGTGTTTTAGAATAGAATATAGAAGTCTGTGATCGGTCCCCAAATTTTGCCGCCCTAGGCTCAAGCCTACTAAGCCTGCTAAATCCGCCACTAACGTACACGTTCTTAACCCATCTATGCTGAGCTGGCGTCACTTTGACGCGACAGTGACATTGTTTTGTAGGTGGCAGTTGCTTTTTACCTATTTCTATCATGATTTTTTGTATGTCGTGTCCAATAAATGTATTCAGTTTATTTCTTTCATCTGCACTGTCAATATATTGATTGATAATTTCGTAAGTTGCGTACTTGCGCTGTTCCAACTTATTTCTGAGATTAGCTAAGAAATTGAATTTTAAGAGCTAAGATTTTATCTTCGCTGAGGATAAACTAAGCTGGCTATCTAGAGAGTTCTTCAGCATGTATGTAAACCTGAAATAAAATGTTCACACTTACGAGAACAATGTATGTTTTATGATTTTTAAATATTAGGTCTTTACCTATGAAATTGCCGTTTTATATGGAATAAGTGAAAGTACTTATTTTTATAAACTTTTTTATTTCTGTTATTCAAAGTAATCACCCATGCAATTGACGCATCTTTGCCAACGCATTGGCAGTTTATTGATGCCCTTCTTGTAAAAATCAGCTGGACGGGAGGCAACAAACTCTTCAAAGGCATTTTGTACTGCCTCTCGGGAATTGAATTTTTTACCCACTAAATAGTTGTCTAAATTTTGGAAAAAGTAATAGTCGGTAGGTGCAAGGTCTGGTGAGTATGGCGGATGAGGGAGAGCTTCCAACCCCAGCTCTTGCAGCTTGGAGACTGTCTGTTTTGCAGAATGGGGTCGCGCGTTGTCGTGAAGGAGCAGTGGGGACGACCGATTAACCAAAGCTGGTTGCCGATGTGCAAGCTTCTCCATCATTGTCTCCAGTTCTTCACAGTACACATCTGCAGTAATGCTCATGCCGTTTTGTAAAAAGCTGTGGTGAATCACACCCGCACTAGACCACCAAACAGTGACCATCATCTTTTTAGGGGTCATTTTTAGTTTAGGGCATTGCTTTGGTGCTGAACCAGGATCTAACCAACTTGCTGAGCGCTTTCGATTGTCGAACAGAATCCATTTTTCATCGCACGTAACAATTCGGTTCAAAATTCCTTCATTTCTTTGCCTATAGAGCAGCGCGAGGCAGGTCTCGATGCGTACGTTGCGCTGGCGATCGTTAAGTTCGTGGGGCACCCATCTATCAAGTTTTTTTACCTTGCCTATTTGTCGCAAATGGATCAAAATTGTTTTGATGCTATCATCAAAAGCTGCTGCTAGATTGAGTTTCGTTAGCTTCCACAATCGCCTTTAATTCATCATTGTTGACCAAAGTCTCCGGACGACCACGAGCTTCATTTTTCAAGTCAAAATATCCAGAACGGAACCGGGTAAACCAATAACGGGTTGTGCGTTCGTTTGTACAGTTCTCTCCGTAAACGTTTTTGATGGCACGTGCCGTTTGTGTCGCGTTGGTGCCACGACGGAACTCATATTCCATAATACACGAATTTTTAAAGTATCCATTATGACGAAAAATGTTCAAATGTAATGAAAATACAACGTTAATCAATAAACAAAAGACTGAGTTTGTAAAAAGAATGTCATGTTTTTAAAACAAAATAAATTTGAATTTAGAATACAAAGCCATTCCAAACTTTTTTTCTATTTGAAATGACTAGTACTGAAGAACGGCAATTTCATAGGTTTTCACCTTATTATTAGAGATTTCATTGAAGAACTACTGCTTTAGGTTTTAGGTCAAACCTCGGTACTCTTAGGCCGTATTTAGTGCTACAGGGACGCGGACGGTCTCTTCGGACATCGGGTCCGTACGCTACTAAACACAACAATTGATTCATATAACGATAGCTCCGGACAAAGGTCGTCCATCCGTCTGTACGGCCCGTCCGTATAGTACTAAATATGTACTTATGGTAGGCACAACATCCAATAAACAGCAGATTTAAAATGTATGTTATTCGACTTTCTATTAATTGTCATGTTATGGGTAGAATGTAATATTCATAATCAGCCTGTTAATACTCGGCAGTAGACTGTCTTGGATGGACAAAAATGAATAGGTGCCTTCTTATCCAAGTTTAAAATGTAATACCAACTTAATAATCATAACCACGGACGGTGTGCCCGCTCGAGTTTTTGTTTAAAGTGCTAAACAAACGTTTTCACAGCAATGTTTTCGTAATCCTCGTTAATTTGCCGATAAAATCGAGTGTGAAATCGAGGACATTATTAGCAAATAAATACTTAAAATACATAATTACAAACACATAAAACAATACAAATAAATAATTAGTTGACTATAGAATGAGCATGTGATGCTGGACAATGGGGTTGAGTATGGCCGTGAAAAGATTACTCGTTTATGAGCACCTTTAGGGCCCGTTTTCACCAAAGCAGAGCGGAGAGGAGATGAATGAAATCAACCAATAGGAAAGCCACGTTGAAGACGTAATACGATTTTGATGTGATTCTATCGGCTTTACACATTTCCTTCCCTATCCGCTTTGGTGAAAACCGGCCCGCCTTAGGACTAGAAACGAATTTTTGTAAAGTGTATTGTCCATGCAAATTATACAATTTACAATAATGTGCATAGCATAATTAACTTCATGTCAATTTTAGAACGCACAAATTAGAGACGAGCCAAAAAGAATTATCCGGAAACGCGCGACCGCGAGTTCATTGTGCTATAGTACAAATAATTCGCTCCCATTCCATGGCAATGTAAATTAAGAATTAATATGTCACACTCAGGTTCTAAGTGTTAGACCTGAGTGAAGGCGTGTTCTACAAGCGTGCGCCATGAGAAAAGTCTTAACTTAGGACACTGCTAGTCTACTAAACATCGCACGCGACTCCCCGCCACGCCACTCAGGTCGCGGGAACTCAGGCCTTGCCCATTCAAATATTTTCATCTCTTTACTGTAAGTCAAGCATCGGCTTACCATCTTAAAATTTTAGCAATACATAGTTGTATATATACAGTTTATAGGATTCAACTGTATTACAACATTAAACATGCATTTTTTACGAAACAAAGGATCTTTGGTGGTAAACCAATGTTTGGTTTAATATATTAAATATTATTAGGTATCGAGTTTTCCAAATCTTTCCACTTGTAGTAAGCGTAGTTACTGTATATTTTTGTGATGAATCGTTTTATAAGTTCTTGTGGATTTTAATCAGTTATTATGTTAAAGAAAAAAGCTAAATGGTACCACACAAACTGAATATTGTTACCATACAAAATAGGGTTAATATATTTTAAATAATAATTTGTATTGTTTTCCATGAAATTTGGCGTGTATTGGTACCTAAAAAGGTGTACAATAGTAACACCATGTACTGAAATTGTTAGAGGAACTAACAAAGCTAACGAACTTTACTTCTTTACAAGTTGTAATCGACTTACTAACTCAAAAGTGCAGTTGGTAACAACACTTCATAGGTTCACATCACATGATTGAAATAATTATTAAAAATACGTGATTTATCATGTACCGTTAATCGGTGTTACGACCGACAATGTTGCGGTTCAGTTCGATCGCATACAGGGATAATTCACGTATTTTTAACTAGTGGTTCGCCCCGAACTGAGATCTCGCGAGTCTACAATAAAAACAAAAAAAAAATATTATTTGTAATCTTTGACTATCAAAATAGTACTACAAAATAAATAACCAACCTGCTTGACCTACAGTTTCATTAAAATTAGAGGTAACGGGAATTCATGTTAATTGATTATCCTTTTATAGGGTACAAATTGCAGTTATTCTAGATTTCAGACTTTTGCCTATATTTGTGATACATAAGCTACACGCATAGGTACGTTTTTATTATGGCTAATAACTCAAAAACTACAAAAACTTCACTAAAAATAAAAACGGGGTCGAAATGTACTAATGAAAACCTTTCATTTGACGTCTCACTTGACCTAATAGTCCCATTTTCATTTTTTTACCCCTCTTGAATCCTAATATCTCAACAACCCCCCCAAAATGTTTAGTTCATTGAGTCACACCAAAATTGTGCCATCATTACCTACCTATATACCAAATTTCACGATGATCGGATAAACGCTTCGAAAGTTATCCTCGGACAAACAAACATACATACACACAACAACGCCGATTTGCCCAAGTTGATATGGAGATCTCGCTTCGCTCGATCAATAATTGTGATAAAATCAACTCCAAAACTTCAAATCAAATCACATTTTATTTATTTCGTAGTATGGGTAATAAGTAAGTAATGTACAGGTATACATTATCTTTTTATTTTAAAATGAGTACATACATGCCATAGCTAATATATTTTACTTGAGGGTGGTGCCACTTGGCTACGTTTCTTCTCCTAAATACTTTGTATAACTGCCTACTTTTATATTTCGTTATTTGTTATATTGTAGTTACTCTTAATGTTAACGTGTTTAACGTACTTATCTAGTTCAAATAAAGAATACCACTCTACACCTTTATCTGAGTTTTATTTTGTAAAGATCCTCCATATTTTATTTCCTAAAGGCAAATCCAGGTCCGGAATGTCGTCGTATTAATCCCTTTCACGGAACAACTCGGGACGAGTAAGAATACCTCATTACGAAGCCCAGCTATTTCAGTTCTAAATCCAAATTCTGTAAGTTGTAACAGATTACAAAGGATTGTTAAAAGTTTGGAATCTGGTGAACTGGTCTAGTTCAATAAAAGAGTAGAATGTTTATAAAAACCAAGATAGAACTACTACCAAGAGAGTGCGTTATCAATTTTTCTGAATTAATAGTAAATTTAGGCCTTAACCTTTCTTATACAAAATCCAAATGTTTTTAGTAGGGGTAAGAGAAATAGGTACTAACTTTAACTTATATGTAGACAATAATCATTTTATTCAACAAGTAGATAGTCTAACGTATTTAGGCATGTGGTTAGATAGAAGTCTGAAATGGCGTAGGCATATCAACGAAACCAGGGACAAATTACTCAAATTTATAAATGTATTAATAGTTCTAGCAGGGGGAAGCTGGGGAATTCCCTAAACATCTGAGGCGTCTCTATATATCTATTATCCGTAGTAGGCTCGACTATAGTAGTTTTTTGACAACAGCGTCAACAGCCACTTACAAAAACTCGATAAGGTCCAGAATCAGGCCATGCGTGTTATTGGAGGATTCATTAAAAACACGCCCATTCATGTAATGCAAAGTAAACTATGTCTCCCACCTTTACACGCTCGTAGAAATTACCTTGCGGGTAAATTCTGGTTAAGGGCAAAATCATTTAAAAACAATGTCACCACTGAAGTAATAGGGCAACTTGAAAACACAAAGGTTACAATCATAACTACTGGAGTAGGAAGAAATTGCCTTTGATAGTTTCTACACACAAAGATTACAAAGACACCCCAATTCAATTTTTTTTTAAATTACCCATACATTCCTTAGATACGTGGATTACTAGTTTCGACCTCTCCGCAAATATTAGAACCAACATCGAAGGTGTTAGCGAAGCAAAAAAGTTTTATAATATAGTAAAATTACGAAATATTTGTAATCAAATACTAAGCCGACTTGCACTATAGGATTTTTTTAGGATTGACGGCCTCCGTGGCGCAGTGGGCGAATAGCCGGCTGAGATGCAGGAGGTAGCGGGTTCGATTCCCGCTGCGGAACAAATGTTTGCATGATCTACAGATATTTGTTCCGGGTCTGGATGTTTTTCTATATATTATAAGTATGTATTTGCAAAAAAAAAAGAATATAAGTATTCTATCAGTTATCTGGTTCCCATCGTACAAGCTCTGCTTAGTTTGGGGCTAGATAGTGCTGTGTGAAATGTCCAGTAATATTTATATATTAAAGTGAAACTTTTTTTTTTACTGATGGTTCCAAGGACGAGGTGGGAACAGGCGCAGGTTTTTTTGACCCTAAATTAGACATACTAGTTAAATTCAATATTAATGCTAATATTTAGAAGAAAAAGAAGAAGAAGAAGAAAAATATTTAATCAGACCACCACATATGGATACAGAAACAAATGATACAAAACAAAACACTATTAGTAAACTTACTAAAATTATAAGTGTGGTGGTGAAAGGGTCCTCAGCTCAGCATTAACTACAGCATGTTGCCATACTGCAGCGCTGGTCTTCTGCTGAGGCCAGTGTTGACCTCACGGACACCCTGACATTACAATACATTACATTCATTACAGCATTTACATTATACCTCTAGCACCTTCTAGATCGTAAATTCAAAAGTCATACAAACCATGACTGACTCCATACATTTATTAATAATCCGTGCCAAGCCGGGGCGGATCAGCTAGTAAATAGTAATAGAGTGACGACAGAGGAATGTGAGTGGAGAGAGAAATCTGCCTCTACTATAGCTACCACGGTTGGCTGATTTGTAGGTGACTGTAGATTTGTATTTAGATAATGTATGCCGAACTGATTGCTATCTCTGAGTCATTGTCATACGCTTTATCAGTTGATTTTAATAAATTTGTTATTTTTTCCGACTCTAAAAGTGCACTCCTACATTTGGCTCGGATAACCTCAAATATTCGAGGTCTCCCGATTGCCTACACCATCCTCGAAACCATTCGTAAATTACGCGACTCAAAAAAAAACATAATTTTTCAATGGGTTCCCTCTCATGTCGGTATCATAGGTAACGAGGACGCGGATCGAGCGGCACGTGAAGCTATAGACGACGGTATTCCCTACAGCTGTGTACCGGTGCATAGTGAAGTTTTATTCAAGGTCAAGTAAAGATGTCGTCAATCGTGGAGTGAATATTTTGATGAGCGGTCGCGATCTAAAGGGATATGGTACAGAACGATTCAGGGGGAACTTCCTCGTTAGCCGTGGTTTGACAGAGTTCAAATGAAAAGAAAACAGATTGTTGGATTACTGAGACTACGTTCCGGACACATCTCGACAAATAAATTTAAATTCCTAATGAAAGTATCGAGTACACTAAATTGTTCCATCTGTGACACCGTTGAAGATGTGCATCACGTGTTGTCGGAATGTGTTCGGAACGCGGTCGAGCGCCATACCTCAATGTTGTTTACCGATAACAGCGTAGGGACGTGTAACAGTTTCTTGTCTTCACGTGACTTGATGAGGTCAAGAGACTGCTTAAAATTTACCTCTCTTCACTGGGGGGAATGGTTAGATAGGTAGTTAATTAACAATTGTTAGTTTTTACAATTTTTGTTAAAATAGATATAATATGATGATTAGACTTACGGGAGTGGCATAACCATTGTCTGGTTGAAACTCCCACGTTAAATAAAGAATTAAAAAAAAGTACTACTTACCAAAAGGAACGTTTGTAGCGTCGAGGTATATATTTAAATTGTGGTCTCTTGAAATTCGTCCGTAGAAGAGACTTACGTACTTCTTAAGATAACAAGAAAATACCCCAGAAACGACACCATGACTATGTATGTACTGTGTAAAAATATCATTTGTAATCTTGTTAGGGGATGGTTTGTTAGCCAGTATTGTGGGAAACAAAAGGAATAATCCACATCATAATGCGAAAGGCGCAGTGGGCGAATATCCGGCTGAAACGCAGGAGGTAGAAGAGGGTTCGATTCCCTCCGCGGAACAAATGTTTGCATGATCTACAGATATTTGTATGTTTTTCTATCATCATCATCATCTCAGTCCGTCTGCACCCACTGTTGGGTAAAGAATACATGCACAAGATTAGAGTAGCTCAACGGGCAATGGAGCGTGCTATGCTCGCGTATATCACTCTTGAACCAAATGCCAGCTGACCCTACATCAGATGCAGCTAAGGAATTATTTAGTGCAGTAAGTCGCCACAAGTGACATACATATAGATAGATAGGTAGGTAACTTCATTTACTTGTGGCTAATTATTGTTTTTATTTCCTAAGTTAACCCGTCAGGAATCACACCTGTACATTTTTGTATGGTTGTGGTGCCGGACCGATTTAAATAAGTTAATTGTTGTTGTTTATCTTTATTTTGTTTGCTTTGTTTGTATCTTTGATTCAATTAACTTGTACATACGATAGGACCGACATGTATCCTTATAAAGGTCCTTATAATAAATTGGAATAAAAAAAAAAAAAAACCAAATGCCGAAATCCGACGTCGCACAAAGGTTGTGGACGTGGGTCTGAGGATCGCAGAGCTGGACACTTGGCTTGGAGGGATGACGGGCGTTGGACGAAGGCGATTATAGAGTGGTGGCCAAGGGATGCTCGTAGATCAAGAGGCAGACCACCCGCCCGATGGTCGAATGACATTGAAAGCATAGCTGGGTGTCAATGGATGAGACTCGCAAGGGACTAGCCATGTGTTCATGTGTTGTACGTCTAATATATCTCATTCTATTGTATTTTTTTCTGTCTGCCTACCTAATTTGTTTGTGATCCATTCAGTGTTTTTTGTATTTGTCAAATAAATATATTCTATTCTTTTCTATTCTAAGTGTCTTCAACACGAGCCAGCAGCTGCGAGCCTGTACCTCGCTGTACGTTACACAGAATACGCGAAATGAATACGTAATAGGTACGAAGCGAAAGGTACGAGTAATCCCAGCTAAAAGACTGGTATCTAAATGGCGTTGTAAAAAGTTTAGGGGTTCTGCAGAAGTCGAAGATAACTTATTTGAGATATCACAGTAATATTAAAGAGCTTAAAGCTGAGGCAGGACCTGTTTGCGCATGCGTGGCACGGAGCGGGACTAGTTAGTACATCTACCTACTGGCTGGGTATGTACCTGTGTTCTACCCATGTTATAATATCTCATTCTACTGTATTTTTCCTGTCTGTCTACTATTGTGTTTGTGATCCGTTCTGTGTTTCTTTGTGGGTGTCAAATAAATTATTCTATTCTATTACTAGTGGTTCGCCCGAACTGAGAACTCGCGAGTCTACCATAAAAACAAAAAAAATATTATTCGCAATCTTTGACTATCAAAACAGTAACACGAAATAAAAACCATCTAACTTGACCTACAGTTTCATTCAAATTACAGTTGGTTATTCTTTTTTAGGGTACAAATTGCAGTTGTTCTAGATGTCAGACTTTTTCCTATATTTGTGATACGTAAGCTACACGCATACCAAATTACAGCACTGTGGGGTCACTGGTGTACCCTGTGAATTTTGTCAAAGTTTAGTTTTTATCATGGCTAATAACTCAAAAACTTCAAAAACTTTACTAAACGTAAAAACGGGGTCGAAATGTACTAATGAAGACCTTTAATTTGACGTCTCACTTGACCTAATAGTCTCTTTTTTTTACCCTCTTGAACCCCAATGTCTCAACAACCCCCCAAAATTTTTAGCTCATTGAGTCACGCCAAAATCGTGCCATTATTACCTACCTATATACCAAATTTCACGATGATCGGATAAAAGCTTCGAAAGTTATCCTCGGACAAACAAACATACATACATACATACCTACATACATATATACAACACCGATTTGTCCAAGTTGATTTGGAGATCTCGCTTCGCTCGATCAATAAATGCGATAGTTTGGATGATTATTTGTTTGTTACTCAATAACGTTGTAGCGCCTGAACTGATTCCAATGAAATTTGGTATTTACGTAGATTATAACCTGGATAACAAATAGGCTACTTTTTGTTGACAAACCACGCGTGCGAAGCCGCTGGCGGAAGCATCATCATCATAGTAGAATAGAATAATTCTTTGTTGTACACCAGGAATACTTAAAAAAACTAATTTAAACTAAATAAAGTACATAAAGAAACATAGTATCACATAAAGAAAACAGTGCTATTGAACATTACCAACTGCAACAGTTCAATAGTGCTTTTTCTCAGATAGCATCATCTTTCTGATAAACTGCATACAAATATTTATAGCACGCATTGTTATTTGTTACAGAAGATGATATAAAAAATTGTTTGACAAAACATTAGGTAGGTCCAACTTCGAGAAAGAGGTCAGTCGACGAATCCAACGCGGTTGGGCGGCGTTCGGGAAAATACGTGACATTTTCTCTTTAAAATATACCTGTGTCTGAAGCCGAAAGTCTTTCATCAGTGTGTTTTACAAGCGATGACATATGACACAGAAACGTGGTTTCCCACTAAAGGCCTCTTAAGGAGGCTCAAGATCACTCAGCGTGCGATACTTGGTGTTGAGATCGAATTAGAAATTAGTAGATTCGTCAACAACACCAAGGTCACTGACCTAGCCCAGAGGATAAGCTAGCTGAAGTACTAGTGGGTGGGGCACATAACTCGAAAAACTGACGGGCGTTGGGGTAGAAAGGTTCTCGAGTGACGGCCCTTCACTAGTTGGAAAGACGATGAAGAAGGTTGCTGGGAGTCATTAGGTAAAGGCCGCACAAGATCGTAAACTCGAAAACCAGCGGTGGAAATCTATGGAGGCCTATGTTCAGCAGTAAAAGTCCTATGGCTGATATGATGATGACTGTTCATTTTAAAATGAATATCACACTAACTAATTTATTATAAATGCGAAAGTTTGGATGTTTGTGTATTTGTTTGTTTGTTTGTTGCTCAATCATGTCATAACGGCTTAACCGATTTGTAATACTACTAGTGGACCTGACAGACGTTGTCCTACATACAAAATGAATGAATGAATGCATACACAAAAATTCATTCAAGTCGATCCAGCCGTTTAGTTGCAGTATAGATAAATAACCTAGATACCGACTGCAGCGCCATCTGCCGGACTAATTTGTGAATCTAAACCATCCAGGGCACCAACCAAACACATACAAAAAAATTCATTCAAATCGGTCCAGCCGCTTAGGAGTTCAGTGACATACACACGTACAGTAGAAATATGTATATGTAATACTGTTAATAATAAAATGCAAATAAGTACTAAATAAAGCTAGGTAAGTTTAACAGTAGGCCTAATTCTAAGAAAAATTAGTACATTATTGTAGGTAGCTAGTAGGTAGCTTAGGTTTTCAGCCTCGCCTTGGCAGAAACATGTGCTGCATCGCCACCACAGATGGATTCTCGAGAACTGTTAGCTTTATGCACTGAATTAACAGGTAGTAATTGAAGAAAGAATTAAACAATTACCGAAAAACCATCGCGTCGGTTTAAAGAGTTTATTCTAACAAGAACAAATTAAAGTTCACTTAAAATGAGCTTAAATAAATACCTAAGTAAGGCAAGGCAGTAAGTTTACGCTAGTGTACAAAGCATGCATTCATTAAGTAGGTAGGTACCTACCTATTTAATTTAAAACATTGTGGAAACTTGTATAAATAAATCAAAGGTTTTTCAAAAGTAGGTAGGTACCATCACACTCAAACTATAACTACCTACTTTAGGTAGGTTTTTGAAATTAAGTTCTGTTAGCAATGACCAAAAGAAGGTATTACCCTTTCACTATAATTTTTTTTTTGGTTATGTGTGAGTGAAATAGCGTGACGAGACGAATTAAATTCCAGTCGGTAGGTACTCGTATGTATGTGTGCGCAGCGTAAGTTGCATTCGTTTGTGTGCGTGGCCCAACCCATCGCGTAAATATGTAAATCAGATAAATTCCACACATAGGCAAACTTAACGCTAATTAGCATTTTATTCCAGCTAACCCTAGTGCAGCGTAGATTAACCGGTTCAGACACATAAGTATTTATTCTAATAAATAATAGCTAGTAACTAAAATAAGAGTAGGTAGGTACACACGGCTAACGTCAAGCTATAAATTTCCAGTATAAGCTGACCTCGCATTGTGTAGGTTTTCCGTACAATGAGAGGTCAGCATAGACTGGAAATGTATAGCATGATGTGTAGCCGTGTGTACCTATATAAACTTAATCCATTAATATTTTGTCGATATGGAGATTAAAACTGTTTTAGGTAGGTAAGTAGCAAATAAAAAGAGGTAGGTACATAACATTAAAATTCGAACAAGCAACTAAGTAGGTAGGTACCTCTTACTTAGAAAACTTTCGTGATTTATTTCAATCATTTATTGCATAACACAGGCTTTAGGCCTGGATCTTTACAAAGGCATTACCGGGACCGAAGCCAGCGAATAAGAGGCCTGTTTGTTTTTATAAAAAACACTATGACAAGATGGAGGTGAGACAGATGGTAGTACTATTGCAACACATGGATTAGATTTCGGGCTATTGTTTGAGTAATGCTTATGAAATAGAGTATGGGTTATCAGAGAAATGAGATACGGCACCTGCCAATCCTGTAATGTTAAGAATGATTGAGGCAGGTGGTGACTAGCCGTCCACCAAACGGGCCCCCATAAGTGCCGCTAATAGAAGGCAGCGTAAGGGGGCGTTGGTGCTGCAGTTTCTCTAAGCGCTACTCCCGGCTTTATGCCTTTAACACTTCAACCCTTGGAGCATAGGTTCCGCTCTTGCGCCTCCACCCTCGACCGGCCAACTAAGGCAAACCAAGGGTCAGGCGTTTCTGTCAACCCCAGGGAGTAATGGGGCTCCGCGGTGTCGCCACACACCGAGCGCTCGCCACAAGCGTGACCTGCGTGACCTTTCAATCATTATTATAAATACGGGATTTGCAATATAAACTATGTAGGTATTAAATTTCAAAATAGGTGTACAATTTAGTCTAAAACAATCAATGACCCCAAATCAATATTTAAATGCACATACATATTTATTTTACTAATAATAATCTTGTTTTTGATCTAATATTATTTTGGTTTAACCGTCCAACAACAAGAAGATTTCTGTTTGTCCAGCAACCATTTTTACATGATAATTTAATTTTTTTCGATGAAATTTAGAATTTACGTAGATTATAACCTGGTTAACACATAGGCAATTAGCCTACTTACGTGCCTATGTGTTAATCCAGGTTATAATCTACGTAAATACCAAATTTCATTGAAATCAGTTCAGCTGTTACAACGTTATTGAGTAACAAACAAACAATCATTCAAACTATCGCATTTATTGATCGAGCGAAGCGAGATCTCCAAATCAATTGTGTTGTATTATTTAGTATTTACGTAGATTATAACCTGGATTAACACATAGGCTACTTGTTATCCCATAAATCAGGTCCCATGGGATAAAAATGGGGTGTCAAAGTTTCTACAGAAAAATGCTTTTGGTCTTTGCGCGTGCGAAGTCGCTGGCGGGTCAACTAGTGAGTTCATAATAATTATGTAGTTTTACATAAGTCCATTTTTCACATTCATCATAGGTAAATTTTTTTTTTTTTAGGTTTTTACGTTGTTATAATGTATTAAAGCAATGTCTGTAAGCCTCGCAGCGCGACACATTTTATACATACATTTTTTAAAGTGGTTTGATATAAATCTAGCAATGTGTCATTCTACGTCATATTACGTTCAACATACAAAACTAATACAAATAGATTTTTTCGCTTGCATAGCCCTCTTCAGAAGCATCTACGAACGCATTTTATATATAATACCTACCTACATTAAAAATTCAAACGAAAAGCATCGCCCATTCGTTATTATTTACTATATATTTCCTTTGTTACTGTATTTTTTATTTGGTGTGCAAATCAATCAATCAATCAAAAAAAAAGCCTGCCCAATGTAGGGTTAAATAACTCCATATTTAAATAAACTCTTGCGGACATTAAAATATGTGGTGTAAAAATAGCTCCTACCCACAAACTTATTTGTAAAAAGCCTTTTATTTCCTACGAACGAGACCCCCACCGTCCCACCTTATCTTTCGGACGTTTAACAAGAACACACGCCTGTGCCCATAGTTCTCTGCTTTTTGTGATAATTGTACGCAATAAATTCAGTGCAGTAAACTACCTACGGCGGAGTTCATACGACGGAAGGATATTTGCTGAACGTAGGTAAGCGTGTCAAATGTATGTCCACAGCACGCTGTTCTAGTAGTAATGGTACAACGTAATATTTTTCCACGGATTCCAAAAAAGCTATTTGCAATTGTACATGCCTTCCTTACAATGAGAGGGCGTCTTTTAATGGAAATGTATAGTTTGATGTGTAGCCGTGTGTAGGTATTTACCACGGCAAAGGTTTATTTTGAGAATCTATTTATGACAATGTAAATCCAAATCAACCTAGGCAAATCGGCATTGTATGTATGTACCTATGTTTGTTTGTCCGATGATAACTTTCGAAACATTGATCCGATCATCGTGAAGTTTGATACATAGGTGATGGCACAATTTTAGTGTGATGAGCTACAAATGTTATGGGGTTTGTGAGCTATTGGGGTTCAAAAGGAGTAAATAAAAATGAAAATCAGACTATTAGGTCAAGTAGGACGTCAAATGAAAGGTATTTATTAGTGCATTTCGATTCCGGTTTTATTTGTAGTAAAGTCTTTGTAGTTTTTGAGTTATTAGAATAATAAAAACTGAACTTTGACGAAATTCACCGGATACACCAGTGATCCCACAGTGCTGTAATTTGATATGCGTGTAGCTTAAGCGTCACAAATATAGGTCAAAGTCTTAAATCCAGAATAACTGCAATGTGTACTTCAAAAAGAGTAACAAATTAACAAAAACGTGTTTTGATTTTTGTTTATCCTGTCCATCCAAAGGTGTGGAGAGATCGCTTTTAGCGATAAGTCCGCCCATTGTACAGTTATTTATTGTTTATTTCCTTTGTTACTGTATTTTTGTTTGGTTTGCAATAAAGAGTATTTCATTCATTCATTCATTCAAAAACTCCCGTTACCTGTAATTTGAATGAAACTGTAAGGTCAAGTAAGTTGGTTATTTATTTCGTGGCACTATTTTGATTGTCAAAGGTTACGAATAATATATTTTTGTTTTTATGGGAGACTCGCGAGATCTCAGTTCGGGGCGAACCTCCAGTTTTTAGTAGTGTTTTCGGTTGCTTGCATCATATTATTTTAGAAAAGTATGTTTATAAAATTTATATCTACATTTTAATAAAACTGCACACCTTTTATTTTTACCTTTTTTTTTTGCACTTCTTTATCTATTTTTATTTTACTTCGTCGCTGCTGCACTACCTTTTGCTCACGGTTTGAGCTGAAAATCAGCGTTGGATGCACAACATCCAACATTATGCTAAGCTAAACGCCATTTTGGTAGGCAGACACATGAGTCGAACTGTCTTAATGGATTCAACTGTTCCTTAATATTGTTTCGTGTGTTATTTTGTGTGTGCCAAATAAATGATTATTCTATTCTATTCTATTCTATTTTACTCTAATCAGCAGCTAAGCCTTTTACTTACAGCACGCACACGCTTGCTGTAACGCATACTTGGATTATTGTACACTTGCCCTCTTGCGCACACGCACACTGATGCACCTTTTTAAACATTATGCTCCGCCTACTGCGTAGATACGCACGCACACCTGTAACGCGTTCCACACATTTAGCAAACCCCTCCCACCGGGTAGGCCAAGCGAGCCGTTTCGGGTAAATATAGGCCTACAACTAATCCTATTGTATTGTTATTTGTTTTTGGGGTTCCGTACCTCAAAAGGTAAAAAAAGGAACCCTTATAAGATCATCACCGATTTTCTCAGGAACGGGTAGACCTAGCAAGTTGAAATTTATACCAGATACTGAGGTCTATAGTCCCTATTTAGTGTATAAAAGTCAAGGCCCTGAGTCAACATGATAAAAAGATATGGGCAAATTTTGATTTTCTCGACAATTTGTGAGTACCAGAATTTACCTGAATTTTCTACTTTTTTTTATTTTTCGGAACTTTCCCTTTACTTGTAACCTTACCTTTAACCAAAATTGTCAATTCTAGGTCAACCGGAAGTACCCTATAGGTTTTGGATCGAAAACCTATATGGTAGTTCCCGTTGACCTAGAACCACGAAATTTGGCAAAAAGCAAAGTTACAGCTTACAGCATAAATAAAGAAAAAATTCCAAAAAACAAAAAGATAAAAATTAAAGGGTGCCCCCATACATACATAGTTGACGCCAATTAAGATAGTCCTCTGAGTCGTATGGGCGTTCATACAGTTTAGAGGACACTCGGTAGGTACAGAACCCTCGGCGCACGAGTTCGACTCGCACTTGACTGGTTTTATTTATATTGTTTTATAATTTAACTGTACAAAAAGCATTATCTATCTATCTATCTACAACACAATGGCTAAAATCTAACGTACCCCTGAAAAAGGCGAATCCAACAGTGAACTGCTTAAAAACATGCTTTTACCTAAAGGTCGATCGAATACAAATTCCCGTTTCAAGGGACCACGTAACGAGCTGGAAAGCTCTAGTCCATACACCGACTTTGACACAAATAGTGATCTCAATAATCAATTATAATCTGGACAAGTATAAAAAATACTAAAACAGTATTACCTACTCTGCATCTCAGTAGACAAGTTGAATTTAAATTACTCAGGGAGGTAGGTATTATATTATTATATCTTTTTACATAATATAAAATAAAGTCGCTTCCGCTGTCTGTTTGCTTAGATCTTTAAAAGTACTCAACGGATTTTTATGCAGTTTTCAGCAATAGATAGAGTGATTCAAGAGGAAGGTTTATATGTATAATACATACATAGTAACTGCAAAGTAACTGTTTGTTTGTTAGTTTGTTTGTTACCTTTTCATAATTAAACTGCTGAACGGGTCGTAATGAAATTTGGCAAGAAGATTGATTGTATATCCTGGAGAAGGAGATAGACTACTTTTTACTCGAGTGCGCAAAACGAGGGTTATTTTTTTTTTATTGAAATACCGGGAAGCCGCGGGCGGGTAAGCTAGTGATAATTATGATAAAATTATTGTAGTAATGAAATAAGAGCGTGACAAAATGTGCATAATGTAGGTATTCACTTTTACTGATTTGATAATAATTGTTTGTTTCGTCTTTAAGCATTATATAATTAAGCATCTATACAAGTTGACCGTAAATGACCCGTAATTTTATGTATAAAGATATTTATTTATCTTATTTTACTAAAGAGGGATTGTGCATAACTTAAACATGTCAGGTACAGTTTATTAATTGATCGAGCGAAGCGAGATCTCCAAATCAACTTGGGCAAATCGGCGTTTTATGTATGTATGTATATTATGTTTGTTTGTCCGAGGATAACTTTCAAAACGTTTATCCGATCATCGTGATATTTGGTATATAGGTAGGTAATGATGGCACAATTTTAGTGTGACCCAATGAGCTAAACATTTTGGGGGGGTTGTTAAGATATTGGGGTTCAAGAGGGGTAAAAAAAATGAAAATGTGAATATTAGGTCAAGTGAGACGTCAAATGAAAAGTGTTCATTAGTACATTGCGACCCCGTTTTTAATTTTTAGTTTAATTTTTGTAGTTTTTGAGTCATTAGCCATAATAAAAACTAAACTTTGACAAAATTCACAGAGTACACCAGTGTGACCCCACAGTGCTGTAATTTGGTATGCGTGTAGCTTATGTATCACAAATATAGGCAAAAGTCTGAAATCTAGAATAACTGCAATTTGTACCCCAAAAAAGACCAACCAATTAACTGAAACTGTAGGTCAAGTCAGTTGGTTAGTTATTTCGTGGCACTTTTTTTATACTATGGAGATGGAACAAGCCTATGGCCCACCTGATGTTAAGTGGTAATCATCGCCTATACCAAAGTTTGCCTCGTAGGTCACGCTCCTTAGAAATGTGGCCTACGATGAACTTCCCTGCGTCCATCAACTTGAGGTAGCTATACAGGTGTAAAGCCTCATGTGCCTGCAATTTCATCGGCAACCATACCCTTCAAACCGAAACACAGCAATGCTGCTTGGCGGTAGAAATATTGATAGCACTATTTTGACAGTAAAAGATTACGAACAATATTTTTTTGTTTTTATGGTAGACTCGCGAGATCTCAGTTCGGGGCGAACCACTAGTTTATCCTACGTTTAATACCTACTTTAACCATTTTTAATAACCTTTTAACAACTTCGGTTTTTGGTTTTGGTTGAAGTATAATTACAAATACCTAGTTACTTCATTGAGACATATATTATTAGCTATACTAAATGAAATTCTTTCCGCTTCGTTCCGGACATATTCCACCATTATATTTATATGGCATACGTCTTCAACACCACCACATTCTGAACAGTGAGATAAGCAAAACTATTTAATGGAATATATTCAGAACGACGTATTAAAGCCAACATTGTCATCGGATTTATGTACTAACAAACCAAGATGAGCGCGTCAGGCCGGGTTGAATAGTTTTGTACCAAATGCCTTTAGTGAGAGATCTCTCATCGAAGTATTCCTTCCAAAGTTCCGTACATTTTTCTTTACATGCTAAAATCAGATCAGAAAAATAAGATAAACAATCAAAAGTTATTCCCTTCTTTGACGCCTTCTTTGCAAGGCGATCTACCACCTCATTTCCTAATAAACCTATAGATAAAAATATCCACTGTAATTTAATATCTTTATTACCATCTAAACATGTTTTAATAGAATCAAGAATAAAATACGCTATAGGAACACCTCTGAAGATTCGGGTGCATCGAATTAAATGTTGATGGGCACTTTTTGAATGATTTAATATTACATACCAACAGGGTCCAAATGATTCAATATACGAGACAGCTTCTGCGCTTGCGATTAGTTCTATAGGTATAGGTACATAATAGACATAATGCACATCTACACACAGTTGAACGGAACATTCCACTGTAGGGTCATAAATAGCGGAGCTGTATTCACTTTTTGTTTTACAACCATCCGTAAATATTGTATAGAAATAATAATATTTATTTTCTAAGTAATTATGACAAATTGGCTTTAAAAAAAATTGGGTATGATTTTTTAGATTTCTTGATATCTTCAATATTGGTTAGAATTACACTCGACAAATCCATATAATTGACCCATGTATTTAGGGAAAACATTTCCAAGTTTTTACTCTTGTAATTAAATGAAAATGAAAACCTTTATTTGACACGACACAGGTACAAAATAAAAACAAAAAAGAAGATTGTGACATAGATGTCGAATCTTTACTTCTGGTTCTACGAAGTAGGTGTAAATAGAAGTATATAGAAGTTAATAAAAAATTACAGGACTATCTCACGCAACTTCCATCATAATTACAAAGTCGAGTCATGCCAAAATGGCGTCAGCTCAGCATGTGCTAAGTAGGTAGGCTAGAAACCTAGCTACTTAACGCTGGTATTCTGCTGAACCCAAATAGTGTCGTCACGGACGTCAGAAGCTTGCACTGCTCTCGGGGATTGAGTCAAGGTAGATATGTGTAGCACCTACCTACTTACCCATATAAATAATTTGTATTGTTTGTTAGGCGTGTGGGTGAGATAAAAATACTTAAATAAATATTTATTTTATTTATTTGAATACCAGCACAGCATACATCAACACATTTTATTGAATCAATTAATATTTCTACGAGCTATGTTACCACAATTACAGGTGAAGACTACATTGAATAATTTATTGAGCGAGTAACATAAAAAAAACAAACAACTAAAGAAAACACAAAATACACTGAAATAAATAATAGACACAAAAAATTAATTACAACATCATAATCCTTATAAGCTAAATTAATAATTAGAATTAATTAAATTTAAAATTTATATAATAAGACAAGTCCATATTTGAAAGTATAAATTATAATTTATTACATTTAAAATGGGCTTTTAGATTTCTCACATTGCAAGCGAATATGTCCAACTGGTCAGATTTAGATAATATATTATACTGGTAAAACATTATTCCTGAAGTTAATAAACGGAAAACTTTGCATAAATACTTATCAAGGTACATAATGAAACATGGCATAGTCACTTTTTTTTTAAATCACCCCTTAAGATTGAAAAGGGATGTTGTAGTTTGTTCTAAAACAATGCTCATTGCAATTACTAACATAGGTATAACTTTGCAGAAATGCTTTTTAAAGGTAAATAATGAAACATTTTATCATGGTAAGTCCACCAGGGTCTGATGATGGAGCTAGTAGGGAATCTACAGAACTCATTAATGGATAACAGTATATGTATCGTGTTAGGATTCTATTAAATTGTTTTTGCGAGACTTTTCACGATACAATTGATTACCAGCGTCTGAAGATGGGGAAATCGACCGTTCTTAATGAATGAATGAAATACTCTTTACTGCACACCAAACAAAAATACGGAATCAAGGAAATAAACAATAAATAACGGTACAATGGGCGGCTTAATCAACAATATTATCATCAATATATTAAATAATCGTTACGGGTTCTCACAGACTGACTGAAAATCAACGCATAGCGTAAACCGCTGATCTTAAAGACTTGAAATATGGAGTGGTGGCGGCGGCGTCGGGCAGGCATGCGCCCGAGCACTCCACGCTCGCTCTCAGTAGTGTAACGCGTACGAAGTCGTGGGCAACAGCTAGTATATCATAAATAGGTGTTGATTTAAATTGTTCATGTACTAGCACTAACAAAGGTTTATTCTTTCGCCTCCAATAAAAGTTGTGACAAAATTCACTTAGACTATATAACATCGTAATTATGTTGCTATCTATTACTGACGCTGATTTAAACCAAAAAGTTGCAGCTAAGTAATACCTACGTACATGTAGTGGTTCAAGGTGTAGATCAAACTCCATCACGTGGATTGGCGTGCTTTTAATATAACCACCAATCATTCGCATATTGATTCTTAAATTTATTAATTTTTACTAAATGTTTTTACAGCTACTAGCGTGTATAAAACTAGTCTATTCTACACCGTATTGATGAAATGTATAAGTGTCTTAAATGTCGTGGGTGAATGCCCCACCCAGGCCCCACCAAAATTTTAATAACCTTAATTAATTAGGAAACATTATCTTTTATCTCATTTATTGGTTAGCCATAAACCTAAATATTTAATATTATCAACCGATTGTAGAAAATCGTTTTTAACTGTTAATTTAACTGTATCTAGTCGTTTACCACTTGTGAAAACGCAAATTTTACTTTTACTTGGCGAAATTTCTAATAGTAAGATCTCAGAAAACGTATTCAATGCAGACTGCAAAATATAGGTACCCTTTTCTAATTTATCACAAGTGATTACGTACACAAGTATATTACGAAGTCATCAGCATACTGAGAGATACCCACAAATTTATTTATTTTTTTACAAATATGTATAGTTGCAAAATTAAAAAGAATAGGGGAAATGGGTCGCCTTGGCTAAACCCCTACCCCTCTTCTGCTAATAGAAATATCGTTATCCACACAGATTTTTAAAGATCTATCTTTTAAAAAGTTCCACAATTATAAACAAAATTTAGCACTGACTCCTAGACAATCCATTAAGTTAAGCAAAAAGCATATATCTACATTGATAGAGGCGTCTTCTACATCAATAAACCAGCCTATTGTAATAACTATTCGTCTTTGCAGTTTTTGAGTTATTAGCCTTATGGCTAAAAACTGAACTTTGACGAAATTCACAGGGTACACCAGTGCCCACACAGTGCTGAAATATGATATGTGTGTAGCTTTAGTGACTTAAATATAGGCAAAAGTCTGAAAACTAACTGTAAATTTGTACCCCAAAAAAGAGTAACCACTTAATATGAACTCCCGTTACCTGTAATTTGAATGAAATTGTAGGTCAAGTCAGTCGGGTATACTTTCGTGGTACTGTTTTGATAGTCAAAGATTACGCGAGATCTCAGTTCGGGGTGAACCACTACTTATTATGTATTCAATTAATTTATTAATTTTTTGACAAATTATAATGTTCATAGATAATTAATAAAAATAATTAATAACCTATGTGCAAAGTATATTATACCTATTAAAATATTGAAAAAATTGTACAGTGTAAACAGCATGCCTACCTATTTAGAAAGGAAAATATGGTCTGCCTTCCTGTTGCAATACCCTGCCAGGGTTCATAGGTGAAACCATTTACCAACTACTTGTAACACCTTGGTCACCATGTGAAAGCAATAAATGTATTTGGTATTGCACGTTCGATGTCTGATATGATGATGACGATGATAGTAGAAAGGTTAGATCTAATATTACACTAATGTTAAAAATGCGAAATTGGAATTTTGTTTATTTGTTCGTTTGTTACTCAGTCACGTCGTAACGGCTGAACCGATTTTGATGAAATTTGGTATAGAAATAGATTATGCCTTGTATACATACGACTACTTTTTACTGACAAGGCGTGCGATGCTAAAGCTAGTTATAAAATAAATCCTACAATGGTCGGACTATATAAGCTTTTTCATTCTTTTCAGAAAGTAAATGAGTTTGTAAGAAATGAGCAAGCGGCGCCATACCGAAATCGAATCAAGCTCCGATTCCGACGGCTCACCGAAGGCGCGCGGGCATGTGCTGCCTGCGTATTTCGCGAACAATCCCGGTCCTAGTAGCTCGCGCTACGAAGATCAGCACCCAAGCAGTAGCACCAGTGGGTTGATCTATCATACACTGACCCCTGCGCCGAATCCTCCTCCTCCATCTTTAGATCCCGGGAATGTCGTGAGTATACATATTTTCTTTTAACTTTCAGCTGCGTTCATCGTTCTTACTTCATTCACTCACTATCTTGCACCATCCGATTAAAAGCAACGAACGGTTGCTAAGGCTTTGGATGCAGCTGTGAAATGTCCCATATTCTTTCAATCAATTTAAAAATACCGTTTTTGGCACCAAAGGGCCTCCATTTGCACTAATTCTGATTCTCAGTTTTACTGCATAGTCTCAATTGCAACATTCCCATTTAATCCCATTTATGTACTGCTGATAACCTTAATATCCATTTTTAGGACCCAGAAGCTGTACCCACTTCTACTATTTCGACACCACCTATATATACGTCAGCCAAAGGTCCTCGTACCAGATGCGTGGTGTTCAATCCCAGAAAAAGCCGATCGCTGATCTTTATAGGTGATAAGAATCTTAGCAGGCCCCCTTTTCTAGCCACTTCATATTTTTCGGATTGCTCTTTAACCGTAGAAGCGGGCAGTGACGAAGAATCGGACGAAGAGCCGAACGTGGAGCGAGTACACACTCGCATAATCCGGACGTGGACTAGACAGATTACAATAACCCAGTTATCATCGAGTGATTCATCAAGCGATGACAATGCGATAGACAAGAGTGGCTGAGGAGCATACGCGGGGTGTTATGAGAATAGGTATACAGATGAAGTTATTTCAAGAGAAGTCATTCTGTATACCTATGTCCTCGTTCCAAAAAATGACGTCTCTTATAGAGGTTATAAATAAAAATTAAAAATGAAAATAAAAATTGTTTGTTTCAAACCTCATACATTCTACAAATACAAATCACATTAAATAAAATTACCCAAATCAAATATAAAGAATCAAATTAAATTGAACCAAATTAAATTAAATCAAAATAAAATTATACAATTAAATTAAAATATAATTAAAATAACAACACACAGAGAGACATACACATTTATACATACACGAGATATATCCCTTATAAGGAGGTTGCATGGAGGCTTAACCAGTGCCCCAGAAACGGAGAGTCCCGACTGTCCGCCAATGTGTTCAGAATGATGTTGGGGCCACGCAGGCGTTTCAAGAGCGATGCATACCGCTTTCTTATAATAGCGTGGAAGCCATCCGTGTGCTCCCCACTGAACATACCTGATGCACTGCAGAAACGTGGCAACCCCATCAGCACTCGGAACCCATTGTTATACTATACGCACAGCGCGTTGTACGCCCTCTGCGTATATGCTACCACAGGCTGCCGGTGTATACTAACTTTAAAAAGCATGACCTTTACCTCCCTGGAACTGCGAGCAAACCTGCGAGCCACCATATTACATCGGACGGCGGTTACATGCAGTCGAGCAAATTGAAATCTCAACGCATATGTTATATATAGGTAAGATGCAAATGATGGTAATGCATGTGTAAGTTTGGATAAAAAAAACTCTAAAAAAACTATTATGTGTACTAATGTATTACTTGTATTACTTGTTGGAAACACTTATTTGGGATTGTAGTATTAGACTTGTTTATGGCAATCCCGAAAATCCCGAGATTAGCCAAGTACAGTCCCGGGATTTTCGAGGCCAGAAAACGGTCGGGATACCGGGATCCTAAATCTCGGGATCCCGGGATCCCGACCGTTTGTTTCTCCATTGTATTCTCTAGTGATATCTTAATTAATTTAACTATGTCAATTTAACAAACATTTCGATGCGACTGGTTGATGAAAACGGAACAAAAAAAGCTTGAAAGCTTTAAAAAAATTCCATTGCCAGGCCAGTTTGGATAGTAATTTATATGATCTAGTGTTATTTTATTTATTGTTTATATTTTTATTAATAACTAGCTGTTTCCCGCGACTTGACAACCCATTTTTATCCCAGGGATTTATGGGATAAAAAGTAACCTTTGTGTTAATCCAGTTTATAATCTACATCATACGCCGTTACGACGTTGTTGAGAAATAAATAAACAAACAAATAAATAAATTAACAAACACAAATTTTATGATCATCATCATACATTACACAAATCATGCGTGATTTAGTTAGAAAACGCGGAATAGTCAAAGGTAGGTTGACTAGAATCGCTAACCATTTAAATAGTCAAACGTCTTTCACCAGTGAGTTAAGAATAGACTTAAATTTACGCATTAAAGGTGCAGGGATTTTGTTTTCCGAATCTAATGAAATTCAATCGAAAATTGAGGAAATTGTACCTGACTCTGATATCGAAGAACAGTTAGACCAGCGTCAGCAGTTCGAAGATAGTTATTAGATATAGCATTCTTTCTCAAGCTGAATCTATTCTTGGCAAATGTGGAGAGGTACCAAATGGTTCTACATGTCATCATTCTAATAAACCTGTGTCAGTCAAATTACCCACAATCTCGTTGGCGACATTTGACGGTGCTTATGAACACTGGCTCGAGTATAGGGATACTCATTTATCTTTCCGTACACAATTCCGCTGATATAAGCAACATTCAACAAATGCACTACCTGAAGTCTTCAATAAAAGGAAATGCACAGCGGGTGATAAATTCCATAGAAATATCATCAGATAATTATTCTGTTGCATGGGAACTTCTTCTAAATAGGTACAACAATACTAGGCTTATAGTGCATAGTCATGTAAAGGCATTATTTTCAATACAGCCACTGTCAAAAGAGTCGCCTTCACTAATTAGGACATTAATAGTTGTGATTATCAATAATCTACGCGCATTAAAAACTCTTAGTGAGCCTACAGACTCCTGGGATACACTGATAATCTATATTGTTGCCTGCAAGTTAGATAAAATAACGGAAAGAGAGTGGGAAGAGCACAAAGGTTCGTTGTTGTCGGAATCCAAGTCTAATTTGAAGGTCAATGTCCTAATTAAATTTCTCAAAGACAGGGCTGATTTGTTGGAAACATTATCTTTATCCCACTGTAAAGATAGTAATAATAAAAACACGCAAAGTAAAAAATCTAGCTCAGTTAATACTTCACAATGTAATGTTTCCTCCAATAAGCCGCCGCCGCCATCATCAGACCGTAAACAAACAAACAGATTTCTATGCGTAGTGTGCAAAGGAAAACATCCAATTTACACATGCTATAAGTTCATTAATATGGACTTACAACAAAACTAAAAATTGTTAGTGATCACAACTAATGTGAGAATTGTTTGCGTTCCGGACATGCTGTTGCAAACTTTTAATAAATTTAATATTTAATATTGCTGGACATTTCACACAGCGCTATCTAGCCTCAAATTAAGCAGAGCTTGTACTATGAGAACCAGATAACTGATAGAATACTTATATACTTCTTTTTTTTTTGTAAGTACATACTTATATTATATAGAAAAACATCCAGACCCGAAACAAATATTTGTAGATCATGCAAACATTTGTTCCGCGGCGGGAATCGAACCCGGAACCTCCTGCGTCACAGCCGGCTATTCGCCCACTGCACCACAGAGGTCGTCAAAACTGTTTGTTTGGGCCTTGTAAGCACTGCAATTTAAAACACAATTCTTTGATTCACAATAATAATCGCACTACGATGATGGCTGCGGTTATTGAGGCGAGCGTTCCCCCGCCGCCGCCGCCACCGCCGGGAGCGGGGACAGCCTGTGATGGCAGTGACAAAAATCAGTTCATTCAAGTTAGCAATGTTCATATCGATACGTACTCAAACACACAATGCTTAGATATGAAACCAGTTTTGCTATCCACCGCTTTGGTCGAGATTCCCGACAAATATATCAATTATCATGTCGTTTGCGCATTACTCGATAGTGGTAGTCAAAGCTGTTTTGTTACACATTCCTTATGTAAATCGCTAGATATTCGGCTAATACAGTCCACTCATGAGATAGGAGGGGTAGGTAATGTAGTTTCCCATTCAACGCAAACGTGCGAAATTGTCATTAAATCTCGCATAAATACCTACTCAACGCGCGTTAAATGTTTCGTTCTGTCGGAGATAACGGCTACGCTGCCTGTTGTGCAAGTACAAAGCGCACGTTTTAACATACCTAACAACATGCAGCTAGCAAATACTCAATTTATATACCTATTTTGGGACTTGCTTATCGATGGCAAGATGCGTTTACCAAGCGGTCCGCAGTTACAAAATACGAAGTTAGGTTGGATTGTTTCAGGTCCTATCAATCATATTACGCACAATGATAGACATGTCCAATGTAACTTCACACAATCCATGGACAGACAGCTACGTTCGTTCTGGGAGCTAGAGGAAATGCCCAAGCATCGGGATATACGCACAAATGAAGAGCGGGCTTGCGAGGAGTCTTTCATCACAACTACTACGCGCGAAAGTGATGGTAGATTCTGTGTTCGCATCCCACTCAAAGAATCGCCCGATGTTCTTGGTAACTCACTCTTACAGGCGGAGCGTTTTTCTGTGTTTGGAAAAACGATTATTACGCGCACCTGATAGTTATAAAAAACTGTATTCTGATTTCATACGCGAATATATTGATACAGGTCATATGACTAAAGTTAGTTCTTACACGGACCCTCACTACTTCATGCCGCACCGCGGTGTATTTCGCGAGCACAGCACAACTACGAAGCTTCGTGTTGTGTTCGACGCCAGTGCTGCAACTAGTAGTGGGAAATCTTTCAACGATATACAGCTCGTAGGGCCTCCTATCCAAGGAGACTTGCTCGGAATCCTATTACGATTTAGGCAGTTTAAATTTACGGCAATTGCAAACTGTGAAAAGATGTACCGTCAAGTACTAGTAGATCCGTCTCAGCGCGATTTGCAGCTCATTATATGGCGCGATGATCCAGTTAGCCCGCTCGAGTTTTATAGACTGAACACGGTAACATATGGCCATGCCTCGGCTTCTTTTCTCAGTGTCAGATGTTTAAAACAATTAGCCGATGAATGTATTGACCCCGAGGTAAAAAGAGTTATACGCAATGATTTTTACGTAGACGACGTAGAGTGATCATAATCAGTGTAGAACCTTAGGTTTGAGTTGGTGTATGTCGCGGATAAGTTTAATTTTAATACGAAAATTGAAATCGACACCAAAATTCCAGTCACTAAACGCATAATATTGTCAACAATATCGCAAATATTTGACCCGCTGGGATTGTTGAGTCCGCTCGATATAATAGGAAAGGTCCTATTACAAAAGCTTTGGTTATTGAAATTAGAGTGGGACGACCCGCTACCTACTGACATCGTACATACTTGGAACCGGTTTGTTAAGAGCCTGTCTTATCTTCGCATTATTAAAGTTCCGCGCCATGTTTTTTAATGCAACGCCACGCGAGTCGTGTTACACATATTCACAGACGCCTCACAAATCGCCTACGGTGCCTGTACTTACGTACGTACTATGTGTAATAATCAGGTGATAGTAAGGTTGTTAATTTCTAAGGGTAAAGTAGCTCCAATAAAATCAGTGAGTATCCCTAGATTAGAATTGTGCGGTGCACTTCTAGGCGCTGAACTTTACGACACGATTCGTAGTGCACTTACTCGTGAATTTGATGATGTAATGTTTTGGTCCGATTCCACGATCGTCTTGGGGTGGCTACATATGTCACCAAACTTATTAAAATCTTTCGTGCAAAATCGTGTTGCAGAAATTCATGAGCTGACGAATGACTGTCCCTGGCGTCACGTGTGTAGCAAAGAAAATCCAGCTGACCTGGTGTCTCGTGGTGTAAATATTGAGGATTTGTCTTCATCGATTTTGTGGTGGGAAGGACCCACGTTTCTAAAAGATTTAATTTATTTTGACAAATCAATTTCACGTTCTGTATCGCAACGCTGTATCAAATCAATGAAATGATACCTAATGAATTACCGGAACTCAAATCAAACGTCGTAAATTCATTGATTACAAATAATAACAAAACAGATTTAACTTTCTTTCCGTTTCGTAGGTTCTCGAATTTTAATCGCATGAGTCATGTCGCTGCATACATATTCGTACTTCGCTTTATCTATAATACGCGCAACAAAAGACAACAGCTGACAGGGAGTATAACTGTTATTGAATTAAAACGAGCTATCAATATACTTGCTAAGTTATCTCAAATGGAGTCGTTTACAAATGAATACAGTTTACTTAAAAATGGAAAGAATGTTAAATCAAATAATCGAATTGCAAGTTTAAATTTATTTATAAATAATGAACATGTTTTACGAGTAGGTGGTAGAATCAAAAATTCACCCGATTTTAATTATAATAAAAAACACCCAATACTTCTAGATAGAAGTAATTTCATTCGGAACATAATTTTACGCTTTTGCTGTTTAGGCATATACATAACCAGTCTATGCACTGTGGGCCACAAGCATTATTGTACCTTCCGCGAAGATTGGTGGCCGCTGTCAGGTAGGAACCTAGCTAGGAAGGTGACTCGTCAATGCGTTGTTTATACACGCGTTAAAGGGAAAACATTTGCTTGTTTATATGTTTTAACACACGCGCTATTCATCTAGAACTCGTTAGTGACCTCTCTTCTGATGCGTACTTACTCGCGCTGAAGCTCTTCATTTCACGGCGTGGTAAGCCTTCTAAAATTTATTCGGACAATGATCGTAATTTTGTTGGTTTAAATAATGAATTTGCTCAGTTTTTATCGAAATGTAAGAGTGATATTATTGAACACGCTAAAAATCAAACTATCGAATTTTCATTCATTCCGCCTTATTCCCCTCATTTTGGTGGCTTGTGGGAGGCTGGGGTCAAATCGTGCAAGTACCATCTTCGCCGAGTTGTGGGAAACGCGCATCTCACCTTCAAAGAGTACACGACGCTGCTATCCCAAATCGAAGCTGTACTCAACTCTCGGCCGTTAGCACCCATGTCTGCTGATCCTCGAGGCTATATTCCCCTCGTCCCCGGACATTTTTTAATCGGTCGACCTTTCACGGCACCAGTTTGTGAAGACGCCTGCGAGACTTGCCTGCACATTGTTTGACACACTTCAATAGAGTGGAGCAGCTTCGTCAACAGTTTTGGTTGCAATGGTCTAAGGAATATATATCGGACCTACAGACCAGAACCAAATGGAAGGTAAACACCACTGATTTAAAACCTGATACGCTTGTTATTATCAAGGACATAAACGTTCCGCCATTGAAATGGCAATTGGGCGTATTGTGAAGACGATACCTGGTAAAGACGAAATCTCGAGAATCACCGACATCCAGACATCATCAGGCATAGTGAGACGATCATACACAAAAAATTGCCCACTAGTTGAAGATGAGTGAATGAAGCTATTATAAGCTGATACTTTCAAGGCCGCGGGCATGTTGGAGATGGAGATTGAAAACCTACCCAGTAATCGCGTCCTGAACTGCCAATAAGAACACAACACGATGACGTGAAAGTGCGTGCAGATTGGTCAATTTATTGTTCCCATACCCCGCTATCCTTGTCTCTGTAGATTCATCATCGATTACACTCGCCATTTTGTTATTCACATGAGCATTGCATTTTTAATTTATAAAATTGTCAATCCATCCAGTCAAGTAGGAAAGTCAGTAAATACATACCATTGTTGTGTAGCCATCACGCCGCTACAAACAGAATTGCCACCTATGGTTTAATTTTTAGTTTTTATTTATCTCGCCATTGTTCGACACACTGAAGTGAGCATTGAAGAATATGTCGTAGACCGTCTACGGCTTAGCCTGAAGCTACGAGTCTTATTCTCGAAACCCCCACCACCGGTGCGTAGTGCGTTATCTGTGGATGCGGAACAGACACAATTGGTCGTCCTATATGGAAATGAGCAGGTGTTCTTACGTGTGTTCGTATTGTGAAGTCGGAAGGGTCGGAATTTAAGGCAGTGATAGGACGGGAATTAAGTAAGGATTTGATTCAGGCATGTATGCATTTCTTAATACGTGAAATGAGTTAGTTGGAAAATCCTACGAAGATGATGATAATTGGAACGAATGGTGGACTCAGCCATGCCATTAAAATGGACCCCCCATTAGTAGCTAAATATGAAGAGGAAGTATTATTTTATATTATACTCAAATTAACTCTGAAGCCGCTCAAGAAGGTATCGCTTCTTGAGCGGCTTCAGAGTTAATTTGAGTAATAGCGTCTTGTAAGAAGCAATGTAGTTCGTTGCATGTACCTACAAAATTAGTTCCGTTATGAGAGGCTTCCCTCTACGAGCCTCATACCGGTTTAGAGCAGCCATGTATCCCTCTTTAGTTATGTCTGTAACGAGCTCCAAGTGCACAGCTTTAGTGACTAAGTAAACAAAAATGCACAAGTAAGACAAGACGTTTTAAAATCAATGTTTTTATTATCCTTGAAGAAAAGCTCAAAGAAAGAGAAACTTGTTTCTATTATCTATACACTCACTATTATGAATTAAGTCAGAGAAAGGAATGTGTCTTTAATTTCAAGCCGGTTTTGATAGCCGCGTCTGAAATGAGGCGAATGAAATGAGTCAATTTTAGGTAGCCGTATTAAATATCTCACTTGCACACCTGAATTAGCATCACTGAAAGCCGAAACAGACCCCTCCTGGGGCCTTCCTCCAGCCGTGGGTAGGCTCTTCGCTAGGGCCTACTAGTGGGTAATAATCGTTGTCGAACTGTTCACGTTCTACGGAAATTTCCTCGGTTTGTGGCTCGTCAGATAGAATCTTACTCAAAACAAAATAGGGCCCACCCAATAAAATATGATTTAAATTAAAATAAAAAAAAATACGTACAATTTATTTCAAGTTTAATTTTAGAAATAGGTTAACACATTCAGAATCATTAAAAAAAACATTACAATGCCTTATTTTTGCCAAAAAATCGTCAAGAAATGCGCGTTTTACACATTAACTTAAAATTACACGGTTTTCCAAAACAACACGTTGAAGACACGAGCACATTTTTTTTTAAACATGTTCTTAGGGTTGCTTCAATGCCTTATGTTTAGTAACGCGTAGGTCCTCCCCTATTGCGCACACACTCTCTGAGTCGGTTTAGAACACTCTCTATAAGGTGGATGACGTTTTCATCTGGAATTTGCTCCCAACACACTTTTAAAGCAGTTATCAACTCCTGTCGGCTATGAATTTCAGTGTGGTTGTCTTTAAGGCTTCTTTTCAACTGGTCCCAGATATGCTCGATCGGATTCAGGTCCGGACTCATGGCTGGCCAGGGTAGAACTGCGATATCAGCTTCGGAGATTGCACTTTGGGTCACTCTGGTAGTATGAGGGCGAGCGTTGTCTTGCATCAGAATAAAGTTAGGACCTACTCGCTGTGAATATGGGATCACATGAGGTCGGATGACATGCTGAACATAGCTGGCGGCCGTTACATTGCCCTCATCCAAAATCACTAGCTCGGTTTTGCCCATTATGCTAATCCCACCCCATACCATAATACTGGGTCCACCAAAGCGGTCAGTTTCACGAATACATGGTTCTGTAAAACGTTCTCCAGTTCGTCGCCAAACTCGTACGCATCTGTCATCATTAAAAAACTTTACTTTAGATTCATCTGTAAAAAGCACTGTCCTCCAATTATTCATGGTCCATTCGAGGTGATCACATGCAAACCTTAATCGCGCTGCACGGTGGGCTCTGGTCAATTTGAGCCGAACAACTGGCATTCTGGAGCGTTGTTGGTCTTCATGAAGTCAGTTGCGAACAGTTTGGTCACTCACTCGCCTTCCAGTGGCGTCACGTAAGCGGTTTCTCAATATGCGTGCAGTTACAGTTCGCTCGCGACGTGCAGAGAGTCGGATGTATCGGTCTTCTTGGGAGGTTCTCGCTCGGGTTCTACCTGAACCGCGCCTCCTACTCACACTACCTGTCTCTTGAAAGCGTTCCCACACATTTCGAATAGCTCATCTTGACACACCTAAGCTTGAAGCTACCGATCTTTGCGAATTTCCCTGCTGAACCAAAACAAGGCTCTAGTCCCGGATTCCGTGTCCATGTGATGTCGATAACCAGGCATTGTTTATGCAAACAGTAATGTAATCAATAATTAAAGGTAAGGTTACGATAACTTCTTCATTAGACACAACAAACCCCACTGAGCAACAATGTAATGGCACTCACAGATTCTGCGGTATATCGTAAGATTTTGTTTCTTGTCTACCCACTTAAGAACTACCCTAAACTTGGCGTTTAAGTGTTAATTTATGATCAATAAATATGCCTACTTAACATTTCCATACATCAGTATGCCAACAACTCGCAAAAAAAAATGTGTCGGGCAAAATATCGAAATATTTCAAGTGGGCCCTATTTTGTTTTGAGTAGTTTATATTTAATATGATAATCCAAAATTGTTCGCTTAGATTTAATTGCAGAGCGTTTTTTAATTAATGCTTTTAACTCCGACTTCCACTTTCACTTGCAAGGCGTGATAAGAGCAACAGCTGATAATAAGGTATTTTAAGAATATATAGGTAATTCAAGCGCCATGAACTGCAATAAAGATAACAATAATAATAACATACCTTTGCCTTATTGGAGAAGGCATTAATTTTGAATACTTGCAGGATGGTAAGAAAGTTCTTGCAAACTGCCCTATCCACCGAATTATCATCTACAATACCTATATTTTTATATATACTAAAACATATATTTTTTAGCTTAGTTTTAGCATTAGCCCTTCCTCCGCCAATCTCATAATCCTCCAATGCGCGAAAGGGGTACACAGTTTTGTCTTCACTTTATAATGTATAGATTGTACCTAACTCGTAGTGGTCAACTTAACAAGCCAACGTAGTTGTTAAGCTTTCAACAATTATGCAGCTAAAAATTAAAACGCAAATAGTTATTTATAAGGAAAAAAATTGTAACATTAAATAAAGTAGCATAAAGTTCTGAGCTACGTCGACTTTTTAAAGTGAGGGTACTTCGAAAACAGTGCATGTCTGCAATGTATATATTGTAATATTTTATCGTTGCTAAAATTATGTTATTTTTTGTATATGTGTGTGTAAAATGATTTATCTATTGTATTTGGTCGTATCTTATTTTCAATATCGTATGCGTACTGTATATGGTGTTGTGATATAATAAAAGTAAGTCTGTTTCGTATCACACTAATATTATAAATGCGAAAGTTTGGATGTTTGTTTGTTTGTTTGTTACTCAATCACGTCATAATGTCTGCATGAAATTGGGTATGTCGATAGATTATGATCTGGATTGACACATATGTTACTTTTTATTGACAAATCACGCGTGCGAAGCCGATGGCGGAAGCTAGTTTTTATTTAATACAACTTAAAAGTGCAATGTTTTGCGAAGTACGGGGGGAACTAATGTCCTAAACACAGGGAGACCTACCTAGGAGTTAGAGCTCGGGCATGTACTGGGAACATATTCCCATGAAATGTGGATTTAGACTACCTACCTATCGTCCTGCGCTGGGATTTCCAGTGCATGGTCTTCACTCGAGGACCTGTCTGCCCTAATGGCCTTGAGCCATTTATTTTTGTATTTATTTCATTATTTATTGTATCGGAAGATTATCGACAAAACCGCCCATTGTACTATTTGCTTTGTGTCTTCTATTTTGTCTGTAACATTTATTTTTTAAGCCATTTCATAAAGTGTTTTCATTAATTATAATCACTTTCCCTTTTTGGTGAAGCTGTAAAATGGGAAACTATGATAATATAGGTACAGGCAGCATCTACCCCCTGCATGTTTATAGATTGAGATAAAATCGTGTAGAGGGATGATTCTCAAAAAGTTTGTTTATTAGAATATAGATTTTATAAAAACACACGACTTGTAATAAAATCTTTTTGGAAATCATCCTGCTACGTATTTTTATTTTAATCTTTAAAATGCAGTGTGTTGCAATTAGCGACGTTTTCTGTATATAATTAGGTTACCTTATTTTATAACTTAATATTATTTAAATAAAAAGGATAAGTAAGGATTTAGAGGAGAAAGGACGAGGGATTTCTGGATGTGACTTTATACAGAGAAAGCGCGATTTTATATGTTCGATCGTTCACTACACCATGTTCTCGAAAAGAAAAAGCGCGCGTAATAATTTTTACTTGTTCACAAATTAGCGATGCGCGCGCATCAGCGCTTTTTTTAAAGGCAAAAGCACACATACAGCCGGTATTACTAATAAAGTAAATTAATATTTTTAATTTTTATTATAGATTGTAATTTATTGTCAAAATTAATTAAATTAAAGAATTAAATGTTTATATTTTATATTTTATCTCCCAAAGTTAATTGTATTCATAAAATGTTGACCACTTTTCCGACATAAAACTCTTTACTAAGATTTAAAAAAGTACCGTCCGTTTCAGACGGAGCATCTTGATAAACCGTACGTTTTACCTTATTTAAAAGAAAATCGTACGTTTTACATCACCTTTACTTGCATTGACCCATTACGAGCAAATGTGTTATTAAGACATGAACGATAAAGTACAAATTTATGCTGTGATAAGTGTAAAAAATGAGTAGGATGTCTGTAGAATTGACTTGAACAGTTCCATATTGAAGTCTACGATCCAGCCAGTAATGACTAGCGTTTTCTGTGCCCTGGCTATCATGTGGGCCAACATCTTCGTTACTTCGGGGCAGTCACTCCTCTCCCAGGGTACTTGGTACATTTCTGTACCTATACCATCGCCAACCTAGAATTTTATTTAATAAAATTACTATAAAAACATGTTTGAGTTGTACGTAGTAGGTAGGTATATTATTTCTGATAAACTTGTGACCAACAAGAAGATGGTTCACCATTTTCACTAAAAACTAGATGTTTACAATGATTTTTGTGTGTATTAATATTTCTGAACTAAAAACTAAACTACAGATGAAGTTTGGTGAAAATTGTGTTAATAATCATCATATTTTCAATAGTTTAAAACAACAAGAAAATGATTGGTCAAGTAGGTATAAAGGGAAAAAATATTAAAATAATGATGATGTCATAGTTGGGCCACACACACTGCCTTCTTAATTCTATTCCGTTTGAAGTCGATCGGTTGCATTTTTTGTTGTTTTGGCTGAGTTTTCTACAAATTTATAAATATAATACCTTGGCAAGCACGCTGGCGTAGTGACATGGTAAGTAAATGTGGAGGACACCAACAATCCCGAATATTGTGTACTTGGGCTCGAGCTTCTGCAGTAGATAAATCTGATACAAGTTAAAGGATATCATAAAAGAGGTCAACATGAACACGGCAAACAGCCACGGCCCGTAGACGACCTGCAGCAACTGGTAGAACCCCAGGGCGTCCTGATGATCCTTCACAGCTTCATTCACGAGTACTTTCAGCTCAAATTTATTCCTAGCGTCCTTAAACGCTCTCTCAAGTTTATGAGTCATCAATTTTAACTTCAAACGCAGGTGTGTGGTTGCTATGCAGAAGGAGCCGTCGAAACCGCTATAATTCGGTACTAGAACAACACATTGACAGCAATTGTAAGCAAAGTAAAGGTGGAAAAAAGGCGCTTCGTTTTGAATATCTTCAACATACATCATTTCCATATCGTGCACCATCATTTTCGTATAGTCATCAGTCTGTATACTTTCAATCGTCATGCAGATTCCAGCGTAAAATGGAAAAAAACCACTCAAAACTATAGGTATCACCAGCCATGACCATTCCCCGACTTTGGCCTGATTGATGTGATCCTGGTAAATCTTCTGATAGTCCTCACTCAGATCGTTACCCCTCAATAGATCTCTGGACATCCAATGCAGCAACGGAGTGAAATTCTGCGTGGCGTAAATCACATAGTACGTTTTGATAAAGAAAAGAACCAAGACGACGGCCAACGTCATGTTCCTCGAGAAGTTATAGATGTCCAAATTGTATAAACACTTCAAAGTGTACGTAATGAACCAGAATAGTTGTCCACCGTTCATAGCGATGATGATACTTATTATGATGTACCGCTTGATTATGTTTCTTCTATTAGGGTAGAGAAAAGCGAATGCGAGTGAAAAAGCGCAGAGAGAGTATGTTTCGTCGAAATTTTTATACTTTTTTTGTGGCTGCGTGTCTATTTTTTCCATTTCAAGTTTCATATTTAGTAACCAATAAGACAATGTTTCAAACGTGGGTACTAAATACTAACTGATGAATGTACAATGAACTTGAAAACAATAAATTGCATTGTTATTCAGTATCTAGTGTAAAATCACCGCCTTTGAGCAATTTTCTTTTTATATTCTATTATTTTCACCTATTTATGGTAATTTTGCTATCATTTGTTAAATTAGACTAAGTAGCTACTACGATTTCATAAAACGTTCATTAAATTAATATCGTAAAGTATTGCCAACTGTCGCAGTTCTTAAAGTATTATGTTAAAACCTGGTATTGTAGTCCAACTGCCGAACAAGGTAATATTTATTGCACGTATACGTCTGCTAGTATGTAATACATCCTACCTACCTAACAACGAAACCATAGAGTAATTTTAGAAAAAGGATTTCAAAAGAATCCTTCAATCAGGTCAGGTGTCATTTGGGCCCGGGACTGTGGGCCCAGTCCCTACGTAAAAAATATTATTCTAGTGTGGTGATTTGGGCCCACAATTAAACTAGTAGTTCGCCCCGAATTGAGATCTCGCGAGTCTCACACAAAAACATAAAAATACTATTTGTAATCTTTGACTATCAAAATAGTGCCACGAAATGAAGACCAACTTACTTGACCTACAGTTTCATTCAAATTACAGGTAACGGGAGTTCATGTAAATTGGCTACTTTTTTGGGGTAGAAATTACAGTTATTCTGGATTTCAGACTTTTTCCTTTATTTGTGTCACTAAAGCTACACGCATACCACACTTCAGTATTGTGGGATCACTGGTGTATCCTTTGAATTTAGTCAAAGTTCAGTTTTTATTATGACTAAAAACTTAAAACTTCAAGGTTTAAACTAAAAATACAAAACGGGGTCGAAATGCACTCACAAAGACCTGTTATTAGACGTGTCACTTGACTGGATAGTTCCATTTTGTTTTTTTTTACCCCTCTTGAACCCCAATATCTCAACAACCCCCCAATATTTATACTAAAGATAAAGATTCATTTATTTGCGATTCATGGGTTACATCAGTTGATATTATCAACAATACAAACAATAGTCTAGGTACAGCCATGCCCAGCATACAAGCATGCAAAATTATTTAACAACTATTATGCATTAATTATCAGTTTAATATAAGTAGGTACGTAAGTAACCTAAGTACTTCATTTAGTCACCAAAATTGTACCATCGCCTATTTACAAAATTTCACGATGATCGGTTAACTCTTCGAAAGTTATCCTCGGACCCCCTTAAATATTTGTTTTATTTTAATTATTTATTTTTAAAGTGAATATATTCGTACAACTAAATATTCTGTGGATACTTCAAGCTTCTACCGGTTGCCGTTACCAATACCAAGCAAAAACGAGCAAAAAAGTCACGTTTGTTGTATGGGAGCCCCCTTAAATATTAATTTTATTATGTTTTTAGTATTTGTTGTTATACTCGTAGCGGCAACAGAAATACATCATCTGTGAAAATTTCAATTGTCTAACTCTTAATGATATGTCTTAATGATATTCCAATCCAAACACGTACCAATCTGGCCTGTTTCGCTGACGATACAGCCTCGTTCACTTCCTCAAAAGACATTGACCTAATTATCTCTCGTCTTCAAATGTCATTAGACCTATTATCTTCTTACTTTGACAAGTGGAAATTAAAGATAAATGCCTCCAAAACAGAGGCAATTTTGTTTACCAGGCATCGTTTACTCCCTGCCCGCACCCTCAAAGTAGGAGGCTATGAAATTCCATGGAGCCTTTCTGTCAAATACCTTGGAGTCGTCTTAGACAATAAACTCAATTGGAGTGAAAATACGCTGGAACTGCGACTTAAAGGTACAAAAGCACTAAATTCATTGAGCCCTATACTCAATAGAAGCTCGTGCCTTAGTAACACCACTAAATTAAACATTTATAGCACCTTAGTACGTCCCTGTATAACTTACGCCTGTCCAGTTTGGAGCAGTACCTGCCCAACCAATATAAATAAACTTCAAGTTGTCCAAAACAAAGCTTTAAAATACGCCTTTAACACCCCCTTTTGTACCAATCTGCAATCATTACATAAAACAATTAATTTCCCCACTTTATACGAATTTATATACAAATCATCTAGAAAATTTTATTTACACAGTAATACACGCAGCAAAAATAAATATATTCAAAATATCTGTAAAACTCGCAAGAAAAACTTACCTTACTTCGACAAGTACAATCGATACAAATTACCCCATCACTTGTTTCTTGAGTGCGATGAATAGACGTGTGCAATGGCCCAAGCGGGCGCACGCGCACGCCTCGCCCAATGCGCGCGCTGTTTTCGACCTTGTTATCTCGGGATATAGGCCGACAGCAGCGTGCGCGTCACGCGCTGGCGCGGCGCGGGCTTGCTTGGGCGCCTGCCCCTTTTATGTTGAACAGTAGGCTAATTGTTTCTATTGCTGGCTTTAATTTGACGGTATTTTGGTCATTCGCTCGCTAATAGTTATTTGTAAGTAATAGTTTAGCGACTATTTATTTGTACCGCTTAGGCTTCGGCCTTTCAAACCCATATAAGATCTGATGTTTAATGTAATGCTCATCAAAGCTTACATGTGTTTAAATATTTAAAATTCTAAAACTACAATAGTTATGTTTCGTAATACGAAATAAGTACCTACTTTAGGTATAATTTTATTGTATAAGTTTTGAGAAACGCTTTAGCTTAATTAACGTTGTAAATTATGATTGTTAATTCTAGGATTTAATTCACACTGGAATTGTACTAGCTAAGCTTTTATAATCTAATAAAGAACTTTTAAAATTGAAAAAACTGACAAAAATTGTCTAACTATCACGGTTCATAAGATACAGCCTGGTGTCAGACGGACAGACAGACAGCGGAGTCTTAATAATCCTTTGGGTACGGAACCCTAAAAAATTGATTAAATAATAATAATAATTATTTTTTATAACATATTATATATATTAATAATTATTATTATTTATTTAATTACTTTCTTTTTAATGTAATATAGAAACATTTTATCCAGATATCTGATGATCGAACCAGGAAAGAAACTACAGAACTCCTTAAAAGTTAACAGTAGAAGGATCGCGTTTGGGTTATTTTAAATTTCTCAGATACGAGTAGGTAGTTGGGCCAAAGTGGGTGTAAGGTTTTTATTTTTATACGACTTGGAGATATCACCTATAACAAAGTATTGCCTCATAGGTCACCTTAGGAACGAGCCCTACGACGATGCACTGCTCTGCGTCCATCAACTTGAGGCGTACAGGTGTAAAACCTCAAGTGCCTGTAATTTCACCAGCAAACATGCAAACAATGCGGGTTGGCGGCAGAAATAGGTATGGTAGTACTTGCCCGGGTTCCCCGGTTTTTCACAAATCGGATCAGGTAGGACATCTTATTTGGATATAACTAGACAAACTACCTACAATAAAGTTTGATCATTTGGACTGCACGAAACTTTTAAAGGATTTACTCAAACTTAAAACAGAACTGAGTGATATAAAGTCGAATTATGTCACGCGGGAACAGCTGGATAAATTAAGAACGGAAGACAAAACGGAAGTACACAACAGAAATTCCTCATCATTTGAATCGACTCCATATCAATATCGGAATATTCGTATTATTACTAGAAGAGGTGCGTGTCTAAACAGTGGCCCCATGGGTCTTTCGCATCTTGATATGACCGTAACTGATAACTATAATATATCGAAAGCATCCTAAGAAAATAACGTAGTACGCGTATCGCAAAACTACTCTCAAACATCACAACTAAATTAGCTCCGACATCGTGGAGCCTGCTGTTGTCAAGGCGCGGGCAGCGGCCACAGTGGCGGAGGGGGCGGTGGAAGTGAGGGGCGCGGAAGTACAATCCGTACGCGCTGACTTAAAACCGGTTTGCTAAAGCGAGCCGGCCAGCGAGTGTCAACTATTAACTTTATCGCCGGCGAATGCTAACTCAGCGGAGATAGACTGTGGGAGAATGGAAAGTGGAGCAGCGACGAAAAACGAGATTTAATTATCGTTACTATTATTAACGTAGGGGACTTTCAAAGCGGCTGATATGAAAATACCAATTTTTGTTACCAAAGTGCATTTACAAGTAAAAATACGTACAAGTAAAAGTAAGCAACGGAGTACTTAATAAGAAAACGCAAGAACCAATTTCTTTAGAGAAAATTGTGTTTAAACAAGAAAAGGATTAAAAGGCGTATAAGTTCTTAGTCTCAGAACAAAAATTATATTTATTTCTGGATGAAAACCTAGCCCCATGGTATTATTTTTCGTCGTAAAAATGTAAAAAAACGCTTCGTTGATCATATAAGGGACCTGTGTCAGTCTTCCGACATAATTGCGTTGCAAGAAACTTGGCTGCTGCCAGATGATATTCAGTTTCGAAGCGGCATTGATAAGGAGTTTGGCTGCACTGGTACATCAGTGGTGGACAGGACATCAACGTGGACGAAATGAGAGTAGCGGTGTCAAGCCTTATTGCGCTTAAGCGCTTTGAAAAAATGTGTAGAGATCTCCAAGCTCATACGTCACATTGACTAAGTTGCCATTGTATTTTACTTCCTATTTTTCTTAAATAATAAATGTTTTCTTGTATATAAATATCTAGCGGGCGCCGATACAAAATACTAAACCTGTAAGTGCGCCGCGAACTGAAAAAGTTTGGGAGCCCCTGGTAGTCACTAAATCCGCCCCCTTATTACCTAAGCCAAATTGCTGTTGCTTCGCTATCGCTAGTCGGGCCACCCCTTTCACACGTGAGGTACGTACTGTACATGTGAAAGGGATGGCCTGAGTAGCAATAGCGAAGCGACAGCAATTTGGCTTAGGTAAAACGGCCCCTGGGCCCCAATTCTACTAAACTAATCGCTTTACTATGACTATGGTATCGTCGAAAAATCGCCACCTTTTGGTATTCTAATAACACAATCTTTTTTCAATGAGCGCCGTTGCTATGACAACCCCATTAAACATTTGGTAGCTTATGACAGGAATAACAATCATAATTGTTTAATAATGGTATGGCTCCATAATAGTTTTTCTTATAAATTAGCAGGATTGGGCACCTGCACTGCGATCCGTCTCAAATATAATATTTATCGACTATGATGCCTCAAACAAGTAAAACCAATTAAAATGAACTCCCGTTACAAATAATTTGAATCAAACTGTAGGTCAAGTTAGTTGGTATAGCATTTCATGGCACTATTTTGATAGTCAAGGATTACAAATAGTATTTTTGTGTTTTTAATGGTGACTCGCGAGATCTCAGTTTGGGGCGAATCACTAATTATTGACAGGATGTATAGTGAAATTGTAAATATTTTGAGCCATGCCGCTACTGACAGTCGGTACTTAAAATTCAAACGATTTAATAAGAAAACACCTGTAGTAGGATGGAATAGGTACGTGAGCGAGGCTCACGGGCAGGCGACGTGCAAATTTAAGCTATGGGTATTGTACGGTTATGTACATCGATATAGTTGCGAATCTCTAAGATCAGCGTTTTCATTATTGTACAATGAGTGACGAGTAATCCGCCGCGCAACTAAGACGCTGGCGCTAAGCATGTTTAATATCGTGAATAAACAGTTTACGTGAAATATTATCATTTTCTTGTGGCACTCCAGAACATTACTAACTAATACTTATGTACGGTGCTATACTGGGATCGTACAGAATGGTCCTTCGAAAAATACACTAGTGTATTTTGTGATTTGACGTTACGAATGCGAATCGGCGGCCTGGCCTCCCACAAGCGGGTCTCACCAGGCTGATTGAGAAGGCGCACACTTTCGTAGCGGAGAGTTACAGATGCATTAAGTGCCAAGAACATTCAAGTGTTAAAGAAATCAATCGTGAACTGCGAGGATCTTTGGAAAACGCTTGGAGAAGATTGAGGATACTACTACCTTGTCTTCACGTTCATTACCGGCCGACTACATGGAAAACTTCCACTACAACTACTTCTGAACTATCGACTATCAGAACTTAACTACAACTACTGCTGCATTTTAACTAATACTACTGCTAACTGAACTAATAACTACTTAACTACAACTAAAAATGGAGGAACTTTCTGAACAAGTAAGTTGCTTTCACAGTATTAAAACTTTATGCTCTAACTATACAAAAAAGACAGTACTTCTAGAAAAACTGTCGAATACTTAAACAAACGTCTTGAAACCCTTGAAGAATCCTGGGTTTCTTTCCACGAGAGGCATGAAGTTCTTGTTAGAAAAATTGACGAGAAAAGTCAGCATAACTACTTCACGAGCAACATGTATGGGAGAACTAAAGAACTTTACGAAGCTACCAAGGCAAACATGAGGGAATGACTAATTTCTTATCAAAAACAAGAACAAGAAAAAACGCTGATCTTAGAGATTCGCAACTATATCGATGTACATAGCCGTACAGGTGTGTTGTGGAAAACCAAAATCACGAGACACGTAGAATTTATAAGTCTCGTTTAAAATGGTGTCAAAATCTTGTGACTTTTTACGCGTACACGAAATTGTATACATGAAACAATTCTGTTACCTCTTGGCGACTTATGGTCTCCTAGTATATTTTCTCTCAAATCCGACAGAAATTGAATTTTTTTTTTCATAGGGGGGGGCGTTTACTTTATTCCCGACTTTTTACGCGTACACGAAATTGTATACATGAAACAATTCTGTTACCTCTTGGCGACTTATTGTCTCCTAGTATATTTTCTCTCAAATCCGACAGAAATTGCAATTTATTTTTTTTCATAGGGGGGGGCGTTTACTTTACTCTCGACTTTTTACGCGTACACGAAATTGCATACATGAAAAAATTCTGTTACCTCTTGGCGACTTATGGTCTCCTAGTATATTTTCTCTCTAAAATCCGACAGAAATTGCAATTTATTTTTTTCCATAGGGGGGGGCGTTTACTTTATTCCCGACTTTTTACGCGTACACGAAATTGTATACATGAAACAATTCTGTTACCTCTTGGCGACTTATGGTCTCCTAGTATATTTTCTCTCAAATCCGACAGAAATTGCAATTAATTTTTTTTCATAGGGGGGCGTTTACTTTATTCCCGACTTTTTACGCGTACACGAAATTGTATACATGAAACAATTCTGTTACCTCTTGGCGACTTATGGTCTCCTAGTATATTTTCTCTCAAATCCGACAGAAATTGCAATTTTTTTTTTCATAGGCGTTTACTTTATTATATATATATACTAGAGGTTGCGTTGTGCGCGAGCTGCTCGCAGCTCGCGTGTTTTTCTTTTAGTCGAAGAATTAATTAAAGAGGATATCGAGCTGTTAAAAGCCATCAAAGAGGATATCCATGTGTAAGAAGCAGTCAAAGACGATATCGAAATGGAAGAAGCAATCAAATCAAAGAGGATTTCCAAGTGGAAGCAGCAATCAAAGATGATATCAAAGTGGAAGAAGCAATCAAAGAGGATATTGAAGTGAAAGAAGCAATCAAATAGGATATCGAAGTAGCAGAAACAATCAAAGAGGAAATTAAAGTTGAGGAAGAAATCAAAGAGGATACCAAGGTGGTAGAAGCATTCTAAGAGGATGACGAAGTAAAAAAAGCAATCAAAGACGATATCGAAGTGGAAGAAGCAATCCAATGGATATTGAAGATGAAGAAGGAATAAAAGAGGATATCGAAGCGGAACAAGCAATCGTAGAGGATATCAAAGTTAAAGAAGCAATCGAAGAGGATACCAATGTGGAAGAAGCAATCAAAGAGGATATCGAAGTGGAACAAGCAATCAAAGAGAAAAAAATTGGATGTTCCAAAATGATCATGATAATGGTTGTATAAAAAAAATTGAACGTTGCAAAAAAGATCATGATGAACGTTGCATAAAAAAAAATCTGGACGTTCCAAAATGATCATGATTGACGTTGCATAATATAAATGTATGTTGCAAAATAATAATGATCAAAAATTTGTACTAATATTTTTTCAAAGTTTGCTAGTGCTATCTCTTCCCGTTTAGAAGATACGAGCGATTAAAGTTTTGTAAGAAAAATCATAAATTTGTTGATTGGATATCGAAGTGGAAGAAACTATCAAAGAGAATGTTGAAGTGGAAGAAGCAATCAAATAGGATATCGAAGTGGCAGAAACAATCAAAGCGGAAATTGAAGTTGAGTAAGCAATCAAAGAGGATACCAAGGTGGTAGAAGCATTCAAAGAAGATGACGAAGTGAAAAAGCAATCAAAGACGATATCGAAATGGAAGAAGCAGTCAAAGACGATATCGAAGTGGGAGAAGCAATCAAAGAGGATATCGAAGTTAAAGAAGCAGTCAAAGATGATGTCGAAGTGGAAAAAACATTCAAAGAAGATGACGAAGTGAGAGAAGCATTCAAAAAGGATGTCAAGGATGACAATAAAAAAACAGTTCCACCAAAAATTTATACCAATATTTTGTACAAGTTTGCTAGGGCTATCTCTTCCCGTTTAGAAGATACGAGCGATTGAAGTTTTGTATGAAAGACCACAATTTTGTAGAGAGCATAATGAAGTAACTGAAGCAATTAAAGAGGATATGAAAGTAGAAGAAGCATTTAAAAGGGATAACGAAGTGGAACATGCAAAAATAGAAGATGTCGAGGCGGAAGAAACAATCAAAGAGGATATCGAAGTGGAAGAAGCAATAAAAGAGGGTATCGAAGTGGAAAAAGCAATCAAAGAGGGTATCGAAGTGGAAGAAGCCATCACAGAGGATATCGAAGTGAAAATGCTATCAAAGACGATATCGAAGATGAAGACGCAATCAAAGAGAATAATGCAGTGCAAGAAGCAATCAAAAGGAAATCGAAGATGATATCGAAGTGGAAGGAGTAAACAAAGAGGATATTGAAGTGGGAGAAGCAATCAAATAGGATATCGAAGTAGCAAAAACAATCAAAGAGGAAATTGAAGTTGACTAAGGAATCAAAGAGGATACCGAGTTGGTAGAAGTATTCAAAGAGGATGACGAAGTGAAAAAAGCAATCAAAGACGATATCGAAGTGAAAGAAATAGTCAAAGACGATATCAAAATGGAACAAGCAATCAAAGCGGATATCGAAGTGGAAGAAGCAATCAAAGAGGATGTCAAAGTGGAAAAAGCCATCACAGGATATCGAAGTAAAAATGCAATCAAAAACGATATCGAATATGAAGACGCAATCAAAGAAAATATTGCAGTGCAAGAAGCAATCAAACGGAAATTAAAGAGGAAGGAGCCCTTACAGAGGATACCGAAGTAAAAATGCCATCAAAGAGGATATCAAAGATGAAGAAGCAATCCAATGGATATTGAAGATGAAGAAGGAATAAAAGAGGATATCGAAGTGGAACAAGCAATCGTAGAGGATATCAAAGTTAAAGAAGCAATCAAATAGGATATCAATGTGGAAGAAGCAATCAAAGAGGATATCGAAGTGGAACAAGCAATCAAAGAGAAAAAAATTGGATGTTCCAAAAAGATCATGATAATAGTTGTATAAAAAAAATTTAACGTTGCAAAAAAGATCATGATGAACGTTGCATAAAAAAAATCTGGCCGTTCCAAAATGATCAGGATTGACGTTGCATAATATAAATGTATGTTGTAAAATGATAATGATCAAAAATTTGTACTAATATTTTGTCAAAGTTTGCTAGTGCTATCTCTTCCCGTTTAGAAGATACGAGCGATTAAAGTTTTGTAAGAAAAATCATAAATTTGTTGATTGGATATCGAAGTGGAAGAAACTATCAAAGAGAATGTTGAAGTGGAAGAAGCAATCAAATAGGATATCGAAGTGGCAGAAACAATCAAAGAGGAAATTGAAGTTGAGTAAGCAATTAAAGAGGATACCGAGGCGGTAGAAGCATTCAAAGAAGATGACGAAGTGAAAAAGCAATCAAAGACGATATCGAAATGGAAGAAGCAGTCAAAGACGATATCGAAGTGGGAGAAGCAATCAAAGAGGATATCGAAGTTAAAGAAGCAGTCAAAGATGATGTCGAAGTGGAAAAAACATTCAAAGAAGATGACGAAGTGAGAGAAGCATTCAAAAAGGATGTCAAGGATGACAATAAAAAAACAGTTCCACCAAAAATTTATACCAATATTTTGTACAAGTTTGCTAGGGCTATCTCTTCCCGTTTAGAAGATACGAGCGATTGAAGTTTTGTATGAAAGACCACAATTTTGTAGAGAGCATAATGAAGTAACTGAAGCAATTAAAGAGGATATGAAAGTAGAAGAAGCATTTAAAAGGGATAACGAAGTGGAACATGCAAAAATAGAAGATGTCGAGGCGGAAGAAACAATCAAAGAGGATATCGAAGTGGAAGAAGCAATCAAAGAGGGTATCGAAGTGGAAGAAGCCATCACAGAGGATATCGAAGTGAAAATGCTATCAAAGACGATATCGAAGATGAAGACGCAATCAAAGAGAATAATGCAGTGCAAGAAGCAATCAAAAGGAAATCGAAGATGATATCGAAGTGGAAGGAGTAAACAAAGAGGATATTGAAGTGGGAGAAGCAATCAAATAGGATATCGAAGTAGCAAAAACAATCAAAGAGGAAATTGAAGTTGACTAAGGAATCAAAGAGGATACCGAGTTGGTAGAAGTATTCAAAGAGGATGACGAAGTGAAAAAAGCAATCAAAGTCGATATCGAAGTGAAAGAAATAGACAAAGACGATATCAAAATGGAACAAGCAATCAAAGCGGATATCGAAGTGGAAGAAGCAATCAAAGAGGATATCAAAGTGGAAGAAGCCATCACAGGATATCGAAGTAAAAATGCAATCAAAAACGATATCGAATATGAAGACGCAATCAAAGAAAATATTGCAGTGCAAGAAGCAATCAAACGGAAATCAAAGAGGAAGGAGCCCTTACAGAGGATACCGAAGTGAAAATGCCATCAAAGAGGATATCAAAGATGAAGAAGCAATCCAATGGATATTGAAGATGAAGAAGGAATAAAAGAGGATATCGAAGTGGAACAAGCAATCGTAGAGGATATCAAAGTTAAAGAAGCAATCAAATAGGATATCAATGTGGAAGAAGCAATCAAAGAGGATATCGAAGTGGAACAAGCAATCAAAGAGAAAAAAATTGGATGTTCCAAAATGATCATGATAATAGTTGTATAAAAAAAATTGAACGTTGCAAAAAAGATCATGATGAACGTTGCATAAAAAAAATCTGGCCGTTCCAAAATGATCAGGATTGACGTTGCATAATATAAATGTATGTTGTAAAATGATAATGATCAAAAATTTGTACTAATATTTTGTCAAAGTTTGCTAGTGCTATCTCTTCCCGTTTAGAAGATACGAGCGATTAAAGTTTTGTAAGAAAAATCATAAATTTGTTGATTGGATATCGAAGTGGAAGAAACTATCAAAGAGAATGTTGAAGTGGAAGAAGCAATCAAATAGGATATCGAAGTGGCAGAAACAATCAAAGAGGAAATTGAAGTTGAGTAAGCAATCAAAGAGGATACCAAGGTGGTAGAAGCATTCAAAGAAGATGACGAAGTGAAAAAGCAATCAAAGACGATATCGAAATGGAAGAAGCAGTCAAAGACGATATCGAAGTGGGAGAAGCAATCAAAGAGGATATCGAAGTTAAAGAAGCAGTCAAAGATGATGTCGAAGTGGAAAAAACATTCAAAGAAGATGACGAAGTGAGAGAAGCATTCAAAAAGGATGTCAAGGATGACAATAAAAAAACAGTTCCACCAAAAATTTATACCAATATTTTCTACAAGTTTGCTAGGGCTATCTCTTCCCGTTTAGAAGATATGAGCGATTGAAGTTTTGTATGAAACACCACAATTTTGTAGAGCGCATAATGAAGTAACTGAAGCAATTAAAGAGGATATGAAGTAGAAGAAGCATTTTAAAAGGATAACGAAGTGGAACATGCAAAAATAGAAGATGTGGAGGCGGAAGAAACAATAAAAGAGGATGACGAAGTGTAACAAGCAATCAAAGAGAATATTCGAATAGTGGATGTCGCATAATAAAAAAAAAATTGACGTTCCAAAATGATCATAGTGGATGAGGCATAAATAAAAAAAATTGATGTTCCAAAATGATCACAGTGGATGTTGCATAATAAAAAAAAAATTGACGTTCCAAAAGTGATCATTGTGGATGAGGCATAATTTAAAAAAAAATTGACGTTCCAAAATGATCATTGCGGATGAGGCATAATTAAAAAAAATTGATGTTCCAAAATTATCACAGTGGATGTTGCATAATAAAAAAAAAGAAATTGACGTTCCAAAATTATCATTGTGGATGAGGCATAATTTAAAAAAAATGATTTTCCAAAATGATCACAAAGGATTTTGCATAATAAAAAAAAATGACGTTCCAAAAGTGATCATTGTGGATGAGGCATAATTAAAAAAAATTGATGTTCCAAAATGATCACAGTGGATTTTGCATAATAAAAAAAAAAAATTTACGTTCCAAAATGATCATTGTGGATGAGGCATAATTAAAAAAAAATTGATTTTCCAAAATGATCACAAAGGATTTTGCATAAAAAAAAAATGGACGTTCCAAAATGATCATTGTGGATGAGGCATAATTAAAAAAAAATTGATTTTCCAAAATGATCACAAAGGATTTTGCATAATAAAAAAAAATTGACGTTCCAAAAGTGATCATTGTGGATGAGGCATAATTAAAAAAAATTGATGTTCCAAAATGATCACAGTGGATTTTGCATAATAAAAAAAAAAAAATTGACGTTCCAAAATGATCATTGTGGATGAGGCATAATTTAAAAAAAATTGATTTTCCAAAATGATCACAAAGTATTTTGCATAATAAAAAAAAAAAATTGACGTTCCAAAGTGATCATTGTGGATGAGGCATAATTTAAAAACAATTGATTTTCCAAAATGATCACAAAGTATTTTACATAATAAAAAAAAAAAAAAATTGACGTTCCAAAGTGATCATTGTGGATGAGGCATAATTAAAAAAAATGATGTACCAAAATATCACAGTGGATGTTGCATAATAAAAAAAAAAAAATGACGTTTCAAAGTGATCATTGTGGATGAGGCATAATTGAAAAAAAAATGATGTTACAAAATGATCACAGTGGATGATGCATAATAAAAAAAAAAAATAATTGACGTTCCAAAGTGATCATTGTGGATGAGGCATAATTAAAAAAATGATGTACCAAAATGATCACAGTGGATGTTGCATAATAAAAAAAAAAATGACGTTTCAAAGTGATCATTGTGGATGAGGCATAATTAAAAAAATGTGGATGTTCCAAAATAAACATGATGAACGTTGCATACTAAAAAAAAAAAAAAAAATTGGATGTTCCAAAATGATGATGATGACCTTTGCAAAAACTATGAAAGTTATCTCATGTCCCTCCACCACCATTATATAGAATCAAGCAAATTTACAGTAATTTTATAGTACACACAAGCCGTGGGCTCCCTACAAAAACAGTATGAAAATTACGGCAAACGAAATATACGGTTTACGGTATTCATACAGAAATATTTTGTATGGGACAATTTTTTTTTTGTATGAAAGACCATTTTTTTTTCATGGAACCGGATATAAAAAAATGTCCTCTGCAACATTAGTTTTTGCGCCAACGCTGTAAGACCTATACTTTCCGAGATACGAGGTGGATGGGAGCGAATGGGGGACAAAAGGGGTACTTTAGGATTTATTCCCAACTCATCGGAACTCCCTCTATACGATCCCACCAAACATTTTCACCCTACGAGGTGGCATCTGGGAGAACAAACATGTCAATGAGTCAGTCAGTGAGTGGTAATCGAGCTTTATATAATATAATATATATAAGCTTATATACCTACTCTTGTTTTAGTTACTAGCTATAATTTATTAGAATAAATACTTATGTGTCTGAACCGGTTGATCTACACTGAACTAAGGTTAGCTGGAATAAAATGCTAATTAGTTTGCCTATGTATTGTGTGTGCGGAATTTCTCTGATTTAAGTATTTACACGATGGTTTTCTGTAATTGTCTAGTTATTTCTTCAATAACTACTTGTTAATTCAGTGCTTAAAGCTGACAGTCCCGAGAACTCTATCTGTGGCGGCGGCAGCAGCAGATGTTTCTGCCAAGGCAAAGCTGAAAACCAACGTAGCTGAGCCCTCGACCTATTTACCACCACCCTCTACCTTAGTGCTACCTACGATAATGTTTCTTAGAATTAGGCCTACTGTTAAACTTACCTAGCTTTATTTAGTACTTATTGTACCTACCAACTTCTATTAGCATAATAGGTGTGTTTGTAGTAAATAAATGCCATTTATTTATTTATTCATAATAATGCGTTTAGGGTGCTGATGGAGCTGCCTAGATTATGTAGCGCTTCGGGGATGTTGGCAGCTGCGCGAGTTGACACAGTCACGCGAATGCGGTGTACACAAAGAAATTATAATCTGCGAAGGGTTCGAGCTAGCTCCAGCGGCATCCTTTGCGTGTTTGTAAGTAGGTTTGATTGCCAGTATATGAATCATTGCTGCATGGTACATATAGGTAGTGGCAAACAAAAATACCTAGATTATTTGTAGTTTTTAGTTATATCTACTAACATTAGTTTATTTAAGGAATTTTATACCAACACAATTATACCTATGATCCTAATAATATGTTGATTAAAGTAAATGATAAATTAATAAATCAATATAATTCAATAATGATTATTATTAGCCCACTGTGTCCCACTGCTGGGCAAAGGCCTCCCCCCACTCTTTCCAGACACTTCTTTCAGGCGCTAAGATGGTCCAGTCTGCTCGGAAATTAGTGAGCTCGTCCCTCCATCTCTTCTTTGGTCTGCCACGACGTCTTCGGGCTGTATCGGGGTTCCACTCGGTGGTAAGCTTAGCCCACTGATCACCCGACATAAGGCATAAATGACCAGCTCAGTCCCACTTGAGTTTGGCGGCTTTCGCAGCTATGTCTACGATTTGTGTTCGAGAGCGCAGCTCGGTGTTGAGTATGCGGTCAACACGCTTATATCCGAGAATGCTGCGCTCCATTGCACGTTGGCAAACCTTGAGTTTATACTTTTGGATGTTGGTCAAAGACCAGGTCTGCGCACCATAAGTTAGAACGGGGAAGATGCATACGTCCATCAACTTTCGCTTGAGCGAAAGAGGAAGGTTACCCTTCATCAAATCTCCCATGGACCAATAGCTCCTGCAGACATTCTCGATTCGCCGAGCGATTTCCTTATCCTGCCTGGAGTCGAAGGAGACTATTTGGCCCAGGTAGACATACTCTTGGACGTACATATGCTAGCTGTTCTCCATCCACCGTTACTGTGGTCTCAACGCTGTTAGTCATAACCTTGGTCTTTGTCCCATTCATCACTAATCCAATCTCAAGGCGTGCAATGCTAAGGTCTTGTAGCATCGTTTGTAACCTCCGAAGCCGAAGAAGAAAAAAGGAAATGTCGTCAGCAAAGCAAAGATTTGTTAACCTCACTCCGCCGACTTCAATCCCCTTCCCTTCCCAGCCCGCCAGCTTTCTGAACACCTCCTCGAGGGTACTTGTGAACAGTTTTGGGGAAAGGGGTCTCCTTGCTTTACTCCTTTTGTAATTCTAAATGAGGGTCCTGATGAATTTACTTTTATTGCAGCTGTACTATTAAGGTAAATTTGGCGAATGAGGTTAATGTAAGTTGGGTCAATGTTTTGATTTATTAAAGCATCAAACGTTGCAGCGTAAACAATACTATCGAACGCCTTTGTATAATCTCGTAAGTCTCCCTTCTTGTGCAATAGTATTATGTTTGAGTGGCAGAAGTAATCAGGAAATTTAACAGTTTCTAGTAAAGTGTTGAAAAAATTCGTTAGGTGAGTTAAGAGAACATGTTCGCCTATTTTGAGAGATTCGGTAGATATACCATCCTCGCCAGGTGACCGATTGTACTTCATTTGTGATAGTACTGTCGAAACACCGACCCTTTCCTGGAACAATTGAGATCGTTCTCGAACAATCGAAATATGCGCGATATAAATAGGCCGGAGAGATGGCCGGGGAGTCAGTCTGGATTAAGCTATACGTGCGATCATTTCGGTGACTTTAAGTGATGCAACAGTGGTGTGAATTAGTGTGTTGTGATTACGTGTGACTAAGTTCGTGTATTCATCGTTTAGTGCTGAATAAAAGTGTTATTTTGGTTAGATCGATTCCCATTATTTTATCCCGAACCCTCAGCTCGTAACAATTTGGTGTCAGAAGTGAGATAAAATAATACCGGTTCTACCAAAGGATAACGTGGACGGTGTCAGGACGAGAGGTCAACGACAACAGGAAATGGATGAAAGGCGGTTTGGGGAGTCTCCGGTTCAAGAAGCTCGGCAGAGTCGTCAGCCGATGGAGATGGAATCAGCCGCCACTGAACCATTTGGAGCTTCATCATCATCATCCGTGGGTCAAGCTCCTGTGACAGGCGATCTTGCTGCTATTATGGCCATGCTTTCTCGTCAAGAAGAGCAGACTCGGTTGCAAGAAGAGAAGCGTCGTCAACAGGAAGAGCAGGCTCAGTTGCAGGAGGAACAACGCCGTCAGCGTAAAGAAGAGCAGCGACGTCAACAAGAAGAGCAGCGTCGTCAACAAGAAGAGCAGACTCGGTTGCAAGAAGTAACAGCGACGTGAACAGGATCAATGACGTCACATACCGAATTCAGAAGGGAACGCGAGGTGCGCCTAAAATTGTTCATGTTGATCGGCTGGTGCGATATTACGGGGCTAACAATGCTCGGGACGAGCATGTTTTAGGAGGGGGCAGTGTTACGCCGAGGCTGTTAAACAATGGGTAATAATCGAAGTTTCTCGAGCGCTTTTGTCTGTCTTATTGTTTGCGGTTTCGCAGAAAGGGAAGTGGCCATTATGTCGAAACACCGACCCTTTCCTGGAACAATTGAGATCGTTCTCGAACAATCAAAATATGCGCGATATAAATAGGCTGGAGAGATGGCCGGGGAGTCAGTCTGGATTAAGCTATACGTGCGATCATTTCGGTGACTTTAAGTGATGCAACAGTGGTGTGAATTAGTGTGTTGTGATTACGTGTGACCAAGTTCGTGTATTCATCGTTTAGTGTTGAATAAAAGTGTTATTTTGGTTAGATCGATTCCCATTATTTTATCCCGAACCCTCAGCTCGTAACAGTACTTTGTGTACCTCTAGGCCCGTAATCGGTGGGATGGTGTCAGAGCATGAGTAAGGTATATCAATATAAGGTTGTTGTTGTGGGTCTGAATAGAGACATTTATAAAAGTTTGTACAAATATTAAGGATTTTTTCTGTGTTCCGATGCTTTTTTCCGGTTTGATCTCTCAAAATTGTCACCCACGATTTACCTACAGAAGTTCCCTGTTTAGCAATTTTTAATGATTGATTTCTTTCTAAAGTTATTCGAAATTATTTTGTGTTATAATTTCGAACATCTCGCCTGATACTTCGCTTTACTTGCTTATCTACATATAACTCTATATTCTGCACTGTTTATATTAGTATTAAGTCTATCCTCTATTAACTTAATTGTAGTCTATGTTAGCTTTTTGTGTTTATCTTTGGGTTCTTTTATAGCTCTACTTGCTTTCCTAATGCTATGTTCTATCCTATTATATTTTATTCCTATTACCTTCCAATTATCCTATTCCTATTATACATATATATATTATCCTATTATATTCAATAATAATAATTTAAATTTTATTTTATTTTTATGTAATAATTTTTGTTGATGTATTTTATTTTGTGTTAGTTGATAAGTAGTTATGGATTTTAAAATGAAATAAATGAGTTAATAATAATAATAAAAAAACAGTGAAACTCAAGACAGTTTCTAGATATGCGCCGAACGTCCTAACTCAATAAAAAATACCAGGACTACAAATACTTGCGAAGAGCTGCAAATTTTGGTAAATTTTGGTAAAAACTATAGGCCGTAATAACCTGACTTTGTGTGAGTGTGGGCGGTGTCCAATTATCTACGACAGGCCCGTCGCGTCGTATCCTACGAATAAGGCAACAGACGCCATTGGCACCTTTTATTTTTATTGCATTTTTGGAATCCTCACTATCATTTACAATCTGAACAGTTCGAAAAAAGTCAAAAATAAATTTAAGTCAATAAAATTATTTAAAAAATAAAACTATTTTATCTACCGAATCTCTCAAAATAGGCGAACATGTTCTCATGATGAATCGATCAAAGATTCAAATTATGACCAATAGCACGAAACGTAGGGTGGTGGTAGACGGGCAAGAAATACACTATGTCAATGAGTACTACATCTACTTGGGCCAGTTAGCTTCCTTCGAAAACAGGCAGGACAAAGAAATCGATCGTCGTGTCGACAATGCCTGGAAGAGCTACTGGTCCATGAAGACATTCATGAAAGGCGATTTCCATTATCATTAAAACGTCAACTCATCGACATGTGTATTCTGCTTGTCCTAACTTACGATGCCCAGTCTTGGTCACTGACTAATCTAAAAGTCCAGGCTCGGGTTTTGCCAAAGAGCAATGGAGCGCAGCATTTTGGGTGTCAAGAGAATAGACAGGATTCGGAACACCTCGCTGCGCTCAAGGACCTGCATCGCTGACGTCGGTATAAAGGCTGCCAAGTTGAAGTGGGATTGGGCGGGTCATGTCTCCCGCATGCCAGTAAATAGGTGGGCTAAGGTCGTAACTGGATGGAGCCCTGTAGATGGAAAGCGACACCGTGGAAGGCCTAAGAAGCGGTGGCGCGATGATTTGGACGCCTTTTATAGGGACTGGCGGGATTTGGTACAAGATCGAGATAATTCACAATACACCCCAATTAATGCACAATACACCCCAATGCGGGACGTCAGTGCAGATCTTTTATTCCCCCCACCCTAGAATAAGAAGATCGAGATAAGTGGAGAGATGTGGGGGAGGCCTTTGCCCAGCATTTGGACAGTATAGGCTAGATAAAAAAAAATATACTAGTTTTAAAATTTGGTCACAATTACATTGCTGAGTTTTGCCCGGTGAATACGGTTCCAAACGCTCTGGTAGCAGTGTTCGCGCGAAATCGAGGGCGTGGGGCGGAGCGCGGGTAATAAACGCAAGGGGCGCTTTATTCGTCCAACTCCAAGATTATCGTTGACTGCGGGACATGCGTGTGCTGCGTACCTATCGTGAATTCGTAAATACACAATGAAGCGAGCTCATAAATTATAATCTATGGTTAAGAAAGAAGAACATAAAAGACAGAAAGTAAGATGTAAGTAGGTACACTCGACAAGGGCCAAGCCTGTCCAGTTTGTAAATATTTTCTTTTGCATGTTTTGAATGAAGCTAGCCAAGCCCTTTTTTGGTTTGACCAATGAGGGAGATAAGTCCCGTTCCTTGGGTTAGTCCTTTGTCTTTAAAAAATAATTTATTACCCAACGTAGTTAGAGACTCTTTGCAATTTTGCTCTTCATTGTTGTTAAAGTTTATTATAAGGTGTTGGGATTATGTTGGGTTAAATATTACGTCACAGCTGAGGCGTAAAATTAAATGTGTTTGACCCTGCCACGGCCGCAGTACTCTTGATGAATTAATATTTTTAAATTTTCCCTCACTAACACACCATCCACGTTGAAAATCACTGTCATAATTTATATGATAGCTGGTCGAATGTCGTAACAAAACTGACAAATTCACCCCATTTCAGCATTTAAAAAATACATTTCTAGAAACCCAATAAGTGTTCAAATGATCACCTACTTGCGCTGTCTAAGGGTTTTAACAATAATAACCAAACAACCTTTAAGGATTTTCGACCCGATTAAAGAACTGGTCAAGTGCGAGTTATACTTGCGCACTGTGGTTACGTACCATCCTAACAATTGTGCTAATACATGCAGGTTTATATGTCAACTGGCTTCTTGTCTTCTAACCGTTACTGAGATAGATAGAACTGTGTGACACACAGATAATGTAGGCTTAGTAACATAGTAACATAGTCCCCATAGTGTGCGTCCACACTGCGAGCCTAGCGCGGTTGCGACGACGGGCGCGAAGTATTAAACATATGAAAAGCGCCTTTGCGTCCATACTGTAGTGACTAAGGCGGAAGCCTAGTGCGACGGGACCGAGCGAGACAGAGCGCATAGTTTTCAAACGTTCCTGTCCGCGCGTTCTGTTCTTTCGCCCCCGCTCGCCGCACTAGCATTAGGCCCTAGTCGCCGCGCATTCAGTGTGGACGCAGCCTTAGAGCCCTTCGGATACGGAACCCTAAAGAAATCAGTGAGCTGATTTTTAGTTTATCTTTGAATATTTCTTCTCAGCTCATTGATTTCTTTGACTAAAAAACTATTTTGAAACAAACTTAGACTGACTTGGTTGTTGCGAAAAGTTTTGTTTCGAAAGGTGTTTTATGATCTCATAGTATTTTTTGACACATCTGTTTTTATTGTGTTCCCAACTAAATTTTTTTTGTGGACTGCCTGCTTACTCGTAATTCCAGATGCTGTTCCAATATTTTTGTAACAAAGCCAAAGAGCGCCTTGACTTTCTTCAGTTTCTTCAAAATACGGGTAATTGGTGAACAAAGGAAGTAAAAAAACCCCGCCCTCTTTTCTATTAGCTCTTGGTCACTGCAAGCAAAATCCACCCTTAAGGTGGCTAGGCATGGCCTTTGTTGAGTGTACCTTCTTATCTCAATTTTCATGTTAGGTACCTACCTATGTATATTTGTAGGTATGTACGTCTACATATATTATTAACTAGGTGACCCGCCCTGGCTTCGTGCGGGTTTTAATATAGGTACCTACCTATATAAAAACCTTCCCCTTGAATCACTCTATCCATTGATGAAAATCGCATTAGAATCCGTTACGTAGTGAGTACCTATAAAAGATCTAAGCGTACCTACAGACAGATAGACAGCGGGAAGCGACATTGTTTTCCATGTAATATATATTAAGTAAGGAAATGCTTATTACCTACGAAGTATGTGATTACCTATTATTTTTCCATGTTAGAAGATAGTGTATTACAGGTACAAGATGTTAGGTAGGTGCAGCTGTCGTTGAGCTGAATTTAATTTATTTTTATTTGTTTTAGGTATAGCTAGTTTTAACGTGGAGCAGAATCGTAAACTGTTGTGTCGTGCGTAAAACTTCGGGAGGGTACCTACAATAGTCACAAGCCTCGTGTCGCGAGCGCCGCGCCGTTTCTGGGGAAAACTCGTTTGTTTTGGCTGTTACTACTCGACTATGGACATTGAACATGTTTGTTTGGTCATAGCATTATATACTCGTATACTATATATGTTTATGGGTCATAGTTTTTCGTCATGTTGTTACTTTGTTGTCATGTTGTCGCATGGCGCGTTGTTGTGACTAGGTTTTGATTAAAATCAAAAACGACACGACCTTTACTTTTTTACCTATCTATTATGTGATCGAACGTTTGACTGACTTGAACTTCGTATCGTATATCAAAGTATATTAAACTGAAGAACATTTTTCTTTCGGTCAAAGTTGACAAATAATAAAAAAAAATACGTTGAAACATGAAGATTCGTAAATATAAAAGGCGCTTAATGGGTTTCGCACACAGGCGCTACCGGGGGTCGTGGAACCATCCGCGAATATTTTAAAAAGATTTTTTAAACTAGTAGGCTTGCAATTTTTTTTGACTGTTCATAAAGGCCACATCATCTTTTAAGATTTTTTGAATATCTATACCCATGTATTGAGCGAAAACATTTATAATGTGTTACTCGAGTGGATATCTAACGGGTATCTAATTTAGTAAGTTATGAATCGAGACTAACAAAGGTATCTTTTTAATATGCCAGTAGGTATCTGTTTCTACAAAAACTCATTAGCTCAACTAATAAGATAAGATATAAAATAAGATAAGATTATAAGATTTATGTATGCCTGGAAGGATTTAGTTTTAAGCCAATATTTACCAGCCATAAAACGTCGACGCAAATATAAAGGCGGTAGGCTTATCTCACTTTCCATCGCGTGAATCGTTTTACTAAAACTACCTACAACTCGCATCGCTTGGTCTTGAATCTTATCTAATTTAGTTAAATGTGTTTTTGCGCTATTGTCATAGAAAAAGCTTGCGTTATCAATACGGCTCTTAATTAAAGGTAAGTATGTAAAGTTTCCTTGGGTGCTTCCGGTGAACACCCCAATTGAATCCGGCCAATTGTATGTACTTTTTCGGCGATCTCATTGATATTGTTACGAGCTGAGGGTTCGGGATAAAATAATGGGAATCGATCTAACCAAAATAACACTTTTATTCAACACTAAACGATGAATACACGAACTTGGTCACACGTATCACAACACAATAATTCACACCACTGTTGCAGCACTTAAAGTCACCGAAATGTTCACACGTATAGCTAAATCCAGACTGACTCGCGAGCAACTACTGTTCACGCGAGACCCTTCTCCACGTCAGTCCTCCAGGGCCTCGCTGAGACTCACTCACTGACTGACTGTCCGGCCATCTCTCCGGCCTATTTATATCGCACACATTTCGATTGTTCGAGAACGATGTCGATCCTTCCAGGAAAGGGTCGGTGTTTCGACAGAACGACCCATCCCCATTGTGCGCAATCGCAGACAATAACACAGCAAGACAAAAGCGCTCGAGAAACTTCGATTATTACTCATTGTTTAACAGCCTCGGCGTAACACGGCCCCCTCCTAAAACATGCTCGTCCCGAGCATTCTTAGCCCCATATCGTGGCAGCCGATCAACATGAACAATTTTAGGCGCACCTCGCGCTGAAGATGTAGCAACTAGAGGAGCCACATTGCCGTCTCCAGTACTTCAGGACACCCAGAGTCCCTTTCTCATCAGCGATCCCAATTCCAGCCTCCAAAACACGGCTCTCATGATTTCTATCTGTTCTTTCACTTCCTGGAATTCCTTTCCAGATGAACCGAACAATTCCCTCATCAGTCGAGCACGCTCTTATGGCCAACGTCGCTGATCTTCCTGTTGACGACGCTGCTCTTCTTTATCCTGACGTCGCTGTTCCTCTTGCAACCGAGTCTGCTCCACCTGTTCATGTCGCTGTTCCTTCTGCAACCGAGCCTGCTCTTCCTGCTGACGACGCTTCTCTTCTTAATGCTGACGGCGTTGTTCTTCCTGCAACTGAGCCGGCTCTTCCTGTTGACGACGCTTCTCTTCTTTATGCTGACGGCGTTCTTCCTCCTGCAACCAAGCCTGCTCTTCTTGCTGACGAGGCTGCTCTTCCTTATCCTGACGTCGCTGTTCCTCTTGCAACCGAGTCTGCTCCACCTGTTTATGTCGCTGTTCCTTCTGCAACCGAGCCTGCTCTTCCTGCTGACGACGCTTCTCTTCTTAATGCTGACGGCGTTGTTCCTCCTGCAACCGAGCCTGCTCTTCCTGTTGACGACGCTTCTCTTCTTAATGCTGACGGCGTTGTTCCTCCTGCAACCAAGCCTGCTCTTCCTGTTGACGCCGCTTCTCTTCTTAATGCTGACGGCGTTGTTCCTCCTGCAACTGAGCCTGCTCTTCTTGTTGACGACGCTGCTCTTCTTTATCCTGACGACGCTGTTCTTCTTGACGACAAAGCATTGCCATAATAGCAGCAAGATCGCCTGTCACAGGAGCTTGCCCCACGGATGATGATGATGGTGCTCCAAATGATTCGGCGGCGGCTGATTCTATCTCCATCGGCTGACGACTCTGCCAAGCTTCTTGAACCGGAGAATCTCCAAACCGCCTTTAATCCATTTCCTGTTGTCGTTGACCTCTCGTCCTGACACCGTCCACGTTATCCTTTGGCAGAACCGGCATTATTTTATCCCACTTCTGACACCAAATTGTTACGAGCTGAGGGTTCGGGATAAAATAATGAGAATCGATCTAACCAAAATAACACTTTTATTCAACACTAAACGATGAATACACGAACTTGGTCACACGTATCACAACACAATAATTCACGCCACTGTTGCAGCCCTTAAAGTCACCGAAATGTTCACACGTATAGCTAAATCCAGACTGACTCGCGAGCAACTACTGTTCACGCGAGACCCTTCTCCACGTCAGTCCTCCAGGACCTCGCTGAGACTCACTCACTGACTGACTGTCCGGCCATCTCTCCGGCCTATTTATATCGCAAACATTTCGATTGTTCGAGAACGATGTCGATCCTTCCAGGAAAGGGTCGGTGTTTCGACAGAACGACCCATCCCCATTGTGCGCAATCGCAGACAATAACACAGCAAGACAAAAGCGCTTGAGAAACTTCGATTATTACTCATTGTTTAACAGCCTCGGCGTAACAATATGTTTGCCCTACCTCAGCGACCGATCCAACCATATTCCAATATACTTAACGTTATACTACAACTTCCAATTTGTTGTTTTTAATTATTAAGTTTACCGAATGTTTTCTACAGCCTTTGTAAAAAATATCGAGATTTAAAGCATATTTTGTATTGACTGCTGCTTGGTGAATATTCTTAGAAGAAATGAACATAGCAAAATCGTCAGCGTACTGTGACAAAAACAAAAGGTTAGATAATGATTTGCAAATGTGGACAGTTGTAACGTTAAATAACAATGGGGATAATAAGGGATCGCCTTGGGTCAAGTCCCACCTAGCTGTTCTTGTGACATAATTATCGATTCCGTCAACCGTTAGGTACCTTTCCTTAAGAAAACTCCACAGATACTTACAACATTTGGCACCTTTTTTTTGTTTTCGTGGAGGAAATCTGCAAGCCAGATACCCGCTGCATGAGGGTACAACGGGCCACTTATCGTGAAGAGGATTGCCTCTTCACGATAAGTGGGCTCCGGGATCTCAGCAAGGACCCTCGCCGGAAAACCCACCCAAAGGGCCCATCCGTGTGGCCAGCTTGCGCCTGCCACCACCACCACCTCCCTCCATGGCGCCAATACAGAAGACCACACCATACTGCCGCCCACCAATGACTCGCGTGCAATGAGCAGCCAGAGCCCTCACTTCCTTTTCCACCACGAAGGTACTGGCTAATGAGACCCCACCCGGCGATGGTTAAGGGTGCTGTCGCTTCCATCCCTGCCATCATCCATCAACCGGGTAAGGTCCCACCACGTCCGGAAGACAGAGGAAGCCAAAGGAAATCTTACTGCTGTTTGTTCCCCCACTTGAAGATGCCGCTGCAAAAACAAATGCGGGAGCAAACAGACCTTCCCCGCCAACTTATCACCGAAGCAGAGGAGGGAGCTCCCTACCTCAGCGATCAGAAGGTAGACCCACCCGTTGTATGCAGAAGCACGCTCGAAAGTCCGCAGCCGGACACAACAGGGGGAACGCCCCCTCGCCCAATTGGGCCCCACGATCCGGTTCCTCCCCGCGCCATCTGCTAATCAGAGGGTCACGAGGAGAGTCGGCGCTCGGTCGTGCGGCTAGGCCAACAAGAAACCGAGCCCACCTTGACGTCAGCGAGGCGACGACCTCGCAATGAACTGGAATCCTGAGAGGAAGCTGACCCATACAGCCGACTCAAGGGAATCCAAGGACGTCGCCGCGCTAACCCATCTCGTTAGCGGTCTTTTTCCGCATCATTAACGTGGTGTGCCGCAATGATCCAGAAAGAGACTGCCCGCCTACTCACCATCTCATTCTCCAGAAGCATGACAAGCATACTCCTGGAGGATAAGAGGGCAACTCCTCTCCGCTCGCAACCAAAAGCACACCCGTGGGTGCACCCGAAAGGCGAGACACCTCGCACGCCCACAAAAGGGCCCATCCCGTTGGCTGTCTTTTCCGTATCATTGACAAGATTTAATCAATGATCCGAAAAGAGACCTCTCACCTACCTGCCATCTCGTCCTCCAGAAACATGCTGGAACATCATACTTCTGGAGGACAAGAGGGCAACGCGTCTCTGCTTGCAACCCCCATCTGCAAACAGAGGCACCTACATCGTCCGAAAAACGGGCCCCTCCCGCTCGTTACGGTATTTTTCCGTATCATTGACGTCTTGCACCGCAATGATCCAGAGAGAGACCGCCTTCCTTCTCGCCATCTCATTCTCCAGAAGGACAGAGTGCGTTTTCCTGGAGGATAAGAGGGCAACGCCTCTCTGCTTGCAACTTCCAGCCGCAAACAGAGGCACCTACATCGCCCGAAAAACGGGCCCCTCCTACTCGTAACGGTCCAAAATTTACCCTTATTTTCAACTTTTTTTCATTTTCCCTTTAAAATAAATATAAAAAGGAAAATAAAATAAAAGGAAATAAAAGGGAAAATAAAAAAAGGTCTTAACCTTGCTTTTAACCAAAATTGACAATTCTTGGTCAACCGGAAGTACCTATGGTAGTTCCCATTGACCTACAATCACTAAATTTGGCAAAAAGCAAGGCAATAAAAAAGTTGAAAATTAAAGGGTGGGTCCATATATACATAGTTGACGCCAATTAAGATAATCCTCTGAGTTGTATGGGCTCATACAAATTAGAGGACGATGGGTAGGTACGGAACCCTCAGCGCACGAGTTCCACTCGCACTTGATCGGTTTTTTTCGCTTTTCTTATTAATCTCTGAGCATCACGGCTTTTATCTTGTGAGTTTTTTTAGGTTAATAGGGATTGGGTTCTTTCTATATGCTGTCAAAGCTAAACGTCTTTCCGCCACAGCTTTAGACAATTTTGTGGACCAGTAAGGTTTTGGTGTAAATTTACAGCAGGGATTTTGACAAAATTTATAATACGGAATACTCTCGTCTGCAGCTCTTAAAATCTTAAAAACTTGTCATAATCTTCCTGGGGGTTAGAAGGCAGGGCGTACTCAGTAAAACTATCTTCAATAAGCTTGCCGAAAGCTTTCTAATCTGCTTTTTTCAAGTTCCTTCTTTTCAAACACTGAGATGTAGAACTAAATTAAGTTGATAATTTTACAATCAAATGATCACTACTTAATAATTCGTTAGTTACCTTCCAGTCAAATTTCTCATACATTGATGCAGATAATGATAGCCGACGTATATTGACAGCCCGCGTCATATGCATGTCAAGGCGGTACGAAGTTCGCCGGGTCAACTAGTTTATCATAATAATATTTTTTGGTTTTTTGGGAGACTCGCGAGATCTCAGTTCGGGGCGAACCACTAGTACCAACCGAACTATAGCTACTAAAAGGTGTTGATAGTTCGGTGCTTTTACCAACACCGGACTATTGACACCAAATAATATCAGTTGTTCTACAGACAGAACTACTGAGACTGCTCATTTGCACTCAGATCACCGTTTTTATTCTTAAAATGTCTTCTAGGAAATCTTAGGGTAACTAATTTTTTTTGTTGGCATCGCATAGTTTTGTACATTTGCCATAAGCTTGCATAACTTAATTAAGTTAGGTTAGGTATTGGTACCTATGTGGGAGAGCCCTTCAGGTGGTTCGATTCCTATACAAATAATCATTTGACATTCATTATATAACTGAACAGAAGAAAATGTCTAAACATAATGCATATCGAATTAGTTAAATAAAAAAAAATACATTTTTCATTCACAAAAGACGTAATGCTGTTCAGTTAGCTAGTGAATCACAAATAAGTGTGTGTATAGGAATCGAATCCCCCTTAGGTTTTGCGTAAGTAAAACAATCCACTGACCAAACATTTTGTTTATTTCATCACAAACTCATAAACTAAATCATAAACTATCTTAAATCAAACGAAAAATAATGTGTTATTTTAATAATATCAATTAAAATAGCCTTACTAAATAATACATGGATTTTTAATTTACATTATGGGTACTTAATTTACATTTAGTGTTAATTATCACGTGGTTTTGTTAACCTACCTAATCGCCTTTACTTCGAGAGAGGAGCCGATAGTTAGCCGCGGTAATCACAGCAGTTACATTTCGCTAACTAACCGTAACTCGTTCACGTGAACCTAAGTCATTCTATTCGCGATTTATCGCAACATACTGTAATCGCCTAGCTTAATCGCCTTTTACATTGTGAGATTCGTTTAATTTAATATCGTTTTTTAATTTATTGTCGAAGTACAAGACGGATGGGTAACGATCCACAAGTACGTATGACACTAAACTAAACTTACACTCGTTCCCATACTAATAACCGCTTGCTAAACATTGGTGCACCTTAACAAACTTTCAACGTAGACAGGTAACCAAAATCCTAAGTGCTACGTTAATAAGCAGTATAACCTATCTATTTGATCTACGTACCTTACAATTATTATAAATTCGAAAGTAACTCTGTCTCTCTGTTCCACTATCTGTCTGTTTGGTACGTTTTTACGATTAAACAGCTGAACCGATTGCGATGCAATTTGGTATATAGATAGACTATAACCTGGATTGAGACATAGGCTACTTTTTACAAACCACGCGTGCGAAGCTGCGGGCGGAAATTACTTATTTATATGTTTAAGAATTCGCTGTAGCTTAAATATTTCCAATAAAATATGTGTAGGCACTTATGACAATAATAATATTATAAATTCGTGATAGAAATATTTTCTACACAACATAAAGCTTCATAACTTTTAAAATTTCAATTTATTAATTAAATATTCAATAGAGCTAATTTAACCTACATTCAAAAGTATAGCTTAAAGCAGCAATATTGAAACATACAATAGCAGCATTTTTAAACTATTCTATTAAAACTTTAAAATAATTTCTGATTCTATAAAAATATTTGAATAAATAATGTTCTAGTACAATACCTAGAACAGGACGAAACAGGACGAAATATATTTTATTTATTAAATTACTGATGTGTTTTCATAATACTTAATAGCTGAACTTATAATTAAATATGATTAAAAAGAATACTATGAAAAAGGACAATGCTAGTACCAGCTGTTAACTGAATATTATGATCCTAACGACAATGAATCAATAAATTAAACAAAAAATGGAATGCAGAGCATAAATTCAACCAAAAATTTTGATGTATATTACGAATCACTTAAGTCATAAATAATGGAATGAATTAATAAATATCCTAGCAATGTCTTTTTACACCAACTGTATGCACTACGCAACTTTTAACTCTAAACTAAACAGAATTACGAGTCATAAATAAACTGACCAAGCAAGGTCTGTTTCAGATAAGGTTCGTATTAGAAGGTTCGTATTCTTTGTAAGAAACAAAGAAAATTTAAACAATGATTGGTTGACAAGAGAAAGAGAAGATGGAGTCAGCATTCTTGAATTGTAATACAGATTATATTGTTTTGTACTACAGACAGAACCATTTCTCAAAATTCAACATGTGTTCGTAAATTAAATCAGACTGAATTATGTAATAAATGAAAGACGTACATATAATAAGAGAAATAATTCTTATAGGTACAAATTATTTGCATGATTATAAAATACATAAACAACAGTTGACGGTCTATGGGTGATTCAACTGTTTCCTATTTATTTTATAGTCAAATAATAAATGTAACTTTAAGCATCCAGTTTTAGCCAAGACAATATACTAAATTATTCTGAATAAATAATAATAATATAAATATGGAAGACTCGACTCGTATATGGAAGACTGGACCACACACGCGCATGATAGAGTGGAGTGGAAGGAGGGAAGGGAGGCCTTTGCTCTGAAGTGGGACGGTACAGGCTCCAAATAATAATAATAATAATAATATAATTTATGTATATCGAAGGACAGGGATTTGGGGGAATCTTTGCCCAGCAGAGGGGACGAGGCTGGTTATTTAAAAAATAGAAGACGTTGTCAAAAGACGTACGCAATAAAATTGGTTATTATTTTGATTACGAAATCCTTAGAATAGAACGTATCGGGATGTCAAAATATAAGTTAACATATATTAGTTACGCAAATGCATTCGATTTCATCCGGCTGTACTCTGAAAATGAACGTTTTGCTTTCCATCCTTTATTAATGAAGCATGTAAATAAATTTTGTTTCATTACGTATAAGTATATTATTGAAATAACTTTCGAAAAGCAGACAGTCAATTACGATAAGTATATTTGTACTTTAAGTCTTTCAATCGCTTCGAATACAGAAGCAGACTCTTAAACTAAACTATTGGATACATAAATATATCAAATAATGTTGAAATTTATGAATATAGGTCGTGATTTTGTACGTACCAAATTATGGCTTTCGTGGTGTATTCTATTTGCCTAGAGAATCAGCTCAGGACGCCAAATATAAAAAACTTAGTTTTGATCTTTGAAGATGACAATAAGTTGGTGTAACTCGCTGGTCACCATCAGAAATGCAAAGTTGAATTATTTTCACGCCCAGAGTTACTCTGCCAGGGCTGTACGAAAACATTGTATTTTACAACAACGTTTACAGATGTGTGACAATGATTTCGTCATCGATCTCATCTTTCTCGTCATCTTCTTCCGGAGGTTGCTTGGCGGCTTCGGCGGCGATCACGGGGTCTTCAGCGATAGCCTTCATACGGCGGGCCTGGAAAACAAGAAACACATTGGTTATTTTCAAGTTAACCCACATATAATACGTTATTTTACAAAGTTGTATATTTTAATGTACCTATTGTTTAATTTAAAATGGCTATCTATTATATTTAAGCTAGCTTATATTGCACGGTGATGTGTTTGGTGAAATATGTGATACTTTAGAATTATATGTAATAACTTATATATCATATTTCTAGCACATAAATATATATTTTTTGTAATTTAGAATTATGTCATGGAAGCCTAGGCGAAGTTAGACTGTGCAAGTCTGCATAGGTACTGTCCTAAAAACCAACATTCCAACCCATAGGTACGGTACGCCTGTTTACCGGAAACTGGCTACTGGATAATTTTTAATATTTGTATAAATTAACAATTTTTTTTAAGTGGTGTAAGATAACCAGTGATATGATTATAACAAGCTAAACATTAAAATGATTTTATTTTGCGATTTTGTGGTGAAGTGGTGATCTTCAAGAAGTGGTCACCTTTAATAATATAGCAGCCTCCCCTCATTCCCATATTTAGTAAATGGACGGTTCTCGGCACCGGTCCAAGTAAACTACCAGGATACCATACCGCATGAAGTGGTCGAGTGCTACGCAGTCTTATCAACTGTTGTCTATTCTACGGCTGATTGAATGCAAGTATGTATTTTGACCCTTTCGGACATCAGTAACTACCCGTGAGGTACACTACCTTTTACTACCAAGCCAAAGCGTCATGGTGTGTGAATTGAAAAATGTGTTGATTTCAAAATTCAATTGATGACAATGTTGAAATCATCAGTACAAACTGGTGTATTATCTGTGGACCATCAATCAAACGCAACATAGTTATGTACGCACACTACAAAATACTAGAAGATCATAACGACCAAAGGTGTATGTCACACATTCATTTAAAAAGTATACACCTTTTCGCAAACTAACGTTCAATTGATAGTGCGTGTGATGTTATCATTTCAAGTCACAACAAAAATAACTAAGCAACAATGTATTTAACCATAGGTATAGGAGTGTTGCACCTAAATGCACTATACATTTTGTCGGCACTAGATTGTAGTTATGTGAATATCCCCTTGTTGGTATTCTGCATTTGTTTCCTAATAGCACCTAACTAAGTTGTGTAACTAACATTTTAGGCTCCGAAAAGTCGCTGACTGGGATAAGATTATCAACGATGTTAAATGGTAACCATCGCCGATAACAAAGTATTGCCTCGTATGTCATGCACCTTAGAAACGTGCCCTACGATGCACTGCCCTGCGTCGAACAATTTGAGACATACAGGCGTAAAGCTTCATGTACACAGCAATGACTGGTCTCACACCTGAGACCAGTTTCAGAAAAACTAATCCATATCTGAAAATCATAGGAATGTATAATAAATATAAAAACCCCAGACAAATTAACCCTTGATAAACTCTAGAGTAAGCCCCAGTCCACTCTACATACAATGTTGCTCTCATGTCTCCATCTAATAAAATCTAGCAACAATGTATACTATCAATAGGTTAGAGAACCAGGCGAGCAGAGCATCGTAGGAGGTAAATCAAACACATATGTATGAAGTGAGGTGGGGATCAATAAAATATGAATGCATATGAAAACCGATTTGCAAAGGCATATTACGTTTGTCCAAGATGTTAAGGTAATATTATTACAATAATAATTAATCTTTAGATCAGTCAACAAAAGAAAAGTACAAGATGTTAAAACTTATTTCTACGGCCCATATATACCTTTATATATTATCTGTTATCTGGTTCCCATAGTACAAGCTCTGCTTAGTTTGGGGCTAGATAGCGTTGTGTGAAATGTCCAGCAATATTTATTTATTTATTTATATACCATATATACCTTAGTGACTAACATACATATACATATACTTAAACATACATATACTTAAAACTATTTGCTGACACATGGTTGACACGTAATAAAGTCTGCAACGTGTGACGCACTTGTGATTTGCACTTTATCACATCACACTGATATTATAAATGTGAAGTTTATTTGTTTGTTACTCAATCACGTCGCGATTGAGTGAACTGATTTCGATGAAATTTGGTGTGTTGATTGATATGACCTGGATTCAAACATAGACTACTTTGTTAACAAACAACGCGTGCGAAGCCGTTGGTGGAAGTTAGTTATGAATAAAGTGCGTCTTTTTTATTACCTTCATACAATGTCTAAATGTTGCTGCGCCCTAACAAGGTCCTCTTTTCTATGCAAACTAAAAATATCCGTTTTGGGCAAATAGCGCTGTGTGACATGTCTACCAATAATTCATATTTTATCCCTATAGAATCAATAAAATGGCGGACTGTCTATAAATATAACAACATTGTACAATTTCGAAGGAACGTACTAGTACGTACGTAAACGTACGTAAAGTACTAGGCTAACATAACATCGAAGGAAGTGAATCAAGTCCAGACAACCTTGAATGGGAAAATCAATATGTAACACATATATGCAACCTCGCACTGTGCTCGAGATTTTATAATAATACTTACTTGGTCGGAAAGGAACAGGCAGTAAAATTGACGCTTCAAGTGATCCTTGTGATTTTAATGAATAAAAACCTTTTTACTAGGTGACCCGCCCAGGGCTTCGCACGCGAGGTTTGTAAATAAAAACATACAGTTTAGTAAAAAGTAGCCTATGTCTCAATCCCGGTCAAAATCTATATGTACCAAAGGGGCATGCCCACTCTCCCTTGTAAAAAATGCTGTCACTGCAAACACTTGAAACTAATTGCTAATGATTCTAGGCTTAGTTAGTAATAAAAGAGCTAAGAAGTTAGTTATAAAAAAGTTTACTATAAAGAGAAAAATCAGTTTTTATTTTTCACAAACAACCAGTTTTACATCACTGTATTCAACTACAACTTAAATAGTTTATTATTGTAATTATAACGATTCCTAGATAAATTATGATATTGATAATTACTATCAATTTAATCGTTTAAGCTTTAAGTCAGCAAACAAACAAAAATACGCGAGAAAACAAACAAAACGGCCACAGATACAGATCACACTGATTCTGTTGAGTAAATGTTGAATCGAAGTAAAATTGAGTTTATTTCGATTCAACACGAGCGCCACAGATAAATACAAAAAATATACCTACCTATTTACTTCTGAAAATCAGATATTTAGTGTGTCAGGGGTAGTAATAAGGTAATAAAATGTACGAAAAATATAAGTACCAATTGTACCCAAGCGAAAAAAAAATGTACTTATTTGTCTTTGGAGATGTTTAATAGAACTCATTATGTATTTCTGTGTTGATTTTGTAAACTTGGATTGAATAGGTAGTCGATATCGATCGATATCGACTATCGTTTGAGTTAGTTCTTAATTCGATGATTTGGGAGGAATAACGAGTGATAGGTGCCTAACTAAAAAATATCTCATGTCTGTGTCATTAACTCGTCTCTGCATGGCCTCATGCAAAAATCGTGCGAAGCTTTAACCTCTCATCTGTTGATCGAAATAAAATCGAGATAATGCTACAGATAAGCCGGGTTATTTTTTTTCCGCTTTTTTCTCTCCACTGGTTAATCCTAAAGCCATCTAGAAGGTGGCGCTGAGATCAATGGCCCGCCGATTATGATCAAGGTTAGCTGAGAGCGAGAGGATTTAGATCAATTGCGGTGCGTCAACAGCTGAGCGCAAATTCAGCGCGCACTGCGATTGGCTGAGATTATCTCGCTCGGGCGCTCGCTACCAGCGCGAGTCAAGCATAATACCACCCCCGGGTTAATTAAAGAGAAAAAAAAACGATTTACAAAACGCTCATTGGGAAACAAATATCGTTTTGGTTTCGTACTTCTGAAATCGGTGACCGATTTTTCGTGTCAGTGAAAATACAGTCAAATAAATCGATTGTTTTATTTATGGTCTTTTATCAACAATCGATTATTGTCTCAGAACAACTCTGGCTCAACACTAATGTTTGCAACTGGAGGCAATTTGCTACCATTTCATTTCCTGTCGTTTTCATATTCATTATTATTTTAAAATATTGTAGGATATTTTTCGTGTTAATCGATTGAGACGTAGATTAACGAAAAAATGTAACATATTTTTTGGATGAACGCAATTTTTTGTGCAGTTGACAGCATTATATAGGCATGTCCCTTTATCGCGGAACTACACATCCACTTCTTATAAGTTAATTTCATGAATTCATGATTTATCTTTGATTGATTTATTTGCTTTAGTGACACAGTAAATAATATACCTAGAGACAGGGATTAACTATATTGTTTAACTAGCTTTTTGTATCAGTTAATTAACAATTTAACTAGTGTCCATCAAGTTGGAAGCCTTCTAAAGGAATGACCTAAATATCTCCTAAACTACAGCGTCACTATTTTTCTGGTTTGCGGCACTATTTATCACTATTTCAGCACAGTTGTTTGTTGAAAATATCAAATTCCATAGTGAGGCTTCCAACTTTAACCACTGTTCGCCCCGAACTGAGATATCGCGAGTCTCCCAATAAACAAAAAAATATTATTCTTAATCATTGACTAATAAAAAGTGTCACGAAATGACGACCAACTCACTTGACCTACAGTTGCATTCAAATAACAAGTAACGGGAATGAACGGGAGTTCATGTTAATTTGTTACTATTTTTAGGGGTAGAAATTGCAGTTATTCTTATTCTTCCGTTTTTACTATGGCTAATAACTTAAAAACTACAAGGTTTAAATAAAAAGGTGGTCGAAATATACTGAAAGAGAGAAAGAAAGAAATACCCATTATTAGATGTGCCACTTGACCCATTTTGTTCTTCTTTACCCCTCTTGAACCTCAATATCTCACCAACCCCACACACATTTTTAGCTCATTTAGTCGATTGTGCCATCACTACCTACATGTATCAAATTTCACGATGATCGGATCAACGCTTTGAAAGTTATCCTCGGACAATTACATACAATGCCAATTTGCCCCAGTTGATTTGGAGATTTCGCTTCACTCTATCAATAAATACTTTCGCTGTAGAAATTGAATAGTTAATTTGTATGTAGCTATGGCACTATGGAAAACGTGTTCTGGAGTGGAGACCACGTCTAGGCAAGCGAAGTGTAGGACGCCCTCCGGCTAGATGGAGTGACGATTTGCGCGCTGTGGCTGGCAAGGATTGGATGAGAAGAGCTGAGGATCGGGCTCAATGGCGCACCCTGGGAGAGACCTACGTCCAGCAGTGGACTGCTATAGGTTGATGATGATGATGATGATGACGGCACTATGGCTAAGCGCGTTTCTACGGGAGATAAACATTTAGTTCGGGGTGGCAAATACCTAAAGTGATTTTGCGGCACTTGAGCCACTCAATAATATTTACACTTCGTAGATGTTCATCACCTACATTTACTGCTCAATTTTTTTATAAATCAATGCGTACTGTCTGGTTTACCTGATCTCGGGGCACAGTAAGCAAAATAACCATCCATAGCCCATAAAACGGCATTGGCAACAAAATTATTATCCCTTCCTACCAGGACATCAGAACAACCTAGGAAGTCTAACCCCCTAGACTTTATAGGGTGGGTTGCAAGAACACTATGTAAGGAGGGGTAATTCCCCATCCCCTATTTTCTGTTTCGTTCGATGCATTCGGGAAACTAGGCAGGCGAAGAGAGATGGCGCATTTCACCTAGAGTATAGAGAAAAAGAGACGGGAAACAATGAAAAAGTGTATCGCTGTCCCGGGGTTGCGCGTTCTTAGAGTATTTTACAGTGACTGCAAAATAGTATGTGGTTCAGTACACATGACTTGTATGGTTTTAATAACCATGATTAAAATAATTTATTTGATATGAATATGACAGGGTATAATTTATAATGGTACCTCATATAGGCATAAAAAATTACAAACAGTATTATAAAGTAACAAAATAGGATTTCAATATTTAAATAACACAAGTCAATACAAAATAGTTATAAAACCTACTGATTACGCCGTATCTATAATAGATTTATAAATCGTTGTAATTTTTAATCCATGGACTTTTTTAATAATTGAATTTATAATGATGTTTATAAAATTTATATTGTATTTTCATGCTTTGAGCTGATTACAATCTGAATATTATGTTTATTTGCTGCTATACCCATTTTCGCAACGAATAAATGAAATGAAATCCTTTGTTTTGTTACTTTTTTACTAATGATAACAAGACGTACATAATCTCGCTAACGAAAGTCCTACGTTTTTGTAGACACTTCTCGACCATCATACAGTCACTCACCGAGATGCGCAGATGACATGGTGAAAGTCGCGGGCCCTCGCTAAGTAAGACTAGCACAGAATTGTGATGGATGACACAAATATAGGGAAGCCTTTACCCACCACTGGGTTAAGTGTGGATGATGAAGATCAGAAGTAAAAAAAGTTATTAAAACATTCCAATTGACCGAGTTCGCAATCAGACAAAGCTCGAAATTAATATAAAATATAAAAAGCCAAAAAAAACAAATTTTGGGTGCACCACCTCCCCACTTACACGCACACGCCCACACACAAACACACACACACAAACCACTCAGAACCTAGTAAAAGAGAACTAAGTAATAATTTTCTATAAAATATATTTTCTTATTTGTTATTGTATGTTCATAAATAATTAATATTCATTGCATTCTGGCCTCCCGCGATACAGGCAAGTCCTAGTGGGGGGGCCACCAGTAAAATTTAATGTAATTATGTAATTTTTCGGTGAATAAATATTTTGTATTTGTATTTTGTATTAGGCTGGACAAGATCGGTCGCTTTGGAAATCGGGGAGGCCTATGTTCAGCAGTGGATGTTTCGTGTCTGATGTGATGATGAAGGTGAAGGTAACAAGATACTACTGAAAATCATAATAAAGAGACTACTTGAAATAACCGAAATATTGCAGATATTGTTTATCGCAAGGGACATTTTTTGTTATCAACAAAATCATGATCGATCGAATAACTCGAGTAACTACAGATTGTAAGTTTTGAATTAGGTCACGTATGGAAAGAAAAACATAAACTGAGGTCTTATTAAATGAAGATGATTGATAAAATACCCTTTGGCAGGCATATCACCCCCTGGAGTGCGACGAGATGTGGCTTGCTCTATTGAAAAGCACAAACAAGAGCTTGATTATCGACACCCCTTATATGACTATAACATCCCGCAAGGCCGCCTTAAAAGACGAAAGAGCTTTCAACGCTTCACAAGGGCCACGAGCGATGACCCGGCTGCTACTAGACGCACTCTGTGGATAAAAAGAAATTCCCCAACGCCTGATTTTACCACCCCACAGGAACAGTTACCACCCGGGCATGATCTGCAGTGGCCAGTCTGGAAGTCCTTAAACAGGCTCCGCACCCAGGTTGGCCGCTGCAGACTTAATATGTGCAAATGGGGATTCAGGGACCCTAACTTGATGCTGTGCGGTGATCCCACGCAGTCAATGCAGCACTTGCTAATGTGCCCTTTATGTCCGAACACATGCACGATGGAGGACCTAATGGCCGCCTCGCCTGATGCCATTGCTGTGGCCAAACACCTGTCCAACATACTATGAATGGAAACGTAGAACTTTTGACACGCTAAGAAGAAGAAGAATAAAGTTACTGGTGGCAATTCTCAGCATTAGCTCTTATAGACTATTTTTAGGGTTCCGCACCCCAAGGGTAAAACGGGACCCCTATTACTAAGTCTCCGCTGTCTGTCGGTCCGTCTGTCTGTCTGTCTGTCCGTCTGACACCAGGCTGTATCTCTTGAACCGTGATAGTTAGACAGTTGAAATTTTCACAGGTGATGTATTTCTGTTGCCGCTGTAACTATAAATACTAAGAACAAAATAAAATAAATATTTAAGGGGACTCCCATACAACAAACGTGATTTTTTGCTCGTTTTTGCTCGGTATTGATAACGGCAACAGGTAGACGCTTGAAGTATCCACAGAATATGTAGTTGTACGAGTATATTCACTTTAAAAATAAATAATTAAATTAAAATAAAACCAATATTTAAGGGGGTCAACAAACGTGATTTTTTGCCGTTTTTATAGATAATGGTACGGAACCCTTCGTGCGCGAGCCCGACTCGCACTTGGCCGGTTTTTTTGTAATGTAAGTTTCACATTATATTGAGCACAACGCCTAGCCAATTTTAAACATTTTAAACAAGGACAGGATGGGTTGCTAACACACAATCATAGTATTTTTTTAACTTTCGCGATCAGTGTATATAATTACTAATATTAAACGGGCATTTATCGCATATTTACCTGTTTATTTCATCATCGTCAGCCTTTCTCATCCCACTGCTGGGCATAGGCCTCTCTTCGTTGTCGCCATTCACCTCTGTCCTGCGCTGTTCTAACCCACATACGACCTGCGATTTTTATAATGTCGTCGACCCATCTTGCCGGTGGACGACCTGCGTTCCTAGTTCCATCTCGGGGCCACCACTCAGTCAGCATCCTGCTCCACCTGTCATCACCGCGCCTGGCCACATGTCCTGCCCAACTCCATTTGAGTCCCAATATACGCTTGCTGACGTCTTGAACTTTAGTCCGCTTGCGAATTTCGGTATTGTGGACTCGGTCTAGCAGTGTGATGCCGAGCATGGCGCGCTCCATGGCTCTCTGTGCGACTCTAATCCTGTGCACAGTCTCCTTCGTGAGCGTCCATGTCTCAGAACCGTAGGTTAATGTTGGCAGGACACATTGGTTGTAGAGGCGGGTCTTCAGACATTGTGGAACGGTGGTAGATTTCAAAATATCGTCCACCTTGCTGAACGCCGCCCATGCCAACTGAATTCTCCTAGATATCTCCTTGGCCTGTAACTCTTTTCCGAAAGATAAAACATGACCAAGGTTCACATAAGATTCGACCATCTCCAGGTACTCGTTTCCAATAGAAATGTTTGGAATCGAATCCCTGGAGAGGCACGACATCACTTTTGTTTTAGTCATGTTCATATTCAAGCCAACTTTTAGTGATGCTTCATGGAGATCTGTTAGCATCAGTTGGAGATCATCTAGTTCCTCAGCGAAAATAACTAGGTCATCTGCAAATCTCAGATGAGACAGGAAGACACCGTTTATTTTTATTCCAGAGTTGTCCCATGCAAGCGTTTTTACGACGTCTTCTAGGACAGCCGTAAAAAGCTTGGGTGAAATCGTGTCTCCCTGTCTCACTCCCCTTTTGATGGGTATAGGGTTGGTTAGGCTATGCAGTTGTACCTGCATGGTGGCCGAGCTGTAGAGCTCGCGGAGTATATCCACGTAGCGAGCGTCGATGTTGCAGCGATGGAGGGAATTGAATACGGCCCAATGCTCTATGCTATCAAATGCTTTTTCATAATCTACAAAAGCCATGCATATGGGCCGGTTATACTCATGGCTCTTTTCCATCAGCTGCTTCATCATCTGCCGCATGGATGTGGTCTATGGTAGAAAAACTACTCCGAAAGCCAGCTTGTTCAACAGGCTGATAATCGTCGAGCTGGCGGGTTAATCTGTTGCATATGACCTTGGCGAAGAGTTTATATATTTGCGACAAAAGACTTATTGGCCGGTAGTTGCCCAACTTTGCAGTGTCACCTTTTTTGTGGATTATTGTGACTAAAGCCTTTTTCCAGAGCTCCGGTGTACGAGCACTGACCAAAACATCGTTAAAAAGTTTTAGGAGAACTTCCATAACTGGCTGTCCTCCAGCGCGAAGTATTTCAGTTGTGATTCCGTTTTCACCGTAAAACCTTCACTACATGAAAAGTGAAAGGACACCTTTCACTTTTCATTTGTTTGAGTGAATGTTCTATTTCTTTCTGTAGTATTTTCGGAAGTTCTTCAAGATCTTGTTTATTGACAGGTGATAATGTCTCATCTCGCGGTGCAACGCCCTCATCACATTTAGATGCATATAGGTTGGCGTAGAATTCTTCAACGACGCTCAGCATTTGTTCTCTATCTGTCACTAACTTGCCATTTTCGTCTTTTAATTTAATTATCTGTTTTAATCCTGTATTAAGCTTTCTTTGAAATACTTTTGGTCCTCTATATTTTTCTATTCTTTTTATTATTATATTAGTGTTATGTTGTACTATTATATTAGTCTTTTTTAATTGCTTTATGTACCTTTTTATTTATATCTAAAATTACTTTATGGTCCGTAGTTGTATTTTCTTTGAGTTCTCTTCTTTTACAATCATATCCCGGGTTTCAAGGGAAATTTTAACGACTTTTTTACTTGGTCCACCAAGATGTTTTATGGTAGTTTCAGAAACGATCTTACATAGCAGCTGATTCATTTGATCGACATCCAAGTTCTTCTCTTCAAGTCCTTCAAACTGATTTCGAAGTTCATCACGGTACTTGTCTTGAAGAAGAGCAATTTCCTGTCTTTCATATATCTGCTTGGTGCAGGTTAATTTAGCTCTTTCTTTCTTGAGATTGAATTTGAATATCACCCGAACCATTCTATGGTCGCTTCCTGTTTTGAACCGCCCAAGGACGGAAACATCTTGTTGGAAACACCTGTTTATTTATTAACCCTAAATCAAAATCTATAGACTTATATACTTTCGTATATAAAAATTAATCCCTGTTTCCCTTGGTCACGCCGTAACTTGGGAATGACTATCGATTTTGATGATTTTTTTTGTGTGTGCTGGAGTGGGGCTGGTATGGTTTAGATTCACAACTGGACCTGGTAGGTGGCGCTGTTGTCGAGATCCAGCAAATCGCAGACGAAGTCTTGGACATACAAGTAATTATAAATAAAAAGCTAAATACGCGATAAATACCCGTTTAATATTAGCAATTATAATCATAAGCATTTTAGATTGTGTATAGGCGTGTACTCAAATAATCGAACGCTAACAGTGATTGCTAATGCTTAGAGACCGACAAGAAAGCGGCCATCGTCTTGACACGATTCTTTCAAACGCTTCTTTCTCCCCACATCTGTATTAAAATGGTTTTCAATAAGGGGGTTAAAAGTTGTGAGCTCCATATCTAACTAATTCTAGCAACCTGCATTATCCTGGCATTTTGGATCATTAATAAACCAGTAAGGTGTTAAAGATGCCACATTTTTTTATGTTCTCATTCGAAGTCCTTTATTTTCGACCACACCATCGTTTACAATCAAGTGAGCCGTGAGGTAGTAGTCAAATGCTTGTCTATGAAGAACAAGAAAATAAATCACCATTGTCAATGTAAGATTGATATCTTGATCGCCTCCGAAGTCGTTAAAGGAGGAATAGATCTCTTGCTCCTCCTTCCATCCACAACGGCAATGCGTGAAAAAGTTTAAATACATAATCGTTATTATATGTCTCATTAACAACGGCAGCCGCGTTGCAAAAAGCAACGCAATATGTTTTGTATCAAAATGCGTGTGCCGCGAAGGAGATACTAGGCCACCTGAAGCATAGAGTCTGTATGCAAAACCTAACGAGAACACCGGAAAAAGTTATAATGTATGACCGAATAGATATCGAGACATATCTTCTTGCATTTTACATTCTGACTCTTAGGTATACTCGTATAAGTGTAAATTACATTTTTCAAATAAGGTTTTTTGCCATTTTTCGTAACAGCGAACAGATTAAAAAGAACCCAAACACGATAGATGTCACAATTAGAGCTGAAATGTTATCTACCCATATTCAATACAGACTAAAAGCCTTTTTTTAGGAATCTAAACTTAGTCTAAGAAGACATTTTGTGTTTTAATTAGCAATTGTATCTTTATTCTACCAATTAATACCTACAGATTTACGTAATGTGAATTAAGCAAAAATAATTTTGGAATGCAATAACAAAGTGAGTTGCAAACATAAAAAGAGCAGAAAACCATTCACATTCAAGTTTCAATTACGTCTAGATAACTTTAGATGTTTGTCAAACCAATTACGAGATTCGGATATCGATTCACATGCCTAGACAGGGGTGGCTGCGAATGCAATAGGTTGAAATTACCAAAGCACCATGAAAGCGATGGAGGTGGTTCACTATCTACGTCTTTTGCAGGGTTAGTGATCTTATATTATCTTATTATTCGAGGATTCGACATTAATCCAGATGTAGTAATAGTAACTGAATGTCGTCTTAACCCTGATAAACCTATACCAACCTCAACAAATTAAACTTTTTATAAAACAACCCACAATCTCAATCAAAATGACGGTGTTGTAATATACGTAAGAAAAAACATTATAGTAGACAATTCGTAACGCCGCGGCGGCGCGCCACCAAAGCCCTTCCTGTTTTTAAAAACATGGATAATAAACATTATCTGTCGTCCATCGCTCACTGTCCCCCGCAACATTAAAATGTATAATTTTTACTTATATATTTAGTAGTAGGTTTTTTTTATTATTACATATCGATGGAAGAAAGCGATTTTGTCGTATCTCAAAATATCTAATTTTACACCATAGCCAAAAAACTATTTAAAAAAATCATAACTCGTATATTAATAAAGATAGAACGTTGAAATTTGGAAAATATTTTTATCAATCTAAGTTTTATTTGATACAGTTAATTGGAATGTCCTAAAGTTACTGCTTCATTGATTTTTAACTAGTTACAGCAATTGATGTTTCAATATCGAACAGCGGAAATTTTTGAGATACGCCATTTCCGCTTTCTGCCGTCGATATGTATTTATATGGAATCCACAGATTACGCAAACGCTATTTGTTGATGATAGCATAGCACCGCAATAAATACAATCCATAAAATAGAGACACCTCCTCCTTTACCTCCTCAGGAACGTCTACCCCTTGTACAAATTTATATTTGCACACCATCTGGATGTTAGATTATAATATACTCTATATAGAGTACTCTCTACTCTCTATACTCTCTATGTATATTCTGGGAAATAAACATTTCTGATTTCAAAATATTCAATAGCCAATTTGGAAATGAAATTATGTAAGATATTTGTTCCGGGTTTAGGTATTTTTCTAGATATTATTAGTATGAATTCCCTAAAAATATGCATATATTTAAATATTCTACCAGTTATCTGGTTCCCATAGTACAAGCTTTGCTTAGTTTGGGGCTAGATAGCGGTGTGTGAAATGTCCAGCATTACTATTATTATTCACATATATTTATTTTAAAAGTCTATTATAAAAATACATTTGATTGTTATTATTCTTTATTAAAGTCATCACTTTCTCCTTAATTTTATAGTGCATTGATCTATCAGATAATAGACAACCATACTGACGTCACTTAAATCACCGTTTTGGATGAAATAAGGCCATGATGATGATGTTTCATCAGTTTATATCGTACGTAATGTACCCGCACAATATCTATGCAACATTTAGTATTTTGTAGAGGGAGGTAGTGCATAGCCTGTCCCTTTTATACGACTGGATTTCCTGAATGCACCGATTGAAACAGCATATTGTGGGGCGGTAAGCTTCCCAGGCACTGAAGCACTAACCCCCTAAGTATTTATGCGCCCCTGGTGTTGTAGATGCAAAAATTTAGCTCGATTGATCGAAATGCCCGGGCTAGAGACCTGTTGCGAAAATACGGGGAATGGGGTGGTGCAACAAATGCCCTTAGAATGAATAAATAGTACTTTGCAGTACAGACCGGGGCCGGGCCTAGCGCAATTGCGCAATAAACTCCCAGGTAGTTATGCTGTCCTGGTACAATAAATGCGAATATTTAGCTCGATCTAAAATGCCCGGGCTGGGAACGCTATTCCGTAAATACATGTAGGTATGGAGGTGTGGCAAGTGCAACCTGAGGTTCCGGGCCGGGCCAAACAAGGCTAGTCAAACTACTCCTAAATAGTTATGTCAGCCTGGTATTTCGATGCAAAATTATACCTCGATGGGCTATAACGTCTGTCCAGGCTAGGACCAAATCGATGCGTTCCCGCATGAAAGCATCCTCTCGGAGTTGGTTATGCTCTTCTGGTACTTTAAAGGCAGAATTTGAGCTCGATTTGAAATACCCGGGCGGGTAATAATTAAATAACCCCAATAAACTATCCCTGGCGATGCCATCTTCATTAGTCAACTGAACGAATCTCTAAACAAGAAATAAAATTGCAGTGTCTGTCTGTTTCTACGATGCCTAATCATTAAATTACCGTTTTTAGAATTTTGCTTTGTCTGTCCGCCTGAAAATTTGTTTCAAATAGGTTCCAAAACAGCTCAACTGATTTCAATGAAAATTTTAGGGATTAAAACAGAAATTTTAACTTATATTTTCGTGTATCGGGACCAAAAGTTTGCACGATCTACAGATATTTGTTCCAGGTCTGAATGTTTTTCTATATATTATAAGTATGTACATATTTACAAAAAAAGTATATGTGTTCTATCAGTTACCTGGTTCCCATAGTACAAGCTTTGCTTAGTTTGGGGCTAGACGGCGGTGTGTGGAATGTCTAGCATTATTTATTTATTTATCTTACCTTTCTCTTATGCAGGATTTCCACAACTATGTATCCAGCGACTCCAATCAGGAGGACCACCATCATAACATATAGCTTCATCCTGGCGCAAAGGTGGGTGGAGTAGGCGTATGCCACCACAAACCCGGCGCTCTCCCACAGACGGTAGTTGGAGAACGCAGCCTCTTTGTTACGTCTGAAGAGCACTCCGTATAAACCTGGAACGAAAATTAAACATCACACTAATATTATAAATGTGAAAGTTTAAATGTTTGTTTATTTATTTGTTTGTTTGTTACTCGTCGTAACGGCTGAACAGATTCGATGAAATTTAGTATACATATACGTAGATTATAACCTGGATTACCCCTTATGCTATAATTTATCCCATACATCAGTTCCCATGGGATAAAAATGGGGTGTCAAGTTGCAAGGGCGCGTTTAGCTTTATTTCTAGGTTACCTGCATATTTAGAAGTGTAACGCGTACGAAGTCGCGGGCAACATCTAGTTTATAATATTCGTGTGATTTACTGTTCCTTATGAGACCAGTATCTAGTTATGTTGGCAACGCCAGTCAGTCCATCTTCAAAGCCTAATCAGCGCATTCCTAGTTGTTTTGCATGTGCGGTGCGCCCACGCACGGTCACAGTACCAGATTTATTGATGTTGCATTTCTTGTTTAAGAAAAATAGCAATTATCATAATTTTAATACTAGAAATAAAGATAAACTCGCTGTTGCCACTTGTAGACTCCATAAAGTTAGTAAATCGTTTAAAGGGCAAGTTGTACGCTTTTATAACAAACTCCCAAGGGATGTACGAAAATTGACAATTAACAAATTTAAAAACGTAATTAAACAAAATCTTTATAAAAGAGCCTACTATAAAATATCGGATTACTTAGATGATAGAGAAGCTCGGGATTGAAATTGCTCCAACTCGTTCAAAATTTTACAATTTAGACATAATTTATTTTCTGTATTATGTGTATTGTAAATGGATCATTAAAAAAACAACCAGCCTTGTTTTTGCCTTTCTTTCCTGGCTTGGTCGCGAAGGAACCGGCAGTAAAATTGACATTTCAAAGTGATCCTTCTGATTTTAATGAATAAAAATATTTTATTTTGACTTTGATTTGTATCTTGATAAGTGTAAGCTTTGTGGAACGCAGTTAAGATCAAGTGGTGGCATAATAAAATTAAATTCAAAATTCAATTAAATAATTTTTACTTAAACTTATCATGTCTTATTAAAAACGCTTCCACGGGTTCCCCGTAGAAGTCTACCTAGTACGAGTGCATACTAGTCAGCTTAGCTTTCAACATTTTAGATCTGCAAGTTTATGTTTCCTTCATAAAGTATAAGTACGAGTAGATGCAATAAATAATGACTTACAACACATTACCATAATATCAACCCATCGACATTGAGAATCCGATACTTCTTACGTGTTTTGGATAGTAATTTACAGATCAATGTATAAAAATAAAATCAACCATAAGCCTATAATATACCTATAGCACATTATGAATGTGTATCGTATGCGTCACTATGACGTGAATGTTATGGGTCATGGATACAAAACATTAGTGAAATTTTAGATTTGCTGTACCATTGTACTTTACCGATTACAAGACATTATCAAAAAAACCTTCTCACTAATAATAATAATAGCTACTTTGGTTAATTTAAGGCACGTGTGGTGTGGCTGAGTGAGGATGAGTATTTAATAATTAATCTTGCAATCATTATTATAAATACGGGATTAATCACGTACCGTCTTATCGGTGTTTCGACCGACAATGTTTAGGTTCAATTCGTGAACCTTCATCAGGGTGAGTGCGATCCGCTCCGGTACAAGATAAATCCCGTATTTATAATAATGATTGAAATAAATCACGAAAGTTTTCTAAGTAAAATTAATCTTGCACTATATCTATTAATACATTAAGTAGCATTTGATCTGATATCTTGAACGTGAGTGACCCATAGTCAGTTAGATATTTCTTTTGTATTTTATTGTTTCTTGTTACTTTAGTCTGATTCTATCAGTGGATACCTTTAAATGGCCTGTTTTTTACTATAAGCTATCACTATTTTGCTAAATTCTGTTTTGCATAATTAAAAAAAATATATATGGTGTTTGATAATCTACGCACAAAAAGAAAAATGGTTATTTTGATGAGCATAATAAATAAATTTGTGAAATGTTTATCATAGAAATGTTAAGTTTATTTTGGCATGTAAAAACAAACACTTTATTAAGCTTATGTTGTGGACCGTAACCCTGTTTCGCCACAAATAACATAAAAAACAAACAAAATTTATAAAACGGACAACGAAATAATATTAATGGGTTCCTTTTTCTTTTTCAGGTACGGAATCCTAAAACCACGATATTAGGTCTAACTCACCGCATCTGCCACAGCTAAAAAAACATCTAACCAACAACTCATTCAAACAAAAAATAATTTTGACAGAAAAAGTAAATACATATCTACTTGAAACCTATCGCCCTTCCATTTTTTGTCGGGGGCTAAAACAATGGGTAAGTTCGTATGAGCTAGTCGTCAACACTGGGGTCGACTTTTCATTTATCTTTAGTACATAATAATATGTACTATTGTTATAACAAGAATTATCAAATCTAAGTAGACTTTACTATTTAGTTTACGAGCGTTCGTCGACTAACTTAAGTCTGTAGTTGCGAGTTGTAAACAGTTCATAATCATGCTCATACATAATGATTGAAAACCCATTGCAAAATTATCTTTGTATTATAATATGACTAAGATCGTAAAGACTACAGAATCCTTTACTGTGCGTAAACTCCTTGCCCAATTATTTTATATATGAACATCTTGTACTCACCAGACAATATTGAACTAATAATGAGAACGAAAAGTTCTCAGCTTACAATTGTCTGATGATGGCGAGATAAAATGAATTATGTAAACACCGCAGCGATGTTATTGTTTTATAGTAAAAGACCATCGAGAAAATAAAATACATTTATATGTTTCTTTACATTTAAATGTGATAGAAAGACGAAAGATATAGGTTGCTGGGAGCCGTTGGGTACAGGCCGCACAAGATTGGTCTATCTGTAAATCTGTGGAGGAAGCTTATGTGCAGCGGTGGACGTTCTATGGCTGATATGATGATTATTATGAGGATGATGAGAGAAGATATATCCAATTTTTTTTTCGCATGCCCTAGAAGCTAATTGCAAGGCATACACCATCGAACAGCCTCATGCGACGATGGGCTGGCAACCTGTCACGTGAATGCTTAACTTCTATGGTAAAAGTGGGCATGTCACAAACTCAATTTGTTGTCAATTTTATATCTGTTGTGTTTAGCATGTAAGGTATAATAAAGAATTTTCATTCATTCATTCAATGTTTGGACTTGCCTCTGGCTACCTCCTTGTGAGATATCTTCGCAGGTCTGCATAAGAGATCCGAGGTTCCCGGATATAGGTAAGTTAAGCACACATGGGCTACACAATATTATATAAAAAAGTGGCACTCCGGGGGTGCCAACAGAAGTGGAAACTTGAATAAAAGCAGACTACACTACAGATACATAAATACCGAGGTGTCAGTAACAGTTAGTGTCAGTAGTCAGTGACAGGTGTCGGTAGCAGTGTCGCGAGTTCAATGGTTTATTCCCCATCTCAAAAAATGTTCAACGCGTATAAAAAGTTTTTACTATACCCAACACGACTAAAGAAGTTTTCACTACAATAAAGTGTTAATAACTTCTGTTTGACGACTCTGCTAGCTCACCATTGCCAAATTATATTAAGACTATTCGATTCACCTTTGTCGCACTCGACATTGATCATGAGATCCTCTTCCGTTCGATTTACATAAAACAATAACAATAAATAATGTGCATCGATCACATCATAAACCGAAGACATTGAATTTTATATTAGTTTTGTCACAAAACTTCCGCGATAAGGGAATCGGAAATAAGCATACATAATTTTCAAGGATACCTTTTATTGGCACGGTATCAATTTTATGGTCGTCGTAAACCTGCGATCAATAATAGTTGTGATTTATGGACTATGGTTTGTTTGATTTGTAAAGTAGCAAGTTTAAAGATTATATACATCGTTTTTCCTTAGAGACAATCATCAACAAGGAATGTGATCATAAAAAAAATACTTATTATTCATTGCCTTTTATACAGTGTGTTTGGTAATATACTGACGATATTCAAGTGACGGTGTCTCAAAACATAAAAAAGACTTCTCGAAAAAAAAACTACTAGTTATATTATCAAATTTAAAAGAAAATTGACGAAGTTTAGGTGATTAATTCGATATAAAACTACTCGATATAACTTATATCGATATAACTGTCTACACTTGCAATCGACATCCAAAAATAAAGGCCGATTTGATATCTCTTTTGTAAATGGCTGCGGGTTTTGGGTTAGAAGAGACAACAAGAGATATCACGAGACGACACCAATACAGTGTTTGTGGTTAGATGGCACGCATTGTGCAATAGCACAACATAAGTTTAATGAAGTGTTTGTTTTTACATGCCAAAATAAATTTCACATTTCTATGGTAAACATTTCACAAATTTATTTATTATGCTCATCAAAATAACCCCTTTAATTTTTGTGCGTATATTATCAAACAGCCTATATATCAGCAAGATGTTTGAAATTAGGTAAATCCGCTGTACAAAGTGTAAAAAATGAGGAAAATGATGAAAGGATGGCGTCGTGATATGCTAATATGGAGGCGACACAAATACGGCGAAATATTTTGCCACAGTTACGCAGAAGGCCCTTATTTATTGTTTGATGGCACGATGCATTCTTAAATGCATTTTTGTGTAATAAACTGGTGTGAGATGCATTCTTAATATATATACGAATATAATATAAGATAAGAATTTACGAGATAAGAATTTACGGCACGTATACTTTTTGTAAAGTTTCTCCCACGAATTCTTACCAGATTGGTAGCACCGTGTGCGAAACTGCGGTACTGCTTAATTTATTTGTAACTTTAATTAACCACTAACCCGTTCCTTCATTTTAGCGGTGCGCGGCCGCCCGCCGCCGCCGGTAAGACGAGTCTCGTAAAAGGCATTTAAAGCCCATAGGTTATTCACCTCTTCGAAAAGGGCTAATAGTATGCTAATTTATGATCTAGGTGTTAAAAATACTGACAAATATATTGCTGTAACGAAAAGCAATGAAGTAGCGAAAGAGGGGGAATGAGGAAGATTCACGCTCTGTAAGATGTGACAAAGTTCTAAAAATATTCTAAGAATGATTTGAGAAACTGACCATTAACTTGCGTCTGCCATACAGCGTCACCGACGCCCCACAGACCGGAGATCACGAAGAAGGTGGTCGGAGACTCCGCGCTCGGTCTCCAGATCAGCAACCAGACGATCAGGCCGAGATGCAGAGCCGCTCCCATCACCAGGATCGGGAACCTCCCGATGTACTTCATAGCTGTGCCGAAGAGCAGAGAGCAGATCGCATTGACGACCCCGAAGCATATCATCACGTATCCGATAGAGCGAATACCGAGCGCGCAAGATACGTACGCCTGAAAAAATTGATTGGCTTTAGTTGTGGCGAAAAAAGTTCCGTTATGACGACAAAAAGTTGTAATCGAGTAAAAGATTAAGGACACGGTCTGGCTTTACGTTGCTATTTGATAAATGGTATATATTATATTTTTGTTATGAGTTTCAATAATGTTGTAATCAACATTTTGTTGTAAAGTCATTCCAGAAATCTTGAGACTTTTTCGTGGAATTAGCAAAATAATAACTACTAATCTGTAACAAAACACAAATAAGCCGTATATTCTTACTTCATAGTGCAAGTCTAAAGATTTTAAGCGCGAAGATTTATCACAAGGAAAATTCAGTTCAAACGATTCAAATTATTTGAGGTGAATACAAAATCCTTACAAAGAGAACTGGCTATCTGCCAAAACACAAAACAGGATTTCGTTTTGTTTATCCTTCGGTGTAGCAATACCTACTATAAAGGTCGTGGAGAAAAATAAAACTCAGCAAAAAGTTTTTTTATTGTATAGTATAATTTTCAAAGTGGCTTTACCGTGAAATTTAGATTATATTACTTGGGAGTCTTTTCGGATAGATTACAATACAGGTGTATGAGAAATGCGAATCTGATGAATGTAATGCAAACGAATTGGGAATTGCAAGCACGTTTTTTTGGCCCCTTAATCCTCAATCACGTGGAACAATGTTGTAGACCTTAGCGGCTCCCGTTAGTTTTTTTGCCTGTTGGATCTTGAGGATATCATGTAACATACCTGGGTATAATCAGCCCCAATAAAGGCCTGTTCCATGCCTATCCAAAGGGTTATAGGGATAAGTAGCTGCTGGTTGGGTTTCTTGAGTTGGTAGGCGGTGGCAGACAGTAGCTGGATGCCTGAGATCTCTCTTGAAGGGTCAGTGTTCCTCTGTTTTTCACCATACCTGTAAACATCTTGATTTAATATTTCTATCATATGAGATCGTGATCAACTCTCATGTTGGAATTTACGGCCGCCTCGTGTATGGTTCCCCTATAGCCATCGTTATGATTGCTTTGCAGGTACTGGGTATTTATTACAAGTTTTTATTTAGCTTGCAATGTTTGTTCGTTAGTTTGTTTAGGTCAAATCTAGCAAGCTGAATTAGAACTACTTCCTCTTATTCTGCGGAGATAAAATTTGATTGAATGAATGAATGAAAACAGTTTATTGTACACAATATAAACAAAAAAAAATACAAACAAAATAGAAAACACAAAGCTAATAGTACAATGGGCGGTCTTATCGCTTAAAAGCTATCTCTTCCAGAGAACCTTTGGATGGAGATGATTTTATTATAACAAGATAATGGTCGGGGGTGTACATTTATGGCCAAACTATTTGACATGTTGGTTCAGTTCCGATGACAATACATTTTTATGGTAAGCATAACCGGATTCTACACCCGGGAATGGCTCCAGACCCTAGTCTGGAGCCAGTTCCTTAGAACTCCTCAACGGTCAACAGCACAGACACAAAATTTTATATACACATTTAATTATGATAACCCTTTCTACGTTCCACCATGACATGGCTACTGGACTTTGAGTTGGCTTTGGAAGAAGGAACTCCTCAACGGTCAATAGCACAGACACAAAATTAGAAAGGCCTACTCCCAGCAGTGTGTAATTATGGACTGTGGATGATAATAAAGTCTTATTTACAAAATTGGTCCATAACAAGTCAGTGTTAGGCTTGATTGTGTACCTAACAACAACCACGCGCTACTCAGAACTATCGTTTCAATTTTGTTTTTGTAAACAATGTAATTATAATTAACACGGCGAATAACCAACCGCTCGAAAAGTTTATTGAACTTTTTTGCTTTAACTTCCATTATTTATGTTTGACTTTTTTTTATTCAATTTATACTCATAGCACAATCTATAAATCCATAATGGGCCCTACAGACGTTAACGTTTTCTTTGCGCAAGCCTCTATGTAAAGAATTTATTCAAATTTCTAGGCTTGAGCAAGGCCTGCGCAAGGCTTACGCAAAGAAATCTCTGACGTATGTCCTTAGGATAGAACAAAATTTAAAAAATCAAATTTTAAGTCAATTTTAAAATTCCAAAATACGAGGCATTAATATGTACAAAAAAAAGTCTGTCGAATATTGAACTGAATCCAATAATTTACCAATAAGCCAATTGAATTACTTACTAACAAAAAAATGTTATAATCGTACTTTGAGAATAAAATCTGTGTTGCGTCTTACCTGGGTTGAAATTTACCATAATAAAAACCAATCATAAAACTGTGTTCAAATTAATTGATGTGTTTATATCAAGCATATTTTAATTCTAATAGGTTATTTTTGGCATGAATGGACTCTGAATTGCTTGATAAAATTAGCCATGAAATTGAATTAACTCTAGCTGTTTCAATTAAAATATATTATATTTATACTATATAGGTAGTATACATATACATTAACATAAACTGACTAAGCGGTATTAAACTGATACAATAGGGCAGTTATTAAAAACATCTCTGATGAGATATGGTATTGAATGGGTCCTGATCATGAATAACCATATATGATATAAATGTTATGTTACATACCGTGACAAAGGATCAACAAGTAGAGCGACCATCAGAACAGCTACGACGACACATGCAAGGTAAATCGCGCTGATCTCGTAGATCTCGCTGTCTGGAGGCCGGTTCAAGTTCAGGTTGTCATGGTGGCCGCCACCGATCATGCAGAAGTTGGCTCCACAAGTATACGTCTTCGTGCTGTTGGTAGCGAGCGTAGCGTTCGAACTGTGAACTCCAGATGAGAAAACTGAAACCACACAATAATATTTTTACTTTAGTAGATGGATAAGAGACGACTAATCATTTTTCTAGCAAAGATACTTACCCAAACTTGAGATAAGATTGCCCCAAAGTTCAGCCGTCTGCCAAGCAAGGAAGAAGAAGCCGAAGAACCGTACGATGATTCCATCGACAGCTTGGTCAGTTAGCTTCGCGTAGACGCTACCAGCTTGCGTGAGATACGTTGCCTTCGACGTCCACATAGGCGCTGCACCCAGCCCTACGATCACTCCAGCGGGGACCAGCGTGTAGAAGGCTGGGTAAAACTGCGCGCCAATATACGGTGCGTAGCACATCATCGACAGACATAGCGTCCACTTGACGGTAAGCCTCTTGATCAGGAAAGTGGGCACGAATATACAGGAGACTACCAGCGCGGCGTATATAGAACTGAGAGACACAGTCCCGAGCCCATCGGCGGCGTTGATCGAAGATTGCAAGTTCGCCGTTCCTTGGAAGGCTGTGAATTGCACCATGAACGCGGAGCTCACGGCGGCCACGTTTTTCAGTATTCTCCATTTCTCGTTTCTCGGTAACTTTACTTTTCCAGTGGGGTAATTGTCGTCCTCGGTGGGAAGCGGTGGGGGCTTGACGATGTCGTCCCTCGACCCGCGGTCGTGTTGGTATCCTTCGTTCTTCAATCCAGTCTTGATTGTGTGTACAGAATCTTTTTCCGGACGGTCATCTTCACGTCCGCCTCCGTGCGTAGCCGTCATGCCGTGTTATCTCAGATTGCCCTGTAACAAGAGAGGAGACATTTTATTTTCCTTTACATTTTAAGTTAATTTATTATTGTAAGTTGGCTGCTAACAGTAACTTGTGAATACTCTTCTTGTAAAGGTCACTCAAGGTGAGACATGTTGAGAGTTTATTGCGAAGTTTTATTTTGGAATTAGGTACGATTTGATCCGCATCCATCGGCACAATGGAGCACATCGGCTGTGTACATATTACACTATTGTTTGCCGTTTCACAAAATGTTTCGTCATGACATAATCATCACGATTACAACGTACGTGGCTAGCTGAAAATCTAGATAGAACGACTAACTGTTAGTCTTGGTCATTGAACTATTAATAATTATTTTTGTTTACTGTTTTTGTGGCATCTCTTATGACTACGTAAACAACGTAAAAAAACTGGCATTCGATTCAGACTGTCATTAATTTATTGGTTTATTATTCAGTAGATCTATTTTAAGTACCAAAAACACTATGCACACTGGAAAATGCATTAGTATAATAACACTGTGCCGCAGTTTCTAGTGCCCGTCCTTAGGACTAGATGAGTGTAAGGTTCCTGATTGAATACAGTTTACTATTCAATATTATTTAGGAAACATAATAACAAAGTAAATCATTAAGTATATGCTAATAGCGTGTTAATAGTGTGCGAGTGCGATTTACACTGTACAACTTTAGCAGCTTATTCGTAATAGCATGTATAAATTGTAATAAAATAGAAATATCAGATTAATCAGCAAATAAAAACATGAATAAATCCCACCTCACCAGGGCCACCGTGTCGAAATCACGCCAGAGGTATTCCGATCACACCGGCTTCAAACCATGAATAGCTATTGAATGTTCTATTGTGAAATTTAATGACTGCGTTGTTGTTGTGTTTGTAACATGAATGTAACTATCTATGGCTGTGCGAATTTTGTAAACATTATTGTGATCCGCGAAACATAGTCTGTGTCTGTCTGGAACTCAATCGAATAGGAAGTAAGTTACAGGCTACCTTATGAAACATTTTACAGAGTCATACGGTATCCTGCTGTGGGGGAGTGCTGCAGATATAAACACCGTTTATGCACTGCAGAAGAAGGCTGTTCGTGCCATTTATAATATAGGCCCCACAGAATCATTTTTTTTTGACATTTCACACAGCGCTATCTAGCCCTAAACTAAGCAGAGCTTGTACTATGGAAACCAGATAACTGATAAAATACTTATATAATTTTTTTTTGTAAATACATACTTATAATATATAAAGAAACAACCAGACGCGGAACAAATATCTATAAATCATGCAAACATTTGTTCCGCGGCGGGAATCGAACCCGCTACCTCCTGCGTCTCAGCCGGCTATTCGCCCACTGCACCACGGAGGTCGTCAAAATTTATTTTTTCATAACGCAATAAGTTTATACATATAAATATTATGACATTCCCTTGTCAATACATCTATGAAAATCTGATGAATGTTCACAAAAATATTAATTTGTTTAAGAAAATAGCGATAATCATAATTTTAATACCAGAAATAAAGATAAACTCACTGTTACCACTTGTAGACTCCATAAAGTTACTAAATCGTTTAAAGGGTAAGGTGTAAGCTTTTATAGCAAACTCCCGAGGGATGTACAAAAATTGACAATTAACAAATTTAAAAACGTAATTAAACAAAATCTTTATAAAAAGCCTACTATAAAATATCGGATTATTTAGATGATTGAGAAGCTTGGGATCGAAATTGCTCCAACTCGTTCAAAATGTTACAATTTAGACTTAATTTATATTCTGTATTGTTATGTATTCTAAAAGGATCATTAAAAAAAAACAACCAGAATTGTTTCTTGTCTTTCTTTCCTGGTTTGGTCGCGAAGGGACAGGCAGTAAAATTGACGTTTCAAAGCGATCCTTGTGATTTTAATGAATAAAAATATTGACTTTGTCTTTGTCTTAGAGCTTAGGCTAGCTTTACTTATTCGAACCCCATTAATTTGTTACTTCTGATATGGAATATTACTCAAGCTAGTTAAACCTACATTTATATACGAAACAAAAACTGGAATTATAACATCACACACAAAAACTAGACAATGAATGATTGATATGCATAAATTTTTCACAATCACTGAGTATATACACGCAAACTACGCAGATTTTTCGACTAATCACATACTTTTGATAGCTTGTAGAAGACTGGTAAATAGCGACCTGTTTATATATATATATAAGTATGTACCGAGCTTGTAATGAACCGCTATTGTTATGAATCTTCCCATGGAAGAGGCAACACTAATTCTTGTGAGATAAGCTGTCATTAAAGTCTTGACTAATAAATGCGTGCGGATTGAATTATTTACTTAGATGGTAAACAAGACAAGTCTAGTAGGAGTAGAACTCGCGCACCGAGAGTTCAGTACTTAGATTTATGTTAATTTAGCAGGTTATGTGACTCAGAAACCCAACTTATAAGGCATATTTATAAAAACTGGTGTAGATAGAGTCTTCGTTTTATTCTTCTTGTAATCTTTATATATATTTCTCCCAATTATAATAATTTCAGATATTTCGCTATTCATTTTCCAAAGATAAGCATCTGTTAATAGTTTTTTTATATACAACATGGAGGTTGAAGATGGAACAAGCAAATGGCACACCGGTAAGTCGTAACGATCGCCTTTGCCTCGTAGGTAGTCGTAGGGCACGTACCTTTGAAACGTGCCCTCCGAAAGGCAGAAAAATTGACGTTTCAAAGTGATCCTTTTTACTTTTTTTTTTTTTTTGACTGCCTCCGTGGCGCAGTGGGCGTATAGCCGGCTGAGACGCCGGAGGTAGCGGGTTCGATTCCCGCCGCGGAACAAATGTTTGCATGATCTACAGATATTTGTTCCGTATCTGGGTGTTTTTCTATATATTATAAGTATATATTTACAAAAAAAAGTATATATGTAAGTGTTCTATCAGTTATCTGGTTCCCATAGTACAAGCTCTGCTTAATTTGGGGCTAGATAGCGCTATGTGAAATGTCCAGCGATATTTATTTATTTATCCTTGTGATTTTAATGGATAAAATATTTTCTCTTTGACTTGGAATACTACGATGAACTCTACACCACAACTGATTCAGAAGACCAATTCTCTTCCAGTTGTTATCTTTTCTCGATGTCTGTTAATGCAGCGTTTGACAAAGGCAATGTCAATCCTCAATCGCGTATTGCTCAAAATATGTTATTAACAATAGTCTTATATTTATATTGAAGTTTTAAACATATATCATGCAAGGGCATAGCAACGGTAAATTTAGAATTATAGCCCATGTAAGGTAATTTTTGTTAAATATGTTAACTTCATGGTAAAGCAGATAATATTAGTTATCTATCATGCCAACTGGAGACGTTTTATTTATCGTAAATGATAATTGATAGAGAATACTCGCTCGTGCTACATAAACTCTGCTCGGAATTTCTCTGGAGGAATCCAAAACAAGGTTATCCGACAGATAACCATGGTGATCGACATAGCTCAGAGGGTCAGCAAGCTGAAGTGGCAGTGGGCCGGTCATATCTGCCGCAGAACCGATAACCGTTGGGGTAAACGCGTTCTGGAGTGGAGACCACGTCTAAGAAAGCTAAGTGTAGGACGCCCTCCGGCTAGATGGAGTGACGATTTGCGCGCTGTGGCTGCCAAGGATTGGATGAGAAGAGCTGAGGATCGGGCTCAATGGCGCATCCTGGGAGAGACTGTTATAGTTTGATGATGATGAATATTATGGCATGACAAAAAGTTTAAGCTTTATTGATATATCTGGAACTTTTGTTCCAGTACAATAATGTTTTCTTTTTTTGAGAACCATTAATTCTGGAATTTTGGACACAACCCCAAAATTCCTCTTATCAGTACTCAGTACTCTTATCAGTAGATAGATACTTGAAAACAAACCCGCATCCGTTTTATTAAATTACTTGACAACGGAACAAGTAAGAATGAATGGAAATGTCTAAGTAGATTACTGTCTCACAGATGCATGATCTGGGAAATTATACTAAACCCGTCCTGCAATCATAACACTGTATCTGTTCAAACCATTTGTTAGTATACATTACACGTGGGATGTATAGCCTATCTAACTAAACAATTGATTACCTAATAATTCTCACGGAACACAGTAATGTCACACAGAATGATCAAACATAACGAGCCTCATTTCACTTCCTGTGTACCCTCCCTGTCATCGTCACATAATGGTACAAGGCCACGGGTTAAATTGCCTTCGTCATGATCACGGACGTAAATTTGTGTAAAACTGATTTCAGATTGACGGTACTTACAATTGCACGAATTATAGTTCGCGTGTGACCAAATTATCCGTCGGTTTTGTAAACATAGTTTAACCTTTGCATAGTCTGGCTTGCATAACGATCCCTAAACGTGATTAGCGATCACGTTATTTGACAACTCTCCTAAACATGTTTAGGGACTAAATGCGATTAAGTATCGTTGCGCAAATCGTCCCTTTGCTAAATATAGTTAAGCCATTTGTCCTATTTAGTTTATTATATTACAGTTTTGTTTTTTAGCGTCATCGTTTCTGCAAAGCACGACAATAATCGTATGTAGATGATGCCTACTGGTTTTATCTCTGAGGATTTCCCATGATTATCAAGTACAATAACTATTCATATCTGCCTATCATGTCTTACTATATAATATCAGTCTTGCGACTGTTCACGATTTTCTCATTAAGGCGAGCTGATCGCTAATCTGAATGCTATTTTAAAGGACACACATGCATTTTAACGTCATTTTGCAACAATATATTACATTACCCCTGAAACCTACGTGTTTGGGCGGAGCGACTGGCCTAGTCCCAGTAAACTGGGCTGAGCGGAAAAATAACAATATAATCGCGTTTTGAGCAAAATACAACTCGCAGTTTTTATGATAAGGTCAAAGGGCCTTCAAATATTTGCTCAGAAGCTATTTGTTCAGTATCTTTAGATTGAACTTGCGGATTTTACTATAAGCCTTGTTATTAGGCACCGAGGTTGTGTAAGTATGTTATTTCGGGTGTAGCACCGCTATCTTTTGTCTTCCCTTAAAAACTTCGAAGGTGAAAGTAACAAAATGAATACTTTTACTATAAACTTTTGAGAGTGCGATTTGTAAAATGTATGGAATAGTTAATATTTTTTTTGTTCTTACATGATGTTTAAAGATACTTAAATATATAAAAATATAAATATTGCTCGACATTTCACACAGTGGTATCTAGCCCCAAACTAAGCAGAGCTTATACTATGGGAACCAGATAACTGATAGAATACATACATATACTTTTTTTTTGTGAATACGTACTTATATTAAATAGAGAAACAACCAGACCTGGAACAAGATCGTGCAAATATTTGTTCCACGGCGGGAATCGAACCGGCTACCTCCTGCGTCTCAGACGGATATTCGCCCACTGCACCACGGAAGTCGTCACTTATATAAAACTTCTATGTATCTTCTCACACTTCCTAAATTTAAGTTTATTGTGTAGTTGCATTGGCTTTAGCAGCGCATGCCCAAATATAACATAAGCAACTATGAAATAACCACTATAAAATAACAGGAGACCATAAGTTTGTATGAGTTTCCTCTGGGCTATATTTTATGTTAGCAGCGCGACGCTCAGTACTACCTATATAAGGAATCTGCACAGATACTTTTGAAGATTGTAATAATTGTCTATTTTAAAGGCAATTAGAAGTTATAGATAAACGTATTTATCCGGGAAGCCAGTAGTCGGAAATCCCACTAGCAGACTTGTCTAAGTTATGACCCTGTAGCTAATCTGGGCATAGCCAAAACTCATTCACTTCGAAGCAATTTGATTTCTACAGTCGCTTTGTCGAAAGCAATAGTAGAATCGGTGGCAAACTATCATATGCTTAGCGAACGCTCATTCCATTTGTCTGTTCAATAAAAACCCCGTTTAGTCTATGGTCTTTCGTCAACCAACGTCAAATTCCCACTGTCAGTATGGAGTAGGAAAAAGTAAATATTTACGTTGTGGTGGAGGTCTTTAACCTTTTACACGTGGTTTGACCAAGAAGGCGCATGTGCAAAAATGACCTACATAACTATAATGAGCTACTGGACACCAGGAGAACATGACTATATTGGAGATGGGTGACCTTTAATCGCTGCGATTCGTAACGCTACAACTGTAGCGAAGAGTGTACTGCAGGATTATGTCACTTCATAACAGTTATAAAGTATTGGTACATAGAAAAACGTGACTATAGTTAAGAGAATTATTGACAAATTTAAACAATGCATTAATTCATTATATTTTTGTGACATATAAAACTGTAATAATCCTGCCTGACTATGCATCTGACATGTTCTATGAACTATTTACATTATTTTATTATTTATGTTTTCCTATTACTCAGATTAAGATTCTAGCACAGAGACGCCCTAAGTGGATATCAAAAGGCATACGAAAATGCTGCAAACGCAAGAGACAATTACTATGGAAATATCGGAAATGTTGTAACGAAACTAACATAAGTAACTTTATGGCTCTATCGTCGCGTCTTAATCGTATTATCAGGCTTACACAGAAGTCACAAAACGAAAATTACATAAATACAGCTCGCAATAAGTGTAAAGCAACATGGGATATAATTAATCAAACAAAACTTATTCTTCCTAAAGAAGATATCCTTTAAATATTGCGACTACACTTAACGAATTCTTTATAGATCAAGTATCTTCTTTGAAAAATATTGACTTTAAAGCGAATCTAGCAAATAGTTATAACTCAATGTTTATGAGTCCTACTATTCCTAGTTTAAATTACAAGACCCTGTATAAAGGAATTCTTAGAAGATTTTCACAGATAGTATCAGGCCCTATTATTTACAATTTAAGTTATAAAGTTTCTTACAACAGAATATGTTCCTATCAGCGACACAAAGAGTTTTTTCAAAAGTTAAAATTAAAAAAAAATGTTAAAAATTGCCCTATTCTCGGCAGAGGAAGCTGAATCGCCCTGCTCGGGTTACCGCTGGTACTAATGTCCTTGGAAAGTGGCACATGAGTTAAAAATGATAATATAAGAAAACTGTGCTGGCTGCAACCATCAAAGGTCAAGATCACCGGCAGTCATGCGCTGTGGGCCTGTGACCCACAGCATGATCTAAACAGCGCATGTACGAAAAAATGACTTGCGTGCAAACTATCATCAACTATTTGATACCAAGGCACCAAAAGCCTATAGGAGTTCAGCCAACTCACCGCGCATGTTCATGCACCTACTTTATGCACCGTAGGAATCGATCCCAAGTTTTACGCACAAAGTTGGCGATAACAATAAAAAAGGCGTGATAACACCCAAAACATGTGCCATGTTTTGGGTGTTATCACGCCTTTTTTGAGAAAGTTTATCCCCAGCAATAAGTTCCGATATACCTTAAACTATATACTAATACTAATATACTAGTAATATTTTACGGAGGTAAAGTTTGTTGGTTTGCTTGGATGTAGGGATCCCTTCTGATATCATTTTGATAAAAATCTGTGTGAAGCTGGAGCATTCTCGTATCAGTCAGATAATAAAATGGTCAACATCCAACAAGTAATCACACGGAAAGTGACTTTATTCTAGTTACTGTGTCGTGAACATCAAGCAGGCTACGCCAAGAACGCTTCCTTATCGTCTCTTTTTCAGAAAATGTACAATTAATTAGTCGTTGCTAACACTAGAGTACAAATGTTTAGGCCACCCGAAGGCCTGCGACATATCATTAATCATATCCAGCATGTGACTGCCATCACAAAAAAGTCGTATCGTACTAGACAAAATCTGCTCTGGGTAAGACCGAGAAGGTCAAGATCACAACTAGGCGGCGTCGCGTAGGGGCCACGACGGTTCCCGACCCTCCTCAATAAGTAGCAAGGTTAAGCTGGGTAGCGATTCCGTTACAGTTATGTTTTATATGTACGAGTTAAGGCAAATCGTTATAGAACGTGCTTAGGGCGATATTTTGTCACAAAAGAAATGATTGTAGTCTATGTGCCTAACTCAGACTAAGTGTAAGTTGTGTTTATTTCGATCCAATCTAAAAAATCATCTTTAGATAAAGTATGTTTTTAATGCCACGTTTTTAGACGGCGCGTTATGTATAGAAAAGTCAATAATAAATTATCGAAGAAAGCTGTCCCACGAAAGACGATAGCGGCCCTTCATATCAAATTTATTTATTTGCAAAAACACGGTTTATAGGAATTATGTGGTATCAACATTTCTACCTCTGGTGTGCGGACCTACCAAGAGCCGCCTTAAATCTAAGAAGAGCCTTAAATCGCGACGGTAAACCACCCAGCCCCCTCCCCAAATAGTTGCAAAAAGGGGGTTGATCGGGTGGCCTGGAGAACGCATTTAGCTCGTTTCACGCGCATGTGCAGTCCCACTATGAAACTATAAACAGCTTTCTGCTACCAGGATAGCAGAAATTTGAAGGAGTTCTCCCTGAAACCGCGACACATTCGACTGCAAGCGCGAGTAGGTCAGCTTCATGAATGAAACTAGTTTTATGGAGGGGTATGGCTCAACCTGAATAGTCAGGGTAATGAATGAAATGAAATCTTATTAATCCGTCCTCATATGCAAATCAAATAGGAGAGGACAATGTCAATCGAGGTAGGTATGTAGGTCAATGTAGAGTCTTTATTTGGATCTAGCTACTAATAAAACCACTATTGATTTAACTTTGTAGGATACATTCCTAAACAAGCTATTAATATTGAAACGAATAAAAAAATTATTAATAATACTCTACCTTCAAAGTAATTATTTTGCAAACTAGAAATGAAGTAGATTTTATGAGGAGTCAGTGCAATATTTGACCTATTAGGTAATTAAGAAAAAGACGTTCATGATAATTACAATCTAAGGTCAAGTTCGCGTCATAAAATATTGTTTTATTAACATTTTGGGCGGACAGTAAGTTCAATAGAAACATAGAAATATTGCGACTATTAAGTACCAGGAGAACATGAATATATGGGAGTAACTAAACACCCGTGCACCATTTCACTAACTGCTATTACTCTAGTGCTCAGCGTAACTTTATGAATGAACGTACTCTCTGAGCGTAAGCAGATCCGTGCCCACAATACTTTTAATTATTCTTCTACACAATTACATCGAAATAAATGGTTTGTCCTCACAAAGAGCAGATTAATTTAATTTCATTTATAATTAAATAATTCGTTTTTCAGTCAGTAATAACAGCAGTGCACTGCGTTTCAATTGATTAGCCTACTGCTGATTAAGTTTGAAGTAATTAATAAATTTTTTATACCATTTTAGTTTAATTTGTGTCTAATTGTAGTACGTCGAACACGTTAACTTTCTACGGCATTTTTATGTAAGAATATGTTTAGTATTCTGTAACTGAGTACCTACTTGGTATGTGGAATCGATTAGAATATTCAGAAACCGTATAAACCCTTGATTATAGGTAGGGATCATCGAACAATTTTTTAAACTTTCTAGGTACACTTTTTGAGTAGCTATTTAGCTCATACCTCCAAGCTGCCAGTTTAATAGCTAAAACAGCTGCTATTGAGAGACTTTTAAATGAAATAACACTGACAACTCATCATTATGACATCGTCATAACGACCTCCGTGGCGCAGTGGGCGAATAGCCGGCTGAGACGCAGGAGGTGGCGGGTTCGATTCCCGCTGTGGAACAAATGTTTGCATGATCTACTGATATTTGTTCTGGGTCTGGATGTTTTTCTATATATTATAAGTATGTATTTACAAAAAAAGTAAATAAGTATTCTCTCAGTTATCTGGTTACCGTAGATTAGATTAGATAATACTTTATTGCACACCACAAAACAAATACATATAAAAAACTAAATCTATGGATACAATTAGCGGTCCCATTGATTATACCATAGTACAAGCTGTGCTTAGTTTGGGGGTAGATAGCGCTGTGTGAAATGTCCAGTAATATTTATTTATTTACTTGCTTCCACCCGCGGCTTCGCACGCGTAGTTTGTCAATTATAAATAATAATTTAAAAAACTTAAAAAACACGCTTATACCAAATTAAAGAGTAGAAATTAATTTTCAATAAATTTAAATTATGAATAGCGTGATTAACAAAAAAATATGTATTTTATTGTATGTACTGTATATACACTGTACATAAATATTTTATTGACAGATATTGGGAATAGTAGAGTTAAGTATTTTAAAAATATCTTAAAATGTACCCCACGCTTTTTTCTATTATACTATTATATTTACATCTGTTGTTCTTTGTCATAAAAAAATAGTGGCACTCCGGGAGTGCCGACAGAACTGAAAACTTGAACAGACTAGCACTACAGATATACAGAGGTGTCGGTAACGGTAACAGTGTCGCGAGTTCAATGGTTTTTTCCCATCTCAAGAAATGCCTAACGCGCCTAGAGAAATTTTCACTTCAAAAAGTATTTTGCCTTACTCTCAATCTTTCTCAATTCTCAATTTGACAGTTTAGACTGTTTACAGTTTATATATTACAAAGGTTTTTGAGAATTGTATTCTAGCTTAGCATTGACAAATATGTCTGCTTGCCTAAGTCACGAAATTCGCAACAGATGCAAGGTCAGTCGCGTCTTCAATCAAGTTATCGCGGAAACGATTAGTTTGATATCCTTCGCTAGTGTCTAACATTATCCTTCTTGTTTTTTTATAATGGCAATGGTAACCGGTGGCATTTAATGGTTATTTAGATTTTTGTTAAGTTTCATCTTAGTAACAAGACTCTATCCGAATCACTAATAAATTCGAACTTAACTATCGTTGGATTGGTAACACCATTCTGTTTTTAAAATTGACAGGTAATATTAAATCGTAAAGGACAGAATACGGCGTAACTGTTCCAAGGACAGTTAAATCCGAATGTAAGCAGGCCTTTACAAGTGTACGAGTACACTTAGGTGTGTCAGATCAAATGCCTAAGTACACTATTGATAAACATTTCGCAAGTGTCATTGGAATCCAATGTTGTGTTATCTTTCGATCTTCCTGCTATTGGACTGGCCGTATCCTCTTATTGTTTTTTGCAAAAGAAACATGGTTACGCATTTCAAATCTCGTTCGGGCAAGGACGTCTAGATACTTATTATGTTAAGAGTACAACGTAGCCAATCGTTTGAGCTAACGCGTGGACAAAGCTTGTTATGTAATTGTGTAGTCATTCAATGCCCCCAAAAGACCCATCCTCACCAGTGGGGACGTAGCAGTGGGGATTCCGGTAATTATTTATTTTTGAGCATGTCTAAGAAATTTTTTTTTTAAGTACTCTACTCAGCAGTACTTATACCTACACTAAAGTACTTAAACATTACTATTTTTATTATTATTCCTTTTGCCGTGCATTTAATTCAGCGGTTTCAAAAACATTGTAAAAAGTTTTGCTTATTTGTACCAGTTGCTAGACTTTGCGTCCAAAAGAGCCGCCAATTACCAAGAGTTTCTTCAATGAAATTTGTCATTATTATTATAATTGTATTTTGTATGAATTTGACATGTATGAAATTAAGTATTATCGTTATTTATATTTGTATTCAATTTTAACTAAGATAGATTGTCATATTTAATATTAGATATTTTTTTTTATTTTAGAATTTGGCGCCTCGACGGCAGAATGTTAATGAATCTTACTTTATTATTGACATACGAACATGCATTCATACGAATAAATGATTCTGATTATAAATGAAAGAACATCAAAGTTCGAAAAGTCGTAGAAAATATTGTTTTTGTAAGAAACGGTTTAACATAAATCATAATCAAGACAAGGTGGAGAGATGTAGTGTCAACAGACATGAGAGAGCGCCAAGTTTCTGATCACGATGACGTCGAGGATAGAGTGAAATGGAGAAGAACGACCAGGAAAGCTAACCACACCACCATGTGGGATACATAGCTTGGAAAAGAGAGGCAGAGGTTTCGCATATATAATAGAAATACGAGTTAGAGAGATTTTTTACCGAACTTTTTGGCTGTTCAATACCTCTTACAAAGAATATCTTATGAGAAGACTAAACAGACACGACATCTTCCTTGTGCAATAAATACAGCCTTATTCTAGTTGGTTTCTATCAAAAGGTAACTCGGGTATAACCCGTTCCGTCGTCTTTCTAGCACGCAATATTCGCAATTGAGTTACTCAAAATGCGGGTGTGCTTCCATTAATTGAAGATGATTTAAACGGCTCCTAATGAATGTCTCACCATAGACTTAGCGTGCGATATAGGACGTAAAATCATAGCGATCCGACTAGATTGATATTGTTACGCCGAGGCTGTTAAACAATGAGTAATAATCGAACCTTCTCGAACGCTTTTGTCTTGCTGTGTTATTGTTGCTATTGTTTGTGGTTTCGCAGAATGGGGAGTGGCCATTGTGTCGAGGGACCGACCCTTTCCTGGAAGGATCGACATCGTTCTCGAACAATCGAAATGTGTGCGATATAAATAGGCCGGAGAGATGGCCGGACAGTCAGTTGTGAGTCAGTCTTAGTGAGTTAGTCTCAGCGAGGCCCTGGAGGACTGACGTGGGAAGGGTCTCGCGTGAACAGTAGTTGCTCCCGAGTCAGTCTGGATTTTAGCTATACGTGCGAACATTTCGGTGACTTTAAGTGCTGCAACAGTGATGTGTATTAGTGTGTTGTGATACGTGTGACCAAGTTCGTGTATTCATCGTTTAGTGCTGAATAAAAGTGTTATTTTGGTTAGATCAATTCCCATTATTTTATCTCGAACCCTCAGCTCGTAACAATATTTTGCTCTACATGTCAAATCTATCGATTATAATGCCTAGATTGTTAGATTGTCTAGATTGTTGATTAGATTGTTGATTAGATTGTTGATTAGATTGTTGATTAGATTGTTAGATGTCTAGATTGTTAGTTTTGACAGTATACAAATGTTTTATGACTAAGCGGCCAACCAATTCTAACCTAACAATGTCGAGACTACTAAATGAAGGACGCAGTCGCTATAAAAGTAGCTGTATTCTTAAAGCAGGTTTAAATAAACCATTGATATACCTTCTCCATCATCATTTAAAACGGTAAACCTAAGGTAAACCAATCGCGTGATAAGTATGTTCTTCAAATCCGCTTAGCTAAACTTGTAACTTATAAGATCTGCAATGCAAAATTATCTACAAGTTTCCCGAATAATAAACGTATCTTCGTCATTAGTATTCAATATATAGAATCAATCCGTGTCAAACGCAAACTCAATCACCAACAACAAAAATGAATGGACTAATTAACATAGGTATCTAAAACCACAAAACCACTTACAAGTGTAAATAATAACAGTCATTAAGAAAGATACAAGATAATGAGGGCCGTTTAACAAAATAAACGAATTTTTATTTTGTTCCGGAAATAGACAGCTATTATTATGAGTACTTTATGATTAATTGGCGACCAAGGTCGGCAGACAATGGGCTTGACATGGGTCATTGAGATACTTTGAAGCTTTGAAAATACCCTGAATGCCAGGGCCGGATCTTGCATCTCAGTATCATAAAATCAGGCTAGTTATGCCCAAGCGAGCGATCTCACTGTCAAATGTCAATGTCATCCACGTTTAATACATTATATTCGGCCCGGTGATAACATCGCTAATGTCTTATTCATTCATATTTCAGCTTTCTACCTGCCACGCTCAGTATATATTTTTTCCACTGAAACAGATATTAAGTACTGTAGATTTATTTGAACCTATAACAAAATAAAACATAGGAGTGGAATTGAGAACGTCTGCTTACGTTGGCGTCGAACGACTGTTAAAAACTCGTTCTAGTAGGTTTCCGAAACCGCAATTAGTTGTGTTGAGTGCTTAGCCGGCCCTGTTCAATATATTTGTGTCTGTGATTATAGAAGCGGTACAAGACTGAACCTTTAACCTCAGCTGAGCCGTGAGCCGGCAACACGAGTACCAAGTATCATCCTTTAGAATAAGGTGAACTGAAACCGGTTAAGCTTTGCAAAATATGTACCCACCCGTTTGTTGGTTGCAACTTGCAGCACCCATATTTTAACGTTGTAAATGCGCCTACGGAATATCCGTATTCGCTACGCCTGAAACCACTACTTAGAAGTAGTATTTGGACACTGAAGGCCGACCTTAAGCTTTTTCTTACGGTGTGACATAACAATATTAATTGCTGTTATTTTGCATTTTTTTTTGACAAAATCTTTGTTACCACGCGCATTTAAAGGGACTTTGACGTAGCGGTTGTAATTATAATCTGACCGATAGGTACACGTGCTTTCTATTTCTACACATGAAAAACATAATTTAGCGCAATTAACGGTACATACTTCAATCAATAAAGCAATCATTATGTTCGTGATCACAATCGATCTGCCTGTGACCTGACGCATTAAATCAAAAAATGGTTTTATCTAATAAACAATAGATAATTACAACTTAGTTCTAAGACCCGTGTTCACTATAGCAACATATTTTGAGAAACCTTTACGTAGCTATTGGATAATACCAGCTACTAACGGAATCTAAGACAAGTAAGCGCAAAATATAAATACAAAAATTAATACTAAGCCCGGCGTTCACAGCGATTCCTAGATGTATTTAGCAATTAAACATATATAAATTTGACGTATTTGTATGATTTGACCACTCCTTAAATCATATTTAGCCACTAAATACGTATAGGCATCCCGTAAAGGATCGTAAGCCTTGTATACAACCTTCTACCCTATATTGTGCATAGATTTACCTAGTGATCGATCTTGTGAGGCATGCACCCAACAAGCAACCCTTTTAGGACCGTAAACCTTAATAGGATCGTATTTTCATGGTGTGCGGCCTACGCTGAGCTTTCTGGTGCGTGTCTCCACTCAAGAATCTTTTTACTCCAACGGCCGTCATAACAATTCCCATGATGGTTGGTTTCAATGGAAAGAAGCCTTTTCAGCTATCTAACATTCTAGCTTTTGAATAAGACATAACTGAATCGACTTAGTAAATCCTAACTTTGGTGGATAGTGGGCCTTACAGTGTTATATCGAGGACAAATGTTGATGCAACGCAAGGCTGAACCGTGGGTCAAATCACGACTGATCACGAGATCTGCTGAATTCATTAGGAAAATATACTGAATTTATTACCTTATAAATACACCCAGTCACGCTACAGCTCTATCTTGTATGCATATAGATAAAAAAACTATTTTTGTTTGAAAATACATATCACACTATTTTTCAAAAATATATCAATAGGCTAGGTGCTTGTATAAAAATGCACTGGCTGATAAGATGATGCTGATAATTAATTCCTCTTATATACCTAACAAGTGTTTGCGCACTTTTCTATAATTTTATGTGCACCCATGACTACAACTTTTATTATTACAAAAATTATCTGTTTTTTTGTTTTATCAATGGCTTGCAATTAAGAATATTTACTATTAATTTATCCATCGTCCTGGTCTTAATATAGGTACTAAGTGACTCAATTTGTGTGTAAAACTTCAGTAGGTATACATTGGCTTTTGGTATGGCTAAAAATCGTTTATTAGAGGTCCAATTGATTTGATTTTGCTTTAAAGTTTTCATTGCTCTCAACAGGTTGCTATCAGCCTAATTAGTCATAATGTGACTTAATAATCGCCTCTTCTGAATTTTGCAAGTACACACTATGTAGACAGGTACTTTAAATTAGTAAGTTTATAAAGGTCCCCATAATAAATTAGAATAAAATAAAAATAAAAGTTATACTGACATTTAAGATATAATTATGTTAATATGATATGCATCGTAATATAAATTTGTTTTTTAAACATGGCAGTGACAAAAGTGCTACCACTTCTTATTTCTTAAATGATTGTCACATTATGTGTCAGTGGCCCACAAAATTAACCGATAATGATGGCGCCAGCTATTTCGACTGGTCGTTTTCCTGTTAAATCTTGTTTATGGAGTCCACGAGTGTCCGTTGATCGTAGTCGGGCGACTTTGCAGTCTTAGCGGATCGGACGACATGCCCCAGACCGGTTGCCATTAAAATATTTAGTTTCCGCGACCAGATCTCGTAATAAACAGAGCTAAATAAATTGCCAGCATTCCTTCGTGCAAGTTCGTTTACAGCAAGTAAAGCAAAGTTTACAGCCGTGTTTTATAAGATTTCTTTGTTATTACGTGCGTTCGCGTATTTCGTCGCGCGTTTGCCCGTCGTCGGTTTATTGATTGACATTTATGGAAAGCTATCTATTGAAGTGTACGGGAAGGTAATTATGCTTTTTAAATACTAATTTTAAAGTTTCATAAAACATTGTAATCCTAAAAATACAATTACAGTGAGTGAGACAAAGTTAATTCTCTAACCGAATGCTTGAATGAATCTTACATTAACAAGGTACGGAGGCGCACAATGCTTAGGTGGTCAGGTGACAAGCTGCCAGCCAAAGCTCTGAAAATGCAGCGTTGCAGATTTATGCACTCAATGTTGTTATTAACCTACCAGCTGGTTGCATAACTATCTACATGGTCGCAGGCTCGGTTTTGTAAAAGAAGGCGGTCAACTACCACCATTAACACAACCAAAGTAACTTATTATTTAAGAATTGTTGCTCAACAAAAGAACCTAAAGCTCGTGACAACCTCCGTGGCGCAGTGGACGAATAGCCGGCTGAGGCGCAGGAGGTAGCGGGTTCGATTCCCGCTGCGGAACAAATGTTTGCATGATCTAAAGATATTTGTTCCGGGTCTGGATGTTTTTCTATATATTACAAGTATGTATTTACAAAAAAAAAGTATATAAGTATTCTATCAGTTATCTGGTTCCCATAGTACAAGCTCTGCTTAGTTTGGGGCTAGATAGCGTTGTGTGAAATGTCCAGTAATATTTATTTATTTATTTAAAGCTTAAACTTATCTAGTAAGTAATAAGTACTGTGTTTTACTGCCTGTAACCGGTTAAAACTTTTGTGCGCGTGTGAGCTGCGTGACAAGGAACCGAATGTGTGGCAGACTTAATTGAAAGAACGCTGATTCTCTAGGTTAGTTACAATAACCTTGACGCTATAGAATAGAACTAAAAGCACTAAAACATAAGGAAATATCAATATTCTGTAGTACGTACAAACAGGCAGTAAACTTAGTTGATACGGGCCATCTGTCAGTGCGCAAATCCGAACTGCAATGAAAGATTCTTGACCCCACTGAGATGCAGCGCCCATGCGATATAAGCCCAGTCCTTAGTATTCAAAGCTTGGTTGTTGTAACGGCGAATGTAAGTAGGCATAAACAGACTGAATACGAACTAACTCCACTCTAATCTGTGTTGAAAACTAAAGCATCTATAGATTATAAAGGACTGCTAAATCAGTGAAGTTATAAAAAAAAGTTCTTATAAAACACTTGACTGCAAAACACAGTATGATTTAAAAAAAATTACAATATTTTTATGAAAACCTAATATAATTTACAGACTTTTATGAGCACGAGAAAGTCATGAACGTCAGTAGCCCGGCTCTGAAGTTCATTAGTTTAATTAAAATTATTGCAATAGAACTATAATATCGTACAGGTTTATAAAAAATACAGGAATCTCTCACGCAACTTCCATCTTAAATACAAAGTCGAGTCATGCCAAAATGGCGTCAGCTCAGCATGTGCTAAGTAGGCTAGAACCTAGCTACTTAACGCTGGTATTCTGATGAACCCAAATAGTATCGTCACGGACGTCAGAAGCTTGCAATGCTCTCGGGGATTGAGTGAAGGTAGTAATTTGTAGCACCTACCTAACCATATAAATAATGTGTATTATTTGTTAGGCGTGTGGGTGAGGTAAAAATAATTAAATAAATAAATTCTTACAGTATTTTCCGTATATACAAAAAAACAAATTAATAATCCTAACTGTGATTCTGAATAACAAATATGTGCTATACGTAAGCTGTTATTTGACAAAGTTTGTAAGTTATATTTTATTTTTATATTTTGAAAAGATACTATCTATCATCAATGTTTGACGTATAAATAAAACTAACGGTGTTCCAATTGCCAGCTGTAGTTACCCTAAGCTAAGCCTTATCGTTCAGCACACGTTATTTATCGTTAATAACACTGTGACAATTAATCGGGTGGATTTAGCCGGTTTCCGCTGATTCGAGCTGACGAGATTCAGAATATCTGGATGGAAGCGGTTGTGTGTTGCTGCTCCCTAGGTCCATACACTGCTTTAAAGCTCTTGATGAAACAGATCGATTGGTTGATTTAACACGGTCTCTATGTTGGTTTATACCTCGGGTAGACTTGTATTTATTAGGAACTAGCTTTTGCCAGCAGCTTTGCATGCGTTGTTTGTCAACAAAAAGTAACCTATGTGTTAATCCAGATTATAATCTACGTACATACCAAATTTCATTGATATCGGTTCAGCCGTTACTACGTGATTGAGTAATAAAAAACAAATAAACATCCAAACTTTCACAATTATAATATTACTGTGATTTTGTTCTGACAACTAAATAGCTTTATTTATAAATTATACCACGGGTGTGTATAACGCGTGCAAGATAAATCGCATCAATGAATTAGGTAAGTATCGAACAATTAAGTATTTCATGTCATTTATTAAAACCTATATACTCGAAGGTACAAGTACTTTATATTTTTATTACAAAGCAAAATAAATTAGCATAAATGTTTTTATTATTTGGGGACTTTGACGAAAAAGTCAAGGTCAATTCTAACTTATGTACATACATTATTAACTGTATTGCAATGGCAAAATGCAAGAATGCAAGTGAATCACGCAAAAAGCGAATAGTTTAATATTTAATTTGTTTAGATTGAAATTGTAGAGTCAAAATACATTTGTGACAGATAGGCAGAGATTCATTATTTTTTATTTTATTTACTGGCTGTTACCCGCGACTTCGTTTGCGTGGGCTTTTATCCTTATAATAATACATTGAAAAATTAGGAAGAAGGACCCACTGCGAAATTTACGCCTGCGAAGCATATTATTAAGGTATTGATGCCGTTTAGTCGTGAAAAGGTAACAAACAAACAAACTAACAAACAGAGTTACTTTCGCATTTTGACTGCCTCCGTGGCGCAGTGGGCGTATAGCTGGCTGAGACGCAGGAGGTAGCGGGTTCAATTCCCGCCGCGGAACAAATGGTTGCATGATCTACAGATATTTGTTCCGTGTCTGGGTGTTTTTCTATATATTATAAGTATGTATTTACAAAAAAATATATATAAGTATTCTATCAATTATCTGGTTCCCATAGAACAAGCTCTGCTTAGTTTGGGGCTAGATAGCGCTGTGTGAAATGTCCTGCAATATTTATTTATTTATTTATAATGTTAGTATGGATTAGGCAAGACTGTAAACACTAAAATTATAAAACACTAAAAAACAAAACTATAAAAAGTGTGCAAATAACAGGCATGCACAGTATTTCCAATGAAAGGCAAGTAGCGTTGTTTTTTTCTTTACGTGGCACGGAAAGACAAATTATCATACAAGGCGAAGCAACTCTTCAATGCCTTATTTACTGTGTTAGTGGTCGGATTTACCCTCTACCTCCCTTGTCTATTAGCCTCCCTGTTTTCTGCGTCTTTTAACCAGAAGTTACCCACGATATTGACAACATCGTCTACGTGTTATACAACAGTAGAAAAATCAATGAGTATTTTTATACCCAGTCACTAAGAAAAAATCACAAACAAAATGTAGATTGTTCGTTCGCAATCTGTCAGCTTGAAAATGTCTCATAAAGTTGTTATATTGTCGTTAGATATTATTGACTCGCATGTCCATTAAACAAATTAACACAACATTGTCATTTAGTTGTCAGTAAGCATTCGACATGCTGACCAAATCTACTTATTGATTTACCTTCTAGTACATTATAATATTTTATTATAATAAATGCAACTATTTATTAACAAGTAAATTTAATTTGTAGTCGTAATTATACAATATCGGCCTTATTCCAAAACGCAGACTATAAATAGACTAGGTTTAAATCAGGTTTAGACCAGAGACTAAAATAAACTTTATTACAAAACGAAGTTTAGCACTAAAACCATGGATCATCTATGGTCTAAAGATAAACTCCCGAGACCCCTAGTTTATCTTTGGTTTTTCTTGCTTTGAGGTTAACTTTGATTTTTGTGTTACATTTTGATAAATAATTTACCGAAATGGGTATTCACATGATCGGCTTGATTGATTTAGAAGATATAGACATGCTGGAGACGTTCCGGTGATCTGATAGACATCGTCTCCGAGTGAATCCTTTACTTATGTGAACCTATGTGATGAAGATTTTAGTAGATTTATTGCGTGAAGATTTGTCTCACGATCTTGAGCCCCGAAATCCAAGTGATTTGCGCGCTTCACAATTGGGTTCGCCATGAAGTAAGTGCTTATAACCTTGTAATACAAAGTTTTATAAAAACGATTTTAATTAATTTACTTACTAATACATTATTATTTTTCATCCTAGATTCAAGACGATACTGCTGATTTACATGATGTATCTCAACCAGCTGTCAGCAAAACATGATTTATAAAAATGCCTGCAACTTTAGGCCATCAAGAGGAGAGCATAAGAAAATTCCGCACAATAGTGAATTGTGATGTTCTTCAATTAATGTACAGGTAATTTTGATTTTAGTTTGTTACTGTCTAATAAAACATACATACAATCACATCTATTTCATGAAGGGGGATTAAACTAATCTAGACAAATCTATAGAATATAGGGGACAAGATAAATCTTAAAAATTTTACAACTATGGTATAAAACAAAACATTATGGAAAGATTATAAGTAGGTAAGTACTAAAAAGTGTTAACTTTCCAGGTAGTTTGTGATGCTGATCTGAAAACTATGAAAATGGTGACCAGGTAGCGTGGCAGTGTGCATGACTCAAGAATATTCCGGGAATGCAGATTAAATCAAGAGGCTGGTGCATTCTTTGAAATATTACAGGGATACAGTGGTTATCCATGTACTTATTTACCATTGTGTGTATTTATTTACCATTGCTGAATCCCGGAAGTTCCAAAGATGAAAACTACAATAGGTGGCATATCTGTACCCGGAACACAGTGGAAAGTTTTGGTCTATCGAAGCAACAGTTCTGTTGTCCTTCACAATATTGCCACTGACATGAAAGAAGACCTGTTTCCTGGTGAGGATAGCAGTGAGCTGACTTTTTCAAGGGGAACCCGTACCGATACCAAGGTATATTCATAACACAGTACAGGGGAATACTAGGAGAATCCAGTTTATTGAAACTCATTTTTAATATAATGTCTTAAATAAATATGTATTTTATTTTTATTCTATGTATGGTAAATTTTTTAATGATGGTGTCATAATAATAGTCATTTATTCATAATAATAAAAATTATAACGTGTTTTTCTTACATTTTAATAAAGCTATTTCTAGTTCAAATGTTTTTCATTTCCAGCAATTCTGTTTTTTTTAAGTCCCTTTGTACTGGCGCATTTCTTCAGTTCTGTAAAACAATAAAAAACATTATAGAAAATTGCATTATCTAGTTAAAAACGTATGAAGGGAAACAAAGTAATATAGGTACTTATTAGTTATCTAATGGTGCTCACAAGACTTACTTTCTCTTCAAAACTCCAGTTTTCCCCCTTTTTCTTCTCATTTGTTCCATTTTTTTACCCCAACACGATCTCAACTTAGGTCAATTATGTACAAAATGTACAAATGGATATATTGGTGTATTTGTTCAAGCTCAAGGTGAATCGCCTAGGATTCCCCCGAGTGTTAAAAAAGTCTTCAAAACTTTCAAGTGGTTTCTCAACAAAGCTCCATCACAAATATTGTTTTGATTGACATGGCCTGACTGATGGTCTCGAATTTTGCGTGCATGATGAAACTTCACTCCATTACACGCATGAGTTATTCAAGAAATGATAACAACTCTTTTAAAAAAAACCTTTAAACAATAAATCGCCCATGTTTGAGAGATTAAAACATATTTTAGTAACAAATAGATTAATAATCTATCATTAAACATATTTCTAATCCTTTTACATCTTAAAGAAAATATCACATTTATCGAAACGGAACGTTGCATCGAATGGTTGCAGAATGAATGAATGATGCATTATCAATATTTATAATATAATCTATGGATTTAGTTAAACCATGGACTATTTCTGGTACTAAGTGATCTTTGGTTGATCTACGTTTTGTAATAAGGACGCATTTTAATCCTGGTACCAACTTTAATACTGAAACAAACCTAGACTTCTTAGTTCTGGTTTAAACCTAGACTAATGTACTTTTTTGGAATAAGGCCGTATAAGTTTTTATTTCTTGAATTTAACGTTGCATTATGCAACATTATTTATGTATTCAATAGGATTGAACAAAGGAGGCGTTCAAAATTCACACGGTTCTTAAACCTTTTTTACCTTTATTTATTTTGCTATCAGACACAGTATACTCGCTATCAACATAGATCGGCGCCGTGTTTCGTATTTGCAGTTTCTATTTATATCGCGAGCACTTTCTTGTGCGTTTTTTTTATGCCTGCAGCCAGCAAGCTACAGGCCTGTTTTACTAGTTTCCTAATAGAAGACTGGCTCAACTAAGATATTCTTAGACCGCAATTACGGCGGCCGCAAACATCCTCTATACTTAGATTTCGATTCCAGCCATATCTATGATGAAACCGAGTTATTTATCTAGTTAATTATGTGCGTATACATGTAATACCTAGAAATGGCCGCTAAGAAGATTCGCAAAGAAAATCGACACAGAAAAACTGTTTGTTATGCGAACAGCGATTTAGTGAAAGTGACAGTCTACTTCGTCCACTGTCGGATTTAGTTTGCAAACGGCTCGTCACACATTCAATTAATAAAGTATAGGAAACTTTGGTAGATTTATTATCGTGTGGGAATTTTTAATGGAACCAATCAATACCGAGTCCATTTCACGCGAACCGATTGAGGCGTCAGGTCTGCTGTGAACTGGTATGTGCTAGTCTGCCCTTATAAGGCCTACCAGACATCAGCTGCACCGCGCTCTAACCGCTAATTGTATGTGACACGGCTTCCATTTCGTGTTATCTGTTTCACTAATAAGTTACTGATGTAATCAGACCGTTGTGTTTTTCTTGGAGCAACATAGGACTTTACGTGGGTTGTAATGGTTAATACAGCCAAAAACCCAAAAATTATAACAACTTGCGTCTTCCGCGAGACGAGTGATGAAAAAAATGTATTCTTTAAAATTCCAGCGTACGAATAACAACAATTGTCACTCTTGGAGATTGTAAATTCTGTGTCACACACAAGGCCGCGGCGTCCGTCGAACCAACACTCCTTTTATATTTGCGTCTAATTATTCACAGTTTGAATATGTAGACGTTATTGTATCCAAACTAGTTATTTCACGACCTCATGTTTATCTAGTCGTAATCAACTCCAGGTATTTGTTATTCGTTAGTCACGTTCGAAACTTTGATAAAATTGTTGTTTTCTAAATAATTCATAGCGTTTAATCTTGAACTTAAGAGAATTTTTTACTTAAGAGAAGAAAAGAGTTTAGCATATTCTTTTCCGTACACAAAAGAAACAGATTTTTCAATCCTCAATGTTAGCCGATCTCAAATATGATTTGGTATGTATACCAGTATGTATTTACCAAGAAAAATATATAGAACTAGTATATATATATATATATAGTAATGTGTACCTAACACGTATATAATTTGTGTTTAATTATTTGACAATTACATAATACTGAAAAATCGAAAAGGCATATTATTATGTTTACCTATTTCGTTGGTTAGCAACTTCGATGACAGCTTTGGCTCGTTCATCGAATTTGTCTATTTGCACTATTATAGGTTTTGAGAGTTTAAGCATAATCTGATTCTGATCTAAGTGCGAAAAACTTAGGTATTCTCTTTCTGTACGAACAAGAATTTGAGTTTGCTCCGCTTATTCTCGAAACTACCGATAAGCTTTATTTACGTGATAGATCACGTACGATAATTAAACATCACGTTTTGAATTAATTATCAGTTTTTTATCTAGGCGTGCTACTGCGTAAAGACTTTCCATTATCGAGGTCTAATCTAGAATGTTTTGTGTCTAAAATGAAATGTAACAATTTCTGGCTCGGTAGCAGACTTACCGTCAACCTTTGCCGTTCAAACGATGAACTTCTAAAACTTATATTAGTTGCAAGTAAGATTTCCGTAATATTTATCTAATAATATATAAAAGTCTATGATTTTACAGAACTACCGGTCGAATTACAAGCATACATTTTTTTTATAAATATTATGTTTTCAAAACTGTACTGCGTAATTAATCAACTGTAAAAAATGTTGTACGATTTACTTACGCACGCTCAAGTATAATATTTGCTGGATCCGATATAGATAAGCTACTTTTGATCGATTCTGCCGGATTCTGCACACTTTTCACTCTGTATTTTTTTTACGCTGTATAAAACTTTGTTTGACCACAATCTCACCTGATGGTAAGCGATGATGTAGTCTAAGATGAAGCACGAAGATCTAGAAGAAACCCTTAAACTCTTACCTTAAAGGGGCCCGGATTGTATTCTTTAGGAAAAACAGACGGCTGTAAAGTGTCCCATACCTTAGCCGTACGCATCAAGAACGTAGCACCAAAACGGTGTGTGCGAATGGGTGGTATATCAACCAGGTACGGATGGAACTGAGCCGTGCGCCTGCTTGTCCTTTGATGGAAAGGTGATGGCGGAATCAGATCGTAAAGTTCCTGGGCACATTCCCCGAAATGTATTCTGTAACAGATCGATAGGCTTGCAACTTTACGGCGGTGTTCGAGACTTTGGATCTTAGTCTCCGCCATACATATTGATCACCTATAAGACTAAATTTTAAAATTTAGAAATTTGTTAATGCTATTTCATAATGACCTTTTGCCAGTTTGCAATCGAATACTTGGGTTTGAGCTGAGGTGGACTGATTGACTCTTTATAACCGGAAATTTAAAACTGGTTATTTAGAATCAAATCGATGGGCGGGCACTGTTTATAACAGTTGCATTATTGTAGACACATACAAGAGAAAATTTTTATGTGCCTGTACTTAAAATAACGAAGATGAAGACGACTTAATTAATTGTGATAGTGGACATCATTGTTCTATGACATTACTTAATACAAAGACCTATGAAGATATTCCATATACAGGGTGTTTGGTAATATACTGACGATATTCAAGTGACGGTTTCTCAAAACATAAAAAAAACTTCTCGAAATAAAAAACTATTAGTTATATTATCAAATTTTAAAGAAAATCGACTAAGTTTAGGTGATTAAATCGATATAAAACTTACCGCCTACTCTTGCAATCGACATCCAAAAATAAAGCCCGATTTGATATCTCTTTCGGAAATGGCTGCGGGTTTTGTGTTAGAAAGGGACAACAAGAGATATCTCGAGACGTCACCAATACAGCATCTGTGGTTCAAGCATTATGCAATAGCACAACATAAGCTTATTAAAGTGTTTGTTTTTACATGCCAAAATAAATTTTACATATAAATAAATAATAAATAAATATTGCTGGACATTTCACACAGCGCTATCTAGCCCCAAACTAAGCAGAGCTTGTACTATGGGAACCAAATAACTGATAGATTACTTATATACTTTTTTTTGTAAATACATACTTATAATATATAGAAAAACACCCAGACATGAAACAAATATATGTAGATCATGCAAACATTTGTTCCGTGGCGGGAATCGAACCCGCTACCTCCTGCGTCTCAGCCGGCTATACGCCCACTGCGCCACTGAGGTCGTCGAGGTATATCTATGATAAATATTTCATAAATTTATTTATTACGCTCATCAAAATAACCATTTTCATTTTTGTGCGTAGATTATCAAACACCATATATATTTTTTTTTAATTTTGCTAAACCATCGGCACATATTAGCACAATAGTGATAGCCTATAGTAAAAAACAGTCCATTTAAAGGTATCCACTGATAGAATCAGACTAAAGTAACAAGAAACAATAAAATACAAAAGAAATATCTAACTGACTATGGGTCACTCACGTTCAAGATATCAGATCAAATGCTACTTAATGTATTAATAGATATAGTGCAAGATTAATTGTACTTAGAAAACTTTCGTGATTTATTTCAATCATTATTATAAATACGGGACTTATCTTGTACCGGAGCGGATCGCACTCACCCTAATGACGGTTCACAAATTGAACCTAAACATTGTCGGTCGAAACACCGATAAGACGGTACGTGATAAATCCTGTATTTATAATAATAATTGCAAGATTAATGATTAAATATTCATCCTTACTCAGCCACACCACACGACGTGCTAACCAAAGAAGCTACTATTAATTATTAATGAGAAGGTTCTTTTGATAATGTCTTGTAATCGGTAAAGTACAATGGTACAGGAAATCTAAAATTTCACTAATGTTTTGTATCCACGACCCATAACATTCACGTCATAGTGACGCATACGATACACATTCATAATCATAAACCACCGAGCATACTTGACGCTTGCGTAGACTAAATATGAAACTTAAAATTATAGGCTTATGGTTGATTTTATTTTTATACATTGATCTGTAAATTACTATCCAAAACACGTAAGAAGTATCGGATTCTCAATGTCGATGGGTTGATATTATGGTAATGTGTTGTAAGTCATTATTTATTGCATCTACTTATACTTTATGAAGGAAACATAAACTTGCAGATCTAAAATGTTAAAAGCTAAGCTGACTAGTATGTACTCGTACGGTAGACTTCTACGGGGAACCCGTGGAAGCGTTTTTAATAAGACATGATAAGTTTAAGTAAAAATTATTTAACTGAATTTTGAATTTAAATTTATTATGCCACCACTTGATCTTAACTGCGTTCCACAAAGCTTACACTTATCAAGATACAAATGCAACATCAATAAATCTGGTACTGTGACCATGCGTGGGCGCACCGCACATGTAAAACAACTAGGAATGCGCTGATTAGGCTTTGAAGATGGACTGACTGGCGTTGCCAACATAACTAGGTACTGGTCTCCTAAGGAACAGTAAATCACACTAATATTATAAACTAGATGTTGCCCGCGACTTTGTAAGCGTTACACTTCTAAATGTGCAGGTAACCTAGAAATAAAGCTAAACGCGCCGTTGCAACTTGACACCCCATTTTTATCCCATGGGAACTGATTTATGGGATAAATTATAGCATATGTGGTAATCCTGGTTATAATCTACGTACACACCAAATTTCATCGAAATCGGTTCTGCCGTTTCGACGCGATTGAGTAACAAATAAACAAATAAACGAACATCCAAACTTTCACATTTATCATATTAGTGTAATATAAAAAAATTGCGAAAACAATCCACACTCAATTAAACTTCTAATACAAACTAAAATACAACTATTTTCTTCCGATCAAAATATTTTACCATTTCAAATTTCGAACTTTACATCCCTATGAGGCCGTGTCCTAAAAGTGCATAACCTCTTTAGGCTTTGAAATCTTCAAATGAGGTACTAATATAGTACGGTGACTTTCGAGACATTCCAATTTTAAAGAGTATTTGCTTGTTTTAAAGTGAGTTCAACCTTTTTTTGAATAAAATCGGATTGAGTTTTCAAACACGTGTGAAAATAAAATGTAATTTATATCAAAAGCACTAAGGAGAATCGATATCAGCTTCGAAGGAAATCACCGCCAAAATAACTTTCTACCCCTTATTAACCCCGTTAGAGAATTATTTTCAATAAAATACGAAACACGTCTTCCATCAATTCTGTTATAAAAGGTTTAAGCTAAATTTGAAGTAGGTTGGACCAAGGAATCACGTTGTCCCATACAAACTTTGTCCCCCTTTTTCACCTCCTTGGGGGTAGAATTTCGGAAAATACTTTCTTATCCGATGCCTACATCATACAAAGAACACACCCTTCAAGTTTCAGGTCTCTACGATCAGCGGTTTAGGCTGTGCGTTGATCCGTCAATCGGTCATTCAGGATAAAGCATTTTATATGTATAGATGTGAATGTTTGGATGTTTGTTTATTTATTTGTTTGTTTGTTACTCAATCACGTCGTAACGGCCGAATCGATTTCGATGAAATTTGTTATATACGTAGAATATAACCTGGATTACCACATAGGCTAAATTTATCCCATAAATCAGTTCCCATGTCATAAAAACGGGGTGTCAAGTTGCAACAGCGAGTTTAGCTTTATTTCTAGGTTACCTACACATTTAAGAGTTTAACGCGTACGAAGTCGCGGGATACAGCTAGTAATAAAATAAAATAATAAATAATGATGGACATTTCACACGCTGTTATCTAGCCCCAAACTAAGTAAAGCTTGTACTATGGGAACCAGATAACTGTTCCCTGGTTAATATCTAGTTGTTTACAAATCGTCCTCCATAAACCTAAAGCTTTTTTAGCGATATTCATTCAAAATATTTTAATTCAAAAAGGTATGTTTATGCTAATTGTAATGTGCATGTTGTGTTCGTCTATAAATGAAATTGCATGTAATAATAGCCAATATTATCTATTGTTAATTAAATAAAGAAAAGTATCTGTACATCTACTGATGAAGACCATGTTTATTGTTCATTTCTATTTCACAATATAATCACGTAGATTTACAGAGTGACGTCCAACGCGGAAGTTTTATTTTTATACTATAGAGGAAATGATAATTATGGGTGGATCGTTTAATATGCACTTGTTTTGTAACTGTATATTACCTATAGGTTGTAAATTGCCACCAACTTATATGACCTGATGGTCGAAATTGAACTCGTATGATAAAAGGCACAACGTTGTATCTAAAAGACACTAAAGACATCGTGTTAGTTTCCTGCTCCTGCAGCCACTACAACTTATGATATATTAATACGTTAAGAGAAAACATTGCTTATTTTGCTTACCTACGGAGAAGTGTGAGATTTAGCATAATTAAATATGGAAAAGGAGCGGCAATGCAATAAGTAAGCAAAATTAAATTATGAATCACGGCCGAATTACGACCACTCAAAAGTGACAAGTAATAAATAAGAGATGAAAATAGTATATTCCATAAATAATTATTTCGATATGTACGTTTACAATAAAGCCAGTTTATAGGTAAGCTATATCATAGATACTATTTTTTATTAAACAGTTATTTAATAATTTGATAATGATGAAAATGAACCCAACAAACATGAATCCAATGAGTGTATGAGGGTACCCTATGTGTACTTATTACTTGTTTTTATTTTTGAAGTTATACTTCTTTTGGCGCGATGGAGAAAAATGATGAGAGTGAATTTTTACGATGCGCGCGCACACCGACACCTAAATTTAACAGCATGAAGTTAGTTCTAGGTGGTATGAAAATTGATAACTATGTTCAAGTTGTATATTCTAGTATTTTTATATGTAGAACACGTGTTTCGTGAGGGTACAATTAAACAGTGTGAATAAATAAATATTATTTTGGTGTTTTTATTAAATCAATTTCATATACGACGGTGATACTAATAATTTATTATTTATTTTTCCATACGCCAAAGAAGTATAACTTCTAACGCGTGTACATAAGTACACACACTCTTTTTTGTATTAACTGTATTATTAGCTGTGTTTTACTCGACATCTTAGGTAGGTAGGTACAATTGGCTGGGCAGGCAACTTGTAATTATTCTTTTACTAATATTTTTTTTCTTATCTTTTTCAAATTTGTTTTAACTTTTGACTGACGTCCGTGACGCCTATGCAGGTTTAATGGCTGTTAATCAGCACTGAGCAATAAGTTTATTGTTCAGCATAATGCTGACCCATTCCCCTTTTTCGGCACAGGGCTCATAGTGACTGGGTACGTATTTTTAGTATTATTTATTGTTCGCGATTACGCTAAACTTTGTTCTTCATTACGGTGTCGTTCTACCAATCCACGCAAGTCACGTGACTATTTTAAACTTTTCCTATTGGATGTAATAAAAATGTTCCTACCAACCCCGCTCCTCGAATTTTGTAAGAAGATACGCCATTACACGCACGCATGCAAGACAATATACAGTTTTTAATTGAAATATCCCGAAATCCATAAAGAAAGTATCCTGTAATAAGCCAATCGTCATAAATAAGTACCTGACATCGCAAAGTAGGTACATGTGGTCCTTCGAGCCGGATATATCAAGATTCAGCATCCTGTGGAATACGCGGACACGTGGCTGCCATTACCGGAAAATCACCAAACTACGCAATTGATATCTGGATTTTGGAATAAGGATTACCTGGAGGCTAAGCGCGCATTGGAACTGATATTGGATTGGATTATTCCATCAAACTTCAAACGCAATCTGGTGGGACCAACCTTCTTTTCTTTCCATACACCTCCCTGTTCCTTTTGTCTAATTCTATGTCTAAATGGATTTCAGAGCAAAGGAGTGCTAGTTCAGTGCTAAACGTGGATTAAAACGAAGGCTTGTGACGTTGCTATCGCTGCTGACGTGTTTTTTCTTCCACTCATCCATTCAAATCGTAAGTACTCCTGCTTTCATATACCACCAAAATGTCTACTTCGTCTCGTGACAAATCTCCCAAGCTAAGTGTAGATACTAATGTAGTTCCAGAAAGGTCTAAATCCCGCGATAGATCTCCCAATGTCCTCTGTGACAATCCTGATTTATTTCGCGAGCTGGTTAAAAAACGAGGAATAGTAAAGGGTAGGCTTACTAAATTTAATACCTATATACAATCATTAAAAGATAACGAAAGCCTTGTTCGTTCTTCTCGAGATCACATAGATTTAAAATTACGCATCAAGGGAGCTACTGGTTTATTTACCGAGTTCAATAATATCCAAGCTAAAATCGAAGAGTGTGTTTACGACAGCGAGATAAACGATCAGTTATGTAACAGGGAATCATTTGAAAACTCCTATTATAGCACGTTAGCCCTTGCGGAGTCCATGCTATCCAGTGATGAGGTTACCGACTGTTCTCATAAGTCCTGTCACAGCGATAAGCCACAATCGGTGAAATTACCTGTCATTTCTATGCCTACCTTCGACGGTTCATATGAGCACTGGCTTGAGTTTAGAGATACCTTTTTATCGTTGGTTCATACCTCTAAACATATAAGTAGTATACAAAAGTTTCATTACTTGAAGTCGTCATTGAAGGGTAATGCCATGTTGGTTATAGAATCGATAGAATTTTCCTCTGATAACTATTCTGTTGCATGGGAGTTGTTGTTGAATAGGTACAACAATAATCGAGTTTTGGTACATAATCACGTAAAGGCATTGTTTACAATTAGTACGTTGACAAAAGAGTCGCCCGCATACATAAGAAAACTAATTGATACGATACTAAAGAACTTACGCGCACTTAAAATCCTAGGTGAGCCTACGGACTCCTGGGATACTCTTATCAATTATATAATCGTGTCTAAATTAGATAAAACAACTGAACGCGAGTGGGAGACATATAAATGCACATTGTTATCGAGCGAAAACAATTCTAAACGCGTTATTAAAATGAGTGACTTGATTGGATTCTTAAAAGATAGGGCAGATATGCTGGAAACATTGCAGCTGTCCCATAATAAGGCACATAATAATTTACAAGCCGAAACTAAAAAACATTCACATTCATATAACACGTCACACTGCAATGTTTCTTCGACCAATAAGTCACACGACCGTCAGTCACGCGTTTATAAACCCTGCTTGAAATGCAACGGAACTCATCAGCTTTATTCATGTCAGAAATTCATTGAAAGCGATTTAGAATCAAAATTAAAACTGGTACGCGATCACAAACTTTGCGAGAATTGCTTACGCTCGGGACATGAATCTGATAGCTGTAGGTATGGGCCGTGCAGGAGATGCAACAAGAAACACAACTCAATCATTCATAATGATAACACTGATAGCTCGGTCTCATTTCATTCGAGTGTTGCATCTGAGAGGTCCGTCGTGAGTGCAGCCGCAGCGCAGGCTTCCTCTGACCGCCCCCCCACGTCCGTCGCGGACCCTATCCACGTAAACAAAGCGCACATGCAAAATCAATACACTAAATCTAAAGGTTTGCATACAGTTTTATTGTCAACAGCTGTAGTTGAGGTCGCTGACACTTATGGTGCTTATCACCAAGCGCGCGCGCTGCTAGACAGTGGAAGCCAGCGGTGCTTCATCTCTAAATCATTTTGTAATTTAATAAACGCGCCATTAATACAGTCCATTCATGAAGTAAGAGGAGTAGGTAATTCAGTGATACAATGTTCAGAAACTTGTAGCATTGAAGTTAAATCGCGCGTCGATAATAAATTCATTACGCGCATCGAGTGTTTTGTATTATCGCAAATAACGTCTACGCTGCCAGCCTTATGTCAATTAAGCGCGCAGTTCTGTATTCCAGACAACATAAGGTTGGCAGATCCGCAGTTTTTAGATTCTAAAAACGTAGATATATTAATAGGCGCTGATAGGTTTAGGGACCTTTTAGGTGAAGGTAAGCTAAGACTTCCCAGCGGCCCTTACTTGCAAAACACGAAACTAGGTTGGATAATATCTGGCCCTGTTGTTAATCAATCGAAAAATGAAACGCGCATTCATTGTAACTTTAGTAGTACGTTAGATTCGCATAGTAGTACACTAGATTCACAATTACGTATGTTTTGGGAGGTCGAAGAGCTTCCTAAAGTCGCGGATACACGAACGGAGGAAGAACGTACATGTGAGGAACATTTCACTCGCACTACAACGCGCGATAGCGAGGGAAGGTTTTCCGTGCGTATTCCTTTTAATGATTCGCCTAATACCTTGGGTGAATCATATACGCAAGCCGAGCGCCGTTTTGTCGCATTAGAAAAACGCCTACAGCGTTCGCCTGACTATAAGTTATTATACGCAGATTTTATGAAGGAATACGAAAACTTGGGTCATATGAGTCCGGTGAACTCTTATGAGAGCCCATGTTATTTCATGCCGCATCACGGCGTCTACCGGGAACATAGCACCACAACGAAGTTACGAGTTGTTTTCGACGCCAGCGCACCTTCAACTTCCGGAAAGTCACTTAATGACTTGCAATTAGTCGGCCCGCCGATACAGGGTGACTTAATTTCTATTCTTATTCGCTTTAGACAACATAAATTTGTCGTATGCGCTGACGTTACTAAAATGTTCAGAAATATTTTGATAGACAAAGACCAACGAAAACTGCAAATGATTTTATGGCGTAATGATCCCTCGAAACCCTTAGGTATTTACGAATTAAATACCGTTACCTACGGAACTGCCTCCGCACCGTTTCTAAGTGTGAGGTGTTTGAAGCAGTTAGGACTTGAGTCATCGGACCCTGATGTTCAAAGAGCAATCAGGGATGATTTTTACGTTGATGACCTGTTGACGGGAATGAATGATAAATCTAGCCTAATAAAATTATGTGTAAACATTAAGGACGCGCTACAGTCTGGTTGTTTTCCACTTCAGAAGTGGATGTACAACTTTTCATGCGATGAGGATGATGAGTTGTCCAACCAATCGAAGGAAATTAAATCTAATGAAAATATGAGTTCAAAAACGCTAGGTTTAGGCTGGGATAATTTAAATGATGAATTTTATTTCAATACTCAATTTCATAATGATAACAAGCCAGTCACAAAAAGGTATATTTTATCAAATATTTCACAAATATTTGACCCTCTTGGCTTGTTAAGTCCTACGATAATTATTGCAAAGGTTTTATTGCAACAATTATGGCTACTTAAAATGAATTGGGATGACACAGTTCCATCGAATGTCGCGCAAACATGGAACCGGTTTGTTATTTCATTAAAAATGCTCAATTCTATTCGCATTCCTCGGCACGCTATAGGTAGCCAGCCTATTTATTTAGAACTGCATGTTTTTAGTGACGCATCGCAGACGGCTTACGGTGCCTGTGTTTATATTCGCTCGTTTAATCAGGATCAAACGATAACAGTAAGACTGCTTTTTTCTAAAGCCAAGGTCGCGCCTTTTAAGCCGATGAGCATACCACGCCTTGAGCTTAGTGGTGCCTTGCTAGGTGCTAAGCTGTTTGATAAGTGTGTGTTTTGGATGGACTCGACCATAGTATTAGGTTGGTTACACATGGCACCGAATAAATTAAAAACATTTGTTCAAAATAGGACTTCCGAAATTCACGAAATGACGAAAGATGTTATTTGGCGTCACGTCAGTAGCAAGGAAAATCCCGCTGACCTCGCTTCACGAGGTTGTAGCTTGGAAGAACTTTCATCTTCCACGTTATGGTGGGAGGGACCAAACTTTTTACGAAGCCCTAGTTTCTCAGTAGACGATCATACGGTCATAGAATCAATGGAGGATCTTCCCGAGATTAGATCATCGTTCACTTCCTTTGTGAATCATGATTCATCTAACTTATCACTGTTTCCGTTTGACAGATTTTCACAATATAAACGTATGAAGCGCGCATTAGGATTTATGCTACGATTCATTCACAATATTCGCAATAAAAATAATAAACGCACAGGCGCTCTAAGCGTTGGTGAGTTGGATGTATCTGAAAGAACATTGGTTCGTTGGTCTCAAATGGAAAGTTATCCTAGTGAATATAAATCGTTAACAAACCGCGTGAATTTTAAAACTAAAGGTAACTTATCGAAATTAAATTTATTTTTAGACGAAAATAAAATAATGCGCGTAGGTGGGCGATTAGGTAACTCGAACGAATTTACTTACAATAAAATGCATCCTATATTAGTAGATAGCAAACATCATTTTGGTTTGTTGTTGTTTCGACACGAACACTTGCAGCTCCTCCACGCAGGTCCCCAGGCATTACTTTGTCATTTACGCGAAATATGGTGGCCTTTGAGTGGTAGGAACCTCGCTAGGCGTGTAGTCAACGCTTGTGTTACGTGTACTCGCATGAAGGGAAGAATACTTACTCCTCCCATGGGTAATTTGCCCAAAGAAAGGATAACTCCCAGTTTTCCATTTATTCGATGTGGAGTGGATTACTGTGGGCCAGTTCTCATACTTAACCGTAAAGGTAGGGGTGCTCACACTATAAAGGCATACATATGTTTATTTGTGTGCTTCGCGACGCGCGCTATTCATTTAGAGCTAGTCAGTGATCTCACGACTGAGGCATATTTATTAGCATTAAAAAGGTTCATTTCTCGCCGTGGTAAACCACTACAAATATTTTCTGATAATGGTCGTAACTTTGTCGGGTTAATGAATGATTTTTCCGATTTCTTACGCAATTGTTCTTCTGATATTATAGAATACGCTACTAGCCAGCAAATTAAATTCAAGTTTATTCCCCCTTATTCTCCGCATTTTGGTGGTCTATGGGAGGCAGGAGTTAAATCATGCAAATATCATTTACGTCGTGTTGTAGGAAACGCGCACCTCACTTTTGAGGAGTTTAGCACAGTCCTATCACAAATAGAAGCTATCCTAAACTCCCGACCGCTCTCTCCTCTTTCTCCGAATCCTGATGACCTCACTCCTCTGACACCTGCTCACTTTTTGGTTGGTCGACCGCTAACTGCACCATCCTGCGATGACCTCAGCGACACTCCCGCGCACCGGCTGAAGCGTTATCAGAGAGTAGAACAAATACGCCAACATTTCTGGACCCGTTGGGCCAAAGAATATATATCAGAGTTGCAGGTGCGGACTAAATGGACCAAGGGATCGCCGGAGTTGAAGCCTAACTCACTCGTGTTGATAAAAGAAAACAATTTTCCACCTCTCAAATGGCATATGGGTCGAGTGCTTGCGACCATTCCAGGCAAAGATGGCATCTCCAGAGTAGCGGACATACAAACAGCTTCAGGCGTTGTTCGACGAGCTTACGCGAAGATTTGTCCTCTCATTCAAGATCAAGATGAAGCATGCGCATGATGAAGGATCATCAGGAATATTGAAAGCGGTCGCTTCCAAGGCCGGGGGCATGTTCGCGATTACGCTAAACTTTGTTCTTCATTACGGTGTCGTTCTACCAATCCACGCAAGTCACGTGACTATTTTAAACTTTTCCTATTGGATGTAATAAAAATGTTCCTACCAACCCCGCTCCTCGAATTTTGTAAGAAGATACGCCATTACACGCACGCATGCAAGACAATATACAGTTTTTAATTGAAATATCCCGAAATCCATAAAGAAAGTATCCTGTAATAAGCCAATCGTCATAAATAAGTACCTGACATCGCAAAGTAGGTACATTTATTATTTTTTGTTTAAGAAACGTGTTTTTAAGTGTCTGTATTTTATTGTATTTATTTAATTGTCTGTCTACTTATCCACTGTATGTAGTTTCTGTGTGATTGTTACTTGTGTCGAAATAAATGTCTATACTTATCTATCTATCTATCTAAAATTTCAATTCTAAAATGTCACGTTGCTTGCAGATTGTGTATAAGTAGTCTATGAGGGAGAAGCATTGGTGAACATTTTACTTGGAAATTAATTTCTCGATATGACCACAAAATAAAGGCACATCTTGCTATACATCATCACCGTTTCAGTTATCACTGGGCCAGATAAGTGCTCGTAAATGTGCTCGAAGCCTCTAATTGATTTTGTATATTTGAACGTTGCCATATTTGTCATTGATTGCTTGAAGCAATTCCGAAGTCTTTGTAAGACCAAGTAATTCCTGCAGATTAGTTTAAGCTGTGAGGATGGTATTGGCTTTATGCCTACGTCATCTAACATCTGACTCAGGCAGTTCAGTGCATGTTTCCAAAATTTTACTAGTCTAATCATGACTAGTTGATAGATGTTAAGAGTCTTAGGGCTTTGAGACCTTTACTAAAGGCTAGAGGCAAAGTAATTACAAATGTACACTGCAGTTGTTTATATTTAATTACTGCAATTTGCTGATGATGCTTGATTGATGCACGACTTTTAACCACGCAAGTCTATTTATAGAGCTCTTTGAAAATCTCTCTCCTATAGGTAACTTTTATAATGTAAGTTAATGTATCTAAAATAGTTTCTACATATGTTTGTCTGTTATAGAGTTTTTATCAATAACTACAATTTCATGTAAAAATATTTCATAAGGTTAATTTGCATGCCGAAACAATGCGGATGATGTATGTCAAACCGCTTGATTTTATTATTGAACTGAATAAAATATAATTTCCGAGAAAATTACGAACTTGTTATTATCCTATAATATCAGAAATACACTTTCGTAAGCGAACTGTTTCTTAGCATAATTTTATAATTGTAACCACGTGTTATGTAAATGAGTTCGCTGTTCTAAAAGCATAGAAAAGACCAAAAAAATATATACAGCATTTATGCATTGGGCTATAATAAAAATAAACTTTGTTTTAATTATAAATGTTAAGCTCGATATTGCGCTCGTCTAGCTAGGGTCTGCTTTAGTTGTTAAATCTTTCCTGTCGCGAATTTTAATGAAGCATAAACTGTCAACAATTTACATCTTGCTTTTTCGCGGAAAAAACGCAATAAAAATGTAAAAAATGCACAAAAACCTGACTTGGTCAATACTTTTTAAGATTTCTCGGAATCTTGACGCCGAAGCATCGCAAGTTTTAAACTTTTTTTAAAAGGTTTTAATGTTTTGCAATTTAAAAATGATATCTCGTTAGGGACAACATTTTGTAATTTTAAAGTTCGTACAGTTTTAAAATATGTTTTATTATGTTATACAGCATTATGGGTGTAAATGAAACCTCTAAATATTATCGTTAACGTGATGAAAAGTTATGGGTTATACTCGGCTGTAAGCGATCAATAACACCCTTGATTAGCGTCCTCGCTCGCGGAATTCTCTCGTACGCCAAAGTATCTCGGGCGTACAATAGATCGCTTACAGCCCTTGCATAACAATGCACTATTGTTGCCATAATTTGGGACCGTATGTTGTTCTAGCATTTATAAATACTCATGAGAAACTATTATATATAAATAGAAGTTTAGGTAAAATTCGTGCTATGAAAGACGCACATACACTTACATACATTTATTCTTGTATACAAATGAGATATACGAGAATCATGTTAGAAAAATATATACGAACTAGTTGTATGCCCGCTACTTCGTCCGCAATTTTCTGGATCTCGACAACAGCGCCACCTACTAGGTCCAATTATGTTTTTCAACCATCCAGGAACCCATTGAAATATACACACAAAATTTCATCCAAATCGGTTAAAACCGTTTAGGAGGAGTTAGGTGACACGTACAGAAGAAATATATACATCAAGATGTGTAGGTATATTGTATTATATATATATACCCAGCTTTACACGGACCATATCGAAACTGTCAACAGCCGTAACTGTGACTATTTACGACTAATTCATGTATACTATACCCACATAGCACCTACAGCCAAACAAAACAGGCTCGCGCACTTGACATAACTTTTATAATGACATTTTTGTCGAGGACAACAAGTCGATTACTCTTCCTGTATCGACACTATTTCCCGACGTCATAATCACAAATTGATACAAAGAAAATGCAAGACAAAACAAAAGTGGATACATATTTGCAAAAGGAAAATCTCATAAGGATATTGATTCATGTTTCCTCATAGAGAGAAGCAAGCGTGTACCATCGTAGACTGCATTATTGCTTACCATCGGGCAAGATCGTGGTCAAACGCTAATTTAAAAAATATTAATATAAAAAAACAGATGGTTTCCCTGGGTCTTGTTTTGATTCAACAAACACACTTCATTGGTCAGAAATAAAGGCTAAAATGGGCTATCATCATCATAGAACTCCAGAGCGACTGCTCACAAGCGACCTGCACCTTCCATCTATTGGTGGGCTGGGCCGTCATATGCGCGCTGCGTTTTCCGGCGCGTCGTCCACCCCCCACTTCACCTTTCTGCCTCAACGGCCGTCAGTTCTTCGAGCGTGTACCCTCAAGTGGGCTATAGTCTTAAGGAAAACTCTGTTGTTGTATGCAATCTTTGCATTTTTCGATTACTTAAAGAACTGCCTTCTAATGCAATCATGTAACAAGACAAACAATCTCTAAAAGACTTTTACAATGTTTATTGTTTATGCTATTTAGAAAAAAATACACTCGTTGATGTCTTTTGTACGAAAATAATTTTGTGCTACGAATGTGCTACGAAACTTTTATTATTTTTAAAATCAAAAATATCAGTAATTTTTCAACAATTGAAATCAAAGTTTAATTTAAGATTTTACGATTAACAATTGCTTATTTAGTTTTCATTGAAATAAAAATAAATAAATAAAAAATGTAAGACGAATTTTTAGGTAGCTTTCTTCAATACACACAAGCTAAATAATAATCTCTTAAAAGGGAAAACGGGGCCCGTCGCGTTATCCAAATTATATTTAAAACGTGTGATCCGAGAGCTAGAGCTTATCTAGGTCAACGCACATAAATAAACATTGTAATTCATCGGGGCAATAAAATACGTAAATAATTGTATATTCTTTCCATTAATAAATAATAGTGTTCCAAAATACATTATTTTTACATAGTATAAAATGAAGTCGCTAAGATCTTTTAAACTACTGAACGGATTTTAATGCAGTTTTCAGCAATAGATAGAGTGATTCAAGAGGAAGGTTTATATGTTTTGATACATACATGACCCTGTTTGTTTGTTAGTTTGTTTGTTACCTTTACATGACTAAACGGCTAAACGGATCGTAGTGAAATTTTGCAAGGAGATACATTATATCCTGGGGAAGGACATATGCTACTTTTTAGCCAACTGCGCAAAATGAGGGTAATGTTTTATTGAAAAACCACCCGTGCGAAGCCGCGGGAGGGTCAGCTAGTACACAATAAATATAAGTATTTGCTTGTACAGGTCTACGATTAGTTAATATAACATACTAAAAACACGAGATACAAATCATCAACAAAAACCTTTTGAGAAATCTTGCTCATAAATGTAACATACATAGACAGTCAAAAAAAAAATAACGGCTATACAGACCGTCAGCTTGTGTGTTTACAAATTAATATTTAAAAAAAAAAGAAGCAGAATCCCAAACAGCAGCCTTCTTGCTTGATAAATCGTTGTTGTTATTATACCCGTAATCCACATAAATACCGGACAGTTAAAAGGATTGAAGTTCAAATTGTTTAATTAGCAGAATAACTAAACGCGGCACGCGATCTCACTCGCTGAAGTCATCATAATCCCTTCAATGATTGAAATAAATGATGCCACAACTGAAGTGTTTCCGACTAATAAAAATTATTATTTTTTCAAAATGTCCTATACTGCGCAGTAACGATATAATCGGAAACGCACTGCCAGACTCGCGATTATAGATTCACTACGTAATATAGTACTGTTTTTTTATAATTTTAAGTAGTCTAAAATACTTTCCACAAATGGGTCATCAGCTGTCGGGCTAAAAGATTAAAGAAATGTTGTTATTCTTTACAGTATCTGAATGATGTCAGAGAATCTTAATTTCCACCCTCGTTTTTCTGATTCCATTGTTTGCAGTATGGCTTACGTCATTCATTCATTATAGAGGTACTTAGAACGTTATCACACTGGCGACTTGCAAGCATGTTCCTGTAAGGCGATTTGTGAACATGCTCGCCGCGAATGCGTCTCGTTAATACAATACGTAAATTATACGTTACAATAATTTGTACAATATGACTCTCTGAAGTGTGTAGCAACGAATTAACTTAGGTTGGCGTTATGTTGACAAGGTTTGCAACCATCGCTCGTTTTCTAGCGGAAAAAAACCCTATATATTTATAAACGCCTGATAGCGCGCATTTTAAAACGATGAATTAATTTGCTACTTAGCAGGCATCGCAACGGATCGCAACGTCTAAGAACCGCAAATGAATGAACGCTTCGATGGAGTCAACGGTTCGCTCGCTCGCTGCTAGCTCCGACGAAGTTGCCAGCTCATTATGCGTTGCGTGTAACCGTCTTAAACGCAATACATTGAATTTGATAGCTAAAAATTTGATGGTTATTCCAACGTTGTTTGAAATCGCTCAATCCTTCGTTTCGTTATTTGGAAAAGCCCCAACGACACACCGTTCGTTAGGAGTGTGGCGGCGCACGTGTTTACATTAGGTACCCATAGAGTGAACGCGCCGTGCATGTCGTGTGAGAGCTCACCGCGCGCTTGCAGCGAACAAATCACTTCGCTGCTGGGAACACGCTCTCAACTTGCCAGTGTGATAAGTCTAAAGAAAAATATGTATCCATATTATCAATATTAGAAGTGGTCAAATGTTAATCATACTTGCGCACATTTCTGATATTTAGCATTTCTGTTACTTGTAATGAATGCGAGTTTCGTGTCACAACAAAATAATCTGTGATAATTTTTAACCGGCTGTCTCTTACGGGCGCCGAGATAAGAACTGTGACCAACGGACTGACAGTCAGCCTAGGAACTAAAAAGGAGCCCCTAAAAAGATGCAAGTCCAGCACAAAAAAAAGTTTTAAATAAATGTCGTACATACTACGTGATTGTCCTTATGCGTCGCAGTGGTGAAGCTTCCCCAGTCGCGTGTCGGGGTCCAGGCGAGTGGCAGGCCAGGCCTCGGTGGCTGCAGACCAGACCACACCCATCAGTACAAGCCAGGCTAACGCACAGCAAATCGCAAAGCCAAGACGCAAGCTAGAACACCCCGCGCAGATACACTGTATGGAGTATGGGCCAAAACTCAAAACCACGATGCGTTGCTGTCTGGGTAATAACTCATTAAACGAGCTCGTTCATCGCTCAATCGCGTTGTAGGTTTGAATTGTAGCCTTGTCGATGGACTAAGTAGAAAAGTTAACGGCCTACTAATAAATTCACATTAAATGAGGAATAGTTATACCGGTTTTATCTTTTTTATTGAGATTTGAAACTATCTGTCGATGCAAAAAAAAAATAGTGGAACTCTTCCAAGGATAATTAAAATTTATTAGTCACGGTAGTGTACTCGCAGAGTAGTTCATATCTCAAGTAATCCCAAGTCAGGCAATTTATACAACACATATCTTAAGTTTTGAAGCCTGTTTTTACCGCTCAGCTAAATATATCCACCAATTTGACGGACAGATCGAAGATAGCCTTTTTTGTGTGCACATAACTTGACCCATGCTAAAGAAGTCTTTACAAACTCATGGTTATTTTAAACTGACAGATACTCGTATGTTTGTGTAGATGTGAATTCAGCTAATAGTTGATTGAAGGATACATTTAGATGAGTGTGTACAAAACAAATCACTATGAGTCGCAGTAGGCTCTATAAGCAAATGGGGCTTTATCGACGCCCTGTGAATGTGGCGTTGATCCACAATCCATGCAACATCTGCTGTCCTACTCATTGTGCCCCAACAGCTGCATCTTGAGTGAGATCTACCTATGCTGCAACCGGGAAAGCCATGGACGTGCCCAAATACTGGGAGCACATAATTTGGCTCTACAATGTTTGTATCACTGACCCGACGAAGAAAATAAGAAGACGTAAAAATGATATCCAGCAATGTCCAGATCCCACACTAGGATCCCCTGTATCGTGGACACACACCCAAACCGGGAACAAATATTTGCATGATACAAACATGATAGAGTACGCGAAAGCAAAAAAACATTGTGATATCGCTTTTACTTTATGTTTCTTTAGTAAAAAAATAGGATGTAGGTATATTCTTCAGCCAATTTTATGAATAAAGATAATCATCTCTCTCTCTAGCCTCAAAGGTTTGCTGGAAGAAAACTCTTCTTAGGGTTAAGCTCGCCTTTATACATTACCTCTATTTCTGTATTTTTGAAATGTATTTTCTTGTGTGCAATAAAGAATAAAGACGTAGCCCGCGATAGTTTTACATGAATCGAATCATACATTGTTTATCATGTCCGGATAAAGCCAATTCAGCAGAAAAACAGAAGTGTCTATTGTTTACGATTATTTTATTTCTCGTCTATGTTACAATTCTAGTATTTTTTTATTCGTTATCGACCTTAATAGACACGAGACAGAACGTGTCAATCAAGATTTTCTAAAATCTACATTGGCGTCTATCAATTTATTGGACGCAGACGCAGTAATTGCTGTCATACATTATTGCGTTATCTTTTCATTTTTTCTACCCGCTTGCTTGATAAAACTAGATATTTTTTCTATAACTTTAAAAACTAAAATTGTCTATTATTTTTCGTACACAATATATACCATTATTTACATCTCTTTATATAGAATCTACAGACTGTTGCAAACGATCTATAGATAGCTTAACTGCACCAGATCATACTATAAAGACGGAAGTGTCCCCAAGACACCGCTGAATTGCAATGCTTATGCGGTGACCCAGACAAGCGCCAGCGAAGTAAATCATTTATTTTTTGTTATTGTTTAACCTAAAATCTCTTTTAGTTATTTATTTATCTTAAAGGTTTCGAAATAATTTAACATCGATAACTTACTTCTAATACTATCTCTACGCCTTGTAAGGGCCGGGCAATGACCACACAAAATACATATTTGTTTCAAGTTCCTGCAAACATGCGCTCATTGCGTTTATTTTCGATACAATCTATCTGATAAGTGACAATGAGGTAAGTAACAAGGCAATGAGGGTTAGACTAAAATAAACCGTCGGAGTCGGCCGAGAAAGAGTTGGCGGGACGATCTTGACACCTTCGATAGAAGATCCAATCGAAAGTGTCAAAGGTCTTAATCAACTGGGGGATCTGGGGAAGGCCTTTGTCCTGTAGTGGGTCGAAATAGGTAACTAAAAAATCACTATAAAATTGAAGGGATAATAATATTGAAACAAAATAAAAAAAACCCAAAACGAGCTGTTGTAATATTTATATAAAAAGCAATATATATTTTCAGTTTAACTTTGACAATTGGCTGTTGACTTTGAATCACACAGCCCTGCCCTCAAGACTCCACGGAACTTCAAAGAATAATAGCATCATGACGCTGACAAATCCTGATAACATCAGCTCAATTCATGGTCGAGTGAGTTCCGCTTCTACGCTAATCGCCGTCTTTATTAATAAGTACAAATACTAAGAACCTTTTGCAAGGACATTATATGTTTGCTGTTTTTTCTACATCAGGCTTTTATAACTGTATTTGCGGTTTGAAAAGTAAATAGTAGGTATTTTGAGGTCATGTTTTTAAGTATCACTAAGTAAATAGTACTTGAATTGGTGTAAGTGACATGGTCTCTACCTAGCCCCCTGGGATTAAGGCGTGACTGTTTCTTTGTATGTATGTTTCACAAAATAACCAATTGTATTACAAATTCCGCTTGATTACATTTGATATTATGTGACTCTATTAAATTGCATCTAATATTACAGGAAATGTATGAATTTGCCTTGACAGTCACTTTAAAGATGACATTCAATTATAAAATTAAAAACCTATTTACGTAAAGAATGGTTTGTCTGCTCTGACAAAGCATTACATCCATAGAAAATTATAGACAAAACAATCATTTTAATTATTATAATTTAATAATAATAAACTAAATATCATCTCATTTCGCTTAAGTCCCAAAGTATGTACTTACCCTAAAGTAATTGGCACAAACATAGGCCAAATTTATTTATTATTTACTGTGTAACTAAGCTACTAAGCCAACAACACACAGTAAATACAAATAAACGGTTCACTGTGTTCACAAAAAAAAACCTTTGCATCTAGCTTGCTCGTTTTACTCTGTTCATAGACGACATTAAGACAAGTTGAGTCTATGTTCCCACAAATACATCCTATAAAACCTATTTTTAGGGTTCCGCAGTGAGACTAGGCTATAGCTTCGATACTAATAATGCCCGTCTGTCGGTCTGTCCGACCAGTCACCGTTTTATTCGTAGACTATAGTGATGTAATGCTGAAATTTGACATGATAAAGCATGATATTTCAGTGACGCCTAGTAAACTGTGAAATAAAACCTAAAAAAATACTTAATTTTGTAAAGCACCCTTTACTTTACAATATTTGTATAATTGACACGAATAAGAAGATGAGAAGGCGTAAAAATGAAATCCAAAGTCCAGAGCCCACACTAGGATCACCTGTATAGTGGACACACACCGAGACCGAGAACAAATATTTGCACACCATGTAAACATGGTAGAGTACGAGAAAGCGAAAAAAAGATAGGTGTATCATTGAGTAGGTCTTCCAAAAAACGATAAGATTTGCTCAACACTTTTTGTGGGCATTTTTTGTAATAGTGTGTAACGATTTCGAAAAATACTATAATCTAAAGGTAGAAGTAAATAAACAACAAAGTTAATCCAAGAATAGAACAGATGAAAAACACTGTTATATGAAGTTTGAAAATTGGTATTATTATACTTCAGAATAAAGAACTTGAGTGAAAAAAACAGTCAAGTAAGATTCCGACCGCGCGAAATTAGTTCCAAACTCATCACAGATTCCTAAGACAAAATCGGCTTGACAGTGTTCATTTACGCATGCCTCATTATGCCAAAATGACCAGTATGGCTACAAAAAAATATATACTTAGTTAAAAAAATAACCCAACACCTACTAAGTACATTACTTTTAATCCAAAGTAAATTCGTTGTTGTAAAGCCAAACTAACCCTGTGCGCTATATTTATAAATAACAATAGTTTTCGGTAAATCTTAATAAAATAAATCTGCTTTTTTTATCGATAAGACTGCCATAGATACATTAAACTGTTTCTTATTTTGTTTCATCTAGCTTGTAAGGTAAAGTAAAAAATTTTCATTCATCCATTCATTCACTCGTTAATTAAGAAGAAAAAAGGCGTTTTATCGCTGAAGTTGCGAGCATGAGCTAGTTTATTATACCTAAAGTAAGTACTTCTCAGTGTCTAGTTTTTATAATTTTGTATGGATCCCTAAAACGGATACGCAATGGTGGCTGTTCAGCACCAACTGATGTTTATCGTTTTTAATGTATGTTTGTATGAAAATTGAGATCATCAAGTTTACAATATTTTTAACAATAAGAATGCTGGTTGAATTAATAAGTAGGTACTATTGATATCGTGGTGTGGTACGTACTGGTACGAAATACTTAGGTATTACCATAATTGCTATTTACTAACATTACCTACCTCTTTGAAAATAGTAAGACTGACACACTGTTATCTAGAACATTTCATTTGATGACTCTTTTTCATAACAATCCTGGATACAATTTAATATATTGATTGACGGTTATTTTGGTATACCATTCCTTCATTATTTTAATTAGTGGTTCGCCCCGAACTGAGATCTCGCGAGTCTACCGTAAAAACAAAAAAAAATATTATTCGTAATCTTTGACTATCACAATAGTGCCACGAAATAAAACCAACTAACTTGACCTACAGTTTCATTCAAACTACAGGTAACGGGAGTTCATAGAATAGAATAGAATAGAATAATATTTATTGCACACCAACAAAATTAAAAATACAATAAAAATACACAAAAATTAAGGTAAGTACAATGGGCGGTCTTATCGCTAAAAGCGATCTCTTCCAGACAACCTTTGGATGTACAGGACAAAACAAAATCAAAAAGACGGCGGTGTATCTACGAGTATGTTCATAAACTTACATAAACTACCTATACTTACTAATAAACTAAATATATATACTTACAAATATAATAATATATACTTATATATAAACTACAATAAAGTCCTTATAGTTTTAAGTTATCAACCTTATTAAAAACTGAATTTTGACAAAATTCACAGGGTTCACCAGTGACCCCACAGTGCTGTAATTTAGTATGCGTGTAGCTTAAGTAACACAAATATAGGCAAAAATGTGAAATCCAGAATAACTGCAATTTGTACCTCAAAAAGAATAACCACATAACACAAACTCCCGTTACCTTTAATTAGAATGAAACTGTAGGTCAAGTAAGTTGGTTAATTATTTCGTGGCACTATTTTGATAGTCAAAGATTACAAGTAATATTTTTTTTATTTTTATGGGAGACTCGCGAGATCTCAGTTCGGGGCGAAACACTAATTATCTATCTATTTAATTTGAACCAGGATTAATAAATACACTATCTGATACAACTTATTACTGATACATTTAACGTATACTCTGCATACACTTGTAAACAGTGTGTCTTCATAAAGTGCTATATGCGATATTGCGTAAAATTATACCGAATTTAATGAACAGGAAGAAACAAAAAGTCTTTTTTTCTAATTTGTAGAGACTTGTAACTTTTTTTATTAGCATCTGTGTAGTTAGTGAAACAAGTGGTGGTCTACAAAAAACAATAATGATTGTTATTAACAGGCAGTGACGATGAAATACAATTTATTCCAAAAAATTACCATATTTAAAAAAAAGAATGAATTTACGAATCAAATCCTATACATAGATACCTACCTCATAAGTAGTTTCGCCCTAATAGAGTACATCTATGTACCTCTACATAAGTGAACATTGTAAGTGAGCATTGTAACTAAACTAGATTTTTTACTCTAGATAAAATTCGCTCTTATTTTACCTAATATCAATGTGTACTTTATCTTTTAATGAATGATTTTGACTTTGACTTTGAGCACAATTGGATAGTGCATCCTCGTATCAAGAGGAAAGTTGTGGGTTCAAGTCCCGTCTAGGCTTGAAAATTTTTGATATGGTTTTGTAATCTTAAAAAAATTAGAATTAATAACAAGAACAGAACAAAAAAATACTTACATTAATTATTCATTTCTTATCTACGTTTACGTTTTCATAAACTGAAACAAGTTAGATGTAACGCAACCGTGCAAAATGCGAACCGAGTTAAGTTAATAAATAATTTTAAAATTATGCTGGACATGCAAGACGCTCACAGAATTACTTAAGGGCACAAGTACAAACCTATTGAACAGATATACTTTTTGTACCTATATTGCTATTGCCACAACACTTCTTCAAAACAATCCCGCAATTACTGAACTATTGCTTATCTAACAATTTGTTTAGCCAACAATTTGGCACCATGTCAATAAAGTACTACGTTTTAACTCGGAAATGTAAAAGAAATTCTACATGTGCCTAGAAAATAAAGTCTATTTTTATAATCAACCTGGTTAGGTCAAAGAAATAAATATTTTTTATTAGCTTCCGCCAGCGGCTTTGCCCAAATTGTTTGTCAAAAAGTGAAAAGTTGAACAATTACGAGATACTTATATACAGAGGTGTCGGTAACGGTAACAGTGTCACGAGTTCAATTGTTTTTTATCATCTTAAAAAATGCCCAACGCGCCTAAAGAAGTTTTCACTTCAAAAACGTACCGCATGTTTGAATCCAGGTCATAATCTATCAACACACCAAATTTCATAGAAATCCGGTCCGCTATTACGACGTGATTGAGTAACAAACAAATAAACAAATATTCAAACTTTTATATTTATAATATTAGTGTGATTTGTTGAATACCTTCGTGCCAAAACGCCTGTAGTTATTTTGAACGGACATTCGGGTGCAGCAAAAAACGATTTGTTTTCATATAGATAAAGTCGTTTTTCGCATGTATAGTTTGTGTTGTCGTAATTAAAATATTTAACGTATAGATATGAACAACTTATGTTTCTGATATGGAATAATACGTTTTTATTCTTAAAACAACTACACATAGAAACAAAGTTCACGCGCGAAAATAGGCACTTAAATAGGAGCCATTTATGGCTCCAAACAAGTTTTACGAACTATGTGGTACTTTATTTACGACGTGGTGGGAGTGCGGCTTTCGGAAATACAAATAATACGGTGTGTTCGGTGAAAATGTCCATCTGATTGCTGCATTACTCGTGCGCTTGTGTGCGTGTCGGCGAATGTGCATTGCACTCACGCTCGCATGCGTTGTTTTGAAGCCTACGTTTCGAATGAAAATCTGTTCTATGTGTAGTTATTTTACGTCTTTTAGTCTTAGTTATTAGGTACACGCTTATACGTGTATGCATACACGTGACCCCATTATTATCTAATTGTCGAATCACTAATAGCAATTCCACTTTATTGCAATTTGCCATGTGCCAACATGTGCGGTACAATCTAATAATTATTATACTAAACGTACAACTATTATTTATCGAAGCATTATTTATCTAAGTTATTTAATAAAGTATGTATTGAAAACATAAATAATTAGACAAGTGCGTGTTGGACCACTGTGAAGAGTTCCGTCAGTGCGGGTATCGACATCACGACCCGACCACCCAACCAGTGAAAATAATGAAATGGTTGGTCCGATAGCGTTGGACCAGCCTACGCACAATGCAATATGGTTGTACATGATTTCACATGTCATTTAAAAAAAAATCCAAAGATAATTTTGGCAATAGTGTATTGTTGCCCCCTTTATTGCAAGAAAAAAAAACTTTTATTTTGATCGCCAGAAAAACCAAAATATCAAATAAAGGTTACTCGGTTAAATGGCGTCATATAAAAGAGCTTAATTTGCACATTCCAAAACAGTTTGTTTTTTAATGATTATCTATTAATAGAAAAAATTACCATTATTTCCGAAGTTTGCAAAATGATAATTCTGAAATCATTATGGTTGATAGAGATTTCTGCAAATATTACAGGAAAAGAAAACAAAAACTTTATCTATACTACATTTTACTACAACAGTTCTATAAAAATTACATTCTGAAATATTTCTACAGATTCATTCGTTGGTATTATTTTGACACCTGTCAAATCCGACTTATTATATTTCCACGAGTATATATGAGTATGATTTCTTCCGGAAACATTGTACATGGCAGATTATAACACAAACCGTTCATAAACAAGATTGTGAATTGGCACAAGATGTTTCCTTTTAAAACCAAAATTACATGGAGGAAAATCTGATAAATTGTGCGCTATAGAAAATTTCGTATTTGCAAGTAAATACTTATTTTTATTAGAAAACTAGCTGACCAGCCCGCGGCTTCGCTCGCGTGATTTGTTAAATATTTATTTTCATATCTTCTGAACCCTGCAAGACATCAAAATGGAACATAAACGAACATTTTAGGTTAAATTCCTGTTTTAATTAAAATCTGTTGAGCCGTTTCAACATGTACGCCTTCAAAAGAGGTGTAAATAAGGCATGAAGCAGCAGGAGTTTATAGGCGACGGTGACCAGTTAACATCAGGAGGCCCGTCAGCTATTGTGTCTAAATGAATAATATAAAAAAACTGTTTCAGAACCCCTTCGAGACAAACTCTCAAACGGACAGACTGACAAAAATTAAAAAGCTAACATATAAGTTTAGGCATTGTGGTCGTTTTCACTTAAATTTTGGCATTTATGGTGAAATCACAGACACACACTGTAATTTTATCATTGGTAATAAAGATTGCAAAATTGGGATCCAAAAAAGCACGCGGCAGATGCCGATGGAAAGACGAACTCGACTCGTAATTGGAAGACTGGACTACACACGCGCATGATAAAGTGGAGGGGAAGGAAGGAAGAGAGGCCTTTGCCCTGCAGTGGGACAGTACAGTCTCCAAATAATAATAATAATAAAAACTGCAGAAATTCCCCATTGCTACCGTGACAATTTCTGACCATTCCCCTATAGTGCAGGTGGTAGAGCAAGATGGGCATGCAAGGACGTGTGCCATTGTTTGGAGCTGGGCACCACGTTGGCATTGCGTCACCGATTTCTCTATAATACCCCATTTACTAAGGTTACACTTGCAGCAGCCGACTTGGGTACGCAGTCTGAACAGGGTCCTCTACACACCTCCAAGGTCCTCTGCAAGTGTAATGAAGCCAGTGAGATGGGGGGGGGGGGGGGGCTTTCTTTTCCACAGGTTAACACGGATAAATAGTTCATAAATACTGGATATTAGGGGTTCACTGACGCTTTGGTGTTACACTGTAAAGGCAATATAAAAATTTAAATAAATGTAAAAGACATAATAAGAAAAATGTATTATTTCTTTCTCCATACAAAACGAGTTTTTACGAATACAAATTTCGTATAGGTACTAACAATGAACGAGATTCGCGTAGACAGGGTCGCAGTAATCGTCTTAATACAAAATAATTACTCTAACTCATATCAATCAACCCATAGTGGGATCTTCTGGCTGGGATGCGGTCGCCGGCCGTCGACCTAAATATAACAAAGTTGAGGACGTGTCTCAACAGTGGGAATGTGTTGCCAGATGTACGATTTTTAGTCCGTTCTACTAAGGTTGTAACACCGAAATCGTACATGAATGTACGATTTTTTTAAGATTTTGAAAACCTGTACTTTAATGAACCTAAAACCGCTGAACAAATGCACTTTGCTGAGTTCTTACCTCCACCAATCTAATATAAACAAAGAGCCACAATACACTCAATAGTGAAACCGGAGATGGTATAATTACTGTCAAAACAGCACTTTAACGTTTCGGGTGTTGTGAACACTATGAGCCAGCTTCCGACACGCTTAATTCGATAAATAGTAAAAAAATATAGGATTTATGTGGCTTATAATTCAACGCCTTTCTTTATTTTAAACAATATTAAAAAATATATGTACGATTTTTTATTCTCTTCTTCCTAAAAAGTTTTTTTTTCCTTACTCGCGTACGATCGCTCAGCAAAAACTTCTGGCAACACTGGTAATTAGCTGTATTTTACAAGTGAACTCAAAACTAAATCGACACTTAGGTAAGTACAGTTATAAATTTTTGACAGACTGTTTAAAACTGTTTAAAACAAGACCGGTGAAGTACGAGTTTCATTCGATTTTATTAATAAAACAAAAGGTGTTTATTCAAAATCAAAAATTAAAAAAAAAAACAAAAATGTTTTTTTCTGTAACAGATAGTTTTTTATATAATATTTTAAGGTTGGAACCTTCTTTAAAGTATAAAAACTTGTGTTAAAAGGCTCCGCTCTTCCATATCTAAGAGTACTTTTATAGGTTACAGATACTTATTTTGCAAGTTATTTAATAATTAGACATGCATTAGAGGTTAAAATTCAAAATCCTAATTATTTTACATTGTAATGCCAATACAATGCAGTTAGCCACAGTATCCATACTATAATATTATAAATTCGAAAGTAACTCTATCTCTCTGTCTGTTACGTTTTCACGGCTAAACGGCTTTACCGATAGCGATGTAATTTGGTGCACAGATAGATTCTGACCGTTATTAGGTAGGACTTCTCAAAAGGAGAGTTATTTTTTATCGACAAACCCGTGCGAAGCGGGGTTTAAATAAATTAATAAAATTACCATCCATAGACAATAAAAGATACAATACTCAAAACCTAAGTAACCTAGTGATCTTCACTTTGTGTAATATTTAACCACAAAAATGGCATCCTTATGTTCAATTGATATTATTTTATCGGTTAGTTACAAAACCTAAAAAAATGTGTTTTAGCCCGCGTTTTTTAGACGGATCTCTGAATCAGGGGTTTCCGAAACCAATTAAATGTTGACGTCACACTTGCACTGCAAAAAAATAAAGCAATTTATCCACTTGCGGACCCATGTTAACCACAATTGGGTACTCGTAGAAGTTTTTGTTCAAGTTTTTGCTTCGTGTCAGTATTGTGCGTTTTATGCGACCTGGAGATGGGACAAGCATTTGGCCCACCTCATGTTAAGTGGTAACCATCGGCTATAGCATTGCCTCGTAGGTCACGCACCTTAGATATGATACTATAGCTACGTCGCACCCATATTAGCCAGCCCATGTTAGTTCAATTGTTATTAAATAGTTAATCAATACTTTCTTGTTACGCATTAGTACAATGAATGACACAAAATATTATTGGGGCTCGTAAGTTTTGCTGAAATTATCATGTACAATTTATTTGTTTAATTTTTTTATATTTATTTATATATAATTAATAATTTTAAGTGACATTCATTGTGATTTATGTAAAAATTGTCCTTAAAGATCTACGTGTCAATAAAAAGGCAACCGAGTGATTTCGTATAGTATCAATTGTTTTTGACATTGTTAGAATGACAAACAAATATAACGTTAAGCATGGCTTGTACAACAATGCCTAAACGCATTTAGCGACTAAAGCGAGTTTTCAAATCATACAAATACGTCAATTTTTAACATGTTAAATAGCGTGCTAAATACGTTTAGCGTTCGTTTTACAGGACTTAGAATAGGTCCCTTATCATGTTTAGCGTCAATATTATGAAGAGTTGTCAAATCATACAAATATATCAAATAGCAAACCGGACTTTAAGCAGATGTAGTGCGATACCAATTAAAAAAAACCTTGTAAAAAACGTGACTGCAAAATATACTCCACAATCTTAGATTTAATTTGAATAGTGACAAAAGATCCCATGGTATTGTGATGAGTCTGCTGATAACATCTTTACGGCAGTTTAATTAGCTTGATAGTAAGTATAACTTGATTACTGTAGACTCGTGGTCACTCTTAAGGTCTCGTTCATTCGGGTGCTCACTTCTGCTCACCTTTGTAACAAATGCTTTCTCAAGTTGTAACGCCGAGGAGGATCGCGTTCCGTTTTTCTTAAGTCAACAGAAAAAAATAAAAGCGGTTTCTTCATTCACCACGTATTTTTTGCATTTGCAAAAGGGAATCACTTTTCTTTGTTTTACCATATGTAATTTTACATCAAATGAAATAACAAAGAGTGGGTCTGCGACCGAGCAGTGCTTGTACACGAATGTTAATCTCCAGATGAACAGGTTTACCTTATTATTGTTACCTATTTAGGTATTTGATTCCCAACAATTAGGTGTGTTATTGTATGAGCCGCTTTTAATGACTAATTCATTAAATGTGTGGTCAGTGAGACTCAAGACAAAGTTGGAGCAAGTATTTTTAATGATTATTTTAATATTAAAATAGGTTTACCAAATTAAGTAGATAGATAGATAAACTATGTATTGTACTTACAGCTGAGGGAGCGGCCATTAATTACGTGAGACGTTTTTGATGATTTTTTGACCTCCCATGGTGAGATGTCGCGAGATTTGTTTCAACAAATTTCACGATCTGCCGTGGCCAGTGGAAGTCCTTAAATAGGCTTCGTACACAGGTTAATCCCTGCAGAGTCAATTTGTGCAAATAGGGGTTCAGGGATCCCAGCCTAACGCAATGCAACTGCGGATATTGTGACCCGTGCCCCTTGCGTCCGCACATCTGCACGATGGAAGATTTAAAAACGGCTTCTCCTGACGTCATCAATGTGGCGATGTACCTACTCTAAACAATATAAGTGAACAATTGACATGCTAAGAAGAAAACTAAAAATGTTACAAGTTCATAAATGTAGACTGAGCAACGTCAGTATTTTCAGTAATTCAAAAAATTATCTATAACTGATAGAAGCTTCTCAGTTAGAATTGATAACAGATTGACGATATGGCATAAAATTGCAACAGCGTATTTGCCTGAATAAAGAATATTTTATGTATGAGTCATTCATGGGATCTTGTTTTTAATTTGTGAATGGTGTTAATAATTAATGAATGGAAAATCTTGCGTGTAGTGAGACATCATAGCGCATTTACCGCAAATTTACCATTGTTTATGTCAACACTGAAAATATACTTGCGTATACCTAATTGATTATGTAGTTCTAAAATATTTAAACCTATAGTAAGCGGCTAGAATCATATTCAGGAGTCGGAAATAAGGATTATTGTTTATAGAATTTTAGTTATTCGTTAAATTCTATTAAATATAATATTACTGTTAATGTTTAAAAGACACATAGAGAATATTGTGTTATTTAGAACGTGTTCTACTTGGTAAAATGACAATATTTTGATAATAAAAAATAGATAACAAAAACAGACAATTTCATAAAAATAGAATTTATATGAACACATGGCTAGTTCAATCATTAAACTTGCTTCGTATAACATTATTTATTTTTTACTGAGTTACCTGTAGAGGAAATCGGAGTCGATAAAAAATGGCCAAACCAAATTCTTTTGCATATATATCTGCTGATCGCTTCAAGTGTTTTTTGTGTACAATCGTACAGTCAAATAGTTTTAGTGCCGGACACAAGGTCAAGTAAATCCTGGCCTTCAATTGATTTCTATGTTAAAGTGTATACCGGCGGTTTGGTGGCCTCATACGCAAGACAGGATGGCCAGTGACGACACACTGAACAGCTTGCTCACTCCAAGCCAAGCCACACTCGAAAACTTCACCGTGTCGTGCTGAATTATTTACGTTAGCATTTCCAATTTATCATCAAAAAGGCATAAGCTAGACAGGCAGGTACTAAATGAGACATTATTAAGGCTTGTTGAATATAAACAGTCAGAAATATATATTTATAAAACAAAGTCGGGTTAGTTACACCATTTATAACTCGAGAACGGCTGGACCGATTTTGATGATCTTTCATTTGTTGGTTTTGTCTCCGCCCCGAATAGCAGAATAACTATTAAAATATCAGACAATTTCACGCAAAAAGAAATTAAGAAGAAATTTCATTTTCTCATACATAATGATGGCCGATCGACAATTCTACCGGGGTGACGTACATTGGCAGCCCGCGTCATATGTATGTCAATGGGGTATTCAGTTCGGCGGGTCAGCTAGTATTTATATAACGTTTAGTTGTCTGCCTGGACAACTATATGCTATTGCTTACCAGTCAAAATAACAGGTACTTGTATGAAACAAGTCAAAAACGACCCTAGGCAAACAACAAAATGTATACAATCGCCAACGAGGGAACTAAAACATCCAAAACAACAGGAAAAATATCCACACGTTCACGAAATACAGATAAATAAACAGGATACTTGAGTGGACTAGCCATCTTCGACGTACTGCGGCGACACCGACTCGCAAATAAAACGATCCATTGGAGAAAGTAAATGTGAAATCTTTGCTCGTATGTAAAACATTAAACTCGGCAAAGGACGGCCGCAGCCAACTGCCAGGCACCGCGACGAATAAAACATTTTAATCTCCATTTTTGGATCGTAATGTCGAAAAATAATATCAAGGCGATCTTGTTGAATTACAATGACATATTCATTTAATTCAACTATTTAAAACCTCGATTTAATTGTGTTGCCGATGGATTGACCAATGCTAAATACTAGGAATGGAATTTTCCTTAGAGCATCTGCAAGTAATTACACTTCAATGAGACAAATTTACCTCATTGGAATAAATCCCTCTAACTTTTCTGCCATTCAAAGAACATTCCAAACGTGATTGTTTTGCAACAATTTCATAATAGATAAATCAAGTATTGTAATCACAAATAAGATTTATGTGGTTTCGCAGCGCAGGTTCGATTTTATTTACACAACAAAATAACGCTCTTAGAGATCAGACAGATAACAGACAGATCAAGAAAGAAACGTTATCAACAAAAACTACCTATTCCAATTATATATGCAGCCATAGTTAAGTTGCTTTATAAACTTTTTTAAAATTAGTCAAATGGAATACCTGTATCTATTATTTTTGAAATTTTAATCATGCGTCATTATCCGCATACAAAATAATAACAGAAAGGGTCCTTAAAGCAGGTTTTATGAATATTACAACGTTACAAGTCTATTAATAGAAGTATGTGTCACAGTGTAGTGACACCGGGGTATTAGCGTTTACTCTGTGACTCTCTAGACAAAGGTACTCTAGACAAATGGATGCCCAGCATAATATAGAAATTAAATACAGCATGTAACTAAAAAAATATATAATGTACACATGCAGGTACTTAGCTGTTATTGACGTTGAAAGTTGTATATAAAGGGTGTAACAAGGGAGGTGGATCGGTGGTAGCAGGCGGGTACGGGACCGAACGGTCCATCTGAATCACCCCTATTGTATGTATTCTAACAATTCGGATAGTTTAGGACCAATGGCTATCTAAGCGCATTTTTTTAAGAAACAGAGGAGATATTTCAGATTCAAATTTTCAGATGTTTCAGATTCATGATGAAGAATTTGTATAAGTCTAATAAAATTTTCAAAAAAGATACTCCTTAAAATGAGGATGTTTTTGAAGTTAGAAACAACAAAAAATCTAGGGAGTTTATTGAGAAAAGCATCTTCAAAATTCATATTTGATTCAAAGTGAAAAGTGTATTTTTTTCGCTTCGTTTGTTTTGCTTATTTAGAGTGTTGTCTGTAGGTATTATTTCACTCTTATTGCGATTAATAAACGTAGCAAAAAATAAACATACATCACTTTATATATTGATAAGACTGATATGTTATTAATACAGGCAAACAAAAAACATATGGTGCCACATTTACAAATATATTCATTTTTGAACACCTAACAATCACACAAATGTATAATCGTGTCAACATCCAGGTTATAAACTATGTATATACCTAATATTAACAAAATCGTTCAGAATTCAAACAGTCAGACAGAGTTACTTTCGTTTTTAGGGTTCCGTAACCAAAGGGCAAAACGGGACCCTTTTGCTAAGACTCCGCTGTCTGTCTGTCCGTCTGTCTGTCTGGCTGTCCGTCTATCACCAGGTTGTATCTCATGAACCGTGATAGTTAGACAGTGGAAATTTTCACAGATGTTGCATTTCTGTTGCCGCTATAACAAAAAATACTAAAAACAGAATAAAATAAATATTAAAGTGGGGCTCCCATACAACAGACATGGTTTTTTGCCGTTCTTATAAATAATGGTACGGTACCCTTCGTGCGCGAGTCCAATTCGCACTTGGCCGGGTTTTATTTATAATATTAGATATGGATATCGATTAAATCAATTCATTTCTATGGAGGGTCACGAGCCTACCACTCCATGTTCTAGTATAACTAACCTAGTAGGGTTCAGGTAACATATTAGTAGTTCAGTAAGTACCATGACCAGACCCCCCCCCCCTGTTCTTTCACTTCACTTGTTAATTACGTCCCTATTCTGTTTTTCACATTTTGTCCCCACGCAATAGACTGTCATTTCTCAACGAATACATATTTAGTTAATGAATGAACTATTCCTATATCTATGACTATGATTGTGTACATAACTAGTACCTGCCTACAGTAAGTATAAAACTAAAGTACAATATAAACAATCGTCATTTTGCAAGCTGCACAAATACACAGGACGTGAAACCTTGTCGTCATCTTACTAAGTTTGGTTTACGACGACACCTCTAGTATAAGCTACGAGTATTATGGAAATATAATAAAAATTTTGTCTTTTTTTGTACCGCAAACGAAAACGGCTAGTTCGATAAAAACAATGAGAGCACTAAGGTTTCGGAACATATCTCCCGTACTAGTAAAAAACTGTGTTACCGCGAGGTAGCTCTTCACTCCCAATGAAGGGTAAACAGTTATTTTAGACCTGGTGTCAAAAATATAGACAATTTTAGTGGTTAATCCAGGAGGCCAATCGCGCTAATTTTGTACGTGTTTAACGTTGGAACGTAACGTTTTGGGGGTCACAATGGTTTGTCTGATGTCACACGTGTCAGTCCGATACGAAATGTGCATAACGTAACATTTTTCTTTTGGTTTTACTTTGGTATTATCGTTTATAATTAGCGCGAATACCCCCTTAATCAACGTGTTGTGTACCTTCGCTCGTCGTCAACTATTGTATGGACTTTAGGCGGGGAGCCCCGACATGGCTTGACGAATTTTACAGCCAGTACCAAGATCTAAAAGGCAGTACCTAGTTGGGTCCAGTTTTCTTTGACTGACATTGAAACCTGTTTTTTTTTTAATTTGCGATAGTCAAGCGCTTATGAAGTGAGAGACAAGATTTCTACACAAATCGTCCAAAACATTATTTTACCAGTCCATACACCTAGAAGCGTTGGATAAAAAGACATAAAATTATATTTAAAATTTATGTATTTTTTAATTTTAACTTCCAAAACTAACATTCAAATTATGAGAACATACGTAACCTTTAGATTTGTTTAAATGTCCAAATCAACTCGGGCAAATCGTCTTTTTATGTTTGTATGTCCGAGGATAACTTTCGAAGCGTTGATCCAATCATCGTGAAATTTGATACATAGGTAGGTAGCGAGCGCACAATTTTGGTGTGAATGAGTAAGTAAATGAGCTAGAAATGTCGGGAGATTGTTGAGATATTGTAGTTCTAGAGGGGTAAAAAGTACATATAATCTTATAATATCATAATAGGACCATAATATCTTATTGTCCAAGCTCGAATCCTATGGTGTAAGAGGTAACGTTCTACAACTCATTAAGTCATATTTAAGTAATAGGAAGCAAGCAACTGAAATAATCTCTCTGCCCTAAATCAATAAAGAAATTATTTACAAATCAGAATTTAGAGAAACTAAGCACGGAGTACCGCAAGGCAGTGTGTTAGGTCCACTTCTTTTTATTATCTACATAAACGATCTTCCTAAAGTTATTTCTGATCAAATAGTGTTATTTTCTGATGATAGTACAGTTATCTTCACTGATATTTGCAAACTCCATCTAGAAGCTACCATCAACTTTACCCTAGAATTAATAATTGAATGGTTAACACAAAATAACCCGGTAATAAATCTAGACAAGACTAATTTGATGACATTTTCCAGCAAAGACTTTATTTATAAATCTGACATTAATATTAATTATCTAGGACATACAATTAATCATGTTGACATTACTAAATTTCTAGGATTGAACCTTGACTTTAAATTGAATTGGAAAGCTCACGCTACCACTCTTGGTAAAAAGTTTAGTCAGTTTTCATATGCGTTGTACATGCTCCGTAAAGTTGTAAAGGGTCTTTCAAATAGAGCGGGTCGATGTTAATAATCTGTGGCGGCCATTTTGTTTTGGCGGCATCTGTCAAATCTGTTTTTTCTTATTCAGTCACTGATGCCAAATCACCATGGCAAGTTACACGGTTGAGCAGCATGTGCAAATGATAAAACTTTATTATCAAAATGAGTGTTCGTTAGTGCAAACGTTGCGCGCATTGCGCCCATTTTACGGCAGACGCGGTGGCCCTTCAAAGTCCACTCTCCAACGATTGGTGACTAAATTTAAAACGACCGGTTCGGTAAACAACCAACCAACACCTTTACGTCAAAGGAACGCCAGATCGGCCGAGAACATCGCCGCTGTACGTGAGAGTGTTCAGGAGACTCCGAGGCAGTCGATTTCTCGCCGTGCTCAAGAACTCGGCCTTTCGCAGACCTACAGATCAATGATAAACAATTTCTTTTGGCTTGAATTGAACAATATGGACGTGAACGACATGTGGGTCCAGCAAGATGGCGCTACTTGCCACACAGCGAACGACACAATCGACATTCTGCATGAACGGTTTGAGGGTAGAGTTATCTCTCGCAGAGGTGACGTGAATTGGCCACCAAGATCGTGTGATTTGACTCCGCTAGACTTTTTCTTGTGGGGTTTTCTGAAGTCGCAGGTCTATGCCAATAAACTACATTCGACCGTTGCCCTGAAAGCCAACATAACGTAGGCCATCGCTCGGATTCAGCCGGATCTATGCAGCAGAGTCATTAAAAATTGGACCTCTCGGATTCGCGCCACCATACGAAGCCGCGGCGGACATTTGAACGATGTCATATTCCATCCATAATGGAATAAATAGGCCTTTTAAATAAAAAATAAATTTCGTTAATATCTCACACACATTTTGTTTTATTCAATTTTAACATCGACCCGTCCTTGTTGAAAGACCCTATAAATGTTTCTGCCGTCACAACTGAATACCACGGATATGCCGAATCCGTACTAAGTTATGGAATTATATTCTGGGGGAATTCCACATTAAAAGACCGAGTATTTATAAGTCAAAAACGATGTATCAGAGCTATATGCAAGCTCAAGAAAACTGATAGCTGCAAACCTTACTTCACTGAACTTAAGATACTTACGCTTCCCTGCCTTTATATTTGTGAAATAACGACATTTGTTAAAAATGTAAAAAATAAAAAATAGCCCGTATAAGTAAAAGACACAGCAATAAATTTGTTTCCCCCGAAACAAGACGGCTTTATACAATAAAAGTGTAATCTGCATGGTTGTGCGTTTGTACAATCATCTCCCAAAGAGTGTGCTAGATGCTCCTAGTTTAAATTTATTTAAGTTGAAATTGAAAAAGCTATTAATAGAAAAAGCATACAATAGTGTTAATGATTACCTAGCCGATGACAATTTTGAATGATCCATTATATTTTTTTTTGTTTTAATTTAAGTTTGACTAATATTAATAATACATTTTTATTGTTTTGAATTTTATATGAGCTGCGAAAATTATGATTATTATAAATAAATACCGTACTTAATAATAAAAAAAACATGTAAAACTTTGACATTGCATGCATTAGCGCTGAATATGGCTGTACCTACACCTTGTTTGTTACCCATATTACGCAATAAATACAATTTGATTTGATACATTTCGACCATAATTCAAATAGGTTTGCACATTATTTAATTTCATAATTTTAATTTCAATATCACTTTCAATAATAGCACACGTCAACGCTCATAAACCTAGTAAAATATAACTTTATAGCTAGGTAAGTATTTTCTTATCGGCAAGCACGTGTGTACCTGATTGTAGTATAGTAGAACAAATGTTTATAATCCATTTGAACTGTAACTGCTTGAAAAGTCTGAAATCCAGAATATCTGAAATTTCTACACCAAAAAAGAGTAACCAATTAACATGAAATCTCGTTACTTGTAATTTGTTTAAACTGTAGGTCAAGTATGGTGGTTGTGGCACTCTTCTTCTCAATCGTAACGCTCTTGACAGAGCGGTCGTGGTCAACATGTTGTATCATTATTTTTGGGGGCAGATGTTACACGCCTCACGATATCTCGCACTACAATTTTTTTTTATTGGAGACTCACGAGATCTCAGTTCGGGGCGAACCACTAGTTAATAAAAACCACGTATGTGAAGCCGCAGGCGAAATACATTTAAATATATAAATATATGCATAAAACAATAGGTATACACATAATACATAGTAAGAACTCATCTCATACTAGGGTCTTGCAAATATTGCAAAACATCTCAAATTACATTTTCAAATGAGGCATTGGTTACTGCCCATTGTCTTATCACCAATGCCAATACTGAGTATCGGTCAGATATAGGTGGCTTAATGGCTGGACTATGGAAGTTAGATAATTAACCTTTAAACAATCGTCCCTTCTAGTATCGTAGTTAACGAATGCTAAATATTAAGTGTGCAGACCATCAATAATCAAATATATAATATTCACTAGCTGACCCGCCCCGACTTCGCACTTTGACTTTTATATGTATAAATATAGGATTTATATCAAAATAAAATAGGCAAAAAGCCTATATAGCTCAAGGATAGTATAGCTTTCTATCAGTAAAATAATTTTCGGAATCGGTTAAGTTGTTTCTGAGATTGCCCCCTACAAACATACAAACTTACAAAAAACAAACTTTACCTCCTTGTAATGTATTGTATGTATTATATCATATATAATATAATCATTATAGATATAATAAATGATGTCCGTAATTATGCGAAATACTCCTGTATCTTTTTCTTATTCTGTTTATTGATATTTATTTCAAATAAATTAATTATCTATCTTATTTTATCAATATGTAACATGACTTAGCAAAGTTACATTCGATTAGCGATGACGCTAGGCGATAAATTCGAAAATGTATGGCATTTGACACATGCTATGGAAATAGATGTGATATATCGACAGCAAATCTATGTAGAAATCGAATCGATTCGAAGCGAATGTAACTTGGCTACGGGCCCTTAACGGAAGACAAGATATAACACTGCTTTCCGTAACACCGGAAATTGTTTCCAAAAACATACTTTTTTTAAATGTACCATCTTCAGCATTATACAGACTTAGTGTATCCATTATTCTGATTGTATTTGTGTTTCATTTTGTTTTTGTTATTCAGTTTTATATAACTAGTGGTTCGCCCCGAACTAAGATCTCGCGAGTCTAGCATAAAAACAAAAAAAATATTATTCGTAATCTTTGGCTATTAAAATAGTACGACGAACTAAATAACCAACTAACTTGACCTACAGTTTCATTCAAATTACAGGTAACGGGAGTTCATGTCATGTGGTTACTCTTTTTGGGATATAAATTGCATTTATTCGGGATTTCAGACTTTTACCCATATTTGTGTTACTTAAACTACATGCATACCAAATAACAACACTGTGGGATCACTGCCGTACCCTGTGAATTTTGTCAAATTTCAGTTTTTATTATGGCTATTAACTCAAAAACTATAAAGAATTTACTAAAAATAAAAACGTAGTCTAAATGTACTAATGAAGACCTTTTAATTGACGTCCCACTTGACCGAATAGTTTCATTTTAATTTTTGTACCCCTCTTGAACACCACGAAAATTGTGCCATCACTACCTACCTATGTATCAAATTTCACGATGATTGGATCAACGCTTCGAAAGTTATCTTCGGACAAACAAACATATATACAACGCGGATTTGTCCAAGTTGGCTGTAAAACGCAATACCTAATAATGCTGTAATAAATAAATTAAATTAGGCTGGTTATAGTGTAACAAGTAAACAAAACTATATATTGCCGATATCTCCCACGCAAGTCAGGTGTAGCAGCATTTTGACATAGCTCACCAAGTAGTGAGTGAAGCGAAGTAAATGAAGAGCGGTTGCTATGTATTCATCTTACAAACTAGTTCCAGATAGCGTGTATGAGTGAGTGCTAAGTTAGCTCTTTACGCAAAACAGATAGGTACAGAAGTTAAGCTTAGTACTAGTGATAACAGGCGCACGCACACATAGACGCGCGTTAACGAAGATTTCGGATCAAGTCGGATGACAGCCGCGAGTGCTGCGCTTCGGCGACACGTAAATCTTGTTTTGTGTGACATAATTTGTCAGCTGGTTGCAAATTTTGATAATTTTCGTTAAAATATTTATGTGAAAATGAATAAACGTTCTCATCAAAATAGTTGTGTATTTGGTTGTTGGTTGAGAACCGACCGGGTGAGGCCTCTTTCATTAATTGGCATTGTCTATGTGGGAGACAAAACCGCGAAGCTCAAGTGGGATTGGGCCGCCCACGTAAGTCGAATGCTTCCGGAGAACTGGGCCAACATCGTACCCTGGGTACCGGAGGATGGACAGCGACGTCGGGGTCGGCCGCCAAAGCGTTGGTGCGACGACATCAGTGGATTCGAGAAAGAATGGTAGGAATCTGCCAAGGATCGCGATAGGTGGGAGGAGTTGGGGGAGGCCTTTGCCCAGTAGTGGGAAAATGTAGACTAAAATAAAAGCAGACTACACTACAGATACTCAAATACAGAGGTGTCAGTAACAGTCAGTGACAGGTGTCGGTAACAGTGTTGCGAGTTCAATGGTTTTTTCCCATCTCAAAAAATGCTCAACGCGCTTAAAGAAGTTTTCACTTCAAAAATTTGTTTGTAGGAAATAGTAAATGCTTAACTGGAGCATAGGTTTAAAATAAAAATCTACCCGAACTTTACTTAGGAACCTTGTGTTCTTTAGCAGGAAATGTGTAGAGTAAGCTAAAATCTAGAGAAATGGTTTTGTTACATTTGTCCAGACATATTATAACTACTCACGCTCGAAGCAACATAATTAACCGAACACAAACATTGTAATTATCTTTGGCGTCCTAAATAAAATATCAGTATTGACGAAGTAAATAGCTCCAGTGAATGAAGCAGTAGGCTTTGTTTGAACGATTTGTTTAGAAATTAACGCCGACGGTGTTACCAGACAGCGATAACAACGTGCGGTAACGAACACTCATTTGTATTTAAAAGGCAATTACGTATAGGTAAGTATTTTGTTCAGTTAAAGGTGACGCTGGATGACCTGGATACGATTACAATAACAGGTTTAGAAAATCTGTGACCTACTCGTACTAATTAATAAAATTTATTATAATATTAGTTTGTAAATTAACGTAATTTTAAGACTAGAATTAGTTATTGTAAAAAATAATTCTTTTTCAAAACAAGCTTTTATAAAATTCATAATCAGAACCGCAAGCAGATTCAAATGAGCCCAACCAAACACTAGTAGCCCACTACAATCCATTCAGAAGTCCCATTGTCTAGCATCCGTCTCCATCATGAGACCACCTCCATGGTACCATACACAGAACATAGGAAACAGGGTTCCCCCCTTTTTCCTATGTTCTGTGGTACCATATTATTGCATTGTCACCGAAGTTACATATGTAATAAAAAGCTTGTAAAAATCATAGTGAAAGAAATTGCATGAGGTCTATCATTGATTTTATTACGTTGTTTGTCCGTTTCTTTGTTAAATTCCTTAAAAACCTTATATTGTGTTTTAATAACTCTCTGTAGGTTATTTTATAAAAAAAATCTTAAAAATTATGTCTATAAAATGAGAATCTGCTATTGGCATTAAGCATTAGCTATAAGAGTTTGTTTACATTGAATAGAATAGAATAGAATAGAATACTCTTTATTGCACACCAACAAAATTAAAATACAATAAAAATACACAAAAATTAAGGTAAGTACAATGGGCGGTCTTATCGCTCATCATTATCTTATCTTAATAAATCTTATCATTGATAAATGAATAATACAAATGAATTCGTAAAAATTGATTTATTATTGATATTATTTTTATTATCAATACAAATTGATATATTTTTGTATTTTTACATGATGCTTGAAATAAACAAATAAACTTTTTATATAGGTACAAAAAATATTGTTTTATCTGGCTGCTAACAAAATGTTCGTTATAAAATCAAAAACGTGGAGTGCAGTCTCTAATTAAATACAGACGGCTCACGTGCTTATTATATACAAAAAATGGGCAGGACGACCTTCGTGGCGCAGTGGGCGAATAGCCGGCTGAGACGCAAGAGGTAGCGGTTCGATTCCCACCGCAGAACAAATGTTTGTATGATTTACAGATATTTGTTCTGGGTCTGGATGTTTTTCTATATATTATAAGTATGTATTTACAAAAAAAAGAAGTATATAAGTATTCTATCAGTTATATGGTTCCAATAGTACAAGCTCTGCTTAGTTTGGGGCTAGATAGCGCTGTGTGAAATGCCCAGCCATATATATTATTTATTTATTTTTATTTATTCCGAAGTAGCTTGTGCCCACGAATTCGCTCGCTTACCCGGATAATAAGTATCCTATATCATAAGCCTATCTGTAATCTAGGTCAGATTACAGATAGGCTTATGATATCTGTAAAACCAATTTCTTCACAATCGGTTCAGCCGATTTGCCTTTAGTGTAGTAGGGTATCGAAACAATATAGCAAGGCTACTTGAGATGCGATGCACGAAGCGTCGTCCAAACAACCTTGCCCCAAGGTTTTGGTGTAAGCTGACTTCATTATATGGAGTGATCGCTTCCATAAGTTACTCAATCTATCAATCATCCGCATATCATCGCTGGCCTTTGATGCTGGACACAGATGATTCGTCAATGATTCAATCACAGATGATTAGACACTATAAGTTTGCAGAACGGCAGTAATCAATATTATGATATTTTTTTATGTATTTATTTAGACAAAATATAATTTAAAGATTCATTTAGTCAACAACATCACTGATTTATTCACAAAGTATAAATTAAAAATTTAATAACCCCGAATTTTTTGCTTCGGACGTATAAACTGACATAGCTAAGAACCACCCTAGTTAAACTAGCTTTCACTTTAAAAAACCGCGTCCTAATCGATCCATCCGTTCTGAAACTACGACGCAACAGACAAACACACGAACATAGGCGTCCAACTTATGACACCCATTTTTTGAGTAGTTGGTTAAAAATAGTCCCTAGCTGAGAATGGTGATTTGTTTTGCCAACGGTTTAAAATGCTACACGAGACACCAACTATTAGTAGGTATATCATACTTTTTTTTAAACTCATTACATTACCCTGCAAGCTATCTAAATATCCTAACTAACCTATAATTAATAACTTGAATTCATTTATTTCAGACAAATTAGCCCATAATTATTCTACAATGCAATACTGGAACAGCATTATGTCATACGGTATAGTGCTGCAGATATAAACACCGTTTTTGTGCTGCAGAAGAGGGATGTTCGTGCAATTTAGGTATACTATTATGGGCCCCAGAGAATCATTACGCCATAAGATTAAAGAAATAAATATTATGACATTCCCTTGCCAATACATCTATGAAAATCTGATGTATGTTCACAAAAATATTAATTTATTTAAGAAAAATAGCGATAATCATAATTTTAATACTAAAAATAAAGATAAACTCGCTGTAGACTATAACAAACTCCCAAGGGATGTACAAAAATTGACAATAACAAATTTAAAAACATAAACAACGTACACGTAAAAAAATCGTTAAAAAAAGCCTGATATCAAATATCGGATTATTTAGATGATAGAGAAGCTTGGGACTGAAATTGCTCCAACTCGTTAAAAAATGTTACAATTTAGACGTAATTTATTTTCTTTATTGTTATATATTCCAAAAAGATCATTTAAAAAACAACCAGCCTTGTTTCTTGCCTTTCTGTCTTGGTCGCGAAAGAACAGGCTGTAAAAAGTGATCCTTGTGACTTTAATGAATAAAAAGATTTTTATTTTATCATACAGTTAGTAAGGATTTTATATCTGTAATTAAATGAACAGCTATTAATATAATATAGATTAAAATTAAACATAAACATTAAAAATTAGATATGCAGAAGCAGAAGAGAACATTAAAGTTTCTATAGCGATGGTTTTCTGTGACGCCTCTGTTCCCGGTACTATAAATTACCGGAAGTGGTTTTTTTATCTTCTTCTTTGCGAGAGCTGTGGCCACCAATCGCTTTAAATGTGAATTAATTAATAAATTCAAAATTCTTGATAGCACAAAACAAAAAAAATCTGTGCATAGGCGAACTTAATGCTTATGCATACTATATATATATATATAATATAATATATAATATAATACATACAATGTTATAATCAACTAATTGTTTTGCGTTATGCAGACTTAGCGTGGACTGTACACTGATTTATTTATCCCGTCTATCGTTTTACAATTCATTTAGATGATGTATGCCAATTGTTGGGGCAATTTTCATGACACATACTACAAAAGCAGTGAGTTTTAAAAGCACTAAAATTATTGTTTCGTAAGGACAGAGAGTGACATTTGTCATTTTTAACACTTGTCACATAGCAGCCCATAGAACTTTCTCAAACCATTTGGTGTTAAAGAACAGTACATAAAAGGCCATAGAACTATAATATGTATAACCAAAGAGTGGCGCAGATACGAGTACATCGCGATTCGGTGGTTAGTGTTTCTTTAGCGGCTTCAGACATGACATTAAATGGAAGATTGGCATAATAGTGAAGCCAATCACCAAAATGGTAAAGACATCAAGACGCTGTTATTGTATCTTTTTGGACTATAGTAGAAGTCGTATTTCCGTTACAAAATTATGTTTGGTTGTAAAAAAATATTATATTTTTTTTTTGTTATTATGAATGTAAAAATCACGGACTTACCAATTTACTTTTGTGTGAAATAAAAGACTATTTTATTTGTATATTATTTTAATATTATAAATGTGGCTAAACGGCTAAACCGTTTTCGATGAAATTTGGTACATCGATAGATAGGCTGAGACAAAACTACTGTTTATTGACAGATTAACTAGTATTTGTATTTGGCGTGTTAATAAATGTATAGTTATTTATTTTAACGATTTTATTAAACTAATATGTCAATTTCTCGATCGATATTTTCCGTACTTGCATTGGAGAATCGCCCCATTTTATAGGTAAGTTTATTGCTATAGGTACCGACCTACGTGTCTTCATATTGAGTACATAAGCAATAATAAGGCTTTTAAATTTATTTTATAAACAATCAAAACAATATTTACTAGCTATTGTACATTAAGTATTGAATGAAAACTACATAATTTGAGTACCTAATATCCATAAGAAAAACAAATACATAAGTATTATATATAAAGGTCTTTTTCCTGTCGACGAGGTTGTGGGACTCGCGGGTTCGATTCCCGCTGCGAAATAAATGTTTGTATGATCTATACATATTTGTTCTGGTGTTTCCCGAGACAGAGACAGTTATTTTCCAATTTATATTATTATGAATAGTAATAGTTACAAGTAGTATAAATTCTGACCCAGATAAATAACAATAACACTCTTTTTTAATGGCTTACCCTACACTAGGATTCCAGTCCCGCAAATATCTACAGATATTTGTGCAGATCATGCAAATATTTGTACGGCAAAAGGGATCGAACCTGCAACCTTAATTTTGTGGATGTAATTTAAAACTCACAAAAAGTTTATAAAATAAGACGGACTATTAAGTTTTTTACTCTCAGTACTTTTGGCAACTCCGTGGCACAGTGGGCGAATAGCCGGCTGAGACGCAGGACGTAGCGGGTTCTATTCCCGCTGCGGAATGAATGTTTGCATGATCTACAGATATATGTTCCGGGTCTGGGTGTTTTTCTATTTATTATGTATGTATTTACACAAAAAAAAGTATAAAATCATTCTATCACTTATCTGGTTCCCATAGTACAAACTCTGCTTAGTTTGGGGCTATATAGCGCTGTGTTAAATGTCCAGCAATATTTATTTATTTAGTTTAACTTAAAAGACAAATTAAAACATAAATCCTAATAGATAAGTAGGTAGGTAGAATAGGTACCCACTGTTTCATTCTTAGAAATAACGAGTGAATGAGTAAATATGTGTTTCATTTTATTTACCTATCGGTGTTGATGGGACAATCAGGTTCTCAGGTGTTTATGATTTATTGTTTTCCTCGTGTTTTAACTCATCTATTGTGATTCAAATTAGGTCCCTTTATAACTAGGTAATAAGTAATTCTGTTAGGCCAGGTTATCATCATCATATCAGCCATATCCACTGCTGAACATAGGTATCTCGCATAGCTTCCCAGAGCGACTGATCTTTTTTGGCCTGCACCTTTATCCGGTCGTCTTTCCATCTAGTGGGGGGACGGCCAGATTAAAACATACCTACCATTTTTTCTCTATCTTCTATATTTTTATGCTCTATAATACCATACTAGAAATAAGGACAATATTGTGGCCCCTCGTTGAAGACTGGCCTAAACATGAAATAGCTTTGTAATATATAATAGAAATAAGTCTGACTTTGAATTTTTTAATTGTATAAAAAAAATTTATTGCATAAAAGTTATTAATCGAGCGAAGCGAGATCTCCAAATCAACTTGGGCAAATCGGCGTTGTATGTATGTGTATGTAAGTATGTATGTATGTTTGTCCGAGGATAACTTTCGAAGCGTAGTTCCGATCATCGTGGAATTTGATACATAGGTGTGATGGCACAATTTTAGTGTAACTAAATGAGCTAACAAGGTAAAAAAAACAAAATGGGACTATCTGATTAAGTGGCACGTCTAATAAAAGGTATTTGTGAGTTCATTTCGACCCCATTTTTATTTTTAGTTTAAACTTTGGAGGTTTTAGGTTATTAGCCATAATAAAAACTGAACTTTGACAAAATTCACAGGGTACACCAATGATCCCACAGTGCTGAAATTTGGTATGCGTGTAGCTTTAGTGAGACATATATAGGTAAAAGTCTGAAATCCAGAATATCTGCAATGTCTACCCCAAAAAAGCTTAACCAATTAACATGAACTCCCGTAACCTGTAATTTGAATGAAACTGTAGGTCAAGTTTCATGGTTAAGCATTTCGTAGCACTATTTTGGTAGTCAAAGATTAAGTACAAATAATATTTTATGTTTTTATGGGAGACTTGCGAGATCTCAGTTCGGGGCGAACCACTAGTTATTTTAACCTTTTAATAAACTGTCTGACATATCTAAGTGCATGTAAAATGTGTAAAGAGGAAATAAATGACTATTGACCATATTCAGCAGCCCTAACTTGGCACCAGTCTCTTCTATCACCTATAGTGCACTAACGATTAAATAATATTACTTATATTATGTTATGTAATCGAAGCTAATCGGTTAAATTTTCTATAGAAGCTAAATACATTTCTTTGTAAAGGCAAATTTACATTGAGTCAGTAATTAACTTGATATTCAAGAAAAGTCATTGCTTGCCCGGTATTGTGTCGCGCTGTCGCGTCAGTGCCGACTTAAATTTTTTATCTATACATGTTTGAAGTCGATGCGCTCTGACCACTCTCACCATTGGTTCGGTCTGACCCTACCTGCCAAAGTCAGTGCTTGGTCAGTCGCAGGTGCTGTGTTGTAAAGCGACGTCGTGCAGCTCGTATCGATTGATATTAATAACGTGCGTGCACCCTGGCAAAAATATAACCACGACTGTGTGCAAAAATGTGTGAGCCAGTTCTCGGCACCAGCATTAACGCCTATAACTGACTCAATGTAAATCTGCCTTTAGTTTAAATGAATAAAAGCAAAGTCGCCGTCAATGGCTATCAGCGTACGATGAACTACGAAAAATAAATTCCGTAAATTATTTTTAGGAACTGTCATTTCAAATTCCGTTTACAAAGAGACAATATGCAGTGGGGGAATAGCCGGCTGAGACGCAGGGGTAGCGAGTTCGATTACTGGCGCGGAACAACCAATGTTTGCGTGATCTACAGATATTTGTTCTGGGTCTGGATGTATTTCTATATATTAGAAGTATGTATTTACAAAAAAAGTACATAAGTATTCTATCAGTTATATATTCCCATAGTACAAGCTCTGCTTAGTTTGGGGCTATATAACACTGTGTGAAATGGCCAGCGATATTTATTTATTTATTAATAATTCACAACTTGTGATGTGATTGGCTGAAATCAGACAAATAATATTAAATGCGTCTGTTTAGATGAAGCCTAGCCTGTCTAGTACCAAATACTTCTCAAGTTTGAACATTGGCGCATGAGGCAGACAAGAATATACATTATAAAGAAGATTAGCGATCATCATCATACGAAATGAAACATCCTATGTAACGTAAAACAACGTAGTTGAATAATACTTTGTGATCAAACCTGGTAAAACGGAACGTGTAGATGGAGACGTCAAGTTTGAACCTTTTAACATGACGTCTTTTTGTTTTTTTATTGATGATAGCCAAGCTCTTGACCACTACGTCATCTGGTGGTAAGTGAAGGTGTGATCGAAGAAGGCACTGTAGGTATTGGACTTGAAGACTCCAAGATTATACTGGTTCGGAAAAGGTTCGGAAGTGAGTTCCACTCCTTACTTGTGCTAACAAGAAAAGTTGAAGCAAATCGTTTGGTACGGCAAAGTGGTCTGCCCACCCATACCTATGGGTGGTCCTTCTCGGTACGTCTGCTTGTGCAGTGGTGGAAGGGGGAAGGAGGGATAAGGTCATGAAGATCTTGCGCACATTCACCAAAATGAATCTTGTAAAAAACTGAAATTCTGGCTACTCGGTACTTTTCTTTTACTTTGTAAATTGGCTTCCACTAGGGAAACATTACCAATGAGTCTAGCAGCACTTCGCTTAATCGAATCAAGGGTTTCAAGCTGATACTTGGCCGAGCCGTCCCAGAGATGGCAGCAGTACTCCATACATGAGCGGACTTGTGCTTTATAGAAACTGAGCAGCTGTCCCGGTGAGAAGTACCACCGATCCTTAACTGGCATGCCCAGCTTCATAGCAGCAATTTGGCCCTAGATTCGATGCGCAAGCCGAAGTTCAGGTTGGACGTTCTGGTTGCACAAACTTGTGTTTGTACAAACACATTGCGCAAATAGGTGGTGTTGTGTGGACCGGCTTTAATGCTGATGACCTGTCACGAACACTTTACAGCTGTCAAGTCATCGGTAATTCTGGTAATCCCTCACTTGGTAATAAATTACCTTGTAGCCGTTAAAAAACTTACAAAATCGTTTTACTCAAATCACATTACGTTTTTGCAGGTGACTATCAGTTTGCCGCAAAATTCACAGCCATTGTTTCCCAGGTTCAAATAAAAACTAACAAATTACCTGCCTCACACCGCAGTCTAATGTAAATAGCTCGCCAATTTTACTATTGTACCTATATAGTATGTACTTATGGTTACCTCTCACTCCTCAGCTTTAGATTAAATTAGTAATATAGTTTTTCCTGCATTTGCAATGCATTTCTTAGAGATAAATCTTTGTTTTTATGCTAACACTGCAGTCTTAGAATCGACCGCCGTGTTCACTCTCTGTACTGTTATTATTCATTTTAAATCACCTCGAAATCGGTGCAGAAATAGTCACTAGTTTTATATTTTTAATTCATTCAAAATTATATTTTTTTAAACCTCGTTAATACGTTCCCAAACCAAGAGTAGGTACAGTCTTTGTTTACTTTATTTGCTCGTATTTTTTGAACAGTCTCCCTCTCCATGCATATTTATACGATAATTAAATGATAATTTTTGACAGATTAGTGCTGTTTGATCTTCATGCACAGCACACCATAAACAAGAGTCAATTTATAAAATATTTGTACCGATGTAAAAACAATGACAAAAAAAAATCAAATTATAGATAAGTACCAACCAAAACAATTTGATAATAATGTAATGAACATTAGAATAAACTAACTTTGTACAAACATTTAAAGCTACACTCTGAATACCTTCACTAAGATATAGGCACACTTTTTATGAATATAAAAGTATAGGTCACACGAATAAATTCGCTAACATCGTTAATTTGTGTTTATACTGTGTTAGTGTTCACTATTAATGGCTGTTGCACTTGCTATAATTATTAAAACATCCATCCAAAAGTTAAGTTATTCCAATGAACCGGGGAGATAAAACTACCTATTGTATATGTTTTGTGTATTTCTCAGCTGCTATGCTTTTTTAGGTGTGAAATAAAAAAGGTATTCTATCTATACTAATATTATAATGAGGAAATAATTGTATTTATGTATGTTTGTAACGAACAAACTCAAAAACTACGGGTCCCATTTCAAAACTTCTTTCACCATTAGAATACTACATTATCCCTAAGTAACATAGGTTACTTTTTACTCAACTGCACAGAATGAGATTAATGGTTTTATTGAATAACTACGCTTGCGAAACCACGGATTGGTCAGTTTTGTAAATTTATAGTTTCTAAGGTGCGTGACCTATGAGGTATATTTTGTTACAGGCGATGGTTACCTATCATTGTAGTGTACCTGCTACTCAGCTCTGCCCTGTGCTCAAACTAAGCACATAATTACCAGCGAGTTCTTTCTAAAAAAAATCTTCAAGGTACACACAGGCAAGTAACATCTATAAATATTAAACAATGTTTTTATAATTTAATTGCATTGCATTCCTTAGCAATAATTACTATACTAGGTAAAACATTATCCTTTATAAATTACAACAATAAAAACAACAATCTTTAGACTGATTTTCTACTCGCTTCGCACAGTATCAAAATAAATTTTATATAATCTGCGATTATCAAAATAGGCGAGCTTGTTTACATCTTTTCAGTTTGTTTTGCAGTTGGGCTTTTTTTTTTTATAAATAATAATTTTGTTTTCGCGTTTTTAGTGCGTAAGATTGACAAGTGCACACTTTGTTTGCAGTGAGTTTGGGACGTGAGAGAGGAACATCCACTTAAATATATTGTTTTACCTCAATCTTTGGAGTGGTCGCTTCATATCTTCATTTTGATACCTGAGTAGATCAATTTTTATTTCAACAAAAATCGAACATGACATACATGCCATTACCCTATTTCTACATATTCGGGTAAAAAATAGAACCTAAGGTAAGTATTACCTACCTATCTGTTGTTATCAAGTACGGTACTCATTGTTGATGACATAACAATGTTTTCACAAACCATTTTCTTAGGAAAACATACCTCACTTGAAGCTATTATAAGAGATATCAGTACTCGGAACATGTTGAGGCTGGACTAAACATGTTGACATCATCTACCTAGCACGGCATCTTATCTAAGGAAAAATTTAAAATATTTCTTCTTTTTTTGAATCAGAATTTTTGGGCATCTGAAATTAAAACTGTAATATGACATTACGGACGACTTGCGCAACGATGCCTAATCGTAATAAGCGCCTAAATACGATTTAGAGAGTTGTCAGATCATACAAATACCTACGTCAAATTTAAACATGTTTAGCGTGGCTTGCGCGGATCCCTAAACGTAATCAGCGACTAAACATATTTTAATTTGGCGTATTTTTATGATTTGACAACTCTTTTAATCATATTTAGGCACTAAATACGATTAGACATCATTGCGAAAGTCGCCTTAAGAGGCTGATGCACTAATATTGTTACATAATTTGAAACTAACTGTTCTGTCTCTCTGTCTATTTGTTACGACTAAACGGATAGCCGTTTCATTGAAATAGGTATAGACCTATTTCAATGAAATAAAATAGAAAACGCTTTATTGTACATCACACTAGACACTCTATAATACAATTGGCGGTCTTATCGCTGAAAACGATCTCTTACAAAATGTGGTGTACCTGCATGACCAGGATTGAGACATAGGCTACTTTTTTCAATCCACGCGTACGAAGCCGAATGAGGCTAGTACTAAATATTTATGCTAAAGGACGGATGTGCGTTTAAATAATTATCTATAGAAGAATCCATTTTCATCAAACTGACCGACAGTAATTATTGTTTAATGTTTTGTACATCATTTGACCTACCGATACATACTAGTTTAATGTTGTGGGCCGTAAGCGATATTACACCTGAGATATTTTGGCCTACGAGCGAGCAAATGCAAGCGAGGACGCTATGAGTTGAGGATGTTATTGATTATATTCAGTGAGTGGACACTAGGTCAAAAAATAAAGTTGCAAACCAAAGCTATGTACTACTTTTAGTAAACTATGTCACCCTCATCATTATCATCCGCAGTTCGAGTTCGCCCACTGTTGAGTATCCTCCCCAAGTTAGTGACATCCACCACGATCTTAATGAAAAATGTCATTCATTCATAAATCTGAATAAGCTGTATTAATTAGAGTGTTAACGCGAACTGCCGCAATATTTGCTTACCTGTTATCGTTCTAATTCAGCTGCTAAAATGTCAATGACTCTTACGACATTATCGTAGCACAGAAAAACGAAGGCAGGTAGAGTATTTACTTGTCTATTTGCGTATTACGAAAATATTCATCATATCTCCAACACAACAAAAAAAAATAGGTGTTTTTGGTCCAAATTTTTGGTGAAAACTCAGCGTGTTTTTCCCCCATTTGATTTCGGAACCCTACTTTGATAGTATGGTCCCCACCATTTTAGCCCCTTTGGAAATATTTAATTTTTTTTTTATCTGGAATACACTTGGGCAAGTAATATTTAGTAGTATTCCAAATATCAAGTCGATAGCTTCGGTAGTTGCTGAGATAATCAGTTTGACAGACAGACGGACGGACAAAGTCGCACAATAGTGGTTCCGTTTCTACCATTTTGGTCCGGAACCCTAAACAGATCTTACAAACATACTTAGCTAGCATGTGTGTAATAGCAATACACGGACGGTACTGGGTTAACTCTTTGCGGTGACAAACAGAACACGGTCACCTGAACAGTTGTCATTGACTAAAATCAGACAAGGCAAGCAAGCGGGCGACTCGACTACTGTTATTTTCGTTTCTGAGTTCCTTGCATTTTACATAGGGCGCCTACGAATATGTATTTTACCTTAAACGGGGTTATTGTCCTCACTATGTAAGAAATCCTTAGGCTCAATTTACATTGCCGCGGGCGGGATGGAATGGCGCGAGAATGCCCGAGAATTCTCGCGACTTCACTTTGAGGCTGTAGTAGGCGTTCAGTTGTTTAGTCTAACTAGATCCACTACTCCTTCTTCGCGCTCGTTCGCGCGAATTCACCAGACACCTGCGAATTCCACCGAGCTGCGGCGATTCCCGAGAATGCGTGTGAATTCTCCGGAACACGTGCGACATGTTTTTTGGCTATCTGGTTTAAATGTAACACAATTGGCATATGTGTAATGCATTCATTATGCTATGTACATACAATTACGTTACAAGAATTAGCTTCCACTCCGTTCCGCGGAAATGTAAATTAAGCCTTAGAAGATCAGCAATTATCGGGGAATAAAAATATTCAGATCGTGTACGTTTGAGATATACAATATCTAAATCACCTGTATCTTAGACTTGTGCCCACGAAATAGCTGATTTGAAGGCAGGCTATAAAGCTTGTGATTTATTCCAAATAATAACATAAAAATCTTAAATTAAGTACTAGGGTTGTTAAACCCTTTCCACCTGTTCGGAAGCACTCTATATTTTGTTGGATTTTATAGTCACGTGAATGCAACGTTTGGGAAACAAGTTTTTTATTAATACTTGCATTCCTATAAGTACTTTTCTGGTCTCGTCGGAAGACCATTTCTTACTAGAAGCATTACGAGTTGCTGTCTCTGTCACACTTCAGATCAAATATGCTAAAATACAAGAAAAACTATCTTCCGTCTCTCTCTCCCGCTCAGCGTCAGTTGCTGGCTTTTATCTCTGGCCGCCCTGCAACCTGCCATTTTTAAAAGCTTTTATTTAGCTTGCAATGTTTGTATGTTTGTTTGTTAGTTAGGCCAAATCTTGCGAGCTGAATTAGAACCACTTTCTCTTATCCCACGGAGTTGAAATTTGACATGTTTTAGTTCAATTCCGATGACTATGCATTTTAATGGTAAGCATGACCTGATTCTACACCCTGGATTGGCTCCAGACGAAGGAACTCCTCAACGGTCAACAGCACAGATACGAAATTTCCTATACGCATTTAGTTATGATAGCCCGTTCTATGTTCTACCATGACATTGCTGTTGGACTAAGGGTTGGCTTCCAAAAAACAAGACAAACTAATTATTACAATGGGTGGTCTTATCGCTTAGAAGCGATCTCTTCCAGACAACCTTTGTATAGAGAAGATTTTGTTATAACTACATTTAACATTATATATGTACACATATATAATGTTAATGACATACTCGTATATAACATATATGTGTACATTTATGGCTAAACTATTCATGAAGAGACATCTAATACCAAAATACATAGGTATAATAAATGAATACTTTTATAAAGTTAATGTTGTTTTTGTAATAAATAGATGATCAATGAGCACAAGATCCGTCCTAGCTAACGATGTCACACAATCTGTGCCATAACGGTCCTCTCCTACAGTTTGCTCTTGGCTATCTTTACTCATGTCTATCTATTTGCTCTGCGGGCGCGTTCATTGATTACCATAAATGCATTAAGTACAGTTTTTGTAACACCGTCGTCATAGTCCTTACTTTTGAGTGTTAATAACCACAAATACACCGACGACCAACATAAAAAACCGGCAAAGTGCGAGTCGGACTCGCGCACGAAGGGTTCCGTACCCATTATCTACAAAAACGGCAATTAAATGATGTCTGTTGTACGGGAGCCACACTTAAATATTTATTTTTTTCTGTTTTTAGTATTTGTTGTTATAGCGGCAACAGAAATACATCATCTGTGAAAATTTCAACTGGCTAATCATGGTTCATGAGATACAGCCTGGTGACAGACGGACAGACAGACAGCGGAGTCTTAGTAATAGGGTCCCGATTTACCCTTTGGGTACGGAACCTTAAAAAGCCAGTAACTGATCATGAAATATTTCCAAAACCACGCAATAGCTTCTTGAAGTAAAAAGCAAGGTTCAAGTTTATTTAATGGAAACCAAATAAATTTAATTAAATGTGTGTGTGTGTGTGTGTGTGTTGTATTTAAATGTCGTAATTTTTTTGGTCCATTTGGCTTTAAACAGGTCTGCATGTAAAAAGGTTTTAATGTGCAATATAAAATTGATATCAAATTTTTTTTTACATCATGAAGCTAACTTGTGTGATTTTGGTGAAATATATATATTTTTAGGCACTTAGCAAGTAGCTTTTTTTTATTGCTCGTCTGTTTATTTATAGAACTTTGGTTCACGAATTGAACCGAAACATTGCCGGTCGATAAAACAGTACGGGGTTAATCCCGTATTTATAATATTTGAATTGACATTTTGACATTGAATATAACATAGAAAACTCTTTATTCTTCGCCACATAAAAACAAATATTTTAAGAATAAAAAAATCCAATTTATTTTGAAATAAATCACGAACATTTTTATAGTAAAATATTCGTAATCATCATGCAAAAATTTGTTCCACAGTGTGACCACACGACGCCACAGGTCCTAATTTTTGGTGGACCTTCAACTATCCCTATCCTTTGCGATGTTCTACCTCAACGACATTCGTTATTTTCGCACAATGATTTTTTTCAGAAAGATTGATGCACCGGAAAAATTGGTGCATAGCTACAACTAAGGACACGCAAAGTAGGTGAACCGGTCTTATCTATTCAATACAGATCTGTGGTATCAATATAATACGTAAAGAGAGAACTTAGTACCCATTTTTAAGCTTATCGCGTGCACGGAGGAGTGTGAGATTTGGTGTAATTAAAGTTTAAATCGAGAAAGTGGGGCAAACGTTAAAATTAAGCTAAAAAAATAATTATGTTCAAATTTTTGCCACTGCGCACTGAAAACTAGTATTGATAAATATAATCAGTATCATCTTTTACGAATTAAAAACTGCCTGACAAAATACTGTGCAACGATTCCAAGGATAATAATTATTTCTAAGGAGTGCGGTCCTGTCTCTCGGTCACTACAGTTAGGGAAGAATTAACACTACATACTTATTAGGTTCCTCGAGAATCTAAATCTATAAACAATATATATATATGAAAATAAAATGTTTGTATTTATATTTGAGACTAGCTGACCAATCCGCAGCTTTGCACGTGTAGTTTTTCATTAAAAACATTAGCCTCCTTCTGCGCAGTTGGGTAAAAAGTAGCCTATGTTACACAGGAGTAATGTAGCACTCTAATTGTGAAATTAATTTTTGAAATCTAATCAGTAGTTTTTGAGTTTATTCGTTACAAACATACAAATCTTTCCTCTTTATAATAATAGATTCATAAACTCCGACACCATTTAACCGATCGTAAAAGTTGGCACATCCAAGTGTTTTTTATTGAGGTTCTTAAAGTAGTTTTACTGTTTCTTTTAATCTCGCATCACCCGCGGTATGACGCTGGTTTTTTTATAAAGACAAGGGTGCAATTGGAAGAAAAGTAATGCGGTTGCAACTGCGCTATTTGTCTAAACGGCTTATTAAATTGAGATGACAAATTTAATTCGTTTTCAAAAGCACTTTTACAAAATGTATTTAATCTATGACATCTATATACTTCTGGTCTGATTCAAAAATTTTTTCACCTTTAGAATGCTACATTATCCCTGAGCTACTTTGATCTAATTGCGGATAATGTTTTTATTGAAAAACTATGCGTACGAAGCTGCGGATTGATCAGCAAGTCGTTAATAGCTGTTGTTTTGCTTTTCAGCATCGGTCTCCGCCATACTTTTCCAAAGGTTCGTGAACTTTTCGTCTCCATATACCGCTTTAAAATCCTATTCCTATCTTTGGAAGGTTGTGGTTATAAAGCATATAAATACTTGAGTATACCTACTAATCTACAAATAAACATAACCCTCATTCGGTAGTCAAGTAAGGAGCAACGATCAATGTCAGGTTTCAATTTTATTGCAAAAGTAATTGTGCTGAGTACATTGTGTATAAATTACAGCAAAAATGTGGTTTCCCAGCAGGAAACTCAGCAATACTTGGCAGACAGATTAGAATATTAATGGAATAGAACTTTGCTGTCGACCTCTATGAGGACCTTCAGAACGGTCGCTCTGAAATCTATAGAAGAGGCCTGTGTTCAGCTGTGGAGGCATTATGGCTAATGACTAAAAAAGCACATACCATTTGACTCCTTTTTTTAATTCAGTTCCTCACGTTTATCGGTCATCAAGTGAAAATATTTCACATACACACTGATCAAAGACTATCCTACTTATGTAGGTATATTTATGTATTTCGTTTATGTATGTGTATTATTATTATTATTAATTTTTGTAAGTTTATTATATGATACCTAGGCTAAAGTTTACCTTTCTATTTTCTGGCACTACCACTTTATCCACCCTACATAAAGGTTAGCTGGAATAAAATGCTAATTAGCATTAAATTCGCCTATGTATTATTTTATTTGTGCAATAAATAATTTTCTAATCTAATCTATCCTCTTAAGCCATTGAGGTATTCTGGACATTTAGGTAAGGCCATCTTTTCTTACTATGGACATCAAAAGAATAATTTACGCATGATGAGAATTATTTTCTACATCAAATCCCAAATAATTCAAACCAACGGTTAATGGCGTTGGGCAAAATGTTGATAAGAGTTTGTATACGGTTATAAGAATTATTAGTTTTTTATTTCTTTTTGTTTACCGTAAATAAGAAGGTTGACTACTTTGTTATTTTATGGCAAACAACTACTTACTGTTAATAATATTTTATTTTATTTTTACGAGATGATGTGACGTTTACATTGTACAAGCACATAGCCCATCTGGTGATATGTGATTATTACATTAACGCACAGGTTACGTTCAAACCACAGAATAATTATTAACACTACGTTCAGCTGATCAAAAAAGTGGCAAAGTGGTAAAACCCGAGAGGGTGGGGGGATCAAAGGACTCAAAAGCTACAGGAATAGTTCTAGCTACTAATGTATTAGCAACCGAAATTTTTGGAGAAAAATAATTCAGCATTTCGAGATTTTGGACTAAAGATAGTAAGTAAGGAATTAAAATATAGAACAAATGTCTTCAAGCGGTCAAATAACGTTAAGAAACTAGAAGTCTAAAAAATCACAATATAAGATTTTCCATACATAAAATAGGAATTAAATATAATATAACATAATATTTTCTGTTCTTCGATATCTTGCTGATGGAAAACAAAAGTCTACTAGAGATACTTATGAGATTTATTTGAAGCACGTCCGTAACTATCAAAAATATGTATAGCTAAATTTTACAACTAAACATTATTCTAAACACGGGATTTATCACGTACCAAACAGTACCTACCGTTTGGGCCAGGCGAGACGTGGTTCAGAGCGGATCGCACTCACGCAGAAGGTTCACGAATTGAAACGAAACATTGTCGGTCGAAACACCGATAAAACGGTACGTGATAAATCCCGTGCTTATAATAATATTTACAACTAAAGTTTGGCACGAGAACTTATTATATAAATTCAATTGTACCGACGGTTTTTCAAAAGTCTCAATCGTATTTTACACATAATTTGATCTCTATTCCTTCTAATAAAGCATTAAAACTTTATATCCATTTTCTTCTTAAACAGTAAAATCAAACCAGCAACATACAATGACAATAAAATTTGACTACCTCCGTGGCGCAATGGGCGAATAGCCGGCTGAGACGCAGGAGGTAGCGGGTTCGATTTCCGCCGCGGACCAAATGCTTGCATGATATACATATATATGTTCCGGGTCTGGATGTTTTTCTATGTATGATAAGTATGTATTTACAAAAAAAAGTACATAAGTATTCTATCAGTTATCTGATTGAAAAAAAGTAAGAAAATACATTTATTTGAACCCACATGACATCACACACAATAAAAACAAAGGAAATGTCAAGCTTCACCCAGACTGACAACTGATGCGTGGGGACAAAATGGTCCCTTTCGCAGCATAAGATGTTTCGTACCACGGTTAATACGAATAGATACGATACGATATCTGGTTCCCATAATACAAGCTCTGTTTAGTTTGGGGCTAGATAGCGCTGTGTGACATGTCCAGCAATATGTATTTATTATTAATGTTTTTTTACGTTATCCAAGTGTCTTCCGCCCATAATGTTTTTCTCACCTTCAAGTAACTAGCCATTAATATGCGACGAATCAGAAGAACTGATATTTATATGTACTGACATTTCGTACGCGGTCTATTTGCTGCAAAACTGGTCTTGAAATCTGTTTAATTTTGCAGTTTTATATACTTTCCGTATGGCTCACGTGTTGGTTATTATTTTGTGATTAAAATAATAGGTTATACGCGGTTTAATTGCTGAGATCCTGTTGGCTAGTAGAGTTGTGACGTATGTCTAACCACGCAAGTCTGCATAACGTATTAATGCTAGATTTTAACCATAATACCACAAAAAGTTTTAAACACTCGTAAAACAACTGTTTAAAACTGCCTTACCAACTTTTGTATACGTTTTTTTTAAGAACGCGTTAAACATTGTTTAATTTTGTTTGTGGTAAGAGAGGTTATTTTTATATCTACCTTACTTTTTTAAATTAGGAAACATCTTGATGGTTGCCAAAATATTGGGGAACGCATAACGCTAACGATATCAGATAATTATTAAAATCATTACTTCTAAAAATACTAGATGTCATGACAATAGTGGAAATCAATGAATAAAGTACAATTAACGATAGAACTTGATCAAATGTTATGTAGATATAAATAGCAACGCAAAGAAAACGAATAAGTAAATTTATATTATAAAAAGAATAAACGTAAAGTAGCAGCACTCACAAAAAATTATAATAAATACAATAATAAAACAAGACGAGAGGGTCCAAGGAGAACTACCAGGCCTTTTCAGAATGCAGAGCGAGGGTCAAGGAAATGATACACATGGAGCATCAACATCATCAAGAGCGAGTGCAGAGCCGACTAGTGGAGGACCCGAAGGCATTCTGGAATTATGTTAGAGAGAAACGGGGTGCAGTGCACCGAAAGAAAATCACTAAAGAAGGTAGTACACTTCCGGAGGCAGAATGTGCAGAGGAATTTGCTAAATATTTTCTTTCAGTATACGGCACCGCTACGGCGGCCCTCAAATTGCGCGAAGCGGGCGGCCTCCTCTGTTCGAAGTACCTCGTGGAAGGACGAACCTGCTCGTCAAGGCGCCAGTGACGCGGACCATACAAGCGCTAAATATAGTGTCGGTTACCATGGACATATTCCACTGTCCAAAGAGCGAGTTCGTCAGAGCTACATTATTTAATTTTTGTTATTGTAAATAAGATATATGACGAGAGGTAATATGACGAGTATGATATTATGAAAATTTTATTTAATTATTTTGTTATTATTTTATTGAGTTTTTCTCAGTGACATTTGTATTTGTATGTGTATAATTTGTTCATTATTGGATTGATTTGATTTTTTTTTCTGCTCTACATTTAATGACTACTCTATTGTATTAGGTCTAACCTGTAATAATAGATGTATGTTTTAAATAAATAAATAAAAAGTTTCAATTTAAAGTTTTAAATTAATCACAATTTTAAGGATTAAAACAAAGTAAGGTAACTTACCTTCGGTTCGGGTACACTTAAGAAATTGGTGTCGATCTTTCTGTCACGGTTAATTTGTGTTACACTTATATTTTTATTTTTAAATAAAACATTCTCTCATCAATACTGAGAACAAAGTTCTCTCTGAACATTGTAAAAATATATTTATCAGTCTAACACTTATCCTCATTTTGTTGTCGCCTGTACTTAATGATGTTTTATCTATTAGACTATCGATTTGCAACATAACCAACATTGTTATGAAACAGCGCAGCACAATATGATTGATGTATTGTATAATTGTATATCAGATCTAACTAGTATTCGCTATAGCTAGATCGGTAGACCACACACTTGATGGAAACTATAAAGGTCAATGTAAGCCGTTTTGTAAAGCAGAGACAAGAGATTCAAAATTAGTTTTTTTTTGTGAAATAATTACATTTTTAAAACAAGCTTTTATAAAATTAATAATCAGAACCGCAAGCAAATTCAAATGAGCCCAAACACTAGTAGCCTAGTACAACCCATTCAGAAGTCCCGTTGTCTAGCATCCGTCTCCATCATGAGACCACTTCCATGGTACCATATTATAGCATTGTCATCGAAGTTGCACATGTATTCCAAAATTAAATGTGTATACAAAATTTTGTGTCTATGCTATTGCCCGTTGAGGAGTTCCTTCACCTGGAGCCAATCCAGGATTTAGAATTAGGTCATGCTTACTATAAAAATGCATTATCATCGGAACTAATTTCAACTCCGTAGGATAAGTGAAAGTGTTTCTAATTCAGCTCGCAAGATTTGACCTAATCCAAAAAACAAACACAAACATTGCAAGCTAAATAATAGCTTATAAAAAAAACAATTTTGTGTTAATGTTCCAAAAATCTGGTATATATATATATGGGAACTTAAGAACACTCTTATATTCCTTTACCTGTATATTATAAGGAAAAATATTATAAATTAAACCTATTAACCTACCACAGTATTCGTTTTGACCATACAAATTTAGAAATTCAAATGTTTCCTTCCTAGTAAGTAACGGTGAATTTATGGTAATAAACTTACACTCGCATACTTATCTAATTTTATGTGCAAATATTTTTAGAATCATTTTTACTGGATGTAGGTCGGCTATGGGTGGAATTTGAGTAGATAAAATCATTCTGTACGGATACGATAGATATGTTTTTAAAACAAAAACCCAAAAAAAAAGAACTGTGGTGTTATTTAATACCACCAGCTACTTTTATAAATGTGTATTTTTTTAGGAAAAAAACCTTCCTAATCTTTGAGGATAGCAAAAGCTAATTATACGGTACGGTACTCAGACAGCTCAACACAACTCCGTCTTTTGTGAATACTTTCTGTAAATATATTATTATGATACCAGCTGTTGCCCGCGACTTCGTATGCGTTACACTACTAAATGTGTAGGTAACCTAGAAATAAAGCTAAACTCGCTGTTGCAACTTGACACCCCATTTTTATCCAATGGGACTTGATTTATGGGATAAAAAGTAGCTTATGTGTTAATCCACGTTATAATCTATTGACTATTGACTAAATTTCATCGAAATCGGTTTAGCCGTTACATCGTGATTCAGTAAGAAACACAATCAAATAAATAAACAAACATCCAAACTTTCGCATTCTGTAAGTAGCTGAGACATTGAAATGAGGAGGTCCTTAGACAAACCAAGGTGACAGACATAGCCAAGAGGCAATAGGACAGCTGAAGGGGCATTGGGGGGGGGGGGGGGCGCATAGCTCGAAGTACTGACGACCGTTGTGGCAGAAATGTTCTAGAGTTGGGACCACGCACTGGAAAGCGCAGCGTGGGACGGGCCCTAATAGATGAAAAGGTAAAAGGAGCCGTTGGGTACAGGCCGCACAGGATTGATTGCCCTGGAAATTTATGAAGGAGGCCAATGTTCCGCAGTGGACGTCTTGTCGCTGATACAATGATAATGATGTCTCATTTACATCTACCAGTTGAGTATGTTTAACAATAGTGCATGGTGAAGAGCTTGATATGAAGGCAGCAACAGTAGTGCCTGGGAGAAGATTTTAGACGGGGATGGCTTGCCCAGCACACAAAATAGATAGATAAAGAAGCTTAATTTTGACTTGCCTGTTTCCATCAACATGCTAAATCTTTAACTATTTTTAAAAGTGGGGTCTACAAACTGTTCTTAGCAGCTTCTTTAGAGTAAAGACTGCATTTCCTTTCGATATATATTGTTAAAGTATATATATGTATGTATTTTATATTTATTTATGTAGGTATTTATTTATATTTATCCTACATAAATAGGTATTTATTGTAACACCGCCTCCTCACACGTTTTTTCAATCCAGTCCATCCAAAGGTTGTCTGGAAGAAATCGGTTTGAGCGATAAGGCCGCCTATTATACCACCATGTATTAGTCTTTAAGTTTCTAGGTTAAGTTATTGTAATTTGGTGTAACAATAAAGAGCTATCGATCTATTTTAATGCAAGTAACTTTTATAATACCGATTCGCGTCAGTAAGCCTTAATTTACTCAATAGTCAATACCACTTATTTAATATACGACTTTAGCCCATGTATCACAGAATACAACCAAGCTGCGATGGTATAAGTGCTGGGCTCAAAATAAATATGTACATAAGTTAAATTGAGTACAGCGAGTGATAACAGGCGCACGCACACTTGGACCCGCGCGTACGAGGATCTCGGATCAAATCGGTTGAACTTTCCAAATATTTTGATCCGACGTCCTCGTTCGCTCGCTTTACTCAACTTAACTTCTGTACCTATCTATTTTATGCCCAGCACTTATATCATCTCGGCTTGATTGTATACTGTGAATAATATAAGTTTAAGTTAAGTTTACGAGCTATTCAGCTCGTACCAAATAATAACCTATAAATATTGCATAGAAAAAGTAAGTCGTATATTAAATAAGTGGTATTGAGTAAATTAAGGCTTACTGACGCAAATCGGTGTTATAAAAGTTACTTACATTATTTTTAAACTGACTCGTGCGTTTTTATGTGATGACTCCCCGACAAAAAGATGAGTATTAAAGGTTAATGAGCGAATCGGGATAATTAAGATAAGTTTCATTCTAAGCCACATTTAGTTTTTATTATTTTATTTTTAGTTTTTCCTTAATTATTAATTTTAAAGTGATTTGAACTTGAATTGTTTATATAATTAATTTATTATGAATTACCAACTGCACTAACATAGTTTTAAAATTTCATCTTTTACTAACAAACTGTAAACATCTGAAATAAATAATTTTGAATTTGAATAGAATTTATAATAAGTCGTAGTCTTCTAAGCGATATGTACTTGCTGTATTTAAATATTAATGTGTTTTTGTAGTGCACAGTATTTTTATACATTCACTTGTAAAAAATTGGTACTGTAAATATCTATCACGATATGAACTAAGTTATACTTAATGAGGTGATAACGGCATCTTCCTGGCCAGGTGACTGAGAGAGAGCGTTATCTTTTCGTCAGCATAACTACTGCTTATCAGTCGTTTAATTTGTCTGAAGCGAAGACTTGAAACAGCTTTTTAAAATACAAATATGTACTAAAAGACTTTCTATAAAAGTCACTTTGTTACTAAACCATACCAATACTCTGTAATAGCTTTTTAAAATACTTTATATTTTGAAGCATTTCCTTCCATCTACAAAAGAATACAATATTTGCCTTCGCAGATTTTGATGCTAATGAGACTCTGCCATCATTAAGATGGATCTCAATTCTCGGAAAATACTAGTAAAATAATGAGGTACTTTATGCGGAATGTTATTAAAGTAATGAACAATAGCCATTCCTTGAGTTCTAACATCTTTGATTTTTAAACATATGTATATAACGAAGGCAGCTACATATTTTAAAATGAATTAATATTTTATGAAGTAAGTATAAATTAATTTAATACTACGAGTAATAACGTTTACTTCCAGCTGGTCATGTTAAAACAAAATAACGCAAGCATTATACTACCTACACGTGTATTGGCCAACTGTACAGCTGTACCAATTTATATTTGAATACATTGCAATAAATACAGTTTCTTCGGATACTAGACGCGGTATACATACAAAGCATGACTAACACTTCGATATAACTGGTATTTGTATTGGGAACAAATCAGATAGGTCTATATTTTTGCGTCCGCGATCTGCTTGTCTTTTGTCCAGGTTCGTGCGTCGTTCAATGATATTTATTTCAGGTTATTTTTGGTGTTATGAACACGCCTATTTCTGAAACCGGTCTCGGGCATGGCATCGAGATAAGTAAAATAACAGGTTTGGAGTGCGTCGCCCGGGTATTTGGTAATGCAAGCAAATGCACTGGACTCCCAGTCGCGGCTTCAGCCACTTCGCGGGCCGTTCGAAAACCGAAAGCGAATCGGCAAGAAACACAATATTAGTTTTACTTCATCGACACTCAAGCTGTGTATGATTCATAATACGGTGTGTATAATAGGTACTGAAAGAAACGTGATTTTCACGAGTTTCTGTAAAAGCGATTTCGCGGCCAGTTATTATAGGTTTAATCCGGTCGATATCGACTATGAGTCACGTTTGACTGAATTAGTTACAGATATCTAGTGAAATCTGAAATGTACCTGTTTATTCCATTTTAATAATACCATTACCAATGTAATTAAAAACTATCAAAATAAGACGACTGACGCGGACCTATAAGAAATTAATGTTTTAATAGCCGCTGTTAAAAATTTACTACTTCGTGAGCTGCTATTGGGCACACATAAATGGATATGAATACTTTCTGTGATCACGGTTTTGCTCGTAAAATAAAGTCGCAAAACATCCTTTATTTGTAACAAAAATAGGTATTTAAAAATAATACTTAAATACAGAGCACTCTTACATACTTATATTCACATGTATAATTTATAAGTAAATTGTTCAGGTGTTAGTTATCAAAATATGTATATTGTATGTATGTATGTATGGACTAGGGTAATTTGTTACAATCGACAACTGGGTCAAAATTAATTTTGAGTCTATATTCTTGAGACTATTTTAATTCTTAATAGTATTTGTAAATCTTTGATAGTATCCTTGGGCGGATATGCATTTTACATAAATAATGTTGGCCATTGGATAAATAAGATACAAAATTCACCAGCTCAGCCCGTAATGCAATATAATGACTGATTATTTCCAACTTATTATATTATGCCAAAAACTTTTGCAAAGTACAGGACACACCATAACGTCCTTTAACTGAATCCACCCAGTAATTTGGGTATTATGAACTTTCTGTTACCATACTAACGTAACGAAAGCAGCGGTAATTGGTAACCACCTTGTATGTTTAGGATTGAACTCATATGTAAGGCTATCATTTTCAAAACCTTTAATTTACAAAAATATTAATTTCTTCTATACATGTCGGGTACAAAAATAATTTTCATGTTAAAATTTTAATCATTGCATTTACTAGGGGGTTACCAATTAGCGCTGCTTTTTTTGCATAGACATACGCGAAAAATATAATCCTAAAGTCGCGTAAAAAAGTAATCCAAACCATAAAAAAATTTATGACTAAATACAATTATTATTGAGAGGCTCCTTGCGACACCGCGTACGTAACATACCCCGAGGTTAAAAGATGCAGCGCTAATGGCAAGAATATAATAGAATAACGCTCTCTTGTGCACCAGGAATACGCTAAATATATTAAAATGGGCGGCCTTATCGCTGAAAGCAAATTCTTCCAGGCAACCTTTGAATAGAAAGTAACGAGCGAAGCAGTAATGGACAAGCTTGGTGAAGGACGTATCCGCTGTAGGGCCTGGCTGAGGCTTACATGTATCGCCTTATTTGACATTGTATCGTCCAAAACGTGTTATTTTTACTTCCCATTCATAATTTATTAGTAAACATTATCTTTTTAGGAATAACGCAAACCCCATTTTTAGATTAATGTTCTCTGGCCAGTGACTAATATTTTTGATTAAAAATTCATAAAACGGGTTATAAACAGTTTGGCCGTCGCATCCTACGTCCGTGGCATTATCCTACCATATTAATTAATAATACCACAAATGACCTTGTAATTAATTTCAGCATGATTGTGATCTTATGAATATACTTTACTTAATTACCTCTTGTTCTAAAACCTATTTCTCGTAATTTTAACGTCATTCTACTTTTCGTTACATTCGGAGTTCGGTAAAAGAAATCATACCATGAGTTTTTCCATTACGATCTATAGAGAAAGCTTCACCTTACAGTAACAAATGTGGAAATGACTCTAAACTCGAATTTGACTAGAGACAATATTAAGTAGCAACTATTATACAAATATTCTCTGTTTCAGCTTTGAACGGATGTTTGTTGCAGCAACATGTATTTACCCCGTTTACAAAATTATAAATAAAACTGTCAACACGCGAATTAATCATTAATAGTTATCTAAACACCAAAGACAGATATTTTTCACACGCCTTTCCTACCGCACAGTTGACCTGTTATGAAGGACTATTATGTAGTTCTCAGTACCGATATGCCCATAAGTACAATATCATGTTACCACATGCAGAAAAAGAGTCAATTGACAGCGCCCGATTTCACGAAATCAAATACTTAAAAATGTTAGCTTTAAGTACATATAAGTAATTTGTGTGTAGAAGTCTGGTATCCATAATATTAAATATAAAAAAAAAGTTGTGAAGACCTAAAACGAAATCTTTAAGGTAGAAATTAAGTGGAATTTTTTACTCATCAATTAATACACATGCTTTAAAATAGCATTTGGTAATCCACAAAAATAGTTTTTGTTAGTTGATATCTGATTTACACCAAAGAAAAAGTATCCGATTGCATATTCTACAGGCAGCAATGGGGCCATTATGTTGCCATTTTAAGGTAAGTGTGGGTAATACTCTCGCGAACAGATGATCAGCGCTCTTTCTATTGCCATTTTTACAACAATGTAAATTTTTAATCTCAAAATATTTCATACTAGTAATTCTGTAGATAGACTAACATTTAAATGCACCACAGTACTGTCGTAACAATCGCATACATATCTAAGTAGTATCCTAGCAGGATACTACTTATATAGGATATAGAAGATACCCAACAGTGGTTGAATTCAGGCCGTGGATGATGATGCTCCTAGTAAAGTTAGTTAAGCATGTGTCAGACAACGCATAGCGAAGGTTTCCGTTGTCAGTAAGGCGTTGTATATGATATTCAAAATTAATGTTGTAGTTGATGTAACGGGTTAAGTAATTTATGTGACTTAAACGAACTGTTTAAAACCCTACTCTACTCGACTACTGCTTGTAAGCTGATAAAGCCTACTTAGCTTTGATAGTTCTTCTTGTAATTTCAGTAGATACAGTTGCTATTGGGAATACTTTTTAAGCATATGTACATATCGGTTGCAAGACTGTTACGAAATACGACCGACGGTGGACAGACGAACAGACAGACGGAAATGGCGAAATTATAATGACATGGGTTACTAGTCGGACTGAAAACCCCTAAAAACGAAGTAAACATGTTTCGACCGTATTAAAAATCCTATATATGCCTATATATATATATACCTGGTATAAAAAATCATAAAAAGACATAGTTTTATTCGAACAAGTTATATTTGTCATAGATTGGAATTCTCATATTTCTACGACTAAGTATGAACACAGTTATCGCCGTGGTTATCTGTAAAATTCCTTCCAAAGTATTCTCGTTCGATAATTAATTCTACAAAACTATTGTTGTCATTTATTTAGTAGAATCGGTGACTACTGCTTCGATCAACGGCTACAGTGACGAATTGTCGACATGACGCTCGTGGCGACTTGCTTAACTAAAACAGCGAACATTTTAAATCGTGTAAGTATTAGCATTATTAGTTTTGTGGCTTTTATCCTCCAAGTGTTATTGAAACACAGTATAAACTCCACAGCTTAGTTATGCAACTGCGGCCACCTTCCATGTTTCTTAACGTTCTACCAAGAACCGCCATAACTAGTTCATACTAGTTAAATCCAGTTGACATTTTCAACGGTTTTCGTTCGGATCGCAAGCGCGTTGTTTGTACCAAAAAATATGTCAGAATAAAATCACGACCCAAAAAGAGGATTCCAATGAATATGCATATTCGATCAAACAAAATAAAAATTAATTAATGTTAATTTGTCACAGATAAGTTATCGAAGTCTCCGAAAATACAGTTTCTCGTTAGCGGTTTCGAAGTTACGAAATGTCGAACGCCGTTTCGTCCTCGGCGTAGCCCCCACTTGCGAAAGCGGTATATACCTAGATCTGCACATTCCTACTATGTACATTATTATACAGACCACATACTCGTAAAGGACGACATAAAGGCGAAAATATGTTACGTATTACGATTTTTCAAGCTTCTCGGTTTTCCCAGAACCTTTGCGAAACTAATTGGCGGAAATTTGATAGAATCTAACGTATTTTAGGTCATTAAAGGTCTTATCGTTTTTTATGATTGTATTGTAGTGATAGGGCTAACAGCTTTAGCGCACTGATTAAATGCAAATATCATTACAAATTAAGCTTCATTGTTTTGCTTAATTAGTCAGCTGATAGTCCCTTATGCTCTTTATACAACATGTACGACATGTATGAGTACATGTATGAGTAAGTACAGTCAGCACAAAAACATTTTATTTTGGAAGTAAGTGTTGTATTTTTAAACTTCAAGAACTAGAAAATGTCATAATAGAGTGAACATTTTTACAAGCTTTTTATTAACTTGCAATGTATGTATGTTTGTCCGGGTGGAATCTTACAATTGAATTTTAAGCCCGTTCCTCTCAACCGATTGAGCTGAAATTTTGAATACATATTATGTAATTTCGGTGACAATGCAATAATATGGTACCATAGAGGTGGTCTCATGATGGAGACGGATGTTAGACAACGGAACTTCTGAATGGATTATAGTAGGCTACTAGTGTTTGGGCTCATTTGAATCAGCTTGCAGTTCCGATTATGAATAAATAAAAGCTTGTTTTGAAAAAGTAATTTTTAGTCAAAAATCTTATTTGATATTAAGATATATGGATATAAGATATTAAGATATAAACTTGCGCAACGATGCTTAATCTTATTTAGTGGCTTCGTGTGATTAAGCGCGTTGTCAAATCATACAAATACGTCAAATTTAAACATGTTTAGCCGCTAATTACGAAGGGATAGTTATCCAAGATGTGCTAAGAGATTTATTGGGATCTCAATTTGTTCGCCTGATATAGTTTGAGGTAGAATATCAAATTCATATACTTAGTAGATTCTATGAAATTATAGGCCCGTTGCTGTAATTTTTTTTTTCTTAAAGAAGACATTCCCCGTATTACGGGGAAAATCTTCGCAGTCTCCTGGAAATAATGACAAACAAAAATAGAAATCGAATTTAAAAGGCATGCTCCATCATCGGCGTGGTGGCTAACAAACTGTCACGTGCGTGTAAAATGTGGCCATCTAAAGAACGTATTGTTATTTGTTTGGACTACATCGTCATTCGGTAGATAAGTTTTCTTTTTAAATTGTGTGTAATGTTTACCAATATTATTCTGTACAAAGTGTGTTTTTCTTTTAATAATTTATGAGTAATCTAGGTATCTAACTAACGTAATGAAAGATGAGTAGTGAAATTTGAATTAAATAAATAAATATAATTGTAAACCTATTCATGGGTTCCTTTACGATCGTTTCGCCATAAATGCGAGATACCAGCATTATACCCGAACCAGAAATTGACTAGTAAGCTGTTTGCCTTAAACGAGAGATGAAGATTAAGCATAATTATGCCTAAATTCAAATTACCTATAAAGCATTTGTCTGAAATGCATGATTTAAAGAGATGTCATTTCATATAAATACGTCAAATTTAAACATGTTTAATCGCTAAATACGTTTAGAGATCATTGTTCAAGTCGGGTTGAGAAGCAATGGGTTTGATTGTTTGGAAAAAGATTCTAGTACCGATGTCTATCATAAGGATTTATAGTCGTGCGTCTATTTTTTTTTTTATGAATTAGAAGTTATAGTCTTTTAGAAAATTAAGACGGATATTTGTACATATCTACTATGAAATCATTAACCTACTGGCAGATATTTCGTATTATTTTTATAATAATAAATGCAATAACTTAATAATCTAACGAATTACACAAGCTAACAACTTGATCACATTATTATCTACCTAATTAATGGATTGTCATATCGACCAGAACTAATGTATTAAGCTAAATTACGTAATTCAATGTTAAAATTTCGTTATGTTCTTAATTTCTTACTTCATAATGATTTTTTTATGTTGCCGAATTATTGTAGAATTATCTTTTATAAAGAGTACCTATTATGTATATAGTATATATATATATATATAAAAATAAATAATATACATAAGGTGTTGATATAATATATAATAAGTTTAATATATCAACACAAGCAGTTTGTGTAATTACTTCCTGATTTTTTTTGTAACATAGAAAATAAGAATTTGACCAATTGTTAAGTTTCGATTTACATGTTATTAAAAGATATGTCACAAACATTTCATGAGAAGTCCGAACTGTTTTTTTTTTATATTTTCCGGCTTAATAATTCCTTGTATTTTTTCGCAATATTAATTAACAATTTTACGGCTTCTTGTAGTAGGTATGTGTTCTTGAAATAGGTTTTGTGACGCGAGTGGATAATATGCGAACAAAAGAACCAAACATACGCGTCGAATCGAGCGCCACTTTTCACTGACATCGACGTACAACCATAAGTCTAGAAAAAGAAGAATTCGTCTCGTCGTGACTGGATTTGAATCACAACGACGAACATTGAATATTTACAAAGGTAATGCAAGTGTTGGTAAACGGTAACCATGTAACCGAGCGGGAAACTGCAAACGCCAACGCACAATCAGCGAGAAGGCTTCACCGCACTACCCACTCGCTCAAGGAGCCACTAGCCTTTTGGAAAGTGTTCACCCGACGACAACTCGCATAGGCAGAACACTCGCTTTGCCTGTTAAAAAAAAATCGACTCACCTGCTTGAAAATTTCAGAAGTCGTACCCCGGATTCCTCGGTGCTGTCTCGTGTCAAGAGAGCAGTCCGGTTTTGCATTCAAAGTACCGAAGCACGATCACAGTGCGTGAGAGAAAGGGCGCGCAACTCGTTCGGACACTCGCGTTGCTGTGCGGTTCTTGTCTTCGCGAAAGCGTGTAGGCGTGTACGACTCTCGGCTCGGACTAAAGGCCGCGAGGTGCGGGGGCCGATATATGCAGCGCGCGCGCACCCCGCCCTGACCCGAAACCGCACACATCCTGAAAATTTCATTGCTTCAATCGAATGTACTCTGCACTAGAATGAGTGATTAAGATTAATTTTTCCTTAATAAAAGAGAAGCCAAATAAAAAAAAATATACTCATGTGCAATGCAAGCAGGGCTTACTTTATATGAAACGCAAACTTGCGTTAAGATTTTTATTTAGAGACGCTTCTATAAAATTTATTATTTTATTTTATTTATTAGGTCTACCGACGATTGTTACAACATTTCTAACGAATTATACTAAATAATTATAAGTTCAATGAAAAAGTAACAAATAGTAAATTTTGACAATCAAAGGAGTTAGTGATGTAAGGGAAAAAACACAAAAGTATAAAGGTACTACGGATAACATTACGTATATCCAATTATCCAATCTCACGTTTGAGTCCTGTTTCTTTATTTCCTACAAAGGGTTCTAGAACCCTCCATTGAGTGATCCCCATCACCTCCAGGACACCCCCCCCCCCTGGTCTCAGAAAGGTGGTTAAAAATATCTACATTTTTAGCAAGAATATTAACCCCATAACTTTCCCCCGGTTTCCTTAGGCTCATATTCAAGAATTTCTTAAAATATCTACGCTTGAGAATAGACCATTATTGCATAGAAAGCTTTCGAGATTGATTTCAATCACTATTTTAAAATACGGGATTTATCACGTACCGCCCCCGTCTAAGCGGATCGCACTGATGAAGGTTCACAAATTGAACCGGAACATTGACGGTCGAAACACAGTTAAATCGGTACGTGATAAATCCCGTATTTATAATAATTATCATAATTGCATACATCATTTTATTGTAGCGCCTGTGCTGTTTTCAAACCTAATTTAGACTCTAATTATATCCTTAACAATGTTAACTATTCGTTGCCAAAAGGTACAGTTGTAGGAGTAGTAGAATACCAATTTCTGCCGCCATGCAGCATTGCTGTTTCCGTATGACGGGGAGGTTTTAAACCTGTATGTCTCAAATTGATGGACGCAGGGCAGTGCAGGACAGTGCACATTTCTAAGATGCGTGAGACAATATGTTTCTTCAAAAAAATTAAACTGTAACTGTACATGTAATATGCACGTTAGCAAGTTTTGAATTAATTTAATTTCGTGAAAATTTCAGGGATTTAAAATAGTTATATTTTATATCCCAAATGGGTGCCAAATAATCATCGGATAATTATGAAAAGAAATAAAATAATCAATATGACCTTATTCCTAAAACTTTGTTCTACAGTGAAATCTCCCTTTATTAGATTTCAACACGTGTTGTGCTCCTGAATTTCAGGTGTTTTCCAGTTTCCAGTACCAAGTTACCAAAAATTATAAAAATAATTATTGAGCCATTCTTAATTTTTTACAGTATTATTATCATTATCATCATTTTTATATATAAAACAAAGTCGGGTTTGTTCGAACACTTATAACTCGAGAACGGCTGGACCGATTTTGATGATCTTTGATTTGTTGGATTTGTCTCTGCCCCGAATAGCTGAATAACTATTAAAATATTAGAAAAATAGACGCAAAAAGAAAGTGCGAAGAAAAATCATTTTCTCATACATTGATGCAGATAATGATGGTCGACGTATATTGACAGCCCACGTCATATGAATGTCAAGGCGATACAGTTCGGCGGGTCAACAAGTATAGAATATATATCACTTAGGTACATGGTATATAGTATAAATTAAATAAATAAAATAAAATAAATAACAAATACCTTAACTCAAAAAACTTAAATAAATAACCACGAATTAAACTATACCTAACTTATTTTACGCAGCTTTAGATAATTATAGCTAATAAAATAAGATAACTCTTTATTGTAATTTCCAAACAAAACAATATAACACTATAGTAAAACTAAAAAAGGCAATACAGTGGGTGACCTTATCACTAAGAGTGATCTAGTCCAGGCAACCTTTGGATGGAAAGAAATTAGTGAAGTTATAACGGAGTGCGGATACAGATTATAATTGTTGAATTAATTAATTTATGTCCTAATATTTATAATTTAAATACATAAAATTAATTTTATTCTGTTTTTAGTATATGTTGTTATAGCGGCAATAGGAATACATCATCTTTGAAAATTTCAACTGTCTAACTATCACGGTTTATGAGATACAGCCTGGTGACAGACGGACAGACAGATAGACAGACGGGCAGACAGACAGACCGATGGACAGACAGACAGCGGAGTCTTAGTAATAGGGACCCGTTTTACCCTTTGGGTACAGAACCCTAAAAACATAAAAATAATTCTTAATAACGTTACTGGGGTGACATTGATAAGTAAAGCTGGTTTACCTTCAGCTTGAAAATGTGTAGGGAAGATGACCGCCTTATAATGACAGGCAGCACGTTCCATAGTCGAAGAACTTAAACAGCAAAATAAACTCTATAAAAGCTACTGTGCGCTAGAGTTTTAAAAAGCAAGTTTTCTGAATATCTAAGAGACTAGTTTTAAGAGGAGTGCGGGAATTAGAATCTATCTTTGTGATATTGAGGAGAAGAGGGATTGAAAAGAATATATTACAAGAGAGAGAGAATATGCGTATTCCTACGAAGACAAATTGAAAGCCACTTAAGTTTTGACTTTTAACAGATTTTGATCGTGATTTTTATGTTATCTAATGTAAATACTTACATGGGGACATGGATTCTGTGTTACGTTCTACCATACTTTAACATTTTCATCATTATTTTGGTCAGAAAACTCTAAATTCATTCTCGAAACCCATTATTTCATTTTTATATGGGGTGAAAGAGCAGAATTTTCTCGTCACAGTATAAATGATGCTATATTTATTTTAACTTTTTAGGGCTAGAAACACAAAAATAAACAGACCTGACATGGGTACTGACATGACATTTTAGACATATATATATTTTTACTTTTAATTCTTGGTAAAACCGTAAGGTTTTACTTGGAATTTACATAGAACCTCTGAAATTGATGTAAGGCTGTACTGGCCGCTAACTATAATTTTGTAATTTAGTTTTGGAACAGGTCCGAATGACATCGAGAGCATCCTTGAAAAAGACAGTATGGACTTGGGAACTGCTGGTGAAAGATCTCAGAGAGAGACGATTTAAACAGTCTCATTTTATCAATCAGTCAGCGCAGCCCGGGAACAGTTTGTTCTTAACGGCGAAGCCCTACCGGCTTGAACCTGGGAGCCTGACCCCCTCGAGATTGGAGTCCTCACGTCTCCCTCTTGGACCCTCGAGGCAGTGGAGCTACTTCGTCCCCTCGGCCTCTCGTTGATGTAGGCTAGAGTCTCCACTAGCCCTTAACCAGCGCGCACCGGACCTGCAGACTCCCGGATTTACCGTTTGTGCGCACCATAGTGGGACAATAAGTGTTTTTGATAAGTATCGTATTAATAGTCAGTCATTGTATTAAATCATAACACATTGTAAAATCCCTCTTTCTTTTTAAACCGTTAGGTAGGTCTAAATTCAACTTGGCTTACAGCTCTCTTCTTTTACAGGAGAGAGTTGTAACGCTACAACGGAAAAGAGATACGTGATACGATATTCGCGAGGTTCAAAAATTAAAACGGATAGAAAAAAATGTAAAAGGCGCTCGAGCTTGCTAAGCTGGTCCTCGGTGAGGTCCAAATAACAAACAGCAGCGAAATCTAATACGGGATATAAAATGTGCAAGCGTAGTCTTGGTAGACGTTGGCAAAAAGTTGCGCAGTATTCATAGTGAACCAGCTGATACAAACAACTTTCGGCTGGTTAAATCAAATTGAGCCTGCCAAGAAAATTTGCGGCCGAAGACGATTCCCAGGTTCCTGACGGTTTCACTGTAAGGGAATGCTATGGCATCAAAAACTACTGGCGGAAGTAATGTCCAATTAATTTAGCTAAGAGTTCTTGAACTGCCAACAATAATGGTTTGCATTTTCTAGGGTTCACCTTTAACCCATAGACCTTGCTCCACTCTGCAATATGGCGTAAATTAGTATTCATTTTCTCAATAGCATCAGCAATATTACTGAGAGGAGCCTGCTTGTAGATCTGAAGATCGTCTGCATAGAGGTGATAGGATGAAGAAAGATTCAGAAAAATATAACTGATGAAAATTGTGAAAAGAACAAGAGGATAGAACGCCACCTTGAGGTACACCAACAGACGTGCTACACCATGAGGAGAGAGATTCCTCGAGTCAAACACGCTGCCGGCACCCATGTAACTTATTGAAAATCTATCGACTAATTGCCATCTACGTCTTGTTGATATTATTGTTGATAATTACGAAATACGTACGCAAACATTAAGTAGTTAATTTACTTAGAGAAACCTGAGTGCTACACGCTCAATTTAATATTGATAAAAATCTGTGCGAAGCCGGGTCTGGCCAGCAGTTTAATAATAAATAAATAAATATTGCTCGATATTTCACACAGCGCTATCTAGCCCCAAACTAAGCAGAGCTTGAACTATGGGAACCAAATAACTGATAGAATACTTACATACTTTTTGTTTTGTAAATACATAAGTATGTACTTATAATACGAGTATATAGAGAAACATCCAGACCCGGAACAAATATCTGTAGATCATGCAAACATTTGTTCCGCAGTGGGAATCGAACCCACTTCCTCCTGCGTCTTAGCCGGCTATTCGCCCACTACGCCACGGAGGTAGTCGTAAATTGATCGAGCGAAGCGAGATCTCTAAATCTACTTGGGCAAATCGGCGTTGTATGTATGTTTGTTTGTCCGAGGATAACTTTTGAAGCGTTGATCCGATGATCGTGAAATTTTATACATATTATTATATGTAGGTAGTGATGGCACAATTTTGGTGTGACTAAATGAGCCAATAATGTTGGGGGATTTTTGAGATATTAAGATTAAAGAGGGGTAAAAAATGAGGCTATTAGGTCAAGCGAAATGTCAAATGAAAGATCTTCAATAATACATTTAGACCCCGTTTTTATTTTTAGTAAAATCCTTATAGTTTTTGAGTTATTAGCCTTAATAAAAACTGACCTTTGACAAAATTCACACAGAGTACACCAGTGACCCCACAGTGTTGTGATTTGGTATGCGTGTAGCCTAAGTGACAAATATAGGCAAAAGTATGAGATCTAGAATAACTGCAATTTGTACCCCAAAAAAGAGTAACCACATCACATGAACCTGTATTTTGAATTGAAACTGTAGGTCAAGAATTTTGGTTATTTATTTCGTGGCACTATTTTGATAGTCAAACAATTTTTGGTTTTAATCGCAGACTCGTGAGATCTTAGTTCGGGGCGAACACTAGTATAAAATTGAGTTGCCCATATTTTATACCAATCAAAGATTTTCTTTTATCTTCATTGTTTACTATTAGGTCAATGGTGCCTGATTAGTTTAATAAGCAATGAACTTTAAACACAGTACTGATAATATCTTAAGTCTCCAAGGCTTCATGCTGGTTGCCTCAAAATGAAGAAAATTCCAACATATTTCGATTTAATACGATTTTTTATATACACGCACACACACACACACAAACCACGCAGAACCTAGTAAAAGAGCACTAAGTAATAATTTTCTATAAAATATATTTTCTTATTTGTTATTGTACGAGTATGTTCATAAATAATTAATATTCTTTGCATGCTTACCAGATTCCGATTAAAGTTAAACTCTAATTGTAAACCGGCCTCCCGCGATACAGGCAAGTCCTAGTGCGGGGACCACCAGTAAAATTTAATGTAATTATGTAATTTTTCGGTAAATAAATATTTTGTATTTGTAATCTAAATTATTATACGCCCTGTGCATAGGCCCTTATGCATATAAATTTGCAATACAGACTTCAGCGAATTAGAAATGTTATCACTACACCTCATTTACTCATATACATATCATACAGAATATCTCGACATTCACTGCACCTGCACAGGTTGTCGGGTTTCATGTGAACCACACGAGTCAGCTAGAGATATTTCTACGAACAAAACCTATAATAAGTACCTATTCTACTAACATAATACTTTATTATTGTGTCCTATGATCCCAAGCTGGTTAAAATAAATTATTTAACTAGTGGTTCGCCCCGAACTGAGATCTCGCAAATCTCCCAAAATAAATATTCTTAGGGCTACTTGCACAACGATTTAACTTAACGTATTTAATAGCTAAATATGATTGAAGGAGGTGTCAAATCATACAAATACGTCATATTTAAACATGTTTAGTCGCTAAATACGTTTAGTGACCTTTGAGCATGCCGGCCTTAATCTTTCACTAATAAATTAGTGCCATGAAATGCTTAACCAACTACTTGACCTACAGTTTCATTCAAATTACAGGTAACGGGGGTTCTTATAACTGGTTAAAATTTTTTGGGGTACAAATTGCAGTTATTCTGGATTTCAGACTTTTGCCTATATTTGTGTTACTAAAGCTACACGAATACCAAATTTCAGCATTGTGGGATCACTACTCAGTGGATTTTGTCAAAGTTTTGTTTTTATTATGGCTAATAACTCAACAACTACAAAATTAAACCAAAATAAAAACGAGGTTCAAATGTACTAATGAAGACCTTTCATTTGACTCCCCCACCACCACTAGGCGGAAAGACGACCTGATAATTGCTGGGAGAGGTTAGGTGCAGGCTGCACACGATCGACCGCTATGGAAATCTATGGGCCTAATTTCAGCAGTAAATGTCCGGGTGATATTAGGAAGGCCCTTTTCTGACTTGTACTGGATAAATCTGGGAGACCTTGTTAGACTGACACTAATAAGACCATAAGGTGATATTGCTTTACAATGTTCAGTTTTTACAAAAATGTAGGTAATTATCAAGATGTACCTACATATCGTGTAGGTAAATTATTTTTCCTTAACCATTGGAACAAAAAATATTTCATTTATCTGTGAATAAAATAATGCAAATGTGGTGTTGGGAGAGCTGGGTTTTCCGAAGCATTTACTACGAATAACCACCATTACCTCCTCGTTTAGTATGTCAGCTCACCACATTCCTAAAGGTACGTTAAGTACCTACAAGCAATTTCAAAAAGACTGAAAGAATAACGTAGTTTGGCCCTCCACTATAGGGTAAGACGACCTAATGAAGACTGCTGGGAGCCGTTGGGTGCAGGTCGCACAAGATTGTTCGCTCTGAAATTTATTGGAGCTCTTTGTTCAGCAGTGGGCGTCCTACGTCCAATGATAGATAGATAGATAAATTTTTACTGAATTACCACACAAACAGATTTAATACAAAAATAAGTAGAGATCGTCCAATATACAAATGAAAGCCCCTCCACATCATTACTGTGCGTCAACACTACACTAAGATATTCAAAATAAGCCTTGTCATCACAGTAATTAAAGAACATTTCGCTTTGACGCAATGAAGTGGAGGGGCGTTCATTTATACAGTACAGGCTCTACTCAGCTCAAATAAAAATGGTAATACAATGGGCAGCTTTATCGCTGAAAGCATCTCTTCCAGGCAACCTTGTGATGCAGTGAAATTTACGAAGATAAAGCGGAATGCGATGTACTGTGGTGGATACATTTACATATATAAAATAAAGTTTTAATCTTATTACTTAGAATACTTATAAAATATACCAATATATGAAAAAATAAACATCGTACCACCCACAGTGAGGAATTGTATGGTTAGTTAGTCCAGCTCTGCTTTAGTTTGGGGCTAGATAGCGCTGTGTGAAATGTCCACCAATATTTATTGATCGAGCGAAGCGAGATCTCCAAATCAACTTGGGCAAATTGGCGTTGTATGTATGTATGTTTGTTTGTCCGAGGATAACTTTCGTAGCGTTTATCCGATCATCATGAAATTTGGTTTATAAATAGGTAGTAAGGGCACAATTTTGGTGTGACTCAATGAGCTGAAAATATTGGGGGATTGTTGAGATATTGGGGTTCAAGAGGGGTAAAAAAAAATGAAAATGAGACTATTAGGTCAAGTGTGACGTCAAATGAAAGGTCTTCAATAGTACATTTGAACCCTGTTTTTATTTTTAGTTTTTTGTAGTTTTTGAGTTATTAGACATAAAAAAACAAAACTTTGACAAAATTCACAGGGTACACCAGTGACCCCACACTGCTGGAATTTGGTATTCGTGTAGCATTAGTGACACAAATATAGGCAAAAGTCTGAAATCCAGAATAACTGCCATTTGTACCAAAAAAAAATAACCAATTAACAAGAACCCCCGTTACATCTAATTTGAATGAAACAGTAGGTCAAGTAGGTTGGTTATGCATTTCGTGGCACCAATTTATTAGTCAAAGATTAAAGCCAGCATGCATGAAGATCACTAAACGTATTTAGCGACTAAACATGTTTAAATTTGAACTATTTGTATGATTTGACAACTCCTTAAATAGTATTAGCCACTAAATACGTTTAGGCATCGTTGTGCAAATCGCCCTAAGAATAATATTTATTTTAGGGGATTCGCGAGATCTCAGTTCGGGGCGAACCACTAGTTTATTTTATTTATTATTTTTTGAATTATTATTTTTATTTTCTGAAACACTCAGCTATATTTTCGGCTCTTAAAAGCAACAAATCGAAAAAACATACATTGACCTAATCCACCTCATTTATAGCAAAAACAGCAGATATTAAATTCCACAACACAGGTCCACAATTTAACATTAATAAAGGCGTAAAACATGGTGATCCACTGTCACCCATTCTATTCACGAGCACTCTCGAAGAGGTATTTAAAACGCTGGGTCTCGTATCGTATCGTCGTGTAGTCTCGTGGGCCACTAAGGGCATTGACGTCGATGGTAAACGCTTGACAAACCTTCGTTTTGCGGACAGTATTGTCCTTTTTGCCCCAACATCTCAAGAACTGCAACAAATGCTTCAAGAACTGAGCACGGCAAGTCTTGAGGTTGTACTTCTAATGAACTGGACTAAGACGCAGATAATGTTTAATAGCAAGAAGCGTAGGGTCGAGGTAGATGGGCAAGAAATACACTATTTCGATGAATATATCTACTTGGGCCAGTTAGCAAGCTTCGAAAACAGGCAGGACAGGGAGATCGATCGCCCGCCGCATCGAAAACGCCTGGAAAAGCTACTGGTTCATGAAGGAGCACATGAAGGGTGACCTTTCTCTTACACATAAGCGCCAGTTCATCGACATGTGTATCTTGCCCGTCCTAACCTACGGTGCGCAGACACGGTCGCTGACTGAGTCACAGAAGTCCAAACTCAAGATTTGCCAGAGGGCAATGGAACGCAGCGTTCTCGGATTCAAACGGATTGATCGAGTGAGAAACACCACGTTGCGTTCGTTGACAGGCATTGCCAATGTTGAAGAAAAAACAGCTAGGCTCAAGTGGGATTGTGCGGGAAACATTAGCATAATGCACCCGGATAGATGGGTAATCTAGCCACAACCTGGAGCTCTGATGGAAGACGCGGTCGGGGTCGGCCCAGGGAGCGTTGGCGAGACGATCTTGTTGCCTTCGATCAGGAGTGGTGGAGTGTCGCACAGGACAGAGATAGATGAAGAGACTTAGGGGAGACCTTTGCCCAGCAGTGGGACAATATTAACTATTCTATCAGTTATTTGATTCCCACAGTACAAGCTCTGCTTAGCTTGGGGCTAGATAGCGCTGTGTGAAATGTCCAGCAATATTTATTTATTTATTTAATATAGATGATAAAAAAAATGTTTTTTTAGATGTGGTATGTTTTGATAGAAGTGGCATAGATGGATGGAATTTCTATGAATCATAATGTCATTATTTAATCTCAATAAATTTCCCCCATTTGCAGAGAATTAGTAGCTAGCGCGGGGAGAGCAATTGAATGACTAAAATCAAGGAATTTCGTGGAATCGAGGCCGATCTCTTTTTGTACTGTAGAAGCCTCAATAATGTTACTATCCATTTGCGTACTAAACGAGGGATAACTAAATCGGCGCACTGATAAAATTTTGACTGAATTGAAAATTTTGTTAAAAGTATGTACCAAACTGTAAAAGATTTTTTATAGAAATAAGAAAACATTTCGATATAAATTTTGTTAATGATTACACAAAAGTTATGTATGAAATAGTGGTTTATTCTTTAATAATATAATTTTGGGGAAAAGTGGGAAATGGGGAATTTCATGGAATCGAGGACACTTTCACATCAAAAAATTTACATTGACAGCACTGTTTATGATTGATGGAGGGTTGTAGCTGATTGAAGGCTGGGTTCTAGGAGTACAGACATAATTTTGAAAATTGTGAGACATTATTTTGTGCTATGCTGACTGTCTTAAAATATATTAGACCACGATAGCCAATGGTCTAATTGTAATCAGTCGTTCAGACCCGCTCTGTCACATTTCAATACGACTTGACTACCATAACATGAACTTCAGAAAATCATGGAACAAGTATAAAACTTATAGATACTTATAGATACTCTAAAAATGAACGCCCTTCATTTAAGAAGAATAAAGTGAAATGTTCTTTATACACTGTTATCACAAGGCTTGTTTTGAACTGTCTTGCTTTGGTGTTGACGTACAGTAATTATGTGGAGGGGCGTTAATTTTTAGAGTAGACGGTGAACACGCAGTTCGACTGCGGTGATCCCACGCAGTCAATGCAGCACTTGCTAATGTGACCTTTGTGCCCGAATACCTGCACGATAGAGGACCTAATGGCCGCCTCGCCTGATGCCATTGATGTGGCCAAACACCTGTCCAACTTACTATGAATAGAAACGCAGAACTCTTGACACGCTAAGAAGAAGAAGAAGTAGACGGTTTCTAAGTAGTTTATTTTTCTGATGTGATTTATATTTAATGTATTTCTATGCATACTACAGTGTGATACAAATACCTATTAATTGCGACGCTAGTCAGTAACAAAGTTAATAATTATATCTACTTTATTTATCAACAACTAGGTGACAACTTAGGCGGCTACAAAACTAAATACCTTGTGGGAAAGTTCAAGATAGTGCAAATAACGTTGAATCGTGAAATTTTAAAATGATGTTAGCCAAGATGATAATGTGCCAACAACGAGCTCTATAGAAGGGTTGCGTAGAAAGAACTCATCAGACGTATGAGACTAGCAAATCCAAGAACATATTGTACAAACTTTTGAATAGTATTTGTACTAAAAACGGGGTATTTACCCAGTTTTGTGAGTTTTTTTCGACGCAGTTGCATGCGCCATCTCAAACCATCAAAAACTCACAAATCATTATAAATATCCCTTTTTTAGTACAAATATGAACAAAATTCACCAGTATTGGCCGTGGAGTTGACATAAATGAAAATGAAAAAATATTTTTGCCACGCCATACAAAAAACACAATAGGATATAGCGAATTACAGACCATGAAATCTAACTTAATTGAGTAGGTACATAAAAACACAAAATACCAGAAGTCGATAATAATGATATCTACGGTGCATAGTTGCAGGTTAGCCGATATCTACAGCTTATATGTCATCAGTGCATATACTACGAGTAATCACACTAATGTTACAAATGCGAAAGTTTGGATGTTTGTTTGACACTCAATCACGTCGAAACGGCTGAACCGATTTCGATGAAATTGGGTATGTACGTAGATTATCACCTGGATTAACACAGCCTACTTTTTGTTGACAAACAACGCGAGCGAAGCCGCTGGCAAAAGCTGGTAAATAATAAATAAACCACGTAACTAATAAGTAGACCCGGTGTATATCTGGAATATACATTTGGGCATTATTAAACCCAATCGAAAGAGACAAAAGACGATAACTATTCCAAGGATATACGAAGTTATACGAGTAACATGAATAGTATGGGGCATACGTGCAGAAACACATGTAAGTAATGTGAACTCTAAATTATACCCTACTAATGAAGTAGACACTGAATGAACAACCTTTGTGTAATAAATTGACTGTCTCCGTGGCGCAGTGGGCGTATAGCCGCCTGAGACGCAGGAGGTAGCGGGTTCGATTCCCGCCGCGGAACAAGAGTTTGCATGATCTACAGATATTTGTTCCGTGTCTGGGTGTTTTTCTATATATCATAAGTATGTATTTACAAAAAAAAAGTATATAAGTATTCTATCAGTTATCTGGTTCCCATAGTACAAGCTCTGCTTAGTTTGGGGCTAGATAGCGCTGTATGAAATGTGCAGCAATATTTATTTATTTAAATCGATGATTATTTCATTTTATCATCACTTTTTTCTTGTATAAACTATAGAAGAAGCGGAAAACATCTTGAGGTAGGAAATACTGTTTTTATATATCCTGGAGATGGAACAAAAATATGGCCCACCTGATGTTATGTGGTAACCATCGCCTATAACAAAGTATTACATCGCAGGTCACGGTAGAACATGTGCCCTACGATGCACTGCCCTGCGTAATTTCACCAGACAGTTTCACCGGCAATTTACGCTTTTAACCCGAAACACAGCAATGCTGCTTGGCGGCAAAAATACTTATGGTAGTACATCCCTGTGCGAACCCTTTCACAAGGAACTGTATTACTCTTAGGTATCTATATAATAAACGACCCATCTAATAAGTAGTGAGTACGCGGAACGTCACCAACAAGAAATGTACGCTACGAGCGTTACGGCCTTTGTGGCAGGGACTGCCCTGTGAGGCACTGAGTAAGAAGTATCATTTCTCGAAGCGAAGCCTAGCTAATCAGCTAAGATCGACTAACATAAGTAAGACTTGTCAAGGCGCGGGAGTGTTTACCGGAAGGATCACTGATCAGACTCGCGCTTGACCAATGTATATCAATGTAGGTACCATTGCTTTGTTATTGCTATTCATTATCAAAGAGTACTTAGGTACTATCCACCATCAGGAAATGTCCGTTATAAATAAGTGGGTAGGTATATCTAGGTGGGTACTAATAGGCCTGCATAAAGATTGGATGCACTGTTTGAGAGATGACTTCCGGAAGTCTGAGAATCAGCTTTTCTAACGTGTAATCATTTATGGATTATGCGATGTACACTTACCTTTTATACGATTATGGTCAATTATTAGTATTATGGAAGGCCGCAGTCGGTTGTGTTAGGTATTTGTTTCTACTATCACACAATAGATATGTACAGAAGTAAGTTCAAGCCGATTTTGATTTTAATTACCTACGCTCAAGCGTAGAGCTATGGCTGGCACCTATGTATAATATCCTACAACCAAATACGTTAAGATTCATAGTCACGTAAACATTTTAAATTAAATTCACAACCAGCTAACAAATAATGTCGCAAAAAACATGATTTACACCTCGCTAAAGCGCGATAGGTACTCGCGGCTGGCGTTCGACCGACTCGCTCGCGCCTGTTATCGCTCTTTATACTAAGCTTAACTTCTGTACGATTGCTACTATTGTGGCCTTAAAATTGTATCAATTGAAAATTGTTTATACACAGGCGCTTGCCTGGTGATCAGTACATAGTATGATAAGGTAAATGACTTGAACGGCCGCGCCCGCCACGGAACAAATGTTTGCATGATCTACAAATATTTGTTACAGGTCTGGTTGTTTCTGTAAATATATTATAATATATGTATAGGTACGTATTACCGAACGCAAGCGTGACGTCACTGCGGTTCATGCTTGGATGCGGCTTGTATGCGGCCGTTGAGGCGTTGAAGCGGGCGGGATGCGACAACCGAAGCTCGCGCCGAGCGGACGTGTCTGTTCGTAGTCTACGATTCGATTATTACCTACCTTTAAACACTCAGATTTGTTCTAATACACATCGGTGAATTAATTTGTTGATTCTGGTTATTACTCGAGGCTACCTAATATGTCAGAACCCGAGGAAAATGAAGCTCCACTGAGTCCCGCTGCCAACCCCGCGGTGTCATATATATGTACTAGTGGTTGCCCGCGACTTCGTACGCGTTACACTTCTAAATATGTAGGTAACCTAGAAATAAAGCTAAATCCGCTGTTGCAACTTGACTTGACACCCCATTTTTGTCCCATGGGAACTGATTTATGAGATAAAAAGTAGCTTATGTGGTAGTCCAGGTTATAATCTACGTATATACCCAATTTAATCGAAATCGGTTCCGCCATTACGATGTGATTGAGTTACAAACAAATAAATAAACAAACATTCAAAATTTCACATTTATCATACAAGTGTAATGTAAAAAAATTGCACAAAACAATACACACTAAATTAAACTTCTAAGACAAACTAAAAGAAAACTATTTTCTTCTGACCAAAATAAATATACATAAATAAATAAATATCGCTGGGCATTTCACACAGCGCTATCTACCCCCAAACTAAGCAGAATTTGTACTATGGGAACCAGATAACTGATAGAATACTTATATACTTATTTTTTTTAAATACAATCTTTTAATATATAGAAAAAACATCCAAACTCGGAACAAATATCTGTAGATCATGCAAACATTTGTTCCGCAGTGGGAATCGAACCCGCTACCCCCTGCGTCTCAGCCGGCTATTCGCCCACTGCGCCAGGAGATCGTCAAAATGTTCTACTCGTAGTCCTTACAATTTCAAATTTCGAACTCTACGTCCCTATGAGGCCGTGTCCTAAAAGTGCATAACCCCTTTAAGCTTAGAAACCTTCAAATGAGGTACTCATATAGTACGGTGCTTATGTTTTAAGTGAGTTCAACTTTTTTTTAATAAATTTGGATTGAGTTTTCAAACATGTGTTAAAGTAAAATGTAATTTAAATCAAAAGTACTAAGGAGAATTGATATCAACTTCGAAGCAAATCACCGCCAAAATAACTTTCTACCCCTTTTTAACCCCGTTAGGGGACGAATTTCAATAAAATACGAAACACGTCTTTCATCAATTCTGTTAAAAAAGGTATAAGCAAAATTTGAAGTAGATTGGACCAAGGAATCACGTTGTCCCATACAAACGTTGCCCCCCTTTTTCACCCCCTTAGGGATAAAATTTCAAAAAATCCTTTCTTATCGGATGCGTACGTCCTACAAAGAATACACCCTCCAAGTTTCAGGTCTCTACGATCAGCGGTTTAGGCTGTGCGTTGATCCGTCAATCAGTCATTCAAGACAAAGCATTTTATATGTATAGATTCTATCAGTTATCTGGTTCCCATAGTAAAAGCTTTGCTTAGTTTATGGGTAGATAGCGTTGTGTGAAATGTCCAGCATTATTTATTTATTTATTGTTTTGAACAAGTTAACTTTTAATTACATCCTAAATAAGATGAGATGTCTTCTCGTATAAAATACCTCAGTGTCTGAAGACGAAAGTCTATGATCAGTGTGTTACTAGTGATGGATGACATGACAGAAACATTGTCTCTCTAGAGAGACAATGTTCTTATGGGGCCCATAGAGATGGGCCCCATAAGCAACCCTAGGCCAGCATGACAGTTCTTGGTGTTTCTCTAAGACAGGGGTCGGCAACCGGCGGCCCGCGGGCCGCATGCGGCCCGTAGACTATCTCGGTGCGGCCCGCAACCCTGAGGTCCGTAAGAAAAAAATACCGAAGCAAAAGGCCATATAAATTCACTAGAATTTATACGGCCATGCTGCTGGGCCATGAGAGTATTCTTGAAAGCTCGCTCCCACGCGGGGTGATAAAAATGTACCTCTATTTCATTTCTTAAGAACTGTTTATCAAGACTGTGATGTTATGTATTGTTTCTACCGAAAATAAATATTTGCTGTACTTATTCAATTCTTGGCAATTTCTTTTGCGTTTATCCGCCGCACGTGCGGCGGCGGGCGGCTCCTTTGAGACAATAGGCGGGGCGGCAGTCTTTGATTAGACGCAGGTGTGCGGCGGCGAAAAAATTCAAAGCGACCGGTTTTAGTTAAAATCACAGCCGCGCGCAGCTCTCGCCACATTCGGTTGTGGAAATTCGCCGGAAACTCACGTCTCATCTGGTTGCTAGCTACGCGTTTCGTTTCACCTTTCTTCCCTTCGCTGATAGCTTCTCACGCACGACGTATGAGGTAAGTTGTATGCACTCGCGAGCATTTTGTTTTATTTTATTTACTGCTTGTTAATGTGAACCTTCAGATTGATGGGTAAATGTTATAAGGACGGGGATAGTAGTTACATGACATGAAGTTAGTTACGAGTGTGTCATGTTTTAATTATTATTTGAATGTGGAGTTGAATTTGTAGGTGCTAACTGGAACATATAATTTTACAACGAATTTAATTTTTTTCATTATTGTTACAGAATAATTATATAAACATGGCTTCAAGAAAAAGGAAGATAGAAGAAGAAAAAAGAGTTTTTAACGAATTATGGACAGAATTATACTTTTTTATCGAGTTTAAAGGAAAACCGTTATGCTTGATTTGTCAAAAGAGTATTTCTGTAGTAAAGGAATATAACCTGAAGCGACATTACGACACCGAGCACAAAGCTAAATTTGACTGTCTTGAAGGAGAAATACGGAAAAGGAAAATTTCCACTTTGAAATCGTCATTACAAAATCAACAAAACATATTTAAGGTTGTGGCAGACAACAGCGAATCGAATGTTCGGGCCAGTTACAGGGTAGCAGAGATTCTTGCAAAAAGTGGACGTCCGTTTACCGATAGTGAATTAGTAAAAGAGTGTGTCTTAGCTATCGCAGAAGAAATATGCCCAGAGCAGAAAAAAATGTTTGAAAGTCTTAGTCTCTCTGCAAGAACTTGCACCCGACGTACTGAAGACTTGGGTGCTAATTTGTGTGAACAACTCAGGGATAAGGCGCAGTCTTTCGACTGCTTCTCTTTAGCGATGGATGAAAGTACGGACGTGTCGGATACAGCACAGTTACTCATATTTGTACGCGGCATTGACGAAAACTTTACTGTTTACGAAGAGCTTGTGAAAATGTGCAGTTTGAAAGGTACAACTACGGGAGAAGATTTATTTCACCATGTGGAACAAGCTCTGGATTCATTGCAATTAAGCTGGGAAAAGTTAACAAGTGTCACTACCGATGGAGGCAAGAACATGAGCGGTCAAAACAAAGGTGTTGTTGGGAGAATCATCAGCAAAGTGAAAGATTCTGGATCTACTGTGCCATTGATTTTTCACTGTATTGTCCATCAAGAGGCATTGTGCTCCAAAGTTATATCCTGGAAAGAAATAATGGATACTGTAACATCCACTGTTAATTTTATAAGAAGAAATGGGCTCACACACCGTCAGTTCCAAAAGTTTTTGGAAGATCTGGAAGCTGAACATGGTGACGTGGTTTACTACTGTGAAGTGAGGTGGCTCAGTCGAGGTGCCGTTTTGGAACGGTTTTTTGATTTGAGGAAAGAAATTGGCAACTTCATGGAGATGAAAGGAAAGCCAGTAGAAGAGCTTACTAACAAACAGTGGATTATCGATCTTGGTTTTTTGACTGATTTGACTAAGGACCTGAATCAGCTCAACAAACGCTTGCAGGGAAAAAATAAATTGATTTGCGATATGTATACAGATGTAAAGTCATTTGAAATGAAACTGAAACTGTTTATCAAGCATATTGATGAAAAAAAGCTTGACCATTTTCCTAATTGCAAGAAAGCCGTGGAAGAAGCTGGAGATAATTTTGTGTGGCAAAATATTACAATGAGAAACGTGTTAACACAACTACAAACTGAGTTTGTAAATCGATTCACCGACTTTAAAAAGAGCTCCCTTAACATGGAAATATTCCAAAACCCTTTTGCAATTGATATTAGTGAGATACCAAGCAATTTGCAAATGAACATAGTAGATTTGCAAAGTAATAGCACACTTAAAACGGCATTTAAGGAAAGCACTGACTTGATACAGTTCTACGGAGGTTTGAGTTCTGAAAACTTCAAAGAATTGAAAAAGTTTGCTCAGCAGATAATAACTATGTTTGGTAGTACATATTTGTGTGAGCAGACTTTTTCAATTCTCAACTACCGCAAAAATAAGAATTGTTCGCGGTTAACGGATGAACATTTAGACGCGATACTGCGCGTGTCTACTACTAAAATGAAAGCAGACGTTAAAAAACTTGCAAGTCAAATGCAGCCTCAAAAATCTCACTAGTTCTTACTTTTATGTTAGTATAGTAGTTCAATTAAAAAAGAGATAATTGTATGAATATATATGCGTTTTATTTCAAATATTAAAAATACATGCCCGAACATATAAATATAAGTGCGGCCCGCACTGATACTCTGGCAACATATGTGGCCCGGCTATAGCATAAGGTTGCCGACCCCTGCTCTAAGAGATCGAAAATAATAAGTTAGGTATGTGCAATGTTTAGTAGTTATTGTGTAAAAATATAATTGTGCAATATATTCAATATTTAATATCAATACAGTGGCACACCGCTGAGTGACAACCTATTTTGTAGTCTATTTTGTTTTGTATTTTGTAGTTTGGTATAAGTATAACTGTTGTATTTATAGAATGTAAAAATGGACACAAAATGAATATTTATCTATTTCTATTTCTAATCAAAAATAAGAAACTAAATTTGTAAACCCTGTATAATAATTTTTTAGGTTATTATGTACTCGTATAAGTAGGTATATTATTTATATTGTATATAATGTCTTACTTATTTTTTGTATAATGTATTATGTTTCTCTGTAATGCAGGTATAGTTGATCGAGCGAAGCGAGATCTCCAAATCAACTTGGGCAAATCGGTGTTGTATGATGTATGTTTGTTTGTCCGAGAATAACTTTCGAAGCGTTTATCTGATCATCGTGAAATTTGATACATAGGTAGGTAGTGATGGCACAATTTTGGTGCGACTAAATGAGCTAAAAATGTGGAGGGGTTACTGAGATATTGGGATTCAAGAGGAGTAAAAAAAATGAAAATGAGACTATTAGGTCCAATAGGACGTCAAGTAAAAGGTCTTCATTAGGACATTCGAACCCCGTTTTTGTTTTTAGTTTAATCCTGGAGTTTTGAGTTATTAGCCATAATAAAAACAAAACTTTGACAAAATTCACAAATTTTTGTATCAGATTCATATTTGGCCTCCGTAAATATGATCATGTGTCTCCCTTCCGTTCACAGCTTAAGTGGCTTCCAATTCGTCTTCGTCGGAATACGCATATCCTCTCTCTTCTCTATTCTATTCTTTTCAATCCTTTCACTCCTCACTATCTGAAAGATAGATTTCCATTTCTTCATTCTTCAAACAACTACACTCTTAGGTCATCAGAAAACTTGATACCCAGAACTCCTTCGCACAGCACTTCCTTTTACAGCGCTTCTTTTACTGTCCAGGCTGTTCGGCTGTGGAATGCTCTGCCCGAAGAAATAAGACGGTCATCCTCCTTACACACATTCAAGCTGAAGGTGAAGCAACATTACCTAACGATGTCATCTTCCTAGCGTTATTTATTTACTATATAAACATTTTATCTGTTAGTTTAGTTAGCTATTTGCATATATCTATATATTAGTCTATTTTATAAGTATTTTAAGTATTAGGATTGGAACATTATCATATTTTTTTTTTTTGTATACTTAAGAATATTTGTGTACTTAAATATATCCTACAAATTACACCGCACTCCATATTGTAAATTTCGCTCCATCCAAAGGTTGCCTGGAAGAGATCGCTTTCAGCGATAAGGCCGCCTATTGTATTGCCTTATTTATTCTAGCCTTATATTTCTTTTTGTATTATTTCTGTTTGTGTGGTAATTCAATAAAGAGTTATCTATCTATCTATCTTATGTATCACAAATATAAGCGAAAGTCTGAAATCCAGAATAACTGCAATTTGTACCCCAAAAAAGGGTAACCACAATACATGAACTCCCATTACCTGTAATTTGAATGAAACTGTAGGTCAAGTAAGTTGGTTATTAATTTCGTGGCACTGTTTTGATAGTCAAAGATTACAAATAATATTTTTTGTTTTAATCGGAGACTCGCGAGATCTCAGTTCGGGGCGAACCACTAGTATATAGATATTATTTTTAATATGTATAAGTATTTTATTTATAATGGTACATTATTATGTTTAACTATTAGTATTAGTATTTTACGCAATGCCTTTTTCTGTGCACGTACCCACCACTATAACCAACTATCTCTATCTTCAAAGGTTTGCTGGAAATAAACTCTTATTAGGGTTAAGGTCGCCTTTGTACATGTCCATTTTGTAAGCTGTTTCTGTCTGTAATCTATTTGTGTACAATAAAGAATAGAAAATATGAATAACTAATGACACTGACATAGCCCAGAGGGTTAGCAAGCTGACAGTAGACAGGTCACATAGCTAGAAGAACTGACCGCCGTTGGGGTAGAAATGTTCTAGAGTGAAGACCACGCACTGGAACACGACCTGATACAGGTAACTGGGAGATCGGTCGCTCTATAAATCTATAGGGGAGGCCTATTTTCAGCAGTGGACGATATGATAATTTTAATGACCCTGTATAAGTAAATATCTGAAAATTACTATTGTATTATAAGTACCTAAAGGTGCCATTTGTTAGGAAATAAAATGATGGAACTAAAACAGCATGTAGGTATTGAATCACTAATGCAATGCTAATAAGCTCTCAAGCATTATACTGCCTACCATTTCGCAAACTGGTCAAATGTCATTGGCGCTCATCACACTATGAATAAATAAATAAAAACAAATAATTGACGTCACACTTGGCCTAATAGTCTCATTTTCATTTTTTTTTTACCCCTCTTGAACCCCAATATCTCAACAATCCCCCAATATTTTCAGCTCATTGAGTCACACCAAAATTGTGCCATCACTACCTATTTATAAACCAATTTTCATGATGATCGGATAAACGCTATGAAAGTTATCCTCGGACAAACAAACATACATACATACAACGCCAATTTGCCCAAGTTGATTTGGAGATCCCGCTTCGCTCGATCAATCAATATTGGTGGACATTTCACACAGCGCCATCTAGCCCCAAACTAACCTAAGCTTGTACTATGCATGGTAATCTGTGCACCGCTGTCCATTACCGCTTCAATCATTACTTTCCATCCAAAGGTTGCCTGGAAGAAATCACTTTCAGCGATAAGGCCACCCATTGTACTATATTTAGTATTAATTAGAAAGAAGAAAAAGAAAGAAAAATATTTATTCAGACCACCACTTATGGACACAGAAACAAATGATACAAAAGAAAACACTATTAATAAACTTACTAAAATTATAAACTAACTAAAAATTATAAGTGTGGTGGTGAAAGGGTCCTCAGCTCAGCATTAACTACAGCATGTTGCTATACTGCAGCGCTGGTCTTCTGCTGAGGCCAGTGTTGACCTCACGGACACCCTGACATTACAATACATTACATTACATTCATTACAGCATTTACATTATACCTCTAGCACCTTCTAGATCGTAAATTCAAAAGTCATACAAACCATGACTGACTCCATACATTTATTAATAATCCGTGCCAAGCCGGGGCGGATCAACTAGTAAATAGTAATAGAGTGACGACAGAGGAATGTGAGTGGAGAGTGAGATCTGCCTCTACTATAGCTATCACGGTTGGCTGATTTGTAGGGTAAAAACATGGATTTTAACTTTAACCTAAACACGTTAACATTATTTATATTTCTTAGAGTTAGTGGGATAGTGTTCCAACACCTGGTAGCGGCATAGCGGAAGCTGCCATGGAAGGCTGAGAACCATGTAATGGTGCTGCCAGTAGAAGTTGAGAAGCAGCTCTTGTATTATACCTGTTTCCATCTCAAAACCAACCCAGTTTATTAAAAAGGTACTCAGGCTTTCGACTTTTAATAACACCAAACAGAAGAACAGCAAAATGAAGATATCTTCTCCATGTCATTGTTATCATTTTGGCTTTATTAATAAAAGGTGTGACATATGGCCTAGGAGGTATGGGAAAACAGAACCTAGCACAAGCGTTCTGAACCCGTTGTAGAAGTTTTTCAGTTCCGGCAAGCAGTCTAGGGCCATATACAGTGTCTGCATAATTTAATTTAGACAGAACAAGTGATTCACATAGGTTAATACGGACGTCAACGTTGAGACAGTCGCGAATACGATACAATATCTTTAACCTATAAAACAATTTCTCACAGATTCGGTAACATGTTTTTTAAATCGCAACTCACTATCCATGACTACTCCTAGATTATGAGATTAACTAGTATGAACAATGGGCTCCCCCAAAATATTGACATTGGGCTCCAAGATTTTATATTGGAGATTTGTTTTTTTGATCCTAATATCATATATTTAGACTTTGTTGGATTCAAAACTAAAGAATTATGCGTTGACCATCGGGAAATACGGCTCATTTATCTTTAGAGTAGCTTGGAGAGTATCACTAGGAGGGAATGATACATAGAGCTGCAAGTCGTCTGCATATATATGACACTGACAGTGGTGGATGTTGGTCACAATATCGGAGCAATATAGGACAAATAACAAAGGACCCAGAATAGAGCCTTGCTGCACACCTCGAGGAACATAGCGTTGCGAAGATAATATCTTGTTTCCGTCAACACTAGTTACTTCAACCAACTGCGAACGATTAGAAAGGTAGCTGTCAAACCATTTTACAACATCACTTTCGAAATCAAAGTAGCTTAACTTAGATAGAAGAAGAGTAGAGTTTATGCAATCAAAGGCACGAGAAAAATCCAACAGAACCAGAATAGTACCCATACCTTTATCTTGTGCATAAAGAATATTATGTGTAACGTCCAATAACGCTGTAGCAGTACTGCGACTCTTCCTGAAACCAGACTGCACCTCTGGCAGAATATGATTGAACTCTACAAAGTAAGAGACCTGGTCATGCACTACTCTTTCCAGGATATTCGAGAGACAAGGTAATATGCTTATATTCCGTAGATCCTTAAAGGTGCTTGGATTTGTTACTTTAGGTATGGGCTTGACAACTGCAGTCTTCAACGACTCGGGGAATGTTGAAGTAGAAATGGATGTGTTGACGATACAAGCAATGGCTTCAAGAGTATGTGGCAAAGTTAACATAATCATATCAAGATTGATATCATCGATACCCTTTGCACTAGATTTGAGTAAGCGAAGAGCTTTGAGAACTTTGACGGGCGTAGTAGCTGTAAATTGTAGAGTTGTTGAGTGTTCGAAAAATATAAGAGGGAAATGGCATTATCATTAGAACCGGAAACATTTAGAAAATTATTGTTTATAACTTCAGGGTCATTGAGGTGGTTTGGTAAAGCAACAGATTTATTTTTTGAAAATACGGTTTTCTTTAAAGACTTCCACAAACTGGCAGGGTTCTTTAAGTTTGCATTAATATATTTATCAAAGTAAGCGTGGCGATTTGATTGTAAAGCATTCAATACAGCGTTCTTTAAATCCTTGTAAATTTGTTTGTGGATTTCATTTTTAGAAGCTCGATACTGAACAGCGCGTCATCTTTGAGCTGCATCATGAGCTTCACTGTATCGGTGACCCAAGGATGATGATGTTTTATGTAAACTTTTTTTTCCGGAGCATGGATATCAAAGAGTTTTAAAACCATTTCATTAAAGTAGTACATTACCATGTCATTAACAGTGTCAAGAGTTTTAACATAATTCCAGTCTACACTTTCCAAGTCTCTATTAAAATAATCAAACAAAATCCTTCATCGGTCTAAAAGTTACGTAAGATTTGATTGCTTTTTCTTTTCTAAAGTTTAGTTCAGCTGTGATAAAAGCGTGAGCACCAAGGTTCGGTATGTATTTTACTTGAATTTGTCTAGCACTAGCGTCAGTACATGTAACGTCAATTAATTTTGCACTGTGGTCAGTGAAATGAGTCGGCTCACAAACAAGCTGCGTCAAAAAGTCATTAAGTTTCTTAGTATCACTGTTATCAAGGGCTAATATGTCAATATTGAAATTACCTAGTAGAATAAGATAATCACAACTGGCAAAAGAAGTTATAGAGTCCGTGATATAATCAAGGAAGATATCTGAATTTTGCCAAGGGGTATAAGTAGTACCTATAACAAGATTATGGCCATTTACCGATAGTGAGACATTACATTACGAACATAGAAGCCAACCCCACCACCCCTAGAGCGAGCGGAGGCTGTGTGAGGCACGAGACGAGGTACATGGTGAAGCCGGTAGCCCGGGAGTATAGGCGCTCGCTCTTCCTCTCCCCTCTTAAGCCAGGTTTCATTTATGGCCAATATATCGGGCACTAACCGCTCTACTGCTGATATGAGGTCATCATGGTTTGTATTCAAAGAGCCAGCATTAAATAAACCAACTTTTAAAAATTTACTTTTATAAATCATTTTTAATGTTTGAAATTTGTGCCGATGGTAGAAAGATGTTTTCGTGTTGTTTACAAACAAATACATTCTCTAGAAATTGCACAAAATCCTGACTCCTCGAAGATAAAAATAAGCTGTACATGTCCGTAACTGGCGAAAGAGAACTAAAACTTTGCCTAATATCTATAGTTTCAAAGTAACAAATTAAAAAAACATGCATTAATGATTTCTCTACCGCTAATTCATTTTAAACTAAAACTAGGCTAACAAAAATTTGTGTAATAAAGCTGAGTGCAATAACCTCTTTAAAATTGTAATATAAAAAAGCTTTGTACAAACTAGAAAACAAACATAACAAAAAACGTATCATAAATGCTAACTCAATCAAAACCAAAAATGCGATTTAAGTTTTCCAATTTAGTGACACGGTAAGCCGTCTTGCCTTGTGCTTGGCGAAGAAAAGTATATCCGGATTTAGTCCAGACATAATTCCAGTTGTGTTCACGGCATAAAAGTCGAGCTTTATAGAATACCTGCCTATTAATTTTAGATAGTCTTTCATTTACATAAAATCGGCCGGATGCTCCAGTAAGTCCCACGTCAGCCGAAGTGATGCCACGCCGCACGCGCGCTGCTCGTAGCAGGTCGTCACGAAGAGCACGCCTTGAAAACCGGATTACAAGGGGCCGTGGGCGCGGCCCCATCGCCAACGTTATCGGATCATCTCCTGGCACCACTGTACTATTCTCCCTCTTTTGGCCAACTCGTTCAGCGTAAATTATATCGCGTTCTTCCAGTTTAATGCCTAGTTTAGCTCCGATCAACAACGCCAAGTGAGATATGTTTTCACCAGCTTCCTCTGACAGACTCGAGATTTCAACATCGTTCACTAAAGACATCTGGTCTCGCTCGTTCAATTCTTGACGAAGACTCATTACAGTGAGTTCGAGCTCCTTTACTGAAGATGGCTGATGTTCCTGTAATTTACTTTCTATAGATTCAAATCGCGCATCCATACAGTCAAGTCTTGAGCTATTTGAAGTCACTGCGCACTTGAGCTCAGCTACCTCATTCCTGTAACTCTGAATATCTAGGCGCAACGCGCGTAATCCTCCCATACCTCCTTAAACTGTTCAAGAAGCATATTGCTATCTGCACTCGTACCGGTACAGGGCGCTGTCACTGCAGCAGGGCCGGAACTGACATCAAGAGTCATAATGCTTTCTTCTTCAACCGAGTCCTCGCAATGAAGCGCTTTCACCGGTGTCTCGGCATTATCCCCTTTAGGTCTCTTGGGCTTACAGTTCGAACAGCACCACGACGAAGCAACCCGAGAAGACTCGCTCAACCCCACGCACGCTCTATGATAGATTGAGGAACATTTTCCGCACTTAGTAACCTCTACCGACACCGCGATGAACCTTCCGCAAGCGTTACACTTAGCCATATTGATTTTGCGCACGATCAAGAAGTTGCTGAGCTTTGAAGTGGTTGCTGTCGTAGTAACTTTAAGGCCCGACAAATGGCGTTCTAAACAATTTTTCGCTCGGCCAGGTTATTTGTGCAGAAAAAAGAGGGTAGAAAAATATTGCTCACCAAAGTACGACACAAGTTCAGAAGTAAACAGAATTTTTAAGTCACTTTTTATACTCAATCACTGTACGGATACTGTGTATAACACTTATGCAGACTGTTAAGACACTTTGACAATGTAATAAAGGTATACGGTAGAGATATCGGAACTTTAACAATTTTTTCGGACAACAAAACGCGAGAGCCCCTTACGTCCAAGGCGTCCGTGACGTCAATGTTGACACGAATCTATTCGATTTCTACATACATTTGTTGTCGCTGAATGACGTGGTATTTCTATAGCATGTGTCAAATCCCATACATTTTCGGACGTATCGACTAACGTCATCGCTAATCGACTGTAACTTGGCTAAGCCCTCAGGTGTACACTAAAACATTATTCTATTCTATTATATGGGAGGGAACCAGATAACTGATAGAATACTTTATATACACCTATATTTTTTTTTGTAAATGCATACTTATAATATGTAGAGAAACAACCAGACCCGAAACAAATATCTGTAGATCATGCAAACATTTGTTCCGCGGCGGGAATCGAAACCGCAGCCTCCTGCGTCTCAGCTGGATATTCGCCCACTGCGCCACGGATATCGAATGAGTGTAATGTACCTACCTTCATTACTGTAATGTAGATATTTATAAGAGTGCTGGCACAGACTAGTACAGAAGGTAAGTACAACGAGCAACGCGCGCGTACGTATTTGTAGTGCTGTCTGCTGGCCTAGGCCGAGATGTATGGTAAGTCCACTCTTTATATTCTCACGTTTTGGAATCGGTTTGTGACCGGTTTTTAGATAGGTACGATAGGTTTCGATCAATTATCTAAGTTTATTCCTAAGAACTACCTAAAAGTAATAAATATAACGGGCCGTTTAAAAAAAAATATGCCACTGCTCCACACTAAGTTACCCAAACATTTGTTATAGGAATGAAACGTTTCACGAGTAGCATGTGAAAATTCATATGATTTTATAAATCATACGTCATTCCTGCTATTTTCCTTCGCCTAACGTGCTAAAAATCATAGAAATGGATTACTTTCGGTTTCATCGTATCGGTTGCAGTAATTCGGGTCTGCTACAAATCACAGTTGTTCGCATTACTTCGACATTACGGCATGAAAAATCATTACCAGTGATTTTTTACAAAGTAGCAGTGATCAAATATAATTATATAAAATTATTTAAAAATAGCAATGCCGAATTTGTTACGTTGGCTTTCTTGAAACTTCATAATATAAATTGACAATATATAATAATATATATATATATATTCATAATATAATCGGTCGACAAGATGGCAGGACACCGATACGCTAGCATTCGTTTTCGCTAGCAAATTAATAATCAAAATAATGTAGAAAAAAACGTGTTATGCTCAGAATAACTACTTATAGAACAGAAGTTATGAACTTTCTGTTCAAAACGTAGACCACAAAACACCAAATATGTGCGAGCGCCATTTTTTATATTTGCCGACACGCATTCAAGCGCTCTAGTAATGGACAAATGGATGGACCTTTTCACCGAACAAACCGTAATATGTTTTGTTTTTTTGAAAGCCGTAGTCTCTACTACCTGGATCATACAACTCACAGCCTGGACGTCATTTGAAGCCATATATGACTCCAATTTAATGGTCAATTTTTCTCGCATGTACTTTGTTTCGTGGTAAGTAAATACGCAAACATGCACTTCTAATACACTATAATCAAGGCGATAACTAAATTATGTTTTAGCCACCACCAAAAGTAAAGTCCCGTCAGTTTATTATCTACAATAGCATAATGCTGTCTAATAAGATAATCAGATTAAACTCTCTATTGTTGTAATAAACGCAAATTAATACAAATTGGCCGAGATAAATAAACCTGGTGGCACAGGTAAAATATCTAAATTGTTGGAGCTTAGTTAGCCGCTAGAGGTATACATAATGCAGAAATAATAAGAAATAGAAAATAATTTATTTTGTGTTTATAACTAAATCAACATCATAGAATTTAACATAGATAATAACAAAATCTGCAAAGCTGAAATGGGAGTGGGCGGGTCATGTCTCCCGTATGCAATCCGATAGGTGGGCCAAGGCCACTAGCATATGGATTCCTAAAGACGGAAAGCGACGTTGGCGTCGAGAAAGGCCTAAAAAGCTACGACTTGGATGTCTTATTCTGTTAAACTGCTAGCCTAGAATAATAATGAAATATATACTTACATGCATCTATGCTATTGCTAATTTATCGAGCGAAGCGAGATCTCTAAATCAACTTGGGCAAATCGGCGTTGTATGTATGTATGTTTGTTTGTCCGAGGATAACTTTCGAAGCGTTGATCCGATCATCGTAAAATTGAATACGTAGTTAGGTAGTGATGGCACAATTTTGTTGTGACTAAATGAGCTAAAAATGTTGGGGGGGGGTGGTTGAGATATTGGGGTTCAAGAGGAGTAAAAAAAATGAAAATGAGACTATTAGGTCAAGTGGGACGTCAAATGAAAGGTCTTTATTAGGACATTTAGACTTATTTTTAGTAAAAATTTTATAATATTTGAGTTATTACACGGAGAAAAATTAAATTTTTTGAGAACGAAAAAATGACAGTACAAATGGTATTTTATAGAACTTTTGTTAATATATGGGGTTTTACGCACACTTTAACGATAAACTGATATTTTTTACCGTTATAGGTATTGTCATGTTAAAATAAATTGCTACGAACAATAAATTGTCATGCTTTTTACCTAAAAATACCTTCCGAATCTTATGTTGTCCTACCGAGTAATGCTGGTTTATCAGTTTCCTGTTAATATTTGCGTTTGGACGCCTAGTCGTTTTTTAATTAGCCTCATAATTAGTGCAGAATCCCACTTAAAACCAGGGGTATATTTTCCTCCGTGTAGCCATAATAAAAACTGAACTTTGACAAAATTCACAGGGTAGGTACACCCCATAATGCAAATTTTTGGTATACGTGTAGCATGTAGTGACACACATATAGGCAAAAGTCTAAAATCCAGAATAACCGCAATTTGTACTCCAAAAAAGTGAATCCACATTACATGAACTCCCGTCAACTGTAATTTGAATGAAACTGTAGGTCAAGTAATTTGGTTATTTATTTCGTGGCACTATTTTGATAGTCAAAGATTAAGGCCGGCTTGCACAACGATCCCTAAACGTATTTAGCGACTAAACATGTTTAAATTTGAAGTATTTGCATGATTTGACAACTCCTTAAATCATATTTAGCCACTAAATACGTTTAGGCATCGTTGTGCAAGTGGCCCTAAGAATAATATTTATTTTGGGAGATTCGCGAGATCTCAGTTCGGGGCGAACCACTAGTATAGAATGTAGGAGATGTAGGTTTATTGGAAGTCACCGCGTGCATGAACCAAATAGTCTTGTCTCAGCATAATGCTGTACACATGTATGGATGTGTAGCAGCGCTGGTTTTCAGACAGGACCAGAGAGGGTGACTTCACGAACGCAGAACCTCGACGTAGCATCATTGAACACATACATAAATAAATAGGTGATATGGAAATTAATAAACAGTGTAGGTATACTATATACCTACACATACATACAAGAAGAGTACTATACTTACTTAGGGATGATTTATGTTCTATATAATAGTAGATTATGATATAAGTGCGGTAAGTTGAAAATTACAGCCGAGGCGACATTGCTAGCCTGAGCCGTAGGCGAGGGCTACAAGAAAGCAGAGGATGTAATTATCAAAGCGCACGTATGTCATACGACGTTTTATAACATATTTGCGAGGAAATAAATAAAACTCGGACTCGGAAAGAAAAAGCGTGCGGAATATTTTTTACTTGTTCACAAATTAGCGATGCCCGCGTATCAGCGCTTTTTTTTAAGGCAAAGGCACAAAAACAGCCAGTATTACTAATAAAGTAAATTAATCTTTTTTGTTTTTGTTACAGATAAATGATTGTAATTTATTGTCAAAATTGATTAAATTAAAGAATTAAATGTTTATTTTTTATATTTTATCCCCCAAAGTTAATTTTATTCATAAAGTATTGACCACTTTTCTGACATAAAAACTCTTTGCTAAGATTTAAAAAATACCGTTCGTTTACGGAGCATCTTGATAAATCGTACGTTTTACCTTATTAAAAACTCGTGCGTTTTACATTACAATAACCCACAAGTACGTAATAACATACATTACAATATTGAAATTGGTGAAATAAGACACCCTTTACGAGCAAATGTGTTATAAAATACATAAATATCAGCACTGGACATAGCCATTTTAAAAAGTACAAGGAGACAATTATGTAATATTAAATAATAAGATGATAGCCAAGCGGCTTTTTCATGACAATGTGTACCTACAAATAGAGTACCTACAAACCATAACAGCCTACACATAGACGTACGACGTATAGACACGGGCTTAACCCTAAATCATATTCAAATCTAATTAATAATAATAATAATTACGGTCAAGGGTGGAGGCGCAAAAGCGGAACCTATGCTCCAAGGCTTGAAGTGTTAAAGGCATAAAGCCAGGAGTAGCGCTTAGTGAAACTGCAGCACACCTCTCAAAACCCTTTAACCGCCCACACCAACGTTGCCCTTTACGCTGCCTTATATTGGCGGCATTTATGGGGGCCTGTTTAGTGGACGGCTAGTCACCACCTGCCTCAATAATTCTTAATATAACAGGATTGGCAGGTGCCGTATCTCATTTATCTGATAACCCATAGGTACTCTATTTCATAAGCATTACTGTAACAATAGCCCGAACTCTAATCCATGTGTTGCAATAGTACTACCATCTGTCTCACCTCCATCTTGCCAAAGTGATTTTTATAAAACAAAGATGCCTCTTACTCGTTGGCTTCGGTCCCGGTAATGCCTTTGTAAAGGTCCAGGTCTAACGCCTATGTTAAGCAATAAATGTGTGGAATAATAATAATAATAAATATTGCTGGACATTTCACAGAGCGCTATCTAACCCCAAACTAAGCAGAGCTTGTACTATGGGAACCAGATAACTGATAGAATACTTAATTGGATTGCTTAGGCAAGTTAAAGTATAAATAAAGTATAACTAGGTATACAGTAATAATAATAATTGTAAAAGCGTTAGAGTAATAGTAAATTAACAAATAATAATTATGATATTGAGAGCCCACACCACCATAGACAACTTATGCAACTGTCCTTGTCACTCCATGCGAAAACACGTACAGTGTGAGAATAACTAATACGGGGCGAGGGCGCGAAACCAAAACAAAATTGTATAAAATAGTAAGTATCAATTGTAGCAAGACGATTATTGAAAAAAATCAGCAAACAAAAAACACAAGGAATCGAGTTTTTGCTTTACATATCACTCAGCTTATATACTGTCCCTTGACATAATTATATAATTTATTTAATACAAAGTGAGTGATGCAGTATTTATAAAAACAGAAAAATGGCCATCTGCGGTAGTCAGTAGGCATGCGCTAAATATAATTTATAGATAACCATAGACATATATTCTACCGATAGACAAGAACATTCTTGAAAAAAGTTTGTTCAAATGCTGCAGCGTTAAGAGATTATATAAGTGATCTAACCATACTATTAAAACATGCAGCGCTAGATCGCTTATAGAGTTTAGTTTACTCGCGACCAAAACGTTGTAAGCGCCATGAAATTCATAGCGCTTACACGTTCCGTTCAACATAGTGTAACAACCTGTCGTCCCTATAGATTTTACACCACAGACGTGACACAGCTTTTGTACCTACAAAACTTCATTAGATTCTTCAAACTTCATTCATACTCTATTTCAAAATGTATAATAGTAATGTAATCATTGAAAATATGGTAAAGTAGAAAAGTAAAATAAAATGAATTGTTATGCGTTTATTTAAGCTCAGGTACCTACGTTAACAATAGTTTGAAATCAAACTGTCACCTGATGATTCACTGACACTTCTTGATGTATTTTTGCAGTATCGAATTACGCACGTCGTCATATTTTCTGACCTATGACAGATATTATATTCTAAAATGAAAGAACATTAAATAAATAAAAAAATATCAGACTGGCTAAAAATATTTATATAAACAAATTAAAACACTTTCTAAAAACACCACGTCAAGTCCGTGTTCAGGCACATATTTTTACAACCAGTTTTGTAATGGAATATCTGCATATTTTAGTCAATGATTTTAGATGACGTGGCATTATAATAAACAATTTTTTTTCTAATGTGGTATTACGATATTATTACCTATTTATTCACTTGAACAACCAATAATTTTACTTACTTGACTACTGAATTGTTATTTATGTATTTCATACTTTAATTCGAATTCTCGTATTATTAGTGCCGACCCGCGTGAATGTCGAAGCCGCACTAAAGTAAGGTGTACGGATTGCTGTACAGTTCAGTGGAACAGAGTGAGTGTTAGGATCGCGATATCTAGTGCTTAGTACATATATATCGATGTAGATATCACGTACGATAAGCCCAAAATAAAATAAAAATAAATAGCAGAAGTAACTCTACCACTACAACATACTACTGCTATAAAACTTAATATTTCAAAAGGAGTATATTATAACATGGAAAGGCTAATAGTAGATATGCAAATGTTAATGGGTTTTAAACGGCAAATGCGACACATTCTATCAAAAATACAAAAGTTATGGGTTAAACAGAATCGGAACCGAAAATCCGCTTGACATCCGTCTCGGACCGAATGAGATACGCCTGCTCGCCATAGCTTTGCCTCCGTAGATACGCCCGCGCTTACACCACAAATACCGCCATTGAAGCCTACGACACTCTTCGCGGACTCTGTGGAACAGCTGCCTAGTGCCTGTTAGTGCGCGTAAGCCGCTAATTCGCAATACGCATGCGCCCATTCTGCGCGGTGGCGCGGCCGGCGTCAGCGTCATTTATTTAATTATTTATTTAATTTGATTGTTTTAATGGTGTAAATTTTCTAATATTTATTTATTATTCTTTATTCATTATTTCATAATTTTATTTCTGGTATTTTTAAGCGTTATTTTTGTATTCGCATGCTATTTGCACCTATACCTATACATAATAGGTGACACTTATTTCGAATCCTAGCTAGTTGTTAGTTTACATGAATAGGTGTTCACTTTGTTAGTGCATCTGAATAAATAAAATTAAGAGCAAATCACTCATGTTTATAACTATGTTTAAAAAGTAAAAAAACTAGAGTCAAAAATCTTTTATTCCTTAAAATCACAAGGATCACTTTGTAACGTCAATTTTCCTGCCTGCTCCTTCGCGACCAAGCCAGGAAAGAAAGGCAAGAAACAAGGCTGGTTGTTTTTTTTAATGATCCTATTAGAATACTTATCAATACAGAAAATAAATTAAGTCTAAATTGTAACATTTTGAGCAATGTTGGAGCAATTTCAATCCCAAACTTCTCTATTATCTAAATAATCCGATATTTTATAGTAGGCTTTTTTATAAAGATTTTGTTAAATTACGTTTTTAATTTTTTTATTTGTCAATTTTTTACATCACTTGGAAGTTTGTTAGAAAAGCTTACACCTTGTCCTTTAAACAATTTACTAACTTTATGAAGTCTACAAGGGGCAACAGCGAGTTTATCTTTATTTCTAGTATTAAAATTATGGTGGTATCTCTATTTTTCTTAAACAAATTAATATTTTTGTGAACATACATCAGATTTTCATAGATGTATTGACAAAGGAATGTCATAATATTTAATCTATAAACATAATTGTAATGAAAGTAGTGTGATGTTTTTAAACTAGATGGCGCTAATAGATAAGTTAAAACGCGCTGTCGAAGCGTTTTGGCGCAGAAAGACTACAAAACCCCGGCTTGACTATTGTAGCCTTCGTGCATTCATTTAAAGTATATGTAAATATGTTTGCAGGTCAACAAGTTGTGTTGGCTTAATCAAAAATGATCGGGCCCCGAGGTCTGAATAACTACTAACTGCGGGGAAACACCCTGCATGCCCGTTTTTGTTCCGTTCTGGTGCAGATGATTATCTCAGCAACTACTGAAGCTTTTTTACATGAAATTTGGTATACATAAATAACGGCGCTTCCTCGTGGCTGAACTAGGTTGCCTAAATACTTGCATGCACCTCTACTGCAAGTAAATAAATTTAAAATACGAGTATTTTCAAGTGGGATATCAATTCTTTATATTAAATACATGAAGAGATTTTTTTTTTACTTTAAACTGGGAATAAAAATGGACAACTCACCATCCTTACAAGCTTCCGCCCGCGGTTTTACACGCGTAGTTGGTCAGTAAGAACATTACTCTTCTGCGCATGTATCAATCTATGTGTGCAATCAGGGCGTGGCAAATAACATGCTTCTTCTTTCTCATCAGGCGTCATCACAATTGACACTTCCTTCCTACCCATATCATTCTTCACACAGTCCATCCATCTCAAATAATAAGCACATGCACTTAATAATATGTTGGAAACACGTGTAAATCACAATGGCTTATGTGATGCAATTTCCGACCAGTCATTTTTGCTAATATAGGCCTCCACTATAGAAACGCGTTAGAGCATACACAATGAAGTTAATTATGCTATGTATGAACCTATGTCAATACAATACTGTGGTCGTCGTTACCGACCTAAAGTTTACATTATGTATAAGTATGAATCATCACCATCATCATCATATCAGCCACGACGTCCACCGCTGAATATAAGCCTCTCCCCCATAGGGGCCGTCCTAAGTTGCGCTCTCCAGTACGTGAACCTTTCTGCCCCAACGGCCGTCACGGGCTCTTAGATTCCTCGAGGCTAGACAGTTAGGCAACCTAGTCATCGGTCTAACTTTATGGCATATCTTAATTTTCCCAAACAACATATCCTATGTCCTTCCTCATGATACTTACACGGTATTCCTGTTAAATTTTATCAAGATCGGTCCAGCCTTTAGCAGATGTTTTGAGATTTATAAGCATCTTAATAAATTACTCACTAGATGGGATTTGAACCCGCGACTTCCCCATAATACGGGGATGGGATAGAAATTTAAGTCGTGACAACGTAACAAACAAACAGACAGACAGAGAGACAGATTTACTTTCGAATTTATAATATAGTACGGATACGGGATTGATCACGTACCGTTTATACGACCGAAAATGTTTCGGTTCAATTCGTATATTAGATTTATTCAAGTAAACTTCTTAAAAGGTATAGAGTAAAACCACAATCATGGACATTTATTTTTTTATTTGGCAATACATAGTTAACATCGATTAGGAATTTCAATAGTTCCAAGTCTAAATCATAATGAATTCATCATCATTTTAAAGTTAATAAATAAAGAAAATTTAACCATAATTTGGTTTCTTTTACAATATTTATATAGGAACCAAACAATGACAATTCCAAAAAAATATGAATATTTGTTAATCGCAACTCAATTCATTTTTAATATACTTACAACAATCATTAACGTTTTGGTTACATAAAGAATATCCAGAAAATAGCTTGTAACTAAAAATTATTGTGATATGTATATATATTGAAAAAATGTGTTTTGGGTCGTAAAATGAAAAATTAATTTGGCATGGCTCAAATAGCATACTCTAACAGCCATAAAATTGTTTTAATATCTCACAAAACAAAGTATGTTTATTATGTAGTGAATAAGTAGTGTTTTGATAAAACTCAGACAGAACAGCTAGTAAAATTAGTTAATCTGGATGAAATCGCTTCAAAGCGATAAGACCTCCGTGGCGCAGTAGGCGAACAGCCGGCTGAGACGCAGGAGGTAGCGGGTTCGATTCCCATGCGGAACAAATGTTTGCATGATACATATATTGTTGTTGTTTTGGATGTTTTTCCTATATATTATAAGTATGTATTTACAAAAAAAAGTATATAAGTAATCTGGTTCCCATAGTACAAGTTCTGCTTAGTTTGGGGCTAGATAGCGCTGTGTGAAATGTCCAGTAATATTTATTTATTATTTTATTATTTAAGACCGCCCATTGAACTATTTGTTTTGTATCTTCTATTCTGTCTGCAATTTTTATTTTTTAACGTGTACAGTTAATCAATATATATATTTTTTAATTATTCTGTACATTTCACACAGCGCTATCTAGCCCCAAACTACACAGAGTTTATACTATGGGAACCAGATAACTGATAGAATACTTATATACATTTTTTTTCTGTAAATACATACTTATAATATATAGAGAAACAATCAGACTCTGAACAAATATCTGTAGATTATGCAAACATTTGTTCCGCGGCGGAAATCGAACCCGCTACCTCCTGCGTCTCAGCCGGCTATTCGCCCACTGCATCGAGGAGGTCGTCAATTAATTCTTGTTCACAAGATAAATAGTCATACAACTATGATCTGAGTAATTTTGAACTTTATTAACAAACAGTTAAACATTATTTTCTCTATTCAAAAGGTATGTACTCGCGATACGTTGAACGAATCAATTTGAAAATTCATTCATTCATTTTGACGAGCTAATTGACAACTCGGAATGTCAATGATCGACTCTTGACAGTTATAGCCGGGACCCGACATCTAAATAAGCCCACTGACGTACCAAAACGCCTCACTTAAAAATTCAGCACTTGACATACATACATTTTACTATAAAAAATAAGGATTTGGTTATAAATTAACAGATTCATCGCACACTAGGAGCTCCAAACTCGTATGGCGTGTAGTCTTGCACATACATTGCATACCACAATATTTCACAACCAGGTACAGTTATACTGTACGGAACATTAACCTAACTAAAAATGCGGTTTAACTATCTATTTTCTGGATTTTCCTAAGATATCATCATCATCAACCTATAACAGGCCCCTGCTGGACGTAGGTCTCTCCGAGGTTGCGCCATTGAGATATGAAGATATCAGCTACACTTATAAATTAAATTAACATAACATAACAAAGGAAAAGAGAAAAACTGAAAAATATTTGTAAATATAAATCACTATAAAATTTCAAACTACAGAGCAAATTAACTATAACATATTCAATGTAAATGCTTAAGTTGTCCCTTCGACCAAACAACGTATGGACGTACCGTATACCTTCTAACATAACGTCGCTGTCTGTTCAAAAGGACGTATGACAAAATTCTTTTTTTTTTGTCCAAAAGGACGTATAGTCCCGAAAATCATGTTTCAAACGAAATTTTTTAACAGGCACCTTAGAAATCCATAGATTTGTTTTATTTAAAAACTTGTCCCTGAATATTGTTAGTCTATGAAACCAAATTAAAAAAATATACAGTTTTTTGTGTCTCCAGAAAACCTACTGTTTTATCTTACAACCTTTTGAACTGACAGCGACGACACTAGAACAAATGTTCGCTCAGTTTTAGATGAATGCACTATTCGATAATAGTTCTTAATGCGTCAACAACTTAATTGAAATACAGAAATATATTTAGTATTTTATTAGTATTGACCTACCACTAAAATATTTACTATCTCTATTTTTCAAGAGTAATCTACACCTTGTATATGAAATAACATAGACATTATTTAATTTATCACCAACCCAGCAGTGACGTTTCGAGGTAATACATCTGTATTACCTCGAAACGTCACCGCTGGGTTATAAGTAGCGTAAAAATTATAGTGGGGACTTAATATGCACAAGGGTATTCAATTACTCACAAGGGTAAGTATTTCAATTAACTTCGTAAAAATGTAATTTTTAATTAGTATTTGAAATACCTGACGCTGAGGTATTTTCGAGTTAAGTATTTAAAATACATCTGAACATAATACATTTAGCGATCTTATTAATGGTGCGTCCTACAGGAAATAGCGCTCGATAGTTTTCGTAACTAGTAGTAAGGAAAATGGCGACCGCTAAATACAGTCCGTCTAAAAAGAGTAGAAATTAATGTTTAAGGAACTAACTATATTCTGTGGCTGGCAACACTTCATTAAAAGTCAATCTTGTCACTTGCTTGTCATTGTAATGTAAACATTGTTTGCTTTCATTTGAATTCTTGCTTCAATTCTAGTTTTTATCCAAAAACTTATTATAAACATTTGAAAAATGAATAAAACAATCCGCAGCGGCACTCGTGAAGTGATATACAAAGTTTTTATGCGATGTTTAGCCGAATTCCAAGCCGGCAGATTGCTCACGCAGATGGAACACGTTTATAAACGAACAGTGGATCTGACTGGTAAGTTATGAATTAATGTAGTACTTTTAGTCACTTTACACTCCTTTAAATAGTAATGTCTTATCCAAGAGTGGTCTTATCAAGAAATATTTACTTTTATATGTACAGCTGAGGTTATGAAAATAAAACATATTTATAGTGCGTGTGACTGGTTTTGATACTTAACAATATAATTTATTATTTTCAGGTAAATCCGAGAGTACAGTGCGACGAATAGTTTCGGAAGGATTCAGCAGAGGATAGCAGCAGCAGCAGTGTGTCTGAAGCAGAATCAGAAGATTCCTGTCTGCCTAGTACTTCTCGGCAAGGTTCTCCTAGGGCAATAGATGACAACATGTCTGGTGTCGAATATTTAGATTTTGATATGTTGGACGACTAATTTTATGAACAAATATTTTATTAATAACACTTAACTCTTTTTTTATTATTTTACTAGCTGTGCCCTCTAGTTATCCCAGGTAATAATCTATTCCTGTGCCAAGTTCCATCCATCCTCCCAATCTTCCGTATTTATAATAATATGTATTAGTAGAATTTAACCACAAATTGTGATGTAAAGTGGTTATGTGAAGTACTAAGTTAGCTTAGAATCATAAAATATTAATGCCAATAATACAATAAATAATTAGCAAGTATCAAAACCAGTTATTGTATAGTAAGGGGTATACCAGTTAAACGACAGTGGCGCCTTCATTTTTTGTCTACTCTTTTTAGACGGACTATATGTCAATCTTTAAAGTTGGCAGCACTGCACCTGTACTGTACGTCAAATTGTCAAGTACCTAACACCTGACTGTATTTTGTAATTTGTATTTTAAATAAAAATGGTAAAAATTCTGTATTTTATATTTTAAATACACGATTTAAAAACATTTTGTATTTCGTATTTTAAATACTTATAGATTTTAGATAGTATTATGTCATTTGTATCTTAATCAACGCAAATCATGTATTTTGCCCAGCTCGGCATATGCAGATAAAGGGCAGGTTTGGCAAAAGTCGTCACAAATGTTTTCTTAATGTACAGGGGTTCTAGAAAACATGTTGATGTTGACCCAAAAGGTGGGAAAGCAGCCCGAATGTTTTGGAAGTGATACGGAAATTTGTGGTTCATACCGTATCTATAAAAACTAAATCTAACAATAATCAGTTTAAATATTATTACGTAACTGACGCGCGTTGCCATTTCTTAAATTAACATCTATCAAGCTTAACTTACATTAACAGACTTATACACAAAGAAGACGCACCATTTACCTGCATACTTTGAAAAATGGAAATAACATTGTCAATACATAACAATATAAACAAAGGTTTTTTTGTCATTCATGAAAATTCAGCCTTACGATATTCCCGCACTAACTTTTAAACTACCCACTATTTACACAAAAGAAAGTAAACAATTAATGTTTAAATTAAACAAACATTTATAGTTTTCCTTCCAGGGAAAACACATCATGGCCATCATTCATATTTTTTTTTCATATTATAACGATTGTTATTGATAAATTCAGTGGAAAATAAACTAAATTAAATAAATGGATTGTCAAAATAAGTTATAAGTTAAGTTCTGGAATATAGGTCTTATTCTAAAAGAGAATCTGACATGGAAGCTAGTTGTTCGAATGATTACACAACTTTACTAGTACCTAGCACGCTGGCCTGCCAGTCCCTGGTCTACAGGCGTGTGTGTGATATTTTACCGTCATAAGTTTCATTGTGCGTTATGGCTACGTTAATTTGGTCGAAGGCTGCATGCAACACCCCAGCCTTACTCCAGAAGCTGAATGAGGACAGCTCCGCTGCCGGCCTCTATGGCGGCTGCGACGCTGATCCGCCGCCTTCCGTATTCTCAGGATCTCCTTATTCTATGATCTGGGGAAGGTTAATTTGATTTTATCAAAATACTAAAATACCTCGGTGTTATAACACAAAAAAAGTGTTTGATCAGTGTGTGTTACCAGTGATAACATATCAAATCAAATAAATAGAACGTTGACAACTGCAAAAAAAATTAAAAAAACTGTGAAGCAGTATCAGCGCCCGTCTCCTTAACCAGTAAAATTAAAAACATGTACGTAATCTAAGTGAAAATTTAATCTGAAATCTGATAAACTAACTAATAAACTAACATATGGCAGAGAAACGTGGTTTACTACTATGGGCCTTATAATAAGAAGCCTCAATGTCGCTTAGCGTGCTATGGAGAGGGCTGTTCTTGGTGTTTCTCTACGAGACCGAATCAGAAATGAAGATATCCGACAAACCAAGGTCACTGACAGCCATGAGGATTAGCAAGCTGATGTGGCAGTGGGCGGGCACATAATTCGAAGAACTGACGGCCGTTAGGGCAGTAAGGTTCTAGAGTGGAGACCACGCACTGGAAGGCGCAGCGTAGGACGGCCCCCCACTAGATAGAAAGACGACCTGATAAAGGTTGCTGGGAGCCGTTGGACAGGTCGCTCTGGAAACCTATGTGGGAGACCTATGTTCAGCAGTGGACGTCACACTTATGCCTGATATGATTAAATTTGATTTAAAAATAATGATAAAAATAATAATGCTGGCCACTTCACACATCAAATAACTGTTATACACATATATTTAAAAACATAAAAAAACACTAATTACTGTTGCGGGGCAGCACGACGGCCTGCGATTCCTCAACTGTGGTGGAGTGCAAGATGCCATGGAACATATATTGAATGGTGAGGTGTTTCGCTTCGATAACGCACGGGTCGTAGAATCCAGGCAGCTCAGACTGAAAAATAACAACTCTTTAAACATTATTTTAATAATCGAATTGTTTATTTATATAAGTGTACAATATTGTAAGGAAACAGCACAACGTTTACAAAACAGAAGAGAATGTAATTCTCTATATTCTATACTAGCTGACCCGCCTGCGGCTTCGCATGCGTAGTTTTTCAATAAAAACATGTCCTAATCTTGGACATAATCTATCTGTGTACCAAATTTCATCGAAATCGGTCCAGCCATTTTGTTGTGAAAAAGTAACAAACAGTTACTTTAGCATTTATAATATTACTTGCTGACCCGCCCGCGTCTTCGCACGCGTGGATTGACCCTTAAGGTATGATATTGCAAAAAAAATTGAAACGTATTTCTTTATTGTTTACCAAAAGCCTAAATATAAATTTTCAGACCCATAACTTGAGGAATTATGGGGTGTCCATTTATACTTGCAACCCCCTATTTCATGACATGTCCATACCACGCTAGTCTCTTACTCCTCAACTTTTCTATCACGGGCGCTACTTTCAAACTTCCTCTAATATTCTCATTTCTTATACACTCTCGTTACAACACACATCCGCATCCCATCCACATCATTCGCATTTCCACCCAAACCAACAAACAACTGGTTTGGAAAAATACCCAAACCCGGAACAAATATTTGTAGAACATGAAAACATTTGTCCCGCGGCGGGAATCAACCCCGCAACCTCCTACGTCTCAGCCGGCTATTCGCGCATTGCGCCACAGAGGACGCAGCTAAGTGGTACCTTGCTAGCATCGAGTAGTTCCAGCCGCGAGTCCTTGACGAGACACTGAATAGGAATGGTGACGTCGATGACCTCCGCTAACCCGGGCGGGGACTCCGGCGACGGAGTGTCTCCCGGCGACGGCTCCGAGATCGGGTGACTTGTGCAATCTGTACCAATAACACATTATTATTAATGCAACCACACAAATCAGATAATAGAAGGCCTTGACATCTTTAGCGATTCTACTACTAATTTCAAAAATAAATTGCTGGGACACGTCTTTCATCAACAACAAAGTGAATATGTGAAGTGAATGTAACAAATTGTTATGTATTTATAAATAATAATTATGTATAATAAGTATAGTTTTCTTTGGAGAGATTTATGTTTATAATATTTTTTTGGTACATAAGTATAACTTTAACTTGTACCAACTAATTATAGTTTGTAAACATACTTAAAAACTGTTTCTTTTAGTTTTATTTCATGTGAGAGTACTGAAGGTAGTTTTATTAAGTTCGTGAAATATTAGATCTAAAGTTGTATGTTATCTAACTCAATTCAGTGTTGTGTACGCCTATAATAGGCATACGTATCAGTCCTAGAACTCGATGTTAAAATTTTGTGTGTGTGAAAATATGTATGCTGTTGGCGTTCCTATTTGTTAATAAATTAATCATAATATAACGTTTAAGCAACATGTGAAAATACAATAAATATCAATACATAATAACATATTTAACTACACAACTCTAATATGTAGTTAGGGGTTTTCTGCGTTGGCGCCTTCCTATAGCGTCGAAACACAATTCCTGTCAGAAATCAGAAGCGAGGAAAATATCCTTATGATTTGCAGGAGCCTGGAGCACGTATTATATATTTACTTCTTGTAACACTACATAATTGTGCAATGTGTACGAATTACTCATTATTATTATGCAATTACTTCGAGTTATACTACAAACATATGCAATATGTACCAATAACACATTTTTATTATGTATTGACTTCTTGAAAAACAACAAACTTGTGCAATCTAATAGAGGAAGTAGAATAACCTTACATTGCTCAATGTATTATTTTGTGCAATATTTGTTTACGGAGATTATACGAGATCGAATCGTATATGACGATCCATAGACAAACTAAAATTACTGACATAGCCCGAAGAATTAGCCAGATAAGGACATAGTGGCCAAGGCGGATAGCTCAAAAATAACCAAACAGGTTCTCGAGTTTCGCTATAATGTCAAGGCTCTGGGGGCCAACCTCAATCTCTTAAAGCAATATTAATATAATATTACACTGACATTACGTACCCATGACCCTCAATTATTAAGCTTAGGTACTTATTATTATTGTAAAGATGAAGCAGTTTTGATGACGTCACCATAACTCGTTCACTAAACGATTTATGGTGACGTCACGTTTCACATTAGAGCACAAATAAAGCGTAAAATTTTCATAAAAAGTAAGTAAATAGTGTTTATTTTCGCCATGTTTTATGCTGAACGTGGTGTAATCACTAGAAAGCACTAAATATACAACATTATTAGGATTATAACAGTAACATTTAAAAATGTTGTGGTTCAAATCAAAGTAATGTTGCTACAAGCTTGAAACAACCAAAACGCTCCTGAAATATGATGCTTTTCTAAAAGATTGTGGTGGGCGCCCATTTCTAGTTGTATTCGAAGGTTTCCAAGCACCATACCTTGTGGCAGTTTCCCATACAGCGCCTTGAGGATGACCAGTCCTTTCTTCTTCTCCTCGTCCGATTTGATGCGCGCATAGGTTGCCTTCATCAGTTCAACAGTTGCGCGCGCCTGCAGCTGCATTTCTAGCAACCTGAACAAAAAGTTACAAACTTAGTTATAATAATTTGACTTTTCACCTGTATATCTCAGGTCTTACTTTGACTTAGTTAGGGAACGTAACCATACAACGTGACCCATATTTTGAGATTTTTTACCCGCCTCCCCACCTTCGATGACCACCCGTAGTATATTACTTTTTTTGTATTTGTAAAGCCAATCATTTGTGTTCTTTGTTCCGAAACAACGGGTCACTCAAACACTCATAAATCGTATATATCCCGTTTTTTATGTTATTATTTTATTTTATGTTATAAAAATATTACCTATCGAAGTTGGCCTCCATAGAGCGGCGTTTTTCACGTTCCCGGCGCTCTTTAGCTACAGGATCTAAGACCAGCTTCTTAAGTATGAGCCAGGAGACGACAGGCACTACGGTGGCGTAGAACACCGGCGAAGGCAGAACTTCCTCGCATAGCTGGATCGGAGCCACAAAAGTCTGCGAGCTGTTAGTCCATCTAGAAATATAGAAAACACTTAGTCTTATTTGCATACTATAATACTACATTACCTAGCGAGTGTTTGGTGTACCTACACTCTGCGTGGGTAGGTTTTGAGGTTTCCTGGCTTGGGATCGTCTGTGTCTTGGAAGCGCTGGCTTTTAAAATGATATACGAATTTTGTTGATAATAATTACAATAAATTACAAGTAAGTACAAAGACAAGTTGACAGTTTGGCAGATTTTGCGTAATGAGAGAGCGAAGCAAATGTGGTATGGCTTTTATACAAAGGTGCGCGGGCTCTCTCCACTGCGCTATCCGTGTTGCTTAGCTCCACCGTTGGTAAGTGGGTGGCGCTGTCATCAACACCTAGTTCTTACAAAGTTAATCAAAGTAACACTTTTTCCTTTTGTATTTTAATATACATACTTAATTTGCCGCATTGTTAATCTAAACTTCCAAATTAATGATACAATATAAAACAGCTTGACGTAACTGCCTCTCTTACATACAACGCACAGCCTAAACCGTTGGTCTCAGAGACTTGAAATTTACTATTAATTGTATTACTATTATTAGGTTGTTTACTTAAAAAAAGATTTTTGATTATTCATCCCATACGAGGGTGAAGAGGGGAATATAAGTTCGTATAAAAAACCGTAGCCCCTGGGTTTATAAACTTGAAAATCAGCTATAAATAAATAAATAAAATAAATATCGCTGGACATTTCACACAGCGCTATCTAGCCCCAAACTAAGCGGAGCTTGTACTATGGGAACCAGATAACTGATAGAATACTTATATACTTTTTTTTGTAAATACATACTTATAATATATAGAAAAACACCCAGACACGGAACAAATATCTGTAGATCATGCAAACATTTGTTCCGCGGCGGGAATCGAACCCGCTACCTCCTGCGTCTCAGCCGGCTATACGCCCACTGCGCCACGGAGGAAGTCAAATATACTACGCTATATACTGTGTGTTTTGTTATGTACGACATTAAATGAAAATACGGGCTAATGGCTAGTATTGTTCTAAAATGGATTTATCAAATCAAATAGATATATATATACATATACTAGCTGACCCGCGGCTTCGTACGCTTCAAATTTCCTGTTCCCGTGGGAACTTCGGGATATAACATATATAAAACACTCTTGTCAAAGTGACGCGACGCTTCATGTAAAAAATAAATGACTTCACGTCAATGAACGACGGTAAAATTATATGTACATATATTGTTTATACAAAAATACTAAAATTGCGATAAATAAATGTGAAAAATACTTTAAAACCTATTCTCATAACTATCAAATATACAAAAAAAATCATTTAATCAGTCGACTCGTTCCGGAGGACTGCGACCACAAAAACCGTTACACGAGATTTTTATATATTCGATTTAAATTTTGAATACTTATCGTAAACTATATATAGCCAGCGGCTTTGCACGTGTTGTTTGTTAACAAAAAGTAGCCTATGTTGGATTCCAGGTCATAATTTGTCAACACACAAATTTTATCGTAATCGGTTCAGCCATTAGGACGTGATTGAGTAACAAACAAATAAACAAAAATCCAAACTTTCACATTTATAATATTAACGTGATAACATACATAATCAGTGAATCTCTTATTAAACATATTTTTATTTAATTCGAATTTAAATACAACTAAAACTACAGAACCCAATGAGTATTATTGACAATGGTACGGCAAAATGTTCATAATTCTCGTGAATATTGTTACATTTCCTGTTCATATTGGAACAATATTGCCGATAAAATCGAGTGTCAAATCGTGGGAAATATAAGATTGCAATAATAATAATTAAGACACACATAACGATTGTTCCATAGCGCTGGTCTTCAGTAAAGGCGACTTTTGTGTATGTTTATTCACACAGACCGGTGCGGGTTATACGCTTGGAACTGGCCGGAGCCGACAAAGCAGTTTCACATAGATCAGCTAGAAGAGCACTGTTAAAGCGGATGCGCTCGAAGCCGAGCCGGTGCTCCACAAGGGCGGTTTACCTCTGGTTTACGTTACTATCAAAATGGCGTCTGTCAATGGAGCAGGTACGCGAGCGCGAAAGAGCACACAAACTGAGTCGTCCGGCTGCGCGAGCACGGAAGAGCACGTCAACAGAGGCAGCCGATCGGCTCATCTTATTGTTTTACACTGAGCGCGTTAGGTCGGCTCTTAAGCATTGTCATTTAAAAAAGAAGTGAAATGAAAAAATCAACCTTATTTCAATGACCCAAAACTCTTTTTTAAACGCGATAAAAAGGTACTCTCCTCTCCGAGCCGGTCTGTGTGAACGGACACTTACAAATTGAGGACTTCCGTGGCACAGCACAGCGGAAGACTAGCTGGCCAGACGCACGAGATTGCGGGTGCGCTTCCGCCGCGAAACAAATTTTTGCATGGTCTGCACATATTTGTTCCGGGTTTAAATGTTTTCTATATATTTATTATCTGTGTATTTATGTATGTATATACAAAAAAAGTTTATGAGTATCAGTTATCGGGTTCCCATAGTGCAACCTTCGCATAGTTTTGGGGCTAGATAGCGCTGTGTGAAATATCAAGTATTATCGTGTTTCACAAAACATGCTTACACAGATGAAAAACAAAACATCGCTTAAGAACAGAAATACACAGCGGCAGCGGATAACGACTATATAGAGTTTGGTAAAATGTGTATTCGCAAGCAGACTGGAGTGTTCGGAGATACCAGATTTATACATATAGCGTACAGTATTATTAAGATGAAAAAAAAATTGCAATTTAGACGTTGCTTATTGAAGTGAAAACTTTTTTAGACGCGTTGGGCAGTTTTTGAGATGGGGAAAAAACCATTGAACTCGCGACACTGTTACCGTTACCAACATCTCTGCATATAAGTATCTCGTAATTGTTCAAGCTTTTACTTCTATCGGCACTCCCGGAGTGCCACTTTTTTTTTTCTTCACTCATGCTATGAAAGTTGGTAATTTTATTTTTTGGTGGTTTTTTTTACAGGCTGCGAAGAAAAGTGACTGAAGTAGATTTGATGTAATACTTTCCCGGGCGAGCCTTTTCACAAAGAATATACCACTAAATAATTTAGCCAGGAGCACTTTATACGGCCTGTATCGTAATCGTATCATAGCTTGATTATATATCGAGTAATCGATACATTGCCAATAAAAAATATAACGTAAATCGGCGGCGCCTTTGCGACCCTGCCGCTTAGTCAGTTTAACATGTACATATACTTACATAATGAATAAATATGATTTGTTTACCTATTTTATAAAGGCTGCTTCATTTATATTTTAGGACTCGATATGAAGGTTGTTTGGAAATTTAAAATTTTCTATGGTAATGCATTTTAAAAAACCTATTTTACAACATTACTAGTCATTATATCTACCCATGTTTTCATTTAATGTCGTACATAACAAAACACATAGTATATTTGACTCGTGTCAACTCGCAAATTCTGATGGCATTGGCCTTTTATGTTATAATCGTCAAGTTCGCATTAGAAGTATTTAAGCTTTCAGACCGCTGAAATGCCTCCCACTTGTTTTAATTTAGATATCGCTCTTTATTCTTTACAAGCTTCCGCCAGCGGCATTGCACGCGTGGTTTGTCAATAAAAGGTAGTCAGTTTCAATCCGGGTCATAATCTATGTACAACACGCGCGACTTAACTGTGCACATCCCTGGAATGCGACACCACTCCCGTTTCCCCGCGCGGCGCCCCGCGTATGCCTCACGCAGTCAGTAGCGATGACGTCACAGTGCGAGGTGCACAGTTAAGTCGCGCGGGTTGTATATACCAAATTACATTAAATTCGGTCAAGCCGTTTAGTCGTGATAACGTAACAGAGAGACAGAGTTCTTTCGAATTTATTTTAGAATTGGTTCAGTACTTTCTGAGACTACCATACAAACCAACAAACAGCAAACTTTTACTTAACATAACTGAATATTTTTCGCAAAGCAGATATGGAGCCAGCCTATTTATTACTAACATTAGCCAATGTAAACTAACAAGAATATTATCGCTTATTTTGCAAAACAGACTATCATCATCATCATCCAGGGCTGGATCATCCATCTCGCTGATGACCTACCGCCATTCAGTCATCGCCCTCCACATTTATCATGCAGTAAGCCCATTTTACATCTTATGTCAGTAGATTGTTTAGTTTTGTTATTATCCTAGTACCTTTATCTTTTTTCTGTATTTACTGTTTTCTTGCAAATAAAATTTTATTCTACTCTATTTATAAAATAAATAAATACAATGTGGACATTTCACACAGCGCTATCTAGCCCCAAACTAAGCAGAGCTTGTACTATGGGAAATAGATAACTGATAGAATACTTATATACGTTTTTTTGTAAATACATACCTACTTATTATATAGAAAAACATCCGGACCCGTAACACATATTTGTAGATCATGAAAACATTTGTTCCGCGGCGGGAAACGAACCCGCTACCTCCTGCATCTCAGCAGGCTATATGCCCACTGCGCCACGGAGGTTGATAAATATCAATTCAAAATTTCGCTTATAGACAATGAGAATAAGAAAAGGTTTCCGGTACAACCTGTCCTCCCATTGTGCCTTTCCGTACAATGAGTGGTCAGTTTATACTGGATATGTATAGCTTGATGTGTATCCATAATCACAATAAACCTTAGGCCCGGAACCAATATCTGTAGATCATGCAAACATTTGTTCCGCGGCGGTAATTGAGCCCGCTACCTTCTGCGTCTCAGCCGGCTATTCGCCCACTGAGCCACGGAGGTGCAAAGTAATTTTGTTCTAACAATACAACATAATTTACAAGCATTAAAAGTGATCCAAAGGTTGCCTAGATCGCTTTTAGCGATAAGACCGCTACTGCGTTGTTTTTTCTGCGTTTAATTTGTTTTTATATTGTTTTATAATTTAAGTGTGATGTACAGATAAAGCGTTTTATATCTATTAAGTTTATTGAATACTTACTTGAGTTTCAGCACAACTCCGCTTGGAACGCCGACCACGACCGCGGCAGATACACTATTGTTCTGTGAAATTTTCTTTTCAGCTCCGTATTCGATCATCGCCCCAAAAGTACCACCCCTGAAAAAAACGTTCAAACTGATGCATCTCCAAGTGGCACAAAAAAAATCACGATACGCATGGCATGGGTGGGTATGGGCATGTCATGCGGAGGGAAGAACATTATGTGACTAAAACAGTGTTCGATATGAGTGTGGATCGATATAGAAGTAGAGAAAGGCCGAAGAAGAGATGGATGGACTGTGTGAAGAATGATATTACCCATATCATTCTTCACACAGTCCATCCATCTCTTCATCAGGAAGGAAGTGACAACGGATATGACGCCTGATAAAGAGGTATGTAAGAAACAATACATGTTGTGCCGACCCCACGTAATGTGGGAAAAAGACTGGAAAAAGTTGCACGGAATTCTAATGTACGGTAAAGATTAAGTAAAATAATGTTGGGTATTATATTGTAGAACACACTTACTTGAGAGCCAATCTTAGCTTCATGTCGTATGACGGCATTTTCCACATCAGGTTGAATGATGCGAAGGAATGAGGCTTGCCGATCTGGATCGCCACATTACTGAAATCAATAAATATTAATATTAATCCATACTGAATTGAATTATATAAAATTCGAATATAAAATAAAATGTATATGGTACGGGCAACTTGATTAACCGGGCAGTATTAATATATACCGATCGTTATAAATAATGAACAAGCGCGTGAGTCAAATTGATAAATTTATTACTTTTGCCGGCCCATATTAATAATGACCGACGGCCCGTGGTCCATTTTATAAATCAAGGTTTGATATAGCTTGAATTTATCACATGGACCGGGCAGTATGAATACTTTCCTACTTCTAACCGAGCAATGTGTTAAAATAAAATAAAAACCTAACGACCTACTGTATTAATAAACAAGTTCATCTGTTTTATTATATTGCGCAAGATAGGGTAGGCCATTATAAATACTGACCGGGTGATATTTACTTTGCCCACTAGATACGGGTGTTATGTATACAGACCGGTCATTATTCATAGTGACTTCTCAAGTTGCCCGTTACATATATATCAATATAATATGTAATTAACACTTAAGGAATAGATTATTATAACACTAAATATGTCCTTGCTTATAAATTTATATGTATACTAGTTGTTTGCGGCGACTTCGTCCGCAATTTTCTGGATCTCGACAACAGCGCCACCTACCGGGTCCAATTGTGAATCGAAAGCATCCAGAGCGCTACCCAAACGCATACACAAAATTCATTCAATCGATCCAGCCGTTTAGGAGGAGTTCAGTGACATACACACGTACAGTAGAATTATATATATGTATATATAAAGAAGATTATAAAATTACGCTAGCTTTCAAGCTGAAGTAGGGATCTGAATATTAATAATTAATACTAATCATTCTTAGTATCTCTACACAGTTCATAATTCAAATTTAGAACAATAGTTATGATGTAATAATATACCTAGTAAAAAAGGAAGAACTGACTATATAAGAAAAAAAATACATTAGTATATAGGTCATTAGGTATATTATATAGCATGTTAGTAATTAAGATCATAGAAATCAGTATAGGATCCGATACACTCCGAATTATTAAAACACAGATAAATTGGTTAAACAAAATGAGACACTAACAAAAAAAAATTAATTTCAACCGAATGATCCGACGAAGAGCGCTGAAGTCCAGGAAACAGATATGTCTATAGTCCGAACTTCAACGAACCCCCAAAGATACATATATATAAATAAATACTCCTCCTCCGACCTCCGTGATGCAGTGGGCGAATAGCCAGCTGAGACGCAGGAGGTAGCGGGTTCGATCCCCGCCGCGTAACAAATGTTTGCATGATCTACAGATATTTGTTCAGAGTCTGGTTGTTTCTTTATATATTATAAGTATGTATTTACAAAAAAAAATGTATATAAGTATTCTATCAGTTATCTGGTTCCCATAGTACAAGCTCTGCTTAGTTTGGGGCTAGATAGCGCTGTGTGAAATGTCTAGTAATATTTATTTATTTATTTAATGATACAACATTGGAATATCGTCCTGTCGAAATATTGATCTAGGATTATCTAGTATTTCTGAATGCAATTTTGCAATATAAAGAGAAACTTGGTGCGTATTAATTACACTAATTGTTATAGTGTATGGATAACAAAATATTCTTGTGTAGACGTTCGTGCAACGTTACCGCGGCATGCAAAATGATAGACGTTAATTCGGACCTATTAGATTTAAGTTAGTATCACACTAATATTATAAATGCGAAAGTTTGGATGTTTGTTTTTTTGTTACTCAATCACGTCGTAACGTCTGAACCGTTTTCGTTAAAATTTGGTATGTACATAGATTATAACCTGGATTACCATATAGGCTACCTTTTATCCCATAAATCAGGTCCCATGGGATAAAAATGTTGTGTCAAGCCAAGTTGCAACAGCGAGTTTAGCTTTATTTCTAGGTTACCTACACATTTAGCAGTGTAACTCGTACGAAGCCGCGGGCAATAGCTAGTATATTATAAATGCGAAAGTTTGGAAGTTTGTTTATTTGTTTGTTACTCAATCACATCATAACGACTGAAACGATTTCGAAGTAATTTGGTGTGTACGTTGATTATAACCTGGATTAACCCATAGGCTACTTTATTTTGACAAAAAACACGTGCTAAACCGCTGGCGGAAGCTAATTCGAAAGCTATTATTGTAAATTCGACAATAACTCCGGTCTTATGTCTCAATCCCGTTTATAATCTATCCATATACTAGATTTCATCTAAATTGGTCAAGCTGTTTATCATGAAAACATAACATCTACTAACATAATACCGTATTATTGTATCTGGTGTATGATTCCAAGTAAGATAAAATAAATGATTTCATTTAAATTTAAATAACAAACAGAGTTACCTTCGAATTTATAATATTCGTAAAATAATAGATGGATTTAAAATCTAGAAAACTTAAGAGTAATACGTGGCGGTACAGCGGGCGGCCTTATCGCTCTTTCAGGCTACCTTTGCATGAATTGGAATGAATAAACGTGAGAAGTCACCTGTGATAGCGCTCAGAGTCACGTACGTAGACAGTTGACATGGAGGAGCCCTGGGTGCCGATGCGGTACGTCAGGTAGCCAACAGAGTGGGCGTCCAATTGCAAGGCCATCGCTGAAAACCAATCATATGTATTCATAATCACACTTATATTATAAATGTTAAAGTTTGGATGTCTGTTTCTTACACAATCACGTCGTAAAGGCTGAACCGATTTCGATAAAATTTGGTGTGTTACTACATTATGACCCGGATTCAAAGGCTACTTTATATTGACAAACAACGCGTGCGAAGCCGCTTGCGAAAGCTAGTCTTTCATAATCTTTCATGATTCGAACGACGACCTCCGCAGCGCAGTAGGCGAATATCCGATGATGTAGAAATTATCGGGTTCAATTCCTGCTGCGGAACAAATGTTTGCATGATCTACAGATATTTATTCCAGGGCTGGTGTTTTTCTATTTATTATAAGTATGTACATATTTACAAATTATTTATTTATTTATTTTATAGTACAAGCTCTGCTTAGTTTGGGGCTGGATAGCGTTGTGTGAAGTGTCCAGCAATATTTATTTATTTATAATTTTTAAAATCATGTTTGAACTGAACTTGCTACTAACAACAAAATACTAAATAATAGAACAAATACATAATAAAAGAAATAAAAGAATAAATAAATAAAAGATACATAGGCGATAAATGCCCATTTTAATCAATAACTATGTATAGTGATCGCAAAAGTTTGAAAAATACAAATACAACAGATATTATCATAAATTGGATTGAATTTATTATTCCAAATATGTCAAAATAATCAATGTAAAATGACAAATATTTTGTTAACATAAAGCTCCAAAACTTTCTTGGGAAAGTCGCTGACGCCAAGAAACCTCTTGATAGACCAATCGTCATCATCATATCAGCCACAGGGCTGCCACTGCTGACCATAATAGCCCTCCCCATAGATTTCCAGAGCAACCAACAATTTTTACTATTAATGTTTTTTTTTAATAATTAATGTACAACATAATTTATAATTTTTTTTATTTGCATGCCTACTAGTTAAATTGTCATCCTTCAAACTTCACCGTTCACAATCACATCAGGCTGATATTATAAATGCAAAAGTTTGGATATTTGTTTGTTTGTTACACAATAACGTCGTAACGGCTGAACCGATTTCGATGAAATTTAGTATGTACGTAGATACCTGGATTACCACATAGGCTATTTTTTATCCCATAAATCAGGTCGCTTGGATTAAAAATAGGGTGTCAAGTCAAGATGCAACAGCGAGTTTAGCTTTATTTCTAGGTTTACTACACATTTAGTAGTATAACGCGTACGAAGTCGCAGGTAATAGCTAGTCATATCTATATGTCACTTATATACAACCATGGTTCCGGTGAAATAAATCATTTCATGACTTACTTGAGAAGAAAGACGGGGATATGCCTCTGGGAGTGAACTGCATCACAGTGCCGCAGTTGAGGAACATCGTGCGGGACAGGGTCCTGAAGAGCTTGAAGCCGAGCATTGGCCCGTTGCCGATACCACATTCCAGCTCGGTCCAGCCCTTATCGGAGCTCAGGTGCCGGTTCGACATGTTCACTGAACCGTTTCCTGCAAGTATTATTTTGATATTAACTATATTGATATACAACCTGTTTTCTTATGTAGGACATTAATTTAAAACACATCCGGAATCGTATTAACTGATTTTAAATGTGTGTTTAATACATTTCCAATAATATAATCGATACATTTCCAATAAAACAAATATGGCGTAAATCGGCGGCGCCTTTTCGATGATGCCGCTTAGTCAGTTTAACCTACTTACATGATGAATGAATATGATTTGTTTACCTATTTTATACCGTTTCATTGATAATTAAGGACTTGATATTAAGGTTATGTGAAAATTTACAATTTTCTATGGAATTTGAAAAAACCTATTTTATAACAATACTAGCCAGTAGCAGAGCTACTGGTCCATGAAGACAATCATGAAAGGCGACCTTCCAATATCACTAAAACGTCAACTCATCGACTTGTGTATTCTGCCTGTCCTAACCTACTGTGCACAGTCTTGGTCACTGACTGAATCTCAAAAGTCCAGGCTCGGGGTTTGCCAAAGAGCGATGGAGCGCAGCATTTTGGGTGTCAAGAGAGTGGACAGGATTCGGAACACCTCGCTGCGCTCAAGGACCGGCATCACTGACGTCGGTATAAAGGCTGCCAAGTTGAAGTGGGATTGGGCGGGTCATGTCTCCAGCATGCCAGCAAATATGTGGGCTAAGGTCGTAACTGGACGGAGCCATGTGGATGGAAAGCGACACAGTTGAAGGCCTAAGAAGCGGTGGCGCGATGATTTGGACGCCTTTTATAGGGACTGGCGAGATTCGGTACAAGATCGAGATAAGTGGAGAGATGACGGGGAGGCCTTTGCCCAGCAGTGGAACAGCATAGGCAATATAAAAAAATACTAGCCAGTAGCCCTATCCGTGTTTTTGTTTAATGTCGTATATAACAAACACGTACTATAGATAGATTATAACCCGGTTTGAGAAATTGGCTACTTGTTATTAATAACCCTTGCGAAGCCGCAGGCGAAAGCTTGTTACATAACATTTTTTCTAATATATATGTATTATATGGGCCCATATTGTGACACCATGGACGCCTGAAGATGGAGGGCGAGAAAGCGTTGGCGGGACGATTTGGTCACCTTCCAAAGAAGATGGTGGGAGATAGCGACGGATAGGGATACTTGGAGGGACTTGGGGGAGACCTTTGACCAGCAGTGGGACAAGATAGGTTAGAGAAAAAAAAAAATATATGTATTATATGACTTAGATAACTGAACGGTTTTATCACATACATTTTACGGTTCACATGCACAGATAATCTGTTCAGGTTTACCTGTCAGGTACCGTTTGCGTATATGGCCACCGTTAGAGATGTTGAGTTTTGGCTGGAAAGTGTTGTTTCGTTGTTTTCGCGGGCGACTACACGACACAGCGCAAGTGTGTCACACGTCGCAGACTTTACGTGTCAGAAAATAGTTTTAAGTATTATAATATGTATGTTAGTCACTAAGGTATATATTTATATGGACCGTAGAATTAAGTTTTAACATCTTGTACTTTTCTATTGTTGACTGATATAAAGATTTATTATTATTATTAGTTTCGCCGCACACGAGCCACGCGCCACAACTACACAACGCCGCCCCACCGCACACAGTTGACGCAGTGGTCACTACACGCCACTTTTCGTCTCGTGTGGTCGCGCGCTTCCCTAAGTGGGCGCTTTTAGCTTCATGTGTCGTCGATTTATGGCTGTGGCGCGTGGTTCGTGTGCGGAGAGGCTAAGTTGTAAATGAACATACCTATGCCATTTTGTGTTGAAATGTTGCCGGACACTGTCATTGTATTCCGAAGGGTGACGGGCGCGTCAACAGATTGGTGAATATTCATCCCCGATACTTCGATGGTTGGAAACACTTGATCATCCTCTCTGTAATTAAGTGTATTTATTTTAATTTCATAGGAAAAAAAACAGCACTTAGAGACTTTAATTATCTTAATATACGTCGACTAACAAGCTTCTGCATATTTTATACACATCTTACAGATAGACTCCGTTTTTCCCCACTATATCATCTGATGGTAAGCGATATGGTCTAAAATGAAGCATACCGCCAAGCAGCATTGCTGTTTCGATATGAAGGGTGTGGTTGCCGGTGAAATTACGATGGGGGATAGGCGATGGTTAACCCTTAACATCAGGTGGGCCATATGCATGTTACATCTCCAGACAGTACTTAAAAAAACCAGTCTGAAAGGGTAGGTATATTAATAAAGAGGTAAGGATTGTATTAAATACTCACACTTCGTACTCATCGTGGTACTTAGTGAACAAATCAGTCGCATTGATGGACAGAGTGATTGTCCCACGAGGGTTCGCACTCTGCTGTAGTCTTCGTTCCTCTCGCTCACGTTTCAATCTGTCAAAGGTAAATAAACACTTACTGTTAAGTATGCTCCTATTTTTAGGAGATAGGATCGTTTGAAGGTTGGTTCTCGAAAATAAACGACGATGACACGTTTCCAGTTTTATTACTTAAATTAACTACGTACAATAAATTGTTGCAAAGTTGAAAAGTGCTGAATTTGCAGAAATCCAGCAGGGATGTCATCTCCAAAATTGACGTTCACGCTGGTCCAAAGCTCGTCTACTAATTGCCTGATTGCTAATTTAGTCTTTAAGTAATTAACTAACAGTGTAAACGGATTTTTGCAGACTAAAATAAAATATTTTTAGTTATTTATTTATTTCCAATATACTGGATAAAATAAAACGTTATCACAGAGAAATCGCTGTTCTGGTAAACTCAGAAAGTAAAGCTTAAATTCAACAAAACGACAATTTTTTGATCAACAAGTTCCGTACTTCCACTGGAGTTGTTATTAGCTTCGAACAACGAAAATGATACATATAATTAAGTTGCAAGACATCCATTTTAAAAGTGAGAAATCATCATCATCATCACCAGTCCTTCTCATCCCTTTGCTGGCATAGGCCTTTCTCCGATGTGTTATTCACCTCTGTCTTGCGATTCCAAGTGTATTAAGTGTAAGTTTTTATCTAAATCTGAATTATCTTACCTTTCATACTCTTCCCTTATTTCTCTCGGTGTTCGCGTACGAAATATGACTTCCCAACCGTCAACCTCCAAGCCTCGTTTACCTAAAAATAAATAATTACAATCACCACAAACCCGTAGCCTGTCGCTGTCGCCGGGTAACGCCGTTCCTTTCACACTCTATATAGGGCGACAGCAACTGGCTATGTAATAGGGGTCATTAACAAGTGAATTTTTCCTCAATTTAAAAACTCCATCCCTCTTTTGCATTGTGGGTAAAAACATGCATAGCTAAGAACCACCCCAGTTAAACTAGCTTTCTGCACGTGAACTTTTTGGAACCAGTGCTAGTCATATGAAGAAGCTACTTTTTAAGATGGAGTGTGTGAGCCTTGAGTTCGGATTAAAAATCAATCCGATCAATCACCAAAATGGTGATAGTAGAGCACCATAATAGTCGCCGGAAGTGACACAGATTGCGAATTGTGCAGTGGTCCAATCCTACGTATACCTTGGAACTTTAATCTCAAACAATGGCGGTTGTATAGATGAAGTCAAACGTCGCATGGCAATAAACAAAACTGCAATGGATAAGATGAAGAAAATATGAAGGAATCGACATATTACCAAAGCCACTAAGATCCGGCTCGTTCGAACTCTTATTTTCTTTATTTAGGATTTACCTAAATACTATGTACGTAGTGAACAAAATCTATAGCAAAGTGTATCACCACAACTTTATTTAAGGAAATAACTATAACAACCCTTAAAAACAAACCTAGTGTGTCATATATGGCTCTTTTGTGTGAATCAGACAAGACCTCATACGCCTCTTTGACATTGTTGAATACTTTTTCTGCCCATTTCTGCTGGTTGGGTCGGTCAGTGGAGTGCTTATCTGGGTGGAACATGCGGGACATCCGTCTGTATGCACTGTTTATTTCCTCAGGCGTGGCCTGCAACAATTGTACTAAATTGTATTTACTATACTTCCATACTTTGGAGGGTCTGAGAGACAATGTTCCCAAGAAAATATGAAGAAAGCATAAAGAGACAGGATATCATGTTACAGATAGATCTGTAATCCAGATAACCTCTCAGTTTCATCTTTATAAATAAACAATAGCCTACACAACTTTTTATATAATAGGTTAACAGGTTTGTTTATTGTCCGATTCTCTTGGCTTGGTTGCAGAAGAATTGTTAATTTTATTTTATGGAATAAAGTAACCTTCGACAGCACTCAAAAACTCATTCTCATAAACCAAGTAAGTAAGTGCTAATATATTTCTGACTCTGTCGTTATTGCTTTTGTTTACTGATAAATTAATTGATTTTGTTAACTGCCTCCGTGGCGCAGTGGGCGAATAGCCGGCTGAGACGCAGGAGGTAGCGGGTTCGATTCCCGCCACGGAACAAATGTTTGCATGATCTACAGATATTTGTTCCGTGTCTGGGTGTTTTTCTATTTATTATAAGTATGTATTTACAAGAATAGTATATAAGAATATAAAGATATTCTATCAACTATCTGGTTCCCATAGTACAAGCTCTGCTTAGTTTGGGGCTAGATAACACTGTGTGAAATGTCCAGCGATATTTATTTATTATTTATTTTAAATGTTCGGCCAATTACTTTTATTTGTGCAGTGCATCAAATCTTTTCTTCTAGACATCTAGGATTTTCTAAATCTCTCACAGAAATTCACAGTATGAGTACCCAATTTGTCATGAAAATAAAATACAATCTCATAACCTATATTATTTCTAATCAGGTAAAACCTTTTTCTACGGTAAGTGCATAATTAAAATTCTTAGGGATAAGCTTAATAACAGCAGCAATGGATTTATATATAGTTATATAATGATGTTATAGTAAAAATATCCAAGCCGACGGCATTCAAATAGATGACATGTGATGCAATAGTTACCGTTCTGGACACATTTAGATATTGATAATAATTTTGTTCCTGTGGAACACCGTCCCCTTCTTCTTCCATTTTGAACTATACCCTACAATTTCAATAAAAATTGTAATTAAACAAGTTTTACGGATTTTGGACAAATTCCTACAACTCGCAGCCACTAACCACTGTTGCCAACTGTACCATATACGTTGTAGCTAGATCTATTGTTTAAAGTTGCCAGAATTAAAAAATTGTATACCCTAAAAAATTGCTAGAAGTACATAGCTAACGTTTAAAAGAAATAGGAACATATTTGTTTGCACTCAAACTACAATTAATGTAAAGAAACCCCTTAATTTAATGGAGATTATGAACAAGTTACCACGAATAAACAGAGGTGCATACATACATCTAAAACTGTATCATGTGTGATTAAAAATTAGGAAGTTATTCTTGTTTCAGACAATTTACTTGTTTGAAGTAGTATTGCGTGTTTATTAAAAACTGAAGTCTTACATACTCTATTAAATTCATACAAACATTTCACGTGACTGCGAAACCAAGTAAATGGCAAAAGAAAACAGGTTTACTTAAGTGTGTTTATTTTAAAGATCCTCAACTTCGAAGAGATATATTTAACTTATAATAACTTTTAAAAATACACTTACTTCCAGATAACTATTAATTAGGTATAATCAAGTTTCAAAACACGCGTTTTCAGAGTTCCACACAAAAATAATCGTTTGATTTAAGTTTTCTAATTTGAGTGAAACCTCTCTCTTTGAAGTTGCTTGCGAAATATAATTATATGAAACCTCTAAAACTTTGAAATTGCTTGCGAAACATAATTATTTATACATCTTAGGACCTATGCACACGGCGTATTTATAACGTGCAGACGACGCGTGTTTTCGGAACCGGCCGTAGAGGCCCAAAAAGCAGGTTGCAGCATTTGTAGATATACACATCCATTTATTTACTAGATAATAACACAATAAAATTGCATTTAGAATATACTGCGAAAAGGTACAGAAAATAGCAGAAAATATAACATTTAAAACACAAATAGAAAATAAATCAGCACTGTCTAGCGACCAAACACGCGTACAAAGTTTGTAAAAATATCGTACGTGAGTATGAAGCGATACCTACAATGCTGCAATCTGTAGCAAAACTGTAGGTCAAGTTATTTGGATGTGTATTTCAGGGCACTGTTTTATTAGGTAAAGAATATGAGTAATATTTTGGTTTTTTAGGAAACTCATGAGATCTCAGTTCGGGGCAAACCACTAGTATACACTTGGTATCTACTTTTATACCACTCTAGGGTTATGAGTAATATTTTGGTTTTTTTGGGAAACTCGCAAGATCTCAGTTCGGGGCAAACCACTAGTATACACTTGGTATCTACTTTTGTATCACTCTAGGGTTACTTTTAACTAGAACCTGCTGGCAGCACTGATTTCCTTATGGGTTGCTGCGTAGACTGCGTTTACGGGTTGCTGACATAGAGATTAAGGAGTATAGAGAATTAGAGATGACACTGATGCCAACTTAGCAACTTTGTAGCTAGATCTACCAACTTTTGGATTCCCAACTATCATCAACTATGGGATCAACAACTATTTAGAAAATTTTAGTAGTAAATTTAGTAATGTAGTAAGATATTTTTCTCTCACAAAATGTCAATAACACGAAACACACGCTGTATCGAATAAACCATTAAAAGTGCGGGGCTAACTTCACGCACTCTCGCGAGTGTTTGAAAAACTACATACATACCTATATACTTCAAACAAGAAGATGTTCTGAAACAAGATGTTCTTAGGTACAAATTTTTAAACACACATGATAAAGTGATCGATTTATGTATGTAGGTACATCTGATTATTCGTGTTATCTCGTTCATAATCTCTTATTAAAATAAAGTTTTAAAGTGAACATCGTCTCAAACTTTTTCGTCTGTGTGTTGCATGTCGCGTGACGGTCAGCCGCGGAGTAGGAATAAAGTAAAAGGCGCTCGTCAGAGCAGCCGAGGCCAATATGGCGGTGCCTTTAGTTCGCATCAGCTGACCGTGTAGTGTGTAGACTATTACTCATTTGTGTCAACGAAAATTTTTAGTTAAATGTCTATAATGTGAAACAAAGTTTCACTTTTACCGTGGTTTCATAAAACCACACAATCCTTTTTTTATTTACGTATAATGTAGTTTTGGAGCAAACAAATATGTTCCTATTTCTTTTTTAATTTAGCTACTTCAAGCCACTTTTTAGGATATTAAAAATTAGAATTCTGGCAACTTTTCGCAAGAGCTACAAAGCTTTGGCAACATCATTAAGTGACAGTGATTGATAGGTTATGATTATACCGGCCGATGGAGTTGCTGAGAAAAGTACCTATAGGATTGGAAAGCTCTAAATGCTGTTTATATTTTTAAGATTCAATAATGCCTTACTTAAGAACATGCAGAGTGTGCTTAAACGGTATTTTAAAAGCTCATGTGATTCGAAACACACTGCTATTATCCCAAAACCTTACAAGTTACGAGGTGAGTTTATTGTCCTTTTAGGGTGTTGGTAAGACTATATTAATTATATTTATCATAATTTGTAGTATCGAAAGATCTATGTTTGAGGTTGGTAAGCCTCAAACATGATTTGTGACCCGTCGGCTCCCTCTAATCCCCCAGATTCTTATTACTCCTACTGTAGTAAAAGGATCTAAACGCCGATTATAATCAGCAGAACAATCTGCACCATAAAATCCTGTTACGTCTGCCGAGTTAGACGTACCTTGTATCCAAACTGTTTATACTCATCCATCAATCATAGTTGGTGCTATTCAATCACACTCATCTTTAGATAAGGGTCTTTATGTTGTCCTCGTTTCCCGTTCAGAACCAGAACCCAATGGAACCACGAAGACAATGTTTGGTAAATTTTTGGCCACTCACAAATTTGTGCTGAAGGTGTTGTTAGTTAAGAGAGTAGGTTGCAATCAAATATCAGTGAATTCCTTTCAACTGATGATGCTAACAAATTCATCTCCTCTCCACTGTTTAACCAATGTTTAAGTACATTGCTTCTATCATATAATACGACAAGAATGGGCTTAGTTCGCCAGGTTCCACCAGTATTGATGGTATATACTCCTTTCTCACGAAATCTTCTGAAAAAAAAAAAATATTGCTTATTGCTTATTTTTGATATAGTCGTTTATTATTAATTATAAGGCACAGACTGACATTATAAAAAAAAATAGACAGTTACTATCGAATTTGTAATTTACCTATAATAATCTGTGAATAAATAATAAACCTATAATATCTAGCTATATGTAAATAGAAAGTTCAAAGGCCGCCACATGCTTAAAAAAGTGATACAATGTTATAAAGAGGATGCTATACCAATTTCACCATGGGCTAACTGTCCATCTGGGTCCAAATTTATGGGATGACTATAAAAATCTTAAAAAATTCCTGTAAGTGTCAGATGACTCTTTAAAATATGTACTCTCTTTCAGCTCACTACAGAAGATGGAAGGCCTGAGACGGTGTGTCATATCTGCTACTACCAGATGCAGAAATTCTATAGATTAAGAGTAAAATCCCAGAAATTTGAAGAAATCATAACACAACTGTTTCATAATGGCATTGAGGTATAATATAATCTTACATTTGTATTGCCGTTCTTCCATAACGTTTCTCCATTCTAAAGATATCTGGAAGAAATTATTATAAGCGATAAGACTGAGCAATTTGAGCAAGCAAGCCAGTAGTCGTTTTACATCTTTATGTGCAATTATCTCCATAATGTGACTCTTTAGGACATTATGTAATAAATTGCAATGTAACATATTTCTTTTGTCTATATGTCCCCAATGCAAATAATCAAGTTTCATTTATAGATACAATTTTGAACAAAAAATGCTTGTAAAAGCATTTGTTTTGAAAACCTAAGAAAGAATGAATTATTCTATTAATAAAATTATTTTTTTAAATTAATATACATAACTTTTATATATATTTTTCATATTTTATTCTTAATCCATTAATTAGAAAATACTGAGATAAATTTTTATGTAAGATATATTTTTTATTACCCATATACAATTTATTTACCTAGCGAATAAGGATGGCGAATAGGAGTCCCTATTCCAGCCTCCATATACAAATTTACATACGTTGTAAATACATACATTGTAAGATAATAGATGATTAGATTTGAATAGCTTACAGACCAGCAGATTGCATAAACGAACATACTTCTCTTTTAGATATAGTTCAAAACAGTTAGCACACTAAACCGAGCTACTACACAACAGCAGTTCAGTATAATTCCGGTAGATACTACGTCGTACATCTGGCCTAAGCTCGGAGGTGCTCGTGTGAAAGAGGAGCCTCTTCAGGTTAAAGAAGAGAAGGAACAGAAATCACACACAGAACATATAAAGGATGATTCCATAGGTAAGATAGAGAAGTATGTATAAACAAAACGTTATGACCCCCTATCCCTTTTATATGCGTAGTTGGCTAAAAATGATCCCGAATAAACGAGCTTACTGGAATATATATAGAATATAGCTTACTATTAAAAAAAACAGCGTCCGAGTCGGTACATCCGTTAGGGAACTATGATGCCACAGACAGACAATAGGCAAATAGCCAGCTAAGACGCAGGTTGCGAGTTCGATTCCCGTCGTGGATCATTTGCATGATCTACAGGTCTGGGAGTTTCTATAATAAGAATAAATAATAAACAGCCTTTATTTCTGTATTACATAGTTTCTAATTTTAATCACTTTACATATTAAGTATTTAGTTTTTCAATAAACAGTTTTCTTTCGACATAGGCTCCTCTAATTGTTTCCACTCACATCTATCAACAGCTGCCCTTCTCCATTAGTTTCCTGCTACTTTCTTGATGTCGCTGAAAACATAAAAACATTATTTTTGTAAATACATATAAACACCCAGAGAACAATAAAACAACTCAAGTGGAGATGGTTTGGACATAAGATCAGAGAAAAACCAACAAAATGGACAAAAACAATTACAGAATGTTATTCAAGCGATAAAAAGTTATATTGTTAAGTTATAATCATTATTGTCCATTTTAAGACCTAATGAAAGGACCGCTTCCACTTTCTCTAAAGCGGAAACTCATGGACATATGCATTCTCCCCATCCTCACCTATGGTGCACAAACCTGGTCGCTAACCAATCGTCAAAAGTCCTCCCTTGGGGTATGCCAACGTGCAATGGAGCGCAGTATCCTGGGTGTGAAACTCACGGACCGAATCAGCAACTCGGTTATACACTCCCGAACACAGGTGGCCGACGTCGCTCAAAAAGCTGGAAGACTCAAGTGGGACTGGGCCGGACACGTTTGCCGTATGCCAGACACAATAAGGGCGAAGACCACCACTGAATGGCTCCCAAACTACGGACGACGCCTGCGTGAAAGGCCCAGGCGAAGGTGGCGGGAGGAGCTAAACTCCTACCTCAAGGATTGACCCCTACTTGCAATCAACAGAGACGAGTGGAAAGAGAGAAGGGAGGCCTTTGCCCTGCAGTGGGATACAACAGGCTTATAATAATAATAATCATTTTGTTACCTTTTCCCATCGTTTACGGGAAGAGATGGGAAGCTTTCATCCCTTTTTCTCTTTTTATCTCTTGAATACCATTCTGTTATTGTTTTTGTTCATTTTGTTAGTTTATCTCTGATCATCTGATCATGATCTGATCTGAAACTGAGTTGTTTTATTGTTCTCTTTGTTTTTCTATGTATTACAAAAATAATGTATGTATGTTTTCTATCAGGTTATCTGGTTCCCATAGTAACAGCTTGGCTTAGCTTGGATAGCGCAGTATGAAATGTCCAGCATTATTTACTTTTATTTTGTCTCAGGACAGGGACACAATTGGCTAATAAAAATAAAAACAATATCTTAAGTAAAATAAATGTTGGTACAGTAAAAATAATAAAAATTTCATGTGAACAATTAATTTTCAGTGACGAACACTAACACGGTCTGTAGTGTGTCTCGCCGGTGGCATCAGAACATATACCATCAAGAACACTCACTTCATATAATCTACGATAAGCTGACAAATGCTAAGGTACAGTACCTACCATTTTCTCATAGATTCCATCTTCAGATCTTGACCAAATGTATATGGGACCATTCCTGAGGTACCCCGTTTCTAGCAAAAAAATAATCATTGAGATTGGACAACGTTGGTTAATAATTATCGCTGACCATAGCTACGTCTAAATCTTTCATTTAATTTCATTTATTGATTGTGAAAATGGGTACATACATAGGAACAGATGATAAACATAGGTACATAAAATTTAGAATCTCCATAATCAGCTTTTGAGCATGCAATATTTAACAATGTCAATTATAAATCACGATCATAAAATTTAAAAAAAATCTATTGATATAAAAAAGCCTACGAATACAATAAAGTTTCATGCCTTGTCAATGTATTTTCCCGCGTAGAGTGAATTTCGCAGCTCTTTTTCAACACCCGCAACATACCCGCTCATTAGCCTATCAAAGCCTATCATAAAATGAAGAGTTCTTTATAGTGCAAACGTACGCACACTCACATAGTAGTTGCTGTGTAACTCACACTACCGCATTGGCTATTGTTCGACTCGTTCACCTCACCTGACGGGTTTGCTGTTATCCGCATGCATGTATGCGTTCGCACGCCATTATATAACACCATCAAATATTATATTAATGAAAAATTTTAAGATTAACTATACTAGTGGTTCGCCTCGAACTGAGATCTCGCGAGTCTCCCATAAAAACAAAAAAATATTATTTGTAATCTTTGACTATCAAAATAGTGCCACGAAATACGTAACCAATTTACTTGACCTACAGTTTCATTCAAATTACAGGTAACAAATTACAGGGAGTTCATGTATTGGTTAACCTTTTTTGGGGTAGAAATTGCAGTTATGTCATAACATAAACTCACCACATCAAAACTTACTATACTAGAGGTTCGCCCCGAACTAAGATCTCGTGAGTCTCCCAAAAAACCAAAAAAACATTACTCATATTCTTTGACTAATAAAATAGTGCCACGAAATACACATCCAATTAACTTGACCTACATTTTATTTAAATTACAAGTAACGGACGTTTAGGGGTAGAAATTGCAGTTAATCTGGATTTCAGACTTTTCCCTATACCTATTTGTGTCACTAAAGCTACAGCAATAGCAAATTTCAGCAATGTGGGATCACTGGTGTACTCTGTGAATTTCGTGAATGGCTCACTTAGTCACACCAGGATCGTGCCATCATTACCTAGCTATATATCAAATTTCACGATGATCGAGTCAACGCTTCGAAAGTTATCCTCGGACTAACTAACATACATACGTACGTACAACGCCGATTCGGCCAAGTTGATTTGGAGATCTCGCTTCGCTCGATCAACTACGTTTTTTGGTATGTACGACATTAAATGAAAATACGGGTAGGGCTATTGTTGTAAAATTGTTTTTTTTTTTCAAATTCATTACGTTCAACAACCTTAATATCTAGTCCTGAAATATCAATGAAACGTCCTGTATAAAATATCTCAACAAATCATATTCATTAATCAGTTAAGTAGGTATAGTAGGTACCTGTTAAACTGACTAAGCGGCATCGTCGCAATGGCGCAGCCGATTTACGTTAAAATTGTTTAAATATAATAAATATATATTGCTGGAAATTTCACACAGCGCTATCCAGTCCCAAACTAAGCAGAACTTGTACTATGGGAACCAGATAACTGATAGAATACTTATATACTTTTTTTTTGTAAATAAATACTTATAATATATAGAAAAACACCCAGACACGGAACAAATATCTGTAGATCATGCAAACATTTGTTCCGCAGCGGGAATCGAACCCGCTACCTCCCGCGTCTCAGCCGGCTATACGCCCACTGCGCCACGGAGGCAGTTTATTGGAAATGTATCGATTACTGGATACATATTCAAGCCACTGGTATTAAAACCACCTCTAAAATCTGTTAATACGATTCCGGATGTGTCTTTTAAATTAATGTCGTACATAGCAAAACAGGTTGTTTACTTTATGTACATAGGTATATTGTTTTTGTTTTATTGTATGTGATCAGCGCTCTCCTAAAAAGTTTTACTTTTGTTAATATGCACTCCCCTACATTATTGTAATATTACAAAAATCCTCTCCATCGAAAGGTTGTCTGGAAGAAATTGCTTCTAAGCTATAAGACCGCCCAGTGTAATTGTTGTTTTGTGAAGCTTTATTTTTGTATGTTTGTTTTGTGGTGTACAATAAAGTGTTTCCATTCAAAACGTATAACGGGACATGTTTGAAGCGTAATGGGAATACGATAGGAATAAGTGGGATTTTTTCACTGATATAATTTAAAATATCCCTGAGTGGTATGGGCTATGTTTTATTTTTATAACAATCTGTGCGAAGCCGGGGTGAATCAACTAGTCAAGCATAATTTTAACGTTAAATATTTTTCATGTGTAAAAGTAGAGATATCTCTGTTTTCAGCGATAGTAATGAGTTGATAGTAACCCGGGTGATTTGAGAATATAGTGGAGTCATCGTCAAATAAGAAAATAACATGACAGCCTTGACGGAACATGACGGTGTAATAAAAGGTATAAAAGATAAAATTTTATTTTCACGATACATCCCTAAAGAAGTTAGGGGTTTTTGGTTCATGCACCCCTTACTGTCGTGTATCGTTGTCTTTCTAAAACACTATTTTAACATAATATAGCTTGTAAGAAAACTAATATTTTTTTGCTAACATAACGATAAAGTTAATAATAATATATACGCTATTTATCTAAACTATTTAAAAAATTGCATTTTTATTTATACATAAAACAGTGACACGGTTTGTTAATTAGTCTACTAATAGGCTACGGTATCCGCACCATCAGGTGGGCCGTATGCTTGCCATCTTAGTGGTATAAAAAAAAAGCCAAATCTTTATTGTATAAAATTTTCTGTCCACAGATGAACCCTCGCCCACAGGTCCGAAAGAAAAAACTCTGAAACAACAATCTACATCAACAAACAACAATAACAGTTGCGCCGACAAAAATGTCGACCTGAATGCCTGCCAAGAATGCGATTTTAAAACGAAATTTGCTATACAATTGGAACGGCATGTTACCCTTCACGATCTCAACAGAAGCTATCCTTGTAATATTTGCTTCTTCCGCTTCATGACCTCATTCACCTTGAGAATGCACAAGCTTAATCTACACGAGAACAACTTCAAATCCGGCATATGCAAAGCCACATTTAACTCGAAACACAAATTAAAAATGCATATGATAACGCACACTGTCAAAGACATCTATAAATGCGAAATATGCAATCAAATATTTAGGGCAAGAGTTTATAAAAGATATCACATGAATAAATCCCATCCAGAAAAAAAATATCCATGCGGAATGTGTGTGTGATTCAGCACTGAGGAATGGTTACAGGACCATATTTTGAAAACCCACTCAGGTGAATTTCCTTATTATATATGTGATATATGTCGTGAGAGATTCGCTGATAAATACACTATTAAAACAAATATGATGTATGATAAAAGACATATGACATACATGAAACTATCCAATTATACGTGTGATTTATGTGATCTAACATTCCATAGTAAGGAAGGTTTAAAACAGCACCAGAGGACTCATGTTGCAGTAAAACCATTTAAATGCAATTTCTGTGCTAAAACATTCAATATATAATACTATATACATAGGTCTACATATACGAAATCATACTGGAGAAAAGCCATATACATGTGAAATATGCAATAAGGCCATCAGAGACACATATGCACTAAAATGTCATTTGAAGACGCACGCTGGAATAAGAGTTATTTGCGATTTTTGCGGAAAAGAGTATTTTACGAAATTTGACCTCAAAGAACATATGCAAACTCCGCCATATGACAAATAACAATAACAAATAAACCGCCATATGCTTGCAGCCAATGTGGCAAAACATATATTATAAAAAGAAAATTAAAATTGCACATGGAAACACACAAAAATCACCCAAAAATAAAGCCAACTTCTACATGCGGTATGTGAGATAAACAACTACATGCTTTGAAACTGCATATAAGAACTCACTCTGGAGAAAAGCCACATGGCTGTTCTGAATGTGGTAAGTCAGTTGCTGCAAAATGAAATTTAACTCATCATATGAAAATGGATACAGATGAAAAACCTTATTCCTGCAGTATATGTGATAAACGTTTCAAAAGTAATTGTTACATGAAAAGACATATGAAAATTCATGAAGAAAAGCCATATTTCTGTGATATATGCAGTAAATCATTCAGTAATCACATATTCATAGATAATCCCAAACTGCAATAAAACTATGCGTGCAGTGCAACCAATGTGATAAAACATTCAGTGAAAAGCTTTCCTTAGATTGCCATAAAACTGCCTTCCACGCTAATAAATCAAAATGTATATGTGATCTGTGCAACAGAACATTCACAGAAAATAATTATTTAATTCGTCATATAAAATGACATAAAGGCAATAAACCTTACTAATGTGTGTGCAACAAATCTTGCAAAAAATCCTATGCCAAATTAAACCAATTTGCCTTATATATGAAAACTCATATTGTAGATAGTAAAACAGTATGCAGAATATGGTGCATGAGGCTCGGAATAGCACGGCATTATAAAACGAGACACGCTGGATTCAAACCATATGCCTGTAACATATGCAAAGAAGCATTTACTGTGGTTGTTGAATTAAATAGTCACATCAACAGAACTCATAAAGGAGATAAGCCGTTTCACTGTGAATTATGTGATTTATATTTTAGGCAAAACAAGAGTTTGAAAAAACGTTGTAAGACACTTCGTCATATGGAAAGAAAGTCATCATAAGTGTTTGAACTGTCATCATTTTAGCACATCGATCCTTAAACATATTTAGAGAGTAAACATATTTAAATTTGAGTATTTGTATGATTTGAGTGCTAACGAAATCTAATATTTAGCCACTAAATACGTTTAGGCATCGTTACGCAAGTCGCCCTTAGCGTTTTGTGCTAGTATGTGTTATCCGTAGAAATAAGAAGTGATTAAAGAAAATTAAAAAAAAAGAGTATGATTTTATTATTTAAACGTCACTATGCGCTATTTTGCCTTTATAAATTAACCGACCAATTGGAAAAGAACTGGAAAACGATCGAAGAGTAGAAGAGAGAGCTGTGTCTGCCCACTGTTGCCAACGTAGCTACTTTGTAGCTAAATCTAGCTATTTTTGCTTACCCATCAGCTACATTTTCTACCAACTTTACAACCTTACAATATATGTATTATTTTGTAGTGGTATTTTTGATTACAATGCAAGTATATTGTATAGTAATGCAAGTGTATATAGGTATCGTTAATAAGGTTATTCTTTTGTTGGTATGGGTAGGGAGGGGTAATGGTATGGTAGAGAAATATCGCATAGTAATCAAAAACAATGAGGGATTTTAACGGCTATGTTTTTTTAACTGCTAGCATGGCGTTGCTCGGGCATAGTTATGCTGATTATCAAACGAAAGGTGAATTGTTAATGTCAATTGCTGTGTGGACATGATATTTCGAAGAACTTAAAATAAATAAAAAAACATTTGTGTTGGTTTATCTGACGAAGTAAGATTGTTAAAGACAAATTTTGATATTATGTCTGCGATTTTGGGCATATAAACATTATTTTTGCAGCTTATCCTATGACAGCGCCATCTATTACGCTAGTGGGAACTAGTTTTTTTTTCAATTTTGACGTTTTTTTTTCTCGAATTCTTGTTATTGTTGAGTTTTTTCATTCTTGTTATTGGTTTTATTTTTAAAATACCAAAAACACTAAAATTACTGTTTTGGACCAACAATCCCGTGAATTAGTATTTTGTTTGCGTATACTTCAAACAAGAAAAATGTTCCGAGACATGTTAAATAAAATTATTTGCATATTTTTTTAAAGTAGGTACCTAGTTTTTAGTGCAAACAAATATGTTCCTATTTTCTTTGAACTTCAGCTACTTCTATAATAGCAACATTTTTAGGGTAAAAAAATTGGTATTCGGGTAACTTTTTGAAAGTTTATGGTACAGTTGGCAACAGTGCTGATGCCAACTTAGCTACTTTGTAACTAGATCTAGCAACTTTTCGATGTAGTACAGCTATAAAATCAAAATATTTAGCTAAATATTCAAATAACAGCAAACAAACTTTACTTTTTGTTTGCTTTTACATGTCAAATTGTCTGAAAATTTTATACATAATCACATAATTTGTAGCTAAGTAACCTGCATCCGATTCGCCCCTAACTTCTTTCGTTAATTGTTTTTATTCATTATTTTATTACATATTTATGATGACTGTATTTTAAATTATTGACTTTAAATTGAGATTTTCTATTGTACTTTTGTAATTTGTATGCTAGGTAAAGCAGAATATAATTGAAACATACCTACTTAATTAAGTCCTTTGCACATTATGTTGAAGCAAATAAAATTATCTTTATCTTTGTCGTATCAATGGCTCTTTGACTTCTAAATATTATTAGCCCAATAGAGAGCAACTTCCACACCCCTCTCTGTTGCCTTTTTCTTTTTTTTACGATGGGAAAATGCTTTATGCATGTCCTCCAACCCGGGGAGAGCTGAAGGGGTCTGTCGGACTCTCCGTAGGCTGTCAACCAGCAGCATATCGACTAAAAACCCACCGATATTCCTTCATTCACCTCAGTGCCAGTGCATCATCAAATCGCCCATCGGATGAGCGGGTCGATGCTGCACTAGCACCTGACAAGGTCACGGGGTCCCGGTTGGATTCAACCGCGGCCCTGTCGGTTAATGTCCACCTTAAGCGGACCCCTCTGTCTTCCTTCTGGGAAGGAGAGGAATGTCCTGGAATATGGAAGACATTCCTCAGCGTAGGAGGCCTGTGCGATGCTGGGTCGGAGCTCCCCACACCCGAACCCTGCTGGCCCCCACCGAGCTGAAGAAGGCGAAGAAACTGTCTTCGCCTCCTTCCGGTCATTCGTCTGCGGAGCGGCTCAGTGAGAGGATCATCCTCTCTGATACGCTCCGCAGCCTCCTTTTGAGACATTACTTCGTCACAAAAGGAGATTACGGCATCCCAGGCTCTATCGCTGCTAAGCATAGCCTGAATTATGCTCGGCAGCGAGAGATCCTGGCCTACTATTCCCACCAGTGCCTGCCGTTGTGTTGCCCGGGCAGTACAGAACTCTAGCGTGTGCTGAGATGTATCCACGAGGGCACCACAGTGATGGCACTCCGTCGTTGATTCCCATCCGATTTGGCACAGGTACTTTGCAAAGCAACCATGCCCCGTTAGCACCTGTGTCAATCGGAAGGTCATCGAACTATGCTCCCTAGCGAACCACTCTTTTAAAAGCGGACGAACTGCTCCGATTATCTCAATGCCGGCGCTAGGTTGCGCCAACCTCTCAAGCCACTCTTCAATGAGCCCCTCGTGCAGTTCGTCTCTTTTGCCTTCAACCTCTCTTGGAGCCGGTCTTATCCCCCAAGCTAGTTCCTGCCCTCGCCAAAAATATATTGCCGAGAGACAGCTGGCATCCAAGTCCCACGGAAGTGAGCCCGCCAATACGCATGCGGCTTCGTATAATATGGTGCAGTAGCCGCGTATCGCTCTAACTGCCATTATCCTCTGTGGCCTTCGCAGAAGAGCTCTGCTACTGGCAGTTAGAGCGTCCACCCACACCGGCGCACCATACATAGCCATAGATTTGATAACCCCTGCAAAAAGATGGCGGCAAGAGGCTCTGGGTCCACCTATGTTCGGCAGGAGGTGCGCTAAAGAGCCTGCTGCACTTTGCACCTGTGGGACCAAACGCTTTCAAGTGCTCGGTAAAATTCCAAGCACTGTCCAAATTGAGCCCCAGATATTTCAAGTGTGGGGTCACCACGACCTGCACACCATCTACCAAGACGAAGGCACCAGCTGGTGGCCTACCCCCTCTTCCGTGGAATGAAATGGCCTCCGTTTTGTTGAGTACTACTTTTAGACCTAACAATCGAATGGGGCTGACCAAGAGGGAGGAGCCCACAGACGTCAAATGCGCAATCTCTTCATAGCTGTTTTCCCGCACGATAAAAAGTGTATCGTCTGCATAACAGATAATATGCGTCCGGGGAAGCAGTGTACCGCGCAGCACAATCATAACCGAAGTTCCACAGCAAAGTGCCCATCACTGGGCCCTGCGGAATACCGGAGGTCATGCGCCTGGGGCAGACCCTGCCTTTGTCGTTGAGGTAGAGCACATCTCGCTGTCTGAGATAGTGCCTTACTAACCGTCGGAGGTAAAGAGGCACTCCGTGGTATCGGAGTCCCTCTTCAATGCATTCGTAGGGAATGCTGTTAAACGCATTGGCAATATCCAGGGATACCGCCAATACTCGTTCCCTTTCAGCAACAGCCTCTTGGGAAATGTTTATGAGGCGCAACAAAGCATCAATAGTGGACCGCCCGGATCTAAATCCAAACTGCTCTTCCGCCAGGTTTGGGCCCACACCTGACAAGTGCTCCTGAATGCGGGCAGCTACTATGCGCTCAAGTAGTTTGCCAGCCTCATCAAGCAGCACTATGGGTATATATCCAGAAGGTGATTCAGCTGGGCGTCCGTCTTTCCGAATCAGATATAGGCGGCCATCCTTCCACGCTTTAGGAAAGTGACCAGACTTCAAACACGCGTTGAACAACTCTTGAAGTCGTGCCCCCAGTTGCTTCAGGGCGAGTGCCAAGCCACGACCGGGCACACCATCTGGCCCAGGAGCGGGTTTTTTAGCCTTAAGGTGTAGGATCTCGGCACCAAACTCCCCCTCGGTGACCGGAGGAACCTCTTCGCTAGGAACCTCCAGTGAAGGGTCAGGAGGAATCATATGTGGCGGCCAGGCAGGGAAAAGCCCTCTTACGATGTGCGCAAGGAGTTGGGGCTCAAACGATTCGGTCAGGGGTGCCTGATTGCACAGCTTCTTGCGAACTGTACGATAAGGGCGCCCCCAAGGATCCCTGTTGAGATCTTCGATAAACTCCTGCCAAGCATCAGACTTAGCTTTGGAGATTGCTACCTGCAAAGCCTTTTTTCCCTGACCATACACAGGCAATGGGTCGATGTAGCCCCACTTGGCTAGATTGTCTCGGCAGCGGCCAATTTGAGTGCGCAACCGGTTTATGGACTTCCAAATTGGCCACTGCCCCTAACTTGCATATGCATTTAAAGCTTAATTTAAATTGTACATTTGAACTCATTTCGTAAATTTTAATTTATAAGTTTTATTTTCGCGTTTACGCACTTATTTTGGATGGTTTTATGAACGTAAGAACGTTTATTTTACAAATACAAAATTACATTTACCTACTTACAACCTAAGTTTTTACAAGCCAAATCACTACAATGTAGTGTCATTATCAAAAAAATTTTTGTAGGTTTATAGATTTTGAAAATTAATGAACTCCAAATATTTAACAATCTTTTAACCTCAAAATAGCAACCTTTTGAGGTGAAGTTAGCTACATTTGTCAGAGCCCAGTTGGAAACAATGCTTTCCGCCGCGGCAGCGGGGGGCGCCCCGCGACTCCTCGGCTCGCGCAGCGCGCCGCCAACCAATACTATCAAAAATCTTTACGCGCAGCTCTCCCTCCCCCCTATACCTCCCTCTACCCCTCTAACACCCTGCGTCGTATCAGAAAACCAATCAATAAATCAAAACAAATAAATTGCGGTTATTTCTGTGCAAGTTGCAATAGGGACGTTGCAGAGTGTGCAGTGCGGTAATATCAAAAATTATCATACGCTATGTATACACCTGTCTTTTAACCAATTTGAAAGTCTAAAACTAGTTTCTGACTTAGTGTGTCTGCAAAACCTAGATTTGCTCAGTGAAATACCTAGGAAACTTCGAACTTGGGAAACCGCCCCAAGCGGCGGATCGATAATCAGCAAATGGCTTCCAGACCCGGGGTGGAGTTCGTTGCTGATACCATGGAACTGTTTGCTGAACTCGAGACGATGGCTGCACTCAACTTGGAAGACGACGAGGACACCAAAGCTGTACCAGCGCTTAATGCAAAGCTGCCAGAAACTCCAGCTAAGATAGACAATAAGAAAACTGATGGGGTAAAAGATTTGCTGGAGCAAAGGACTGAGGTTGGTGATCGTGGTGATCGCGGTTCTGATACTACAGGTCCCGCGGCTTCCGACGCTTTAAAACCAGAACTAGATGTCAAGAACATACCTGCTGCTTCAGAAGACAATAATTATGCGGCCGATTCTGAGTCAGAACCAGCTTCTGATGCAGAAGAGCATACAGGACCACACATTCTAATTGACATGACTGATGATTCCGAATACAGCATGAAGCTGGTGGTCATTGTATCTATGGTCTCCCCCTTCCCAGATAGCGCCAACACCCTCATCCACGCTGGCGACTTCATGATGGAGGTGAGTTTGCTTCAAATACTTACAGACCATTTGTCTTTATCCCAGATCTAAGATTACCTGTATCAAGGCAAACTACCAACATCCACAACCTTAATTTTATACATGTGATTGAAATGATTGTTTTTCCAGAACAAACTTCATACCATAGTCTACTATGTTACGCATCAAATACGTTAAGCAAACAAATGTAATCAGATGTTCTCAAATAAGTTTTATGATGCTCATCACATAGTAACAAAAATTAACCGAGACATTTAGTTCACTTACCATGGTAGCAATACTAGTTACTATTATTTCTTCTGTGGCGAGTGTTATTTCGTGTGTGTTGTAGGGAGTAACGTTAATTCAGACATTTTAAATTTGCAACTATTTATGTTTTTTAAGAGAGTTGAGGATCGGGCTCTATGGCACACCCTGGAAGAGACCTACGTCCAGGAGCGGAATGTTATAGGTTGATGATGATGATGTTTTTCAAGAAGAAGAATGTATTTTCTTTTTAATTGCCTGTAAGTTGACTAGGTCTCAACAAAGCTATTTCTGATAAAACAGATTTCAATTTCACCGTGTTTAATCCCATTTTGTTTTTTTTTACCCCTCTTGAACCCCAATACCTCCCACATTTCTAGCTCATTTAGTCACACCAAAATTGTGCCACAACTACATACCTATATACTTCAAAACAATTCACATACACCATCAGTATAATCGCATGAGCGACTAAGCCCTTTTGTTAACTGATTAAAAAAAAAATACACCATCAGTAGTACCTTTATAACACAATTGCAGATTTGCTGTCATTGCTACTCTGCAATGTGTGTATATCAAGTTACTGAGTTGCTTATCACTGGACCTACTCCACTGATGCTACGTATTCTACGAATTCAAACACTTCACTATGTTGTAAATAATCACTCATTTTAAAATAATCCTGACGCACTAAATTTCTAAAACACGTTGTTCCTTTTTGTCCGTTTTGAATAATTTTCAAATAATTGTAATCATTCGCGTGGTCCTGAATACCTAAATCATTGATTACATTTATTCATAGTAACAAATTTGTTATAGGTGACTCCGACAACAACCATAAGGGAGATCAAGAATGGAATAACCGAGGCATTGGAAATTTGCTATGAAGACATGGCACTGGTGTTTGTTGGAAAATTTCTTAGCGATGCTCGCACCATCGAATACTACTTTATTGAGGATGGCCAGACACTTCATCTGCTTGTTGAGTCCCCAAATAAATTATTCAAGGATGTATTTGAAGCTTTCAAAAAACTCGAGTTAAATGAAGAAAAGGCATGGTTTGCAACCCGAGGCTTCATCCACCTCATGCACGGCAAATATAGCAATGGCTTCAGCACTGATGAGACACCCTCATTAACTGAAGAGCAGCTCCTAATTGAGTTGGAACAACTCTACGTTCCAGATAGTGATGAAAGTGATGACTCATCCGCTGATGAGGATGGACCAGAGGTTGAAGTCCATAATGCCAATGTGGTGTTCTTAGGTGGTATTGAGCTGGAGTTCATTGCCGATGACTCTGAAGAAGAAGACGATGACGACGAAGATGATGATGAGGGCAATTCTGAGAATGATGAAAACTCCCAGGATGAAGAGGAAAATTCGGATGATGATGAACAAAACTCCGATGAGGAAGATGATGATGAGGAAGATGATGATGAGGAAGAAAATGACAATGAAGAGTACTACACATCCCAGGTCATTGCTCATTTGGCCCCAGTAGAATTGTTCGAATGGAACTAAGCCAACATGATACAGAACTACAGGTTCATAAATTACCCTAACAGTTGCAGTTTCAGTGTTTTTAAAATTAGTAGATTTTACATAAATATTAATCAGATTGTTCAAATCATAGCAATCAATAGGTGTGCTTTTAATATTCTGATTGTCAAATTGTAATCAATGTAGAGATCAATGTTAAAGATAAGTGTTCGTTTCACCTCCAGTTAAAAATATTATCAGAAAGTACTTTCAAAATCTCAATGTTTAATATTACCTTATTACTTACCTATGAGTACAGTAATATTTTATAGGTTCTCTTTGATAGAAAGAGATTTTGCAGTTGCATTATAATCGCATTTATTAAATACATAATCATTTTATGGAATCTAGATATTTTATAGGGTATAGAATCTGTAGTAAGACTCAATTTGAACATCTAACAATGGTATTATCGTCGTTTTAAGTAATATAGTTTTATTCCGGCTTACATAACGATGCCAAACCGTGATTTGATAAGACATGTATAAATAATATTAATAGGTATTATCTGACAACTCTTTTGGTCATAAAACAAGACATGATTTAGGATCGTTACGCAAATCGTCCCTAGTAATGTATCTTGTTTATAATAATTGTACTTAAATGTAACTAGGTAAGTCGATACTTGCTTGATGAATAAAGGAAATCATCGTCAATTTTGTTTTTTACATTCCCTACCTTTGGCAGCTACCTTTGGTAGACATTACGACAAAATAGATAGAGAGAAATAGGTACAGAAATTAAATTTAGTACAACATAGACCGAACCAAATATTAAACTTCTGTAGTTAGCTATTTAGTGACAGTACCCTAAATAATTAAAATGTAGGTAGGCAGGGACGAATATTTTTAAATGGATGCTATCAAATTCAATGTTTAGGTACATAAATGGTTAAAATTGAGTGATACAATCTAAAAAGTTGGGTACTTTTAGCTACCTACCTTTACTACCTAGTTACTTTTTATGAAATTAAATAGGTACATAAAATTTTTGGTTTCCTTAATTATACTAATATCAGACTAATTAGGTAGTCTGATTAGAAGACAAAATACCTAAGTAATATGTAGGTTTCCTCTTTTTTACGGGTTCCATAGGGGAACTCTGAACCCTCAACATTATTTTTCGAGGAACTTAAACAAAGCATTTGTGTTTGTTTAACTGACGAAATGAGATTTTAGACAAATTTTGATTTAGGGGTTTTGAGATTTTGGCATATAAACTATGTTTTTGGCGGCGTATATCCAGACAGCGCATCTATTACGCTAGATGGAACTAGATTTTTCTTTTTAAATCGAAAATGATAAGCCCACATTGCAATTCACTTTCGTTTGATATTCATTTAAAGTGAATTGTCAACGCCATCATAGAAACATCGCCGTGAAATCCCCTTACTCGCGAATCCGAACTCGCTCGCCTGCAATTCCTACGAACAGAGATTCCAAAATAATGGATAATGGTAAAAGGTTGAACCTAGTAGTGGTAATTTTATAATAGAATGCATATGTATGTAAAGTTTGCACGTGTATTTAAAGTTGTAGTAAGTTATTTAATTTTCTACAGTTATTCTTTTGTTGGCGTAGGTAGGGATAAACGTGTGGATGGACAGAGAGCCTGGTACCGTTTCCTTCCGGCTGGCGCAGGTGCTCTCAGGACACGGCTGTTTCGGGAAATACCTGTGCCAAATTGGGAAGGAACAGTTACCAACGTGCCTGTGCCGATTGTCTCGAGGACACGGCTCAGCACACCCTCGAGTTCTGCCCTGCCTGGGTTGAAGAGCGCCATACGGTGACATAGCAGGTCACGACCTCTCTCTCTCGACCATAGTTTGCGCAATGGTCGAGAGCAATAGGTCGTGGCAAGCTGTTAACCCTACAGTGGTCGCGTACTAAAACCTGACCTGATTGGTCGCGTGGAGTACTATTGTATACCATTTATTAATTCAAATAAAAATACATTTGAGCTTCAACTATGTTTAGTTCTTATTGTAATAGTGTTATTAAGTATTGTTGTATTAAAAGCAATCAATAAAAACGAATCACAACCTCTGAATATAAAAAAAATCAACAAAACAAAAAAAAAACCTCTAAAATGGTACAAAAAATCAAAAATACTAATTAATGTTTTCTAAACAAGACAGACAATCAACCTTCGAATGATCGCCACAAATAAACTTTTTGCACGTGTTGCATAGTTTTCGAGTGCTTTTATTGCGGCTTCTTCCGCAGTCGTGGCAGCGACCTATGGATCGAGTTGGTGTCTGTGCTGACGTTGTCGCTGTGGTTTCTGGATAATTACAAGAAAATCTCGCGCGCAGCACTGAGTGCGTTTGTCAATTATTTAACTTAAAGTACCTAGAAGCGCTCATAATTTACGTTAGCGGTTTTTGAGAATTTTACAATTCCGTAAGTGTGGATTACATAGGTAATCCACGCGACCACTCTAGGGTTAAGGACTTCTGCGAAAATGTAGTGCAGCAGAAGGAAGCAGAGGAGAGGGACAGGGAATCTGAGAGCACTCTCTCAACCCGCCGCACAAGACCGGGGCGAAGAAGGAGGGCGTATGCGAGAGCGTATGCCGACTTCAATCCCCCATAGCAGTGGCCTAACTATACTGTAATATATAGTTAGAAGAGATTACCCTAACCCCTGACAGATGGGGCCCGCAAGAGCGGACCAACGCCACCGGGGTCGCGGAAGAATGTTCTCTGTTCCCGTCAGGGCCACGCCGCCCCTGTGTGCGACGTGTGCGGTGCACACAGGGGCCAAGACAATGAGGGCGCCGCCACAGAAATTATTTATGTTACACTTACATAACAAGATATTCTTTGTAATGGAGTATCTATAAGTAAGTAGGTAAAATAGGCGCAACATATGCCTTGTATATAACAAAACATATAATTAATTTATTGTACAAGTCTACCAAGATCAATATTTACGTTTGTGGTTTCATTTTACGCTTTGGGTTTTAGTTTACATTAATTTTTCAGAGCTCAGCGAACCAAAAGAACCGCCGCTGCATCGTGAGTTTTTTTGAGTATGTTTATGAGCGCAACCCGCTGCGATGCGTGCGACGCAAGCGCGGTGGAGTCGCGGGGATTCCCCGATTTTAACGAACGAGAAAGCTAAAACAATTGAACAATCATTTAGTCGAAAGTTTGTGCAAAGTGCGCGTGCGCATTGAATTTTTATAATAAAAATAAGTATAAATTCTAGCAACTAAAAACAATATATTATAGTTTGTGTATTACTGATTGTTTAACGTGTTTTCACGATGAGTGATAGTGATAGAAATCAAGATAACAAAAAAAGTTATCTGGTTACCAGAATCTAATAAAGAAAAGAAAACAAGAAGAACGTAATAAAAATGCAACTAAAATAAGTAAATATTTTACCGCTCTACCATCCACTTCCAAAGAATCATTAGAGACAGAAACCAGTCATTTCTATATCGATTTACCTATTTACGAAAATATTATCTAAGTATACTAAACTGAAGATCATTTTTCTTTTGGTTAAAATTAACAAATACTAAAAAAAAATACGGTGAAACATGAAAATTCGTAAAAATAAGAGGCGCTTCATGGGTTTCGCACATAGGCGCTGCCGAGGGTCGGTGCGGCCCTGGTTCCCGTGTCCCCGGTATAAAGTGAGCGTAGGAACGCCGTGGAGGTTTAGCCGGTAGCAGTCCGACATACCGCTACCTGGGTTAAGAGCGGTATCCATGAGGATTCCTCCACGTAATAAAAAAAAGGTAGGGATAAAAGTTAGGTAAGTAGAGGTTAATCGAAACAATTATGTTGATATCATTTTTTCTGCGAATTCTTGTTAGTGTTATTGTTGAGTTTTTTGGTTCTCTTTATTGTTAAATTATTTTTAAAATGCCAAAAACACGAAACACACAACACGTTTTGGACCAACAAAAGTGTGTTTGAAAAACTACATACCTACTTCAAACTAGATTTCTTTTTTTTATTAGCCCATGCTGTCCCACTGCTGGGTAAAGGCCTCCCCCTCATCTCTTGACTTATCTCGATCTTGTACCAAATTCTGCCAGTTCCTATAAAAAGCGTCTAAATCATCGCGGCACCACTTCTTAGGCTACCGCGGTGTTTTCAGAATCCTGAAAGAAGACTACTTTTTGCTGGGGTAACGCCACACTATTCAATCAATACTATAGGAAATAAAATCGTGTGTAGATATTGATGTTATTTATAAGACGTAATTGCTTTGTTTCGATCTTTCACATGCACAAAATATATAAGGACAGAAGTTCAGTTAAATAATTATTTAATTAATTTAATAATTATTTATTTATTTTATTTCTCATTGTAATTAGATTTTCATAAATACATTTTGATTTTATACTGTTGGACAAGGTAGTATGGACTCTTAAGGTGATATACACATCGCATTAAATTACACAAAATAAATTATAATACATATACATTTTGATTTTAGACAGTTGGAAAAGGTAATACGGGCTCTTAAGGTCATACACATTGTATTAAATTACACAAACTAAATTAAAATACACATACATTTTGATTTTAGACAGTTGCACAAGGTAGTATGGGCTCTTATGGTGATACACATTGCATTCAATTACACAAACTAAATTAAAATACATGCTGTCACAAAAAAACAATCAAAGGAGCGTGTGAGGGCCTTTGCACACGGCGTATTTTGAACGCGCCGACGCGCGGTAACGCGCTGCAAACGCCATTCATAACTTATTATATTACCTAAGATGTTTTAGGAATCTACGGCGCCGTACAGTCCGTCTAAAAAGAGTAGAAATTAATGTTTAAGGAACTAACTATATTCTGTGGCTGGCAACACTTCATTAAAAGTCACTCTTGTCACTTGCTTGTCATTGTAATGTAAACATTGTTTGCTTTCATTTGAATTCTTGCTTCAATTCTAGTTTTTATCCAAAAACTTATATAAACATTTGAAAAATGAATAAAACAATCCGCAGCGGCACTCGTGAAGTGATATACAAAGTTTTTATGCGATGTTTAGCCGAATTCCAAGCCGGCAGATTGCCCACGCAGATGGAACACGTTTATAAACGAACAGCGGATCTGACTGGTAAGTTATGAATTAATGTAGTACTTTTAGTCACTTTACCTTCCTTTAAATAGTAATGTCTTATCCAAGAGTGGTCTTATCAAGAAATATTTACTTTTATATGTACAGCTGAGGTTATGAAAATAAAACATATTTATAGTGCGTGTGACTGGTTTTGATACTTAACAATATAATTTATTATTTTCAGGTAAATCCGAGAGTACAGTGCGACGAATAGTTTCGGAAGGATTCAGCAGAGAATAGCAGCAGCAGCAGTGAGTCTGAAGCAGAATCAGAAGATTCCTGTCTGCCTAGTACTACTCGGCAAGATTCTCCTGGGGCAATAGATGACAACATGTCTGGTGTCGAATGTTTAGATTTTGATATGTTGGACGACTAATTTTATGAATAAATATTTTATTAATAACACTTAACTCTTGTTTTATTATTTTACTAGCTGTGCCCTCTAGTTATTCCAGGTAATAATCTATTCCTGTGCCAAATTCCATCCATCCTCCCAATCTTCCGTATTTATATTAATATGTATTAGTAGAATTTAACCACAAATTGTGATGTAAAGTGGTTATGTGAAGTACTAAGTTAGCTTAGAATCATAAAATATTAATGCCAATAATACAATAAATAATCAGCAAGTATCAAAACCAGTTATTGTATAGTATGGGGTATACCAGTTAAACGACAGTGGCGCCCTCATTTTTTGTCTACTCTTTTTAGACGGACTATAAACATGTATTCGTGAAACGCGCATCGTCTAAAATACGCTGTGTGTTCGTATGACGTGTCGCAGTCTAGGCCACCGTATCCGCCCCAAGAACCCAAACATGCCCTACTTAATGTGATAACAAAAGATGTCCTACGAGCTTAACATCGGCTTGCGGAGCATGTTCAAAATATTTAGGATAATACTTAATAACAATAATAATTAATTGGAAGGATAATAATTTTATAGCTAGCACAACTGCGCAACTAAAAATACTAAAACCTAAACCACACTTCACTCCATCATCCAATAAATTATGTCAAAGTCGCACAGCTGGTAACACCGAAAGATTATCTGTATCTCTGACGTAGTCAGACGGAGCGGAGAAAATCTCCGTCTACGGAATCTGGCATTGTATCTGGCATTCAAACAAAATAGGAAATTTATCATGTCTAAATACATTTTGTTAGTGTTTCTTGGCACCTGCGTGATCTTTGTTACGGTAAGTCAACTAAGGCTTTCGACATCAGATATCCACTGAATGAAAGTTCACTTTATCATTTCAGGTTTTGGGTCTTGTCTGTGCTATTCACATAAATAATTAAATTAGCTACAAAAGTACGATTACTACTAATGTATTCCTCTTAAAAATGCAATCTATATTTTGATAACATAATAGTGTTGTTATCTTTCTTATGAATAATTCTCTTGTTTAAACAGCTTGATGTCGCAATCTAAAACAGACCATTTAGCTAGTGCTTATCTTTTGTACGTCATTAGAATTGGGATGTTCTGTGCTGGCTATGAGCAAAGCAAATCAGTCCATGGTGTCACCACCATACAGTTCATTTTAGAATACTAGTTAGTTCGGAGCGACACTTACCACAGCCCTGTGTCCCCATGAGGTCATTTATTGAGCTAAACAGGGCAATAATGCTGTTGCAATTCGTTTATTAGTATCAATTACTGTGTCTGCTTGTCTGTTATTGTTGCTTTAGGAAGGCATGGCATTACAAACACATTTTGATTGGTGTGTTTGTATGCACTAGTAAGAAGAACTACCCTAACTATATTATGAAAGGTTTCATGATATGTCTTAAGTACCTATATTGTCATATGGAAAGATACAAGTAACCTAAAAAATAACATCAACAGCAAGTAGGTAGGTACCCACAGCTGACTAAATGGCGCCTGTCGCTATCCCCTATCTTGAGAATCCCCAATCCAGGATGGCCGTGACTTTTGTTATCTTCCCACTGAGTGGATTGAGAATCAGGGTGTCTATGGCCAGTTCTCGGTAGCCATTCTGTCAACGCTTTGCTTCACCTGCAATTACTTACACAGTCTAGCCTGGTGTCTTGCCCAACTGCCTTTGAATATAAGAATGAAAAAATTACTGCTCACTGGTCACATACCTTACCTGATAAACAGTCTACCTGTGTGAACCCTAGTGAAGAGAAAACTTTTCTTACCCCTCTTTAAGCATAATAGAGCACAGAGGAGCATAGAGGAGTGTGTGATTTGACATTGTCAAAGTTTCTATGGAGGAGGATGGGTGAACACTAAAATAAATAAGAAAAATGAATTACAGTCGAATTGCGACCACTGTGCAGTGTGCACTGGCAACTAGTAATATGTCTAATATGGCTTATTATATTTTCAGGGGCAGTATGAAGACAAGCGGTGCAAGTGCGTCTGCCCATGTATATCAGCCGTGCTTAACAACACCGGCGCCACGGGCTGCCCTCCATTCATTGACAATGTTCCTCCAAACAAATGGTATTTATTAACAAACAACACCTTTAAGGGGCAGCTCAAAAAAATACAAATTTGGTACATATTTGTAAATTTGTAAGTTTTAGTGTTAAGATAGGTAGGTACATTGTTTAATTATGTCGAGTAGTTTCGTGCTAGATATGGCTTGCCCTCACAAGATACCAGGTGAGTAGGTATGTATACCCAATAATCAATTAGGTATTTAATTATTAGGAAGACCCACTTTTTATAGGTTGGCCCCGGTTGCCACGAGTCTAGGCATATAGTAAACAAACTGTTTTGTTATGTACGACATTAATTTTCAACCCATCCGGAATCGTATTAACTGATTTTAGAGGTGGGTTTAATACCAGTAGCTTGAAATTCCGGTAATCGATACATTTCCAATAAAAAAAATTAACATACATCAGCGGCGCCTTTTCGACGATGCCGTTTAGTCAGTTTGACAGGTTTGTTTAACTTACATGATGAAATAATATGATTTGTTTACCTATTTTATACAGTCTGTTTCATTGATATTTTAGGACTTGATATGAAGACATTTGATAATTCATAATTTTCCGTGGTAATGAATTTGAAATAACCTATTTTATAACAATACTAGCCATAAGCCCAACGAGTGTTTTTATTTAATGTCGTACACAACAAAACACTTAGTATATAGGTAGCTACAGGAGAGCGACATTAAATGTCGCTATAGCCTAATAGCCAGGGCTAATAGCCCTCGGTCCACTAAAATCCATTGATGGATCTTTTTGCACCTTTAAGTCCACTTTATTCCTTTTTTTTAAAGTGGATTATTTAGAACCCCTCGGTCGTTGATTGCATGGGTCACCCAGCTAATTTTATGGTTTTTCAGACACTCGTTAGTACTATAAATCCACTTTGCAAAAAAATCGTGACTAAAGGAACATAAAAGAAAGTGGACATAAAGGTGCAAAGATCCATCAATGGATTTTAGCAGATCGAGGGGACATTAGGAGTATGGTAATATGGGACAGCGACATCTACCCGCAATTATAAAAACTAGTTCTCGATTGTGAAAACGATGTGTTCTGAGAATCTGAGTATAAGTAATACTTCTCAGTAAGGCCTGTCGGTCCTACGACCTCGAGCCTAACATATTCCTAACATATGGTTTAATAGCTGAGCCGAACGCGTGTTCGCACGTGTGGTTTGTCATTAAAAACAATCCTTCATCGCTTCAGTGCAGTCGGGTAAAAAGAAGCCTATGTCTCAATCCCGGTCACAATCTATCTATAATTTTTACAATAGATGTTTAGTACAATTTTTTGCTTTTGATACGAAATATTTGTGTTGGTAGGTTGAAATACTTTTTAGTGACGGCTAGCTAGTGTTTTAGGGTACCTTCCCTACATGAAAATTGCGTTTATTTTTTAATGCACACCCCACTTATGTCTCTGTATTTTAAAATGACTAAGATAAGAGTAGTAGAGTTCCTTGTGAAAGAGCCATACCTATTTCTGCTGCCAAGCAGCATATGCTGTGTTTCGGTTTGAAGGGTATGGTTGCCGGTGAAATTACGGGCACATGAGACTAACTCGTGTATGCCTCAAGTTGATAGACGTAGGGCAGTGCATCGTAGGGCTCGTGTCTAAGGTGCGTGACCTAAAAGACAATATTTTGTTATAGGCGATGGTTACCATTTAACATCAGGTGGGCCATATACTTGTTCCATCCTTCACTGTCCGTGGTGCGACATGCGCTTGACATTTTTATAAATTGATTATTCGTTGGTTTTGTATGCCGCTTCAATTGTTTTTTTTTAATTATAATTACAGCAACTGCCTGGGCGTGATCCTGCCCCGAATCGGAGACAAATTGCAGAATAGGGAACAAGAGTTCTGTCCGCACTGTGAGTGCAAGTATGAAAACAGGAACACTACTATTATAAAGGTAATTATTAGGGCCTAAGCACACGGCTTATTTTTCGGACTGTTTTCGGGTCCGTAGAGGCCCAAAATGCTATTTGCAGCATTTGTATCGATTGAAAAGCGTGTAAAAAGATTGTACAGTGACTGACAGAATAAAAAGATTCGCCAATTTTCAAATTGATTCGTTCAAAGTATCGCAAGTACATTATATTACCTTTTGAAACTTTGTTACAGAATAGACTAGAGTTAGAGAAAATAATGTTTAACTGTTCGTTAAAAAGTTCAAAATTATTCAGATCAAAGTCTTTTGACTATTTATTGCCAAAAAGAATTAATTGATTCTTGCATTATTGGTGCAAGCGAAAACCGACTCTGAAGGTAACGAACCTTTTTATTCCGTCACTGTACAAAGTTCGGGCTAGACACGCATAATTTCTTAAGTTAACCAATTTCTTGTTCAAACAACAAAATATCTAGTAAATAAGTAAATTGAATAGATAATGCTTGTTGCCATTGACTTATTTATAACTATCGCCGGGCGGTTGTGCACGCTTTGTTTGTCAACAAAAAATTAACCTGCGCAAATCGGTTAAAAAGTAACTCTTCCAAATTTCATCGAGATCCAGCCGTTTCGTCGCGAAAACGTAACAAACAGACTGATAGACAGAGAGACAGTACTTTCAAATTTATAGTATTAGTAAGGGTATTTATAAACAAAGAATATACAATTACAAGACCATAAAATACAGAAGATACATCATGCAATCACCATCGTTGCAAATGGTCTACAGATACCTCAACTGCTCCATATCCAGGCGCAAGTATCCCCAAGACACTGGCCACTGAATTTCAATGATATTATAATGATATTGGATATAGTTTTAAAGGCATTATCTTTTTAGGTGGTAGTCATAATCGTGATCTGGGTAATAATGCTGCTGGTGGTCTACATGGGATTCCTCATCTGTCTGGATCCTCTCATCAATAAGCGAGCGAAGGCCTCCTACCAGGAACACACCAATGAGGAAGTGAGTTGGAACTATTTACCACTTTTTTAAAAGTCCTTGTCATATTAATCCCTGTAGGTATAAATAAATATTGCTAGACATTTCACACAGCGGTATCCAGCCCCAAACTAAGCAGAGCTTGTACCAGATATCTGCTAGATACTTTTTTACTCATATACTTTTTTTTGCAAATACCTACTTATAATTATAGAAAAACATCCAGACCTGGAACAAATATCTGTAGATCATGCAAACATTTGTTCCGCGCCGGGAATCGAACCCGATACCGCCTGCGTCCGCCAGCTATTCGTCCGTTGCGCCACGGAGGTCGTCAAGTGTAAAGTGTTTACAAGCTTTTATAGAATTCATAATCGGAACCGCAAGCAGATTCAAATGAGCCCAAACAATAGTACCTTACTATACATTCAGAAGTTCCATTGCATCTGTCTCCATCATGATACCACCTCCATGGTACCATATTATTGCATTGTTACCCTATGTATTCCGAAATTCAGCTCAATTGGAGTTGGAGGGAACTGGTTTAAAATTCAGTTGTAAGATTAGACCTAAAACAACTTACAAAAATAGCAAGTTAAATAAAAGCTTCTAAAAAAGTGTGTCTAAACGCTGAATGTGTTTTTATCATGCACGTCATTATGTGGGGTGTCGTAGGATACAAACCTATTTTGTTATGTACGACATTAATTTTAAACACACATCCGAAATCGTATTAACTGATTTTAGAGGTGGGTTTAATACCGGTAGCTTGAATATTTATCTAGTAATCGATACATTTCGAATAAACAATTTTTAACGTAAATCAGAGGCGCCTTTGCGACGATGCAGCTTAGTCAGTTTAAAAGATAATTACTTAATGAATAAATAGTATTTGTTGAATTATTTTATACAGGCTGTGACATTGATATTTTAGGACTTGATATCAAAATTGTTCGAATAATTTAATTTTACTATAATAATGATTAAAAAAAACCGATTTACAACAATACTAGCCCTACCCGTGTTTTCATTTAATGTTCATGACACGTAGTAGAATTTTTGATCGAGCGAAGCGAGATCTCCAAATCAACTTGGGCAAATCGGTGTTGTATGTGTTGTACTAAAAACGGGATATTTACCATGATTTGTGAGTTTTTGAGTGTCCCGATATTTCGAAGCAGTTGCATGCTCCATTTAGTTCCCGTTTTTAGTACAAATAGTGTTCATAACCATGATAGTTTCAAAACTTGTATGTATGTTTGTTTGTCCGAGGATAACTTTCGAAGCGTTTATCCGATCATTATGAAATTTGGTATATAGGTAGGTAGTGATAGCACAATTTAGGTGAGACTCAATGAGCTAAAAATGTGGGGGGGTTGTTGAGATATTATGGTTCAAGAGGGGTAAAAAAAACAAAATAGGACTATCTGGTCAAGTGACCCGTCTAATAAAAGGTCTTTGTGAGTACATTTCGACCCTGTTTTTATTTTTAGTGTATACCTTGTAGATTTTTATAAAAACTGAACTTTGAAAAAATTCACAGGGTACACCAGTGACCCCACAGTGTTGTAATTTGGAATGCGTGTAGCTTTAGTGACACAAATATAGGCAAAAGTCTGAAATCCAGAATAACTGCAATTTCTACCACAAAAAAGAGTAACCAAGTAACATGAACTCCCGTTACCTGTAATTTGAATGAAACTGTAAGTCAAGTAAAGTGGTTATGCATTTCGTGGCACTATTTTGATAGTCAAATATTACAAATATTTTCTTTTTGTTTTTATTGCTGGCTCGCGAGGTCTCAGTTCGGGGCGAACCACTAGTTATATATTTCTGATTATTTTAATATTGTAACCAGTGTGTACATTAAGTACCGATATAAGGTACCATTATACATTATGACGTGTAATATTCTTACCAAATAAATTATTATGATTATAACACCCTTATTTTTGCGTCGAAGGTTCGAATAATGTTCTCATTTTCAAACTGAATGTATCTGTCTTTCAGGATGACGCTTCGATCACCGCGAGCGGTCCGTCAACACAGATGCGTGCTACCGGCAATGTTTTGAACCGCGTCACTCATCAACAGGACAAGTGGAAGCGGCAGGTGCGCGAGCAACGCCGCAACATCTACGACAGGCATACTATGCTCAACTGACTGCAAGAGGACACAAGGAACTAGTAACCAGGAGAACAAGAACACTTAGTAATCGTAAAACAAAGACACCTAGTATTAGTAGAAGAATACCTGGTAACTAGTAAAACAAGAATATCTAGTAATCAGGAAAACAAGAATATCAAGTAATCAGGAAAATAAGAATATCTAGTAACCAGGAAATCAAGAAAGAATACTATTAGCTAAAACAAGAATATTGTCGCTTTTAGCGATAAGACCGCCCATTGTATCGTTATTTATTGTTTATTTCCTTTGTTACTGTTCATTTCATTTATTACATTTACGGGGAGTTCCCAAAATCGCATGATAAATTGGTATCGGAACTCGATGAGTCAAGCACAATGTTTCATCAAGGTTGTGAGTATAATTTTTCTATTAAAGGATTAATTAATCAATCTATCGATTATATCGATATAGTGTTGTCGACAAAAGACTCGAATCAGTCCAGAAAAAACTACAAAAAACTGGCATAAATGCATTATTTTGAAAATTAAATATAATGCAATAGTATTTTTTTAGGCAAACTGCCTTAGTCGAAAGAAAGTACTTTGAATAATAGTATACTGATGAGATATGCTCAACTCAGCAAGCTCCTATCAAAATCACAAAATTTTAGGAGCCTCCCCTTAAATGTTTTTTTTTATGAATTATACCTATACATAACAAGACAATGACGTCCTCTTCTCTCTTTAATAATCATGTACCTTTCTAATTACCACCTATTTTTAAATTGTGGAATAATAAATTGAATATCTCACTAATCTAGTATAAAAATTTCCTGCTAGTTTCAGTTTAAATTTAATCACGTTTAGATTCGTTACTTTGGGCGACTTGCGCAACGATGTCTAAACGTATTTAGCGGTTAAGTATGATTTATGGTGTTGTCAAATTATACAAATACGTCAAATTTAAAATTTTTAGTCGTTAAATACGTTTAGGGATCGGTGTGCAAGCAGGGCTTATAATTAAATGTTTATTTGGTATAATAATTAATCATCTGTGTGTAAAATTAGAATTAAGTACTAACTCAATAAATAAAAAATTACAATAATGTTATTTTTTTCTAGCACTAATTTGACTTTACCTAGATTCTATGTAATCTAGAGCCCACTGCTGGGCAAAACGGCCTCCCTTCCCTTCTTCCATTAAGGAAATTAATCCGCCCGGGCATCAAATTCACGGCGGCGCCAAATCCTTTATCCTTTACGTTTGAAAAAACGCTTTGGATTTGGATTGGAACGCTCAAACGCTGGAGAAGAGGGGGCGCCATATGAAGTTTCTACTTCTTCATCAAGTTTCTTTGGTTAAAGTTCACTTTGATACAGGTTGTGCCACTAACATAGTTCACTTGGATAATTTTGATTATACCAAGCAGTCAACATAGTTTTTGCACTTGACGCCATTTTGTTTTGTCAATGATGGTTTTATGGCCATGTACTGCTAACAGATGGCGTTGTTCTGTCATGCTCTGTTAACAAAGGAAAGTGAATTGTAATGTGTGCTGTAAATGTAATGTGTAAATGTGTTGCCGTATCAATATTATTTTCCGAGGAACTTCAAATAAAAAAATAAATGTTTGAGTTTATCTGACAAAGTGAGCTTGTTTTAGACATATTTTGATATTGTGTCTGAGATTTTGGCATGTAAACCATATTTTTTGGCGGTGCATCTCCAGACAGCGCCATCTATTACGCTAGTTACAACTAGTTTCATCTTTCTAAATCGAAAATGAAAAGCCCTCATTGACATCCAAGTAGCTATAGGTAGCTATGAAAAGTAGAACGCGGTCCAAGTCGACTTTGATTGGATTGGACGTTGGTCATCCTAGTGCGCTTTGATTGATTGATTGATTGAAAATACTTTATTGCACTTATAAAACTAGTACAAAGGCGAACTTAATGCTAAAGAGCATTCTCTTCCAGATAACCTTTGTGTATTGTAGATAAAAATTTATTTATTTTTTAAGGAAAACCAACAGCTATATTAACTTAACAATTAAATAATACAAAACAGAAAGCCAATTATAGGTTTTCACGTATAGCAACTTTTTAGCAACATAACTAGGTAAAAACAGTGTAGGTAGTGCACAGAAAAGCGAAAAAATGAAAATTTGCACAGGACTAATAAATATAGAATAATATAGGTGCATACTACATAAATAAACCTACTTAAATACTTTATATGATAGACTAAACTATACCAATATCGGATAAAAATACATACTTAACAATAGAAGAAGTGTTATGGAAAGATTAAGTTGCTTATTTTTGGTCGGTTTAACCGAGAAGGTGCCTATAGATTCTCAATCTGAATGCTTCCACTGAAGTAGCTTTAAATAGTTTGGTGGCATATTATTCCAGAGACGAGTAGCGGTTGTGGTGTAAGAGTCAGAGTAAGTGGCCTTGTTATGCTGTGAAGTAATTAGTTGGAAACGACGAGACGATCGCACAGGTCTGTCCTCAGTTGATACGGATGCAAATCGCTCTCTGAGGTAGCTGTGAGATAGAGGGTTGCGAAGAATACTATACAGGAGGGATAGCATGTGCGCATCTCGACGAGCTCTGATGTCAAGCCATTTTAGCTGCTGACGAAATACTGAGACATGATCATATTTTCGTAGGCCGTAGATATAGCGAATGTAGAGATTCTGCAGACGCACCAACCTGCTCTTCCGTAGCATCGGGATAGCATACATCCGCATAATCTGGGATGGGTAAGAGTAACGCATTAACCAGTGTGGTCCTCGTAGATTGGGGCAAGAAATTTTTTAAACGTTTCAGAGTATGCATGGTACCATACATCCTACAAATCTGGGTAATATGGAGGTCCCATGACAAATTATGTGTAATGAAAAGATCCAAATTCTTAACCTCCTTGCAGAACTGCAGTGGAATATTATTATATTTAACAGGAGGAAGTGTTAAGATTTATTTTGACAATCTGTCTGTTACCACCAATGATTATATACATACCTGCGTCTTTGATCAGTGTTGCAACGATCAAAGTAGCGTCCAATTAATCATCAAAACTACTTTCACCGTCTCAACGCGGCTTTACCGGGGGCGCATACAATCTTCGGCCATACCTAGAACCTAATTGAAAACAATAAGTGTTAGCCTAGCTTTAGTTTACGCACGCCAAAAACGATAATTATCTATACGTTGTTACGTTTCTGTCACAAAGACGCGCGGATGAGCACAAATAACGAATATTCACAGGGAGACATAAAACTCACCATAGGAACAAAAAGTTGCTGGTTGTCTACATATATGGCGCTGTGTCACACTTTTCTTGCTTCTGCATCCGGCTTTGAAATGAAAACTACATCAATGTCGGACAAATGTAAACTATAGTGCACGACTGCTCGCATACCGCACTGACTAACGCGGTGACTAGCGGTCGCGCGCGCGCTATGCTCTCAAATCGACAATCCTGCGCAGTCAATGCAGCACTTGTTAATGTGCCCTTTGTGCCCGAACACCTGCACGATGGAGGACCTAATAACCGCCTCACCTAATGTTATTGTTGTGGCGAAACCCCTGTCCAACATACTATAAATTAAAACGTACAACTCTTGACACGCTAAGAAGAATACGATAATAGCGCTAAAATATCGGCTATGACCGACCGTCCTTTATAACTTGGGTTAAATAAAAAAATATGAGTATTTATTTTCTTTATTTCTTAAATGAAAGCCACAAAAAATAGAAGCAAAATATATGATTTTACAATATCTATTGTTATAACATCAATCACGGACAGGATAGACACGACTACGTGCTCGCCCCTTTAGAAATACGTATGATATTAGAAGGGGCAGTCAGGACTAGAAGATAATCCCGCCAGCTGTCCGGTAACACAGTTCCAATAAACGATATACTTAGACAGACAGCGCGCTACACACTTTTACTAATATATTTATGTTGTTCTTAGGTAATTTGTTTTTATTTTATATTGAATCAGTTCATAAAATGTTTTTTATTAAACTTGTGGGAGTATTTAAATTTGTATAAATCCATATCGTAGTCTTTAACGCGCTGCTGTGTGTAAAGGCCTCTTTCACGTTCTCCGAATAACTTTAATTGACGAGTAAAAATCATTCTCTTATGTTTTCATGTGAAAACAAAAGACGTATCTAGGTATATTTTATCCGTTGGATAGCGTTACTCAGAGGTGGTGAAATAGACACAAAGTAAATAAATTTTACATTGATTTTCACAAATATTTTATAAAGTTTGATTCTTATACAATATGACGACAGATATAAAAAAAAATTTATGCATTTTTAAACAAATGCTTTACAAAAGATCATTGGAGGTGTTTTACTACCAATAATCGTTTAAATCTAAATACCATATAAAATAAAACTTAGAAATGCATCTGTACGCCTGTAGAAAATGAGATATTAGCTAATTTCCATAAGTTGTGATATTTTTTGTATTTTCTTACAAGGTAAATTATTACAACATAGATTTCGGCTATAACGGCGGGCCGATTTCACCTGTACCCGTTTGGCCCTGCGTGAGCAACACTCACAACATATAAAATTGCCTGGATTTTTTATATTTTCAGTTCCATAATTGATATTTCGAAATAAATTTATAATTATTTTTAGTACATTCTTAATTATTTTTATAATAAGTAATTTTCGTATTCGACTCACAGGTAAAACATTTCAAACGATAATATAACTTATAAATAAAATTAACGTAAATAATAAATAATCTGACACAATGTAGTGTAAAATTTATCTTATAAACATTGCACATATTTATAGAAAGCGAGCAAGTCTTTAAAACAGACTTGTTCGTTTTACTTTTAAAGTTAAGTTATATAGAAGTACAAATAAACTAAGTTATCACGAAATTGGTTAAACACATGTCCAAAGATATTTACAGGGAAATCAACAATGACAAATCGCTCAACAAACCTAGTAATATAATTGTAAAGTTCAATCGGCGTAGCTTGTATCGATATATATTATTATTCACGGATTTAAATCATTATCATCTAAAACGACGATAGGGGGCAGCACTATCTACTAAAGTCGCGTTCACGCTAATTTTTGTTATTTGAGATCGCGTTTAATTACGTTACATACGTAGCTATACAGGCTTATAAGAGATTTAAATATTTTTCTTGAAGACTTCTGGAGTGAAAGTAAATTTAAGCGGTAAATCACGCTTATTTTTAGAAAATAAAACGCGTAACTATTTAACAATTTTACGACCACTCCTGGAGCCCCTTAATTCAGACCATAATTTATGAGGAACTCAAAATAAATTAGATAATTTGGTCATTTTAAACAACTTAAAATCACCGAGAACCTAAACTATAAATTAAATTAATAAACTTAATTATGTACAATGATATCAGGCGTGGAGTTGCATTTCTTAGTTACGTCTAAATTACATAAATACAGCCTTTTACTTTTTTCTATCACCAGCCTTAGTTACCGCTCCCGACTGTTAAACCATTTTAATATGTGAGGTTTTGTCGATTATGGGTAAAAATGGCAAGATCAGTATTTGTAGCTCATACATCAACTAAAACAATGTATATTTGTTTGTATATAAACAAATATACAAGTATTCATAAATGTATATCTTACACGTGTTTATAGCCATAAAGGCCTCGTAATTTGATCTTATTGGTTAACTGTGTTAACTAATATAAAACCAATGGTCATAATTTCGGCACAAAAATTAAATTTAAAATAAAAAATATAAAGTTTTATATATAAGTCAATTTCACATGGTCAAAAAAATAATAATTTCAGATCCGAAAATAAGAGACGGATAAAAATGCATTTCTTATGCCGACTAATAAGAGAAGCTACGAATACTGATCAACAAAGGCATCTATTCACAAACTAAAAAAACGACGGCTGATTTTAATTTTACTTGGACACGAAACTCCTGAATCTGATATATTTTTGCAGAATGTTCGTAACGCTCGTCTCAAAGCGACTAATTATAATTTGCGAACAATACTGGACTACATATTGCTCTTTCGGTTAAACATTGAGTCTCGGTTACTATAGGCGAGAATAGGAGCGAGGTAAAACCACAAAATATATACGAACAGAAGTTTAGTACGAGCGCAAATAGCCGCAACAAATACAAAATATTATATTCACCGAAAAATTACTTAAACATAAAAATTTACTTTTACTTAAGTAAATAGTTTGTTAAGTTACTTTTTTGTGCAAAACTGCACTTAGTCGTTACCGAGTGCATCTGACTACTGGGAATTTTAATTCTCGTTGGTCAGATTAGTTCACCAATCTGACCATTGAGAAACACTGCACGTAGACGCGCGCGTACGAGGAACACGGACCAATTTATAAAAGCTTCGACCGACTTGATCCGAGATCCTAAGCGCGCGCTTCTGTGTTCGTACGCATGTTATGGCTCGTTGTACTAAACTTAACGTCTATCTATTCTGTAGTAAAAGTATCCTCTCGCGTCACATTAATGTCTCGGTCAGTGTAGAGCTCTTAACAGATCCGGTCGCTTGTGGTCCAGATAACAAAATGTTTGGCCGCTGTGGACTCATGTTATGGCGTTTGTGCACTCACTCGTATTCGATTCGTTTCCGTGATTTCAATCACTTTGACCAAGAGACCTATTCCTTGATACTGTGGAGCTTTTTTTGGTCAGTGATTCGTGAAATTACGGAAACGAATCGAATACGAGTACACTAATGCCCTTACTCTGACGCCTTACCAGTTAAGATCTTAAACACTTAATACAACTAGTGTATGTAACCTTTTATGTAACGTTCCATAATATTAAATCCTTTAATGGCGGGTTCCTATATCCGTCGGTAACCAGCTACGACTCGTTTCTCCTTGAAAACTTGTCAAACTATGACATTTTTTCAAGTAGATACGGGTCGTAGTCAATTACCGACAGTTATAGGAACCCGCCATAAAACGTATTAGGTTGAAAGATTGCGCGTGAGTTCGAGTCCACAGCACGTGGTTACAAAGGTTTGGTGTCACTAGCGTTGGCTTGTCACAATTTATCTCACAAAATACAAGTTACAAAAGTGCTTTTTCCACGAGTAATACAAAGCAGATATTGATAAAGCTTTCAATTACTATGAAAGGTTACTGCACACGCCTTTCAGTTTGGCCGAAATGTCTAGAACAACGCCCCCTATGAGGAGCCTTATATTAGGACTAGAGGTCGCGTAGTGCGCGAGCTGCTTGCAGCTCGCGTGTTTTTCTTTTTGTCGAAGAAGCGATCAAAGAGGATATCGAGGTGTTAAAAGCTATCAAAAGAATATCCATGTGTAAGAAGCAGTCAAAGACGATATCGAAGTGGAAAAAGCAATCAAAAAGATATCCAAGTAGAAGAAGCTATTCAAAAGTATATCGAAGTGGAAGAAGCCATCAAAAAGGATATCGAAGTGAAAATGCCTTCAAAAAGGATATCCAAGTGAAAATGCCATCAAAGAGTATATCGAATTTGAAGACGCAATTAAAGAGAATATTGAAGTGGAAGAAGCAATCAAAAGGATATTGAAGATGAAGAAACAAACAATGAGGATATTAAAGTGAAAGAAGCAATCAAAGATAATATATCCAAGAGGAAGAAGCAATCATTGAGGATATCAAAGTTAAGGAAGCAATCAAGGAGGATATCAATGTGGAAGAAGCTATCAAAGAGTATATTGAAGTGAAAAAATCAAGAGGATATCGATGTGAAAAAAGTAGTTGTAGCATAATCATCAGGATGGACGGTACATAATAAAAAAAAAATTGGATGTTACAAAATGATCATGATTGACGTTACATAATAAAAAAAATTGGACGTTACATAATGTTCATGATGAACGTTGCATAAGAAAAGATTTGGATGTTCCAAAATGATAATGATGGACTTCAATTATCTTTGTTATTAATTTTTAATTTTTGTATAATTATTTGATGATTATGATTATAAAATATTGTATGTTAGCGGTTAAGAATTTTTATATGGATTTTTAAATCTGAATTAAATGAATAATAATAATAATAAAAAATAAAAAATAAAATTTGATGATCCAAAAAGATCATGATGGATGTTGCATGATAAAAAAAATTGATTTCCAAAATGATCATAGTGGATGTTGCATAATAAAAAAAATTATGTACCAAAATGATCATGATGGATGTTGCATAATAAAAAAAATTATGTACCAAAATGATCATAGTGGATGTTGCATAATAAAAAAATTAAAAATAAATTTTGATGTTCCCAAATGATCATGATGGATGTTGCATAATAAAAAAAATTGATGTACCAAAATGATCATAGTGGATGCTGTATAATAAAAAACATGGATGTTCCAAAATGATAATGATGGACTTCAATTATCTTTGTTATTAATTTTTAATTTTTGTATAATTATTCGATGATTATGATTATAAAATATTGTATGTTAGAATTTTTATATGGATTTTTAAATCTGAATTAAATTAATAATAATAATAAAATAATAAAAAATAAAATTTGATGTTCCAAAAAGATCATGATGGATGTTGCATGATAAAAAAAAATTGATTTCCAAAATGATCATAGTGGATGTTGCATAATAAAAAAATTAAAAATAAATGTTGATGTTCCCAAATGATCATGATGGATGTTGCATAATAAAAAAAATTGATGTACCAAAATGATCATAGTGGATGCTGTATAATAAAAAACATGGATGTTCCAAAATGATAATGATGGACTTCAATTATCTTTGTTATTAATTTTTAATTTTTGTATAATTATTCGATGATTATGATTATAAAATATTGTATGTAAGAATTTTTATATGGATTTTTAAATCTGAATTAAATGAATAATAATAATAATAATAAAATAATAAAAAATAAAATTTGATGTTCCAAAAAGATCATGATGGATGTTGCATGATAAAAAAAAATTGATTTCCAAAATGATCATAGTGGATGTTGCATAATAAAAAAATTAAAAATAAATGTTGATGTTCTAAAATGATCATGATGGATGTTGCACGATAAAAATAAATTATGTACCAAAATGATCATAGTGGATGCTGTATAATAAAAAGCATGGATTTTGCAAAATGATAATCATGGACGTCGCATAATAAAAAAATAAAAAATTTGGATGTTCCAACATGTTCATGATGGACTGTGTGTTCAGTGAGTCAGTCAGTGAGTGGTTGTGCAGTTTTAATATAATAAAATAATACCTAATTAGGTATGTCCTGATTTGATTTTAATACAATTTGTTTACCTTAACTTAATTCATATTTTAAAATTTAAAAGTAAATAATAAAAGGAAAGTAATTACTAGCAATTGATTTGGTCGTATATATACATATAAATATATTAAGTTCAATAACGTCACGTGTTCTACACTTTTCAGTGAAACTGTAGTTACGCGTATTTCTAAAGTGGTGTTAGTTGGATCAACGAGGCTACATCTAAGATGGAAATAGGTATATCAACGATAGTGACACAGTAAAATAGTCAAGAATATCACGCTTTTAACTTACACAAATATACTTGATATAACATAAAAGCGATCGTCGACAGTAACACATTTATCAAAATAGTTAAGTATATAATCTACTAAACCCATAGGACTTTATTTTTACATCCACGACACTTGTTTGCAATTTAAAGCCTTATGTATTGTGCCAAACGCGATATTATACGGGTAACTTCTTACAATACATGTCGTAGGCCAATTAGAACATCACACGGTGCCGAGTCGAAACTTAGCAATTGAAAGAGAAATATGCACAAATGCTTACCCTTTTTCTATTCCCATCACTTGCAGTCCTTTCGGGTTAAAAAATCACACAATAGTTAAGGGTTAAACCCATATTTGATTATAGTTATATAGCGCTTAGCGTTTTCAATCCAAGCAGAGAAAAGTGATTTTAACCGACTGCAAGTAAATTTACATAAAATATTATATTTATTCAATTTAATTGAAGCTTAGGATTGCACACAACAAAACCTAATCTCAAGGCGGTAAAGATCGCTTTGCGTCCTAAATATTATCAAGATGATCAACAAAAAAATAACGATTTTTTTGACAAGAACAATCAAATGTCAACACAAAATGGGTTCTTCCTAACGGTCAAACTGTTTTGGTCTGATTTGTCCAACATGAATAATTTTCTTGTGGTCAAAGCACCTTTCTTTGTTATAGAAAAGAAAACCTAATGACCTGCTGCCGCCCAGTAACAGATGGCAGTAGGTCGTTAGAGGTTTTTTCTCTATCCAAGTAGTTCGACCATAAGCTAAATTATTCCTGGTGGACCAACCAGATAGACGACCCAATTTGACCACGAGGAGGAAGCTGTCGAAATTACCTCCATTTATCAAACAAGATTGTCAACGGTAGTTGCACAGTAAACGAAGCGTGAACGCTAAGCGCATCTACACACACATTCTACACTTAAAACTAAGGGTTTTAACCACAAAAAAGTTAAACACTGTTTAAAAAACCCTAAACAAAACAAGTGAGGAATTTTTTAAACACGTGTTAAACAGTGTTTAACTTTTTTGTGGTAACAAGGTAAATGTTTAATCGTCAACATCGGTGTCGATCTGGTCTGAGGCCTTGGAGAACTCAGTGGACATGCGCTGTTCCAGAGCCTTCAGCTCCTTCTCCAGTTCTTGCTGCAAAGAATCAAAACAGTCAGCTTAGCGTGCATTATTCAGTTATTTGGTTCAATGTGACAAAGATCTCAAACGAGTAACATTATTGTAGCACATAGACTGATGCAGGTACATAAAAAAACTCGTCATGCCCAACCGTTTCATATTTTGTCGGTTTTTTGTGCGCGAGTGAAAGGACCGGCAGTATGAACGCGAGTAATCCGGCCACACATTACCGTTTTAATTCAATTACGTCTATTTTTTTGTTTTACAGGATTTATATTATAAGTGCGCACGCGGCCACAATGCCGAGATCCTCTGCCAAGCCGAAATTTAGAATGCGGAGTGGCGCAAATAATCGCACGAGAGCAGTATGTGGCCGCCTGCGGCAAAATTCGCGGCAGCGCGAGTAGCATAGTGTGGCCGCGGGGCTACGTGGGGTCGGCACAACATGTATTTTTCTTCCATACTTCTCTATCAGCCGTCATTTCAGTTGTAACTTCTTTCTTACCCATATAATTCTTAAGTCCATCCATCTCTTCTTCGGCCTTCCTCTATTTCTACATCCATCCACATTCATATCTAACACTCTTTTAGTCACATGATTTTCTTCCCTCCGCATAACACGCTTATACCACCAAACATCAATAACTGATGGTACCATCAGCAGTGCAGAGGCCTTCCCCATTTTATCAAGTCACTCCTTTCCTATGCCAAAGGTCCAGTCTGGTTGGAACCACAGTAGGTACAGAACTTGAGTACAATGACTGATATCAGACGAGACATAGACGAGCGCGAACGAGGTCCATCCGCTTGGAAACTACGATGCCATTTCACTTCATTTATAAACAATGAGGACGCACTGGAACACTTGGTCAAGTCATAATAGGTACCAATGTAGGTTTTTTTAATATAAATTATAGGCTAGCGTTTGACCACGATATCGCCTGATGGTAAGCGATGATGCAGTCTACGACGGTACACGCTTGCCTAGAAGAAATCTATATGGTATGTTATAACTAACAAACACACAGACATTCACTTTCTCGTTTTGCGTTGGGGATTAAAATACTTACATCGTCCCGTTTCTCGTTCTCGGTGCGGGGCGCTTTCTGCTTCAATCTCACTATATCCACACCATCCAGACCATGGTGAATAATCTATAAAAATGTTTGCTCTTAAAATAGTATATAAGGTGTTGCAATTTAAACTATAACTATAACAAATAATGACGGAGTATATTTTTGAGGCCATCATCATCATTATCCACAGCCCGACTTCACCCACTGTTGGGTATATGCCTCCCCAAGTTTATGCCATCCACCACGATCCTGCGCTAGTCTCACCCACTGACGGCCCACCATCTGGCTGCCGGACGTCCTACCCTTCTACAGCCATTAAAAATAGATAATAAACAATGTTTTTTTTTTGATATCCAAAAAACTTTATTTTAGAGTTTTTTTGCCTAACATGTAGGTATTTACCGCCGAACGCACTATAGGTGCTCTGTTGACGGGTTTGGTCCATTGACGGGGCCAGGTTGTTGACTGGGCGAGGTCATTGAACTAGTGGGGTCGTTGCACGGCTTTTTGTGTAGAAATCGGCCTTTCAATATTATTCGTTTATTTAATTGCAAGTTTGCAACAATTTATATAGGATAAGTTAGTCAAACGGAAATGAAAAGATTCTTAGTCGAACCAAAGTCACCGACATAGCATAAAGGATTAGAAATCTGAAGTGGCAGTGGGCAGGCCACATAGCTCGAAGAACCGACGGCCGTTGGGGCAGAAAGATTGTCGAGTGGAGACCACGCACTGGAAAGCGCAGCTTAGGACGGTCCCCCAGTAGATGAAAGATGAAAAGACGACCTGATACAGGTGGCTGGGAGCCGTTGGGTGCAACATCACAAGATCAGTCGCTCTGAAAATCTATGAGCGAGGCCTTTGTTCAGCAGAGGTCTTCCTGTGGCTGATATGATGATGAAAACGGTACCTCAAATTAGGGTTCCAAATTGGAAGTTGAGGATGATTTTTTGATCATGAACCGTCGTTAGGGGTATTATTGAATAGGTCTTCAGAAAACACAAGCCTTGTTTATGAAATATAGAGCTTCAAAGTTGGCATTTATATATATATAAGAATCAACCCTTTATAGTGTTTAAAACACCCTTTTTGAAGAACCCCATACTGTAATCCCACAAATATGCTAATATAGCGATAGTTACCACGTAACATCAGGTGGGCCATAAACTTGTTCCATCTCCATAGTATAAAAATAATAATAATAAAGTATCCACAATAATACGTAGTTGTGAGAAGAATTATCAAAGCTGAGTAGTCTACTAATTTACAAGCAGTAGTCGACAAACTTATCGGTATTTGGGTTTGTAAACAGCTCTGTATGAGCTGTTTACAAACATACAACTATCTCCAGCCATATTTGTTTATTTATTTATAACTGTCCCTTCCCGACTTACGTCTACGTAATAACTTACGTCACCATTCGTATGCTGCTGTCCGATTGGCGGCATCGTCTTGTTCATTTCCATGCCGATTGCCATATTATTTTTCATCTCGATGCCGATCGGCTTATTGTTTATCATTTCCATGCCAATAGGCACGCTGGCTGCCATGTCCATCCCGATTGCCATATTTGTGTTTATTTCAATGCCCATTGGTATTTTTTTGTTCTTTTCAATGCCGATTGCAAGGTTTTTGCCCATTTCCATTCCAATAGGCATAGTCTTTCCCATTTCCATTCCAATCGGAACATTTTTCGCTCTATCTTCAAACTGGAACATAGGGGTACGTTTGATCTGCTATAACAAATAAAAAACGAATATAATTTTTTAACCATTCATTTAGTTTCCGCTCAAGGATTCGCACGTTTGGTTTGCTATTAAAAAATAGCCTATGCTACGATCCAGGCCATAATGTATCTAAGTACATAATTTCATCGAAATCGGTTCAGCCATTACGAGGTGATTGAGTAACAAACAAATAAACGACGTAAGGCGAGGGCGTGTCGCCCTTTTGATGTTCTTTCATACAAAATGCACTATAATATACTTTCGTAGTTGTATGTGTAAATATATATGCGATCGTATCTCCCTTTACGGCCCTTTATTTAAGTATTTTTTTTAGGCTTTATATACAACGTGCCATGTTAAGTACGACATTAAATGAAAACACGGGTAGGGCTAATACAGCTATTAGCTAGTATTGTTAGGCAATGGGGGTTTTTCAAATTCATTACCATATATTTTTTTTAATTTTCAAAGTAATTTAATATTAACAGTTTGTATAAAATAGGTAAACAAATTCTAATCATTCATCGTGTAAGTAGGTACTTTGTTAAACTGAGCGGCATCGTCTAACGTTAAAAATTGTTTATTGGAAATGTATTGATTACTGGATAAATATTCAAGCAACCGGTATTAAACCCACCTCTAAAATCAGTTAATACGATTACGCATGTGTTATAAATTAATGTGGTACATAACATAACAGGTTGTATGTTTTCGAGATACATTTTTTTAATAGGCCTTTTTATCTCTCCTCGTTTAACTTACAGCGTTGTTGGTTGACCAAGCCTGCTCGTGCTGAGGCTGAGTTAACGGGCGCGGCATCGCGATACCATAGGCCAGGCTCTCGTAATGCATATCTGGACCTGTAAACAACAAGAACATTTTATAAAACTTCACCAGTAACAATATACCCACCAGCCAAAAGTATATATAAACTTGAAACAAAACTTAAGACACACTAATATAGCTGTGGATCGGTTAGACAAGTAAATATGTGTAGCGATATTTCTCTTTTTAACCGATTTTAAAAAAGGAGGAAGAGGAAAAGAAATTGAGGAGGTTCTCAATTCGACTGTATTTTTTTAAATATTTTTTTACCTCAGAACTTTCGACTGGGTGAACCGATTTTGATGATTCTTTTTTTATTTGACAGCTGGTGCTTCCCGTGTGGTCCCATTGCAATTTGGTTCAGTTCTGACGATGACATCCATGAGAAAACCATATAAGTCTTAATTTTTTAATTTTCATGTCGTGCTATGTTTGTTAGCTCACAACTCCGTTATATATCAACCAATTTGGAAAATTCGTTTTTATATACTTTTATTATATTATTATATTAGATTAGATTGATCCCATGGAAATTTCATCAAAATTGGTTGAGGAGTTTGGTTTTTACTGTTATCTGAAGTTGGTTACATTCTTTTTAAAAAGTTACTAATTCAGTTAGTTTTGTTGTTCAGTTAGTGAGCTGTAGCGATCTGCTTTATTCGTGCGTTGTGGTTAGATAAAACTAGCTCATGATGTTGTGTTAGCAATGTGTTTCGGCTAAGATTTAATTTTAGGTTAGCTGATAAGGCAGCGTGTCTCTATCTGGCGGGAACACTTGTCTAGGAAGAATGCCTTAATTTAAGGAATATAGCTTAATATTGGATCCGTCGATTAGTAATATAACTAAAATTGGATCACAATAGGCCTCGTGGCCGCAGTGAAAGTTATGCCACAAAAGCTAATAAAAAAAACAGGTTCATAAATAAAAAGTATCCCGCAGGGCTATAGTAGGTTGTACTTAATGGCCTATAACTTCCTAATTAGGACGGATCCAATCATAAGCTACATTCTTTGAATTAAGGCATTTTTCCTAGACAGGTGTTTCCGGCAGATAGAAGCACGATAAGGCAATATATAGTCCGTTTGACACAAGCGACGGCCCAAGATGCGCGTACTCACTGACATTTCGCTTGGCTATTCGTTCAAGCATTTATGAAAAGCAAACGTTACTTTGATTCAGACAAATTCAGTAACTGACTTGCTCTATCGCAGGGTTTCTTAACCTGGGGTCCATGGACCTCTAAGGGGTCCATGTCAGTTAAGAATACTATTGTGTAAAAAAATCTTAACCGATTAGATGTGAAAGATGATATGCGGCTTGCGTAGTCTAAAATAATTCTTCAAATAAAAACGTACTAATCAAACTGAAACAGCAGCAACCATCTCACTGACCGTCACGTGGTACATCTTTACTTTATTGATATAAAATAAATTAAGTTCCTGTTTTTTAAAATGCTTTGTTTTTTCCCCTATATATAATGAATATAAAGATTGGTAGGGATCCGCTAGATTTTTCTAAATGTTCCTAGTGGTCCGTCACTTTAGAAAGGTTAAGAAACCCTGCTCTATCGGATAACTGATGATTGGTGTCTAACACGTTTGATGAGCTTAATCACGAATCGTATAATTGATAATTAAATTCAGCTCCGACCCCAAAAGAGCAAAGCAATATAAAAAATAAATGGAAGATATGGGGTATATGTCAGCCTCAACACAAAAATGTTCAAACTTTTCCTACATAATATTATTTTATTGGGTCCATCCACATAAACAAACAGTTGCCCTAACTAAAGATTGCTTCACGGTTGTAATATTGTTCAAAGACCCCGGTCTCCTCCGTGCTGATCGCAGGAGATTCACTCAGCTTTGGTGACTATCAGGCCTAATATGAGTTTAAAACGTGATATATTAAAGAGACGTAGCTATAAAGTGTACTTCTAATCCAGTCTAAAGGCCGTTGATTCCAAGAGCACTTACCTTCTTCGGTGTAAGGTTGTTGGTACTCAGGATGGTTGAATTCAACAGGAATAGTAGTGTTTCTGCCGGAGTATTGCGATATCTCATCTGACCGGACACTGCGGCCGACTGGATATTCGGCGTGGGTTTGCTCCATTGCAATCGAGTTTCTGCCTGAGAACTGAGACATCTCATCGGACCGGACACTGCGGCCAACCGGATATTCGGTGTGCGTTGGCTCCATTGCAATCGAGCTTCTTCCGGAATACTGGGACATCTCATCTGGCCGCACATTTCGGCCGACCGGATATTCGGTGTGGGTTGGCTCCATTGCAATCGAGCTTCTTCCGGAATACTGGGACATCTCATCTGGCCGCACATTTCGGCCGACCGGATATTCGGTGTGGGTTGGCTCCATTGCAATCGAGCTTCTTCCGGAATACTGGGACATCTCATCTGGCCGCACATTTCGGCCGACCGGATATTCGGTGTGGGTTGGCTCCATTGCAATCGTGCTTCTTCCGGAATACTGGGACATCTCATCTGGCCGCACATTTCGGCCAACCGGATATTCGGCGTGGGTTGGCTCCATTGCAATCAAGTTTCTGCCAGAGTACTGGGACATCTCGTCAGACCGCCCACTGCAGACAATAAAGATTAAATAAATAAATAACATTTATCTGATACATATGTAGTTTTGGTCTCGCACTAGGATTTCCTTAGGCCTTAATTGGCCGTTTATTCCTTCTCACGCTCACGGAAGAAACAGATATCTCTTAGGGCCAGTTTCCACCAAAGCAGAGAGAGGTGTGGGTTCAGGGAATAGAAGCACGTCTAAATCGTATTACGTCATCTACGCGGCATTACTATTGGTTGATTTCACTCCGTTCCACTTTGTACTAAACAAAAAAATCACCATTAGGATTGCTTCATTTGCCTAGCCTCGCACAGCGCAGTTATCCCTTTGGTGGATATTTTCCTCGCTAAGCGTTGGTACCTCGCAAAGCTCTGGTGGAATCGCAGCCTAATTAGGGGTTATTAAGACAGTCTTGAACCAAGCTTTCAATGTTGCTAAGATGGCGTTTATAAAGTCATTATTGGCATTAAGCGAAGGTGTCAAATTAGTCAATATCATTAGCACAGAGTAACAAATAGGGATTGATCGGAGCCCGTATGCTAGCAATGGTCGGTGATATAATTTATATAGATAAAATAACATGCACATAACAAGCAATAAAGAAGTTGTGTATAGCTGAGTGTAAGCCAAACGATCCCCCGCGCTAGCAATAATCGATGTGTTTCGTGACAACTGACAACGAAATCTTGACTTTGACAGTTTATAGGCCACCGAAGAAGAAAATAGAGTAATTTATGGTGTTTTATATACCGTACTCGAAACGAACTATTCACGCGCAAATAATCACAATATTCGATCAACAATCAAAAATTACCGGACGGGTCTGTACACTAAACGTGGAATCCATAAATAACATCACACTCGGTGATTCTTATTTAAATAGACATTTAACGTTATTATAAATGTATTTATACATTAAGGAGATAAATCTGTTTGTCGTAGGTTACAGTAGGGTTTCGCATCATATTTGTATGAGACCCATGATCTAGTTGATTGTTAGTCGAATCAAACATTAAATAACAACAACAGCAAAGCGACGCTTCGTAGAAAAAATATTAATAGAACAAAGATAAATTAAATAGGTACATTCTTATTTGTAAAATGCGCAAAAAACATAAGCAACTTCTGTTTAACAACATTTTCCTCTACTAGATTCGCTTAAATAATTTATTGAAGTTCTATAAAGAGCGTTTACCTTTCACTACTCTACGAGTTTCTCAAAACAAATATTGCTACGCAAAAGCAACTCCGCGCGCCGCACACGCGCTTGTTCAACACTGGTTATATTCATAGCACATTGGCAACGTCGCATGATACAGAGTAGCTTAGGAAACTAGATACATTTTTAATATTTTACGTTTTGCATAGGGAAATGAAAAAAAGTAATTTTGAAACAATGACACTCCAAAGTTATTTATTTTTTGGTTAAATTTTGTACATCAACCATTTTACGCATACACCTGAAAAATGTAGATGATAGCAGTTAACATTCGTAGAGATTTATAGGAATAAAGAAATCGCAAAAAGCATAGGTACGACATCGCATATTTAGCATAATGTTAATAGAGCCCTTGTGCTCTAGGCATAGTCTAAAAGATTTGTAAAAAAGTACCAGCTAGCTTACATATGAACAATGCCGATCATTTCTAAGAGTAATGTTCACTTTTGTTATTTTCAAACTTTCGCGATCACTGTACATAATTATTGATTAAAACGGGTATTTATCGCGTATGTACCTTTTTTATTTGTTATCCCGACGTTTCGGCTGTGTTGCAACAGGCGTGGTCACGGGTTGATTGGAGTACTTGGAGCTACAGTCGAGAAATGTGGAAAGCTGCAGCAACTACCCTCACTTGGTCTTCAGAATTAGAAATGTCCTCGTTTATATTACGACACACTACACTAACCGTATCTACGCACTGAGACGACCGATCACGACGCGCACACCTAGCAATCACCGGGTTCCAGGACGCTGAGAGTCTATAGCCATCTTACCGATTGAAATTTTGAAATTTCTTGATTTCAATCGCTTCACGAACCATTGTCTTGTAATAATGGCGTTCACTAGAGAGAACCTTAGGATCATGAAGTTCAAACAAATGATTCGGTCCCGAGTCTACCAGATGCTCTGCTATCGCTGACTTGTTTACCTGGCGATTTTTGACAGTTGCCGCAGCTGCGATATGCTGTTTGACACGCTCGGTTATGGTACGTTTGGTTTGCCCGATGTAAGAGCGGCCACAGCTACAGTCAATCTTATAAACACCAGGCATCTGTAGAGGTATAACGTCCTTTGGAGTTCGTAAATGCTTGGTTATCTTTGAGAGAGGAGTGAAGGCCGACTTAATTGAAAACCTCTTCAACACATTTCCAATTTTATCCGTCACGTTCAACTGCATTGCATTTCGCATCGAACTACGAGGTACGGTGCACAGCGTTACAGGGATGGGAAATTGTTTGACATCTATTAGTAGCATTGCTTGAAACATGCGAAACCTAGTATAGTTCTATATTAGGCTCAACCATCTTTTGTACCTAGGTTTACAGACAATAAACGAATTATGAATTATGCATTGCAAATTTGATGTGCATTTAATGTATATGTGTATATATATATATATATATATATATATATATATATGTATACGTTGAATTTACATGACGTCAACTAAAGTGACACATAGGGCCATTTTTAGGGTACCTATCACTGCTGCGAATCAGTGGGTCTAAGATAATGTTACATACAAAGTTCGTTTTATGAAATACGTCTCGTTCGTATGATGACCACTGTGGCGCAGTGGGCGAATAGCCGGCTGGACCAAGTAGGTTGCGGGTTCAACTTCCGCAGCGGCACTAATGTTTGCACGATCTACAATGCCTGCAGATCATGCAAACCTGTTCCGGGTCTGAGTGTTTTTCTATAGGTTTAATATAAGTAATGATTTGCAACAAAACATAATAGTTCCTATGTAAGTATCAATTATCTGGTTCCCATAGTACAAGTTTTGCTTAGGTTTGGCTAGATAGCGCTGTGTGAGATGTCAGCATAATTTATTTATGTTCATACTCTTTTATAAACAAACTAACTCCTGTCCGCCGCTTCGCACGCGTGGATTCATAATAAAAAAAAACTCAATCCATGTCATATTTATCTATATTTATATTATATTTCTTATGATCTATATTTATCAAAATTTCATCAAAATTGCTTTAACCGTTACGAAGAGAAAGCGAAATAAACAAACAAATAAATTAGTAATATGATAAAGGAAAACCTTATTTCGTTAAACAAAAACTTTAAAAAATTTCTCGTCAGGTGGACTTTGGAACGAAACATAAACGCGTCAAAAACTTGTGAATTTACTTTTTGTTTTGCGTCGGTAAGTAATGTTACGCCAAGGCTGTTAAACAATGAGTAATAATCGAAATGTCTCGAACGCTTTTGTCTTTCCTGCTGTGTTATTGTCTACGGTTTCGCAGGATGGGGATTGGTCATTCTGTCGAAACACCGACCCTTTTCCTGGAATGTTCGAGATCGTTCTGGTGTAGTGAATTGTGTGCGATATAAATAGGCCGGAGAAATGGCCGGACAGTCAGCCCCATTATGACATACTCATCTGTAGTATTTGCCCACTCTCCTAAAGTTGGTGCCATTCAGGTTATTCAAAATCGCTTCTTGCGAAAAGCCTCAGGCTCGCCCTGGTACTTTCGCAATAACGATCTACATCGCGACATGAAATTAGAATCAATAGCCAGGTTCATGAAGCTCGCTTCCAAGCGGTTTTATGAACTTGCCTCTAATCATCCGAACCCTTCGGTACACACCATTGCGGTCTACCCGTTGGATCCGCCCGCCAACAAAATCCTCCGTCGTCCGAGACACGTTCTCGGAGACCCGGATGACGAAATCACCTCCGCTAATGCGGAAGGTGAGTCATCTATATCAGACAGAGCAAACACTTCACAGAAACACCGACCTCGCCGGCGAGGTCGACGAGTCCCTTCAGTCGCCGCCTATACGAGGTACAGACATGTACCCGGGCGTTTCTCTCCTATCCCCACCCCGGCAACAGCCCAAGCCGAGGCTCGTACCTAAGTGGTGCCCTTGCGCTAGTTGCCTAAAAAACTTACTGGGCTGAGCGCCATCTGCGCTCGCCAAAAGTTCGGTTAAGCTGTCACGGCCTCAGAGGCCAACAGCGAGTATAGTCCATTCGAAAAAAAAAAAAAAAAAAAAAAAACCGGACAGTCAGTCTGGATTAAGCTATACGTGCGATCATTTCGGTGACTTTAAGTGGTGCAACAGTGGTGTGAATTAGTGTGTTGTGATTACGTGTGACCAAGTTCGTGTATTCATCGTTTAGTGCTGAATAAAAGTGTTATTTTGGTTAGATCGATTCCCATTATTTTATCCCGAACCCTCAGCTCGTAACAGTAACAACAAAAATTAAAACAACATCACTTCGTGCTTGAACATGGGTTTTACCACAAAAAAATTATACACTGTTTAGGGCGTTTAAAAAAAACCAATTTGTAAAGCATTTTTTAAACACGCGTTAAATAGTTTTAACTTTTTCTGTTGTAACTATTTATACAAAGGAGATGTTTAAAATAACGTTGGAATTCACCTAGATAGAACAAAAGCACGTGATGGTGGAGGACGTGTGTGTGGTGTGATGCTTTACTGTTCGGCCACAAGCGATGTCAGACGGAAGATGGGTCTACAGGAGCTCATCGAATCCTCATCCGCCAACACAACAACAACATCTACTATTTAAACTGTGATAACTACTGATTTAAACGGGTATTTATCGCGTATGTTCCTTTTATATTTGTTATCCCGACGTATCGACTGTGCAGCAGACCACGGTTGTTGCAACACAGTGGAATACCCGTTTAAATCAGTAATAATGTACAGTGATCGTGAAAGTTAGAATAATACCATCCACGTGGATCTTGGACCCATCAACCCAAAGTCCCGCTCCGTTACTTCAAGGAGTTAGGATGGCAGGGGTCCGGTTAGAAGGGGGGTAATGCACAATACACCCCAATGCGGGACGTCAGTGCAGATCTTATTCCCCTCACCCTAAACACCTGCCGTTCTAAGAGGCCCGATTTGACGTTGTCAAAATAATGAGAGTATAGATAAGAACTAGAGTAGAAATAATAAATCGTGAAATTGTACACTTGTGATGCAAAATAAACGTTTTTCGATTATATTCTAAATAACTACGGGTTCGCCCATAAAAACTAAAATATATTATTCGTAATCTTTTACTATCAAAATAGTGCCACTAAATAAACAACCACATTACTTGACCTACAGTTTCATTCAAATTACAGGTAACGGGAGTTCATATGGTTACTCTTTTTCGGGGTACAAAATTTTGAATTTCAGACTTTTGCCCATATTTGTGTCACTAAAGCTACACGACTACCAAATTTCAGCATTGTGGGGTCACTGATGGACCCTGTGAATATTGTCAAAGTTTTGTTTTTATTATAGCTAATAACTCAAAAACTACAAAGATTCAACTAAAAATTGAAATAGGGATGAAATGTACTAATGCAGACCTTTCATTTGACGTCGCACTTGACCTTAGTCTCATTTTCATTTTTTTTTACCCCTCTTGAACTCCAATATCTCAACAACTCCCCAACATTTTTAGCTCATATAGTCACACCAAAATTGTACATCACTTCGCACTTGTATCAAACGACCTATGTATCAAGTTTCACGATGATCGGATCAACATACATACATACAATGCCGATTTGCCCAAGTTGTTTTGGAGATCTTGCTTCGCTCAATCGAAAAATCGGTTGCTACTACAAACCGATTCTTGAGACATTTTGCTTAATTGTACTAAGAATTTGTTATCGTATTGTTTAATTTAGGTCGAGCAACTTCATAAATTAATATCGAAGTACATAATTTGTATCATTTGTCATTCAAGAAAATATTGGCGATAATGATAAGTTAGATAGAATAGAAAATTATTTGTTGCACTGATTAAATAATGATGAAAACCCCTCATTGTGGATGCATCAACATGTATAATCGATTCTTATGTATAAACATTAAAAAATCAATATACGTATCTGTTTAAAAAAAATCTAATGTTAAGTAAATGCTTCGTTTTTTATGTTCACGAAGTAGTTAAAAACAATCGCAACAATCTTAATTTTACTAAATGTTTAGATTTTTCGTAATAATCGATTTTGTTTGGTTCCAAGTGGTTAAAATGATCGCAACTTTACAGCATTGAACCCAATGATATAAAATTGGAATAGCGTCGGATATCATAATAATTTTGGCATTACGTAAGGTTGATTTTTAGACTTATTGTTTAGACGTTCCTTCAAAGCTATCACGACGAGAAAAATGACAGAAATCAAATCGGGCTTGTTATAACGTCGCTAGTTTAGAATTAGAATTAAAAGAACTTAAAAAAAAGAACTTACGTGTTATGCGGCATGTAGGGGTATGCAGCGTGCTCCGAGGCGTAGTGGGTAAAGTAGCGGCCGGAAGACGGCAACATGGAGTTCATATTCTCGCTTTGGTGGCTATTTGTCTTTGCCATTCCCTCGGAACCGTGCATCAAGGCATTGGCGTAGGAGCTGGAAATATTTTTATTTTATTTATTTATTAGGTTTACCAACAGTTAAACACATGATTGCTTACAAAAAACGTACAATCTAAATACTTTATGCTACATGTGAAACCAATAACAGGCAAACACAACATGCTCAGTAATCTAACACTAATCAGGTAGGTACATACACGTAGGTATTATCTATACTAATATTATAAAGAGGAAAGATTTGATTGTTTGTATGTTTGCATTGAATAGGCTCCGAAACTACTGGACCGATTTAAAAAAACTCTTTCACCGTTGGGAAGTTACACTATCCCCGGGTGACATAGGCTACTTTTTACCCAACTGTGAAGAACGAGGGTAATGTTTTTATTGGAAAACTGCGCATGCGAAGCTGCGGATTGGTCAGCTAGTAACTAGATAAGTAGATAAATTAAAAATAGTACAATAGATGGCCGCTTTAAGCCAGTGAGTAATTTGATTATCTAGAAATCAAAAACGGGATTTGCACACTTAGCCTGGACTGCACAAATATTGGCATGCTCAGTGTAGCTATACGGAGCGCAAAGAAATAACCAAACACAAGGGAAAAATTTTTCGTAAAAAACGCGTAAAATAGCTTCAAACAAAAATAAAATAAAATAAAAACATTAATTTGACACGACATGACACACAAAAGAAACACAATAACAGATTGTGGGATATCTAGACTTCTGGCCTTATAAATGCGAAAGCTTGGATGTTTGTTTATACACAATCAAGCCGTAACGGCTGAACCTAATTCTGAGATTCTAATGAAATTTGGTATAATAGATTACGCCCTGGATTGAGACATAGGCTATTTTTACCGACGAACAAGGCGCGCGAAGCCGCGGGCGAAAGCTAGTTTGTACATAAAATAAGACAAAATGGCAGAAGTCGAAAAATTCAAATAATATAAATACAACAACAGGAACATCCCACGCAACTTTCAACAAACTGTAGCACAAATAAAAAGTCGCACCAAAATGGTACCAGCTCAGCATGTACAGTACATACGTACTAAATAGCTACGTTAAGTAGCTAGGTTACATACGTACCTATGAAAAAAAGGAATAGAAATTAGATAGAATAGATTGTGTCACAAGGGGCAAAAATAATGTATTGAGGGCGAGAGCGATTGTTTGAATCCAGAGTAAAGAGTGAGTTTTAAATACTTACTTTTTTAGTTATATGATTTATTCTTTTTAATTAATGCTTAAACTTAACTATCCCATCTTTGCTAGACATAATTTAAAATATACACATGATGGGAGAAGCCACTGGCACCTGAAATACAGTTTTTTAACTAGTTCGGGAGCCTATGGATTCAAATTTGACTATGTCAATAAATAAATTTTTACTTTTTACTTTTTTAGAGTGAAGCGAAGGATTCTAGAGTAGAATCTTAAGCGTAGCTCACCCCCCTCGATGAAAAAAATAAATAAGTGATGCTTTTAGTAGTGATGAATATTTATATTACATAACCAAATTACAAATTTATATTAATATTAGATACGTTATCGCAATTGTTTATGACAGTTTCTGCGTTTAATTTTACACTTTCTGGTGTTAATATTTCACTTTCACTGCTAGAGCTCATCTTTTATTCAATTCATATGTGTGAATCGGAACAAATGTTTGCATGATCTACAGATCACAGTATCCGATCAGATATAGTTCCGTGTCTGAGTGTTTTTTTTAAATATTATATGTAATTACAAAAAAAATATATATTCTATCAGTTATCTGGTTCCCATAGTACAAGCTCTAATTAATTTGTGGCTAGATAGCGCTGTGTGAAATGTCCATCAATATTATTAATCAAATTAAAATTGTCTTTAATATTTTCATAAAATGTAATAAAAAAACGTATAATACTTCCCGCGTATTATTTTTAATTTGATTACATGCCGCGTCGGCAGGCGCTTTTTTTATTACCGGCCAGGACTTTATCGAAGCGAATTGCGTTCAAACTTTTTAATTAAATAGTGTTCCAAATTCAAAAGTCATTTCATCACTGTTATTAATTGCGCCGGAATGGCCCATTTTGCTCGCACTTATCGAGGAACCCTTCGCCTCTTTTTGAATAGATGGGATGAAAAGGAGTTTATCTTACCCGTAGTTTTCGTTTGACATGGTCGGCGGTGGGTGATCAAACGACTGTTCACGAGCGTGCTCGCGGCCATGCTCGTACATCTGATCTTGACCGTGCGTAAAGGGAATCTCGAGGTGCTCCCGCCGCTCAAATGTTTGATCAAACATCTGCTCTCCGAGTTCGAAAGCTTGGTTACGATCATACGTCTGATCGCCACGATGATCGTACTCGCAGTGTTCGTACGGAATCTCCCGGTCTTGCTCGTAAGACTGCTCGAACTCCGGGGCGTCAGCGCCGATCATAGAGCGACGCGAAGAAGGTGATATTTGCGGTTGGATTTCTATCAACAAATACAAAACACAATCAGACACAATTACTCTATGTTTACTTTTACTGATCCATTCGTAGCGAGGGCAATAATATTCTTGCACTCATTTGCAAGAAGATGGCAATTTTGATCTCTTTGTATAAATCTTAGGTAGGTACCATTGGTTGGGCACGCAACTTGTATTATTCTCATATTACTTATATTTTTGTTATTATTTTTATGAAATAAGGCACTTTTAATTGATGTCTGTGGCGTCAATGCAGGTTTCATGGTTTAAAACCTAAGCAATAAACTTTTACTTAGAAAACTTTCGTGATTTATTTCAATCATTATTATAAACACGGAATTTATCACGTACCGTCTTACCGGTGTTTCGACCGACAATAATAATAATACCGATAGGACGGTACGTGATAAATCCAGTATTTATAATAGTGATTGAAATAAATCACTAATTAATAAACTTGTTCCGCATATGCTGAGCTACACCCCTTTTTCGATACAGGGATCATAGTGACTGGGTACGTGTCTTGATTAAGTAAACGTGTTTTTAATTATCTGTATTTACTTATCCACCGTATGTAGTTTATGTGTGTTTGTGTCAAAATAAATGTCTATATCTATCTAACTATCTAATTACTAATTAAGTGATCAACTCCAGACTTAAAACAATTTTAATTAAACCTAATAAATAAATAATGCTGGACATTTCACACAGCGTTATCTAGCTCCAAACTAAGCAAAGCTTGTACTAAGGGAACCAGATAACTGATAGAATACTTATATACTTATCATATGAATGCCTCAACTTGAGGCATAGGTACTGGCGTTAAGCCACGTGGGACCTTGTAGTCATATTATTATGGCAGGAACTCCAAACTTCTTTAAATGTGTAGCTATTACATTATATTGTATACAGGGTGTTTGGTAATATACTGACGATATTCAAGTGACGGTTTCTCAAAATACGAGGGGCACACTAAAAGTTTCCGGAAACAATAATAAAAAAATACTATTAATGGTCAAAAATGAATGTATGGTTTCTCAAAATATTCTCCCTTTGCGTCAATGCACTTTTTTATACGATTGAACCAATTTTGAAAACATTTGTGCCACTCCTCCATGGTGACGCCGGATACATGTTTTTCCTACCCTTTGACAGCCTCTTCTGGTGATGAAAACCATTGATCGCGTAATTGGTTCTTGATTTTTGGGAACAGAAAAAAGTCAACGGTGCCAGGTCAGGACTGTATGCTGGATGACTCATAAGTTGTACGTTTTTCGCCTTCAAAAACTAATTTGTCTGTCTGGCCGTGTGGGAACTTGCATTGTCGTGGTGCAAGATGATACGGAGTTTACCGTTATTTTCACGGAGTTTGTCAATAATTTCCGGTAAACAAATGGTCGTGTACCAGTCACTATTCACGGTACGATGATTTTCTAAAGCAAAAATAGCCACGTGTCCAGTTTTATTAAAAAAAGAAGCAATCATCCGCTTCGAGGCACTTTTCACGCGCGTCACTTTGGTTGGTTTCGGCTCATCTCGAAAGACCCGTACGCTCGATTGCTGCTTCGTTTTGGAAGCATAGCTATAAATCCATGTTTTGTCACCCGTTACTATGTCCCACACCAAATTGGAAGCCCCTTCGTTGTAACATACTCGTATCATAGCACCAAGTGATGCGGTCCGTTTTTTGAGCATCAGTCAAATTGTGTGGGATTCATCGAGAACACAGCTTTCTCACACCTAAATGTTTGTGTAGGATTGACTGTATTTGACTCATGCCTATGTCCAAAGATGTTCGGATCTCATGGTAGGTCACATGCCTGTCTGTTTCGATCATACGGCGCACAGAATCAATGTTTTTGTTGTTCACAGCGGTGCACGGGCGACCTTCACGAAATTCATCATGGAGATGGACACGACCGCGTTTGAATTCTGCAAACCAGCTATAAATAGTCGTCTTGCATGGTGGTCCTTCGCCAAAAGCAGATTGAAGCTGAACGACGCTCTGCTGAGCTGTCAAATTACACTTAAAATCGTAAAAAATCATGCAACGAAAATTTTCCCGAGTTAAGTCCATTTTATTGTAATCGCGCAATTTTTAACATAACGCCATAATGTGAAAACAATTGACAATCAGATGAAACAAATTTTATTTTACGACTAAAGAGTTCCATTTTCAAATGTAGTAATAACTTTTAAATATTGTTTATGTAAGTGGCCAATTCCGGAAACTTTTAGTGTGACCTATGTATAAAAAAAGACTTCAGAAAAAAAAGATACTAGTTATATTATCTAATTTTAAAGAAAATCGACTAAGTTTAGGTGACAAATGAAAAAATTTTACGGAAAAGTAGATACAATTGAATCCATTCGACAGTTCGACTCATGTGTCTGCGAACCAAAATGGCGGTCAGCTCATCATAATGTTGATGTTATGTATCCAACGCTGATTTTCAGCTGAAACCAAGAGTAATTCGATATTAAACGATATATGATTAATTCGATACAAAACTTACTGCCTGCTCTTGCAATCGACATCCAAAAATAAAGGCCGATTTGATATCTCTTTCGGAAATGGCTGCGGGTTTTGGGTTAGAAAGGGACAACAAGAGATATCTCGAGATGTCACCAATACAATATCTGTGATTAGATGGCAAGCATTACGCAATAGCACAAAATAAGTTTAATAAATTGTTGGTTTTTACATGCCAAAATAAATTTCACATTTCTATGGTAAACATTTCACAAATTTATTTATTATGCTCATCAAAATAACCCCTTTAATTTTTGTGCGTATATTATCAAACACCCTATATATACAAAAGAGAAGTCCACTTATTTACTCCCTCACTCATCAGGATATAGTCGAAATTACAATGTTAACGAGTTTAAAACTTGACAAGTTTGTCAAAATAAATACAATTATACATTACATTTAGTAACAGAAATAATATACAATTATTAATTGTCTAAGAATACACGGCTACACATCAAGCTAAATTTCCAGCATAAGCTGTCCTCTCATTGTACGGAAAGCCTATACAATGCGAGGTCAGCATATACTGGTAATTTGTAGCCAAGCGTACGTTGGCGCTCACTATGACTGTATTTTTCTTAAATCAACCTCTAAGTGGTTGGAAAGGGGTACTGATGTTTGCATAAAACATCTTAATCCCTTGACCTGGACTTGAAACTTGGTATTGTCAATTCATTTATTTTCAGATGTCAAAGATCCATATTTGTTAGTAAAATCTTAATTAAGTAGAGGTATAAGTACTCTTCAAGATAATTAATGGAAATGAACTGCTGCAAAAATAATTTATTATTTTTATTTTTAAAACTAAAACCTTTTGATTTAATTCCAGTTCGTCCAGTCATCTCCGCCTGGGCGCCTGATATTATTCTGTAAAATTCTACGTATATAAATCCTATGAATATATACGTAGAATATAGGCAGTGAATTAATTGTTCCGGTTTTTTCTCTATATATTTATAAGTATGTAATTAAACAAAAACGGGTATAAGTATTCGAACAGTTATTTAGTTCCCATAGTACAAGCTTTGCTTAGTTTGGCGCTAGATGGCGCTGTGTGAAATGTCCATCATTATATATTTATTTATTTTATTTATTCAATATACTTACGTGGCAAATTGTAATTGTTCTCCAGGGTGGGGAGTACAGGTGGAGGAACCGGGAAGCGTGTGTAACTTGGCCGGGGTACAACAATCGCCGGCTGCACCACGGGCATCATATACTGGAAATTGCCATTGTTCACGGTACTGTTGATACGACGATACCTAAAACAAAGCATTAACTTTGTTACCACAAAAAAAGTTAAACGCGTGTTCAAATAAATCCTTACCAATTTTCGTTTAGGTTTACGTTTTTCGTATATTTTTTTTGTGGCCCTTAGGCCTAAACCACTAAAATAATTAAACACTGTTTAGCACGTGTTTTTTTAAAAATCCTATACTATTGTTAAAGACTTTTTAAACGCGCGTTAAACAGTTGTTTAACTTTTTTGTGGTATTAGGACTAATGTCAAACTAGTCAATCATCCTAATCTTTTTAGAAACATCTTATGTACGAAACGAGAGCAAGAAGAGCTGAATCGCGGAGGAACAGGCATTAAAATTGACGTTACAAACTGATCCTTGCGATTTTAATACATAATGAATATAGATTTTGATCGATATTGCAATTTCACTGTCCATTTTTATAATGTATCTTTAACGGACGATCAAAGACGGGACAGGATCGAATCTAGATTTAAATGTATTAGGTAGTTATAAGATCGAATCAGATTCAAATGTACAGCTAGCTAAGATTGTAACGGTCATAAGTTGTAACTGTCAAAAAGAGTGAGATAGCTATAGATAAGTCCCCGTCTAACTTTGCTGGAAACTTCGATGTATATAGTAAGAATTGTATAAGATGATTTGTGAAAATGTAAATTACGATCCCCGCACCATGGCTAGGGCGAGAACTATTTTTGCATAAGTATAAACCATTTGAACATATTTGAACGGAAAAATTGTGATCATCAAGTACGCGATTTATACCTTGTAAACTAGTAACTAAGAAGAAAGTAAATACAGTCCACTTTTGCTAAGTACCGAGCCTATCATTTTGAAGCCTAGGTAGGAACTCTACAGTATACAAGGACAACCTCTGTTAATAAATTACGGTCGTTACGTGCCCATCATTATGAAGCCTAGGTAGGAACTCTACAGTATCCAAGGACAACCTCTGTTAATAAATTACGGTCGTTACGTGCTCCCTCGGTCACTAGATCGATCATGATAAATGTTAAAGGAGGTTTCATATTCCCCTCCCCCCCCCCCCCCCCCAGGTCAATAAGTTCTCGATGTGTGCATTCAACGATTATAGAGAGGGGTGAACAGAGAAACATATTGGAAAATAGCTGTGGCATGAGACATGGAAGAGTTTCGTCAAACGACAGTGGAACTTACCTACCTATACCTCCTGCCTGACACAGATTGTAAAATATATCTCTTTTTCATCACTCATGCTTTGGTCATTGTTAACTCGAAAACTGCTCTAAATTGCAATTTTCAGCTCTAGGGCTGCAAATTTATATTTTAAAATAGAACGAGGTTAATTACTTTCATAATATCTAATCTAAAGAGCCCGCTAGATCCCACTGCTAGGCAAAGGCCTCTCGTCCCTTCATCCATTCATAATATGTTGTATATAATATATTTCAATTAAAAATTCGTATTTTTAATTAAAAATGGAAAGGACCGCAGTCTGGTAGTGAAAATAAAACCGGCCAAGTGAGAGTCGGACTCGCGCACGAAGGGTACCGTACCATTATCTATAAAAATGCCAAAAAAATCACGTTTGTTGTATGGGAGCCCCCCTTAAATATTTGTTTTATTTTAATTGAATTATTTATTTTTAAAGTGAATATTTCAAGCGTCTACCTATTGCCGTTATCAATATCGAGCTAAAACCACGTTTGTTTTATAGGAGCCCCCTTAAATATTTATTTTATTCTGATTTTAGTATTTGCTGTTATAGCGGCAGCAGAAATACATCATCTGTGAAAATTTCAACTGTCTAACTATCACGGTTCACGAGATACAGCCTGGTGACAGACGGACAGATAGCGGAGGCTTAGTAATAGGGTGCCGTTTTACCTTTTGGGTACGGAACCCTGAAAAAACAAAGTTATTTTTTCAACAAACTGTTATAAAAAATACTTTATAATAAAAATATAAAAATAAATACTTTACTCGCATTTGTGACGAAAAGGCGTGTGTACGCGGGTGTACTCGGGTGTAAGCGTACAATAACGCCCTCGAACTCTTAGCTTCCTCGCTCGCACGTGCGCCAAAATATATCGGGTGTAATTGATTACTTTCAGCCCTTGTATAACAATACACGAAATCCTTTCCCAACGGAAAGATGTTCCGTTCAAAATATGAGGAATAAATGGCCGTATTTTTTGATTACGTTGGCTTAGAAGTTTGATTATTAATGGCTTTAAGGTACACCGTAGGAGACCTAAGTATTTAATATTAATTTCAACTTGATACCTCCACCCGTTTCTGACAAAAAGGATCTTGACGTGACAGACAGATAGACAACGAAGTGATCTTATAACGGTTCCTTTTTTCCGAGGTACTTTCTTTTTTCCTTTTCCCTTAAAATAAGGGTAAATAAGTCCGCAAACAAAACACAAAACGGCGTATAGTATATGACCGCTTTTATATAGAACTTACCAACAAATCGGGTAGTACATATACATATCCATATTGAGTTTCAATCACTATATAGATTCAAAGATGCAAAGTTTGTAAACCACTGGTCACGTCTGTTGGAACCGGAGATTGGCTGAATAATGATCCCTTTACAGAGAGGGTACGGAAGGGTGAAGGGGGTGTACAGAAGCGCATTTACAGGTGTGAGTGTAGACGGGGGTGCTATCCGGATTTTTATAGACTGGTTCAAGTGCAACACATTGATAACTTCGTCAGATTCTGGCTGCTGAAATAAACGTAATATTTAATTAGTGATTAAAACCGGCTATTTATTACGTATGTACCTTTTTTATTTGTTATCCCGACGTTTTGACTATGTTGCAACAGTGGTCACCGCGTGAGTCCGCGGGACCACGGCTGTTGCAACATACCCGTTTTTAATCAGTAATTATGTACAGTGGCCGCGAAAATTTTAAAAAACGTTATACTAGTGGTTCGCCTCGATCTGATATCTCGCGAATCTCACAAAATTAGTATTATTCTTAATGCGATTTGCACAACGATGCCTAAACGTATTTAGTAGCTAAATATGATTTATGACGTTGTCAAATCATATAAATACGTCAAATTTAAACATGTTTAGTCGCTAAATACGTTATGAGATCTATGTGCATGCCGGCCTTAACCTTTAACTAATAAATTAATGCCACAAAATACATAACCAATCTACTTGGCCTACAGTTTCATTCAAATTAGTGGTAACGGGGGTTTTTGTTAATTGGTTATTGTTTTTTGGGGTACAAATTGCAGTTATTCTGGATTTCAGACTTTTGCCTATATTTGTGTTACTAAAGCTACACGAATATTAAATTTCAGCATTGTGGTGTCACTGGTGTACCCTGAGAATTTTGTCAAAGTTTTTTTTTATTATGGCTAATAACTCAAAAACTACAAGGACTAAACTAAAAATAAAAACAGGGTTCAAATGTCCTAGTGAAGACCTTTCATTTGACGTCCTATTTGACCTAAGTCTCATTTTCATTTTTTTTTTACCCCCCTTGAACCCCAATATCTCAACAACCCCCCAACATTTTTAGCTCATTTAGTCCCACCAAAATTGTGCCATCACTACCTATGTTTCACGATGATCGGATCAACGTTTCGAAAGTTATCCTCAGACAAACAAACATACATACATACAACGCCGATTTGGCCAAGATGATTTGGAGATCTCGCTTCGCTCGATCAATTATTATTATAACTCAATCAATGCGTTTGGCAGACGTTGCCCGGCGAAATGTTACGTATTGTATCGAACGCACTGCTGTGGTGTTCTAAAAATGTCGCAGGTTCAATTCTCACACCGGGAACTGTTTGTGCGATCTACAAATACATATTATTTCAATTTATCGTGCATTCAAAGTATTTTTGATATTAATTTGGTATTGGAGATGCTTATACTTTATCCATTTACCATAAATGGTATTTTCAAAATCGATCACAAATATCTTTGACTTCAAGCTGGTACGAGGAGAGGAAAGAAATAATTAATTTTACCCGCCAAAATTCACTTTTTACGACGGTTCCGCTCGAAAATTGCTAACTGAAGGTTGAAGAGAAGCAGGTGCTAAATGAATAGGCACCATGCCGTCTGCCATTCAGATGGTTTTCCCTTGTTTGTCCTTGAGACGCCCTACTAGTATGCATGAAAGGGGAACCTTTCACCCTCTCAATGGGCCGACCGGACCTATGTTTTTGGCTAGTTTGGCATTACGCGCTAATGTAGTGGTGTAGCTGTTTCTGTTTGAGCCTAAGCGTGTGTGTGTGCAAATGGTCACTTTAATAAAAACCGGCCAAGTGCGAGTCGAACAAGTGCGCCGAGGGTTGTGTACCTACCCATCATCATCATCATCACTCTCAGCCCGTGTCGACCCACTGCTGGGCACAGGCCTCTCTGTGCTTCCGCCACTCTTCCAGATCCTGTGCCAGTCTGAACCACGTACGACCCACGATCTTATGGATGTCGCGACCCATCTCGCTGGTGGACGTCCCCTATTTCGATGGCCAGTTCTCGGCCTCCACTCTGTTAGTGCCTTAGTCCACCTGTCGTCACTACGTCTGGCCAAGTGTCCTGCCCAACTCCACTTGAGCCCCAATATTCGCTTGCTGATGTCTTGGACTTTAGTCTGATTGCGAGTTTCGGTATTAGGAACTCGATCTAAGAGATTGATGCCGAGCATGGCGCGCTCCATGGCTCTCTGTGCTACACTTATTGTGTGCACAGCCTCCTTCGTGAGCCTCCATGTCTCGGCCCCATAAGTCATAGTCGTACCAACCTATTGCCCTCTAAATTGTATGAGCGCCCATACAACTCAGAGGACTATCTTAATTTGAGTCAACTATGTATGTATGGTGTCAACTTTTTTATTTGATTACCTTGCTTTTTACCAAATTTCGTGATTCTAGGACAACAACGGGAACTAGCATATACGAGGGGCGTACAATGTATTCTCGGTATCGGGGTAATATACTAACGATGAGAGTAATTAAATTATCTCATTAGTTGTTTATGACACTCATTGAGGGTATACAAAATTTTCTTTGATTGATTCTTTCATGCCTATACCGAGAATACATTGAACTCCGGTTCTAACGGTCCGGTACTTCCGGTTGACCTAGAATTGTCAATTTTGGTTAAAAAACAAGGTACAAGTAAAGTTATAAAAATAAAGTGTTGACTCAGGACCATCATTTTTATACACCTAATAGGGACTATAGACCTCAGTATCTGGTATAAATTTCAATTTGCTAGTTCCACTCGTTCCTGAGAAAATCGGTGGTGACACACGGACAGACGGACAGACGGAGAAGAAAGAGATTTTATAAGGTTCCTTTTTTATCTTTTGAGGTACGGAACCCTAAAAACTAGTTGACCCGGCGCACTTCGTACCGCCTTGACATGCATATGACGCGGGCTGCCAATGTACCTACGTCACCGGTAGAATTGTCAATCGGCCATCATTAGCAGCATGTATATGTATGAGAAAATTAATAATCTTTATTTTTTTTTTGCGTGAATTGTTCCGATATATTAATAGTTATTCTGCTATTTCGGGCGAAGACAAATCTAACAAATCAAAGATCATCAAAATCGGTCCAGTCGTTCTTGAGTTATAATTGGTGTAACTAGCCCGACTTTGTTTTATATATACTAGCTTCCCTCCGCGGCTTCGCACGCGTGGTTTGTCTAAAAGCAGCCTATGTGGTAATCCAGTCCATCTACGTACATACTAAATTTCATCGAAATCGGTTTAGCCATTACGACGTGATTGAGAAACAAACAAACATCCAAACTTTCGCATTTCGCGGACTGCCAATGTCGTCCCGGTAGAATTGACAATCAGCCATCATTAGCTGCATCTATATATGAAAAAATTAATTTTCTTCATATTGTTTTTGCGTGAATTTTTCCCATATATTAATAGATATTCTACTATTCGGGGCGAAGACAAATGCAACAAATCAAAGATCTTGAGTTATAAATGGTGTAACTAACCCGACTTTGTTTTATATAAGTATACCTATATAATAGGTTGGGGAAAAAGTCTTTTCGCATTATAGTATGTATGAACTTGTAATAAAATCTCTTTGGCTATCTTTGGTATTTGGCTGGTTTTCGTATCATTTAAAGTTTAAATTTTAAAGAAGATAATTTCAAATTCAAATTAGGAAAATGTGTGATTTTTATTTGTTTTTCGTACTGTAAAGATGAGTGAATCTAATGAAGAAATTCGATACATTTTAATATTTTACTACAAAAAAGGTAAAAATGCAACGCAAGCCGAGCAAAAAATTTGCGATGTTTATGGACCTAGTGCAGTATCTGTGAGAGTAGCACAAATTTGGTTTAAGCGTTTTCAATCCGAAGATTTTGATGTCAAAGATGCACGTCGCTCTGGTCGCTCTATTACGGATAAAAATGATGCCATTTTTGAAAGATTGGAGCAAGATCGGCATATCAGTAGTTACGACGTAGCTGAAGAACTGGGAATTGACCACAAAACAGTTTTGGCGCATTTGAAAAAAGCTGGGTACACAAAAAACTCGATATTTGGGTACCCCACGAGCTCACTACCTAAGAAAGAAACCTAATGAACCGTGTACTCATTTGTGATTCTTTATTACGACGTAATGAAACCGAACCATTTTTGAAGAAGCTGATAACTGGTGATGAAAAGTGGATCACGTACAACAAGAACGTGCGAAAAAGGTCGTGGTTAAAGGCTGGTCAGGCTTCACAGACTTTGTCGAAACCCGGGTTAACTCGCAACAAGGTGATGCTGTGTGTGTGGTGGGATTGGAAGGGCATTATTCATTATGAGCTGTTACCACCAGGCAGGACCATCGATTCTGAACTCTACTGCGAACAACTGATGAGATTAAAGCAAGAAGTTGAGAGAATGCGGCCGGAATTAATCAACAGAAGGGGTGTGGTTTTTCATCATGATAACGCTAGACCTCACACATCTTTAGCCACTCAGCAAAAATTAAGAGAGTTTGGCTGGGAGGTGTTAATGCATCCGCCGTATAGTCTCGGTCTCTTCAGAATTCTTTAGGCAGTGTCAGGTTAACATCACGAGAGGACTGCCAAAACCACTTGTCGCGGTATTTTGATCAGAAGCCCCAAAATTTCTATAGCAATGGGATCACGTCCCTACCTACAAGATGGCAAAAAGTCATCGAACAAAATGGTACCTACATACTTTAGTTAAATGTAAATAAACTATATTAAAAAATGTTTTGCATTTTCTTAAAAAATGCGAAGAAACTTTTTCCCCAACCTAATAGATTAAAAATTAAATTATTTTATTAATTCGGACAATAGTGGTTTAGTCCATTTGTGTAAGTACCTAGATATAACTTAAATATCTAGGTTAGTAACATTACAAGTGTTTTTGTTAAAAAAATTAATTTGCATCCCGAGTTAATAGTCATAAGGCTATTTGATCAGGATCCAAATGAAAGATTGAATCACATGCAGGTTGTATCTATCAGGTATGACCTGCAGAATGCTGTTGGAGCTGGCCCATACTCTGCTTAGCAATGAGGCCGTTTCCTTACGGATTATGGCATGAAAGCCATCGACCCGCGCCTCAGTAAACATGGTATGCATTGTAGTATCGAGGCAACCCCAACAACATTCTCAAGCCATTGTTGTACTGGACGCGTAGGGCCATTATCGATTTTTGAGTGTAGCTGTACCAAAGATTGGCAGTAGGCTTTGAAGAGTTATTTTCACTTCTGCAACGTGCAAACCTTCGGACCAGCATATTAATTCTGACAGCCATTGCCCTACGCTCCCTTTCTATATCAGCCAGATCATCAAGGTCGTCGGTAACATATGACCAAGATATTTAATAATTTTATCTTCGGCACTAGACACCATGATTGACGTGTAAGGGTGAATTATAACTTGATGAAAGAGATACAGATTTACCCATGGCATATGTTTTTATATGCATTTGAAACTGTGGAATAGCAATATTGTATTTACATTCTCATGTAAAGAAAAATAGTAGACAGGACGGTTGTATCTTAGTAATTTTAAAATATGTACTTCAACAATTGCTCGTACACAAGTAAAGTCTACTCCGCTTTGATAATTCTTCTTACAAAGTATTCACAATAATAACAAATTGCTATGCGTTTTATGTATACAAGTAAAGCGGGTTGGCACACAACTATTACAAAAATGGCAACTTTAATTTCGGGACCGGGCCTCGTATAAAATGGTGAGGAAACCTTAGTAGACATATTCAACGATACTAACAAAAACGAATTATTCCCATCTGTCACCCTGCGAGGGACAGTTGGGAGTTGAATAAATAATAAATAAAAAGCATTTATTGAGGAACAACAGATATACAGTCATGTGTAGAGAAGAGAGAGAGAAGAGAAGAAGTTGAGAGAAAGCGGCCGGAATTAATCAACAGAAGGGGTGTGGTTTTTCACCATGATAACGCTAGACCTCACACATCTTTAGCCACTCAGCAAAAATTAAGAGAGTTTGGCTGGGAGGTGTTAATGCATCCGCCGTATAGTCCTGACCTTGCACCTTCAGATTTCCACCTGTTTCGGTCTCTTCAGAATTATTTAGGCAGTGTCAGGTTAACATTACGAGAGGACTGCCAACACCACTTGTCGCGGTATTTTGATTAGAAGCACCAAAATTTCTATAGCAATGGGATCATATCCCTACCTACAAGATGGCAAAAAGTTATCGAACAAAATGGTACCTACATACTTTAGTTAAATGTAAATAAACTATAAAATGTTTTGAATTTTCTTAAAAAATGCGAAGAAACTTTTTCCTCAACCTCATATGTTTTTATGTCAAAACAAAAGACGTATACAGGGTGTTTGGTAACATACTGACGACATTCAAGTGACGGTTTCTCAAAACATAAAAAAAAACACTTAAAAAAAAAGACTAGTTCTATTAACAAATTTTAAAGAAAATCTTTTAAAAAAAAGTTTAGTTGATTAATTTGATATAAAACTTACTGCCTACTCTTTCAATCGACATCCAAAAATATAGGCCGATTTGATATTTCTTTCGGAAATGGCTGCGGTTTTGGGTTAGAAAGGGACAACAAGAGATATCTCGAGACGTCACCAATACTTTATCTGTGGTTAGATGTCAAGCATTATGCAATAGCACAACATAAGTTTAATAAAGTGTTTGTTTTTACATGCCAAAATAAATTTCACATTTCTATGGTAAACATTCACAAATTTATTTATTAAGCTATCAAAATCACCACTTTCATTTTTGTGCGTATATTACCAAACACCCTATATATTTTTTATCCGTTGGTTAGCGTCATAACAACCTTGCACCACAAAGTGCATTCTGCTATAGTACATCAATTTACAATACAAATGCATACCTAAGCCTGTTATCTGCATCATCCATGCTATAGAATCATATAACTAGTGGTTCGCCCCGAACTGAGATCTCGCGAGTCTCCGATTACAACAAAAAAATATTATTTGTAATCTTTGACTATCAAAATAGTGACGAAATGCATAACCAAGTAACTTGGCCTACAGTTTCATTCAAATTAAAGGTAACGGCAGTTCATGTTATATGGTTACTTTTTTTGGGGTACAAATGGCAGTTATTCTGAATTTCAGACTTTTGCTTATATTTGTTTCACTAAATCTACACGCAAACCAAATTACAGCAATGTGGGGTCACTGGTGTACCTTGTGAATTATGTCAAAGTTCAGTTTTTATTATGGCTAATAACTCAAAAAGTATAAAAACTTTACTAAAAATAAAAACGGGTCTAAATATACTAATAAATACCTTTCATTTGACGTCCCACTTGATTTAATAGTCTCATTTTCATTTTTTTTTACACCCCCCCCCCTCCCCCCCCCCAACATTTTTAGCTCATTTAGTCAAAACCAAAATTGTGCCATCACTACCTACCTATGTATTAAATGTCACGATGATCAGATGAACGCTTCGAAAGTTATCCTCGGACAAACAAACATACAACGCCGATTTTCCCAAGTTGATTTAGAGATCTCGCTTCGCTCGATCAATAATCTTCGGAAATTGAGATAACCCGACTCCCTTTGAATAACAATATCCCTCCACCTCTATGTAATGTTAGTACAGTTAATTTGTTTAGACTAAGACTCAAAGCTGATATTCTGTCCACACAGCTAAACCAAGCGTAGTAGCTGAAGTTCTCTCTCTGTCTTTTTCCTGGTCTCCATGTCCAGTCTAAAATATACCAGTGAAATATTCTTAAGTGTGATAGTTTTATTAGATTGAAATAGTAGGTATTTCATTGTGTTAAGTATGTATTTAGTATGGTTTGGTTTAAATTTAACAATAGTTGTGTTTTTCTTATGAGGACTACCCTTGATCAGGATGTGAGGTAATCTAAACGGGACTCAACGGAAGACCAGCGCTGCGGTAAATTAACATGCCGTAGCATCATGCTCAACTGAGTACCAATTCATCCCCACACAGAGCTTTTTAGTTTGCTAGTGCTTAGGTTAGATTTTATTGTTGTTGTGTTAATTCCCCCCTCCCCAACCCGTCCTGGCTAACGTTAAACTCAGACTCACCTCTCAAGCTCTTCCTCAGAGTGCGCGTATGTGCAATTGTTTCCTCGAGGGCAGTAAGTTCGGGTTTGTGCGTCGCGGCACATCGCCACCTTGTACTTCGGCGGCATAACTTGCATGGCGGTTTGTTGGGCTGCGAACAAATCATCAGCTTATTTCAGTATTTTTCAACTATAGAACCTGTTTTGTTATGTACGACATTAATTCAAAATTATGCTGCAATGAGCTACTAGGTAGATAAAGAAAAAAAAAGAAAGCCTATGTAATTATTTTTATGTGTCCTTATGGTTTGAATATGAACTATGTACTATGTATATACGTACTATGAACTACAAATGCTTTCGCAGTTACTACTCATATACCGACTTATTAGCCAAATATAAACTTCTTACTCTTGAGTCCAGACGAAAATACCTCGAAGCTGTTACCCTTTTTAAAATTGTACACAATAATTTCAATTATATTGACTTGGTAGGAGGGCTGTGCTACGTCGTCCCGAGAACCTGTACTCCACGAGCAACTCGCTCTCGGTCTTTGTTTGCACTTAACACCTGCCGCACTAACTCGGGTCTTCGTGCTCTCATTCGTCGTATGGTTGAGTCCTATAATACAAACTTTTCAAATATTGACAAATTCGCTTGTATTCCCTATAAAGGGGGTAGCGGGTTAATGCGGGTCTGGCGGCCCCCACCGAATCTGGTAAAATCGTTCCAAAAATCTTGAAGAGGGTCGAAAAACAAGCAGTATAAGCTTTTTACCGACATTACAACCCCAAACGAAAACACAGTAATGGCGAAAAATATGATTTTTTGTGATTTTTTTTTCAAGCAGTTTAATTTAGTTTTAAATGGTTTAAATGCAATTAAAAATTTGTTTTGGATGTATGGAAGTCCCCTGAATTTTTTCAGATTTTTTGGTCAAGTAAAAACATGTGAATTTTAGGTTTAAATGCGTAAAAATCGTGAAAACGCGTCATTTTCAAGATTCAACCCTCTAAGTTTTAGGGTTGTTTTCATTTTCCCGAGAGGTGCTGTATAGTATAGATAGCGGCAATCGTCCTCTTTTAAATGCAGGCAACTGGACTCAATTTGGTCAATTCTGGTGAGCAAGGCGATTTTTTTAAAAAAACTCGAATTTTCAACTTTTGGTAAATTACGGCGGGCGCGTACTTGGTATAATGCGTCTTTGCTATAAAAAATACATCTCTATAGGGGTTTTTGAGGTCGCTGATCACGAATTTGATGTGTTTGATGCTATGTACTAACACAGACTGTACCTTACATATATATTGTAGTTGTTTGTTATTCCTTAATAAATAAAATAAAATAAATTAAAAAAAAAAATACGAGCAGGGTTGTATTTAGACCCTCCGTAAATTATTGTGTACTAGCTGTTGCCCGCGACTTCGTACGCGTTACACTACTAAATGCGTAAGTAAGGACGCTGTTGCAACTTGACTTGACACCCCATTTTTATCCCTTGGGACCTGATTTATGGGATAAAAAGTAGCCTATGTGTTAATCCAGGCTATAATCTAAGTACATACTAAATTACATCGAAATCGGTTTAGCCGTTAAGACGTGATTCGTTTTTGTACTACCAAGAGGACATATTTTAACATGAATGAGCTAAAATAAAATGAGATATTATTATGCTAGTTTCGCGTAGTGTACTGGCATTACGATACTACATAAATAAGTAAATAATAATAATAATGCTGGACATTTCACAGAGCGCCATCTAGCCCCAAAAAAAGCAAATCTTATATTAAGGGAACCAGATAACTCAATATACTTATAATGTATAGAAAAACATTCAGACTCGGAACAAATATCTGTAGATTATGCAAACGTTCCGCAACGGGAATCGAGCCCGCTACCTTCTGCGTCTTAGCTCGCTATTCGCCCACTGCGCCACGGAGATCGTCAATACATACACAAATAGTATAATTTTACTACAAAGTTCAACTCTAAGTAGAGTATAAGATGTTAGATTGTGAAAACAAGAGCGTTAACTTACTGGGTGGGTCCGGCGGGCGTTCTATGACCTTGGTATTGTGGTTCGCATCGCGGCCGGTGGACTGCTGCTGCATGTAGTGTACGAGTCCGGACACAACTTCCTTCAGTGATGTCATTATTTCGGATAGCTGCAGCCAGCTGGGACTCTTCGCATCTGGAACCAGGAAATAAGATAAAGATAATTTATTTCCAAAAAATATGAGAAGAATTTAACTTTGTAACTTATAAAACTTATATTCTATTTATCGACTAACAATTTGTCATATAACCAGAATATTACAATAGAATAGTCACAATATCGTACCCTCCTTGCTAGATTTAACTGTGTTACGCCAGGGTACATGCTACAACCTCATATTTGACATCCAAAACGCGTCCCTAACTCAGCCACCTTTCAAATCACAGACTCAAAGCACAATCACACGCTTAAAGAGTTGAAGAGTTCATCCGCCAAGCAGCATTGCTGTTTTTTTTTTTATAAATTATAGGCTAGCGTGTGACCACTATCTCGCCTGATGGTAAGCGATGATGCAGTCTACGATGGTACACGCTTGCCTAGAAGAAACCTATTCAATCGTGACTTGAAGATCCCTAGGTTGTAGTTATCCGGAAACACAGACTCAGGCAAGGCGATATGAAGGGTATGGTGTTCCGGTGAAATTACAGGCATATGAGGCTTTACACGTGTATGCCTCAAGTTGAAGGACGCAGAGCAGTGCAACGTAGGGCACATTTCCAAGGTGCATGACTATGCGATAGTAACCCCTTAACATCAGGTGGGCCATAATAATACTAAACTCTTTAATAGGTAATTGACCCGTAACATTTATGAAAGATGATAAAGCTACGACAGAGGGGGGGGGGGGGGGGGGTCAGTTAGCACATAAGGCTAATTATCGTCGTGGCTAATTATATATCTGTTATGGGTAAAATGAAAAGCCTTCTCCTTTATCTCCTCCTTAACCCTAATTGTTTCGTAGATTTACTTACGATTGTTACACTGTGTATAGACTACCTAATAAGATAAGTAAGTAGCTATTCTACTGTTTTTTAAGAAGATAAATAGTAGATTATTAAACGAGGGGATAAAGCAGTGTCTTGCGTCAAGGGCGCTATATTGAATCCCGAACGTAACGAAGGATTCTAGAGTTAACTCACGAGCGGAGCGAGGGAGTAACTAGAATCCTGAGTGCAGAGGGATATAAGCACGCCCAAGATGCACAGCTTTATCCACGAGCAGGATACTCTACTTTTCAGACGTTCGCGAGATAATAAAAACCAAAATCTAGGTTAGTGCATTCTGTACTGAAAGTGATCCTTGGGATTTTAATGAATAAAAATATTTGACTTTGATTTTTGTACAGAAGTTAGTTAAATTTACGAATAAGTTCTTATTGGGTGGGTCTCTTTGGTTCAAATTATTATACAGATGAGGTTCCAAATTCAAATCACATTATGTCCGAGCGGACATAATGAAATTCAGTACAACTTTACTCCCGGCTCAGCCGTTGGGATTTAATCACCTGCTTTCGGTGAGATTTACATGACATTTAATTTAACATTGTGGAGTAGGTGGTGTGAAAATATATTTATTCTTATTCCAAAAATCCAAATTCAAGGTTTGCCAAAGGGCGATGGAGCACAGTATTCTTGGAGTTCAAATAACTGATCGCGTCCGTAACACCATACTGCGCTCCAAAATCAAAATCACCGATGTAGGGGGAAGGCCGCCAGGCTGACGTGGGACTGGGCCGGACGTCTGTCGCATGCCTGAAAAGCTGTGCCCCAAAATTATCACAAAGTGGAGCCCTGAGACAGCAAAGCGGTGCTGGCAGACCACGACGGAGGTGGCGGGACGAGCTGGACGCCGAAAGGTACTGGCATACGGTGGCACTGGACTGTTGTGAGTGGCGGAAATGCGGGGAGGCCTTTGCCCAACAATGGGACAATATGGGCTAATAGTAGTAGTATTTATATGTAGCTCATTCTCAGACTTTCTCTTCCTTATCAAGCCTTTATGAAACTAACATGTTGTATAAGACGACAAACCAACTTTCCCCTCCTATTCTAAATAGTTATCATCACAGTTCTCGATTTTTCTCGTTTGAGTTCACGTTTCTTTATTCTTTATACTAGCTTTCGCCAGCGGCTTCGCACGCATGGTTTGTCAATAAAAAGTAGTCTATCTGTCAATCCAGGTCATAATCTATCGACATACTAAATTTCATCAAAATTGGTTAAGCCATTATGACGTGATTGAGTAACAAATAAACAAATATTCATACTTTTACATTTATAATATTAGTGTGATTGTACACAAATATATCACAGACAAAAACAGCTTACAAAATGGACATATATATAGGCGAGGTTAACCCGAATAATAGTTTTCTTCCAGCAAACTTTTGAAGATAGAGTAGACACGATTTGAGTCTAACCATATAAATAGCGCAGTTGTTTAGTATTTGCAGCTAAGGTAATTTGAACTGTACTCACCGGGACTAGCGTCAATATTGGATAAGCGATCGAGCGGTATGTTCATCACAACCAGCTGAGCCGGGTCTCCGGTCCTCTGGAGTGCGATGAAAAGCTCTTGCACCGATTGGGCGAAGGATTGCGGAGTTTGCAACTTATCTGAAATGTAAAACGATAAGTTTTAGTGATAAATTATCTCATGGCAGACTGAACTTGAATTCTAACTTGAATTGTCACTGATAGTACAAGTTCCAATACAACTAGCACAGTCGATACGTCGGGATAACAAATAAAAAAGGTACATCCGCCATAAATACCCGTTTAAATCAGCAATTATGATACAAGTTTATCTATATACATCTTTCATCAAAATTTCTTGTCATGGTGTTTGTGGCCGCACTCCTCCGAAACGGGTCGACCGATTTTAATGATTTTTTTTGTATATATGGTAGGTATGAGAATAGGTCTTAACGTATTTTTCACGCTCCTACTCCCACCCCCAATTTTGTAATCGCAATTTTAGTATATCCACATAATGTAACCCTCGTTCATTGACGTGAAGACATTTACATGAAGTGTCGAGTGTTTTATCCCAAAGTCCCCACGGGGACGGGAAATTTCAAGCGTGCAAAGCCGCGGGCGGGTCAGCTAGTTAAAATATAAAAACTTAATTGCTGTTTGTTAGTCTCGCTAAAATTAAAAAATGGCTTGACTGATTTTGATGATTTTTTTTGTGTATTTGAGTGAGTCCCTAAGATGGTTAAGATTCACAAATGGACCGGTAGGTGGTGCTATTGTTGAGATCAAAAATAATGTGGACGAAGTCGCGGGCATATAACCAGTTATAAATAAATAAAGGTGGACATTTCACACAGCGTTATTTAGCCATAAACTAAGCAAAACTTGTACTATGGGAACCGGATAACTGATAGAATTACGAGAATTAATAACGGCATTAGGAGCGTTGCTCTAGACTTTCTCACTTCTTATTTAAGTGGCAGAGTGCAAAGAGTTGACGTGAATAGGAAGCGTTCTCCGGGGTCTCTGGTTAAAATGGGTGTACCACAGGGATCAATTCTGGGACCATTTTTGTTTTTAGTATATATTAATGATCTTCCCCATCTTGTAAGGGACGATCATGAGGTTGTATTGTTTGCAGATGACACGTCATTTTTATTTAAATTAAAGCGATGACATTTTGACGATGTAAACAATGCAATCTCTAAGGTCGTAAAATGGTTCAATGTAAACAATCTACTTCTAAATGAAAAGAAAACTAAATGTATTAGATTTATACTACCTAATATTACACAAGTTAAAGCAGATATAAAAATCAAAGACGAGGAGTTGGCTCTTGTGGATAAGTTGTCGAAGAGACTTAGTTCTGCGGCATACGCAGTCAAAAAGATCCGTCTTTTTACAGACGTAGACACAGCTAGACTAGTTTACTTCAGCTACTTCCACAGCATTATGTCATACTGCCGTGGGGGAGTGCTGCAGATATAAACACCGTTTTTGTGCTGCAGAAGAGGGCTGTTCGTGCAATTTATAATATGGGCTCCAGAGAATCATTACGCAATAAGTTTAAAGAAATAAATATTATGACATTCCCTTGTCAATACATCTATGAAAATCTAATGTATGTTCACAAAAATATTAATTTGTTTAAGAAAAATAGCGATAATCATAATTTTAATACTAGAAATAAAGATAAACTCGCTGTTGCCACTTGTAGACTCCATAAAGTTAGTAAATCGTTTAAAGGGCAAGGTGTACGCTTTTATAACAAACTCCCAAGGGATGTACAAAAATTGACAATTAACAAATTTAAAAACGTAATTAAACAAAATCTTTATAAAAGAGCCTACTATAAAATATCGGATTATTTAGATGATAGAGAAGCTTGGGATTGAAATTGCTCCAACTCGTTCAAAATGTTACAATTTAGACGTAATTTATGTTCTGTATTATGTATTGTAAAAGGATCATTAAAAAAAACAACCAGCCTTGTTTCTTGCCTTTCTTTCCTGGCTTGGTCGCGAAGGAAAAGGCAGTAAAATTGACGTTTCAAAGTGATCCTTGTGATTTTAATGAATAAAAATATTTGAATTTGAATACTTAAATACTTTTTTTTTGTAAATACAAATTTATAATATAATAAAAACTACTAAAAATAACCCGCTACGTCCTGCGTCTCAGCCGGCTATTCGCCCACTGCGCCACGGATGTCGTAATTTTTTAATTAGTCCAACAGGAATCACACCGTAGGTCAAACTATAGATAGGTTAAACACTGACTGGGCAATGCCAACAAAGCATTGCATTGTTATAAAAACCCCTAACGACCTACTGCCATCTTGTGACAGATAGCAGTAGGTCATTAGGGTTTTTCTCTAACAAAATAGTTTGATAACAAGGACATTTTTTTTGAATTGATATGTATGTTTATTTTATTCGTTTATTACTTCGTTAATATTAAGTATATTATGATTATTTCGATACACTACATAACTTTGTAAACTTAAAAATTTAACAATAGGTGGACTTAATGCTTACTCATTTTCTACCAGCCAACCCCGTGTGGTGGTAAATAAAGATGCATTCATTGCTGCTTTATTGCATATATTTTATGCATTATTGCTGATGGACAATTTATCAAAAATACATGTAATGCAACTAACCTAGATATTTAAGTTTATGTATCTACTAACACAAATGACTTGTAAACCAATATTCGTCTGAATTAATAAATGAATTTAATTTAATTTTAATTACCATGCCAACTTGGTAAAACGTTGGACCACGAGGAAGACCCCGGAAAGCAGTTTAGGAAACACTTTAAAAATTAGGTTTAATCTTCTTCTTCCAGCCCTTTTCCCACATTACGCGGGGTCGGCACAACATGTATTCTTCGTCCACATCTCACTATCAGCCGTCGACTCCGTTGTCACTTCCTTCCTACCCATATCATTCTTCATACAATCCATCCATCTCTTCTTTAGCCTTCCTATACTCCTATATCCATCCACACTCATATCTAACACTCTTTTAGTCACGTGATTTTCTTCTCTCCACATGACATGCCCACACCACGCTAGCCTCTTACGCCTCAACTTTTCTATCTCGGGCGGTACTTTCAAATTTCCTCTAATATACTCATTCCTTATCGTATCCATTCTCGTTACCCCACACATCCATCTCAACATTCGCATTTCCGTCTAGTGCACTCTATTTTCATCTTGGCGACCTCCGTGGCGCAGTGGTCGTATAGCCGGCTGTGACGCAGGAGGTAGCGGGTTCTATGCCCGCCACGGAACAAATGTTTGCATAATCTATTTACAGATATTTGTTCCGTGTCTGGGTGTTTTTCTATATAAGTATGTATTTACAAAAAAAAAGTATATAAGTATTCTATAAGTTATCTTGTTCCCATAGTACAAGCTCTGCTTAGTTTGGGGCTAGATAGCGCTGTATAAAATGTCCGGCAATATTTATATTTATCTGTCCCTTTCGTGGCCCAACACTCAGAACCATACATTACGACAGGTCTTATGATCGTATAAAAATTAGTTTTAATATTTACCGATAATACTCTGCATATGGGATTTATGCTGGGTATCGCCATACAGCAGCGCGCTCCACTGGTCAGGCGCGATCCTTAAGCCAGCTTCTGTCGCAATCTGAACTATTTGCGCGTCGTGTTCGCGACGTAACGATTCGTAAGTACGGAACTCTTCCTTAAGTTGCATCAAAGACGAGTCCGACTCACGCTTCGAAACCTGTCAACGAAAAGGTAACAAGTCAGAATGCAATCTTAAATAAGCTTTATCGCATTGAGTTTAGGTTATATATCGCGATGCATGCTGGCATATTAATTTTCAATCTATACAACCTGTTTTGTTTTGTACGACATTCATTTAAGACACAACCGTAATCGTATTATCCGATTTTAGATATGGGTTTCATTCCAGTAGCTTGAATATATATGCAGTAATCGATATAATTCCAATAAACAATGTTTAACGTAAATCAGCGGCGCCTTTGCGCCGATGCCGCTCAGACATTTTAACAGGTACCTACGTACATGATGAATTAATATGATTTGTTTACCTATTTTATACAGGCTGTTTCATTCATATTTGAGGACTTGATAGTAAGGTTGTTTAACAAATCTCAATCAAAATGTATATGGTAATTAATTTGTAAAAAACTATTTTACAACAATAGCAGCCCTACCCGTGTTTTCATTTAATGTCGTACATAACAAAACAGGTTGTATATGAAAAGCGATTGCCGCATGTATAAAGATCATCGCTTGAGAACGGCTCGACTGGCTTGGCTGATTTTTTTGTTGCGTTCATAATTTCATGACAAGGTCTAAAAGAGAAAATTTCGATATATCTAGAAAAACTATAAGTACTTTTTTCTATGGGATTTTTGTATGAACTCAAGACAATAAGGGCCATATCTCATTACGACACCATGGCGACGCCACCGGTCGCGCCACCAACAAAATGTATAGTTTTATAGAGGGTACCTAAACCTGGTATCAGCTTGGTGATACGTGCACAACCAATTTGTCGTCGGCAACCAAATCACCCACTGGTGGCGCAACCATTAATATGTATAGAGCTATTTGGCGTCACATTCCACTACTAGTTGCGCTACCAGGTACTCCCCTCCCGCCCCAATCAACACTGTGCGTTCACGATGCCACAATCAGCTATAGGATGTATCCATCATTGCCTTTTTTTAAACTTTATTTTACGTCGGACGTATAGCAAAAGAACTGTTAACTCCACGTCTATTTGAAACTGTGAACTTTGGTGTTTCTCACTTGGTAGCAAAAAAAAAAAAAACCTTTTTATTCATTAAAATTACAAGGAAATTTTACTGCCTGTTCCTTCGCTACCAAGCAAGAAAAGAAAGGCAAGAAACAAGGCTGGTTGTTTTTTAATGATCCTTTTAGAATACATAACAATAAAGAAAATAAATTACTCTCTAAATTGTAACATTTTGAACGAGTTGGAGCAAGCTCAAGACACCACGGTGGCTCGACCGGTGGCACCGCCACAGTGTCCTTATGAAATAGGGTCCTTAGGCTATATTTTATTTTGAAATCGCACGTATCTTTTTTTATGGTATAACCCCTATTTTTATAATTTATTGCTGCCCGCGTTTTCTCTTAAGATCTACTAATATATCCGTGTATCATTTCATACAACCTTGAAGCACGACGCTCGGTATAGCAGTTGAACAACGTGGCCTATGCTTGTTTTGGAGGCCTGCGGGAAGTGGGGCTCCAATCTTTGGACTACAAACATCACCAGGACCTGTTGACAACGAAACAAATGGTTATTTAGTTGAGTACCTATTTCAGAAACTTTCAATAACATAGTATCACACAGTACACCCAATGGAAAATTGGAAAACCCAAACCAAGCTCTGATTAGTTTGGGGCTAGATAGCGCTGTGTGAAATGTCCAGCAATATTTAATTATTATTATTATTTAAAATTCTGAAGGCCTTTGCGGCACACTGAACTGAGAGACTTATTATAACAAATACAAAATACTTAAAGAAAGAATTCAGTCAGGATATTTGCATATGATGATCCCTCAAATAACATTTAAAAAAATATATATCATGCAAAATTTTGTCCCTTAATAACCAGGACAAGGATAAATTTAAAATTTAAAGAACCAGTAAAAATTCCATTTTACAACTGAGATCCCTTCACAAATTTTATGAGGCTTTACAACTGTATCCCTCAAGTTGATGGACGCAGGGCAGTGCATAGTAGGGCACGTTCTTAATGTGCGTGACCTACGAGGCAATATTTTGCCATAGGCGATGGTTACCACTTAACATTAGGCGGGCCATATACCTCTCTGGCTACGCTCGTGCCGATGAGCTATGCCATTACAATGGCAGACAAAATACTTCGCTTATGGAATGGTCTCCCTGCCGAGGTTTTCCCTAGGGACTACAGTATGGGTTATTCAAAAAGGGCGTTTTAAAGACTTTAATGGGTCGGCAACGAGTGAGGCAACGATATTTGGTGTTACAAACGTCCACAGGCTATGGTAACCACTTACCATCAAGTGGGCCGTAAGCTTGTTACCTAGCTTGTACCTTAGTAGTAAAAAAAAAAGTAGATACCTTTCTAGACAGCGCAGATCCATCTTCAAGTGCCAGCAATACCAGCTTCAAAACCTCCTCTTGCATAGCGGGGCCGAGGAACTGGCAGCCGCGCGCACGCACCGCCGCCCACAGGTTTGCGCTCAGCTGTTGAGGGTTCTGGAAAACGGTAATTCATTACAATACTACACCATAAATAATAATAATAAATCATTTATTTCAGGCAACAATGAAATAGTTACAGGATGATAATTAACTTATTCTACGGCCCATAAAGAGATATATATATATGTATACCTTAGCCTAAACTACACATTAAAATGAAAACCTATATTTATGTACTACATAAACACTAGAGTTCTCGATCATAATGCTGATCAAGGTTTAGAAACGGCTCCCAGCATCCTTTATCAGGTCGAATTTCCTTCTGTTGGGGGGCCGTCCTACTCTGCGCTTTCCAGTGCGCGGTCTCCCCTCTAGAACCTTTCTGCCCCAACGGTGAATTCTTCGAGCTATGTGCCCTGCCCACTGCCATTTCAGATTGCTAATCCTCCTGGGTACGTCTGTGACCTTGGTTTGTCTACGGATCTTCTCATTTCCGTTTACCAGACTTGCGCATTGCATTTTAAGCCGTATTGTAAATATTCATTAGTTTCCTTTTCACTGCCCACACATCTTTATCTACAATACACAAAGAGGTTCTGGAAGAAAATGATCTTTAGCGTTAAGTTTCCCTTTGTACTAGTTTTATATGTGCTAAATACCGCCCAGAACTAGTCTACAGGTATCAGTTTGTATTTGTACGAAACCGTATTGCATGCACAAAACACCTCGTCTGCAGGTTCCAAGTAGTGGTGGCTTGGTGCCATCATCTAGCAGCTCTCGCCACATGCCTTAGGCCACCGAAGGTCCTATCCTGTAATTACCTGGTGCTGCAGAATAAGCTCAGTAACTGTGCGTTCTCCTAGCGACCTGGCAGCGCGCGCCGCCTTGCCCCGCCCCTCTTCATCGGTCACGGCGCACTGTAGCAGCGTTACCAGTTTGCGCTGCATCGGCCGAGACAAACGGCTGCCCATCATGTTAACGCCAGCTGAAACGTTATAACGTTTATTTCAGGCAACAATATGCACAACAAAAATATAATAACAAAATATAATAATAAAATATAGATAACACGACTCTTAGTTATAAAAACCTTAAAGACATACATAAAATAATAAAGTTAAAAACGAACACTTTAAATTATTTGAGGGATTTTGCTTCGTAGCCGCTTCCCTGTAGTGCCTGTAAACGATGCCGACTAGCCAGAAATCCAGATCAAGTAATCTCGCCAGAATCTGGAGAGTGTAGGACTTGAAGTTAGTAGTCCTACTGGACTCCGGTCGCTGGAGAGACATTCGGAACGTGCCTGTAATCCGGCCCTGGGTCCTCTCTCTCACGAATCAGAGTACATCATCTCCTGAAGTACTCTCATCTATTGATGAGAGAGGTAGATCTTGATGGGCAGCTCCACTACACATAATACATTCTTTATAATCAGTTGACAGTTTAAAATATCACATATTGACACAGTATTGGTATGCAAACACTTATCATTTCCGCGCTATGTATGCTCCAATTCAATTGATTATACTTATAAATTAAACGACTTGAAATCTTCACGTTAACAAGTCAAGTCCACTAACGACTGATCAAATTGAACGATGTGTCCTAAGCTCAAAAGTAACATCGTGTCTGCATTTATTAACACTATGAACCCTGAGGGAACTAAACAAGTTTGCAGAATCGATGTGATGGACATCGCGTTTTGGTCCTTTAAAACTACAGCAGTAAAAATCTTACCATTTCCACAGTACTTGAGGAAGACAGCGAGCTGCTCGAGGCACTTGACGATGATGTCATAAGCGCGCTTGTCCTGTTCCCCCAACGCTTGGATGCAGGGGGGGTGGTACGGTTGGGCGGGAGGAGTATACCCCGCCAGCTGGAGCAGTGCTGTGTTCACCACCAGCTCCTCCAAGTCCACTGAGATCACGGTCTGAAGGGAGAGTTAACAACTTGAACACAAGCTCCTTTGGAATAATTTTGTATGTTGACCCACAAAGTGGTGTTGTCCTCACTGGTTTAAGAAGACTTTTCGAAGAAAGAAAGAAACACATGGTACAAATCTGCTGTTTTTCGATATCTATTTATGTTTTCATTAGAGAAAAGCTTTCCCAGCACACTTTGTTTATTCAACGCGGTATAGCGTATTGACACGACATGTATGTCTCATAGAATTGTTTATATTGACAGTCCCATAGCGGTCACGAATCACTTTGAAAGTACAGACTAATATAAGGAAAAAAAACATTTGCGGAGTATTTCAGCACATGATGTTTTGAATATCATGTAAATTGGAGAGGCAGAATTGTCATTTATGTAAGGTAATTTAAATGAATGAATTATTGAGGAAGCGTCTGCAATTGTCTGGCTCTAGATGGATGACAGGAAATCGACAAAAAGTTAATTTTCGTATTTTCTCTCAAATGTCAGTGGAATTTCATGTCTCAGAAGTTTTATGCAAAAAAGGCGTAGAACAGCGGGACGAAAAGCTTCCACCGAAGTATTCAACTCGGGTTTGTAGGTTTTAGTAACTTCTTCTTCTTGGGAAGAAAGGAACTAATTTTGAAGAAAACTTTTACTGATTGTTGGTAAACTAACTTGGTTTCTTGTTCTTCGGATATCAACTATGTGCAGCCATAACTTGGATGGATGACCACAGCTTCTGTGTCTTGGCGAGCACATTGTAATATCGACATGTATTGTGAATCTTATTGTACATTGTGTTATTGACATGTATTGTAATATTTGTTTGAGGATCGTAAAATGATTCCAAACGTGTACCATTTCCTCAAGAAAGAGTATGAGTTCACATTGGCATATCAAGAACCGAACAGTGATTTGTCGCATTTGCGTAATATAACACAACACACACTGCAGAAGCGACGGGTGTTAGTGAACGAAATTTACAAAGAATAATATAAGAAGAAAAGGATCTCCCTAGAACGCTATCTCCAAAATTTCAGTCTCCAATGAAAAACCGGAGAAAGACAGACAACGAAGTAGATGTTGATGGATTTACGAAGTACAATACAAGATTTCATATTGTACATAAACAAATTCCGACATTAGCAAAATTACGGTCAGTCTTACATCAAAAAATTAAATTCGATGGTTGTCTAGAAACGGTTCGATCTTTATTTAAAAAATTGGGCTACCACAGGCGTAAAACCGAGAACAATAAGAAAGTTTTAGTTGAACGGCCTGACATCCACATGTGGAGACTAAAATATTAAAAAAAAAATAACAGAATACCGCTCCCAAGGTCGGCCTTTTGTTTATACGCATGAAAGCTATGTTTTGACCACACATGTTCGAAATAAGTTTTTTGTTACAAGCTTTTATAAAATTCATAATCAGAACCGCAAGCAGATTCAAATGAGCCCAAACACTAGTAGCCCACTACAATCCATTCGGAAGTTCCGTTGTCTAGCATCCGTTTCTATCGCCCACCTCCATCCCTACCATATTGCATTGTCACCAAAGTTATTCCAAATTTAAATGCATAAACAAAATTTCGTGTCTGTGCTGTTGACCGTCCTTGGAAGCCAAGCCTGAGTGCAGCAGCCATGTCATGGTGAATTTTTTAACCATAATAACTAAATGCGTATACAAAATTTCGTATCTCTGATGTTGACCGTAGAGGCGTTCCTTCGTCTGGAGTCCATCCAGGGTGTAGAATCAGGTCATGCATAACATAAAACTGCATTGTCATCGGAACTGAACCAACATATCAAATTTCAACTCCGTAGAATAAGATGAAGTGGACTAACAAACTAACAAACAAACATTGCAAGCTAAATAAAAGCTTGTAATAATGTGACGTTGTATTAGTTTTCGTGTTTTCCTCAGTAAGCCAAGCAAGCATTTGAAACCCATACTGTGGTAGTGCAGAAAAAATAACTAGTCCGCCATCTTAGATGATCCGGCATATTGGAATTATAATGACGTCACATAGCTAAGCATGCATTGTCATCCAAAATAAGCGTGTATACCAAATTACAGCTCAATCGGTTACAGATTTAAAATTCAGTTGCAAGATTCCACCCGGACAAACATATATTACATACATTGAGAGTTAAATAAAAGCTTGTAGGACGATTAATATAAAAATTTGTTTGATTTAATCGTCCCGGGTTTGCGTCTACTTTAACTCCTAAACACTCCTAACACGTGGACTCAAAAAAATAAACAGTCTCCAAAGTTTAATCTGTTGTTCCTTTCTTGACTATTTTCTGTTGATCTGGGTAAAGTATCTATATTTATCTCCCCTACTACTATAATTTTTTCGTATCTTTTTATACTTTCTAAGTATGTGTTTAGGAAATTTATAAATAATTAAGCATTAGCGTTAGATGGTTATCTGTAAATTCATAGTACGAGGCATGCCTTTTAAGTTTTGTCGTTTGAAGAAAAAAACACAACTAGAACCTTATAGTACTTTTTATTGTTTTTCAAAGTATTCACCGCGTAGCTTAATACACTTTTCCATTCGCTCAAACCAGTTATTATAACATTTATTCCACTCTAAAGTGGGGGTGTTCAAAATGGCTGACTTGAAAGCGTCGACTGCTTCTTCACCGGACTGGAACCTTTGACCACGAAGACTTTTCTTAATTTTAGGAAATGTAAAGAAATCGTTAGGGCTTAGGTCAGGACTGTATGGAGGATGGTCAAGAATTTCTACTTTTTCCTGCTTCAAATACTCAATCGTTTGACGAGCGCTGTGTGAGCTTGCGTTGTCGTGGTGCAGGATGATGCGTCGCTTTGAGTTAGATTTTCGAAGTTCGGCGATGACTTGTGGTAAACAAACTGTAGTATACCACTCTGCGTTAACCGTTCTACGATCTTCAAGTGCAATAGTCGCAACATGGCCGGTTTTTCCAACGAACGTGGCCACCATCTTCTTTGAAGTGCTTCGAGAACGAACAACTTTAGTCGGCTTTGGCTCGTCTTGAAAGACCCAGATTGTAGATTGTTGTTTGGAATCAGGATCGTAGGCATAGATCCAAGATTCGTCACCACTTATGATGTCGTAGACGTGATTTGACTCCCCTCGGTTGAACCTTTGCAGAGTTTTCTTACACCATCTGACGCGGGCCGCCTTGTGATCGTCGGAAAGCAGATGCGGTATCCAACGGCAAACTAGCTTTCTCACACCAAGCGCTTCATGCAAGATCTTCTGAATGGTTGTCCCTGAGATGCCTAATAGAGCCTCTGTCTCTCGATACGTCACATGACGATCTTCGAGAATTAGTTGTCTCACAGCAATGATGTTATCTTCAGTGAAGGCGGATTTTGGGCGTCCTTCGCGAAATCTGTCACTAACACTAGTATGTCCACGCTGGAATTCTAAATACCAGCGTTCGACAGTCCGCAGACATGGGGCTACATCACTGAACACAGATGTTAGCTCTTCTAAACACTGAAGCCGTGTCAGGCCTCTTCTAAAGTTGTAGAAAATTATTGCACGAACATTTTCCTTAGAAAGATTCATTTTCGTACGTGACCTGACAGATTCAAATCGAAACTGTGACTAAACAATAGCATTAATCCTAATACTTTCAACTGTTTTGAGATTCAAAATGTAAACACATTCGAATATAGAACAGTTCCAAATTCAAAATTGCCGGAAAATATGGAAACGACAGAACTTAAAAGGCATGCCTCGTATAATCGTATTATATTATATTTATTTGTAGGCAAGATGCATGCGTTAATTTTATTTCCCTTATCATCATAGTTTTGAGCTTATTTTTAATGTAGGTAGTGACCCCATCATTTTCGTTCGATTCGATGTCTCGAGATATCTCTTGTTGTCTATTTCTAACCCAAAACCCGCAGCCATTTCCGAAAGAGATATCAAATCAGCCTTTATTTTTGAATGTCGATTGCAAGAGTAGGCAGTAAATTTTATACCGAATTAATCACCTAAACTTAGTCGATTTTTTTAAAAATTTGATAATATAACTAGTAGTTTTTTTTTTGTGAAGTCTTTTTTTATGTTTTGAGAAACCGTCACTTGAATATCGTCAGTATATTACCAAACACCCTGTATATAAGTGTGTACCTATAACAGATTGCAATGTTTAGGTATTGACGGTATTTGGCACGGCAAGCTTGTCGGGTGCTCCGATGCGGGTGCGAGATGGCAATTATGTCGACTATTTCTTTCTGGCACCGCAGGCCGTGTTTCACGACCCTGTTGAGGGGTACAGGAGCACGATGAAAATTATGCAGGTTCTTCTCTTTCTCGCGTTGCAGGTTGTGTTTGCTACCGTGAGAGTGGTGCAGGAGCAAGATAGCAATTACAACAGGTGCCTCCCGTTTTCGCGTAGCAGGCTCCGTTTGTGACCGAGATCAGCGGTGCGGGAAAAGGATGGAGCGTAAATACTTATTGGTATGATGAGATCCAATGCACTGATTTTATTATTTTTTAATGCAAATTTGAACGTTATTGCTGTAATTCGGTGCACACATGCGCTCTCGTTGAGACCACTGATGAAAGAGAATAAAGAGGTTCACAATACACGTGCAGAGAAGTTGCCAACGACAGCCTCTAAAAAATCTGAGACGCAGGAATGGCTCACTGCTAAGGGCAAACAGTTCGACTCAAATATGCGTAAAGTTGAGCTATATGATATTATAAAAAATAAAAAAGAATAGAATAATTCTTTATTGGACACCAGCAATACTTAAAAAAACGCATTTAAGCTAAATAAAGTACAATGGGCGGCCTTATCGCTGAAAGCGATTTCTTCCTGGCAATCTTTGTATGGAAAGTAAATAACGAAGCAGTAATGGACAGCGGTGCACAGAGTATATTTACAAACGAATGAAATAAAACATAAAAATTATATCAAATAAAAACTGTACTTATAATCCTAATATATAAATAAATACCTAAAGATAGACTAATATATAATATATACAAATAATAACCTAAATCATACAGATATTCTAAAATGAGGACAATAAAACTAAATTAAATAATAAATAAATAGGTAACTCAAATGACAATTTTAAAAACAATAAGCAATTTTATAACGTACAAAATCGATGACTACATTAAAAGTAAAGGATTCGAAGTGCTTCGCCTGCCTCCTTACCACCCTGAGCTAAATGCTATAGAGAACATATGGGGGGGTTCTTAAAACTATATTGGATTAAGAAACGTTTAGCTTAGTTTTCATTACAGACCGAAACATAAATCTGAATACTTACTTATATTATTTTGTTCAAAAACGATTAACTTGCAAACGTTATCTACCGTTACGCACACAAGAGCGCGTGACTAAACACATCACAAGTACAAGTATTGCACACCCGCCTTTGTAAGATAGAACAACTGTACCTACCTGGTCGAAGGGGCATTGTTTCCTATGGAGGTTCTTAAGACAGAGTCTACATAGCGTGTGCCCACATCCAAGGCTGATGGGGCTGCGTGGAGGCGCAAACTCGCGGCAGCAAGCTGGACAGTTCAGATAGTCCGTCCATTGCGGCGCCTGGATGGGCATGCTGGAAACAAACAGAAAAAATATTAAACAATAAAAAAATCCAACAGTCACATATATGGTACCTGACCTTAGAGGATATCAGGATGTGTTCTCTATATAGTGGATATCAGCAACTAAGTAGCATGGTATCGCAACACCCCGGCCCGGAAGAAATAGTTGCTTATCCTGCACACTTGTTTCGCAGCAGCTACTACTCACCACGCTTCAGAGGTCGTGCTTGCAGAGTAAACATTTTCAAACAGCATTTATTCGGAAAGCTTTGCAGAATCTAGGTATGTATATCTATATTAAATCATTTATTTGTACCGTATACCGAGAGCATCCATTACGTATTTTTAAAATTTGTATTTATGATTTTTAAGTTTATTTAATGTAACGTTGGAGCTGGTAATACAGTGGTAATATACATAGTAATACTTTATATGCCAACTGTTAACTGCTGTAATAACGAGTTGCTATCAATGGTTTCACCTCTAACATCATTAAAGTCACTTCTGGAGTGGCTCAAGGATCGATAATGGGTCCATTGCTCTTTGTACTTTTTGTTAACGACATTAGTAATTGTTTTAAACATACTCATTTTCATTCATATGCAGACGATCTTAAAGTTTACCGTGAAATCACTTCTGTTGATGATTGTTACAAATTGCAAGATGATCTTGATCGCCTCACTAGCTACTGCAAAGCAAACAAACTACATCTTAGTCTGACTAAATGCAAGTCCATCACCGTCACAAAGAAAATAAATTCCATAAATTTTATTTATTCTTTGTGGGGCACGCTGGAATAAGTATTTATGATAAAAGATCTACGAATTCTGATGGACTCTAAACTACATTTTGATGTTCATATAAATCACATAGTCAAAAAAGCATATAAGATGTATGGTTTCGTAATGCGAACTAGTGTTCCGTTCAGGAGATCTGGCTCATACCTCTTACTATATAACTCATTGAACCCATTCTATGCTAAATATCATGACCGTCCAACGTAAATTCTTGCGTTCACTGAACTATCACTGTTATCGTTCGAAATCCAACCTTCCTTCTACGACATACTTTTAAATAGATTTTCTTTACCAATACTTATGACGAGAAGACTGCTCCTTGATCAACTGCTGTTAGATAATATCTGCCATGATAAATTTGACTGTAACAAACTTGCTAACCAAATATACATTCGTATTCCAACCGAGAGACCCGCAAGCGTTATCTATTCGCACTTACTACTTGTAAAACGAACGCGGGTGAGCGAGAGCCACTCAATATAATTCCTAAGTTATTCAACGATAATTTCTTGGAAATTGTGTTTTTTGCAAACTCACCGAAAGCAGACAATCCTGTCTGATTGTCTAATTTCAATTTCAATTAATAGCGACTCATTAGTTAACAGAAGTTACTCATTACTAAATATGAACCTGTGCAGGTAGGTAGGTAGGTAGGTACCTCTAGACACTTGCTTGCCTGTATAATATTATATTTGTTTATTTATATTTTTTATATGTATTTATGTATACAGTCTTGCCCACCATTTATCTAACCTAATCTGTGGACAACGTTGCTGGTTATGCCTGTAGTAAGACATCTTGTAATACTTATTAAGTCTAGTAATATTTAGGCATAATTGTTTGTTGTCTCAAATAAATAAAAATAAAATAAACAAATAAACTGTTTTGGTAATTACAATGTTGCTATCTATCTACTAACATAGCACGTCCATTGACGACCTTCGTGGCGCAGTGGGCGACTAGCCGACTAAGGCACTGGAGGTAGCGGGTTCGATTCCCGCCGCGGAACAAATGTTTGCATGATCTACAGATATTTGTTCCTGGTTTCAATGTTTTTCTATCTATTTTAAGTATGTATTTACAAAAAAAGTATACACCAAATTATTCTATCAGTTAACTGGTTCGCATAATACAAGCTCTGCTTAGTTTGGGGCTAGATAGCGCTGTGTGAAACGTCCAGATATATTTATTATTTATTGAATTGATTTGAGTTTTTCTATGAACACTAGATAATTAGTTGCTACTACATTTGAAACGAGTTTTAGTTTTATTTTTCCGTTTCGCTAGAGTTTGAGTTTAATTTAACCAGACATATTTTAATGTGGAAACAGTAAGTTATTATGATTCCTTTTATTATCTAGTCAATTGTTCTGTAATGAACCTAATTTCTCGTAATTTTAACATTACTCAATTTTCGTTCGAGGCTAAAATCGAGGCAGCACATCACCTTGCATTTTTGACAAACGTTGCATTGATATTTATCAAGTATCTATTCAATGAAAAACATCACTAGTCTTTTATTATTTTTATCGACAGTTATGCTGCATACTGTTACCAAGAAACAAAATAGCTGCTTGCTAGTGAACTTGATAACGCTGATGACGTCACGTGTTAGAAGTCCAAAGACTGGCGGTGTGGGGGCGAAGTAATCAACTTTAAATCATGTGGACATTAATTTTAGATGAATTGAAAGCAAAACCTTTAATTCCTGAATCATTTATCATTTCACGGTTTTTTCATTGTGATTAGGACTCGCGCACCGAGGATTCCGAACCTAAATAGGTTTATTTATGTTAATTAAGCAGCGCCATCTAGTTATATGATCGGTAAACCAAGAAAACTTTTAAAACAGATATCTAAAAACTGTTTTAGATAGACTTCGGTATAATTTTCCTGTAATCTTTGCTTGTACATATATCTATCAATCATAGTAGTTTTTGATTTTTTACATCGCAAACTTCGGAGATAGGGCGGAAAGAGAACGGTTTTTTTTTCATCATATCTCGAAAGCTGCACTAAACAAAAAAAAATGCTTTTAAATGTGTAAATCAAATAAAAATGTTGTCATTGTCTTGGACAACCTGCTTGCTGCTTCAAAAGAAGGGAAGAAGGACTAATGTGTCTTGATGCCGAACGCCACAAATAAATCAACCCATCCGCCTATAGTCCTCCAACTGATTGCGGATCACAACGAGAACCAAAAAAATATTATACCTACATATCATAACGTGAACTCAAACACGACCCTTCCACTTTTATCCATTAAGATCTGTTGATCACCTCAATCCACAGACCCCGGTAGTTAGGTATATTGTCAAACATAATTGATCGAGCGAAGCGAGATCTCTAAACCAACTTGGGCAAATCAGCCTTGTGTGCATGTATTTATGTTTGTTTGTCCGAGGATAACTTTCGAAGCGTTCATCCGATCATCGTGAAATTTGGTATATAGGTAGGTAGTGATGGCTTAATTTTGGTGTAACTAAATGAGCTAAAAATGTGTGTGTGTGGGGGAGGGGGGAGATATTGGGGATCAAGAGGGGTAAAAACCCCAAAATGGGACTATCCGGTCAATTGGCATGCCTATAAAAGGTCTTTGTGAGTATATTTTGATCCCGTTTTTATTTTTAGTTTAAATCTTGTAGTTTATAAGGTATTTGCCATAATAAAAAATTAACTTTGACAAAGTTCACAGGGTACACCAGTGTCCCCACAGTGCTGAATTTTGGTATTCGTGTAGCTTTAGTGACACAAATATCTAAATTCAAATTAATGGTAATTCTACCCCAAAAATTAGTAACTAATTCACATGAACTCCCGTTACCTGTAATTTTAATGAAACTGTAGGTAAAGTTATTGAGATACTCATTTCGTGGCACTATTTTATCAGTCAAAGATTAAGGCCGGCTTGCACAACGATTTCTAAACGTATTTAGCGACTAAACATGTTTAAATTTGACGTATTTGTATGATTTGACAATTCCTTAAATCATTTTACACACCGAACTCTCATTCGATCCAGTTTTGAGCTCCGTTAAGCGTCGTTCTGATAAGGTTTGCAGCATACAGCCCCACAAAACTGCCCTAGCTGGAAGACACTACTTTTATATAAGCTGTTCTTTGTACAACAGAGTAAACAAAGCTATTGACATTTATCCTCTGACATTCCACAGATGTAAAATTAAATGTAAAACCTGGCTTCAATCACTAACGTACGATGATACCGAGAATATTATGATTCCCCCTACCTAGCAAAATTATACACACGAGAACACGCACGCACTCACCCAAACAAACTCCCGCACACACTCGCTTCTACACACACACACACACTCACTTCCACACACACACACACTCCACATAAACACATCACACACACACTCACACACACGTAGTATTAACTTAACTTATTTATTAATTATAATCATTATTAGAGAAAAAAAAAATTTACTTATATCGACTGCTGGAACATTGTTCTGTTCGGTTTTGGAAGAGGGCGCTGACACTGCTACTCAGTTTTTCTTAACTTTTGCAGTTGTCAACGTTTTCATTTGTATATTGTACTTTATTTATGTTCCAAATAAATTAATTTGAATTTGAATATTTAGCCACTAAATACGTTTAGACATCGTTGTGCAAGTCGCTCTTAGAATAATAATAGGTTGGGGAAAAAGTCTTTTCGCATTATAGTATATATGAACTTGTAATAAAATCTCTTTGGCTATACTATTTGTATCTGGCTGGTTTTGGTATCATTCAAAGTTTAAATTTTAAAGAAGATAATTCCAAATTCAAATTAGGAAAATGTGTGATTTTTATTTGTTTTTCGTACTGTAAAGATGAGTAAATCTAATGAAGAAATTCAATACATTTTAAAATTTTACTACAAAAAAGCTAAAAATGCAACGCAAGCGGCGAAAAAAATTTGCGGTGTTTATGGACCTAGTGCAGTGTCTGTGAGAGTAGCACACATTTGGTTTAAGCGTTTTCAATCCGAAAATTTTGATGTCTAAGATGCACGTCGCTCTGGTCGCCCTATTACGGATAAGATTGATGCCCTTTTTGCAAAAGTGGAGCAAGATCGGCATATCAGTAGTTACGACGTAGCTGAAGAACTGGGAATTTACCGCAAAACAGTTTTGGCGCATTTGAAAAAAACTGGGTACACAAAAAAGCTCGATATTTGGGTACCCCACGAGCTCACTGAAAGAAACCTAATGAACCGTGTACTCATTTATGATTCTTTATTGCGACGTAATGAAACCGAACCATTTTTGAAGAAACTGATAACTGGTGATGAAAAGTGGATCACGTACGACAAGAACGTGCGAAAAAGGTCGTGGTCAAAGGCCGGTCAGGCTTCACAGACTGTGACGAAACCTGGGTTAACTCGCAACAAGGTGATGCTGTGTGTGACACTGCCTAAAGAATTCTGAAGAGACCGAAACAAGTGGAAATCTGAAGGTGCAAGGTCAGGACTATACGGTGGATGCATTAACACCTCCCAGCCAAACTCTCTTAACTTTTGCTGAGTGGCTAAAGATGTGTGAGGTCTAGCGTTATCATGATAAAACACCACACCCCTTCTGTTGATTAATCCTGATACCACTTCAACGCATTAGTTGGGCTTTGTCGGTTGAGGAAGTATACTTCAATTAAATCTACTTTTTGCATATTTGACAATGCCATGATAGGACAAATAAAATGATGCAATGACTGATATAAAAGTCCGACAAATGCAAGAAATATTTATATATTATATATAAATATTTTTGAATTGCTCATGAGAGCATGGAGTTCCAAAACTTCTTAATCGCTACAGTATTAATACTTCTTTAACGTGCAATTAGAATCTAATAAAATGTTTGCTGGAGGAATTTTGCTTTGTCCTGTTGTATGAGAATACATTTTATCAAATTTGACTAACTTCCGCTGCTCAGATTTTTTTCAATCGATACAATAAAATGAGCCTTACAAAAGACTGAGTCGATTGGCATCAAAAAAAAAATACCACCTTGATTCATTTTAAGACGCTACTCACGCTTGACCAAAAAATTTTTAATGCCAAAATGTTTTTCTTCTCAAAACGAGCTGATGTTTTAAAAGAAACTGCACCTGTATCTCCTCTGGTTATGGGTGCTGCCGTACTGTCCCAGTTAAAAAAAACACACTGTATATATCAGAACACCTGAAAAAGTTTAACATTACAAACTTCTGATCTTCCTTTACAATAGGGTATCAAGTTTGAATATTGAATTGGCCTATATTCAAGGATGAGCATAGCTTTTCTTTTCATTTTCACTATGTTAACATTTATGGAAACATAATTGAGACGGAGATTTAGATATAGGAATAACTTTTATCGTGAGTTGTGACATCAGAATATTGCCACCTCGGCAATGACTTGACGGTCACGGTAACAGATGATCAAGTGATCTGTTATAATAAATAGAGTGTAAACGTAAGATGATAACATATGCCAAACATTTTTAATAATTACCTTACAATTATCACGAACAATCATCACAAAAATAACACATTTAACTTTTACCCACTTCAAAACATGATCCGTCAGCAGCCCTAAAACATAGACTAACAATAAATCTACTGACGCCACAGATAATATACAATTAGTTTTGACTCCTATTAAGTGTTAAGTATTTAGTCTGTGTTTCACTCGATTGCTCTGTGAAATCGTACGATATCGGTCGGAAGGTTGGATCAAAGATGAATTTCGTGGTGTGTACCTCAGGCAGGTACACGGTCGGTTATCGCCGATGCTGATTTTAGGGTTCCAAGCCGTCTCGTGTCATTATATTAATTTCCACGCTCATGGGTTTTCATTTTATGGTCGCAGAAGGTCACAGCTGTTTATGACTATGTGGGGGCCACTTGTATTAATTTTGAAATCACAATGAATGTTGACCAATTCAAACAATTCAAAAATAGATTAGGTATGAGTTCATAAAATTTAGTACTGCTCCATAAAAATACGATATTATTTCATTTAGTCTGCTCTCAGCTCTTCCTAAACATGATGATGGCACAATCTATTTCTTCTTTGAACGCGGGTGTTTTTCAAAAGGCGGTTCCAACCTACTACTGCCACAGCCTATAAATCCATAATGGTCTTCTGTGCTTTGCCTTTGCCGTAAATGTGTTTTTAACATGGATCTCGTTGTCTGATATGTTTTTTAGATATGAAAGAAAGAGAAAAATTAGACATAATAGATGACGTTGTCTGGAGATAAGCCACCAGAAACATTGTTAATTAGGTAATTTTGGGGTATTATTTTGTGGGTTAGTCATCTTTAAATAAACTCCTAGTTTGATTATTATTATTATTAGCCCGTAGAGTCCCACTGCAGGGCAAAGGCCTCCCTCCTTCTACGAATCCCGGTTATTGGCTAATTGAGGCCACATTAACCAACCGTTTAGCTTGAACTGGATGCATATGCATACCAGAAAGAGTGAATATATCCAAACAAAATAATAAACAAACACAAATGTTTTTTTAAATGTTTTTCTCTGCAGTGAGCAAGTATTGGTTGTATGGCTTCTGTGGCTATGTTGTTGCCATGGCCACAATTATGCCAATATCAAGTCGACATTTGAAACCATGTAGAATGTACTACTATTTCTGGCTTGAAGATTTCGACCGATGATTAACGAGCCGGCCGATCGATTGTAAATTACTGAAATGTCTGAAAACTCTGAAATAAACATGTAAAACTTGGAAAAGATAAAGATGTGTGAACTTCATTTTGGAAGAACGTGATATTTTGATATCTCTGGTGATGAAATATAAAAATATACTTATTGGAAAATAAACAAAGTGGAAAACATGGAAAAATAAAGAATCCGCTTGGAGGACTTTGAAAAAGAATTTTATGCTCGGTCTGGTGGAGCATGTAGAAGGAGAAACCCCCTAAGAATTAAGTACGAGGGTCAAAAAAAGCAGTTTGAAAAAATCACTATGATATGCTCGGAACTTTACCATACCAGCAGTAGTGGCAGTAACAAAGCAATTCCCCTCGATTGTAATGAGGAGAAAATAAAAAGTCTCAGCACATTGAGCACTGATGTGTTGGAAAGAATTAATGACTCCGATGTATTACCCCAAACACAACAAAGGCAAGGTAAATAATTGCTAAATACCATGCCCACAAAACATTTGTACTTCAAGTATTACAGAATTTATAATACCTACATTATTCTTACTGACTTCATACTAACGCCTCCAAGGAACAATCTATACTTAAATTCCCATCCAGAATCTATCCTAAACAGAATCTGCCCTTTACCGGAAATGGAGTAAAACCAAAAAAATCTTCTCTTTGCTAATCCTGAGCGCCTTTCACACCCAGTCCGACACAACCATAAAGGTTTTTATCTCATAATAGTTGCAAACGTTTTTACTTATTACGTGTTTACGTGGATGTGATGACGTGTCAACTACTATTTACTAAAGTATGGCGCAGTCTAAGTATTTAATTAGTTTTTAATATTTTAGGACAAAATATCTTAATCTTAATAGTCCCAAACAAAATTATAAGTACACAGTCTTTCCTTGTTATGTTTCAAAAAGATCAGTCTAGTTGTTTAGTCATGAAAACGTAGCAAATAGACAGACAGATAATGTTACTTTAGAGTTTATAAATTGGATATGGATGTAATGTTATTTTATATTGGTGGTGAATTTCTCTATTATGGACAAATAAAGTATACCTATAACATGGAGATGGAACAAGCAAATTTGATGATGATTTATCCATCATATTTCCAATTTAACCATTAATTTTCTATTTTTTTCGTACTTGTACAGCTAGAAGCCTACAGTGTGAAAAGTAATGTGTCTGTGTCTAAATTATTTTTCAGGAAACAACGAAGAAACATCTAAATAGACACCTTCTGCATCATCAAAGTGGAATGTTATTAGATGAAAGAAATTAAAAACTAGGAGCCATCCTGCCCTACTTGGTAAGTCAATTATAAAAACACTAGAAAATTTATCAAACAGACATTTTCCAAGCATACAATCATAATCATTTATTGCCAGTATATAGAATATATTATCAAAAGGGATCAGTGAAACCCTTTGTCTTAACACTGAAAAACACCTTAGATTGATAACTCTTCGATGTACACCAAAGTAAAATATAGAACATAATTTTTACAAATAGATTTAGTACAATGTGCATTCTTATCGCTAAAACTGATCTCTTCCAGGCAACTTTTGTATGGACTGGATTATAATTTATCACATGACGGCGGTGCATCTATATAAAATTAAAAAGATACCTACGTACTATAAACCTAAAATACTAATAATAACACAAATTGAATTTAAATAAAATAAGCAACTATAAAAATGGTTATGATGAATTAGCAGGCAGTTACAACTTCAACAAATTTTGAGCTATTGTGGACCAATCCACAATAGGTTCCAATTCCTTAGATTAATTTAGATTAGATTTATTCTTGTCAACCTCCGGGGCGCAGGGGGCGAATAGCCAGCTGAGACGCAGAAGGTTGCGGGTTTGATTCCCGCCGCGGAACAAATGTTTGCATGATCTACAGATATTTGTTCCGGGTCTGGATGTTTTTCTATATCTTATAAGTATGTATTTACAAAAATAATAGTATATAAGTATTCAATCAGTAATCTGGTTTCCATAGGAAGAGTTCTGCTTAGCTTAGAGCTAGATAATGAATAGATATGCGAAACTCTAGCAATATTTATTTATTTATAATATTTATTTTATATAAGAACTAGCTGACCCGCCCGCGGCTTCGCCCGCGTTACAGTTAAATACAGCTTATTTTGAGTATTTCGAATGTCCAACACACAACCCCCCTTATGGGCCTATTACCAGCTCTGCGAGTAGAGTTCGGCAAATGTAGAAAACATGAAAGTTTCATGCACTTATCGCTAGATGCGCTCTTCGTATTTTACGTTCAACAGACGTTTCTATACTTTAGGATAGAGAACGCAAACTTGAAGATATTAGAAAAATTAGCAGCATACCAATTGATGGTCGGCATACCAATTGATGGTCGAAATAAAAAGTAAAAAATTGTAATAACATCGTTACTTTAACGTCTTTAACGATTAGAATTGGGATTCGATAGTCCTAGGTATGTTATGGAAGTATTAGGTATTTACTTAAGTGAATTTGTAAAGATGAGACAAATTTTGAGAAACTGCTCTGGCCGTGATTGATTCCTGAAAATACCAGTTTATTAAAAACTATCTGACTCGCACCGGTTTCGCACGTATTTTTATCAAAATTAAATATATCTTATAGCACTCAGGGATAATGTAGCCTCCCATTACTGAAAGAATTTGTAGAATCTGATCAGTAGTTCCGGATTACCCTCTACATACAAAGAAACAAACTCAAACTTTACCTCTTTATCACAGTTTTTTTTTTATTCTAAGAAGATCCCTGTTGCCATTAATTGTGGCATTGAAGGTGAAAACTAAGAATAACCATAATAAAGGTTGCTGGGAGTAGTCGGCTGCACTAAATTGGTGGCTCTAAAAATGTAAGGACACTGTTTAGTGGATGTCCTATGGCTGGCATTGTAATGAGGATGATTATTAGGGATAACCGGCTTTCATTCTTTAAAATTTGTCAACTGGTTAATAATACTCTCTGTATAAATAGCACATAGTATCATATTTTATCTTCAAGTGTTGAATTTAAGAGTCTGCCTACTTATTTTGCTTTGATGTTTTAAAGCTGAATGGTGGTTTTTTTTATTTTAGTCTTCCTAGGTTTTTAAGGTTACACAATATTTTTTGTATATATAAATAAGGTAATTGAGCCATTAAATTATATTTTGTTTCTTAACAAAGGCTCTTTACTTCGCTGCATAACCTCTTCTTTGTGGTAGAAAAGATAATGATGTTGGCAATGATATCGATATTATTTTAAAATGTCAAGTAGTCTATCTTAAACTAATAAATAAACTATCTTTATAAGTCAAGCATAAGTACTTTAGCTGAAGTATAATGTTAATAGCACTTATTTTTCTTAGCACTTTAGTTATTGACATCAGAACCCCCGCTAGGGATCTAGTTTCCATGTCAACTTAATATTCTCTAGTCGAAAGTTCATCAGAGTGCCAAACTGTTTTTATTGCCATAATGTGCTCATGGTTTGTTAAGAAACGGTTCCATGTTGTATATGCTATCACTAGTCTTCGTCATGCCACTTGGCTAACCTAAGCTGAACAAATTACTAAGGTAATAAATATGTAAGGTTAATTATTGGGAAATTACTAACCAAGCTAAGTTCTATGTTGGATTAAACCCCAGTTTTCCTAGATGCATATTGTGATACAAAAAAAACATGGTCACGCATTGCACCATGGTGTTTTGGCACATGCTCCTTATCTAATCTATTAAATCCTGTTTCAGATAAGACGTCTACTCACGCTGTCATAGAAAAAATGCCTCGCGCAGAAGTCGCGTGACGTACCAGCAGACAGCATCGGGCCTCTCCTCACCAGAGTAATCAGTGTGGTTATACATCAGGGATCGCCAAATGGCGGATCGCGGTCCGCATCTGGACCGCCGACTCATTTTGTGCGGACCGCGAGAACACAGCAACTTGCACTACAGAGTACGTATTATAATTTAATAAAAATGTATCCCCGCATTATCTTTGCTGGCGTCAATTCGAAAACGGTCGGACTAGAAAGCTAACAAGCGAGAAAAATTACTGATGAACATCTCCAGGAATTAATAGCAATAGCTTGCACCAATTTTACTCCAAACTTCATACAGATAGTCCGCAGCATGAAATGTCATTTTTCTCATTGATTTGTAAAAAAATGTGTTTACTCGGCCTTCGATCAATTGCGTTTGACCCTGAGACCTAACAATCTTCCTGCTGGGCTCAAAAAACTCAAAATCTTTTATTCATTAAAATCACAAGGATCACTTTGAAACGTCAATTATACTGCATGTTCTTTTGCAACCAATCCAGGAAAGAAAGGCAAGAAACAAGGCTGGTGGTTCTTTTTAATGATCCTTTTAGACAATAACAATAAATATAATAAATTACGTCGTAAATTGTAACATTTTTGATGTTCTACTTTTTGACTGAGTTGGAGAAATTTCAATCCCAAGCTTCTTTATCATCTAAATAATCCGATTTGTTATGTAGGCTATAGCCGGAAACCTTTATGCCGAGTCCAACTTGCATTTACTGGTGTTCATGATACAGGCTTGCCTAGTGTGAAGGCCGCTGCATACATTGTGATCGAAGGTAGTTCCTTCAGCCTCAAACTTTAACCATGTCCGTTTCCAAAATATGATTATTGTAAGTTACTTAAAAGAATTGTCACAGATAATTTAATTGATAAGGTTTTTGGTTGCAAATAAATATTTTTTCATTTAACAAGGTATTCTTCTTTACAGCTAAATTTCAGAAGCCCATTGACTAATTAACTAAAGCAAACAGAGTTAGTGCAGCTTCAAAAACAAGATTTGGAAGCAGGAATGATAGAGAAAAAGGAGTCGGAGTTCAAAGAAAAGCAGCGTCAGGGGATGCAAGAAGAGCATTCGTTAAAATTACAGATATTGAGGAAATAATTAAACAAATGAATGAATGAAAATTCTTTATTATACCTTACAAGCTAAACACAACAGATATAAAAATAAAACAAATAAATGTAAGTATAATAGGCGGTCTTATCGCTTAACAAAGCGATCTCTTCCAGACAACCTTTGGATGGAGAGGATCATTGCATAATGGAAGATTGGCTGAGGTGTAAAAAGAATAAACATAATAATAGACAAAGAAAAATTACTTAACCTTAAATACATAAACAATGGGTACATAAATAAATTTAAATAAGTAAATATCATATATAAAATAAATAAATATGTACTTACATACATATACATATATTAATATATACATATATTAATAATATTATAGATCAGATGAATACTCACGACTCTTCATGGAGATAAAAGTTTTTGAGTCTAGCTTTAAATAATACAAATGTTTGTCTGAAAAATAAATAAACATGAACTTATACCTTTTTATTTTGATTTTATACCTTTTGAAAATGGAACAAGCATATGGCCCACCAGATGGTAAGTGGTAACCATCTCCAATAACAAAGCTGCGTCGTAGGTCACGCGCCCTAGATACGTGCTCTACGATGTACTGCCCTGCGTCCATCAACTTGAGTCGTACACGTGTAAAGCCTCATGTGTCTGTCATTTCACCGGTAACCATATCTTTCAAACTGAAACAGCAATGCTGCTTGGCAGCAGAAATAGGTATGGTGGTAGTACTTCCACGGGTAAGCACTTTCACAAGGAACTCTACTATTCTTAGGTCTTATAGGTGTCTACCAAGAAAAAGGGGAGATCTCCTATCTAATAATGGATTTAATACGGCAATTTTTTTTCCTATAAGTCTCTGTAGATAGGCGTCAGACGATCGGTAACTGATTAAGGTTACATCTCTGCGTATTCGTATGCTACAGAACAAAACTGCATGACTTTTGCATGACTGCCTCCGTGGCGCAGTGGGCGAATAGCTGCTGAGATGCAGGAGGTTGCGGGTGCGATTCCCGCCGTGGAACAAATGATTGCACGATCTACAGATAATTGTTCCGGGTCTGGATGCCCCTCTTTGTAAGTACTTATTTACAAAAGAAAAGAGTATATAAGAATTCTATCAGTTACGTGTTTCCCATAGCTATACAAGCTTTGCTTAGTTTGGGGCTAGATAGCGTTGTGTGAAATGTCCAGCATTATTATTATTTTTATTTTCCTACTTTGTTTCACTGCTGGGCAAAGGCCAATTATTTATTATTTATTCGAAAGTGTAAAATTCATGAAAAGTTGAATAAATGATATCTATCGGTGAAATGACCACCTCCTGAGTTGATTCACATTTGTGTTAGTTCTACGGCATTTTGAATTGTTCGCAAATCATCTGGGACCAAATTGAATATTTCTTCTTCAATGTTAGCTTTTAAGGCACACTTTAATCTTGAAAAATTTAGAATTGCCCCTAATTATTAACATTGCGATGTTCTGAATAAAATAAATAGATAATGCTGGGCATTTTCACACAGCGCCATCTAGCCCCAAACTAAGCAAAGCTGTTGTCATAGGAACCAGATAACTGATAGAATACATATACGTTTTTTGTAAACACATTAATTGATCGAGCGAAGTGAGATTTCCAAATCAACTTGGGCTAATTGGCGTTGTATGTATGTATTGTAACTAAATGAGCGAATAATGTGGAGCTAATCAAATGGGACGTCCGTTTAACCTAATAGTCTCATTTTAAATTTTTTTACACCTCTTGAACCCCAATATCTCAATAACCCCATTATTAGCTCATTTAGTCAGACCAGACCAGACTGGATTGAGTCAACACTACCTACCAATATATAAAATATGAAAATGAGACTATAAGGTTAAGTGGGACGTCAAATGAAAGGTCTTTATTAGTACATTTCGACACCGATTTTATTTTTAGTTTAATACTTGTAGTTATTGAGTTATTAGCCATAATAAAAACAGAACTTAGTCGAAATGCACAGGGTACACCAGTGACTCCACAATGCTGAAATTTGGTATTCGTGTAGCTTTAAAAACACAAAAATAGAGAAAAGTTAGAAATCCAGAATAATTGCAATTTCTACCCCTAGAAAGAGCAACCAATTAACATGAACACTAGTTATTTGTAATTTGGCTGTAAGTCAAGTAGGTTGGTTATGCATTTCGTGGCACAATTTTGATAGACAAAGATAACAGGTAACACTAGTTTTTTTTTTATAGGAGACTCGCGAGACCTCAGTTCGGGGCGAACAACTCGTATATAGAGAAATAACCAGACCCGGAACAAATGCTGTAGATCATGCAAACATTTGTTCCGCGGCGGGAATCGAACCAGCAACCTCCTGCGTCTCAGGAACTAAAGTCTTTATATAACAGTTTGTTCTAAAAAGAAACCCTGTTATCCATGGTTTTTTTCTGTAAAATTATAGTTAAGCATACAGTAGGTATATGTGACATAATTGCGCCACCCAGCAACGTTTAACACGGGTTTACGTTTACTTAAATATATTATGTACCTAATGAAAGGTGTAGTCATGTACTTATTTGCTATAGGTACTAAAAGTGAAAATAATGAGTTTTTAAACTTATCAGCTCGTGTTGCCGCCCGTATGTATCGAATATTTTATGAAGATAAAGACATTTAAGTCTAAAGCGTGGCTGTCTAAAATAACAAGGCTATCAAAATTTGAGAAGTGAGCAAATTATGTAAGATTTGTTGGATACACAGTGAAAACGAAAATTGTCTACATGGGACAATTTCATCCTACAATTTCATTTTAAAATCGAGAATGAAAAGCCCTCATTCCGGAATGCGAGCATTAGGATCCCAGGGTATCGACATCTCAGCGACGGCAACGTTCAGTTCCGTAGTCACAATTACCTAAATGTTAAATGTTGACCGAGCGAGCGAAGCATCTCAGGGTTCGAGATCGGCGAAAAAAATGTTTTGTCCGTCGTGTCTGTTCTCGCCTAGAGATCGCATTTTTCAACCGATTCTGACGAAAATTGGCACACAAGTTCCTTTGATTTATTTAAATTTTTTAGTTGCTCGTGATATTTGATTGAGGGGAAAGGGGGGAAGTTTGCTGTAGCGTTATTTATCAACGGATTTCAATTAAATTTGAGAGGCACACTAAGGACTTCATTCTACACAAGTTGCTGCGACAAAAACTCCAAAAGGGGGAGTGGAGGAGGGAAAAAGTGGGGAAGTTTGCTGTAGCGTTATATATGGACGTATTAAAATTTTATAAATTTTTCCGAAAATGTATGCCTAACTATACCAATCAAAGTACGCAGTCCTCTCCGCCTTCACGAGACGAATACGTAGACACCAGATGCGACCTCCTAGGAGCAAGGGAACGCGAGGAGGTATACTGTTCTCACAGAACCAATAGTTTTATTATTTATTTATTGACGTCACGCAGTGGGTGCCTAAAGACGGGCAAGGGCGCCGAGGAAGGTATAATAGACTCTGGCGTGACGATCTCGATGCCTTCCAGACAGATTGGTGGGATCGACCATCTGGCAGGCGAGCGAAAGTCCTGGAAGATAATGGGGGAGACCTTTGCCCAGCAGTGAGATGACACAGGTTGAATAAAGTACTTAAATGTTTTTTTTCATTCATAGGTACTTTTATACTCGTACATTACCTATACACATTGTTGTTGGACAATAACCCCTTGTTGACCGAGGGTTAAAAATCAAGCAGGACCAACAGTCGGACAGAATGTTTCGTCGATTTTATGAATCACCAGGTGAGTAGCGAGGTGAGTCATTGCGGGCAACCCCTAATTACGCACCCTTGCTTTACTCACGAAAGGTAGAAGTGTATGCACACTAGGCACATTTAAATTCGAATCTTGTATATAAAAATTGACACATGAGACTAGTAAGTTGTCTCAGGATGAAAGGCGCAATGCTGTAGACCATGTCTTAGTTGGACAGTAGCATTGTAACTTCGAATCACAGAACCACAAAATAAATATTAATAGACGCGGAGACGTTAAGTTTAGGTACAAAGAGTTTTTAAATTTTTGAGTTTATAAGACGGTTGTGGTTGATTGTTGTGTGAGGAAATTTGTGGAAGTTTTGGGGGAAATTGTTAGTCCAAAAATCGGGGTGTTTCAGAATTATCCCAGCAGAATCCATGTTGAACAAATAATTTAAAATATATTATGTGATATTCCTGGTTTTGGTTTGGAGATTCCAAGCATGAAAATCAAATATGTTTTTCAGCACGACCAAAAAAGGTTATTTTTTTCCGACGAGACCGACCTGTATTGACGCTTAAGCTAAGGTGGTCCAATCCGTACCTCCCCTAGTGCACCCTATAGATTGGCACTCACTGACCGACATTGTACTGTACCCCTAATCTTTAAATCCAAAAATTATGTTGGTTACACAATTCAGTCCGACGCTCCCTGCCCGTGGTCCACCTACACTACATAGTTCACCTGGCTGTACCGCGCTGTAAAATAAATACGCGCTATAGAAAGTGCTCATATCATCTTTTTAATAAGTATCTATTTATGTATTACGTTTACTACAAAAAATTAAGAAAACTGATTTACAAAGTCTAACTCAATTATAAATTGTAATTTTATCAAAAAACTTATAAAGGTGCCTGCTGAGTTATTCTAAATTATTGATCGAGCGAAGCGAGATCTCCAAATCAACTGGGGCAAATCGGCGTTGTATGTATGCTTGTTTGTCCGAGGATAACTTTATAAGCGTTGATCCGATCATCGTGAAATTTAATACATAGGTAGGTAGTGATGGCACAATTTTGGTGTGACTAAATAAGCTAAAACTGGGGGGATAGGGGGGGGGTTGAGATATTGGGGTTCAAGAGGGGTAAAAATAAAATGAAACTGAGTCCTTTAGGTCAAGTGGGACGTCAAATGGAAGGTCTTGATTAGTACATTTCAATCCTGTTTTTTATTTTTAGTTTAATTTTTGTAGTTTTTGAGTGATTACCATAATAAAAACAAAACTTTAACAAAATTCACAGGGTACACCAGTAACCCCACAGTGCTGTAATTTGGAATGTGTGTAGCTTAAGTGACACAAATATAGGCAAAAGTCTGAAATCCAGAATAACTGCAATTTGTACCCCAAAAAAGAGTAACCAGATAACATGAACTCCCGTTACCTGTAATTTGAAAACTGTAGGTCAAGTAATGTGGTTATTTATTTCGTGGCATTATTTTTATAGTCAAAGATTACAAATAATATTTTTTTGTTACTCGCGAGATCTCAGTTCGGAGCGAACCACTAGTTATGTTTAATAAAGACCTTTTAAAAACAAAAAACAAACCTGGCTGTACCAGGGGCAATTTTTTTCTTTCCGTGGTCCAACCTCAAGATAACTGGGTGTACTAGGGGTTTTTATTTCTTTCTTTGTTTGAACGTACTAGGAGTGGTTTATCTTCCCGTGGTCCACCTCAAGGTAACTGGGTGTTTTTTACAAAAAATATTATTGAAATAACTGAATATAGTAATCATGTGACTGATGAGTCCGAATAGCATTTAATGTTTTGTTTTAGTGCTAAGTAAACACTTTGATATGATCAAGAATAAAAGCTTTGTTTCTACTCAGAATGTTTCCTTTAACCCTTTTTTTTAACCATATATAATATGTAATAAATAAATATTGCTGGACTGCTCACACAGCGCTAAATAGCCCCAAACGAAGCAGAGGAAAAAAATTACTACGGGAATTAGATAACTGATAGAATACTTAGGTATATACTTGTTTTTTATACCTAATATATAGAAAAACATCCAGACACGGAACAAATGCTGATCATTCTAACATTTGATCCGCATTTGACCTCCGTGGTGCAGTGGGCGAATAGCCGGCTGAGACGCAGGAGGTAGCGGGTTCGATTCCCGCCGCGAAACAAATGTTTACATGATCTGCAGATATTTGTTCCGGGTCTGGTTATTTCTCTATATATTATAAGTATGTATTTACAAAAAAAAATGTATATGTATTCTATCAGTTATCTAGTTCCCATAGTACAAGCTCTGCTTAGTTTGGGGCTAGATAGCGGTGTATGAAATGTCCAGCAATATTTATTTATATAATAGATATCAATATATACCTACTTCTTCTAGAAAAAGAAGAATATATATATATATATATATTACTTCTTAGGCTCAAACTCAATTGCGGTGCATGTATTTTCTAAGCTTGATAGTATCTAAGCTCTAAACCATTTGAATAATGTATATGCAAAATGGATTTGTATGAATATCTATACGTAGTATGCATCATATGCACGGTAACTGCCTATTGTTGCTTTATTAGTTTAGCTTTGTACCCCTGGGACCAACACAAGAACCAAATGTACTATTGGCAAAAGAGTGGAATGGGGCGATTATTTTTTTTTCTATGATAAGTTGTTCAATGTCACGAGCCGAATAACCCCTTTTCGGGTTAACATACATGCTTCGGAGAACCTTGAATTTTTTTTTTATTTTAGCTAAGCGCTTGACCACTACCTCACCTGATGGTAAGTGATGGTGTGATCGAAGATGGAGCACGCTTGCCTAGAAAGAACCTATTTACTCTGGTGTTGAAGACTCCGAGATTATACTAGTTCGGAAAAACACGCCGAAAGTGAGTTCCACTCCTTACATGTGCTAACAAGAAAAGTTGAAGCAAATCGTTTGATACGGCAAGGTGGTATGCCGACCAGGTATGGGTGGTACTTCTCGGTATGTCTGCTTGTCCGGTGGTGGAAGGGGGAATGTTATGTCATAGCTAAAACTGTTTTTATCATGCAAGGTCTTGGTCCTAACCGTCACAGCAATTCTATCTGATTGATTCATTAAACATGTACCGCGTACAGGGAACTTGTTATATTTGCATCCTGCCGGGCGACTGATGGTAAGTAAGGAACAGTCAGCCTTACAATCGATGTTTGAATTCTACAATAAATATTGTATATTACACTGGACATTTCACACAGCGTTATCTAGCCCTAAGCTAAGTGAATCTTGTACTATGGGAGCCAGAAACGATCTCTTCGAGCAAGCTTTGTATGGACAGGATAATAATTGATCACCTGACTGGGGAGTATCTAAATAATATATTATAATAAAAACATACCCCCTAACATACCCTAAATAAGTACTATAAACCTAAAATAATAATAATAACACAAATGTAATATTAGCAAACATAAAATGGTTATGATGAATTAACAAGCAGTTACAACTTCAACACAGGAACAGATAATGGGTGTGTACTTTTGTTTTAAAATTACTAATAGACTTGGATGTTCTTACAGAGAAGGGCAAATCGTTCCACAATCATATGGCTGTTGCAGTGAAGGATCGACCATAAAACTCTTTCGTATGGACAGGAGTTTTACAAGGTCTACTGCTAGAAAACATGATAGATCTCCATATTTTTTTATAACGTTGCTAAACAGTAAACATTTCGCCTACTGTACTCCGTGTCTAAGGTCAGATGTGCATTGTTGGAGCCCTTTGCATCGAATTACTCTATCAGCGGCTTTCCTGCGTGTATTGCTCTTGAACCACAACTGTAATAGCCGTCTTATTGCGCAGTTCAAAGTCAGATGCAGTATAGAAACACAATATGCTTTTCTTTGCTGGTCAAGGACAATGGACATAACAGTGGTGTTCTGTTGACGCTTACGGCATAATCACACTTTTCTCTAGGTTTTTTCTATTTACCTACATAAAAGACTGCATTTCAAAACGACAATGGATTAGAAACATAAAGCGAAAATGAACCTTTTGTGTTGTATTTTAGGTTCATAATTAGAAGTCATTATACTCGTAGTCTTAGCTACGCGTGGCTACTTTTGGCTAAATTGACGATAAATAAGTTGGGGTTCCGTAGTATCACAGACCAGTATAATTTAAATTAGTAATTTAAATTATAGACTAAACAGTAATTATTAAATTATACTGGTCTGTGGCAGTACTTATAAACTAACAACCGTAGGGCATAAGGCGGTATTTTTTCGACATGTTTGTTTGGTTTGGTATGAAAGGAGTATGAGTGTTTTTAAACTAGATGCCGCTAGTAGAAAAGTTAAAACGCGCATCGAAGCGTTTTGGCCGCAGTAGAATAATGAACCCCGACCGACTCTTCTTATGGCGGTTCGGTTAAGCTATAACGGCCTCAGAGGCCAACAGCGAGTTTAGTCTATTCGAAAAAAAAATCTTATGGCTCTTCAAACAATTTACTGGGCTGAGCGCCACCTGCGCTCACCAAAAGTTCGGTTAAGCTGTAACGGCCTCAGGGGCCAACAGCGAGTTTAGTACATTCGAAAAAAAAAATCTTATGGTACGCTTGTTTGACCATGGGCCTATCAAGTCATAAACTTGAGAACATTTTTGTCTAGCAAGTTCACGCGCTTGACTGCTAATAATAAACGAATACATAAATTATAACCTAAATATTGGTAAAACTATATATTAATATAAAATATATAAAAAGAATAATAAGATAAGAGTATGTACAAAAGGAGTGAGACTAATACTTAGGTATGTTCTTCATTCGTATGTATGCTGTTGTATGTTCGATTGATTACTGGAAATTTTACCTACCTGACAACGTAAGGAAATAAAATAATAAATAAATAAATATTGCTGGATATTTCACACAACGCTATCTAGCCCCAAACTAAGCAGAGCTTGTACTATGGGAACCAGATAACTGATAGATTACTTATGTACATTTTTTTTTGTAAATACATACTTATAATATCATATAAAGAGAAACAACCAGACCCGGAACAAATATCTGTTGATCATGCAAACATTTGTTCCGCGGCGGGGATCGAACCCGCTACCTCCTGCATCTCAGCCGGCTATTCGCCCACTGCACCACGGAGGTCGTCCTAGTTAACTTAGATATTTTTAATTCCAATACGAATATACATACACCAAATATTTTGCAATATTATAATCTGCAAATTATATTCACATTATAATCTACCGACTTCACTACAATTTAATAATACCTAGTTATACTTGCATGCATGCATGGGCGGGTCACGTCAGTCGTATGGTGACAGACAAATGGGCAACAGTTGTCACACAATGGGTGCCTGCAGATGGGCGTCGAAGCCGGGGCAGGCCGAGGAAGCGTTGGCGTGACGCGTGGCTGGTGGGACGTGGCGAGTAATCGTGAAATGTGGAGGAACATGGGGGAGACCTTTGCCCAGCAGTGGGAAAGTATAAATTAAAAAAAATACTTGCATATCTACTAAAATATTAGCAATATATTAGTGGGTATTCTCAGAACTAATTCTGATAAAAGTCCATTATAATAAATTCCCACCAAACATCGCTAAAACTAAATAAAATTACAACATCACATTTCAAGTACTTAACTTTAAATAACTCGCAGTAATTCCTCCAGAACTACTTCACTGTTTCCCTTTGTTCCTCAAAACAAAGTCAAAGTCAAATATTTTTATTCATTAAAATCACAAGGATCACTTTGAAACGTCCATTTTACTGTCTGTTCCTTCGCGACCAAGCCAGGAAAGAAAGGCAAGAAACAAGGCTGGTTGTTTTTTTTAATGATCCTTTTTACAATACATAATACAGAAAATAAAGTACGTCTAAATTGTAACATTTTGAACGAGTTGGAGCAATTTCAATCCCAAGCTTCTCTATTATCTAAATAATCCGACATTTTATGGTAGGTTTTCTTATAAAGACTTTGTTTACTTACGTTTTGAAATTTATTAATTGTCAATATTTGTACATCCCTTGGGAGTTTGTTATAAAAGCGTACACCTTGCCCTTAAAACGATTTACTAACTTTATGGAGTGTACAAGTGACAACAGCGAGTTTATCTTTATTTCTAGTATTAAAATTAAATTATCACTATTTTTCTTAAACAAATTAATATTCTTATGAACATACATCAGATTTTCATAGATGTATTGACAAGGGAATGTCATAACATTTATTTCGTTAAACTTATTGCGTAATGAATCTCTGGGGCCCATATTATAAATTGCACGAACAGCCCTAAAAACGGTGTTTATATTTGCAGCACTCCCCCACAGCAGTATACCGTATGACATAATGCTGTGTAATTAGCTGAAGTAAACTGAAGTAGTCTAGCTGTGTCTACGTCTGTAAAGAGACGGATCGTTTTGACTGCTTATGCCGCAGAGCTAAGTCTCTTCGACAACTTATCAATGAAAAAGGGCCTCATTGAAGCTTATTATCTAGGGTTATACCTAAGAATACGGTGGTGTCCACAAGAGCCAACTCCTCGTCTTTGATTTTTATATCTGCTTTAACTTGTGTAACATTAGGTAGTATAAATCTAATACATTTAGTTTTCTTTTCATTTAGAAGTAGATTGTTTACATTGAACCATTTTACGACCTTAGAGATTGCATTGTTTACATCGTCAAAATGTCATCGCTTTAATTTAAATAAAAATGACGTGTCATCTGCAAACAATACAACCTCATGATCGTCCCTTAGAAGATGGGGAAGACAGTTAATATATACTAGAAATAAAAATGTTCCCAGAATTGATCCCTGTGGTACACCCATTTTAACCAGAGACCCCGGAGAACGCTTCCCATTCACTTCAACTCTTTGCACAAACGACTTCGATACCACGTGCCGTCTCTCCAAAACCCCCTCTATTCCACGTGGAATCCATTTACCACTTTAAATAATAATTTACATAAAAAATACAATTATATCCTTATTTAAAAAACTAATCAATTTTTTTTATATTAGTATGGATTTAAAACATCAATATATCTAAAAATCTGTCTACCATTTTATTAAGTTCTGTCAGATTAAACTTCCGATAAATCAGCTGAACTTCTTAATTGTTGAAAACATACTTTAAAATATAACATATTCTGAAAAATAATTAATCAATTATGTCACGATTTTACAACCGTATTTACAATTATTAATAAATAAGAAAATCTAGTTTTATTAATATCCTCCTACATGTAGGAGTCCTACAAAATTGTCATCCTATTGGGTGACAATTTTGTTACAATTTGTGGATATTAATAAAACTCTATTTTAATAAACAACAATGTGTGTTTTTTTATCAACTATTTCAAATTTCAAGCCGATAGGTTCAGTAGTTGCTGAAATAATCAGCTGTGACTGATAGACAGACGGACGGACGGTCGTGATCAGACCATAAGGGTTCCGTTATTACCATTTTGGTCCAGAGCCCTAAAAAGAAGAGATTTGCTTGCCAAACAGTTGAGGACAAAAAAAATGTGGTCATCACAGGACGCTCGGCAGGCTCGGCTAATCATATTGGACGCATTCCGTCACGGTAGTAGAGGAGACCGTGGAGATCGACCTTCACCGATCTGATAACCAGATGAGACGTATTTTTTATCAAATATAATTTATAAACAAATATGCTTATAATTATTTGCCTATCTAAAAGTGCTCATGGCTATTTTTAATTAAATTAACTTTAATCGATTTTTTTTTCATCACTTTCATTCTTTTTATAACCAAATGAATTTTATTTCACTGTTAGTTTTTAACACACAGAATATGCCTCAGTAGGCTTGCCTACTCATTTCTGTGTATAGCTACCTGGCAAGCCGATGTGAACAGGTAAGTCAATATAGGTGACTCCATCGTTCTGCTAACTTATCGAAAGTTATGTCAAGTTTTAGAATATTTTATTACAAAATCAGTCATATTTCAAAATCATTGCCTGCAAAAAAATCATACTTATAGTACTGTTGCCTAGATAAAAACTTTTAGAGAGCACTTTTAGGTAGGCAAGTAATTATAGGCATATTTGTTTATAAATTATATTTGATAAAAAATATGTCTCATCTGGTTATCAGATCGGTGAAGGTCGATCTTCACCGGCTCTTAGACCACGGTATGAAGGCATTCGAGTCGGTCATACCCCCAAGGAACGCCAATAGATGTTTTACATCAATAAATTAAACAGTATTAATAAATAATGATTGCTAGAAACTTGTTATTGATTCTTGTCCATGATAGTACATGGTAGTAAAACTTTCATCCGAAGATATCGTACAAATCCTATGAAGAGAAAGAAAAAACGAACTGCAGAATCTCTTATTACCCGACACGATCTTGGCCAATTTGTTTTCATCATACCAATACTTCATATACCATTACTTGTTTAATGTGTACTTGTTTGTGTTAAATTTAAATTTCGTTCGTAGTTCAAAAAGTTAAATAAAATTTATTTTAGTGTGTGCCTAATAATATATTTTTCTTTTGTTCTGTTTGTTTGCTGTTAGTTATTATCTGGCGCTGTCTTAAAAATATAAACACGAACATCTTGTACCTACATTGTAACCCAGATCCACAAGCAATAAATATTTATTTACTTTGTCATATAAACGATTACTGACTGAGAAGTCTGGCTGCATTGCCTCGTTGAAAGGGCAGTAAGGTAGGTACTTAGTATATATGTAGCGTATATGGTTAATGTGCATTCTGCGCCTGTATAAAAGATCCCCTTGCCGAGGAGTTCGTATTCAATCGTGCTCTAAAACTCACATTAGGCGCCAGCTTTGTTTAGTTGCGTTCGACCCTTGGTTGTGTTCGAACGCTGGTGAGTTTTTAGTTCATCAAAGTTTATCTTCAGCAACTCTTCAGAAAGGTACGTTAGTGTAAAAATATAGCAATATTTTTGTAAACAAATTCGCAGGATTTTGAAAATAATTTCGGTATTTTTGTTATCAGCGGTTTGTAGAATTCAGCTTACAAATAAGTAAAATATTACCACAAAAAAGTTAAAAAAAACTATTTAACTTTTAAATGCGCGTCTTTAAAAAATCCCTACCTACCAATATTTGTATTGGAATTTTTTAAACACGAACTAAACCGTGTTGAATTTTTTTTCGTGTAAGTTTTATTTGTTTAACTTCTAAAACATTTAAAAAGAAACAAATTGGCTGTTGTTAAAAAACTCGTTTTATTTAGTTGTGCTGTTATCTACAGATTTACAGCAAGTAATTTATTAGAAAAAAATCAGTAATTCTACAGGTGTGTTGCCTATTGAATTACAAGTAGACTTGGTGAATTGTTCCGGTTACTTGTTTCCTGTTTTTTATATTGAAGGAAATTTGAATCCGAATGTTATACCGGAAATCCTCATTGACAAATAATATATAAATTATTATCTAGCTACGACGTTGAATGGAGTTATTTTAACTGGGATCTAGAAGCTGAAAATGTCTGGAATTATTCTGATGTTTTATGGGAAAAGTGACTCGATTTATAAGAAAATAAAAATTACTAATCAATTCTATTAAAAACTAGCTGACCCGCTGAACTTCGTACCGCCTTGACATGCATATGACGCGAACTGCCAAAGTACGTAGAATTGTTAATCTCAATCATTAGCTACATCTATGTATTTAATCTAGTCTAGCTCTTAGCACACCCCTACCCTACTATTGTAATGTAATTAGGAGCGTAGTAAATGAACTAGATATAAGCACTATGTTTTTAGGTTTAAGCTTGCTTTGTATCTACTTACTTACTTGTATTTCTTGTGTGCAAATAAATAATAATAATTATTATTATGTATTCACACATATTTATTTTAAAACTCGTTCATAAAAAATACATTTTTCACTACAAAGTATCTTACAAAAAACAAACATTATAGTAAAACAATATATTTATAAAAACGGTAAACCACCGACCGACCGCGAAGCAAGGCCCAAGCGATCGATGGCTAGGGCTGCAGAGAGAGGAACCTCCTGACTATACGTGCCGAGTCCAGGAGTACCGCCTTCTGTATCTGACCCTTAACCCAACTTCCTAGCGAAAGCCTCTTAAGGTATTATTTATTATTATTATGTATGAGAAAATTAATTTTCTTACTAATTTTTATTGTGTGAATTTTTCCGATATTTTAATAGTCATTCTGCTATTCGGGACGGAGTCCAACAAATCAATGATCATCAAAACCGGTCAACCGTTCTTGAGTTATAAATGGTGTAATTAACCAGACTTTGTTTTATATATATATAGATAGATGGCAACTTGCGTTATAATAATACTGTATTGTACATGATAAAATTACTTATCGACATTCTTAATCCTTTATATTGTACTTCTAATATTTTAAATTGCATGTAAATAAGCGAAATAGGTTGGACCTAAACTAAATTTGACGTCTTGGGGTCTCGCCACAAAAAAAAAAATAGCGCGTGTTTATAAAAATCCTGCAAAAATTGCTAAGGATTTTTTTAAACAAGCTTTAAACAGTTGTTTAACTTTTTTGTGGTAACAAAGTTGTAATTGAACTATATTTCATGCATTAAATATTTACATTTCATTTGAAACGGATGGACCGATTCAGACGCAGTTTTTTAAATATAAAGCTAGTATAAGTAAAAAATAAACTTGTTACAATATTTTAATGTGAATTTATCAAGTGCAAGCGTGACTCACAAACTCATAAGAAGTCGCGTGACCAAATGCACTTCCCTAATCCAAACAAACGTGACCCCATTCACCCCTTCAGATACTTCCTTAGTCATAACTTTATTATTCACAATATACACAGTGCTTCGGAATATGTATTTTAGCAATCAAAAAAAATTTAAAAAAAATAAAAGGGCATTTGTTTACACACACACCTATTATGCTAACAGAAGTTGGTAGGTACAATAAGTACTAAATAAAGCTAGGTAAGTTTAACAGTAGGCCTAATTCTAGGAAACATTCGTATATTATCGTAGGTAGCACCCAAAGGGGGTGACTGTACTTATGAAAATGAACAATCGAATTGAACCGAACAATGAATAGAAGTTGCAGGTTCGAATCCCTGCCGTGCACCAATAAATAATGTGCGCATTCACACTTGCTCAAATCGGGGAAGAAAACAGTAGGCAACCGACATATCCTCTAAAAATTCGACATTACCATGGGTTTAGTATTGCCAGCCCTTCCAATTATGTAAAACGCCCTTCTTATATATAGGACCCCTTACCGTACGATCTATCACAACACAAATATTTAGGGTCATTTAAGTCAAAGGGAAGATCATTATCATCATCATCATCATCATATCATTAAAAGGACGTACACTGCTGAACATCCAAGCGACTGATCTTGTGCGATCTTTATCATCTCGTCTTTCCATCTAGTGGGGAAGGGGGCGTGATCTCCACTCGAGAATCTTTCTGCCCCAACAGCCGTTAGTTCTTTGAGCTATGTGCCCTGCCCACTGCCACTTCAGCTTGCCAATCCTTTGTGCTAGTATTGATCGAGCGAAGTGAGATCTCTAAATCAACTTGGGCAAATTGGCGTTGTATGTATGTATGTATGTTTGTTTGTCCGAGGATAACTTTCGAAGCGTTGATCCGATCATCGTGAAATTTAGTATATAGATAGGTAGTGATGGCACAATTTTGGTGTGACGAAATAAGCTAAAAATGTTAGGGTGTTGTTGAGATATTGGGGTTCAAGAGGGGTAAAAAAAACCAAAATGGAACTACCCGGTCTAATGGCACGTCTAATAAAAGGTCTTTGTGAGTACATTTCGACCCCGTTTTTATTTTTAGTTTAAACCTTGTAGTTTTCAAGTTATAAGCCTAAATAAAAACCGAACTTTGACAAAATTCACAGGGAACACCAGTGACTCCACAGTGCTGAAATTTGGTATGCGTGTAGCTTTAGTGACACAAATATAGGGAAAAGTCTGAAATCCAGAATAACTGCAATTTCTACCATAAAAAAGTATAACATATATACATGAACTCCTGTTATTTGTAATTTGAATGAAACTGTAGGTCAAATTAGTTGGTTATGCATTTCGTGTCACTATTTTGATAGTCAAAGATTACAAATAATATTTTTTTGTTTTTATGGTAGACTCGTGAGATCTAAGTTCGGGGCGAACCACTAGTTAAGTACTTATAGTCTAATCTCTAGTCTCTAGTAAATTATATTCGCCTAGCTTTTTTTTGTTTTTTTTTGTATGTTCTTTGTGATGGAACAAGCATATGGCCAGCCTGATGTTAAGTGATAACTATCGCCTACAACAAAGTACTGCGTCGTAGGTCACGCGCTCTAGATACGTGCCCTACGATGCACTGACATGTGCCTGTAATTTCACCGGCAACCATACCCTTCAAACCGAAACACGAAGCGAAGGCGAGTCCATTCACAAGGAACTCTACTACTCTTTACCTACTGTAGGTGGTCCGCCCCGACTTCGCACATATTTTTATCAAAATAAAATATAGCACTCACGAATAGTGTAGCTTGTGAAAGTTGATGCTATCATTAAAAGAATTTTCAGAATCGATAATTAACCCCTACAAGAACAAACATTACCTCTATATACTATTAGTAAGGATCATTATGATTAAATATTTATCATTAAAAAACAAAAGTTATAAAATAACTGAAATGGGCGACCTTATCGCTAAAAGATATATTTTCCTTCGTAATCCTTCCATGCCTTGTTATCTGAAGGAACGCTTTGAGTTCCTTCATTGCACAAATTCCCGAACACTCCGATCCTCTGAAAACCTCCTTCTTAAAACACCGATGCATAGAACCAGTTTCTATGCAAACTCCTTTTCCGTCCAAGCTATCCGATTATGGAATGCCTTGCCGGTCTCCATTAGGAGATCCCCCTCACCTTCCGTATTTAAAGCTAGACTCAAAAACTTTTATCTCCATGAAGAGTCGTAATTCATTCATCTGATCTATAATATTATTAATATATGTATATATTAACCAGCCGTGTGCTTGATTCTTTTCTGGCTTGTTAACGGAGGAAGAGGTAGTAAAATTGACGTTTCATAGTGATCCTTGTGATTTTATGGATAAATGAATATTGATTTGACTTGATTTGTTCTGCAGTAAGGCGATGATTGAATGGTGACCAAGAAATGGCTATAAAAGCGTAGGACCTTCTTAGCGCAGGATCGTGGTGGACAAAACAAACTGAGTCCTATGGTTATAGTATAGCGTAGCCAGGTTTTGGTAACGGGAGGGATCAAGAAAATAAAACCACAAAAATGCATGGAAATACATATAAAAAAAATGCAAATTTTAAAAATAATCATCGGTAATAAACCGAATCGACGAGCGATAAAACAGGGTTGCATAAAATATTAATATATTAATTTATACTTCTCGCGAAAGATTTTGAATATTTCGGGGGTGGTGGGAGGGGGGTGGTCTGGCTACGCCCGTGGGCTATACCCTATTAGTGGTAAACAACATTGCATTACAAGATTCACAGAAGTAAAACTACCTAGTTTCTTTAATTGTTTCAGATATATGATGAAGAACAACTCGACGATAAAATTATTTATGCTGATCCTTATGGTAAACAGCTGCTTCTGCAATGGTAAGCCATACTTTTGAGCTATTGTAAAATGTCGCGTATTAATCGTGGAAAAAAATGGAGTTTTGTAGGTGTACGCGGTCCTTGTTCTTTTATTGTTCTCTTCCTCGGCAAGCCATCTTAAATTACTTATAAATTTGAAGAAAACCCGTAAGGAAAGAATGTTTATTTCTTTTCATAATTTACAAAACATGTATTTGGTCTGAGTCTCTTTATTTCACGAATAAACGATCGTTCAAGCAAAACCTCTGTGTGCCAGCGAGCACTCGCATATTTGCAACACTAGTCCGATTGGCAGCCAATGGCCGCCATTGCACAGCGTGACTGTCTGTATATTGCTTCAAACACATTATTTAATGATTGCTACACTTAGCAACTTAGCGCGTCTTCGGCGTCGCGGAGTTCAACCTTAATTAACTCCAAGTACAAATGGGATGGCTAACTGGCTAAGTTACATACAAATAAATAACATAAAATATACCGACGACGCATAGTATGGTATTCCGAAGTTAATACTCCTTTTAGTCCAATATCTTGCTGATGGTACAGCTAAGCTAAAAAATATTTAATTTAAATTATAGAATGTGATGCGATTAAAAAACACTTTACCTATTACCTAAAATAAATAAATAAACATTACTGGACATTTCGCTCAGCGCTATCTAGCCCCAAACTAAGCAGAGCTTGTACTATGGGATCCAGATAACTGATAGAATAGGGGAGACCAGGGGTGAACGTAACAATGTTTAATTTTTTCGTAATATCTTACCGAGACTTCTGAATATTAACATTTTAATTAATACACATGAGATATTGGTATTTCAGCTATCCTTTAACACCAGCTTAAATGCAATTTATGTTACAGATTTCGAGAAAAACAGCTAAATATTTGAAGTGGGATTTGTTACAACCATCCCTACCCCTAGGGTAGTGTAAGGGGGATGTTTGTAGCATTGTATATAAAAATAAAGTTACTTTCATAATCATCATATTTATTTATAAATATTATAATAAACATTTCTAGGAAACACTTCTCGAAAATAATCAACATTATTCAAAAATGAGATCACAATCAGACAAAAAATTATGGCACACATAACTTATTTAGTTATTATTGCGTCTACATGAGCCCACAACTAACACTAGGTACTGTACCCATTTTTCATTTGACCTGCTGTTTGAAAAGGATTCCGTGCAAACTATACAGAAGCAATCTTCGCTGTCTGAATCATCACTACCCTTTATTATTTTAGCATCCTTTTTCTTCTTGTGTCTTATTTCCTTTTTTTTAATAGATTTATTATCAACTAAAGTCATTGGCTTTTTTGTCCCTTCAGCAGTCTGCAAAATGGATTTTTAACTTATTTGGCTTTGTTTTTTAACTTATTTGGCTTTTTTAACTTATTTTTACCTTTTTTCTTCTTGTTCTTGAATTTCAAGCTTGTTTAGAGAATCAGTCATTATTGCCGATTTTCTGCATTTTCTTTCCTTTCCATTATTCTTTCTTTTTTCTTTCTTTCTTTCTGCTTTTGGTACGGGCTTGACTTCATAGGAGCATAGGGGGTGATGTCCTGAACACTAGCTAAAGAGATAGATGGGAAGTGTAAATTATCAGACGATGTCGATGGAATAGCCACATCCACTTCCGAAAAAGTTGTTGATGGTAAGACCATATTGGTGGCAGAGTTAATGAAGCTAGTAGAACCGGTGAAGCTACCAATGATGGTGTTCCTAATGGTGTTGGTACCTCACTCTGTAGGGACAGCGAATCATAAGTTGTAACTGCTTGCACGCGTGATGATGATGGTAAAGATAGTATTGCATCAATTTAACGACTTGTTGGCGGAATCGGGTCTGAGGGCTTAGCCAAGTTACAGTCGATTAGCGATGACGCTAGACGATAAGTCCGAAAATGTATGGGATTTGACACATGCTATAGAAGAACCACGTGATACAGCGACAACAAATGTATGTAGAAATCGAATAGATTCGTAGCGAATGTAATTTGGCTACGGGCCCTGGTCATCATCAGTTGAAATCGCTTGCACGCGTGATGATGATGAAGTGGACATTAAACGGGATGAAAGTAACAGATTGTTACTTTCATCCTTCCATTTAAAATTTCCCGAATACGACAATCATATCTCACCATACACACATATCATAATCACAAATTTTAGCCTACAACCTAAAAACCACTTTAGAAAGATACCATTTAAAACACTACAATAGAGAAATGAATAGTTACGCTACTTCACTGACACTTGACATGCAAGATTAAACCCACCATAATAAAAACAAACGCAGTTGAAAAAAAAGGTTAAACCTTACTTTGGAGGTACTTTTGACGCACTGACTTCTACGTCTAAAACCTGACGGCACAGCGCCGTGAGCGCAACGAATTAGGACTCAAAATGGCGCATATCGATAAATTAACCATCAATGCAGTCAACATAATTCGTTCAAAAATTCATTTGTTACGTTTATCCCGTGTTACTTTAATACCTGGTCTCCCCTACATAAATATTTTTTTTTTTGTAAATACTTACTTATAATATATAATTAAACACCCAGACCCGGAACATACATGTGTATATCATGCAAACATTTGTTCCGCGATCCGAGATCTACATTAAAAGGATACCGTATGTATACATATAAAAAACCCGTGTATTGTGAATGAATGAATGAATGAGCATACTTTATTGTACACCACACAAGAAACAAACATAAAAATAAAAATTCACAAAGCAACAAGTACAATGGGCGGTCTTATCGCCTAGAAGCGATTTTGGTTCGTAATTGAAAAACTTATGTCGATGTGACAGACGGTCGAATTCCTATGGAATATTCGGATCGTTTTCGGAACCCTTGATATATACATATCTTAAAATATATAGGTACGACGAAAATTATAGATTATTTACAGAAACTAAAGAAGCGCAAGGTATTTTTGTTATAAGTATATATTCTAATATTATAATGCTAATATTAATTTAGTCTAGAGTTTATAATTATAAGAAAGTTGCTATTTTTATTATTTGCAAATTTTTTTATATTTATTCATTTGCTTTTTAATTTATTTTGTTGCTTTTTTATTAGACGAAGTCGAACAAAAGAAAGAAGTGTCTGCCGAAAAGGGGAGTGATTACGAATATCCATGCGGAGGAATGAGAGTGGTGAAAATAGGTGATGAATACACCTGGTACAAAGGTCGGGAAGTAGTCACATCCTATCGGTGAGTGAAAATGGTCAATTCGCGCAAATCGATAGAAACAGATCACGCTACCATCTACAGATCCCTTGTACGAATCATTTAGTGTGGAGTAGGCTTTTTATAAACGTTAGAACGTCCACCTGGGGCCCAATTCTGCTAAAATATAAGAAAAACGATTATGGAGTCATACCATTATTTAACGATTATGATTGCTGTTCCTGTCATTAGCTGCCAAATTTTCAATAATGTTTTCATACCAAAAGGTATCTATAGTGGCCATTTTGCAACGATACCATTGTCACAGTGAAGCGATTGGTTTAGTAGAATTGGGTCCCAGGACATATGGATTTTAAGGAATAGGAAAAGTGGGTATACCATGGATCACTCATATCATCATCATCATCATCTACAGCCCATATGTACCCACTGCTGGGTGTAGGCCTCCCTTTGTAAACGCCACCCTTCCCGGTCCTGTGCTGAGCGCATCCAGGAGTTGCCCGCGACTTTACTTTCTGTATATCGTCGACCCACCGCGCCGTCAGACGTCCTGGACTTCTTAGGTATGTTCTTGGCCACCATTCGGTCAAAGATCACTCATATACTCGAGTAATATTATAGATATAGTTCATTCATTAATTCAAACTTTATTCAACAAACTAAGCTAATATTTATATGGGAGCAATCGCGCTAATTTTGAATGTGTCTAACGTTGGAACTCACGTTGGTTTTACTGATGTCACGCGTGTCAGCGCGATACGAAATGTACACCACCAGAGACGTTTTAGTTTCGTATTATCGTTAAATAGTGGTTCGCCCCGAACTGAGATCTCGCGAGTCTTCAATTAAGATTAAAATAAAAATATTATTTGTAATCTTTGACTATCAAAATAATGCCACGAAATAAATAACCAAAAAACATGACCTACAGTTTCATTTAAATGAAAGGGGACGGGAGTTCATGTAATCTGATTAACCTTTTTTGGGATACAAATTGCGGTTATTCTGGATTTCAGACTTTTGCCTATATTTGTGTCACTTAAGCTACACACATACTAAATTATAGCACTGTGGGGTCACTGGTGTACCCTGTGAATTTCGTGAAAGTTTAGTTTTTATTATGGCTAATAACTCAAAAACTACAAAAATTAAACTAAACATAAAAACAGGGTTGAAATGTTCTAATAACTATCTTTCATTTGACGTCCCACTTGACCTAAAAGTGTCATTTCCATTTTTTTTTACCCCTCTTGAACCCCAATATGGCAACAACCCCCCCACATTTTTAGCTTATTTAGTCACACCAAAGTTGTGCCATCACTATCTACCTATATACCAAATTTCACGATGATCGGATAAACGCTTCGAAAGTTATCCTCGGACAAACAAACATACATACATACAACGCCGATTTGCCCAAGTTGACTTAGAGATCTCGCTTCGCTCGATCAAAAATTAACGCGATTGCCCCCAACTAAGCTATGTTAATTATTAACCTATATTCATTTTGTAGTAAATTTTTTTTTCATTTTCCTTTTAAGTTATAGCTAACGCAAAGTATTTAGGCAATTTTTTTGGTAGATGTTCTTCAGAATCATCTACACTTTACCATTTTCATTCAAATATTCTATAGATTCGTCTAATTTTTGCCATAGAGGAACATCATTTAAAATCATTCAAGCAAAAACATCATATTTTGTCATTGGCTCAGTCCACTGTTGAGATAACGAATGCGGTGCTGAAATTTTCAGTTGCTTTGTCAAAATACAGTTGTTCTGCTTCAATAAACTCATTTATAAACAAACTCGGTAACTGACTACGAATGAATATACACTGCTATAAAAGTGAACATTTATATAACATTTTAAATAAAATAAAATAATAAATAAATATTGCTGGACATTTCACACAGCGCTATCAATCCCCAAACTAAGCAGAGCTTGTACTATGGGAACCAAATAACTGACAGAATACTTATATACTTTTTTTTGTAAATACATACTTACTTATAATATATAGAAAAACACCCAGACACGGAACAAATATCTGTAGATCAGGCAAACATTTGTTCCGTGGCGGGAATCGAACCCGCTACCTCCTGCGTCTCAGCCGACTATACGCCCACTGCGTCACGGAGGTCAAATCATCAATTATCTTATATTTTTTTCTTAAATTTTTCCTGATACTTGTCGTTTAAAGTCAAAGTCAAAATCTTTTATTTATTAAAATCACAAGGATCACTTTGAAACGTCAATTATACTGCATGTTCTTTTGCAACCAATCCAGGAAAGAAAGGCAAGAAACAAGGTTGGTTGTTTTTTTAATGATCCTTTTAGAATACATAACAATAAAGAAAATAAATTACGTCTAAATTGTAACATTTTTAAACGAGCTGGAGCAATTTCAATCCCAAGCTTCTGTATCATCTAAATAATTCGATAGTTTATAGTAGGCTTTTTTATAAAGATTTTAATGGTAAATTTTAGTACATCACAATTTTTGTCAGTTTGTTATAAAAGCGTTTGTTATAAAAAGTTAGTAAATCGTTTAAAGGGCAAGGTGTACTTGCCCTTTAAATGATTTACTAACTTTATGGAGTCTGCAAGTGGCAACAGCAAGTTTATCTTTTTTTCTAGTATTAAAATTATGATTATCGCTATTTTCTTAATCTAATTAATGTTTTTGTGAACATATATCAGATTTTCATAGATATATTGACAAGGGAATGTCATAATAATTATTTATTTATACTTATGGCGTAATGATTCTCTGGGGCCCATATTATAAATTGCACGAACAGAGGGCTGTTCTGCAACACATAAACGGTGTTTATATCTGCTTTACGGACAAAATATATTTTCCACATTACGCAAAGGTTAACTGGAAGATAATGCTTCCTAGCATTAAGTTCGCCTATGCACAGGTATATATATTTATGTGCAACAAGAATTTTCAATCAATTAAGATTAAGAGACATTGGTGATGTAGACATATTAGCAATATTGCTGCTCGTCTGTAAACAAAATAAATGAAGGCTTTATTTTCGCACAGAGCCAAAGTGAACCGCCGTGAGGCTAAGCTAGCACTCGAAGCCGTCGCGGGCGATGGCTCTGGGAAATACAAATGTCGAGTAATAGAGGACGGGGAGGCCGAATCCAACCACGATCGGGTCGTCGAAATCGATGTACTCGGTGAGTTAGCAAAGCTCTCCCTAATTAATCTTGGCTGGACATAGATAACTTTTTTCTTCATCAGCAAACCGGCGACGCCTGCACTGGCGTCTTCTTCACATATTATAAAGTAAAGTCGCTTACCTTAGATCTTTTAAACTACTCAACGGATTTTAATTTAGTTTTCAGCAATAGATAGAGTGATTCAAGAGGAAGGTTAGTATGTATAACTAGCTTCCGCCAGCGGCTTCGTACGCGTTGTTTGTCAACAAAAAGTAGCCTATGTGTTAATCCAGATTATAATCTACGTACATACAGATTTGAAAGTAACTCTGTCTCTCTGTCTGTTTGTTATCTTTTTACAACATAACGGCTCGATCGACTTCGATGGAATTTGGTACCTACATACCTAGATAGATTATGAATGGACTTGAGACATAGGGTACACTTTACGCGACTGCACAGAAAGAGGGTAATGTTTTATTGACAAACCACGCGCACGAAGCCGCGGGCGGGTCAGCTAGTAGTATATAATTGTGAACTGTGCTGCCTGAAAAGACCACGCGAATATTAGTTACTTTTATTATGTTGCGAAGGACTGTGAATAATAAGTATGTATAATGTATATCTTAAATGGTCGCAATACACGCTCAATTATTACGCGTATTTGATCAAGTAATTTAAGTTGTACTAAATTAACCTTGTCAAACTAATTGTCCTTGTTGGTACTAAATTAACTTTTCATTTAAGACTCTATCATGCGAAAGCATCAGTATATCTAATCGTGTATCGCGGTCTTAAGTCAAGCAAAAACGTGAGCAAAAAGCAAAAAGCTATAACATAATATAAGCTGTAATTAGGTATATCTGCCATAATATTTTCTTCCGAACCTTTAATTTTTCTTTTCTTCTTTACATTTATTATTACTAGCTTCCCCCACAGCTTCGCACGCGTATTTTGTCCGTGTAAAGTAGCTTATGTTTCAATCCTGGCCATAATCTATCTATACCCCAAACTTAATCGAAATCGGTTAAGCAGTTACGATGTGATTGAGTAACAAACAAACATCTAAACTTTCGCATTTATTAATGTTAGTGTAATTTACTATTCAATAGACTAAAAATGGCGGTTTAATATTTGTTTACTTATTAAACAAACAACTAATTCACGAAGAAAAAATAATTCGTGTTTACAAAACATGAATCAGTTTAACTAATCAGAAAACTAGACAATGAATTTGGAGATCATCTCTGGTGGTTACAAGCCTGCATCATAAAATCGGATATATCAGAATATCGTTTATCATTTGTTAACACGTCGATTCAACTATTTGTTTTTTACGCAAATCTTTAAATAATTCGAAATATTTCACTTGCACCTTTGCATCTTTGATTACTACTTTACCAATAAGTCTTAGTTTGGCTTGCACAACGATCCCTAAACGTATCTAAAAAAAAAAGATCATGCAAACATTTGTTCCACGGCGGGAATCGAACCCGCTACCTCTTGCGTCTCAGCCGGCTATACCCCACTGCGCCACGGAGGCAGTCAAACATTTAGCGACTAAACATGTTTAAGTTTGACGTATTTATGTGATTTGACCACTCCTTAAATAATATTTAGCCAATAAATACGTTTAGGCATCGTTGCGCAAGTCATCCTTAGTTTTTTTGGTTGTATTCAGGAATATACAAAATCTGTTAACTAGTCATTCTCTTTTTTACATTTTATTTATTGTTTGTTCACTGACTGGATAAGAATTGCAATAAATTCAAAGCTTACTTTACCTTTTCTGTTATTCTGATAAGTAAAGTCCGGTTTGTGCAGCAGTTTTAATCAGATTTCCGATTCAGTGTTCAATTTAATTACAATTTGGTTTTAAATCTTTACATGGTAAAAAATGAAGGCACTGCCGCTGTCCCTACCGCTGTACTTTAGATCTTTTAAACTACTTAACGGATTTTAATGCAGTTTTCAGCAATAGATAGAGAGATTCAAGAGGAAGGTAACATGTATAACTAGTTATATTTTCCCGACTTAACGACTCGACCGATTTCGATGGAATTTGGTACACACGGCTACACATCAAGCTATACATTTCCAGTGCTGGCCTCTCATTGTACGGAAAACCTACACAATGCGAGGTCAGCTTATACTGGAAATGTATAGCTTGAGGTGTAGCCGTGTGTACCTATATACCTAGATAGATTATTAATGGACTTGATACATAGGATACACTTTACGCGACTGCACAGAACTCCTGTGGTTACGCGTGGTTTGTCAAGAAAACAGTAAGTAAGCTAGTAAGGCTTATTTACCTAAAGTACCTTATTTAGCTTATTTACGTGAGCGAATTATTTAGATGTATATATTTATTAATTAATTATGCTTTAAATTTGTACCTATAAGTTTAATTATTCATTACAATAATTAATTATTTATTACATGTGATTTCACATTCAGGTTAAATTTTTATTGTTACAACTAATTCCTTCAAACGTATCTGCAATGCCTGCAGATATAGTTAGCATCTAAAGCGACATAATTATGATAATTCTGGTGTCGGGTTTATCTTTTTGTTATACATACACATTTTTGTACGAGGTCACAGTGTCACAAAGTGTTTAAAAAAAACGAATTCCTTATAAAATATTTTGCAGACATTCAATATAATTCCTGTACCAAGTATGTGGTTCCAAGGTATAGAATATATATAATTGTCCAAAAACTTAATCAGCATAATGAGGATTTCAAAGTTAATATTATTCTCGCCGATATTACCTTCTTAATATAAATTCTTAACTTAAACAGACAAACAAAGAAACAGACCGACTTTTATATTTCAATTTTACTATGATATGATTATAACGTCCTGAGGCTGATATGATATGAAATGATATTAAAAAAAATTATTTGCTAGGAAATATATTGTAATACAATTAGGTCTTACATAAATTGTAGGTCCATTATAATTATGTTTTACTGTTAAGGCAATCATTCGCACGCAAATGTAATTTAACTGAGATTATATTATATTTACTACTATTTCATTATATATTATATGTATATATATATATATACATATAATATATAATATATATATATATATACACATATGTAGATAAAAATATACCTATGCTTATTTTGTTTATTATTTAAAAGTATTATATTATGTAAATCAATAGGATTAAATATACGCATTGATATTAACCAGTAGATAAATATGTTACCTACCTATTGCATTATAATATATTACTATTTAATTAAATTGTCGATGTTGTTTTTGGTTTTATTTTATGTTTGCCGGTTTTTTCATTAACTAAAGACGCTAGGCAAACATCTCATTTGATTATTAAATCAACTTGTTCATTACCATCTAAGCTAAGTATAAAGATAGGAGCTGGTATCCACTATCCACTGCAAATATACTATTTTGGAACCATTCTGTAACTTCAAGAGAAGCATTTAGATGAAATTTAACTATTCACATATTAGGATACCGCGCAAGACAGTAAAAATCTATTATAAAGACTTTATATATATGACTATTATCTTTTATCAGTAGGTAAAACAGTTTAATAGGTGTTGTAGGCAATTTTAAGACAGTTTGTGCAATCAAAACCATATCGGTAAAACAGAAGTGAAAACTTGAACAGACTACACTACAATTACTCATATACAGAGGTGTCGGTAACAGTGTCGCGAGTTCAATGGTTTTTTCCCATCACAAAAAATGCCCAACGCGCCTAAAGAAGTTTTCCCTTCAAAAATATAGGCTAAAATAGCTTCATCTTCCTGCCCTTTTCCCATATTACGTGGGGTCGGCACAACATGTATTTTTTTCCATATTTCTCTATCAGCCGTCATCTCCGTTATCACTTCTTTCCTACCCATAATATTCTTCACACAGTCCATCCATCTCTTCTTCGGACTTCCTCTACTTCTATATCCATCCACACTCATATCTAACACTCTTTTAGTCACATGATTTTCTTCCCTGCACATGACATGCCCATACCATATATGCTAAAGTGTTTAGACTCTTATAACTCCACGATAAAGTAGGACAAATATACCAGTCATAAACTAGGTATCTACTGTGATAGATGATATCAAGGTGGAATTTCAATCTATAAATCTAAAAGAGGAACATTTGGGATAGTAGTTTTTTATAAGGTGACGTCGAGCATTTGGAGAACCTGCTCAATCTAGACCTCGACAACTATGTCTTTACATGGAAGAACGTCCTATCTTTTTACGAGCTTTTTTATTTATATCAGCTGGAGATGGAGACGGAACAAGCCACCTGATGTTAAGTGGTAACCATCGCCTATAACAAAATATTACTTCGTAAGTTACACACCTTAGATACGTGCCCTACGATACACTGCCTTGTGTCATGGTGTAAAGCTTGACTGTAATTTCACCAGCTACAATCCCTTCAAACCGAAACACAGAAATGCTGCGTGATGGCAGTAATAGGTATGGTGGTAGCACCAAATGAATTCTACTATTCTTTTGCTTTTACGGATTCCCAGACGCCAGAGAAACTGTAGAAATTGAAATTAGTGAAATCAAATATTCACTTGACCTAAGTCAAGTAAGTATTTAAGCTCAGATTATGACTTTCTCAGCTGTTTCTCTGAAACTGAACGCCAATTCTACAGGCTTCTAGGAACAGTTAACATTACACGTAAGTAATACAATGCTAGGTCCTCTGGTCAGGCGGGCCTAAGAATTAGATTCTTTTTGTAAGCAAGTCCCAAGTTTGAATTTTAAAGATTTTATCTATGTATGTTCAACCCCCGTGATATACGAGATAAGTTGGTCTGGAATAGGCTTAGCTTATGAGATACCTATGTGAACAAGTTTTTGTGTTGCTAAGTAAAAATTTCTGAAAGTTGTATGTACGCCAAGTAAGCCTAATTTTTTAGCTGTTTAAATAAATAATTTATATCTATAGCATATTTTTATATGCTTACGCACACATATCTCAATATTTTAAATAGTATTTGGTTAAAAAGTATATAATAGGTAGGCAAGTCACACTACCATCAGTACCTTTACAACCCAATTGCAGATTCGCTGTCGTTGCTACTTTGCAATGTGTGTATGAGTTGGCCTAAATGGTTACGACTGCAGTTTTAGATTAGTAAGTACCTACTACGTCGGATCCTGTGCAGTCGGATGTCTGTTATTAGAGTTAAAACTATATAGCTAGGTATTCTGTTATATTATGTCTAACCATTTTTAGGGTTCCGTACCCAAAGGGTAAGTCGGCACCCTATTACTAAGGCTCCGCTGTCTGTCCGTCTGACACCAAGCTGTACTCATGAACCGTGATAGTTAGACAGTTGAAATTTTCATAGATGATGTATTTCTGTTGCCGCTATAAGAACAAATACTAAAAACAGAATAAAATTAATATTTAAGGGGGGCTTCCATACAACAAACGTGATTTTTTTGCTCGTTTTAGCTCGATATCGATAACGGCAACAGGTAGCCGCTTGAAATATCCAAAGAATATTTAGTTATATATTTACTTTAAAAATAAATAATTTAATTTAAATAAAACAAATATTTAAGGGAGGCTCCCATACAACAAACCTGATTTTTTGCCGTTTTTATAGATACTTACCCTTAGTAACCCTAACTTTAGTAACTTAGAACCCTTAGTGCGCGAGTAAGACTCGCACTTGGCCCGTTTTTATCTTTGTTTTATCGTAGGAAAGTTATTAATACTACTCAAAATGCAATTGATCAAGCGTTAGTTATGGTGGAATAAAGAACACAGACAGATAAATAGATACATCTTTTGGTCAACCAAGTAAATATAAAATGGAATCGTTATGACGTCAGAAATAATTTTTATTTTAAATTGTTAGCGGACGCTTACCGCAAAACGCAAAACTCTTCGTTTTTTAACTCGTCTAGTTCGTTATTTTTGGAATTATTTAGAAAACTAAGATAGCAGAAATGTTGTCAATATTTGCTACGTTCGATCGGGATAATCGTAATGATGATGCAACCCCTAATATACTGATTAATCCTTTCTTGATGAGGAGGTTGTAATGAGTAGATGCATCTTCCAATTACCAATTTATATTTCCACAAGTATACATATATTTTACACAAGTATACATATTTTTTGACGACCTCCGTGGTACAGTGTGCGAATAGCCGGCTGAGTCGCAGGAGGTAGCGGGTTCGATCCCCGCCGCGGAACAAATGTTTGCAAGATCTACAGATATTTGTTCCGGGTCTGGTTGCTCTATATATTATAAGTATGTATTTACAAAAAAAAAATTGTATATAAGTATTCTATCAGTTATCTGGTTCCCATAGTACAAGCTTTGCTTAGTTTGGGGCTAGATAGCGCTGTGTGAAATGTCCAGCAATATTTATTTATTTATTTTATTTATATATTATAAGCGGGGAGAGGCGACTGGCGTGGCCACACTACAACAGCAAATATGTATCTACTTAGGTACGACTTACACGAGTCAGCTATTCTGTATGTAGTGTGTCCCTACAGTACACACCCTCTTATAAAAAAAATTGAGGCCAAAAATTACAAGATATAACATTGCAAGTTACAAAACAATTCACATAAACCATCAGTAGCTTTACAACACAATTGCAGATTCGCTGTCGTTGCTACTTTGCAATGTGTGTATGAGTTGATTTCAAGTTACCAAGTCGCTTGTCACTGAACCTACTGTACTGCTGCTACGTATTCTACGAATTCAAACACTTCACTATGTTGTAATCACTGAACTTAAAATAATCGAGGCGTACTGAATAACGTTTTATTCCTCTTCGTCAGTTTCACTGCCACAGCACACCACCTTCTCTCATACGCCGTCATGTACGAAGTCTTCGAATACCTTAAGGTCTCTACGCAGTGCAGTAATCTTCATGCTAGTCACTCACAGCAGTGGGACTGAGATATCTCCAGATCCTCACTGATCCTCCGGTGAGCATTTCTTCACTCTCCAACAGGGCATTATCTTCCTGAGTGAATCTGCAGCTCCAAATTCCATTTTCTTTAGGATTTAGATATCAGATGTAGCTGGCTCCAATAAAATTCTTCAAATGCTGTTCCTGTAGATCGTGCGTGACACAACTTTGGCTGGACTGCGGGTAGATGGGCATCACATCCCGGGTTGTACGCTGCCAAAACTCTTCAGATATACCTTGATGACCGGCTTCTCACAAGGGCTTCTGTTGGTGGGTGGGATGGGCTTTGTCTGACGTCGTAAGCAGCGTGCATTCCATGCGCTTCCGGTTCTCACGTGGCGTCGCGTGTCGTGTTTGTCATCTTGCTTAATGTTTTTACCTCCTGAGGCGTAGACTTAGTCGGGAGGGAGTCGTCCCCATCGCTGGTCTCTGCGTCTCCATAATTTCTTCAAATATCCGTGATGAGTGTCGCGTGCTCATCGCGGGTGGTCACCGCATGGTAACACCACACCGCGTCCTTTGTCTGGGTCACCAATTTAGGGGTTCGGGATAATCCGATTAATCCTTTCTTGATGAGAAGGTTGTAATGAGTAAATGCATCTTCCAATTACCAATTTATATTTCCACAAGTGTACATGTATTAACTAAATGAGCGGGGAGAGACGACTGGCGTGGCCACACTACAACAGCAAACATCTACTTAGGTACGACTTACGCGAGTCAGCTATTCTATATGTAGTGTGTAGTAGAACTAATGTAGGGAACATTAGGTAGGTAGAAATTACATATTTTTTTGACGTTTTTGCGTGTGAAATGCTGTAAATTATAGAATGGAAATGCAATTTTTTAATGTTATCATTATATAAGATAAATACTCCTTAGAAGCCTTTACACTGACCACAGACACATACGCAACGTACTTACAAACCATTATGTACTATCTCTAGTTCCAGTTTTCCAAACATGGTATAAAAACTTTATATTTACATGATTTGTTTTCGCCGTCTCCAGTTCCCTACATGAATGTGAGTATTCGGACGGACAATAATGATATCTTCGAGGCTGGGACTCCACGGGTTTTGGCTTGCATTGTGTATGGCTCCATACCCTCACCCAACGTAACCTGGTCCATCGGAGACACCATGCTTAGACCAAATGTGTACAAGGTGAGTCATAGACCGGCCTCACAATTGTGGAACTAAATGGCAATAGATTGTAAAAATGGTGACCATTTCAATACGAGCCATCCAAATCTTTTAACACGTAAATATGGAATAACAAGCTTTACCTCATACAAGTTATTGAGTTTTTAGATATTTTTACGATCGACAGTGTGTCAATTATATTTTACAGTTTCAATTTATCAGTTTTATTGGGGACTAGCTGTTGCCCGCGACTTCGTACGCGTTACACTTCTAATACACACTAAGTTTAACTTCTAAGATAAACTAAATTCAATAAATAAAATAAAATAAATAAATCTTCTTGTGACCAAAATGTTCTACTCGTAGTCCTTACCATTTCAAATTTCGAACTTTACGTCCCTATGAGGCCGTATCTTAAAAGTCTCTTTAAGCTTAGAAACCTTCAAATGAGGTACTAATATAGTACGGTGTCTTTCGAGACATTCCAATTTTAAAGAGTATTTGCTTATGTTTTTAAGTGAGTTCAACCTTTTTTGAATAAAATCCGATTGAGTTTCAAACATGTGTCAAAATAACATGTAATTTAAATCAAAAACACTAAAAGCATAAAAGTATTGATATCAACTTCAAAGCAAATCACCTCTTAACTTTCTACCTCTTTTTAACCCCGTTAGGGGATGAATTTCAATAAAATACGAAACACGTCTTCCATCAATTCTATCAAAAAAGGTTTATGCAAAATTTAAAGTAGATTGGACCAAGGCATCACGTTCTCCCATACAAACTTTGCCCCCCCCCCTTTCCCCCCCCCCCTTAGGGGTAGAATTTCGGAAAATCCTTTCTTATCGGATACCTACGTCATTCAGAGAACACACCGTCCAAGTTTCAGGTCTCTACAATCAGCGGTGTAGGCTGTGCGTTGATCCGTCAATCAGTCATACAGGACAAAGCATTTTATATGTATAGATGTCGTTTCTACCCTGTTTTATACAAAATATTTTTATCGTGATTAAAAGTACACTATGTAAATATAATTCTACTCCAGGCTATGCACTTGGCGATTACTTGTTTATCGCTTAATGCACCAAAAGTAGATGCATCTCAGATAAAAATGTTTTAAACCTTTTTTTTTTGTTAGGAAGTGAACAGAGGGAATTTTACCGTGTCTTCTCTGACCTTTGTGCCGTCACTGACCGATAATGGCAAGGATTTGATGTGCAAGGCCAGCTACGGGCCCATAGCAAGCACCTTTGAAGACAAGGTTACTGTGAGCGTTGGCCGTAAGTACTAACTATTTGTATACCTATGTTATACTCGTACTCGGGTGTAAGCGAAGCGATCAATAACAACCTCGATTAGCAACCTCGCTCGCATTCACTCGCTCGTAGGCACGGACAATAGATCGCTTACAGCCCCTGTATAACGATTACCCGTTGATGTTTTGGGGTACACCCAGTATTTAATTTTATCAACAAAATATTTACCAACGTCATGAGGAGAAATTTAAATAATTCAATAATATTTTAGTTTTACTGATTCTGATTACATTTCTCTTTTCCTATTTCTCTCCTCTCTTTTACATTTCCTTTTATTTTATTTAGTCCATAGATTTTATATGTTTTTTTTTATTTTGTCGTCACTAGAACGTCCAATGTGCATCGACAACGGGTTCAAAACTATAGGAGCTGTTGAGGGTGACACTGAAACTCTAGTTTGTATGGTGGAGTCCGACCCTGAACCAGAGCAATTCATTTGGACCTTCGCGGACGGACGGACGATCTACACCTCAAGCAAGGTACAATATTATTCACAACTACATACAATTTTCTCACAATGCATTGCTTTTCACTTTGAGCTTTGTATAATTTTTAGAATTAATTTATTATATGTATATTATCATAATCATTGAGCATATTATACCATACATATAAATCGCGAGGTCTGCTTTGGCTGTCAGTCAGTTTGTGTCTTTATTACTAGTCAGTGAGTTATGACAGGGCTACATAGTATTGGGTGAACGAACAGGTGCTTTCTAAGCAAAGGTGTTTTCTCATCGACCACACCCAACATCTCTTATGTAAGGTAATTTACAAACGTTTGATTATAACTAATTAAAAATAAATGACTTTTTAAAACTGAGTTTATGAATTCTAAATATTAGTTACTTTTACATAAATTGTTTTTTACGTGTTAAATTATCAAAACATGAAAAAGATCGATTTTTTCACAAAAATGTCAATCTAGATTCTTGGCTTCGTAATATCGCAGGTGGATCGCAGAAATACGCCACTCTTCAGTCAGAATTCCACCTTGGCGTCAATAGCAATTGCGCGACACATTCTTCTACCCTCAGAGTTTAGTAAATAATTTCCCTATTAAGCACTTGGATATCATTCATGTTAATAAAAGTTACTGTGTGCATAACAAATATAAAGTATTGACTGCGTTAATTACATTAAATAATTAAGACTTCTACATCGAATAGATTAATCATTGTATACAAGATATTACAGTATTCTGATAAAATGAAATTAATAAAAGAGATGTTTAAAAATACCTACAACGAACAACGTATGCCCACGTAGTCATTACGTATGAAACATTGCTAAAAACATATATGTTCTCAATTGCAATTCATTTAAGATCCTGCGATCAGATGCACAACACTGCGATGGAATATTTAATCGAGCGTAGCGAGATCTCCAAATCAACTTGGGCAAATCGGCGTTGTATGTAATTAATATATGTATGTATGTTTGTTTGACCGTGTAATGTGTGTGAAATGTGGGGGGATTGTTGAGATATTGGTGTTCAAGAGGGGTAAAACAAAAACAAAAAAGAACTACCCGGTCAAGTGGCACGTGTAATAAAAGGTATTTGTGGGTACATTTTGACCCCGTTTTTATTTTTAATTTAAGCCTCGTAGTTTTTAAGTTATTAGCCATAATAAAAACTGAACTTAACTTAAATTCACAGGGTACAGCAGTGACCCCACCAGCAGTGACCAAGTCTGAAATCCAATATATATAAAATCAACATGAACTTCCGTTACCTGTAATTTGAATGAAACTGTAGGTCAAGTTATATGGTTATGCATTTCGTGGCACTGTTTTGATAGTCAAAGATTACGAATAATAAGTTTTAGTTTTTATGGGAGACTCGCGAGATCTCATTTCGGGGCGACCCACTGTTACATTAGGTACTTACCCGCCCGTATCACGCGAAATAAGCACGCTTCATTATTTTTATATGGCAAGTACTTGCACATAGTTTTTGATAGTGTCTTCCAAATTGCTTAGCAAGCCAAAACAAGCACACTGAGTTGATAAAGTTCAGTTATGAAGAAACTTGCTATTGCTACGGAGCTAAGAATTGTATTTTTTCAATTGTGTGATTGATAAAAACTTTTAGCAGAAAGTGTCCGGTCACAAAACTCGGTACTCATCGACTCTGATCTGGGTACCCAGAGAGGACGACTATGGTCCTCTCTATTGCCGTGCCTCAAATCGCTTCGGGGAGCAAAAACAGCCTTGTACCTTCTCTGTTATAAATGGAGGACCTCCCACAACACCCGTATGCGAAGCTTTTTGGGTAGAACAAGAAACACTGAAAGTTCGGTGTGATAAAAGTAAGATGTTTTCCTTTTTTTGTGATTATTATAAGATGCCTAGTATGTCTATTAAATTAAAAAAATACTTGTGAACAATGAAAACTGCGACTTACATGTTTTATAGACCTAACTAATAGTCTACGAGTAATAGGTATATATAGTGACTACGCAAGTACGCTATGACCGACTGACGCGGTAAAAACGGTTCCTGGTCTGACAGAACAGTATTTTTGAAGTGACTTTTAGGTCTAATGAAATGTATTTTAGGCCTTTAATTTAATCACAACAGCAATCAGTGTTAAATGTCCAAATAAAGTGATGGACCCCAAATAAAGTGGTGACCTACGCGACATTACTTTGTTATAGGCGATGGTTACTACTTAACATTTTTCCACCACCAATTAGTATAAAAATACAAGTACCTAATAATTATTTAATAACGACTTGTCCCAAATTAAACATAAATAAATGTTACTTGTAGGGTAGACTGATAATAATAAAATTATATCTCTCTAGATACTTATAATTGTCATAATTATGTTATAATTAATTAATATATATATATAATATAATAATATAATTAATATATATATATTGTTATAATTCCCCTTCAAATATGCATATTTTTCACAAATTAATGATAGCAAGATTTAGAAATCCCTAGCAGACGAATGCAGTTGCATCAATTCTCATTTAACATAGCTAACCAGGTTTTAAATAAAAAACAAACAAGGGATGGATGTACAGACATACAAATGCTTTAATAATATACTGATAACACTCCTCTTTCAGCGTCGTGAGTTGAAACGTTTTGGAATCTGCCATTTTTTATCATTATCGTCACTGATGCGGTCATCATCATTTGGTTATGGCGTTCGGGTCCACCCGGATTACTAAGAAATAATAGAAGATGAAATAGGTTGCGGGTTTAAATACCGTCTGGCTTGAAAAATTTTATGATGGTTTTAAAATCTTGGAAGATATAGTAATGTTTTTTAAAATAACACTTTTATTTAAAATAACTTTTTTAAATAACACGATTATTTAGTGAATCCGTTAGTGAAGGTCAAGGTCTTACCAGCTGTGCTTTGCGGATTATAAACTCCTGATTATAAATATAAACCCTATTACATCAGTACCTACTTTTACAGTCCTAACAGACTTGAATGGAAGACGTCTATCAGATAAAGCTCTCTCTTGCGAATAATTCATAACAGTCACACAAAATACCTCTGTCTTAAGACGAAAGTCTTTGATCAGTGTGTGTTACCAGTGACAACGTATGGTACAGAAACGTGGTCTTTCCAACGTGGCCTCATAATAAGACTCAAGGTCGCTCAGCGTGCTATGCTTAGTGTTTGTCTACGAGATCGAATCAGAAATGAGGAGATTCGTAGACGAACCAAAGTCACCGACCACAAAGGATTAGCAAGCTGAAGTGGCAGTGGGCAGGGCACATAGCTCGAAGAACTGACGGCCGTTGGGGCAGAAAGGTTATCGAGTGGAGACCACCCACTGGAAAGCGCAGCATAGTACGGCCTCTCACTAGATGATAAAGGTAGCTGGGAGCCGTTGGGTGAAGGCCGCACAAGAGCGGTCGCTCTGTAAATCTATGGGGGAGGCCTATGCTCAGCAGTGGCCGTCCTTTGGTTAATATGTTGATGATGTTGATTACATAAACCATTATTGGCCGGCAATCACGGCTTGTAATTTTTTTGTTGTTTTTATTCATATTTAGACTGGGACGGAGGTCGGCCTCAAACAATAAACTTTGCGGTCAAGGGTCCAGACGGGATTCGAAAGTTATCCAGGAAAGGCCACGAGTTGGAAGTGACTTCATTGTATCCTGGAGGAAACGTTTCAGTCGAGGTTTACGCAAGCAGCAGTAGGGGTAGAAGCTCGTCCATCCAGCTGGCCTTACCACCCGGAACACATCCTGGTAAATACCCATAGGTTATTTGATGTATCGATTGAAGCTGATTAACAAACAATAACTGTCGGTAAGAGACTGCACTACTTGAGTGATAGATAGACCACTGTGGTGTCTTAAGCCGAGTTTATAGATGGAGTAGGCTTGTCAGCAATCCTCTCAGGTTATGTGCAAGCTCCCATTTCTTACGATATAATTAAGGCATTAGATCGTTCGCGTTGACCGCATAAGATCAAGTTAAGGTTAAAATCAATATAAGTATAAGAATTTTATAATGGCACTGCACATTAGGTCATCGTCATGCCGTACATTTATTTATTATTTAGAAATTAATTTAAAATTGAAATAAAATGTATTAAATCATTTTTGACTAAAATGGTATTGGGCGGGCCATGCAAGACGAATGCACCTGGACAGGGGCAACGATCGTCACGCAGTGGGTGCCTGAAGACGGGCGACAGCGCCGAGGAAGGCCTAGTAGACGCTGGCGTGACGATCTCGATGCCTTCGAGACAGTTTGGTGGGATTTGGCACGCGAGCGAATGTCCTGGAACACAGTGGGGGAGACCTTTGCCCAGCAGTGGGATGATATATTTAAAAAAAAGTTTTTAAAAGATTATTGTATAGGTTGCCAATTAGAAACAATGTCAAAGTAATATTTTTCAAACTTTCGTGATCACTGTACATAATTATTGATTAAAACGGGTATTTATCGTGTATGTACCTTTCTTATTTGTTATCTCGACGTTTCGGCTGTGTTGCAACAGTCGTGGTCACGGGTTGACGTAAAAGTAAATGTTGAAGTAAAAGTGCAATTATACAAATGCATAAGCAATGTAAGCCATTTCTCAGTGTTCGTTGGGCGTACCTACTTAAATGTATATTTGTCATACGATAACTTTGAAATAAAATTCCGATCTTTCTAAAATTGATGTGAGGAAAACAAACACGATTGTTAGAGGCGAGGTTTTTTGAGTAAGTTGAGTAGTTTTTATATTATGGCTGGCAAGAGACTATTAAACTGTATTAGGTGGATATATTAGATGGTAAGTCATATTACAAGTTCATCAAAAAATCATTGATGATTCAGGGATGAAGGAGTATATTTACCATGTAATAGGAACAGAAATACGCTACTAACTACTTACTAAGTAGAAGTAAGTTTACTTGGTACGAGTGAAAACAGCCGCAGCACACGTAGACACGCGCGTACGAGGATCTCAGATCAATTTTTTCGAAGCTCGACCGACTTGATCCACGTACGCGCGCATCAATGTCTGCTTGCCCGAAACTTAACTTCTGTTTATTATCTTTACATAGTACAAAATGAAGTCTCTTCCTCTGTCTGTTCGCTTATACCTTTTATCAACGGATTTTAATGCAGTTTTCAGCAATAGATAGAGTGCTTCAATAGGAAGGTTTATATGTATAATACATATATAACTCTGTTTGTTTGTTAGTTTCTTTGTAACCTTTACACGACTAAACGGCTGAAAGGATTGAAATTTTGCAAGGAGATAGATTATATCCTGGGAAAGGCTACTTTTTAGGCAACTACGCAAAATGAGGGTAATGTTTTATTGGAAAACCACCCGTGCGAAGCCGCGGGCGGGAAAGCTAGTAGATCCTATCTAACTGAATGAATGATATGAATGTAGAATACTTATGGACTAAGTTATCTGAAAAAATAAATTTACCGATATTATACGCGCTGACCAATCCGCAGCTTTGCACGCGTAGGTTTTCAATAAATACGTTACCCTTTTTCGGCGCAGTTGGGTAAAAAGTATTCTATGTCTCAATCCTGGTCATAACCTACCTATATACCAAATTTCATCGAAATCGGTCCAGCCGTTTAGTCGTGAAAACGTAACAAACATACAAATTTTTCCTCTTTTTAATATTAGTATAGATTATATATATATTTTTGATTTTACTAACATGTTTTATTCTTTTCAGATGACATGCCCCCAGAAAAATCATTAGAGCAGGTTATGCCTCTATGGGCCGTTATCGTGTCCATGACGGCGGCTGCGATTGTATTTATACTGTTATGTCTGGGGTTGGTTGCGTGCTTCAGCCCGAATCTCCTGTGTAACTGCTTCATCGGAGATGATAACGGTGAGACAACAATCAGTTGAACATAAAATAAAGATAAAAAACCAGCCAAGTGCGAGTCGGCCTCGCGTACGAAGGGTTCCGTACCATATTATACACATTGTATGAGCGCCCATACAACTCAGAGTACTATCTTAATAGGCGTCAACTATGTATGTATGGGGACATACTTTAATCCTCAACTTCCGAAAAATAAAAAAAAGTTGAAAATAAATGTAAATTTTGGTTTTATACACCTAATAGTGACTATAGACCTCAGTATCTGGTATTAATTTCAACTTGCTAGGTCTACCTGTTCCTGGGAAAATCGGTGGTGACACACGGTCAGACGGACAAGAGAATGGTCTTATAAGGGTTCTTTTTTTACCTTTTGGAGTACGGAACCCTAAAAACGTTTATTTTGTCACCAATGTATACAGAAATTAAATGAATCTTAAAACTAGGCGTAGGCTAAAAGTGACAAAAATGGTCAGCATGTGCTATGGCAGGTTTTTTTTTTGCCTTTAATATCAGAAAGAATATACGAATAAGAATTTACAATAAAATACAGAACAGTTGAAACAGTTGAACCATCCAAAGTCCGTCGCAAACGATCTATAGATAGCTCAACTGCTCCAGATCACTACCAGGCGGAAGTGTCCCCAAGACACTGGCTGCATTGCCCCGCTAAATTGCAATGCTTATGCGTTGACCCAGATAAGCGCCAGCTCTCGATTCACACGTCGCTTCGGCCAGACGCCCCGAAAGAATTTTGAAAAGGCGATGGGCCCCGGTACCCCATGGACCATGGTCTCGACCTCAAATGGCTCAAATACGTAAGCTCTGTCGAGACTTCCATATTTGCATCGCTTGAGATCTTCGGCTGAATTTGCCGTTGCACCGGCCCCAACTTCTGTAACAGACAGATGAGATGGCGCAAGGGTATCGACCTGACTTTTTACCCGACTGCGCAGAAGGAGGGTAATGTTTTTATTGACAATGCGTGCGAAGCCGGAGGCAGGTCAGCTAGTATATTATATAATTATAGTTCTATTATGCTACTTAAAAAGAATACATATAAACCATAAATGTTTAAAAGCTATTTAGGTATAAACTAAAACTTGTGATGACATACATACTAATATACATTAACCTAGGTTTTTAGTATTCTAATTTAATTGAGGCATAAAAACGACTATCTTGTCTGTGATATTTTTTGAAACTAGTAATAATTTAATTAGCGATTTTTTAATAAATTGAATAAGAATGTTTAGTTTGTTGGCATTCGGTGTATGAAATGACTGCTGAGAGTAGCGTAAGAGGGATACTCTCAGCATCCGACTCAGCAGTCATCGCAGATTTAAATACTGCTCGCTATGTACCCTAATAAAGCTATAGAGTGCTCTGAATTAGTTTTTAAACCTGAAAGTGGGTGATTTTGTCCAAATTAATAATTAATTACGAAACAATGATTTGATTTTCCTGAAAAATCAGTAAGTAAGTATTATATTTTCAGGATTCATTTCATTAACGTTCAAGTTTTCCTTCAAATCAAATGTTTTAGACTTTGCGCCTTCCCTAGAAATAACCGTATAAGTACAAACATAATGTTTCATTTAAGGTCATATACCTACCTAAAACAGCTGATGAACAATATTTTTACCGAAATCAGCAGATTTTTACCAAGTGGTTCTTCAAGGAAATCGTTGAATTCGCAAAGCTCAAACGTAGCAAAACAAACATTGTTCTCCTAAGTGAGGTCAATGACCCCATTTAACTATGTTCACATTTCGGAGCAACCCTGAATATTCGTAGTTAATACCTGCAAAATAGGGAATCTTTTTGAAGTTAAACTTCTTTAGGCACGTTGGGCATTTTTTAAGATAGAAAAAAACCATTGAACTTGCGACCGTTACCGACACCTCTGTATATAAGTATCTGTAGTGTAGTCCGCTTTTATTCAAGGTTTCACTTCTGTCGGCACTCCCTGAGTGCCACTTTTTTATATTATCAGTGGGGAAACAGGCTTACGACCCACCTGATGGTCACCGTCGCATTTTGACATAACACCCGGGGATTTGTCGATAGGTTCCCTAGTCGCTGTAGTAGTAGATACGCTGTAGGGACACCTACACTTTACATTTTTCTTGAAGCACATCATGTCGTATCGCAGCCTAACGGTAAAACCTCATTTAGTAGTTCGTTCCACAACTTGTAGAAAAGTCAGTTTTATAAATCTTTTGCTATTTCTATTTTTTTTTACAGACAACTGCGAACCAAACCCGCCTTTCAACAGCAGAAGTGAAAACGTGAGTTTTAACTTGTTTAATATGTTTTTCAAACCCTTATAAATCAAAATCAAAATGTTTTTATTCATTAAAATCAAAAGCATCATTTACGTCAATTTTACTGCCTGTTTCTTCGCGACCAAGCCAGGAAATAAAGGCAAGAAACAAGGCTGGTTGTTCTTTTTAGAATAAATAAAAATAAATGACGTCTATAAATATTGTTAAATTTTTGACAGAGTTGGAGCAATGTCAATGCCAACGCTTCTCTCTAAGTAACACATCTTAAGTACTTATTTGAAAATATTATACCTACCTCCCATGACGAGTCAACCGTCAACTAACCCGCTTAAAACGGCCAGCCTGCGAGGTAGTGATTTCCAGAAAATATATATTATTTTTGATCGTTAATTGGCCTGGTTATTTACGTCACCATTACTGCAAGCCATTTGTTATAATTATGTTTAGCACACAAGTCTAAAAAACTGTTTGCCCTTCATGGGGAGTGAAGAGCCGTAACACAGTTTTTAATTATCACGGGAGATATATTTAAAATGTATTTATTGCACACCATTAAAAATAAACAAATGACTTTAAATCATAGGTACAATGGGCGGCCTTGTCGCTAAAAGCGATCTCTTCCAGGCAACTTTTGTTCTTTCTTTTCAGGGAGATATGTTCCGAACCCGAAATTCTTACATTGTTTTTAAATAATAATAAATAAAAGTGTTAGTTCTTAAGTTTATTATTTAAGTTTTTATGTATGTACCTACATGGGCCTTGTTATCATGTATATTCATATTGTTGGCTGAAATAAACGTTATATTATTATAAATCATAATTAGCCGTAAATCGTTTGCGATACAATATATTGTAATATTGTGTAATAAACTCAGATACTCTATTTTCAGCTGTACGTAAAAAACACCATGAAGATCAGAAGCAAGTCGTCAACACACATGGGCTTACAACAACCAGAATACCCAGTAAGTATATAAATAGGTACATACCTACCAACATATACCTACATCAAAAAAAAAAAACGCTTGGCATCCAACGCAAGTCGTACTATCGATTATCCCATTTCCTGCACATGGTCCACCTACATAGTTCACCTGGCTGTTCATTTGATTTGAAATACTGCAAACTTTAACAACGAGGTCGCGGATGGTGGAGTAGTATTGCCAACCTTTTAAAGAAAACCCATTTAGGCAACGCAATAATCCGCCTTTCCGCCTAACGCCTACAGCAATCAAACTTCTTCTAGGTTCCAGAAGACCGCGTCCCAGCAGAGTATGACCCGAATAAAGCCCTGTCGATGGAATACTACTGCGTGTAAACGAAGTACACGTACTATGCGATGTGACAGTCCATATTGTACTTAAATAACAGTTATATAATAATTAATAGTATACCTATGTAAAATTTAAGTAATTTTTATTCCCAATTCATTTAATTACTTAACTTCTACCAGTAGTCATTCAAATCAATCGTCCATTATCGTAAATCTAAATGATTTGTAAATGTTATTCAAATCAGCAGTTAAAATGCGGAATTAAATAATAGTAAGTATGTATAGAAAGTAAGAATAAATAAATTAAATTTAAAGAGTCGTATTTTTATTTGCAATCTCGTCTTTGACAATTTAACTATTTGAGTATTGTTGATATATTCCTATAGTGTACACGCAATAGTCTTGAATGTCTCACTTCACACTTGGGTACCCAGTGTGGGGATTAACATTTCATTTGTGTTTATCATTTATTCCTAAAAATTAACTAGCGTCGGAATATTTGTCTTTTTATAAAGTAGGTAAGTATACAATTTAATACATAAACCAAAGAGAACGCGCGGGTGGTGCGTGAACTGCAAGCAGCTCCCGCGCGTTTTTGGGGTTCCGTACCCAAAGGGTTAAACGGGACCCAATTACTAAGACTCCGCTGTCTGTCTGACGGCCGTAACAGACAGTTGAAATTTTCACAGATGATGTATTTCTGCTGCCGCTATAACAACAAACACTAAAAACAGAATAAAATAAATATTTAAGTGGGGCTCCCATACAACAGACATGATTTTTTGCCGTTTTTATAGATAATGGTACGGAACCCTTCGTACACGAGTCCGACTTGCACTTGCAAACCGCAAGTTCCCGGTATTCGAGAGTCGCAGGAGGTAGCGGGTTCGATTCCCGTCGCGGAACAAATGTTTGCATGATCTACAGATATCTGTTCCGGGTCTGGTTGTTTCTCTATACATATATTATAAGTATGTATTTACAAAAAAAAATGTATATACCTATATGTATTCTACCAGTTATCTGGTTCCCATAGTACAAGCTCTGCTTAGTTTGGGGCTAGGTAGCGGTGTGAAATGTCCAGCAATATTTATTTATTTATTCTCCTTCATCGTACTGAGCACGCGTGCAAATAGGTACGCACAAACATAAATATTTCGTTAACTCTTAGACTATGACATGTTAATTTGAACATTACAAACATTTTTTGCATCAAAAATTATCTTTCTTGATAGACACATCGCAGTTATACGGTTAGTATCTCGACAGCTCCCAAGGATACCTTAAGTACCTACAGGCAGCGAAGGCTCTTCAAAAAGGAATATAAGCTTTTGCCGGTTACTACTGCACGACTATACTGTATCTGTCGAATCGAAGACAAACAAAAGGCATGCGATTGTGCTACGCTCACCAGCCGCGAATGCAAGAGGGGATACCAAAGTGCGAGCGAGCTGTGCTGTAGGTGTAGAGAGGGAAGGGGGACGGAGAGGGTGAGCGAGCGGGAAAAGACAGTCTTCAGTACGACCTCTCAAAGTGCGCACGAGTGTCTACGTTATACGGCCTATTTTGTGTTCAACTTTAAGAATCGGTGCATTTTGGATGCATTACAAGGTAAGTGACCTAGCGTTCTTATTAGTATTGTCTCCTTTCTGTTTTTAGTGTATTTGTGTTGTTTGCACATCGGTACGTGTGGTTAGACCGGTTAAGCAATGAACGACTTGCAGTCGGCCGCGTTGACTACCTTATTTATTTTATGTAAGGCTGATCGGTTTTACCATAATGCGATTTTATTTATAGAAAATATGTACCTACTACGGAAGTGTAAAACGATTGAAGCGAATTTATCTCGACTCGTTCTATCAGGTCAAATCGGAATACAAGTCCAATGGTAAAAAAATGACAATAAAGGTTCCGTTTCGTTCAAGGTCAATCTCATTAAAGCCATAGGTAAATGATATTCTCCTTTTTCATCATTAATAAGTGATTGAAAGTTATTAAAACTGAATCGGAGATTGGTATTCTGACAAAGTAGGTATGAAAAGAAACTACCCGAAACGGAAAACAGAACAATTGTCTCACATTTAGATTATGTACCCTATATTATAACTTTCATTTATTGTTAGCCAAGCCACTTCTAAACATGGCCTCTCCGTAAGGTATGTAAGGAACAAGTAGTCAAATAATTTAGCAATTGGAGCACTTGGAGGTAACACCTATTAATGATAGCTGCAAAATAATTTATGTTTCCCATAGAGTGGATCTGTACAAGCTCTGTATATTTATATAAAAAAACAATACTATTCCGTACTCTAAAATTTTAAGGTCATTTTTTTATATTTGCCGGTATGAGTGTTAAAGTCACACTGCTTCCGAGCTTTGGTCACACATGCGGCCTGACAACTTGAAGACTAATCAAATCAAGTGTGGACAGTCATGTTCAATGCCTAATGTATTAGCAACGGGGTAACAAATGAGTTGACTAACTTTGTAATTCCCTTGAATTTAAGTCAAAATGAGGAAAAGAGGACATCATATAATCTTATCCAACTTAAATTAAACTGGTTCAATCAGTTTGATAGAACCTATAATATAAATCATCATTTTGAATGGTGTGCAAATACCTAGCTACGGTGATTGTAATGTGACACGAGAATTTGCGTTTGATCGCTTTGGTTTGTTGAGAATTTGTCGAATGTTGTGGGTGGTCAAAAATAGGTGTGCTAGCATTTGTTTAAGCATAGCTATTATTTTTTCTTAATGTCGAAGAACCTATAATATAAATCATCATTTTGAATGGTGTGCAAATACCTAGCTACGGTGATGGTAATGTGACACGAGAATTTGCGTTTGATCGCTTTGGTTTGTTGAGAATGTGTCGAATGTTGTGGGTGGTCAAAAATAGGTGTGCTAGCATTTGTTTAAGCATAGCTATTATTTTTTCTTAATGTCGAAGAACCTATAATATAAATCATCATTTTGAATGGTGTGCAAATACCTAGCTACGGTGATGGTAATGTGACACGAGAATTTGCGTTTGATCGCTTTGGTTTGTTGAGAATGTGTCGAATGTTGTGGGTGGTCAAAAATAGGTGTGCTAGCATTTGTTTAAGCATAGCTATTATTTTTTCTTAATGTCGAAGAACCTATAATATAAATCATCATTTTGAATAGTGTGCAAATACCTAGCTACGGTGATGGTAATGTGACACGAGAATTTGCGTTTGATCGCTTTGGTTTGTTGAGAATGTGTCGAATGTTGTGGGTGGTCAAAAATAAGTGTGCTACTCGTAGCATTTGTTTAAGCATACCTACTATTATTTTTTCTTAATGTCGAAGAACCTATAATATAAATCATCATTTTGAATAGTGTGCAAATACCTAGCTACGGTGATGGTAATGTGACACGAGAATTTGCGTTTGATCGCTTTGGTTTGTTGAGAATGTGTCGAATGTTGTGGGTGGTCAAAAATAAGTGTGCTACTCGTAGCATTTGTTTAAGCATACCTACTATTATTTTTTCTTAATGTCGAAGAACCTATAATATAAATCATCATTTTGAATAGTGTGCAAATACCTAGCTACGGTGATGGTAATGTGACACGAGAATTTGCGTTTGATCGCTTTGGTTTGTTGAGAATGTGTCGAATGTTGTGGGTGGTCAAAAATAGGTGTGCTAGCATTTGTTTAAGCATAGCTATTATTTTTTCTTAATGTCGAAGAACCTATAATATAAATCATCATTTTGAATGGTGTGCAAATACCTAGCTACGGTGATGGTAATGTGACACGAGAATTTGCGTTTGATCGCTTTGGTTTGTTGAGAATGTGTCGAATGTTGTGGGTGGTCAAAAATAGGTGTGCTAGCATTTGTTTAAGCATAGCTATTATTTTTTCTTAATGTCGAAGAACCTATAATATAAATCATCATTTTGAATGGTGTGCAAATACCTAGCTACGGTGATGGTAATGTGACACGATTTGATCGCTTTGGTTTGTTGAGAATGTGTCGAATGTTGTGGGTGGTCAAAAATAAGTGTGCTACTCGTAGCATTTGTTTAAGCATACCTACTATTATTTTTTCTTAATGTCGAAGAACCTATAATATAAATCATCATTTTGAATAGTGTGCAAATACCTAGCTACGGTGATGGTAATGTGACACGAGAATTTGCGTTTGATCGCTTTGGTTTGTTGAGAATGTGTCGAATGTTGTGGGTGGTCAAAAATAAGTGTGCTACTCGTAGCATTTGTTTAAGCATACCTACTATTATTTTTTCTTAATGTCGAAGAACCTATAATATAAATCATCATTTTGAATAGTGTGCAAATACCTAGCTACGGTGATGGTAATGTGACACGAGAATTTGCGTTTGATCGCTTTGGTTTGTTGAGAATGTGTCGAATGTTGTGGGTGGTCAAAAATAAGTGTGCTACTCGTAGCATTTGTTTAAGCATACCTACTATTATTTTTTCTTAATGTCGAAGAACCTATAATATAAATCATCATTTTGAATAGTGTGCAAATACCTAGCTACGGTGATGGTAATGTGACACGAGAATTTGCGTTTGATCGCTTTGGTTTGTTGAGAATGTGTCGAATGTTGTGGGTGGTCAAAAATAAGTGTGCTACTCGTAGCATTTGTTTAAGCATACCTGCTATTATTTTTTCTTAATGTCGAAGAACCTATAATATAAATCATCATTTTGAATAGTGTGCAAATACCTAGCTACGGTGATGGTAATGTGACACGAGAATTTGCGTTTGATCGCTTTGGTTTGTTGAGAATGTGTCGAATGTTGTGGGTGGTCAAAAATAAGTGTGCTACTCGTAGCATTTGTTTAAGCATACCTACTATTATTTTTTCTTAATGTCGAAGAACCTATAATATAAATCATCATTTTGAATAGTGTGCAAATACCTAGCTACGGTGATGGTAATGTGACACGAGAATTTGCGTTTGATCGCTTTGGTTTGTTGAGAATGTGTCGAATGTTGTGGGTGGTCAAAAATAAGTGTGCTACTCGTAGCATTTGTTTAAGCATACCTACTATTATTTTTTCTTAATGTCGAAGAACCTATAATATAAATCATCATTTTGAATAGTGTGCAAATACCTAGCTACGGTGATGGTAATGTGACACGAGAATTTGCGTTTGATCGCTTTGGTTTGTTGAGAATGTGTCGAATGTTGTGGGTGGTCAAAAATAAGTGTGCTACTCGTAGCATTTGTTTAAGCATACCTGCTATTATTTTTTCTTAATGTCGAAGAACCTATAATATAAATCATCATTTTGAATAGTGTGCAAATACCTAGCTACGGTGATGGTAATGTGACACGAGAATTTGCGTTTGATCGCTTTGGTTTGTTGAGAATGTGTCGAATGTTGTGGGTGGTCAAAAATAAGTGTGCTACTCGTAGCATTTGTTTAAGCATACCTACTATTATTTTTTCTTAATGTCGAAGAACCTATAATATAAATCATCATTTTGAATAGTGTGCAAATACCTAGCTACGGTGATGGTAATGTGACACGAGAATTTGCGTTTGATCGCTTTGGTTTGTTGAGAATGTGTCGAATGTTGTGGGTGGTCAAAAATAAGTGTGCTACTCGTAGCATTTGTTTAAGCATACCTACTATTATTTTTTCTTAATGTCGAAGAACCTATAATATAAATCATCATTTTGAATAGTGTGCAAATACCTAGCTACGGTGATGGTAATGTGACACGAGAATTTGCGTTTGATCGCTTTGGTTTGTTGAGAATGTGTCGAATGTTGTGGGTGGTCAAAAATAAGTGTGCTACTCGTAGCATTTGTTTAAGCATACCTGCTATTATTTTTTCTTAATGTCGAAGAACCTATAATATAAATCATCATTTTGAATAGTGTGCAAATACCTAGCTACGGTGATGGTAATGTGACACGAGAATTTGCGTTTGATCGCTTTGGTTTGTTGAGAATGTGTCGAATGTTGTGGGTGGTCAAAAATAAGTGTGCTACTCGTAGCATTTGTTTAAGCATACCTACTATTATTTTTTCTTAATGTCGAAGAACCTATAATATAAATCATCATTTTGAATAGTGTGCAAATACCTAGCTACGGTGATGGTAATGTGACACGAGAATTTGCGTTTGATCGCTTTGGTTTGTTGAGAATGTGTCGAATGTTGTGGGTGGTCAAAAATAAGTGTGCTACTCGTAGCATTTGTTTAAGCATACCTACTATTATTTTTTCTTAATGTCGAAGAACCTATAATATAAATCATCATTTTGAATAGTGTGCAAATACCTAGCTACGGTGATGGTAATGTGACACGAGAATTTGCGTTTGATCGCTTTGGTTTGTTGAGAATGTGTCGAATGTTGTGGGTGGTCAAAAATAAGTGTGCTACTCGTAGCATTTGTTTAAGCATACCTACTATTATTTTTTCTTAATGTCGAAGAACCTATAATATAAATCATCATTTTGAATAGTGTGCAAATACCTAGCTACGGTGATGGTAATGTGACACGAGAATTTGCGTTTGATCGCTTTGGTTTGTTGAGAATGTGTCGAATGTTGTGGGTGGTCAAAAATAAGTGTGCTACTCGTAGCATTTGTTTAAGCATACCTACTATTATTTTTTCTTAATGTCGAAGAACCTATAATATAAATCATCATTTTGAATAGTGTGCAAATACCTAGCTACGGTGATGGTAATGTGACACGAGAATTTGCGTTTGATCGCTTTGGTTTGTTGAGAATGTGTCGAATGTTGTGGGTGGTCAAAAATAAGTGTGCTACTCGTAGCATTTGTTTAAGCATACCTACTATTATTTTTTCTTAATGTCGAAGAACCTATAATATAAATCATCATTTTGAATAGTGTGCAAATACCTAGCTACGGTGATGGTAATGTGACACGAGAATTTGCGTTTGATCGCTTTGGTTTGTTGAGAATGTGTCGAATGTTGTGGGTGGTCAAAAATAAGTGTGCTACTCGTAGCATTTGTTTAAGCATACCTACTATTATTTTTTCTTAATGTCGAAGAACCTATAATATAAATCATCATTTTGAATAGTGTGCAAATACCTAGCTACGGTGATGGTAATGTGACACGAGAATTTGCGTTTGATCGCTTTGGTTTGTTGAGAATGTGTCGAATGTTGTGGGTGGTCAAAAATAAGTGTGCTACTCGTAGCATTTGTTTAAGCATACCTACTATTATTTTTTCTTAATGTCGAAGAACCTATAATATAAATCATCATTTTGAATAGTGTGCAAATACCTAGCTACGGTGATGGTAATGTGACACGAGAATTTGCGTTTGATCGCTTTGGTTTGTTGAGAATGTGTCGAATGTTGTGGGTGGTCAAAAATAAGTGTGCTACTCGTAGCATTTGTTTAAGCATACCTACTATTATTTTTTCTTAATGTCGAAGAACCTATAATATAAATCATCATTTTGAATAGTGTGCAAATACCTAGCTACGGTGATGGTAATGTGACACGAGAATTTGCGTTTGATCGCTTTGGTTTGTTGAGAATGTGTCGAATGTTGTGGGTGGTCAAAAATAAGTGTGCTACTCGTAGCATTTGTTTAAGCATACCTACTATTATTTTTTCTTAATGTCGAAGAACCTATAATATAAATCATCATTTTGAATAGTGTGCAAATACCTAGCTACGGTGATGGTAATGTGACACGAGAATTTGCGTTTGATCGCTTTGGTTTGTTGAGAATGTGTCGAATGTTGTGGGTGGTCAAAAATAAGTGTGCTACTCGTAGCATTTGTTTAAGCATACCTACTATTATTTTTTCTTAATGTCGAAGAACCTATAATATAAATCATCATTTTGAATAGTGTGCAAATACCTAGCTACGGTGATGGTAATGTGACACGAGAATTTGCGTTTGATCGCTTTGGTTTGTTGAGAATGTGTCGAATGTTGTGGGTGGTCAAAAATAAGTGTGCTACTCGTAGCATTTGTTTAAGCATACCTACTATTATTTTTTCTTAATGTCGAAGAACCTATAATATAAATCATCATTTTGAATAGTGTGCAAATACCTAGCTACGGTGATGGTAATGTGACACGAGAATTTGCGTTTGATCGCTTTGGTTTGTTGAGAATGTGTCGAATGTTGTGGGTGGTCAAAAATAAGTGTGCTACTCGTAGCATTTGTTTAAGCATACCTACTATTATTTTTTCTTAATGTCGAAGAACCTATAATATAAATCATCATTTTGAATAGTGTGCAAATACCTAGCTACGGTGATGGTAATGTGACACGAGAATTTGCGTTTGATCGCTTTGGTTTGTTGAGAATGTGTCGAATGTTGTGGGTGGTCAAAAATAAGTGTGCTACTCGTAGCATTTGTTTAAGCATACCTACTATTATTTTTTCTTAATGTCGAAGAACCTATAATATAAATCATCATTTTGAATAGTGTGCAAATACCTAGCTACGGTGATGGTAATGTGACACGAGAATTTGCGTTTGATCGCTTTGGTTTGTTGAGAATGTGTCGAATGTTGTGGGTGGTCAAAAATAAGTGTGCTACTCGTAGCATTTGTTTAAGCATACCTACTATTATTTTTTCTTAATGTCGAAGAACCTATAATATAAATCATCATTTTGAATAGTGTGCAAATACCTAGCTACGGTGATGGTAATGTGACACGAGAATTTGCGTTTGATCGCTTTGGTTTGTTGAGAATGTGTCGAATGTTGTGGGTGGTCAAAAATAAGTGTGCTACTCGTAGCATTTGTTTAAGCATACCTGCTATTATTTTTTCTTAATGTCGAAGAACCTATAATATAAATCATCATTTTGAATAGTGTGCAAATACCTAGCTACGGTGATGGTAATGTGACACGAGAATTTGCGTTTGATCGCTTTGGTTTGTTGAGAATGTGTCGAATGTTGTGGGTGGTCAAAAATAAGTGTGCTACTCGTAGCATTTGTTTAAGCATACCTACTATTATTTTTTCTTAATGTCGAAGAACCTATAATATAAATCATCATTTTGAATAGTGTGCAAATACCTAGCTACGGTGATGGTAATGTGACACGAGAATTTGCGTTTGATCGCTTTGGTTTGTTGAGAATGTGTCGAATGTTGTGGGTGGTCAAAAATAAGTGTGCTACTCGTAGCATTTGTTTAAGCATACCTACTATTATTTTTTCTTAATGTCGAAGAACCTATAATATAAATCATCATTTTGAATAGTGTGCAAATACCTAGCTACGGTGATGGTAATGTGACACGAGAATTTGCGTTTGATCGCTTTGGTTTGTTGAGAATGTGTCGAATGTTGTGGGTGGTCAAAAATAAGTGTGCTACTCGTAGCATTTGTTTAAGCATACCTACTATTATTTTTTCTTAATGTCGAAGAACCTATAATATAAATCATCATTTTGAATAGTGTGCAAATACCTAGCTACGGTGATGGTAATGTGACACGAGAATTTGCGTTTGATCGCTTTGGTTTGTTGAGAATGTGTCGAATGTTGTGGGTGGTCAAAAATAAGTGTGCTACTCGTAGCATTTGTTTAAGCATACCTACTATTATTTTTTCTTAATGTCGAAGAACCTATAATATAAATCATCATTTTGAATAGTGTGCAAATACCTAGCTACGGTGATGGTAATGTGACACGAGAATTTGCGTTTGATCGCTTTGGTTTGTTGAGAATGTGTCGAATGTTGTGGGTGGTCAAAAATAAGTGTGCTACTCGTAGCATTTGTTTAAGCATACCTACTATTATTTTTTCTTAATGTCGAAGAACCTATAATATAAATCATCATTTTGAATAGTGTGCAAATACCTAGCTACGGTGATGGTAATGTGACACGAGAATTTGCGTTTGATCGCTTTGGTTTGTTGAGAATGTGTCGAATGTTGTGGGTGGTCAAAAATAAGTGTGCTACTCGTAGCATTTGTTTAAGCATACCTACTATTATTTTTTCTTAATGTCGAAGAACCTATAATATAAATCATCATTTTGAATAGTGTGCAAATACCTAGCTACGGTGATGGTAATGTGACACGAGAATTTGCGTTTGATCGCTTTGGTTTGTTGAGAATGTGTCGAATGTTGTGGGTGGTCAAAAATAAGTGTGCTACTCGTAGCATTTGTTTAAGCATACCTACTATTATTTTTTCTTAATGTCGAAGAACCTATAATATAAATCATCATTTTGAATAGTGTGCAAATACCTAGCTACGGTGATGGTAATGTGACACGAGAATTTGCGTTTGATCGCTTTGGTTTGTTGAGAATGTGTCGAATGTTGTGGGTGGTCAAAAATAAGTGTGCTACTCGTAGCATTTGTTTAAGCATACCTACTATTATTTTTTCTTAATGTCGAAGAACCTATAATATAAATCATCATTTTGAATAGTGTGCAAATACCTAGCTACGGTGATGGTAATGTGACACGAGAATTTGCGTTTGATCGCTTTGGTTTGTTGAGAATGTGTCGAATGTTGTGGGTGGTCAAAAATAAGTGTGCTACTCGTAGCATTTGTTTAAGCATACCTACTATTATTTTTTCTTAATGTCGAAGAACCTATAATATAAATCATCATTTTGAATAGTGTGCAAATACCTAGCTACGGTGATGGTAATGTGACACGAGAATTTGCGTTTGATCGCTTTGGTTTGTTGAGAATGTGTCGAATGTTGTGGGTGGTCAAAAATAAGTGTGCTACTCGTAGCATTTGTTTAAGCATACCTACTATTATTTTTTCTTAATGTCGAAGAACCTATAATATAAATCATCATTTTGAATAGTGTGCAAATACCTAGCTACGGTGATGGTAATGTGACACGAGAATTTGCGTTTGATCGCTTTGGTTTGTTGAGAATGTGTCGAATGTTGTGGGTGGTCAAAAATAAGTGTGCTACTCGTAGCATTTGTTTAAGCATACCTACTATTATTTTTTCTTAATGTCGAAGAACCTATAATATAAATCATCATTTTGAATAGTGTGCAAATACCTAGCTACGGTGATGGTAATGTGACACGAGAATTTGCGTTTGATCGCTTTGGTTTGTTGAGAATGTGTCGAATGTTGTGGGTGGTCAAAAATAAGTGTGCTACTCGTAGCATTTGTTTAAGCATACCTACTATTATTTTTTCTTAATGTCGAAGAACCTATAATATAAATCATCATTTTGAATAGTGTGCAAATACCTAGCTACGGTGATGGTAATGTGACACGAGAATTTGCGTTTGATCGCTTTGGTTTGTTGAGAATGTGTCGAATGTTGTGGGTGGTCAAAAATAAGTGTGCTACTCGTAGCATTTGTTTAAGCATACCTACTATTATTTTTTCTTAATGTCGAAGAACCTATAATATAAATCATCATTTTGAATAGTGTGCAAATACCTAGCTACGGTGATGGTAATGTGACACGAGAATTTGCGTTTGATCGCTTTGGTTTGTTGAGAATGTGTCGAATGTTGTGGGTGGTCAAAAATAAGTGTGCTACTCGTAGCATTTGTTTAAGCATACCTACTATTATTTTTTCTTAATGTCGAAGAACCTATAATATAAATCATCATTTTGAATAGTGTGCAAATACCTAGCTACGGTGATGGTAATGTGACACGAGAATTTGCGTTTGATCGCTTTGGTTTGTTGAGAATGTGTCGAATGTTGTGGGTGGTCAAAAATAAGTGTGCTACTCGTAGCATTTGTTTAAGCATACCTACTATTATTTTTTCTTAATGTCGAAGAACCTATAATATAAATCATCATTTTGAATAGTGTGCAAATACCTAGCTACGGTGATGGTAATGTGACACGAGAATTTGCGTTTGATCGCTTTGGTTTGTTGAGAATGTGTCGAATGTTGTGGGTGGTCAAAAATAAGTGTGCTACTCGTAGCATTTGTTTAAGCATACCTACTATTATTTTTTCTTAATGTCGAAGAACCTATAATATAAATCATCATTTTGAATAGTGTGCAAATACCTAGCTACGGTGATGGTAATGTGACACGAGAATTTGCGTTTGATCGCTTTGGTTTGTTGAGAATGTGTCGAATGTTGTGGGTGGTCAAAAATAAGTGTGCTACTCGTAGCATTTGTTTAAGCATACCTACTATTATTTTTTCTTAATGTCGAAGAACCTATAATATAAATCATCATTTTGAATAGTGTGCAAATACCTAGCTACGGTGATGGTAATGTGACACGAGAATTTGCGTTTGATCGCTTTGGTTTGTTGAGAATGTGTCGAATGTTGTGGGTGGTCAAAAATAAGTGTGCTACTCGTAGCATTTGTTTAAGCATACCTACTATTATTTTTTCTTAATGTCGAAGAACCTATAATATAAATCATCATTTTGAATAGTGTGCAAATACCTAGCTACGGTGATGGTAATGTGACACGAGAATTTGCGTTTGATCGCTTTGGTTTGTTGAGAATGTGTCGAATGTTGTGGGTGGTCAAAAATAAGTGTGCTACTCGTAGCATTTGTTTAAGCATACCTACTATTATTTTTTCTTAATGTCGAAGAACCTATAATATAAATCATCATTTTGAATAGTGTGCAAATACCTAGCTACGGTGATGGTAATGTGACACGAGAATTTGCGTTTGATCGCTTTGGTTTGTTGAGAATGTGTCGAATGTTGTGGGTGGTCAAAAATAAGTGTGCTACTCGTAGCATTTGTTTAAGCATACCTACTATTATTTTTTCTTAATGTCGAAGAACCTATAATATAAATCATCATTTTGAATAGTGTGCAAATACCTAGCTACGGTGATGGTAATGTGACACGAGAATTTGCGTTTGATCGCTTTGGTTTGTTGAGAATGTGTCGAATGTTGTGGGTGGTCAAAAATAAGTGTGCTACTCGTAGCATTTGTTTAAGCATACCTACTATTATTTTTTCTTAATGTCGAAGAACCTATAATATAAATCATCATTTTGAATAGTGTGCAAATACCTAGCTACGGTGATGGTAATGTGACACGAGAATTTGCGTTTGATCGCTTTGGTTTGTTGAGAATGTGTCGAATGTTGTGGGTGGTCAAAAATAAGTGTGCTACTCGTAGCATTTGTTTAAGCATAGCTATTATTTTTTCTTAATGTCGAAGAACCTATAATATAAATCATCATTTTGAATAGTGTGCAAATACCTAGCTACGGTGATGGTAATGTGACACGAGAATTTGCGTTTGATCGCTTTGGTTTGTTGAGAATGTGTCGAATGTTGTGGGTGGTCAAAAATAAGTGTGCTACTCGTAGCATTTGTTTAAGCATACCTACTATTATTTTTTCTTAATGTCGAAGAACCTATAATATAAATCATCATTTTGAATAGTGTGCAAATACCTAGCTACGGTGATGGTAATGTGACACGAGAATTTGCGTTTGATCGCTTTGGTTTGTTGAGAATGTGTCGAATGTTGTGGGTGGTCAAAAATAAGTGTGCTACTCGTAGCATTTGTTTAAGCATACCTACTATTATTTTTTCTTAATGTCGAAGAACCTATAATATAAATCATCATTTTGAATAGTGTGCAAATACCTAGCTACGGTGATGGTAATGTGACACGAGAATTTGCGTTTGATCGCTTTGGTTTGTTGAGAATGTGTCGAATGTTGTGGGTGGTCAAAAATAAGTGTGCTACTCGTAGCATTTGTTTAAGCATACCTACTATTATTTTTTCTTAATGTCGAAGAACCTATAATATAAATCATCATTTTGAATAGTGTGCAAATACCTAGCTACGGTGATGGTAATGTGACACGAGAATTTGCGTTTGATCGCTTTGGTTTGTTGAGAATGTGTCGAATGTTGTGGGTGGTCAAAAATAAGTGTGCTACTCGTAGCATTTGTTTAAGCATACCTACTATTATTTTTTCTTAATGTCGAAGAACCTATAATATAAATCATCATTTTGAATAGTGTGCAAATACCTAGCTACGGTGATGGTAATGTGACACGAGAATTTGCGTTTGATCGCTTTGGTTTGTTGAGAATGTGTCGAATGTTGTGGGTGGTCAAAAATAAGTGTGCTACTCGTAGCATTTGTTTAAGCATACCTACTATTATTTTTTCTTAATGTCGAAGAACCTATAATATAAATCATCATTTTGAATAGTGTGCAAATACCTAGCTACGGTGATGGTAATGTGACACGAGAATTTGCGTTTGATCGCTTTGGTTTGTTGAGAATGTGTCGAATGTTGTGGGTGGTCAAAAATAAGTGTGCTACTCGTAGCATTTGTTTAAGCATACTACTATTATTTTTTCTTAATGTCGAAGAACCTATAATATAAATCATCATTTTGAATAGTGTGCAAATACCTAGCTACGGTGATGGTAATGTGACACGAGAATTTGCGTTTGATCGCTTTGGTTTGTTGAGAATGTGTCGAATGTTGTGGGTGGTCAAAAATAAGTGTGCTACTCGTAGCATTTGTTTAAGCATACCTACTATTATTTTTTCTTAATGTCGAAGAACCTATAATATAAATCATCATTTTGAATAGTGTGCAAATACCTAGCTACGGTGATGGTAATGTGACACGAGAATTTGCGTTTGATCGCTTTGGTTTGTTGAGAATGTGTCGAATGTTGTGGGTGGTCAAAAATAAGTGTGCTACTCGTAGCATTTGTTTAAGCATACCTACTATTATTTTTTCTTAATGTCGAAGAACCTATAATATAAATCATCATTTTGAATAGTGTGCAAATACCTAGCTACGGTGATGGTAATGTGACACGAGAATTTGCGTTTGATCGCTTTGGTTTGTTGAGAATGTGTCGAATGTTGTGGGTGGTCAAAAATAAGTGTGCTACTCGTAGCATTTGTTTAAGCATACCTACTATTATTTTTTCTTAATGTCGAAGAACCTATAATATAAATCATCATTTTGAATAGTGTGCAAATACCTAGCTACGGTGATGGTAATGTGACACGAGAATTTGCGTTTGATCGCTTTGGTTTGTTGAGAATGTGTCGAATGTTGTGGGTGGTCAAAAATAAGTGTGCTACTCGTAGCATTTGTTTAAGCATACCTACTATTATTTTTTCTTAATGTCGAAGAACCTATAATATAAATCATCATTTTGAATAGTGTGCAAATACCTAGCTACGGTGATGGTAATGTGACACGAGAATTTGCGTTTGATCGCTTTGGTTTGTTGAGAATGTGTCGAATGTTGTGGGTGGTCAAAAATAAGTGTGCTACTCGTAGCATTTGTTTAAGCATACCTACTATTATTTTTTCTTAATGTCGAAGAACCTATAATATAAATCATCATTTTGAATAGTGTGCAAATACCTAGCTACGGTGATGGTAATGTGACACGAGAATTTGCGTTTGATCGCTTTGGTTTGTTGAGAATGTGTCGAATGTTGTGGGTGGTCAAAAATAAGTGTGCTACTCGTAGCATTTGTTTAAGCATACCTACTATTATTTTTTCTTAATGTCGAAGAACCTATAATATAAATCATCATTTTGAATAGTGTGCAAATACCTAGCTACGGTGATGGTAATGTGACACGAGAATTTGCGTTTGATCGCTTTGGTTTGTTGAGAATGTGTCGAATGTTGTGGGTGGTCAAAAATAAGTGTGCTACTCGTAGCATTTGTTTAAGCATACCTACTATTATTTTTTCTTAATGTCGAAGAACCTATAATATAAATCATCATTTTGAATAGTGTGCAAATACCTAGCTACGGTGATGGTAATGTGACACGAGAATTTGCGTTTGATCGCTTTGGTTTGTTGAGAATGTGTCGAATGTTGTGGGTGGTCAAAAATAAGTGTGCTACTCGTAGCATTTGTTTAAGCATACCTACTATTATTTTTTCTTAATGTCGAAGAACCTATAATATAAATCATCATTTTGAATAGTGTGCAAATACCTAGCTACGGTGATGGTAATGTGACACGAGAATTTGCGTTTGATCGCTTTGGTTTGTTGAGAATGTGTCGAATGTTGTGGGTGGTCAAAAATAAGTGTGCTACTCGTAGCATTTGTTTAAGCATACCTACTATTATTTTTTCTTAATGTCGAAGAACCTATAATATAAATCATCATTTTGAATAGTGTGCAAATACCTAGCTACGGTGATGGTAATGTGACACGAGAATTTGCGTTTGATCGCTTTGGTTTGTTGAGAATGTGTCGAATGTTGTGGGTGGTCAAAAATAAGTGTGCTACTCGTAGCATTTGTTTAAGCATACCTACTATTATTTTTTCTTAATGTCGAAGAACCTATAATATAAATCATCATTTTGAATAGTGTGCAAATACCTAGCTACGGTGATGGTAATGTGACACGAGAATTTGCGTTTGATCGCTTTGGTTTGTTGAGAATGTGTCGAATGTTGTGGGTGGTCAAAAATAAGTGTGCTACTCGTAGCATTTGTTTAAGCATACCTACTATTATTTTTTCTTAATGTCGAAGAACCTATAATATAAATCATCATTTTGAATAGTGTGCAAATACCTAGCTACGGTGATGGTAATGTGACACGAGAATTTGCGTTTGATCGCTTTGGTTTGTTGAGAATGTGTCGAATGTTGTGGGTGGTCAAAAATAAGTGTGCTACTCGTAGCATTTGTTTAAGCATACCTACTATTATTTTTTCTTAATGTCGAAGAACCTATAATATAAATCATCATTTTGAATAGTGTGCAAATACCTAGCTACGGTGATGGTAATGTGACACGAGAATTTGCGTTTGATCGCTTTGGTTTGTTGAGAATGTGTCGAATGTTGTGGGTGGTCAAAAATAAGTGTGCTACTCGTAGCATTTGTTTAAGCATACCTACTATTATTTTTTCTTAATGTCGAAGAACCTATAATATAAATCATCATTTTGAATAGTGTGCAAATACCTAGCTACGGTGATGGTAATGTGACACGAGAATTTGCGTTTGATCGCTTTGGTTTGTTGAGAATGTGTCGAATGTTGTGGGTGGTCAAAAATAAGTGTGCTACTCGTAGCATTTGTTTAAGCATACCTACTATTATTTTTTCTTAATGTCGAAGAACCTATAATATAAATCATCATTTTGAATAGTGTGCAAATACCTAGCTACGGTGATGGTAATGTGACACGAGAATTTGCGTTTGATCGCTTTGGTTTGTTGAGAATGTGTCGAATGTTGTGGGTGGTCAAAAATAAGTGTGCTACTCGTAGCATTTGTTTAAGCATACCTACTATTATTTTTTCTTAATGTCGAAGAACCTATAATATAAATCATCATTTTGAATAGTGTGCAAATACCTAGCTACGGTGATGGTAATGTGACACGAGAATTTGCGTTTGATCGCTTTGGTTTGTTGAGAATGTGTCGAATGTTGTGGGTGGTCAAAAATAAGTGTGCTACTCGTAGCATTTGTTTAAGCATACCTACTATTATTTTTTCTTAATGTCGAAGAACCTATAATATAAATCATCATTTTGAATAGTGTGCAAATACCTAGCTACGGTGATGGTAATGTGACACGAGAATTTGCGTTTGATCGCTTTGGTTTGTTGAGAATGTGTCGAATGTTGTGGGTGGTCAAAAATAAGTGTGCTACTCGTAGCATTTGTTTAAGCATACCTACTATTATTTTTTCTTAATGTCGAAGAACCTATAATATAAATCATCATTTTGAATAGTGTGCAAATACCTAGCTACGGTGATGGTAATGTGACACGAGAATTTGCGTTTGATCGCTTTGGTTTGTTGAGAATGTGTCGAATGTTGTGGGTGGTCAAAAATAAGTGTGCTACTCGTAGCATTTTTAAGCATACCTTCTATTATTTTTTCTTAATGTCGAAGAACACTATAATATAAATCATCATTTTGAATAGTGTGCAAATACCTAGCTACGGTGATGGTAATGTGACACGAGAATTTGCGTTTGATCGCTTTGGTTTGTTGAGAATGTGTCGAATGTTGTGGGTGGTCAAAAATAAGTGTGCTACTCGTAGCATTTGTTTTAAGCATACCTACTATTATTTTTTCTTAATGTCGAAGAACCTATAATATAAATCATCATTTTGAATAGTGTGCAAATACCTAGCTACGGTGATGGTAATGTGACACGAGAATTTGCGTTTGATCGCTTTGGTTTGTTGAGAATGTGTCGAATGTTGTGGGTGGTCAAAAATAAGTGTGCTACTCGTAGCATTTGTTTAAGCATACTGCTATTATTTTTTCTTAATGTCGAAGAACCTATAATATAAATCATCATTTTGAATAGTGTGCAAATACCTAGCTACGGTGATGGTAATGTGACACGAGAATTTGCGTTTGATCGCTTTGGTTTGTTGAGAATGTGTCGAATGTTGTGGGTGGTCAAAAATAAGTGTGCTACTCGTAGCATTTGTTAAGCATACCTACTATTATTTTTTCTTAATGTCGAAGAACCTATAATTATAAATCATCATTTTGAATAGTGTGCAAATACCTAGCTACGGTGATGGTAATGTGACACGAGAATTTGCGTTTTGATCGCTTTGGTTTGTTGAGAATGTGTCGAATGTTGTGGGTGGTCAAAAATAAGTGTGCTACTCGTAGCATTTGTTTAAGCATACCTGCTATTATTTTTTCTTAATGTCGAAGAACCTATAATATAAATCATCATTTTGAATAGTGTGCAAATACCTAGCTACGGTGATGGTAATGTGACACGAGAATTTGCGTTTGATCGCTTTGGTTTGTTGAGAATGTGTCGAATGTTGTGGGTGGTCAAAAATAAGTGTGCTACTCGTAGCATTTGTTTAAGCATACCTACTATTATTTTTTCTTAATGTCGAAGAACCTATAATATAAATCATCATTTTGAATAGTGTGCAAATACCTAGCTACGGTGATGGTAATGTGACACGAGAATTTGCGTTTGATCGCTTTGGTTTGTTGAGAATGTGTCGAATGTTGTGGGTGGTCAAAAATAAGTGTGCTACTCGTAGCATTTGTTTAAGCATACCTGCTATTATTTTTTCTTAATGTCGAAGAACCTATAATATAAATCATCATTTTGAATAGTGTGCAAATACCTAGCTACGGTGATGGTAATGTGACACGAGAATTTGCGTTTGATCGCTTTGGTTTGTTGAGAATGTGTCGAATGTTGTGGGTGGTCAAAAATAAGTGTGCTACTCGTAGCATTTGTTTAAGCATACCTACTATTATTTTTTCTTAATGTCGAAGAACCTATAATATAAATCATCATTTTGAATAGTGTGCAAATACCTAGCTACGGTGATGGTAATGTGACACGAGAATTTGCGTTTGATCGCTTTGGTTTGTTGAGAATGTGTCGAATGTTGTGGGTGGTCAAAAATAAGTGTGCTACTCGTAGCATTTGTTTAAGCATACCTACTATTATTTTTTCTTAATGTCGAAGAACCTATAATATAAATCATCATTTTGAATAGTGTGCAAATACCTAGCTACGGTGATGGTAATGTGACACGAGAATTTGCGTTTGATCGCTTTGGTTTGTTGAGAATGTGTCGAATGTTGTGGGTGGTCAAAAATAAGTGTGCTACTCGTAGCATTTGTTTAAGCATACCTACTATTATTTTTTCTTAATGTCGAAGAACCTATAATATAAATCATCATTTTGAATAGTGTGCAAATACCTAGCTACGGTGATGGTAATGTGACACGAGAATTTGCGTTTGATCGCTTTGGTTTGTTGAGAATGTGTCGAATGTTGTGGGTGGTCAAAAATAAGTGTGCTACTCGTAGCATTTGTTTAAGCATACCTACTATTATTTTTTCTTAATGTCGAAGAACCTATAATATAAATCATCATTTTGAATAGTGTGCAAATACCTAGCTACGGTGATGGTAATGTGACACGAGAATTTGCGTTTGATCGCTTTGGTTTGTTGAGAATGTGTCGAATGTTGTGGGTGGTCAAAAATAAGTGTGCTACTCGTAGCATTTGTTTAAGCATACCTACTATTATTTTTTCTTAATGTCGAAGAACCTATAATATAAATCATCATTTTGAATAGTGTGCAAATACCTAGCTACGGTGATGGTAATGTGACACGAGAATTTGCGTTTGATCGCTTTGGTTTGTTGAGAATGTGTCGAATGTTGTGGGTGGTCAAAAATAAGTGTGCTACTCGTAGCATTTGTTTAAGCATACCTACTATTATTTTTTCTTAATGTCGAAGAACCTATAATATAAATCATCATTTTGAATAGTGTGCAAATACCTAGCTACGGTGATGGTAATGTGACACGAGAATTTGCGTTTGATCGCTTTGGTTTGTTGAGAATGTGTCGAATGTTGTGGGTGGTCAAAAATAAGTGTGCTACTCGTAGCATTTGTTTAAGCATACCTGCTATTATTTTTTCTTAATGTCGAAGAACCTATAATATAAATCATCATTTTGAATAGTGTGCAAATACCTAGCTACGGTGATGGTAATGTGACACGAGAATTTGCGTTTGATCGCTTTGGTTTGTTGAGAATGTGTCGAATGTTGTGGGTGGTCAAAAATAAGTGTGCTACTCGTAGCATTTGTTTAAGCATACCTGCTATTATTTTTTCTTAATGTCGAAGAACCTATAATATAAATCATCATTTTGAATAGTGTGCAAATACCTAGCTACGGTGATGGTAATGTGACACGAGAATTTGCGTTTGATCGCTTTGGTTTGTTGAGAATGTGTCGAATGTTGTGGGTGGTCAAAAATAAGTGTGCTACTCGTAGCATTTGTTTAAGCATACCTACTATTATTTTTTCTTAATGTCGAAGAACCTATAATATAAATCATCATTTTGAATAGTGTGCAAATACCTAGCTACGGTGATGGTAATGTGACACGAGAATTTGCGTTTGATCGCTTTGGTTTGTTGAGAATGTGTCGAATGTTGTGGGTGGTCAAAAATAAGTGTGCTACTCGTAGCATTTGTTTAAGCATACCTACTATTATTTTTTCTTAATGTCGAAGAACCTATAATATAAATCATCATTTTGAATAGTGTGCAAATACCTAGCTACGGTGATGGTAATGTGACACGAGAATTTGCGTTTGATCGCTTTGGTTTGTTGAGAATGTGTCGAATGTTGTGGGTGGTCAAAAATAAGTGTGCTACTCGTAGCATTTGTTTAAGCATACCTACTATTATTTTTTCTTAATGTCGAAGAACCTATAATATAAATCATCATTTTGAATAGTGTGCAAATACCTAGCTACGGTGATGGTAATGTGACACGAGAATTTGCGTTTGATCGCTTTGGTTTGTTGAGAATGTGTCGAATGTTGTGGGTGGTCAAAAATAAGTGTGCTACTCGTAGCATTTGTTTAAGCATACCTGCTATTATTTTTTCTTAATGTCGAAGAACCTATAATATAAATCATCATTTTGAATAGTGTGCAAATACCTAGCTACGGTGATGGTAATGTGACACGAGAATTTGCGTTTGATCGCTTTGGTTTGTTGAGAATGTGTCGAATGTTGTGGGTGGTCAAAAATAAGTGTGCTACTCGTAGCATTTGTTTAAGCATACCTGCTATTATTTTTTCTTAATGTCGAAGAACCTATAATATAAATCATCATTTTGAATAGTGTGCAAATACCTAGCTACGGTGATGGTAATGTGACACGAGAATTTGCGTTTGATCGCTTTGGTTTGTTGAGAATGTGTCGAATGTTGTGGGTGGTCAAAAATAAGTGTGCTACTCGTAGCATTTGTTTAAGCATACCTACTATTATTTTTTCTTAATGTCGAAGAACCTATAATATAAATCATCATTTTGAATAGTGTGCAAATACCTAGCTACGGTGATGGTAATGTGACACGAGAATTTGCGTTTGATCGCTTTGGTTTGTTGAGAATGTGTCGAATGTTGTGGGTGGTCAAAAATAAGTGTGCTACTCGTAGCATTTGTTTAAGCATACCTGCTATTATTTTTTCTTAATGTCGAAGAACCTATAATATAAATCATCATTTTGAATAGTGTGCAAATACCTAGCTACGGTGATGGTAATGTGACACGAGAATTTGCGTTTGATCGCTTTGGTTTGTTGAGAATGTGTCGAATGTTGTGGGTGGTCAAAAATAAGTGTGCTACTCGTAGCATTTGTTTAAGCATACCTGCTATTATTTTTTCTTAATGTCGAAGAACCTATAATATAAATCATCATTTTGAATAGTGTGCAAATACCTAGCTACGGTGATGGTAATGTGACACGAGAATTTGCGTTTGATCGCTTTGGTTTGTTGAGAATGTGTCGAATGTTGTGGGTGGTCAAAAATAAGTGTGCTACTCGTAGCATTTGTTTAAGCATACCTGCTATTATTTTTTCTTAATGTCGAAGAACCTATAATATAAATCATCATTTTGAATAGTGTGCAAATACCTAGCTACGGTGATGGTAATGTGACACGAGAATTTGCGTTTGATCGCTTTGGTTTGTTGAGAATGTGTCGAATGTTGTGGGTGGTCAAAAATAAGTGTGCTACTCGTAGCATTTGTTTAAGCATACCTGCTATTATTTTTTCTTAATGTCGAAGAACCTATAATATAAATCATCATTTTGAATAGTGTGCAAATACCTAGCTACGGTGATGGTAATGTGACACGAGAATTTGCGTTTGATCGCTTTGGTTTGTTGAGAATGTGTCGAATGTTGTGGGTGGTCAAAAATAAGTGTGCTACTCGTAGCATTTGTTTAAGCATACCTACTATTATTTTTTCTTAATGTCGAAGAACCTATAATATAAATCATCATTTTGAATAGTGTGCAAATACCTAGCTACGGTGATGGTAATGTGACACGAGAATTTGCGTTTGATCGCTTTGGTTTGTTGAGAATGTGTCGAATGTTGTGGGTGGTCAAAAATAAGTGTGCTACTCGTAGCATTTGTTTAAGCATACCTACTATTATTTTTTCTTAATGTCGAAGAACCTATAATATAAATCATCATTTTGAATAGTGTGCAAATACCTAGCTACGGTGATGGTAATGTGACACGAGAATTTGCGTTTGATCGCTTTGGTTTGTTGAGAATGTGTCGAATGTTGTGGGTGGTCAAAAATAAGTGTGCTACTCGTAGCATTTGTTTAAGCATACCTACTATTATTTTTTCTTAATGTCGAAGAACCTATAATATAAATCATCATTTTGAATAGTGTGCAAATACCTAGCTACGGTGATGGTAATGTGACACGAGAATTTGCGTTTGATCGCTTTGGTTTGTTGAGAATGTGTCGAATGTTGTGGGTGGTCAAAAATAAGTGTGCTACTCGTAGCATTTGTTTAAGCATACCTACTATTATTTTTTCTTAATGTCGAAGAACCTATAATATAAATCATCATTTTGAATAGTGTGCAAATACCTAGCTACGGTGATGGTAATGTGACACGAGAATTTGCGTTTGATCGCTTTGGTTTGTTGAGAATGTGTCGAATGTTGTGGGTGGTCAAAAATAAGTGTGCTACTCGTAGCATTTGTTTAAGCATACCTACTATTATTTTTTCTTAATGTCGAAGAACCTATAATATAAATCATCATTTTGAATAGTGTGCAAATACCTAGCTACGGTGATGGTAATGTGACACGAGAATTTGCGTTTGATCGCTTTGGTTTGTTGAGAATGTGTCGAATGTTGTGGGTGGTCAAAAATAAGTGTGCTACTCGTAGCATTTGTTTAAGCATACCTACTATTATTTTTTCTTAATGTCGAAGAACCTATAATATAAATCATCATTTTGAATAGTGTGCAAATACCTAGCTACGGTGATGGTAATGTGACACGAGAATTTGCGTTTGATCGCTTTGGTTTGTTGAGAATGTGTCGAATGTTGTGGGTGGTCAAAAATAAGTGTGCTACTCGTAGCATTTGTTTAAGCATACCTACTATTATTTTTTCTTAATGTCGAAGAACCTATAATATAAATCATCATTTTGAATAGTGTGCAAATACCTAGCTACGGTGATGGTAATGTGACACGAGAATTTGCGTTTGATCGCTTTGGTTTGTTGAGAATGTGTCGAATGTTGTGGGTGGTCAAAAATAAGTGTGCTACTCGTAGCATTTGTTTAAGCATACCTACTATTATTTTTTCTTAATGTCGAAGAACCTATAATATAAATCATCATTTTGAATAGTGTGCAAATACCTAGCTACGGTGATGGTAATGTGACACGAGAATTTGCGTTTGATCGCTTTGGTTTGTTGAGAATGTGTCGAATGTTGTGGGTGGTCAAAAATAAGTGTGCTACTCGTAGCATTTGTTTAAGCATACCTACTATTATTTTTTCTTAATGTCGAAGAACCTATAATATAAATCATCATTTTGAATAGTGTGCAAATACCTAGCTACGGTGATGGTAATGTGACACGAGAATTTGCGTTTGATCGCTTTGGTTTGTTGAGAATGTGTCGAATGTTGTGGGTGGTCAAAAATAAGTGTGCTACTCGTAGCATTTGTTTAAGCATACCTACTATTATTTTTTCTTAATGTCGAAGAACCTATAATATAAATCATCATTTTGAATAGTGTGCAAATACCTAGCTACGGTGATGGTAATGTGACACGAGAATTTGCGTTTGATCGCTTTGGTTTGTTGAGAATGTGTCGAATGTTGTGGGTGGTCAAAAATAAGTGTGCTACTCGTAGCATTTGTTTAAGCATACCTACTATTATTTTTTCTTAATGTCGAAGAACCTATAATATAAATCATCATTTTGAATAGTGTGCAAATACCTAGCTACGGTGATGGTAATGTGACACGAGAATTTGCGTTTGATCGCTTTGGTTTGTTGAGAATGTGTCGAATGTTGTGGGTGGTCAAAAATAAGTGTGCTACTCGTAGCATTTGTTTAAGCATACCTACTATTATTTTTTCTTAATGTCGAAGAACCTATAATATAAATCATCATTTTGAATAGTGTGCAAATACCTAGCTACGGTGATGGTAATGTGACACGAGAATTTGCGTTTGATCGCTTTGGTTTGTTGAGAATGTGTCGAATGTTGTGGGTGGTCAAAAATAAGTGTGCTACTCGTAGCATTTGTTTAAGCATACCTACTATTATTTTTTCTTAATGTCGAAGAACCTATAATATAAATCATCATTTTGAATAGTGTGCAAATACCTAGCTACGGTGATGGTAATGTGACACGAGAATTTGCGTTTGATCGCTTTGGTTTGTTGAGAATGTGTCGAATGTTGTGGGTGGTCAAAAATAAGTGTGCTACTCGTAGCATTTGTTTAAGCATACCTACTATTATTTTTTCTTAATGTCGAAGAACCTATAATATAAATCATCATTTTGAATAGTGTGCAAATACCTAGCTACGGTGATGGTAATGTGACACGAGAATTTGCGTTTGATCGCTTTGGTTTGTTGAGAATGTGTCGAATGTTGTGGGTGGTCAAAAATAAGTGTGCTACTCGTAGCATTTGTTTAAGCATACCTACTATTATTTTTTCTTAATGTCGAAGAACCTATAATATAAATCATCATTTTGAATAGTGTGCAAATACCTAGCTACGGTGATGGTAATGTGACACGAGAATTTGCGTTTGATCGCTTTGGTTTGTTGAGAATGTGTCGAATGTTGTGGGTGGTCAAAAATAAGTGTGCTACTCGTAGCATTTGTTTAAGCATACCTACTATTATTTTTTCTTAATGTCGAAGAACCTATAATATAAATCATCATTTTGAATAGTGTGCAAATACCTAGCTACGGTGATGGTAATGTGACACGAGAATTTGCGTTTGATCGCTTTGGTTTGTTGAGAATGTGTCGAATGTTGTGGGTGGTCAAAAATAAGTGTGCTACTCGTAGCATTTGTTTAAGCATACCTACTATTATTTTTTCTTAATGTCGAAGAACCTATAATATAAATCATCATTTTGAATAGTGTGCAAATACCTAGCTACGGTGATGGTAATGTGACACGAGAATTTGCGTTTGATCGCTTTGGTTTGTTGAGAATGTGTCGAATGTTGTGGGTGGTCAAAAATAAGTGTGCTACTCGTAGCATTTGTTTAAGCATACCTACTATTATTTTTTCTTAATGTCGAAGAACCTATAATATAAATCATCATTTTGAATAGTGTGCAAATACCTAGCTACGGTGATGGTAATGTGACACGAGAATTTGCGTTTGATCGCTTTGGTTTGTTGAGAATGTGTCGAATGTTGTGGGTGGTCAAAAATAAGTGTGCTACTCGTAGCATTTGTTTAAGCATACCTACTATTATTTTTTCTTAATGTCGAAGAACCTATAATATAAATCATCATTTTGAATAGTGTGCAAATACCTAGCTACGGTGATGGTAATGTGACACGAGAATTTGCGTTTGATCGCTTTGGTTTGTTGAGAATGTGTCGAATGTTGTGGGTGGTCAAAAATAAGTGTGCTACTCGTAGCATTTGTTTAAGCATACCTACTATTATTTTTTCTTAATGTCGAAGAACCTATAATATAAATCATCATTTTGAATAGTGTGCAAATACCTAGCTACGGTGATGGTAATGTGACACGAGAATTTGCGTTTGATCGCTTTGGTTTGTTGAGAATGTGTCGAATGTTGTGGGTGGTCAAAAATAAGTGTGCTACTCGTAGCATTTGTTTAAGCATACCTACTATTATTTTTTCTTAATGTCGAAGAACCTATAATATAAATCATCATTTTGAATAGTGTGCAAATACCTAGCTACGGTGATGGTAATGTGACACGAGAATTTGCGTTTGATCGCTTTGGTTTGTTGAGAATGTGTCGAATGTTGTGGGTGGTCAAAAATAAGTGTGCTACTCGTAGCATTTGTTTAAGCATACCTACTATTATTTTTTCTTAATGTCGAAGAACCTATAATATAAATCATCATTTTGAATAGTGTGCAAATACCTAGCTACGGTGATGGTAATGTGACACGAGAATTTGCGTTTGATCGCTTTGGTTTGTTGAGAATGTGTCGAATGTTGTGGGTGGTCAAAAATAAGTGTGCTACTCGTAGCATTTGTTTAAGCATACCTACTATTATTTTTTCTTAATGTCGAAGAACCTATAATATAAATCATCATTTTGAATAGTGTGCAAATACCTAGCTACGGTGATGGTAATGTGACACGAGAATTTGCGTTTGATCGCTTTGGTTTGTTGAGAATGTGTCGAATGTTGTGGGTGGTCAAAAATAAGTGTGCTACTCGTAGCATTTGTTTAAGCATACCTACTATTATTTTTTCTTAATGTCGAAGAACCTATAATATAAATCATCATTTTGAATAGTGTGCAAATACCTAGCTACGGTGATGGTAATGTGACACGAGAATTTGCGTTTGATCGCTTTGGTTTGTTGAGAATGTGTCGAATGTTGTGGGTGGTCAAAAATAAGTGTGCTACTCGTAGCATTTGTTTAAGCATACCTACTATTATTTTTTCTTAATGTCGAAGAACCTATAATATAAATCATCATTTTGAATAGTGTGCAAATACCTAGCTACGGTGATGGTAATGTGACACGAGAATTTGCGTTTGATCGCTTTGGTTTGTTGAGAATGTGTCGAATGTTGTGGGTGGTCAAAAATAAGTGTGCTACTCGTAGCATTTGTTTAAGCATACCTACTATTATTTTTTCTTAATGTCGAAGAACCTATAATATAAATCATCATTTTGAATAGTGTGCAAATACCTAGCTACGGTGATGGTAATGTGACACGAGAATTTGCGTTTGATCGCTTTGGTTTGTTGAGAATGTGTCGAATGTTGTGGGTGGTCAAAAATAAGTGTGCTACTCGTAGCATTTGTTTAAGCATACCTACTATTATTTTTTCTTAATGTCGAAGAACCTATAATATAAATCATCATTTTGAATAGTGTGCAAATACCTAGCTACGGTGATGGTAATGTGACACGAGAATTTGCGTTTGATCGCTTTGGTTTGTTGAGAATGTGTCGAATGTTGTGGGTGGTCAAAAATAAGTGTGCTACTCGTAGCATTTGTTTAAGCATACCTACTATTATTTTTTCTTAATGTCGAAGAACCTATAATATAAATCATCATTTTGAATAGTGTGCAAATACCTAGCTACGGTGATGGTAATGTGACACGAGAATTTGCGTTTGATCGCTTTGGTTTGTTGAGAATGTGTCGAATGTTGTGGGTGGTCAAAAATAAGTGTGCTACTCGTAGCATTTGTTTAAGCATACCTGCTATTATTTTTTCTTAATGTCGAAGAACCTATAATATAAATCATCATTTTGAATAGTGTGCAAATACCTAGCTACGGTGATGGTAATGTGACACGAGAATTTGCGTTTGATCGCTTTGGTTTGTTGAGAATGTGTCGAATGTTGTGGGTGGTCAAAAATAAGTGTGCTACTCGTAGCATTTGTTTAAGCATACCTGCTATTATTTTTTCTTAATGTCGAAGAACCTATAATATAAATCATCATTTTGAATAGTGTGCAAATACCTAGCTACGGTGATGGTAATGTGACACGAGAATTTGCGTTTGATCGCTTTGGTTTGTTGAGAATGTGTCGAATGTTGTGGGTGGTCAAAAATAAGTGTGCTACTCGTAGCATTTGTTTAAGCATACCTGCTATTATTTTTTCTTAATGTCGAAGAACCTATAATATAAATCATCATTTTGAATAGTGTGCAAATACCTAGCTACGGTGATGGTAATGTGACACGAGAATTTGCGTTTGATCGCTTTGGTTTGTTGAGAATGTGTCGAATGTTGTGGGTGGTCAAAAATAAGTGTGCTACTCGTAGCATTTGTTTAAGCATACCTACTATTATTTTTTCTTAATGTCGAAGAACCTATAATATAAATCATCATTTTGAATAGTGTGCAAATACCTAGCTACGGTGATGGTAATGTGACACGAGAATTTGCGTTTGATCGCTTTGGTTTGTTGAGAATGTGTCGAATGTTGTGGGTGGTCAAAAATAAGTGTGCTACTCGTAGCATTTGTTTAAGCATACCTGCTATTATTTTTTCTTAATGTCGAAGAACCTATAATATAAATCATCATTTTGAATAGTGTGCAAATACCTAGCTACGGTGATGGTAATGTGACACGAGAATTTGCGTTTGATCGCTTTGGTTTGTTGAGAATGTGTCGAATGTTGTGGGTGGTCAAAAATAAGTGTGCTACTCGTAGCATTTGTTTAAGCATACCTACTATTATTTTTTCTTAATGTCGAAGAACCTATAATATAAATCATCATTTTGAATAGTGTGCAAATACCTAGCTACGGTGATGGTAATGTGACACGAGAATTTGCGTTTGATCGCTTTGGTTTGTTGAGAATGTGTCGAATGTTGTGGGTGGTCAAAAATAAGTGTGCTACTCGTAGCATTTGTTTAAGCATACCTGCTATTATTTTTTCTTAATGTCGAAGAACCTATAATATAAATCATCATTTTGAATAGTGTGCAAATACCTAGCTACGGTGATGGTAATGTGACACGAGAATTTGCGTTTGATCGCTTTGGTTTGTTGAGAATGTGTCGAATGTTGTGGGTGGTCAAAAATAAGTGTGCTACTCGTAGCATTTGTTTAAGCATACCTACTATTATTTTTTCTTAATGTCGAAGAACCTATAATATAAATCATCATTTTGAATAGTGTGCAAATACCTAGCTACGGTGATGGTAATGTGACACGAGAATTTGCGTTTGATCGCTTTGGTTTGTTGAGAATGTGTCGAATGTTGTGGGTGGTCAAAAATAAGTGTGCTACTCGTAGCATTTGTTTAAGCATACCTGCTATTATTTTTTCTTAATGTCGAAGAACCTATAATATAAATCATCATTTTGAATAGTGTGCAAATACCTAGCTACGGTGATGGTAATGTGACACGAGAATTTGCGTTTGATCGCTTTGGTTTGTTGAGAATGTGTCGAATGTTGTGGGTGGTCAAAAATAAGTGTGCTACTCGTAGCATTTGTTTAAGCATACCTACTATTATTTTTTCTTAATGTCGAAGAACCTATAATATAAATCATCATTTTGAATAGTGTGCAAATACCTAGCTACGGTGATGGTAATGTGACACGAGAATTTGCGTTTGATCGCTTTGGTTTGTTGAGAATGTGTCGAATGTTGTGGGTGGTCAAAAATAAGTGTGCTACTCGTAGCATTTGTTTAAGCATACCTACTATTATTTTTTCTTAATGTCGAAGAACCTATAATATAAATCATCATTTTGAATAGTGTGCAAATACCTAGCTACGGTGATGGTAATGTGACACGAGAATTTGCGTTTGATCGCTTTGGTTTGTTGAGAATGTGTCGAATGTTGTGGGTGGTCAAAAATAAGTGTGCTACTCGTAGCATTTGTTTAAGCATACCTACTATTATTTTTTCTTAATGTCGAAGAACCTATAATATAAATCATCATTTTGAATAGTGTGCAAATACCTAGCTACGGTGATGGTAATGTGACACGAGAATTTGCGTTTGATCGCTTTGGTTTGTTGAGAATGTGTCGAATGTTGTGGGTGGTCAAAAATAAGTGTGCTACTCGTAGCATTTGTTTAAGCATACCTACTATTATTTTTTCTTAATGTCGAAGAACCTATAATATAAATCATCATTTTGAATAGTGTGCAAATACCTAGCTACGGTGATGGTAATGTGACACGAGAATTTGCGTTTGATCGCTTTGGTTTGTTGAGAATGTGTCGAATGTTGTGGGTGGTCAAAAATAAGTGTGCTACTCGTAGCATTTGTTTAAGCATACCTACTATTATTTTTTCTTAATGTCGAAGAACCTATAATATAAATCATCATTTTGAATAGTGTGCAAATACCTAGCTACGGTGATGGTAATGTGACACGAGAATTTGCGTTTGATCGCTTTGGTTTGTTGAGAATGTGTCGAATGTTGTGGGTGGTCAAAAATAAGTGTGCTACTCGTAGCATTTGTTTAAGCATACCTACTATTATTTTTTCTTAATGTCGAAGAACCTATAATATAAATCATCATTTTGAATAGTGTGCAAATACCTAGCTACGGTGATGGTAATGTGACACGAGAATTTGCGTTTGATCGCTTTGGTTTGTTGAGAATGTGTCGAATGTTGTGGGTGGTCAAAAATAAGTGTGCTACTCGTAGCATTTGTTTAAGCATACCTACTATTATTTTTTCTTAATGTCGAAGAACCTATAATATAAATCATCATTTTGAATAGTGTGCAAATACCTAGCTACGGTGATGGTAATGTGACACGAGAATTTGCGTTTGATCGCTTTGGTTTGTTGAGAATGTGTCGAATGTTGTGGGTGGTCAAAAATAAGTGTGCTACTCGTAGCATTTGTTTAAGCATACCTGCTATTATTTTTTCTTAATGTCGAAGAACCTATAATATAAATCATCATTTTGAATAGTGTGCAAATACCTAGCTACGGTGATGGTAATGTGACACGAGAATTTGCGTTTGATCGCTTTGGTTTGTTGAGAATGTGTCGAATGTTGTGGGTGGTCAAAAATAAGTGTGCTACTCGTAGCATTTGTTTAAGCATACCTGCTATTATTTTTTCTTAATGTCGAAGAACCTATAATATAAATCATCATTTTGAATAGTGTGCAAATACCTAGCTACGGTGATGGTAATGTGACACGAGAATTTGCGTTTGATCGCTTTGGTTTGTTGAGAATGTGTCGAATGTTGTGGGTGGTCAAAAATAAGTGTGCTACTCGTAGCATTTGTTTAAGCATACCTACTATTATTTTTTCTTAATGTCGAAGAACCTATAATATAAATCATCATTTTGAATAGTGTGCAAATACCTAGCTACGGTGATGGTAATGTGACACGAGAATTTGCGTTTGATCGCTTTGGTTTGTTGAGAATGTGTCGAATGTTGTGGGTGGTCAAAAATAAGTGTGCTACTCGTAGCATTTGTTTAAGCATACCTACTATTATTTTTTCTTAATGTCGAAGAACCTATAATATAAATCATCATTTTGAATAGTGTGCAAATACCTAGCTACGGTGATGGTAATGTGACACGAGAATTTGCGTTTGATCGCTTTGGTTTGTTGAGAATGTGTCGAATGTTGTGGGTGGTCAAAAATAAGTGTGCTACTCGTAGCATTTGTTTAAGCATACCTACTATTATTTTTTCTTAATGTCGAAGAACCTATAATATAAATCATCATTTTGAATAGTGTGCAAATACCTAGCTACGGTGATGGTAATGTGACACGAGAATTTGCGTTTGATCGCTTTGGTTTGTTGAGAATGTGTCGAATGTTGTGGGTGGTCAAAAATAAGTGTGCTACTCGTAGCATTTGTTTAAGCATACCTGCTATTATTTTTTCTTAATGTCGAAGAACCTATAATATAAATCATCATTTTGAATAGTGTGCAAATACCTAGCTACGGTGATGGTAATGTGACACGAGAATTTGCGTTTGATCGCTTTGGTTTGTTGAGAATGTGTCGAATGTTGTGGGTGGTCAAAAATAAGTGTGCTACTCGTAGCATTTGTTTAAGCATACCTGCTATTATTTTTTCTTAATGTCGAAGAACCTATAATATAAATCATCATTTTGAATAGTGTGCAAATACCTAGCTACGGTGATGGTAATGTGACACGAGAATTTGCGTTTGATCGCTTTGGTTTGTTGAGAATGTGTCGAATGTTGTGGGTGGTCAAAAATAAGTGTGCTACTCGTAGCATTTGTTTAAGCATACCTACTATTATTTTTTCTTAATGTCGAAGAACCTATAATATAAATCATCATTTTGAATAGTGTGCAAATACCTAGCTACGGTGATGGTAATGTGACACGAGAATTTGCGTTTGATCGCTTTGGTTTGTTGAGAATGTGTCGAATGTTGTGGGTGGTCAAAAATAAGTGTGCTACTCGTAGCATTTGTTTAAGCATACCTGCTATTATTTTTTCTTAATGTCGAAGAACCTATAATATAAATCATCATTTTGAATAGTGTGCAAATACCTAGCTACGGTGATGGTAATGTGACACGAGAATTTGCGTTTGATCGCTTTGGTTTGTTGAGAATGTGTCGAATGTTGTGGGTGGTCAAAAATAAGTGTGCTACTCGTAGCATTTGTTTAAGCATACCTGCTATTATTTTTTCTTAATGTCGAAGAACCTATAATATAAATCATCATTTTGAATAGTGTGCAAATACCTAGCTACGGTGATGGTAATGTGACACGAGAATTTGCGTTTGATCGCTTTGGTTTGTTGAGAATGTGTCGAATGTTGTGGGTGGTCAAAAATAAGTGTGCTACTCGTAGCATTTGTTTAAGCATACCTGCTATTATTTTTTCTTAATGTCGAAGAACCTATAATATAAATCATCATTTTGAATAGTGTGCAAATACCTAGCTACGGTGATGGTAATGTGACACGAGAATTTGCGTTTGATCGCTTTGGTTTGTTGAGAATGTGTCGAATGTTGTGGGTGGTCAAAAATAAGTGTGCTACTCGTAGCATTTGTTTAAGCATACCTGCTATTATTTTTTCTTAATGTCGAAGAACCTATAATATAAATCATCATTTTGAATAGTGTGCAAATACCTAGCTACGGTGATGGTAATGTGACACGAGAATTTGCGTTTGATCGCTTTGGTTTGTTGAGAATGTGTCGAATGTTGTGGGTGGTCAAAAATAAGTGTGCTACTCGTAGCATTTGTTTAAGCATACCTACTATTATTTTTTCTTAATGTCGAAGAACCTATAATATAAATCATCATTTTGAATAGTGTGCAAATACCTAGCTACGGTGATGGTAATGTGACACGAGAATTTGCGTTTGATCGCTTTGGTTTGTTGAGAATGTGTCGAATGTTGTGGGTGGTCAAAAATAAGTGTGCTACTCGTAGCATTTGTTTAAGCATACCTACTATTATTTTTTCTTAATGTCGAAGAACCTATAATATAAATCATCATTTTGAATAGTGTGCAAATACCTAGCTACGGTGATGGTAATGTGACACGAGAATTTGCGTTTGATCGCTTTGGTTTGTTGAGAATGTGTCGAATGTTGTGGGTGGTCAAAAATAAGTGTGCTACTCGTAGCATTTGTTTAAGCATACCTACTATTATTTTTTCTTAATGTCGAAGAACCTATAATATAAATCATCATTTTGAATAGTGTGCAAATACCTAGCTACGGTGATGGTAATGTGACACGAGAATTTGCGTTTGATCGCTTTGGTTTGTTGAGAATGTGTCGAATGTTGTGGGTGGTCAAAAATAAGTGTGCTACTCGTAGCATTTGTTTAAGCATACCTACTATTATTTTTTCTTAATGTCGAAGAACCTATAATATAAATCATCATTTTGAATAGTGTGCAAATACCTAGCTACGGTGATGGTAATGTGACACGAGAATTTGCGTTTGATCGCTTTGGTTTGTTGAGAATGTGTCGAATGTTGTGGGTGGTCAAAAATAAGTGTGCTACTCGTAGCATTTGTTTAAGCATACCTACTATTATTTTTTCTTAATGTCGAAGAACCTATAATATAAATCATCATTTTGAATAGTGTGCAAATACCTAGCTACGGTGATGGTAATGTGACACGAGAATTTGCGTTTGATCGCTTTGGTTTGTTGAGAATGTGTCGAATGTTGTGGGTGGTCAAAAATAAGTGTGCTACTCGTAGCATTTGTTTAAGCATACCTACTATTATTTTTTCTTAATGTCGAAGAACCTATAATATAAATCATCATTTTGAATAGTGTGCAAATACCTAGCTACGGTGATGGTAATGTGACACGAGAATTTGCGTTTGATCGCTTTGGTTTGTTGAGAATGTGTCGAATGTTGTGGGTGGTCAAAAATAAGTGTGCTACTCGTAGCATTTGTTTAAGCATACCTACTATTATTTTTTCTTAATGTCGAAGAACCTATAATATAAATCATCATTTTGAATAGTGTGCAAATACCTAGCTACGGTGATGGTAATGTGACACGAGAATTTGCGTTTGATCGCTTTGGTTTGTTGAGAATGTGTCGAATGTTGTGGGTGGTCAAAAATAAGTGTGCTACTCGTAGCATTTGTTTAAGCATACCTACTATTATTTTTTCTTAATGTCGAAGAACCTATAATATAAATCATCATTTTGAATAGTGTGCAAATACCTAGCTACGGTGATGGTAATGTGACACGAGAATTTGCGTTTGATCGCTTTGGTTTGTTGAGAATGTGTCGAATGTTGTGGGTGGTCAAAAATAAGTGTGCTACTCGTAGCATTTGTTTAAGCATACCTACTATTATTTTTTCTTAATGTCGAAGAACCTATAATATAAATCATCATTTTGAATAGTGTGCAAATACCTAGCTACGGTGATGGTAATGTGACACGAGAATTTGCGTTTGATCGCTTTGGTTTGTTGAGAATGTGTCGAATGTTGTGGGTGGTCAAAAATAAGTGTGCTACTCGTAGCATTTGTTTAAGCATACCTACTATTATTTTTTCTTAATGTCGAAGAACCTATAATATAAATCATCATTTTGAATAGTGTGCAAATACCTAGCTACGGTGATGGTAATGTGACACGAGAATTTGCGTTTGATCGCTTTGGTTTGTTGAGAATGTGTCGAATGTTGTGGGTGGTCAAAAATAAGTGTGCTACTCGTAGCATTTGTTTAAGCATACCTACTATTATTTTTTCTTAATGTCGAAGAACCTATAATATAAATCATCATTTTGAATAGTGTGCAAATACCTAGCTACGGTGATGGTAATGTGACACGAGAATTTGCGTTTGATCGCTTTGGTTTGTTGAGAATGTGTCGAATGTTGTGGGTGGTCAAAAATAAGTGTGCTACTCGTAGCATTTGTTTAAGCATACCTACTATTATTTTTTCTTAATGTCGAAGAACCTATAATATAAATCATCATTTTGAATAGTGTGCAAATACCTAGCTACGGTGATGGTAATGTGACACGAGAATTTGCGTTTGATCGCTTTGGTTTGTTGAGAATGTGTCGAATGTTGTGGGTGGTCAAAAATAAGTGTGCTACTCGTAGCATTTGTTTAAGCATACCTACTATTATTTTTTCTTAATGTCGAAGAACCTATAATATAAATCATCATTTTGAATAGTGTGCAAATACCTAGCTACGGTGATGGTAATGTGACACGAGAATTTGCGTTTGATCGCTTTGGTTTGTTGAGAATGTGTCGAATGTTGTGGGTGGTCAAAAATAAGTGTGCTACTCGTAGCATTTGTTTAAGCATACCTACTATTATTTTTTCTTAATGTCGAAGAACCTATAATATAAATCATCATTTTGAATAGTGTGCAAATACCTAGCTACGGTGATGGTAATGTGACACGAGAATTTGCGTTTGATCGCTTTGGTTTGTTGAGAATGTGTCGAATGTTGTGGGTGGTCAAAAATAAGTGTGCTACTCGTAGCATTTGTTTAAGCATACCTACTATTATTTTTTCTTAATGTCGAAGAACCTATAATATAAATCATCATTTTGAATAGTGTGCAAATACCTAGCTACGGTGATGGTAATGTGACACGAGAATTTGCGTTTGATCGCTTTGGTTTGTTGAGAATGTGTCGAATGTTGTGGGTGGTCAAAAATAAGTGTGCTACTCGTAGCATTTGTTTAAGCATACCTACTATTATTTTTTCTTAATGTCGAAGAACCTATAATATAAATCATCATTTTGAATAGTGTGCAAATACCTAGCTACGGTGATGGTAATGTGACACGAGAATTTGCGTTTGATCGCTTTGGTTTGTTGAGAATGTGTCGAATGTTGTGGGTGGTCAAAAATAAGTGTGCTACTCGTAGCATTTGTTTAAGCATACCTACTATTATTTTTTCTTAATGTCGAAGAACCTATAATATAAATCATCATTTTGAATAGTGTGCAAATACCTAGCTACGGTGATGGTAATGTGACACGAGAATTTGCGTTTGATCGCTTTGGTTTGTTGAGAATGTGTCGAATGTTGTGGGTGGTCAAAAATAAGTGTGCTACTCGTAGCATTTGTTTAAGCATACCTACTATTATTTTTTCTTAATGTCGAAGAACCTATAATATAAATCATCATTTTGAATAGTGTGCAAATACCTAGCTACGGTGATGGTAATGTGACACGAGAATTTGCGTTTGATCGCTTTGGTTTGTTGAGAATGTGTCGAATGTTGTGGGTGGTCAAAAATAAGTGTGCTACTCGTAGCATTTGTTTAAGCATACCTACTATTATTTTTTCTTAATGTCGAAGAACCTATAATATAAATCATCATTTTGAATAGTGTGCAAATACCTAGCTACGGTGATGGTAATGTGACACGAGAATTTGCGTTTGATCGCTTTGGTTTGTTGAGAATGTGTCGAATGTTGTGGGTGGTCAAAAATAAGTGTGCTACTCGTAGCATTTGTTTAAGCATACCTACTATTATTTTTTCTTAATGTCGAAGAACCTATAATATAAATCATCATTTTGAATAGTGTGCAAATACCTAGCTACGGTGATGGTAATGTGACACGAGAATTTGCGTTTGATCGCTTTGGTTTGTTGAGAATGTGTCGAATGTTGTGGGTGGTCAAAAATAAGTGTGCTACTCGTAGCATTTGTTTAAGCATACCTACTATTATTTTTTCTTAATGTCGAAGAACCTATAATATAAATCATCATTTTGAATAGTGTGCAAATACCTAGCTACGGTGATGGTAATGTGACACGAGAATTTGCGTTTGATCGCTTTGGTTTGTTGAGAATGTGTCGAATGTTGTGGGTGGTCAAAAATAAGTGTGCTACTCGTAGCATTTGTTTAAGCATACCTACTATTATTTTTTCTTAATGTCGAAGAACCTATAATATAAATCATCATTTTGAATAGTGTGCAAATACCTAGCTACGGTGATGGTAATGTGACACGAGAATTTGCGTTTGATCGCTTTGGTTTGTTGAGAATGTGTCGAATGTTGTGGGTGGTCAAAAATAAGTGTGCTACTCGTAGCATTTGTTTAAGCATACCTACTATTATTTTTTCTTAATGTCGAAGAACCTATAATATAAATCATCATTTTGAATAGTGTGCAAATACCTAGCTACGGTGATGGTAATGTGACACGAGAATTTGCGTTTGATCGCTTTGGTTTGTTGAGAATGTGTCGAATGTTGTGGGTGGTCAAAAATAAGTGTGCTACTCGTAGCATTTGTTTAAGCATACCTACTATTATTTTTTCTTAATGTCGAAGAACCTATAATATAAATCATCATTTTGAATAGTGTGCAAATACCTAGCTACGGTGATGGTAATGTGACACGAGAATTTGCGTTTGATCGCTTTGGTTTGTTGAGAATGTGTCGAATGTTGTGGGTGGTCAAAAATAAGTGTGCTACTCGTAGCATTTGTTTAAGCATACCTACTATTATTTTTTCTTAATGTCGAAGAACCTATAATATAAATCATCATTTTGAATAGTGTGCAAATACCTAGCTACGGTGATGGTAATGTGACACGAGAATTTGCGTTTGATCGCTTTGGTTTGTTGAGAATGTGTCGAATGTTGTGGGTGGTCAAAAATAAGTGTGCTACTCGTAGCATTTGTTTAAGCATACCTACTATTATTTTTTCTTAATGTCGAAGAACCTATAATATAAATCATCATTTTGAATAGTGTGCAAATACCTAGCTACGGTGATGGTAATGTGACACGAGAATTTGCGTTTGATCGCTTTGGTTTGTTGAGAATGTGTCGAATGTTGTGGGTGGTCAAAAATAAGTGTGCTACTCGTAGCATTTGTTTAAGCATACCTACTATTATTTTTTCTTAATGTCGAAGAACCTATAATATAAATCATCATTTTGAATAGTGTGCAAATACCTAGCTACGGTGATGGTAATGTGACACGAGAATTTGCGTTTGATCGCTTTGGTTTGTTGAGAATGTGTCGAATGTTGTGGGTGGTCAAAAATAAGTGTGCTACTCGTAGCATTTGTTTAAGCATACCTACTATTATTTTTTCTTAATGTCGAAGAACCTATAATATAAATCATCATTTTGAATAGTGTGCAAATACCTAGCTACGGTGATGGTAATGTGACACGAGAATTTGCGTTTGATCGCTTTGGTTTGTTGAGAATGTGTCGAATGTTGTGGGTGGTCAAAAATAAGTGTGCTACTCGTAGCATTTGTTTAAGCATACCTGCTATTATTTTTTCTTAATGTCGAAGAACCTATAATATAAATCATCATTTTGAATAGTGTGCAAATACCTAGCTACGGTGATGGTAATGTGACACGAGAATTTGCGTTTGATCGCTTTGGTTTGTTGAGAATGTGTCGAATGTTGTGGGTGGTCAAAAATAAGTGTGCTACTCGTAGCATTTGTTTAAGCATACCTGCTATTATTTTTTCTTAATGTCGAAGAACCTATAATATAAATCATCATTTTGAATAGTGTGCAAATACCTAGCTACGGTGATGGTAATGTGACACGAGAATTTGCGTTTGATCGCTTTGGTTTGTTGAGAATGTGTCGAATGTTGTGGGTGGTCAAAAATAAGTGTGCTACTCGTAGCATTTGTTTAAGCATACCTACTATTATTTTTTCTTAATGTCGAAGAACCTATAATATAAATCATCATTTTGAATAGTGTGCAAATACCTAGCTACGGTGATGGTAATGTGACACGAGAATTTGCGTTTGATCGCTTTGGTTTGTTGAGAATGTGTCGAATGTTGTGGGTGGTCAAAAATAAGTGTGCTACTCGTAGCATTTGTTTAAGCATACCTACTATTATTTTTTCTTAATGTCGAAGAACCTATAATATAAATCATCATTTTGAATAGTGTGCAAATACCTAGCTACGGTGATGGTAATGTGACACGAGAATTTGCGTTTGATCGCTTTGGTTTGTTGAGAATGTGTCGAATGTTGTGGGTGGTCAAAAATAAGTGTGCTACTCGTAGCATTTGTTTAAGCATACCTGCTATTATTTTTTCTTAATGTCGAAGAACCTATAATATAAATCATCATTTTGAATAGTGTGCAAATACCTAGCTACGGTGATGGTAATGTGACACGAGAATTTGCGTTTGATCGCTTTGGTTTGTTGAGAATGTGTCGAATGTTGTGGGTGGTCAAAAATAAGTGTGCTACTCGTAGCATTTGTTTAAGCATACCTGCTATTATTTTTTCTTAATGTCGAAGAACCTATAATATAAATCATCATTTTGAATAGTGTGCAAATACCTAGCTACGGTGATGGTAATGTGACACGAGAATTTGCGTTTGATCGCTTTGGTTTGTTGAGAATGTGTCGAATGTTGTGGGTGGTCAAAAATAAGTGTGCTACTCGTAGCATTTGTTTAAGCATACCTGCTATTATTTTTTCTTAATGTCGAAGAACCTATAATATAAATCATCATTTTGAATAGTGTGCAAATACCTAGCTACGGTGATGGTAATGTGACACGAGAATTTGCGTTTGATCGCTTTGGTTTGTTGAGAATGTGTCGAATGTTGTGGGTGGTCAAAAATAAGTGTGCTACTCGTAGCATTTGTTTAAGCATACCTGCTATTATTTTTTCTTAATGTCGAAGAACCTATAATATAAATCATCATTTTGAATAGTGTGCAAATACCTAGCTACGGTGATGGTAATGTGACACGAGAATTTGCGTTTGATCGCTTTGGTTTGTTGAGAATGTGTCGAATGTTGTGGGTGGTCAAAAATAAGTGTGCTACTCGTAGCATTTGTTTAAGCATACCTACTATTATTTTTTCTTAATGTCGAAGAACCTATAATATAAATCATCATTTTGAATAGTGTGCAAATACCTAGCTACGGTGATGGTAATGTGACACGAGAATTTGCGTTTGATCGCTTTGGTTTGTTGAGAATGTGTCGAATGTTGTGGGTGGTCAAAAATAAGTGTGCTACTCGTAGCATTTGTTTAAGCATACCTGCTATTATTTTTTCTTAATGTCGAAGAACCTATAATATAAATCATCATTTTGAATAGTGTGCAAATACCTAGCTACGGTGATGGTAATGTGACACGAGAATTTGCGTTTGATCGCTTTGGTTTGTTGAGAATGTGTCGAATGTTGTGGGTGGTCAAAAATAAGTGTGCTACTCGTAGCATTTGTTTAAGCATACCTACTATTATTTTTTCTTAATGTCGAAGAACCTATAATATAAATCATCATTTTGAATAGTGTGCAAATACCTAGCTACGGTGATGGTAATGTGACACGAGAATTTGCGTTTGATCGCTTTGGTTTGTTGAGAATGTGTCGAATGTTGTGGGTGGTCAAAAATAAGTGTGCTACTCGTAGCATTTGTTTAAGCATACCTACTATTATTTTTTCTTAATGTCGAAGAACCTATAATATAAATCATCATTTTGAATAGTGTGCAAATACCTAGCTACGGTGATGGTAATGTGACACGAGAATTTGCGTTTGATCGCTTTGGTTTGTTGAGAATGTGTCGAATGTTGTGGGTGGTCAAAAATAAGTGTGCTACTCGTAGCATTTGTTTAAGCATACCTACTATTATTTTTTCTTAATGTCGAAGAACCTATAATATAAATCATCATTTTGAATAGTGTGCAAATACCTAGCTACGGTGATGGTAATGTGACACGAGAATTTGCGTTTGATCGCTTTGGTTTGTTGAGAATGTGTCGAATGTTGTGGGTGGTCAAAAATAAGTGTGCTACTCGTAGCATTTGTTTAAGCATACCTACTATTATTTTTTCTTAATGTCGAAGAACCTATAATATAAATCATCATTTTGAATAGTGTGCAAATACCTAGCTACGGTGATGGTAATGTGACACGAGAATTTGCGTTTGATCGCTTTGGTTTGTTGAGAATGTGTCGAATGTTGTGGGTGGTCAAAAATAAGTGTGCTACTCGTAGCATTTGTTTAAGCATACCTACTATTATTTTTTCTTAATGTCGAAGAACCTATAATATAAATCATCATTTTGAATAGTGTGCAAATACCTAGCTACGGTGATGGTAATGTGACACGAGAATTTGCGTTTGATCGCTTTGGTTTGTTGAGAATGTGTCGAATGTTGTGGGTGGTCAAAAATAAGTGTGCTACTCGTAGCATTTGTTTAAGCATACCTACTATTATTTTTTCTTAATGTCGAAGAACCTATAATATAAATCATCATTTTGAATAGTGTGCAAATACCTAGCTACGGTGATGGTAATGTGACACGAGAATTTGCGTTTGATCGCTTTGGTTTGTTGAGAATGTGTCGAATGTTGTGGGTGGTCAAAAATAAGTGTGCTACTCGTAGCATTTGTTTAAGCATACCTACTATTATTTTTTCTTAATGTCGAAGAACCTATAATATAAATCATCATTTTGAATAGTGTGCAAATACCTAGCTACGGTGATGGTAATGTGACACGAGAATTTGCGTTTGATCGCTTTGGTTTGTTGAGAATGTGTCGAATGTTGTGGGTGGTCAAAAATAAGTGTGCTACTCGTAGCATTTGTTTAAGCATACCTACTATTATTTTTTCTTAATGTCGAAGAACCTATAATATAAATCATCATTTTGAATAGTGTGCAAATACCTAGCTACGGTGATGGTAATGTGACACGAGAATTTGCGTTTGATCGCTTTGGTTTGTTGAGAATGTGTCGAATGTTGTGGGTGGTCAAAAATAAGTGTGCTACTCGTAGCATTTGTTTAAGCATACCTACTATTATTTTTTCTTAATGTCGAAGAACCTATAATATAAATCATCATTTTGAATAGTGTGCAAATACCTAGCTACGGTGATGGTAATGTGACACGAGAATTTGCGTTTGATCGCTTTGGTTTGTTGAGAATGTGTCGAATGTTGTGGGTGGTCAAAAATAAGTGTGCTACTCGTAGCATTTGTTTAAGCATACCTACTATTATTTTTTCTTAATGTCGAAGAACCTATAATATAAATCATCATTTTGAATAGTGTGCAAATACCTAGCTACGGTGATGGTAATGTGACACGAGAATTTGCGTTTGATCGCTTTGGTTTGTTGAGAATGTGTCGAATGTTGTGGGTGGTCAAAAATAAGTGTGCTACTCGTAGCATTTGTTTAAGCATACCTACTATTATTTTTTCTTAATGTCGAAGAACCTATAATATAAATCATCATTTTGAATAGTGTGCAAATACCTAGCTACGGTGATGGTAATGTGACACGAGAATTTGCGTTTGATCGCTTTGGTTTGTTGAGAATGTGTCGAATGTTGTGGGTGGTCAAAAATAAGTGTGCTACTCGTAGCATTTGTTTAAGCATACCTACTATTATTTTTTCTTAATGTCGAAGAACCTATAATATAAATCATCATTTTGAATAGTGTGCAAATACCTAGCTACGGTGATGGTAATGTGACACGAGAATTTGCGTTTGATCGCTTTGGTTTGTTGAGAATGTGTCGAATGTTGTGGGTGGTCAAAAATAAGTGTGCTACTCGTAGCATTTGTTTAAGCATACCTACTATTATTTTTTCTTAATGTCGAAGAACCTATAATATAAATCATCATTTTGAATAGTGTGCAAATACCTAGCTACGGTGATGGTAATGTGACACGAGAATTTGCGTTTGATCGCTTTGGTTTGTTGAGAATGTGTCGAATGTTGTGGGTGGTCAAAAATAAGTGTGCTACTCGTAGCATTTGTTTAAGCATACCTACTATTATTTTTTCTTAATGTCGAAGAACCTATAATATAAATCATCATTTTGAATAGTGTGCAAATACCTAGCTACGGTGATGGTAATGTGACACGAGAATTTGCGTTTGATCGCTTTGGTTTGTTGAGAATGTGTCGAATGTTGTGGGTGGTCAAAAATAAGTGTGCTACTCGTAGCATTTGTTTAAGCATACCTACTATTATTTTTTCTTAATGTCGAAGAACCTATAATATAAATCATCATTTTGAATAGTGTGCAAATACCTAGCTACGGTGATGGTAATGTGACACGAGAATTTGCGTTTGATCGCTTTGGTTTGTTGAGAATGTGTCGAATGTTGTGGGTGGTCAAAAATAAGTGTGCTACTCGTAGCATTTGTTTAAGCATACCTACTATTATTTTTTCTTAATGTCGAAGAACCTATAATATAAATCATCATTTTGAATAGTGTGCAAATACCTAGCTACGGTGATGGTAATGTGACACGAGAATTTGCGTTTGATCGCTTTGGTTTGTTGAGAATGTGTCGAATGTTGTGGGTGGTCAAAAATAAGTGTGCTACTCGTAGCATTTGTTTAAGCATACCTACTATTATTTTTTCTTAATGTCGAAGAACCTATAATATAAATCATCATTTTGAATAGTGTGCAAATACCTAGCTACGGTGATGGTAATGTGACACGAGAATTTGCGTTTGATCGCTTTGGTTTGTTGAGAATGTGTCGAATGTTGTGGGTGGTCAAAAATAAGTGTGCTACTCGTAGCATTTGTTTAAGCATACCTACTATTATTTTTTCTTAATGTCGAAGAACCTATAATATAAATCATCATTTTGAATAGTGTGCAAATACCTAGCTACGGTGATGGTAATGTGACACGAGAATTTGCGTTTGATCGCTTTGGTTTGTTGAGAATGTGTCGAATGTTGTGGGTGGTCAAAAATAAGTGTGCTACTCGTAGCATTTGTTTAAGCATACCTACTATTATTTTTTCTTAATGTCGAAGAACCTATAATATAAATCATCATTTTGAATAGTGTGCAAATACCTAGCTACGGTGATGGTAATGTGACACGAGAATTTGCGTTTGATCGCTTTGGTTTGTTGAGAATGTGTCGAATGTTGTGGGTGGTCAAAAATAAGTGTGCTACTCGTAGCATTTGTTTAAGCATACCTACTATTATTTTTTCTTAATGTCGAAGAACCTATAATATAAATCATCATTTTGAATAGTGTGCAAATACCTAGCTACGGTGATGGTAATGTGACACGAGAATTTGCGTTTGATCGCTTTGGTTTGTTGAGAATGTGTCGAATGTTGTGGGTGGTCAAAAATAAGTGTGCTACTCGTAGCATTTGTTTAAGCATACCTACTATTATTTTTTCTTAATGTCGAAGAACCTATAATATAAATCATCATTTTGAATAGTGTGCAAATACCTAGCTACGGTGATGGTAATGTGACACGAGAATTTGCGTTTGATCGCTTTGGTTTGTTGAGAATGTGTCGAATGTTGTGGGTGGTCAAAAATAAGTGTGCTACTCGTAGCATTTGTTTAAGCATACCTACTATTATTTTTTCTTAATGTCGAAGAACCTATAATATAAATCATCATTTTGAATAGTGTGCAAATACCTAGCTACGGTGATGGTAATGTGACACGAGAATTTGCGTTTGATCGCTTTGGTTTGTTGAGAATGTGTCGAATGTTGTGGGTGGTCAAAAATAAGTGTGCTACTCGTAGCATTTGTTTAAGCATACCTACTATTATTTTTTCTTAATGTCGAAGAACCTATAATATAAATCATCATTTTGAATAGTGTGCAAATACCTAGCTACGGTGATGGTAATGTGACACGAGAATTTGCGTTTGATCGCTTTGGTTTGTTGAGAATGTGTCGAATGTTGTGGGTGGTCAAAAATAAGTGTGCTACTCGTAGCATTTGTTTAAGCATACCTACTATTATTTTTTCTTAATGTCGAAGAACCTATAATATAAATCATCATTTTGAATAGTGTGCAAATACCTAGCTACGGTGATGGTAATGTGACACGAGAATTTGCGTTTGATCGCTTTGGTTTGTTGAGAATGTGTCGAATGTTGTGGGTGGTCAAAAATAAGTGTGCTACTCGTAGCATTTGTTTAAGCATACCTACTATTATTTTTTCTTAATGTCGAAGAACCTATAATATAAATCATCATTTTGAATAGTGTGCAAATACCTAGCTACGGTGATGGTAATGTGACACGAGAATTTGCGTTTGATCGCTTTGGTTTGTTGAGAATGTGTCGAATGTTGTGGGTGGTCAAAAATAAGTGTGCTACTCGTAGCATTTGTTTAAGCATACCTACTATTATTTTTTCTTAATGTCGAAGAACCTATAATATAAATCATCATTTTGAATAGTGTGCAAATACCTAGCTACGGTGATGGTAATGTGACACGAGAATTTGCGTTTGATCGCTTTGGTTTGTTGAGAATGTGTCGAATGTTGTGGGTGGTCAAAAATAAGTGTGCTACTCGTAGCATTTGTTTAAGCATACCTACTATTATTTTTTCTTAATGTCGAAGAACCTATAATATAAATCATCATTTTGAATAGTGTGCAAATACCTAGCTACGGTGATGGTAATGTGACACGAGAATTTGCGTTTGATCGCTTTGGTTTGTTGAGAATGTGTCGAATGTTGTGGGTGGTCAAAAATAAGTGTGCTACTCGTAGCATTTGTTTAAGCATACCTACTATTATTTTTTCTTAATGTCGAAGAACCTATAATATAAATCATCATTTTGAATAGTGTGCAAATACCTAGCTACGGTGATGGTAATGTGACACGAGAATTTGCGTTTGATCGCTTTGGTTTGTTGAGAATGTGTCGAATGTTGTGGGTGGTCAAAAATAAGTGTGCTACTCGTAGCATTTGTTTAAGCATACCTACTATTATTTTTTCTTAATGTCGAAGAACCTATAATATAAATCATCATTTTGAATAGTGTGCAAATACCTAGCTACGGTGATGGTAATGTGACACGAGAATTTGCGTTTGATCGCTTTGGTTTGTTGAGAATGTGTCGAATGTTGTGGGTGGTCAAAAATAAGTGTGCTACTCGTAGCATTTGTTTAAGCATACCTACTATTATTTTTTCTTAATGTCGAAGAACCTATAATATAAATCATCATTTTGAATAGTGTGCAAATACCTAGCTACGGTGATGGTAATGTGACACGAGAATTTGCGTTTGATCGCTTTGGTTTGTTGAGAATGTGTCGAATGTTGTGGGTGGTCAAAAATAAGTGTGCTACTCGTAGCATTTGTTTAAGCATACCTACTATTATTTTTTCTTAATGTCGAAGAACCTATAATATAAATCATCATTTTGAATAGTGTGCAAATACCTAGCTACGGTGATGGTAATGTGACACGAGAATTTGCGTTTGATCGCTTTGGTTTGTTGAGAATGTGTCGAATGTTGTGGGTGGTCAAAAATAAGTGTGCTACTCGTAGCATTTGTTTAAGCATACCTACTATTATTTTTTCTTAATGTCGAAGCTCGTAAATGTTTAAACAATTTATATATGATTCTCATATAAGTGAAATTGTTTTGTTACGTTATCGCTACTCTTGGTTTTATTTCACCCTTCTATTATGTAAGTACCTACATATTGTATATTATATAATATACCTTTTTTATTATTAGTATGGAATATTTATGTAATAAGTATGTACCTAATCAATTGATGAATACTTATAAATGTATATATGTATTTATTTTATGCTTATGTAAATACACTGTTTATTCAATATTTAATTGTTTTTATTAAAAGCTACTGTCCTATAACGTTCTCGTGAAATCCAGTCCAGCCAAAGGTTGTCTGGAAGAGATCGCTTTTAGCGATAAGACCACCACTTGTATTTCTGGGTGTATTGTTTGTTTTTTATTTTAAGTGTGATTTACAATAAAGCGTTTTCTATTGTATTCTATTCTATTGTTTATTTGTTTTTGTGAAAATTAATTTCTTTAACCATAAATCAATCATTATCAGTCTGGGGTCACAGACTGCCGCGTCTATGCCCCATTTCGCCATCTTGTTATGTGAGCGGTAAAGTGGTCAGATATCAAGTAAAGTCATGAGGCAGATAAAACTGTTATAGATAGGTACATGGTTTTATTTTCCTGTAATATTTGCATACATTTATATTATGCTACCTAATTTTTTCTGATTTTTCGCTTTGTTGGGTTAATGGTATATTTTTCGACTTACTTATAATGACCTCAATACTTTTTTTATACGATATGGAATTGGAACAAGCATAATATTATACCCCATCTGATGTTAAGTGGTAACCATCACCTATAATAAAGTATTGCCTCCGAGGTCACGCACCTTAGATATGCGCCCTACGATGCACTGCTCTGTGTCCATCAACTTGAGGCATACAGTTGTAAAGCCTCATGTGCCTGTTATTTCACCGGCAACCATACCCTTCAAACCGAAAAGCAGCAATGCTGCTTGAGGGTAGAAATGGGTAAGTGGTAAGCCATACTTCCTAAGTAAGCCTACTTTGAGGGTGAAATAACAGGTGCATGAGGCTTTACACCTGTATGCTTCAAGTTGATGGCCACAGGCCAGTGCATTATAGGGCATGTTCCTAAAGTGAGTGACCTACGAGGCAATAGTTTGTTATAGGCGATGTTTACCACTTAACATCATGTGGGCCATATGCTTATTCCACCACGGTCCTATAAAAATAACGCTGCACTTAATAACTATAAGTACCTATATACTTATATTATAAAAGAGGAAAGATTAGAAAAGAACGAATAAACTCAAAAACTACTGGTCCGATTTCAAAAATTATTTCACCATTAGAGGCTATATTTATTACCAGAAAAGATTAGACATCCCTACTAAAACTTCAATAATGTAACCCAAGATGTAAAAAATTTTGCCATAAAAGGTCTTTCATCGCAGGCGCTGCGGAAACTATAATCTTTATTGATCGAGCGAAGCGAGATCTCCAAATCAACTTGGGCAAATCGGCGTTGTATGTATGTATGTATGTTTGTTTGTCCGAGGATGACTTTCGAAGCGTTTATCCGATCATCGTGAAATTTGGTATATAGGTAGGTAGTGATGGCACAAATTTGGTGTGACTCTCATTGAGCTAAAAATGTTGGGGGGTTGTTGAGATATTGGGGTTCTGTAATATGGTATGCGTGTAGCTTATTTATCACAAATATAGGCAAAGGTCTGAAATCTAGAATAAGTGCAATTTGCACCCTAAAACCACATAACATGAACTCCCGTCACCTGTAATTTGAATGAAACTGTAGGTCAAGTTATTTGGTTTTTATTTGGTGCCACCATTTTGATAGTCAAAGATTACGAATAATATTTTTTTGTTTTTATGGTAGACTCGCGAGATTTCAATTCGGGGCGAACCACTAGTATATATAATTCTACTGTACGTGTGTATGTCACTGAACTCCTCCTAAACGGGTGGACCGATTTGAATGATTTTTTTTGCATGCGTTTCGGTGGCGCCCTGGATGATTTAGATTCACAATTGGACCCGGTAGGTGGCGCTGTTGTCGAGATCCAGAAAATTGCGGACGAAGTCGCGGGCAAACAACTAGTAATACTAGTGGTTCGCCCCGAACTGAGATCTCGCGAGTCTACCATAAAAGTGGGGTAGAGTATAGTGAAACTATTTTATATTCAATTTTACATCTTTATGTATAACCTATATTCTGGCAATAAATGATTTTGATTTGATACCATAAAAACAAAAAAGTATTATTCGTAATCTTTGACTATCAAAATAGTGCCACGAAATAAAAACCAACTAACTTGACCTACAGTTTCATTCAAATTACAGGTAACGGGCGTTCATGTTAATTGGAAACTCTTTTTTGGGGTACAAATTGGACTTATTCTAGATTTCAGACTTTTGTCTATATTTGTGATATATAAGCTACACGCATACCAAATTACAGCACTGTGGGGTCACTGGTGTAACCTGTGAATTTTGCCAAGGTTTAGTTTTTATTATGGCTAATAACTCAAAAACTACAAAAACTTTACTAAAAGTAAAAACGGGGTCGAAATGTACTAATGAAGACCTTTCATTTGACGTCCCACTTGACCTAATAGTCTCATTTTCATTTTTTTTTACCCTTGTTGAACCTTAATATCTCAACAACCCCCCAAAATTTTTAGCTCATTGAGTCACACCAAAATTGTGCCATCATTACCTAGCTATATACAAAATTTCACGATACATACATACATACAACGCCGATTTGCCCAAGTTGATTTGGACATCTCGCTTCGCTCGATCAATTATAAATTCGAAAGTTAATGTGTCTCTGCCTCTCTGTCTGTTTGTTACGTTTACGTTTTCACTACTAAAGGACCGATTTCGGTGATATTTGGTAGGTATATATTTGATAGGTTATGACCGGGATTGATACATAGGCTACATTTTATCCAACTGCGCAGGAGGGTAATGTTTTATTGAAAAACTACGCGTGCCAAGCTGCGGATTGATCAGCTAGTACAAAAATATAAGCATTTTTAAAAGACTTATTATTGTTTGAGAGTAGTCACTATACCTCTGACCTATTTCAGATGAATAGTTAATAATCCTAACGTAAAGTAAATAAATTTTGCTTAGAGCAGGAGAATTCAATAAATATTTGTTAAATTCAACTTTTGATACTTAATGGTACATATTACAATTTAGCATACAATGTAAACCTTTTACTTTTCTGAATTATGTACATAATTCAAAAGTAAAAGTTGGTTGAAGTGTTTACTTCATAGGCATGTGTCTCAGCGTTGAATCGCGAAGAGTGGAAGAAGGGAAGGTAGGCTTTTGACCTGCAGTGGGACAGTTAAGGCCAAACAATAATAATGATTTAACCAGTTTATCCTAACTTTTTAGGGCTAGCGTTCAATCGATAAGGTCTTAAGGTTATAGCCCATGGCCCGCTCAGCAGAGCGTATTAAAACACGTGCTCACTAACTGAGCCCGTATCCGGTAATTTAGCGCGCTTTTACATGCGGTACGAAGGAGGAGAGTTTGCGAGAGAGAACGCAGCCTATTTCAGTATTCAGTATATTATTGCGTTCATACAAAGCGTCAAGACTAGTCAAGAGTCCAGCATTTCATATTTCCATTTCTTCCTTGAGCTTGACCTGATTGTTTTGCTCTGATTTTTTACTCCTAATATCGCAACAACCCCCCGAGGATTACTTTTAAAGCGTTGATCCGATCTTCGTGAAGTTTGGTATATGGTAGGTAGTGATAACACAATCCTGGTGTGACCAAAGTAGCCAAATATGTGGGGGGGGGGGGGGGCACACCTATCTATATACCAAACTTAACGAAGATCGGATCAAACACTTCGAAAGTAATCCTCGGACAAACATACATACTTGCATACGTACCGTACATAATTAGAAGATTTCGTTTCGCTCGATTAATAAATAAAATAAATCGCTTCATCTTCGTCCTTGGTCGCCATCTTATAATCTTGAGCACGTCACAGTCGAGAGCTGAGCAACTGGGTCAGGCGGTTCTATTCTATGATCGAGACATTTCCATAGAGAAACTGTACTTCTACCATTAAATAAAAGCGGTCACACTACTCTCTACCTAATTTATACGTAAACATTGAGAAGCAAACCGATTAAACATTGTTTTGATATGCTAATTCTAATAAAGTGTTAATTGAAATTATGAGCACACAATATCTAGGTAGTAAATGGAGTACTATTGAATCATAATATGATTAGATGAGATTTATTAAGTGAATAGCAGATATTATGATTTAACCTAATAATGAACCTGATGTAGTTGTCTACAGTTTGTCAAGTTAATATTATTATTATATATTATTAACTTGACAAACTGTAATTGTTATCATTTAATAATTGTTCGTAATTGTTGTAGTTGTCATGCCTGTTAAAATGCCGTTGGTGGTCACCAATCCATGAGCGCATAGAGTTCCATTATCAAAATTAATCTTACAAACATATGGAAACAGGAATTTAGTTTCGAATAATAACAAAGTGCCGATTATCGAAGGTATCGCAGTCTTACATCATTTAGAATGTACCTACCTAAGTCAATCCACTCGAAACCTTATCGTTACTTATTATAAGGTTAATAATTAACTAAACTTACTTCGCGTTACTCGCACTGTTCAACCAATTGGCTGAGATTGGCAAAATTATAACAGCTTTACAACATTACGATAAGTTATCTTGTTACGAAAGGAACATGGCTTTTACATGGAACTTTTACACAATAATGTACGAATTATTTCTGCGAAGTTACACGACAATGCATTCGGCTTTTCACCAAATAAAACTCTAATTTCGCAAACCCCAGCTTTCTGATAATATAGTTCAAGTTATGTTGAAAAACAGTTGATGCAGCAATGCTGGGTTGAGTGGCACTCAACGCTGTTTTGGAGTCCTCAAAGAGCCGTCACAGATAGGTAGATATATTCTTTACATCACTAATGCTCTGAAAGTTGGTCATTGTTGGCTCGATAACTGAAGGTTTTTTAGGTAAAAACCTTATTTATGCTCGCGTCAGACCGGGGGTAGAAGCTGCTCAGGTTTAACCAAAGAGTTCCTTGTGACCTTTATAAACCTTTTGGTTGAACTATGACTATGCTATTTTCGATAATTGGCGCTGTTAATATAATACTATAGTTTAAGTCCATGCGAACTAGCTCGCCGGTAAACGGCTCGTAATATTTTATAATAATTATAATACACGAAAATTTGTTTGTAAGTTTGTATGTAATGGGTAATCTCCGTAACTAATGAGTCGAATTTAAAAATTATTTCACTAATGGAAAGCTACATTATCCCTAAATGCTATAGGCTATATTTTATTTTGATATAAATACGTGCAAAGCCGGGCGAGTCCGCTAGTTGTTGAATAAAATACAACAACAAATACTACTAGCTATGTTCGTTCTTTAAATGTATGCAGTTGTAAGCGGCTTGCTCATCATTATGTTATCCGGACCAGTATAATCTCGGGAGTCTTAAAGCCCACAATGAAACCATCAATAAAAAAAATATCATCATCATAGGCCTTTATCATCTATAACAGATGGTTCATCAATCATACAATCATGTTACACATTAAATTATCTCCGGTATAATTAACATCTAACTTCAAACTTTTTAGCCTAGATCGTGTTCTTCACTCAATTAAACGCAACTGTACTCCATGATACAAACACGTAATCCTTCAGTTGCTCGGTGCGCTTGCGCACGCAATAACACAGATAACACAGAAAGAAAGAAAAATATTTATTATGCGCCATAACACAAAACTTATAGATAGGTTATTAAAACTAAACACAATAAAAAGGGAACAACATTGGTCACCATTACGCGATGTACAAATAAACATTCAATAGCAGGATACCAAACATCAATTATCACTCCAATACATTTTTGTGTGCTTGACCGATTAAATACGACGGTGTTCACATTAGACATTCATTTATTCAAACTTTAGGATCACTAGGAGCGCTAAGTTACGTCATGTTACAAATAAATGCAAACATAAAAGCAAAAAGTGAAAGATGCAGCTGTATAGGGGGCTTTGACAACTATTATAAAAATTAAAAAAACCTTAAAAAATAATTAAAATTAGAGCGGCTGTAAAAAGGACTTGTCCAATAAAATACAATTTTTGCAGTTGTACAGGGCTTTGTCAAAACTAAAACTATTAATTCCAAATTTCTGAGTCTAAGATAAAGTCATTGATGTTATAATATACTTTTTTCGTAAAGTGATTTTTTATGTATTTCTTGAATGCATTTTCATTCAATTCTATGACATGTTTGGGTAATTTATTATAAAACCGCACCGCATTGCCAACAAAGCTTTTGTTAGATTTTTGTAATCTAAAGGTAGTGTTTATCAATTTATCTTTATTACGTGTGTTGTAACTGTGCTCGTCACAACGCTTTTTATAAAGTGTGATATTTTTGCGAGTGTACATTACGCTCTCATAAATATACAACGAAGGTAGGGTTATTATATTAATATTTTTAAAAACCTCTCTGAGGGAATCTCTATATCTTAGTTCAAAGAATAGAATAATCATTTATTTGTTACACACGAAATAAATAAAATAAAAATAAATCAAGGAGTCATGATGCTTTTTTTATCAATAAATTATTTATTTATTATTTTAGAGAACTTTTTAGTTACTGAATGGTTCGTCATGTTCTGACAAAGTGACCGAATAAGCGAAAGGTTACATAATCTATAGACGACGTACCACGTGGTCACTATTAGGATGGGTGACCGTTAGTAGTGCTTTCGTGCGTCGGAGGGCCCTTAAAGATGTCTGTCCTAGCTGTTGTAAACTCAAGTCGAAAGCCTTTGAGCGGCGTTAAAAATAGGATACTACAGTCAAAGAATACACAATCTGCATGTGAGTGTTATGGTTCGCTGTTCGGAATTAAACATTTACACACAGATTTGTCCGCGGACTTATCACCGGTGAAAAATCGGAGGTGGATTCGTGTACTGAATGGTTTGCCTTTAGGTACTACATACTTGCGTACTAGTTCATACAAATTACTTTTTTATATCTTGATATCGAACATGACATGCTCTATCGCACACTGCGCGATTATTATCTTAAATTTGTCCATATTAAAGCTTATTTTATCACAGAAATATCGAGCAATACATCTAAACTGGGTTCCGTTTACCAAATTCCATGAATTGGGAGGTTATACCTACTTAGATTCCTTTTAAGAGGGAAATATAAAAATAGCTGAAAACATAAGAGGACTTTTGCTTAAATGTTTGACATGTACTCAGTACACATTATTATATAATACTATTACTACTATAATATATAAATATAATACTATTATATAATACACAGTATTTTATACTTAAAAGAGGGTCCCGAACCCGTGAAATGTATCCTGGAATAAGTTTTTTTTTACCGAAATATGTATTTCTATTTGTAGTAGTCAAAAAAAAAGTACGGAACAGTTCCCGTATATCTCATTTTGTAAAGAAATGGCCCTTATTTTCACCCGTCCAAGTTTAGCTCAAACCCTGTTGGTTCGATGAGGCTAGGTAGTGATGCCGACGAACATTCGAAGATGCAGCGGGGGAGAAGTCGAAAGCAGGTAGTCCTAAACGCCAGCCGCTAGGTTCCGCGCCGTCGGCGTCGTCGGCCGCGGAACGGCCCGAGCCGTCCCCGCCGCCGCCGGCGCGGCGCCGCTTCGTGCGCTCTCCTTCGCCTCGCTTAGAGAGCTAAACGATAATGTATATTGTAATAATTAGTAAGTAGCATAAGGTTAGTTTCTACTTAGTATTTAGTTAGTTTAAAGGTGATGGTTAATCTATAAGTTTTCAGAATCATTGTTATTAGAGATTTAAAGGGGAAAAATGTATGGTTGCCTTATGCTGTCTAATGTGGGTTATAATAATAACATAATACTCATTACTTATGTTGCATTTATTTATTCATCCGCATGTTATAATATTGAGGTAAAAAATATCAAATTGGGGTTCAAAATATTCCAAGATTGAAAATAACATAATAAAGATTTCCTTACAAACTTTTTGAGGCGAAAAGGCGTGTTGAAGTATTTGCTAAGAAAATTCACTGCTTTATAATTACTATAGCGGGTATTAATCAATTCAAAGGTACAGATCACGAAAGTTTGTAAAATACTAGGTTTTCACTGCTTCATCTTGTGGTTAAGTCGAAAATAACTTTTTTTTATATGATTTTTGCGTGTATTATGTATGTTATAACATAAATTATATTATAAAGGTGATAAACTAATTATTTACCTATTTATACTTTACCTATATAGGATAAACTCTTGGACCTAGATGTTCGAAAATCATGTTAAAGATAATTAACAAGAAAGATAATTTGGGTGTTTGTGACATTAAATGCTACTAGACAAATGTGTCCACCTGTGTCAGTGTTTCTGTTTTTCCGTCCACCAAAAGCGTTCAGGTGATAGTAACTCCCGGATCAGAGTCTTAAGATACGCGAATCGGGATGCAAGAAGGGTGACATATACTTTGATAACATCATCAATTACTTTAATACGTGCGTGTAGAAAAATAACATACAAAAGCCCATGAATAATATTTTAATGCTCGGCCTTCAAATGGAACACACATTGTACAACTTGGCCATCAGCGTTTGTATGCCATTAAATGCTGATTTCAAGAAATTCTACTAATATTTTAAACGCGAAAGTTTGTAAGATATGGATGGATGGATGGATGTTTGTTACTCTTTCACGTAAAAACTACTGAATGGATTTTAATGAAACTTTACAATAATATAGCTTATACATCAGAATAACATATAGGCTACAATTTATAAATATATTGTGTCAAGTAAGTCGGGAAAAAATCTGCCATCTGCGAGCTGTTCTGGCGTACGCTGCAAAAACTGTAGAGTTTACACGTATATAATGTATAAGAGAAATGTTTATTTTAATTAATCCTACAAAAAAGTCCGCGACAGCATATATCAACCTTTAAGAGTAAGCCATTATCGCCAAAACAGTGAACTATAAATACAGTAAAAATTAATAATATATTTCTCATGCACATTTGGTAGTAACAAATTGATTCTTATATCAAAATATATACTTTAATTAAACTTCGTCTTTTACACTACATCATTTAGACGATAATTAATATTTTAATAGTTACGACGATTTTATTAATCGAGTGCGCGTTACTATGGCGGCGGGCGAGGTGGGGGATGAAGTCGCTCATGGCAGAGTGCGCGAACCGAACGCGGGCAGACGCAAGACGCATGAGGGCAGACGTCGACGATCTTGCCCGTTCTGCGAATTTTCAAAGCGCAAACTAGCGTGTTGTTATAAACGCATTGTACCTATGTCATGTACTAGACTAGTGGTTCGCCCCGAACTGAGACCTCGCGAATCTCCCAAAATAAATATTATTCTTAGGGCAACTTGCACAACGATGCCTAAACGTATTTAATGGCTAAATATGATTTCAGGAGTTGTCAAATCATCAAATACTTAAAATTTAAACATTTTTAGTCGCTAACTACGTTTAGTGATCTTAGTGCATGCCAGCTTTAATCTTTGACTAATAAATTGGTGCCACGAAATGCTTAACCAACCTATTTGACCATTCAAATTATCATTCAAATTAGATGTAACGGGGGTTCTTGTTAATTGGTTATATTTTTTTGGGATACAAATGGCAGTTATTCTGGATTTCAGACTTTTGCCTATATTTGTGTCACTAAAGCTACACGAATGCCAAATTTCAGCATCGTGGGATCACTGGTGCCCTGTGAATTTCGTCAAAGTTTTGTTTTTATTATGGCTAATAACTCAAAAACTACATAAATTAAACTAAAAATAAAAACGGGGTTCAAATGTACTAATGAAGACCTTTCATTTGACGTTCCACTTGACCTAATAGTCTCATTTTCATTTTTTTTTACCCCTCTTGAACCTCAATATCTCAACAACCCTCCAATATTTTTAGCTCATTGAGTCACACCAAAATTGTGCCATCGCTACCTACCTACATACCGAATTTCATGATGATCGGATAAACGCTACGAATGTTATCCTCGGACAAACAAAGATACATATACATACATACAACGCCGATTTGCCTATGTTGATTTGGAGATTTCTCTTCGCTCTATCAATAAGTATTGGCAGGTTTTTTGTGTGCTTAGGAGTTACACGTATAAGATTACATTACTTTGACATAGTTTTATTTTAATTTCTTAGGTTGGTATTTGTTTATTTTTTTGGTGTTTACAATAATAGTTAAGTTTAGTTGATTTTGGTGTTTATAGTAATAGTTAATTAGGAACGAATTACTACGTTTTTATTTTATAATTGTCGTAAAGTAGTTACATCGGTAATATACAATAAATTAATAATAATAGACTAATTAATACTACGGAAGCGTGATTTTGATTTTCAATTAGCAAATAAGAATAGTCTTTGGATATTAATTAGTACGTGGCTATAATTTTAAATTGACTAAATAATATTATTATATAAATTGAATAGGCAGGTATTGCATTTTTTGTATATATTGCGTACTGTATTATTTGAAAGTGTAGAACCGCAATGCCACAATCTTTTGTTGTTGTGAACTTTAAGCATTACCTCCAATTTTACTATATAAGTGCATACGTAAATCTATCCTCACAAAGTATGGCGTTTATATTACCTTTTATTGTGAGACCATGAGATCAGTGAGATCATTATCGAAATTACTTAGTTTCAATGTATGTACATACATTACTCAATATAGAACAAGGGTCTCCCAAAGTAATTCTGTCTGTCTGTTACGCCTTCACAAGTAATCCGCAGAACCAATTTTGATGAGTTTTGGTATAAAGATAAATATTAAGAAGGTAATAAGCTACTCGAAGTACTTAATCCTGCGCAGACGAAGTCCCGGCTACCAGCTAGTTATTCCATAATTTAATTACAATTCCGAAAATAAATTAAAATAAAATTGTATGATTTTTGTACCAAATGAATTCAATCGATTTGATCGGACTGGCAATGATTTTTTTGTTTTCGAAAATGCAGAATTTGATCAAGTGTTTCTTTAGTGAATACCATCGAATTTCAAACAATCGTGGAACTAACGAACAAACTTTGTTAGTGTGAGGGCAATGGCCTAATTTCGGATTAGACGTAACTCCTTAAATTAATAGATATGGAGCCGTAAGTACTGTATAAGTACTTAAAAGCGAGAAAGTTTTTTTGAAAAGAAACCACATTGAAATGAACAGCGATTACTTATTTAAAATGCGTTTTCCATTGTAAAGTGGAACAATCGTTTCCAACCGCGGGAGAAATTCAGATTCTCGATACTAAGGTTCTATTGTTTTTGTGATAATTTTATGTTGTAGTTGAAAGGTATTGGTATTATCTGTCGTATGTGGCTCTAATAATAATACAAAAACATACCCCATATATAATATTTAACAATTCGAACATTAATCGCTCAGGTCTCACAACCATACAAAAATGTATGGCCGTGTATGATGAAGCCTTTTTCTGGATATGGTACTTTCAAGAGTAACGAACGATCCCTAATATTCAGTCCGGGATACCTCCCGGACCCCTATTAGGTATCCCTAGTGTTGCAAATTAAGTCATAGTAAGCCTCCTGCCGTTGCGGAGTGTAGATAATTTCCAGATCTAGGAAATTGTCTACACTCTGCAACGGCAGAGTGATTGACAAACAAACAAAGATTGTTTGTAACAAACAAAGATTGTTTATAAAAGCGACAAAAACTAAAGTTAGAATATTTATCCGGTAGTCGATTTATTTCCAATAAACAATTATTTACGTTAATCAGTTATGATTTGTTTACCTATTTTATATAAGCTATTCAAGATAGTAGATGTAAACTAGCATAGTAAGTTTCTTGACATTTATAGCGATCGATGTCGGACGCAAAGTCATGAACGTGTAGACGTCAAGTTTGAAGTTGGCGCGAAGAAGCTTTACTTTGTTTCGTGTGGACCGCCTGTTACAGAATCAGATTCCCTAATGAAATTGAAAGTTTACCTGCGTGGGTTGATAATTGATATGATGCTTTACAAGTAATCTGTTTCGTATTCTTTAGTCATCGGTTATCATAAGACTGGTTTGGTTGCGTCATAGCTTTTCATTTTAGTGCACTAAAACTTCTTGTGGTGATACAGTCCTACCACGCTAAATGCAACATTTGTCTCACCGCGAGAATAAAAGCCATAACTTTCTAAGAAAACTGCAATTTGCTAAAAGTATTAGTATTTTGGCCTTTGTGAGACTAACGACCAAGTTTGTAAAAGGCTAAAATACATTTAACCAAAAACATCTAAATGTGCCAGTAGCTGTTACTTAATCACGTAGTGACCGCGTGGGACATTGAACTTAGCGATGTTTGATGAGCAACAAAGCAAGCTACGTATTTACCTCGAGAGTAAGTTCGTATGATTAACATCTTAACGTTTTTTCCAAATCACGGAAGTGCTCAAACATCACTAGCTGTTACAAGTACATTTTGTAACCGTATGGATTGATTACCCAGGTTGATCTCACCAGTAAACAAGCTTTACATTGCTGTAGCTGTCTGGAGTCTTGTAACTTTAATCGGGAACGCACCTTAAGTCTGCGAATTGTTAAAGATCGCACTTTTAGGACGGCTTGCACAACGATCCCCAAACGTATTTAGCGACTAAACATTTTTAAATTTGACAACTCTTTAAATCATATTTAGCCACTAAATACGTTTAGGCATCGTTGTGCAAGTTACCCTAATTCGATTACAAACTTGAAATCCTGAAGATAGAAAAACCTATATAATAAAAAATATACCTAAAAATGGTTCAAAATTATTTGTGTAGGTTATTATTTTATAAGTTAATATATATTAATTTTTTTATACCACCTGGAGATAGAACAATCCTGAAGTTAAGTGGTAACCATCGCCTATAACAAAGTATTGCCTAGTAGATCTCGCATCTTAGAAACGTGCCCTACGATGCACTGCCCAGCGTCCATCAACTTGAGGCATACAGGTGTAGAGCCTCATATGCCTGTAATGTCACCGGAAACCTTATCCTTCAAATCGAAACACAGCAATGCTGCTTGGGGCAGAAATAGGTATATTACTAATACCGACCAAAATTTTGCAAATACTCGTAGGTAGACAAATGGGACTGATGTATGCTCATAGAAAGCGTGCTTGTGAGTAAGCAAACATTATGTAACTTGGTCACCACTCACCATTTGCTGCAAAAGCATAGTGTGGTCTTCCTCTTTCATGTTTTCCTTCAATTTTCTTTACGTGGATAAATATATACATGTGTTTTGTAAAAGGTTGAAAGTGAAATAATATTTTGATTTAGAAGAACTATTTTGTCGGAGTCAGTCGAGAAAGCGTTTGCTAGACGATGCCTTACGAGAACGAGTGCTGCTATTTATAGAAAACATTAGAAGATAAATGCATGGTCTCGTATACTACGTGTTTGTTTATTATGAATACGACATTAAATGAAAACACGGGTAGGCTAATGGCTAGTTTTGTAGTAAAATAGGTTTTATTAAATTCATTACGACAGAAAAATGTTAAGTTACAAAGTTCTAAAATATCCATGAAACAGCCATGCAAGTTTGTAATACAACATTATGTAAATAGTGACGGCATCATAAAAGCTTTTAAACTGATAAATGTTAAGAAAACCACGGACCTCTGGGGCATCTCTGTTAGTGTCGTGAATACATTGATCGACATAATTGCTCCCGAACTAGCTTTAATATTCAATGAGTGTATTGACTGTCGTGTATTCCCTGATTTAATGAAACACAGTAAAATAACTCCACTTTTCAATTCAAGCACTAGTTCTAATCCTGGTAATTTTAGACCAATCTCAGTACTTCCGACATTTAGTAAAATATTTGAAAAACTAATTTTAAATCAACTGCTTAGACATTTCAATTCACATAATTTACTGCATCATAAACAATTTGGATTTACCAGGGATCGGTCAACCACTGATGCTGGTATTGAGTTAATATCGCACGTATGGGTAAATGGGTGTACCACAGGGATCAATTCTGGGACCATTTTTGTTTTTAGTATATATTAATAATCTTCCCCATCTTGTAAGAGACGATCATGAGGTTGTATTGTTTGTAGATGACACGTCACTTTTATTTAAATTAAAGCGACGACAAACCGATCTTGACGATGTAAACAATGCGAGATTGCATTGTTTACATCGTCAAGGTCGTAAGGTCGTATAATATTTCAATGTAAACAATCTACTTCTAAATGAACAGAAAACAAAATCTATTAGATTTATACTACCTAATGTTACACAAGTTAAAGCAGATATAAAAATCAAAGACGAGGAGTTGGCTCTTGTGGACACCACCGTATTCTTAGGTATAACCCTAGATAATAAGCTTCAATGGGGCCCTCACATTGATAAGTTGTCGACGAGACTTTCTTTTCTTTTCTTTAGTTCTGCGGCATACGCAGTCAAAAAGATCCGTCTTTTTACTGACGTAGACACAGCTAGACTAGTTTACTTCAGCTACTTCTACAGCATTATGTCATACGGTATACTGCTGTGGGGGAGTGCTGCAGATATAAACACCGTTTTTGTGCTGCAGAAGAGGTCTGTTCGTGCAATTTATAATATGGGGCCTAGAGAATCATTACGCAATAAGTTTAAAGAAGTAAATACATATATTATGTCATTCCCTTGTCAATACATCTATGAAAATCTGATGTATGTTCACAAAAATATTAATTTGTTTGAGAAAAATAGCGATAATCTTAATTAGAATTAATAGAAATAAAGATAAACTCGTGGACTTACTACTACGTAGACCACTTGTAGACTCCATAAAGTTAGTAAATCGTTTAAAGGGCAAAATGTACGCTTTTATAACAAACTCCCAAGGGATGTACAAAAATTAAAAATTAACAAATTTTAAAACGTAATTAATCAAAATCTTTCTAAAAAAACCTGCTATAAAATATCGGATTATTTAGATGATAGAGAAGCTTGGGATTGAAATTGATCCAACTCGTTCAAAATGTTACAATTGAGACGTAATTTATTTTCTGTGTTGATAAGTATTCTAAAAGGATAATTAAAAAAGACAACCAGCCTGGTTTCTTGCCTTTCTTTCCAGCCAGGAAGGCTGGATCGCGAAGGAACAGGTAGTAAAATTGACGTTTCAAAGTGATCCTTGTGATTTTAATGAATAAAAATATTTGACTTTGAGCCTGTATAAAATAGGTAAACAAAATTAATTCATCATGTAAGTAGGTACCTGTTAAACTGACTAAGCGGCATCGTCGATTAGGCGTCGCCGATTTACGTTAAAAATTGTTTATTGGAAATGTATTACTGGACAAATATTCAAGCTTAAACACACTTCCAGTATTCAAGTCGCATTCGCATAGGCAAGATGAACAGTCGCTCCGTAGTAGCTGTCTCGATGTTGACCTAGATTTATTCGCGTTTAGTAAACGCGACGTAAAATAGCAAACCCAACACGCTCAGACGCGATCATAGTCCACGAAGCTCTTGCATTTATACAATGCAAGCTAAACACCATGGATCAGGTCAGCTTGACCCATATTCTCTCGTCCAGCTACTCGGAGGCCAGCTACTTTCGACCACGTCGACGTCACGAAGCTACTAAAAGATATAACACTGCTCAAGGCTGACGTCACCAGCATACGTGCCAAGTTGGAAGATTCGGAAAAAACTGTTTCCGAATTGAAAGACGAACTCTTAGCATTGCGCAATAAAAATGGAATGCTGATCATTTCGCCGCGGTCAGCGCAAAACGTGAATGCGCTGCGCGGCGTAACCCGATGCCATACCTCACCGCTCTGCATATCTGAAAACGCGACGAATGACTCAGGTAAATGACCACCCGGCTTCGATGACCTCAGCCCCCGGGAGGTCTACAGCGCAGCCTGCGACGATTGCGCCTCCTCCCGCTTCACGTCCTCGTCCGCAGAAGAAGAGTTACGCGCAAGTGTCCCGCCAGCCTCAGCCGCCGCACCCGGCGCCTTGCGTCGAATCAGCTCGGAGGAGAGTGGCGCAAGAAAGAAACTCGATAAAAAACCGCAGAAGCTCGACGTGGATGGCTTCACCCTCGTGGAGAAGAAAGGTCGACGAAGATCGTTCCGCAATCAACGCGGCACCGGTAAGGTACCGGCACGGTCCGAATGACTCTCCAGCGACTGGAGTCCAGTAGGACAACTGACTTCAAGTCCTACACTCTCCAGATTCTGGCGAAGCATAAGAATGTGCTACTTGATCCGGATTCCTGGCCAGTCGGCATCGATTACAGGCGCTACAGGGAAGCGGCTACGAATCAAAATCCCCCAAATAAATAAAAGTGTTAGTTTTAAGTTCATTTTTTGTATGTATGTTAGTCTTTAAGGTATTTATAGATATGGGCCTTGTCATCATATTTTGTGTGTGCACATTGTTGCCTGAAATAAACGTTATGTTATATTATTAAACGCACCTCTAAAATCGGTTAATATGATTTCTGATGTGTGTTTTAAATTAATGTCGTACATAACAAATCAGGTTGTACGAGGAGTTAAGCAAGGGTGATTACGCTCGTTGCGAGCCGCAAGCAACTACCTTCGCGGATAGTGTTTGTTGTCTTTACACTTGAAGCCGCAAACAGAACGGCTCGACTCGTGCTTGGCTCGCCTAGCGTAGTATTTTTACGCACACATTTGCAACGTTCTCGCCGATCATCGCGATTGCACCATTACCAAAAAAGAACATGGACGCCTTTTGTTTTGTCCGTGTTCCCCTGCATTACACTAGTGTAATGCCACAATATGGTGAAATAATAAGGTCTTCTGATTTCAGTATGATGGCTTACGAGCGCATCAAGAGAAAATGCGAGTTGAGTTCCACGTTGTGGGAGGACCCTGACTTCCCGGCCTGCCAGATTTCCGCATTCTACCACCAGACGCCGCCCTTCCAGTTCGTTTGGAAACGAGCTTCGGTAAATCAGTTACTTGCATGATGGAAAATTGAGATTGACAAAACTCTGCAAATGTAAAAGTGAATTTTCCAAAAGTCGTGGTTACTCTCCTAAGAACTTGCTCGTGTTTAATGGTTCTACAAGCTGTCATAAAAGCCTAATTTCCACTCTCCATCTTGTGTATTAAATTATTTAGAAATAAGAAATATAGCTCACGACTATATTAATATCTATGGTGGGCACTTACTCAGTACGCAAACCAGTGAAGATTCCCCACAAGGGGATAGTCGGAGGCAAGTCCGAACATTACGTTTATACATGCCCTCTTTTTGATTAGTAGCACAGATAGTAGTTAGCATTCACGTGCCAGGTAGCAAGCCCATCACCACTTAAATACTAACCGATGGCACATGCTTTCGAATTGAAAGAAGGACGACACATAATAGGGAGCACTATTAAGCAATTTTACTCGATCAGAATGCTTTGCGACACTTTGTCACGAACGAAAATTTTCAATTCCTTCGTATTTTTATAGGTATAATTCAGTCTCGGAAAATGTTTTTCTCCCTCGAATCTTTTATAACAATAGTATCCAATTGATTACAAAAACACGGAGGTTTTGTTTCCTATTTATAATATTTTTTTAACACTACGGTTGATTTTTTATATTTCACGCTTTGCTTAGTTTGGAACCCATCATCTTAGAGCTGGATAAAGCGAGATTATTACGGCATCGACTGAGCGGGGGCCCGCTCGTTCTATGGTGTATTTACCATTCCAACAGTCGGATCCTAAGATTTTTTTAAATTTTCAGGAAATTTACGCAAACCCAGTTTTTATATCGGACACCAATGAACTATTCGACGTGATACCGGGAAAATTAGGTAAGACATTTTAATATATTATCTTACCGTGTAAGTCTTCCAAGTATAGAGCGAATTATTGGCGAATTTCATGTGAATTAGCTTAGTCTATTTTCTTAGATCATGTATGGGACGGTCACAGATATATTTCTAATACACTGACAACATTTCTAAGCCGTTTTCTGCAACCAAATGCTTAACCAGTTAATGCCATGCATAACCTGTATGATACCTAAACTAAATAACAGTTAGGTACTATTATTATTACTAACTCTATTTTATAAACCACTTATATTTTGGGAAATTATAAACTATGCGTTGCGAGATGTTTAGCTAAGCTTTATGTAGATATTATTAGTAACTTTTTAGGATCCATACACCTACACATAAAAAATACAGAGTCCTAGATATAATTAATGCTATTGCAATTTATTCGGGGTCTATTTAGCTTGTGTGGTATTCAAATATGAGTATGCTGTAGAAAAACTTAAAAACTCTAAAAATATTTCATTCAATATTTTTTTTAAAACATGGCAGCTTCGATATATGCCATGGTGTTCGAAAAATCTAGGTATAAATTTGTTAATCTGATGAATTCGTAAAAGCAATCCAGTCGGGCTTACAAGTAATCAATTTCAAAAGCCGTTTCTCTCGTAGACTAGTGTTGTAAACCTGAAATTTAGCATGATCATACTTTTTGTTGACGCAAAGGAAATAAGATTGTTATTTACAAAAAACTTGGTATTTTAGGGTTTTACCTAAGCTACCTGATATTAAAAGTATGATATTGATATACTGATATTAAAGTAAAGCTACAAATGAATTTACTCCAGAAATAGCAGATCTTTATCAAGATAAAGATCTGCTATTTAGTAAATTCACTAAAGAAACACTTGTGTTTCTTCAATGAAAACCCAATTTCAACAGGTGTTCAATAAATAATTAGATGTAAGGGCCTCAGTGTTTTAACCCCTAACGAGATAAAATTGTGCGAGTTATAGAGTACTAGCGAGAAATATTGCGAGTTATTTATTTTGTAAGTACTCCGACCACGCTAAGCCTGTATTCTGTGTAGAACTGGAGTAGATTCTGACTGCCATTGTTTGGTTTTTTGAAGACAGCAGGCGTATTTCTAACAAAAACGCGAAGAACTGAGAATTTGACCGTTTTTAAATATAATATATACCACTATTTATGAAAACAATATTTAAAGTTTTTGAGGTTAAGTAATTGTAATTTGGTGTAAAGAGTTATTTAACTATTTATCTGTCAATATTGTATCAAGGAATCTTTGCAAACCAACGTTTAATAACAAATAGGGCTAATAACAATATTATATTATATGTTAGTCACTTAAGAACACACCAACAAAGCTCGCCGTGTAAAGCAGAAAGTTACGAGTCGTGACCGAACACGAAATGAACGAAACGGATCATGTTCTTTCGAATATTTGTAGAACACGCTTGTTTTGTTATTTAGGACAACGTCCTTCTTCCGGGTTAAATTAATATACGCATCTCTTCTTACTTCATTTTATAATGTTAATTTTCAGGAGACAAATGGCTGGTGTCATGCCTAGGAGTGCTCTTCCAATGCAAAGGGCTATTCTACAGGGTGGTGCCCGCAGACCAAAATATGAACGGCAAATACGCGGGTGTCTTCAGGTAAGATTGTATAATAAAGAAGAACAGTGCATCTTTGTTAAAAAGAGTAAAAAAATTGTGCGTTACCAAGCCATCATTGATTTATGGTGTTCAAGTATCAATCAATGATGGATGACATCCTTTACACGGCCTTCAAATCGCTCGAGCTCGCCTCAAAGCCGCATAAGCTTCCAGCGCACAACACAGGCGACAAATGAGGCCCCTGTTGGCACCAGACGTTCCCACAGGAAAGACTACCACCAGGACACGATCTGCAGACGCCAGTGTGGAAGTCACTAACAGACTCCGCACCCGAGTTAGTCGCTGCAGACTAAACATGTGTCAATGGGGTTTCAGGAATCCGAGCCTAACACAATGTGATTGCGGCGCTCCAACACAGTACTTGTCACATTTACTGGTCCGCACCTTGTGCCCAAACACCTTTACGAGGGAAGACCTAAATGGTGCCACAGACAGTGCGATTCAGGTGGCAACTTTTTATCAAAAACATATCAGTCATATGAAAGTTTTATGAAGCGTCGTCATGCTAAGACGGTGCTTAAGCGTGAGTTTGTTCCCAGATTCCGTTTGTGGTGGTGCGGCCAGTGGGTAGAGGTGCTAGTAGACGACCAGCTGCCCACTGTCAACGGAAAACTAGCTTTTGTCCAGTCCGGCACTTCCGAGGAACTCTGGCCAGCGCTGCTTGAGAAGGCTTATGCAAAGTGAGTTTCCTACTTTTATCTCATTTCCCCTTTTGTGTTAACGTACTCAATATCGTCTGTTAGCTCTATCCTCAAATGTTTACTGGAAGAAACCTTGTTAGGGTTAAGCTCGCCTTTATACACATCCTTTTATCTATAATGTACTTGTGTATAAACAAATAATAATTGTTTTAGACTTCATGGTTCATACGAAGCCTTGAAATATGGCAACCTAATGGACGGTCTGGCAGACCTGACGGGGGGGCTGACTGAGATGCTGCCAATTCTGAATGTCAACGACGCGGAAGTCCTGCACAACCTGCTGGGCATCACAAGCATCGTCACAGCACCCTTCCTCCCTCCGGTGAGAGTCATTTACACACAACATAAAGCCAACAACAGAGGAGACCCCTTTATAATCCTAAACCCTGAGTTAAGATCAAGAAGGCACCTATTTACTCTTACTTTTATCAACGTAATCTGTGATACTCAATTCTGATTCTTTCAATGATTTCTCACGCCTTTTGCCCGAAAGATGTGTGGTCCTTATTTGATTGAGGATGCGACAGTGGTGTGTGCTAGGTGCTTTTCCACCGGTAAAGCGAGGCGAGACGAGTATTGAAATCACGCGGGCTCATTTCCTCACCAAAAATTGTTACTGATAACTATCGCGAGCTTGCGCGATATCGCACTTAGACTGTAGGCTACTTATTGTGGTTTAATATGATCATATTAGTGTATAAATAAAATACAAATACATATTTTTTTCATTTTCAGGCCCCGGTACGAAGCTTCTTGGAAATACAAATGAACTACACTGTGTGCGAAATTCGTGAGGTATTTACTTTCTTTAGATATGGTCCAATCCCTCCACTTAATATTCCATACCCACTTTTTAATGAGTAATTATACAGGTATCCTAAAACATGGATTATAAGGGATGATAGAGAATATACATTATTCTATATTTCTTCGGAATAATCCGGCTCGATTCGGGTTCGATTGACCCGAAATCCTTACTAATCAAGTCTAGAAACAAATATATTAGGTTGGGGAAAAAGTTTCTTCGCATTTTTTAAGAAAATTCAAAACATTTTTTAATATAGTTTATTTACATTTAATTAAAATATGTAGGTATCATTTTGTTCGATAACTTTTGGCCATCTTGTAGGTAGGGGACATAATCCCATTGCTATAGAAATTTTGGGGCTTCTGATCAAAATACCGAGACAAGTGGTTTTGGCAGTCCTCTTGTGATGTTAACCTGACACTGCCTAAAGAATTCTGAAGAGACCGAAACAGGTGGAAATCTGAAGGTGCAAGGTCAGGACTATACGGCGGATGCATTAACACCTCCCAGCCAAACTCTCTTAATTTTTGCTGAGTGGCTAAAGATGTGTGAAGTCTAGCGTTATCATGATGAAAAACCACATCCTTTCTGTTGATTAATTCCGGCCGCTTTCTCTCAACTTCTTGCTTTAATCTCATCAGTTGTTTGCAGTAGAGTTCAGAATCGATGGTCCTGCCTGGTGGTAACAGCTCATAATGAATAATGCCCTTCCAATCCCACCACACACACAGCATCACACATTTTCCTAATTTGAGTTTGGAATTATCTTCTTTAAAATTTAAACTTTTAATGATACCAAAGCCAGCCAGATACAAATAGTATAGCCAAAGAAATTTTATTACAAGTTCATACATACTATGCGAAAATACTTTTTCCCCAACCTATTAGATCAATAGATAATTATTTAATATACACCAAATTACTCATTTCTTAACCTAGAAGACTTAAAAAGTAATACTCGGTGGTGCAATAGGTGGCCTTATCGCTTAACGCGATCTCTTCCAGATGACCTGTAGATGGACTGGATTTAAAAAAAGTGTGAGGAGGCGGTGTTACAATAACTACCTATTAAAGTACGATAAAAATTACCTATACCTTCATGTATGTACATACATAAAACAATATAAAATGAGCAGTTATTGATAATGGCAGCTCTCTCGTATCTCTCTCCTGTAAACAGTACAAATGGTGGCATGTTTACAAACTGAAAACGTAATAATTCACTTCAACATCATTTCAACAAACAAAAAAGAATTGCTTAGAAGATTTGAAACTATCAATGCACAAGATTATACACAGTGCAACTATTTTGCCAGTCTATGAGACTACAGAAAGCTAAACTGTGCACTTGTTTACAGGTAGATTCTTCAGATGGTCCCGTGCATGTAATCAGACTAAAAAGGCTCACGAAGGCAAGCTTTGGCTGGACCAATGTAGTACTGGACGAGGCCAAGTAAGTATTTATCTCATTCTCCAACTGATCAATACTCATACTCATTTATTCAAACCGTAGGGACACAATATAACACTGGGTTACGTCAATAATAGTAGTTGATCGAGCGAAGCGAGATCTCCAAATCAACTTGGGCAAATCGGCGTTGTATGTATGTTTGTTTGTCCGAGGATAACTTTCGAACCGTTTATCCGATCATCGTGAAATCTGGTATATAGGTAGGTAATGATGGCACAATTTTGGTGTGACACAATGAGCTAAAAATTTGGGGGAGTTGTTGAGATATTGGGGTTCAAGAAGGGTAAAAAAAAATGAGACTATTAGGTCAAGTGAGACGTGAAATGAAAGGTCTTCATTAGTACATTTTGACCCTGTTTTTACTCTTAGTAAAGTTTTTGTAGTTTTTGATTTATTAGCCATACTAAAAGCTAAACTTTGACAAAATTCACAGGGTACACCAGTGGGTCACTGGTGTACCCGAATAAAGGTCGAATACGAATGAAAGGTCTTCGTTCGTTCATTTCAAACCCGTTTTTATTTTTAGTTTAATCCTTGTACTTTTTGAGTTATCGGCCATAATACAAACTAAACTTTGACAAAATTCACAGGGTACACCAGTGATCCCACAGTGCTGTAATTTGGTATGCGTGTAGCTTATGTATCACAAATATAGGCAAAAGTCAGAAATCTAGAATAACTGCAATTTGTACCCCAAAAAAACTAACCAATTAACATGAACCCCCGTTACCTGTAATTTGAATGAAACTGAAGGTCAAGTTAGTTGGTTTTTATTTCGTGGCACTATTTTGATAGTCAAAGATTACGAATAATATTTTGTTTGTTTTTTACGGTAGACTCGCGAGATCTCAGTTCGGGGCGAACCACTAATTAATTACTTAATCAATTACATGTCTTTTATCTAAGTAGCTCATTGCACCATAACTTTGGAGGTGCCAGAAACAGACAAGCATTTCGTATACATTTACATTTATGCATCTAAATACGAATTAATAAGTACTATGAAGGTACTTAAGATTATAGCTGCTGTAGAGGGGCATTGTCAAAGAATTGATTATAATACCTATAGTTGGGTGTCGAATATTGCCACCGAGCCTTGTTTGGTAGGAATGAGTAGAATTCAAAGTTGGAAAATCTTGTACTTATATTTTTTTTAATATACAAGAGGCACTGGTAAACATATACACTAGTCAGCGTCATTACCCCTAGTTGAGAAAATGCATTCTCTTGGTTTTAGACCCTGTATGTATCTTACAGTGCTTTTTTGCAGAATGAAGATTCTGTTGAATTCCGCCGCATTCCCCCAGACTAGAATATGCTATGAATGCATGCTGTCATGATGCTATGAAAGTAAGAAAAGTAAACGGTTTTGGCAGCATTCGACCCACAAAACTCTTTTATCTTTTTGATAGCATATCATGCCGAGCTTAATATACCAGCCAGTATATCTATATGTTTGTTCCACTTCAATTTATTGTCTAGTTTTAATCCTAGAAAAGTAATACAGTCAGTTGGTTTGATTAATAGGACATTTCCGTTTGCATGAGGTAGTCTATAGTTATTTATGTTTAGAGAGAAGTCCATTAAAGAGTTGTACCAATGTTAAATTGTAGATTATTACATTCGAACCATGTGGTTATATCGTTTAGTGCACGATTTATTCTTATAATAATGTTGTCTTTTTTGTTGGAATGAATAAGGAGAGATATGTCATCTGCGAACATGTAGAGGTCCACACCGTTTTCAACGCAGACACTTATATCGTTTATGTATAATAGGAAGAAAAGTGGGCCTAGAATCGATTCCTGTGGAACTCCACATTTGACAATATCCTCCTTAGATTTTGTTCCATTAACCTCCACCACCTGCATTCTGGCTGACAGATAAGAGCGGCATAAAAGTAGGTCATATCCATGAATGCCATAAAGTTCGAGATTAATGATAAATAATCTAAGTATATGTTCGGCAAGCTAATTCTGTCTATAACCTTGTCGCCCCGAGACACTACATCGGTTGCATTTTTACCTAGGTAATGCTGCAACATACCATTAAGGGCTGTATAAATATTTATTATTTGTCCGATTTAAAGGCCTCAAACTTACAATCAAAATCATAAATATTTTAATGTTAAACTGTTGTACAACAAAGATCGTAAATATTAAGTATAAGTTTGCATAGTTCATCCGTTTCAGACGTACAATATAAAAACAAAATAAATACAAAGACAAATAAAATAATAATATAATAAAATAAATAATAACGAACAACTAGCTTATGAGTAGTTATGTAGGTAGAACAATGCACATAGATATTATGTATAATAATAAATATTGCTGGACATTTCACAGAGCGCTATCTAGCCCCAAACGAAGCAGAGCTTGTACTATGGGAACCAGATAACTGATAGAATACTTATATACATATGGTTGGCTTCAATGTTTTACCTTAGTTTCAACATCAGCATCGTTTCTATCCCGGGTGCCTCCCGTAACTTTTAATTTGCTCTTGCTGTGCAAGTACATACTTTTTGCATTATGATGTCATTGACAAATTATCACTATGATGTTATGTTTTTTTTGGGGTTGAACTAGTCTAGTATACATTATAGTCGCCAAATAAACCTACAAAAATAAGCAACGCCAAAGAAGAAACCTTGTTGCTCACAAACGCCTGACTGTGCCGAGGCACTGTAAGCATAAAGGAAGCCCATAACAGTAAGCTTGACCGCACACTTCATTCTGGGGGGCGCTTAATGTTCAGGGGTCTATAATATATATCGCTGTTTTATGAGCTACTACCTATACTATGAATCAGGAATCACAACCGTGCGGATATCATGATACCAAATTAAAGGTCATACATTCTTTCCACGGGTAGCTAATAAAAACTGTGGTTCCATACAACATTTTTTTTTATATATTATACTTGTAGACAAACAAGCTGACGGGCCTCCTGATGTTAAGTGGTCACCGCCGCCTATAAACTCACTATAAAGCACTCGAGGTACTGCAATCGCATTGCCTAGCACTTAATTCCCTATTTACAGCTCTCTTGAATGCGTTAATTTTGAAGCCCTCCGGAAAAACCTCCGGAGGAAGGCCATTCCACATAAATACGTACATTCTCAAAAATACGATTTTAGCATAGCAAGAATCGCAGAAAATTACAAAAAATGGGGTCTGAATCGGTACCATTAAAGCTAAATCCGCTGAGATCGGGAACATACAAGTTAATTTCATATTAGGTTTATTTACAAAAAAAACTTCCCATTCGAATACGATGAGAAAATGTTGCCACCTAATTAAATTGAATAACGCACGTTCAAGTACCAACATTAGTTAGTATACAATCGAGCGCAAAGCGGCTTCAATGTGGTCGAACGCGTCGAATCTGTCATAGCCCCCTTGGGTTCTTTTTTATGAAAATTGCTTTTGAATTGTTGAATCGATAAATAACACTCTTATCATTATGGAATAAAATGTTATAACTTGAATTTAATTTTTATTATAAATACGAGATTTATCACGTCCCGTATTAGAGGTGTTTCGACCGACAATGTTTCGGTTCAATTCGTGAACCATCATCAGGGTGAGTGCGATCCGCTCCGAACCACGTCTCACCTCGCACTACGCGCCGTAGCCCTCTGCGCGCGAGTAGACGGCCAATAAATCCCGTTAAAACGTACCGATAAAACGGTACGTGATAAATCCCGTACCTGTTTATTATAATGTTTGAAATATGTAAATCACGAAAGTTTTCTAAGTAAAATTTAATTTAATGATTTATAAATGTTATGTAACTTAAGATGATTGATTATATACAGTATATACGTCCCATTTTTATGAAGAATCGCTCAAAGCATGACACTGGAGGAGGCGTCCGAGCCGTCCAGCGACAATACGAGTCTTGAGTTATAATAACTAGTGGTTCGCCCCGAACTGAGATCACGCGAGCTTACCATAACAACAAAAATAATATTATTCGTAATCTTTGACGATCAAAATAGGGCCACGAAATAAAAACCAACAAACTTGACCTACAGTTTCATTCAAATTACAGGTAACGGGAGTTTATGTTAATTGGTTATCTTTTTTGGGGTACAAATTGCACTTATTCTACATTTCAGACTTTTGTCTATATTTGTGATATATAAGCTACACGCATACCAAATTACAGCACTGTGGGGTCACTTGTGTAACCTGTGAATTTTGCCAAGGTTTAGTTTTTATTATGGCTAATAACTCAAAAACTACAAAAACTTTACTAAAAGTAAAAACGGGGTCGAAATGTACTAATGAAGACCTTTTATTTGACGTCCCACTTGACCTAATAGTCTCATTTTCATTTTTTTTTTTACCCTTGTTGAACCTTAATATCTCAACAACCCCCCAAAATTTTTAGCTCATTGAGTCACACCAAAATTGTGCCATCATTACCTAGCTATATACAAAATTTCACGATAGTCGGATAAACGCTTCGAAAGTTATCCTTGGACAAACAAACATACATACATACATACAACGCCGATTTTCCCAAGTTGATTTGGAGATCTCTCTTCGCTCGATCAACAAACTAACTAACAAACACTGCAGCTTGTAAAAATGCCACTTATGTACACAGATGGATGTCTATACCATCTCGGGAGCGGGATCATCTTGATGCCTCAGCCAAGTCCTCTTCCTCATTCTGGATGCTGTTCAGCGAGTTCAAGAAGGTGTTCCCTCGCCTGGAGTCGGTGCATCTGGACGAGGAGACTGGCAAGGTATACGAATTTGCAATACCAGCTTCCTTACCATGTTTTTATAAAAGCTTCTTTCACATCATCTATATAAATATATAAAACAAAGTCGGGTTAGTTACACCATTTATGACTCAAGAACGGCTGGACCGATTTCTATGGAATTATGGTATATAACTACATATATTATGATCGGGATTGACACATAGGCTAGTTTTAACCGGACTAACAGGGTAATGTTTTTATTGACAAACCACGCGAGCGAAGTCGAGGGCGACCAAGCTAGTATGCTATAAATCAGCAGTTCCACACATTTTAATATAGGTATATTTAGTCGGCAAAAATTAACGAGACACCAAATTTTTGTATGGGATTGAAGAGTTGGTTCCATAGTCAAAGTAGTTCATATTGATGAATACTTTTCCGTCTGATACTTAGGAGAGATATTATTAACATCAGAACGTTGGGCCCCGCTCGCTAGGGATCTGGTTTCCATGTCAACTTATAGCTAAGAATTTGTAGTTCCCGAAAATCATATTTCCTGAATTTGTAGTTCAACAGTTCAGAAGTTATGAGCATTTATCTAGGTCCGTACAGCCAGAAATCAGGCTGTACCGCCTGGCTGGATCCCAGCATCTGGACACCTTGGAGAATCCGTCAATAGCTAAAGTTTTTGTAGTTAATTACTTTTTGTTGTTATGGCTTGTATTCCGAAATAAATGGGGTTGAATCAAAGTAACATCAGGCTGTACCGCCCTTCTATATACCAGCATCTGGACACCTTGGAGAATCCGTCAATAGCTCAGCCTTTTGCAGTTGTTTAGTTACTAATTTGTAATGGATTTTTTTTTATGTACTAGCTTCTATTCAGAAATAAATGAATTTTAGTCAAAATGGAAGTTTCACTTATACATACATAGGTCACACTAAAAGTTTCCGGAATTGGCCACTTACATAACCAAAATTCAAAAAGTTATTACTACATTTGAAAATTGAACTCTTTAGCTGTAGAATAAAATTTGTTTCATCTGATTGTCAATTGTTTTCACATTGTGGCGTCATTTTGAAAATTGCGTGATTTCAAAAAAATGGATTTAACTCGGGAAAATGTTCGTTGCATGATTTTTTACGATTTTAAGTGTAATTTGACAGCTCAGCAGAGCGTCGTTCAGCTTCAGTCTGCTTTTGGCGAAAGAGTACCATGCAAGACGACTGTTTATAGCTGGTTTGCAGAATTCAAACGCGGTCGAGTCCATCTCCATGATGAAATTCGTGAAGGTCGCCCGTGCACTACTGTGAACAACAAAAACATTGATGCTGTGCGCCGTATGATTGAAACAGACAGAGATGTGACCTACCATGAGATCTGGACATCTTTGGACATAGGCATGAGTCAAATACAGTCAATCCTACACAAACATTTAGGTGTGAGAAAGATGTGTTCTCGATGGATCCCACACAATTTGACTGATACTCAAAAAACGGGTCGCATCACTTCGTGCCATGATATGCTTGCTAGATACAACAAAGGGGCTTCCAATTTGGTGTGGGACATAGTAACAGGTGACGAAACATGGATTTATAGCTATGATCCCAAAACAAAGCAGCAATCGAGCGTATAGGTCTTTCGAGATGAGCCGAAACTAAGCAAAGTGGCGCGCGTGAAAAGTGCCAAGAAGCGGATGATTGATTCTTTTTTTTAATAAAACTGGGCATGTGGCTACTGTTGCTTTAGAAAATCGTCGCACCGTGAATAGTGACTGGTACACGACCATTTGTTTACCGGAAATTATTGACAAACTTCGTGAAAATAACGGTAAACGCCGTATCATCTTGCACCACGACAATGCAAGTTCCCACACGGCCAGACAAACAAATTAGTTTTTGCAGGCGAAAAACGTACAACTTATGAGTCATCCAGCATACAGTGCTGACCTGGCACCGTGTGACTTTTTTCTGTTCCCAAAAATCAAGAACCAATTACGTGATCAACGGTTTTCATCACAAGAAGAGGCTGTCAAAGAGTACGAAAAACATGTATCTGACGTCACCACGGAGGAGTGGCACAAATGTTTTCAAAATTGGTTCAATCGTATGAAAAAGTGCATTGACGCAAAGGGAGACTATTTTGAGAATCAATAAATTCATTTTTGACCATAATAGTATTTTTTGATTATTGATTCCGGAAACTTTTAGTGTGCCCCTCGTAACTCCACCACGAAGAAATCTAGAAGAACCGTACAAAGCTCAAAATACTGCCGTAGTCGAGGAAAAGTTAATTACAAAGTTTCAACGAAATCGGTTCAGTATTTTATGAGATAATTGGATCGAAAGAAAAACTCAAATTAGCGTCTTATAGGTTATAAACACACTGATATAGGGTGTTCAACGTTCTGATGTCAATGAGATATTATAGGGGCAAGAACTTTGCAATAAATATATTTAGATCGTATTTTGTACTTTGTTCCGCTGGCGTTGAATTGTTTATTGACTCAAGTAGGTTTCTGTCATATGACGAAATTCAAAACGCCACGTTTTATCCATAAACCTCTGAGGTTCTGAAAGACTCGGTATTTAATTAAGCTATTAACACATTAACTAACAACGAAACACATTAACTGAGTCTGAAGTATGAACCAAAATTAACTTGCAGAAGCCTCCTAAAACATTTTTTTAACGATCAATAAGTTAAAGAATTTCTTTGGATAATAAATGTAAAAAAACTTATTTTATTAGTAATTGGAAGAGCAACCTACCATACTTGCGCTAGCAAATGGCGATAGACGATAGATTTATATGCCCATAGAGCTGACAATATAACGACGTCCAACACTTCTGAAACTTGAAAAGGCGAATTAAGTCTAGTCTGTCAAAATCTATTGCCAGTTATTCCCATTTGGTACCGCAATTAACCTCTTTGACCAAGATAAGTTCCAACACAGTCAATATGACCATTATTCAATTGGTTCAAGGTGTTTCAAGTCGTCAATACATATTTAAAGGTGGATTATGAACTGTTGGGACGTAGCAAGTGGAACATGAAAACCTACCAAAGCGGATGGAAACGAGGAGTAAACGCGGGCGGCTGCCGGAACAATAATGGTGAGGCATTTTGTCATAATCTTGCATCCAACTTGCAGATATATGCAGATTGATGGAAGATATGTATGACCTTTCGTCAAATCTCGTATAACAATTTGTAACCCTAATCGTCTTATCCGATTGTAATAATTCTTTTGAAATAAATAAAGAAATAAACATTTATTTGTGACGGAACAGAACACAAACAGCACACACAAAAAACATATTTATACATACAAAAAAAATACCTTACAAATGTGTGTCTCACAATATTATACTTAATTGACGAACGTCACAAAAAACCCGACTCAGCATTTCATAGACCTGTCAAGATTGGAAGCCGGAACACTTATTTAATAAAGCTTGTTTTTAAAGCACTACACTATCAGTGAGTGCCATTTAATTCAATTCATTTATTTAATTTTCAGATGTCAAAGATCCGTAATTGTTAGTAAAAACTTAATTAAATATGTCAAATGGTTAGTACAAGTGCAATTTAATCAAAAGAATATAATTTAAACAAAAAATAATAGTAAGAAAGTAGTGTATGTGGTAAGTATGTGAGCATATAGTGTAGGTACTGCGCAAGTACCACACAACAATGGTTTAGATGCTCACAGTCGAACCTAAGGTAGGTAAGAACCTAGGTAAGGCTTAACTAAGAAAAATGTATAGTCTCATGGTTACCTATAAAATTACTGTCAATTAAACAATTGTTTCAGATTTCTTTTACCTGAACCCTCAAATCAAAATATCGCTGAACGAGCCAAGCACAGTGATCGTGTCTCTCAACCAGCACAAGATCACGGAGCCGAAGGTCATCGGCTTCAGTATCTTCTTGATCCCATCTCCTTTAACTGAGAAGGCACCACCGGCTTTCTTCAACCGACCTAGGAGCGCTTTGAATTCCAGCTATTCTAACAGCCGGCATTCGAGTAAAAGGTAAGAAAATACTTAATATTTATGCCATGCAACACACAAATAAAGGAATAAAAATGTACTTAATTGAAGAAAACGACAGCATCATTTTCTATGCATAAAATTCTTCAAGTTCTTCAAGTGAAAAATATGTGTGATTTTAACGCTTAATTGAGCTTTGACGCTCCCTTAGAGTGAGGAGTTGCAATTTTAAAGAAATTACTTGTTTCACATCACATGATATTATGCAATTTACGTTTATTGTAGACCGTCACAATAGATTATTTTTTCACTGTTTGTTGTTTGTCCGGCGATTGGACATAGCGTATGTAGAAACAAAGGGCTATTAATAATATCATATCATACTTGAATTACTCCTATAATGGCAGCCAAGCAGGCCCGTAGCTATACTTATATTTAAGGTATATTGTAGTCTACAATAGAAAATACCATACAAAGATGTTAAAGCATGTACAACAACTTTAAAACAATCAACCTTAGTACAGTACAACATATTGTTGATTTTGTTTTGAGTTTTGTACACATATATTTGTATATATACATATATATTATATTACCTGTGCAAAGCATTTGTTTATTTACATTTTCTCGGCGAAATTCAATATTAATATGTGTGGATATAGTCATTGAAGAGAAATAACATGATATAAAATATATTAAATGGAACCCTTTTAAAAGAATCACAAGATTTGAATTAAATATTATATCTTAGGATCTGTTATTGCAAATAAAGACAGAATGGCAATTATGTCCAACAGCACTTGCGATTTAATTATTGTTACTTTAAGCCAGCCTAGACAAGCAACATACAATTTTGTAGTAAAAAATTTTTGCTAAACAGTATAAGGCCCAATATTTCAGTATTTTTTATAATTGATGATATTTTACTTTATTAATTTTTTTACTGTGTGAACTGAAATACCACAATTAAATATTTATTTCACGGAATTAGCCCGTTATTGTGCTCTTTTTTTTAGAAATATCCATGCAACTTTTAGAAAATGTTAGCAGAGAAACAACACAGTTTTTATGATGTATTTCATCATTTATACGTTATTTATATGTGGTATTTCAATGACCATATCAATTAATTTGTAATTCCATACTCGTATATCATAGCCACATTATGGCCTGTTATCTTGTAAATACGTTTTAATATGTTTTACTAAATATTTGGGTTCACAACATGCCTGTAAACGATATACTTACCCAGATTTTGCCACCCTGTGTTTGTTCTACCGCTTGTATAACGGGCTGTGTTCTGAGGAGTTGTTTGATATGGTGCCTGCAGGTTCCTTTTATCATCGCATTGCTCGTCATCGGCAGGGAATCCATCCACACCTTGGAGACGATTTGGTCGCGTTCCGTGAGGTTCCAGAGGAATTCCCTCCAGCGAACACTTCGCTTGTGGAATGACCCCTTTGCCAAGGTTTTCCCCAGGAACTACAGTATGGGGTTCTTCAAAACGTTTTGAAAATTTTAAAGGGTCGGCAACGCGCGAGTAATAACCTTTGGTGTTACAAACGTCCATAGGCTACGGTAACCGCTTACCATCAGGTGGGCCGTATGCTTGTTTCCTGCCTTAGTTCTATAAAAAAAAAAGATTTGGAAGGTGTTTGACCTGAGAGACCACACATAAGGTAACATAACTTTTTATTAAATTCTTTACAAATTCCAATATTCGTTTTACAAATGTTTTATAACTTTTACTAATCCTTTTAGTTATTAAAACTATAAAAAACCATGTGGTCACTCAGGTTTTAAAACATGTCACTTAATAATATAAAAAAGTTTAATATCTATTTAGCTACACACTTTGGTATGTTTTCAGATTCAATTTAGCTGCAGCAGAATACCTAATCATACCTACCACATTTGAGCCCCGGGAAGAAGCGAACTTCACTGTTAGGATATTCTCAAACCAGCATATGGATTTGAAAGTACTGGACGACCTTCCGCGCGCAACTAAGTCAGCCTTACTCAAAGCCCCTCCAACTACCAGCTTTGCACAGTACGAAGGGCTGTACCTGCGGTTAGCAGACGAGAATAAAACTATAAATATATTCGAGCTTCAAGAGCTGTTGGATGCCTGTCTGCCGAATGATTATATCAAGAGCTGTGCCACAATCGACACTTGCCGGCAGATCATACTCTCTTTAGACGTATCCTTTTTGAAAAACTATTCATTAGCATACAACCTTACTGAATGAATGAAGGAAAACACTTTATTGTACACCATAAAAAATAAAATTTACAGACAGAATAAAAGACACAAAGCAAATAGTACAAGGGGCGGTCTTATCGCATCCGGTTGTCCGTTCTGTATGTCTGCATAACTGTATAAAAGATAATAAAACGTGTAAGAATACAATTATTTTAAATAATAGTTATTGGAGGCGTGGTAGCGTTTTTTCCTAGCCTATACTATACTGCTGGGGAAATGCACTCTGAGGCACCAACGCGGTATCGACAAGTTGATGTCTTAATGGTCTAAGAGCCGGTGAAGATCGACCTTCACCGATCTGATAACCAGATGAGACATAATTTTTATCAAATATAATTTATAAACAAATATGCCTATAATTACTTGCCTATCTAAAAGTGCTCTCTAAAAGTTTTTAGCTAGGCAACAGTACTATAAGTATGATTTTTTGCAGGCAATGATTTTGAAATATGACTGATTTTGTAATAAAGTAATCTAAAATTTGATATAACTTTCCATAAGTTAGCAGAACGATCGAGTCACCTATATTGACTTACCTGTTCACATCGGCTTGCCAGGTAGCTATACACAGAAATGAGTAGGCAAGCCTACTGAGGCATATTCTGTGTGTTAAAAACTAACAGCGAAATAAAATTCAAAAGAATGAAAGTGATTAAAAAAAAATCGATTAAAGTTAATTTAATTAAAAATAGCCCTAACCACTTTTAGATAGGCAAGTAATTATAGGCATCTTTGTTTGTAAATTATATTTGATAAAAAATACGTCTCATCTGGTTATCAGATCGGTGAAGGTCGATCCTCACGGTCTCCTCTACTATAAAGTGTGCTTCGAAACCAAAATATCGAGTCATGCTTACCATTAGGCGAGAACGTGGTCAAAAGCTAGCCTTAACTTATAAAAAAAAATTGGTTTGGCAACGCCGACCACAAAAAGTTTCCTCTTACTGTAACTCCATCCGGATTTTGAAGTTACCAGATCTGTATACCTAATTGTACTATCAACAAACATGCACATAAATATAGTACCTACTCTATAATAAACTTGAATAAGAGAGAGCTTAATTATTTATTTTAAGTACTTAATTTTTTATTATATGTTTTATTATTTTTATAATTATTGCTCGACCTTAACTTTGCTTATTGCTATTCAAATGATGGGAGAAGCCACTGGCAACCGAAACATAGTTTTACATACTTATGTTTATTTAACGTTTAACATAGTTAACATAGAAACATAGTCAACTAGTTCGGGAGCCTAAGAATTCAAAATAACTGTCAAACATAATTAGGTCAAAAAAAAACACCGGGACATTGGTGCTGTGCATTACCTAACTATGTATGTAGGTGGTAATCTGGAGTAGTTAACCTATTTAATTAATTAAAGTATTAATTAAAATATATTAATCATAGTATTTTTCAAATTTTCGCGACCACTGTTCATAATTACTGATTACCGGGTTCCTATATCCGTCGGTAACCAGCTACGCCTCGTTTCTCCTTGAAAACGTGTCAAAAGATTGACATTAGTTTGACATTTTTTCAAGGGGATACGAGTCGTAGTCGGTTACTGACGGATATAGGAATCCGCTATAAGACGATTATTTACCGCGTACGCGACGTTACGCGACGTTTCGACTGTGTTGCAACTGCAGTGTTGCTACTGTATGTATAATTGATTTACAACCATTTTCCCTTGAAATTTCCTTAACCACCTAGCTCACTAGAAAAACGGCACAGGTCGCATAACACTGTCAGACTTCAAGGACCTCATGTGCAGCTTGAAGCACTGGCAGCTGCTCTTCAAGAAACATGCTGTGGAGAAGATGGGAGTCCTTCGGGCCGAGAGGTACGCATTAATGTTATTTCTTTTAAAAATAGATAAGAAAGTTGCAACGGATTTAATTTCCTCTACGAGGCAAAGGTTTGCAAGCTCTGCTAATATTTTTTCAGGTGCATTCTAATTACTACATATTAGTTGAATGTACTGATACATACGATTCAGGGAATTCTACTGTGGGAATTGTGGGGTCAGGATAAGGTACATGTATGTGACTGTTAGATGTTGTGTTATTGACTATTTACATAATAGATCCTTTTTTTTATATAGTAGCGTAGTAACGCGATACATACTTAGGTAATAACAGCTAGTGACATTTACAACCCATATACTTGACATTGCTTCCTACGATACTCTACTTTAAAATGACTTCAAGAAAAGGAGGATATTCTCAATTCGTCAGAATAATTTTTTGTATGTTCAGTGATAAATACCGATTTCAATAATTATTTTTGTTGGAAAGGGGTAGTCCCATAAACATTTGGTCAAGATCAGATGATGGGATCCATGAGATTTTCATCAAACACTTCACTTTGCAAAGGCACCTGCGCAGTTTTACAATTTTCTGTTTTCTGAAGTTGGTTATATTCTTGTTAAAAAGTAACTTGTATTAGTAACATTTATATTGAGATAAGTATCTTCAAGTATCAGCATCTTTAGGAATAGTAAAGAAATATTACTATTGGTCCTGTGCGAACAGTAGACCTCGCGCGTGAAGGCGGAGAGGAATGCGTAGTCTGGTTGATATAGGTAGGTATACATTTTCCGAAAAAATATGGAAAACTTAAATCCGTCCAAATATAACGCTACAGCAAACTTCGCCCCTTTTTTTTTTTACTCCCCAATCAAAAATTGCGATCGACCAAAAATTTTCATAAATCAAGGAACTTGTGTGCCAATTTTTGTCAAAATCGGTTGAAAAACCGACCTGTAGGCGAGAACCAGACAGACGGACGAAATCATTTTTGACCAATCTTGAAACTGAGGCGCTTCGTTCGCTCGGTCAATAAATAGTATATGGATAGTGTTAAAAATTCGAAAACTATTTAGATTGTTAGTCCAACTTTATTTACTTTTAGTGTCTACATGTGATAATTTCATCTAATCATACTAATAGTATAAATGCGAAGTCAGTTGGTTTGTTTGTTTCGCTTTCACGTCGTAACGGCTGAACTGATTTCGATGAAAAATTAGATATGGATAGATTGTGACCTGGATTGAGACATAAACTATCTATATTGACAAACCAAGCGTGCGAATGCGCGGGCGGAAGCTAGTTTTAGATATTAAGTGCAAGTGACATATTTCATTGGGCATAATATGGTTCGTTATTGTTATTTAATATATAACATAATAATTTAATCGTAAAAATCAAACTTGTTATGCAAAATATACATTTGCATTTCATACTGATCAGCACGAGAAACCCGCAAACGCAATCTATTTGCACATACGTCCTTCTTGTAAAACGAACGAGCACCATTACGATACCTATTATATCTCCGTCAAATCCATTCAATCATTTCCACGAAATTGAAATTCATTGCAAACTCCGGATTTCTTGAGTTCCTTCAAGAAACTTCCTTAGATAAAACTATCAACCATAACAGGCCTTCTGGAGTAAAATACCTTATTTATTTACTATTAAAGTAATGTTCAAGTAAAATTGTTAGCTACGTGTTGCTAAAAAAGAAATATTATTTTGATGTGCAGGTTCCGAAGCGCATTGACAGATGCTGGTTTCACCGTGCCAGAGAAGGTGATGAGTCTGCTCGTCCTACGGTATATGAGGAAAGACGGCATGCTACGATTTGGCGACTATGTCTCAGCAGTGCTGCACTTGCATAGAGCCTTCGGTCAGTGTCGTAGAGTCCTACATTTTTGACGTGAATACGTTTTTAAAATTGCTTCTATAGTGGGAGGCAATTCAAAAAACGAATGATAACAAAATCGGGGGATACAGTTTGTCGTTGCTACATATCTATCATCTCCATCCAAAATTTAATTATACAGTGGTGTAATAAAAATGTTAAAATAGTAATTAAAATTGAAAGATCGAGAAATCGACAAATAGTGTCTGAACAATTGCCCTTAAACAATATAACCAGAGGGTGAATATGTATAGGTACCTACCTGATATTTCTCCGGAAACAGACGAAATGAAGAAGTATATAACAATGCCAAGAAAAAATGGCTAAGAATTAACTCTTCATTAATAAGTTGTGCTCAGGACAGGCACCTGTGGATTAGTCCAAAAGATGGAACAGGCGACAAAACACACACAGCTCCAATAAACCAACTTTAATTAGGTATTACGTATGAAATAAGGAAAGAGAACACCAATTAAAAACGTTCTTTTATAACGTAGTTTGATGTAAAGTATCGAAAACAATTGGAAAAGTTCAATGGCAGTGATATCACCGAAATAGATTTTTCCCACCACCTGCTCGACAATGTCAAATTATATGTCATGTAAACCTCAAAGAAAGCAGGTGATTCAATCCCTACGGCTGAGCCGGGAGTAAAGTTGTACTGAATTTCATTATGCCCTCGCGGGCATAATGTGATTTGAATTTGGATCCTTTTCTGTATTAAAATATGAAACAAAAGATACCCACACAGTAAGAACTTATTCGTAAATCGGAATCGAATCTGCACAGAATGCACCAACCAAGATTTTGTTTTTATTGTCTCGCAGAAAATGTGTAAAGTAGAGTATTCTCTACTTTTATCCCTTATATCCTTCGTGCGTGCTTATATGCCTCTCTGCACTCAGGATTCTAGTTACTGCCTCGCTCCGCTCGTGAGTTAACTCTAGAATAATATAAACTCTCAATATAGCGCCCGTGACGCAAGCTACTGCTTTGTCCCCTCGTTTAATAATCTACTATTTTAGAAAGCTATACGATGAAAGTTAAATATTTTTAAGTAGGTAATATATTATTTAGCTGAGGTTTCAGGCACCTAATACTTTACTAGAAAAGTTATTACTTATAACTACATTATTTCTACTACCAAGACTTAGAAATAAAAATTATGTACTGTCTCTGAATAAAACGTGATAAATTAAGCAGAAAGTAGAAGTTGACGATTCTTTATGGTCCATTTTTATTGTTGCAGATATGTTCAATTCGAATAAGAGTATTCGCTCCAACGCTGTTCAAATGGACCTATCGGCGGTAAGTTCCCGCTGGTATGGGAAATTGAGCAAGGAAAATATTACACAAATACGCTTGCGTTATTTTTGTAACACATTCACTGTCCAAGTTGCTTGGATAACATTTTGTTTGTTTATTATTGTGAAAGCCTGAACTGCCGAACCTAAACTACGGACATTTAAGATTTTTCAATTCAGCGTAAGATTGACCACAACTCAACTCTAGGTCTGAGTTTTAGTCATTTAACTCTATGCTATCTATCTCACTCAACGCACACGTACACAAAAAGCTTAAATTATATTTATGTTGAGAATGCAATGTAATGCGCGTAGGATCATTCACTTCAAACATTACTTATTTACTGATCAAGTAAACGTCGATGTCATTGGCAATATTTTAGTTTCTTTAGCTACCGAATCGAATATCAAACCACATCGGAATTATGATGGGTATCTTGGTCCATCTTAGGTTTTATAAATATTTTAAGACTTACTGCAGTTCAGGCTTATGTAGTACTTCTACCTCAATAGTTCCGTTTTCGTTTCTAATATACGTAGATATATAAAGTGGTATAATACTTTGAAAACAAAAACGTTGTTTCCATTAAATATTGCAACAAGATACACATTTCACGTTACGCCAACAATATTGTCATGTAAAAATTTAATGCGATCGCAAGATCTGTCCTGAGATCGAATCCGATCGACCTTCCACTCTTAAAGTGGATGGTCAGATTTTTTCAGTAATTTTATTTTTTAAGTTCATATTCCTATATTTCCAAATGTTTCACTGTCGTGTTTCAGAGGACCATGGCAATAATAAATAATACAACCTTTTGAATTTTATTGAAATTTTATTACATACACATTTAGTCACATCGATATAATTATATTACTATTCATCGTTTAAATGAATTTAAGCAATCATGATCATAAAATAGTTTTACCAAAATGCATAATCTACAGATGTACAAGTAGTACGTTTGAGATAATATACTAATAATATAATACTTATATTACAACTACGTTTTGTATATTATGCACTTACTACAATTTCTATATTTATAATGAAAGTCTGCAGAACGTTACCCCTTTTTATTCAAAATCCTTTTCCTAACACTTGAAATGCAACACTAATAATTACAGTTGACTTGTTATATATTCGTATAACTTGATTAATACAATATTAATTTTATGTTAAATATTTTAACTAAAACTAAACCTATTTTATCACTCTATTCTTAAAAACACATGGTTAATATCACAAAACAAAAATATAAAAAGATGCAGAAGGAAACGCCTTAATACTTACTAACTTTCTAGCTCTAATATAAGCTGTAAAATTGCGGATATAATAGGGATAAGTTTAACATTCGAAGATTAACTAAATACACTGTTACTAAAATGTATATTTAACTAATACTTACATCATTAACATATCATTCAGATTTCCCAAAATTATCATTTAATTATATTATATTTTCAAAAAACTATCAACAAAATAAAAAAAAATGATAGCTTAGCACCTACTAGGGAATACTGATAAGATACAATACGACGTTAAAGAGGCAAAAGTTAAAGCAATATTTTTTTATCTAAATAAATAACAGTACTTTACAAATTAAATATTAAATATTTTTTAATAAAATTTGATTTGATTCTTAATATGTTTGCATGTTGATAATTTCTTAACCCAATCCATTTTTGTTTCAGTGGCTAAGTAACGCTTTTATTTGCTAGCAAACCAGCTAATGAAGCGCTACAACTACAGAAGACATAATTAAGTTGCATAAAGAGTACTTTTTCGGAAGCGCCAGATTTTGAACCCCGGACTTTGAGCCGGCGCCCTCCTTAGGACTCCACGCGGAAGTACAGCGCGGCGTCCTACGGCGAGCTCCCTGCATTTACGTGATCTCGCTGGGCAACTAAACTAATCTTCTTATTCTGTATCTTATATCCTCTAATTACCTTTACGTTAAACCTAATATCCTTACAACTACAGCTGCCTGAATCTACGTGCATAAAAGTTGTTTTCTCTCTTACTCTAAATTATCTAGATTACATTTTGGTTTGCTAAATTAACTGAGTTTATTGTTGATTAAATACTCACACATTGTTATTTTAATGTTTATAACACATTTAGAACTACTGTTGTTTTGTGAACTGTTAACTATGTCATTGTATAATATAGATAGTTTAATAAATTATTAGGATAAACGCGAAATACAAAGACCTAAACACGCGGAAAATCCAGTAAATGAAAGATCTCGCAAATTTTGTTATAGCTTGATTTAAGTAAATAGTAGTTTTGTAATATAAAATATTGTTAAAGAAAGATAACATTTGTAATAAGTAGTCGTTTTTTTATGTTAATAAGTAGTATACTCGTTGCTAAGTCTGTTCTTTATCCACCGGTAAAATAAGCAAACATAGTTTATTTTTAAGTTTGTTATTTCTTGTTTGCTTTAAAATGTTCTAAGAACAAATAGTACCTACTGTTTGGCCGTTCTAACTGCAAAATAAAGTTTTTGGAATTACTTCGTATCAATTATTTAGTTTTTATTATCCACGCAATTTCTACTAGCGAATTAACTCATAAGATAATATTAATACTTAATTTTTCCCAAACGGTCGAGACATTACGTAATTTCACTTTCAGACGAGAAAATGATACAATTTATTCATTCATTAACCACAAAACTGGTTACAGGTTCTATTTTGCCTTAGGATCATCAATCTGACTGTGAAATTACAAATCGTTTGATTTCATAGATGAGGCTCACTAGTGTAATTATGATTATTCTATTGAGGAAAGTGATGATTAATTTTATGACAACCAACCAGACCAACCTACACCTGATGCTTTAGTTTATTAACTTACATAGAAAACTGCTACATTTCGACGTTCTTAAAAAATATCGTTTTAATACAATCTCCTTACCATTATTTACAAAAAGGGAGGCCTTTCTTAACATGATTTACATTACAGCCATAAATATCCCTTTTAGATAACTAACATAGAGAACCGATATATTTCGACGTACCGACAATACCGCCTTGCTTCCTTTTTTATAAATATGTTTATATTATAACGAAAGGTTGCCAACAGATGGCGTAACTTGTACCGAAAGGCAACAAAATCATTTTGAAGTAAAGACTGTAAATATTACTTAGGTCAAAAGGCACATCAAAAAATATCAAAATAAATAATCAGCGTGTGTAGACAGTATTGAAAAATCAAAATTATTTATCTGTATGTTTAAGAATTGCGAGGTCATTTCCTGACCCTGCCTACTAAAATTGTACAACTACCTATTTTATTAAATGATTTCATAAACGTACTATAAAATCTGTGCATCGTGAAACGTAATTTTTCGAACATTATGCCCAATCGTCGTTCAATAGAGATAATCCAGACCCGGAACAAATATCTGTAGATCATGCGAACATTTGTTCCACGGCGGAAATCGAACCCGCTACCTCCTGCGTCTCAACCGGCTATTCGCCCATTGCGCCACGGAGGTCGTCAAAACGGAAATAATTACTCACTACGATGAAGATTGACAAATCAGCGTCGTGCTCTCGAAGCGAGGTTTTGTTGACTTTATTTACACGGGTGAAACTGCGGTTCATCACAGGCTGTTCATTTGATTTGGAATGCTTCAATCTTTAAATCCCCCCCCGCTCTTCCAGCGGTTGAGAGCCAGCGAACAGCCAGGCGAACTATGTAGGTGGCAGGGCGTGAAATAATCTATAGTACGACATGTGCTGGATGCAAAGTGCTTTATGAAACCAGTTTTTTTAAAACATATTTTCTATTAAAGAATTTGGCGCCCCTGAAATTGCTGCCAGGTGCCCTGGTTCCCCCCCCCCCCCCCCCCCCAGATCCGATGCTGCGATAAACACAACTTTACTGGTTATAATGACACACCTTACATAAACTTCTCAAATCGACAGGCATCATCTGATTCGAGATAAATTAAGGTGTCGATTAACCCTGACAACTATGTGCTTTCTACGTTATGAGGTAGCGTGGATGTCTTTGGCTCATCATATTACTAAAATATATTTCCTACTAAACGTAGTCAAAATCAAAATCAATTTATTCACTAAAATCACAAGGATTACTTTGAAATTTAAATTTTACTGCCTGTTCTTTCGCGACCAAGCCAGGAAAGAAAGGCAAGAAACAAGGCTGGTTGTTTTTAGGGTTCCGTACCTCAAAAGGTAAAAATAGGAACCCTTATAAGATCACTCTCTTGTCCGTCTGTATGTCCGTGTGTCACCACCGATTTTCTCAGGAACAGGTGGACCTAGCAAGTTGAAATTTATATCAGATACTGAGGTATATAGTCCCTATTAGGTGTATAAAAATCTAGGTCCTGAGTCAACACCATAAAAAGATGTAGGTAAATTTAGATTTTCGAGAAAACTTGTGATTATCAAAATTTACCTTTATTTTCAACTTTTTTTATTTTTCGGAATTTTCCCTTTACTTGTGCTGTAAGCCCCTTACTTTTAACCAAAATTGACAATTCTAGGTCAACCGGAAGTACCCTATAGGTTTTAGGTCGAAAACCTATATGGTAGTTCCCGTTGACTTAGAATCACGAAATTTGGCAAAAAGCAAGGTCCTTACAGTACAAATAAAGGAAAAATTCTAAAAAATAAAAAAGTTGAAAATGAAAGGGTGTCCCCATACATACATAGTTGACGCCAATTGAGATAGTCCTCGTGAGTTGTATAGCGCTCATATAATTTAGAGGACAATGGGTAGGTACGGAACCCTCGGCGCACGAGTTTGACTCGCACTTGATCGCTTTTTTGATGATTCTTTTAGAATACATAATCATAAAGTACATAAATTACGTCTAAATTGTAACATTTTGGGAGTTTGTTATAAAAGCGTACACCTTGCCCTTTAAACGAGTTAATAACTTTATCGAGTCTACAAGGGGCAACGAGTTTATCTTTATTTCTAGTGTTTATCTATTATCTAGTCTATCTATGTATTATCTAGTGTTTTTACTAATACATAAATTAACGCAGGCGTGAATATATTCGCTCAACGACATACATATTTTATAGTATGAAGCAGTTACAAATACGATTATTTTATTTAATGTACAATAAAACTGGTAAATAGGCCCGCGACCTAATTGTCCAGTCAATAAAGGAGATGTAAGAGTCCGTGCAGGGACCTAAGCGCTTCCATCAGAAACTTATTCTTGGTGAACATACTAAAAGTCCTGACTGCTGGCGTCTAGGAGGTGAGTAGTAGTGGAAAATTCTATGAGCTTAATTTGGTGATAGAATTTTTATCCCTGTGACGGCGTCGCATCGTGATCGAGATATGCCAAAAGTGGACCTTCTTTGTACCCTCCTACGGTTCACCTCCAAGATGTCAGGACTTTTAAAAAAAACAAGTTTCAGAAGGAATCGCTTAGGTCCCTGCGCAGGCACTCACACAGTCTTCTGAGTCATACGTTGACTGGACCATTAAGCCTCAAAGAATAGTTTATTTCTCTTCGTTAGCTCTTGCTACTCTTTTTTTATTGTTTTATAATTTTTTTTGGGTTCTTCAACCTTTTTGTTTGCTGCCTCCGAATTATTTTTGCCTTTATTAGCCTCTTCTTTTGCAGCCTCTGCATCTTTTTTGGCTTGAATCGCCACTTGTTTTGCCTCTGCCTGCCTGTTGACTCTTTCCATGTCTTTTTCTTTATCCTGATGGATCCTATTGGGATATATATCAGCGTCTGCTAAGGCGACGTCCTCGTCAATGGGCTCGATCGGAGGGGTGATACCCCGTGCATGGCACTGTAGTTCATAGAAGCTGTAGAGTTGTTCGGGCGTCATGTAAAGGACGCGGTCTGCATCCAGGTCGTGCCCGAAGCGGGGCAGATTAAATGCTTCCTGTCCTACCTCTCTTGATGGTCTCGCGTCGACGGACGTCTCCCCCTCCTCGGATGTCCGACGCCAACGCTGTACACGCGCCGGAGTTGCCTGGCTCGACATGCTCAAGGCGTAGTCCTAAAAAACCAAAATAAACATTTGTTGCTTTAAGGTGAACTTTACAAAGGAACTGGGTCGATTCAATGATACATATTTGAATGTGAATGAAAGCCTGAATGAAGATGTTAAGTTCATCGCGAAATTGAGCTAAACTATAAGTAAACGAAAATGAGCCAGATTCCTCTTCCAGTTGCAGCAAGTTTGACATTAAGTAAGCTACCACTTTGCAAGCTCTCTACAAAGTGTCGAACCGATTGTCGTTTTGTGCACTAAGTGGAAGGTACGTTAATTATAGTTCAAACAAAGCCAAGACGCGGTAATATTTGTTAGAAAAATAATGCATCATGTGTCCTGAGGAAGCGATATAGCGAGCGAATAAGTACCACAAAAGATTTTCCCCCTTTAGAGGCCTTTAGAGGCTTATAGCCTTTACATAAGTGCAAGAAATCCATTTTTGAAGAATGGTATATTATTTATTTTAAAAATACAATTTTAACAATAACTCCAGTTCAGATTAGGTTTAGAGTTCTGTATTCTATTCTAAAGAGGCTTAAGATCACACAGATTGTAGATAGATTGTAAAATTTCTTACCATTAGATTTACTTTTAAAATACCATCACCAATTGTTTGAAGCATATTGAAGAGACGGTTTCTACACAAAAAATTACAAATAAATGTATCTATAAATTGCCTTGGTATATTATCAAAACCTTGAGAAAATCGATAAAATGCTGTTCTACGAAATTTTATAGAACTAGCGTATTGTACGATGCCACAGGTTACTAAAGTCACTACGAGCCGTTCAAAGACCCCGCCCAGGCAATGACCTGGCTTAGTCAAAGGGCTCAACCAGTCAACAGAGCAAGGCAGTATACTAGGCACAAAAACACGAAAATATTAAGTTTATGGATGAAAAACAACATTGTCTATTTATTATTTATGGTCTCAAAAATATACTCCGTCATTATTTGTAGTGAGTGGTACATAATAACATAATTTATAAAAATAACAGCCACGTCCACATTGGACTATGGAGACACTAGACGTGCATAGTGAGCGCTCTCGTCCAGTGTTCCATGAAGTGATAGTCAATGTCCAGACTCCCTGCAATGAGTTGCAGGTAGCTGTTGAGGCTGCCGCGCACCCACAGCATCAGGGACGCCGTTCTCTTGCGCAGTATCGCTGTAACCCTACTCGCGCCTCCACGATGGTGATGAGACCATTAAAAAAATATCCACAGTTAAGAGACGTACCCTCCACTCATTGAGAAACGTGTGCGCCTCTTCTGGCTTGCACTTCTTGTGTCGCTTGAACTCTTCTTTTGCGTAGCTGTCGCCAAGGATTCGCAGCTCGTCCGGCAGGTTCCGGTGTAAGCGGAGGATGAACTTGTACAGCTTCCGCACCCGGCTCACGTGCTCAGACATGCTACGACAAAATATTCTTTTTTATTGTTATGATGACACAAAATGTATGGCAAATATTTAAACAAATCTTTGGCTTATCAATGACTAGCTAACCAATCCCCATCTTCTCACGTATAGTTTTTCAATAAAAACATTACCCTCCTTCTGCGCAGTTGGGTAAAAAGTAGCCTATGTTACTCAGGGATAATGAAGCATTCTAATGGTGAAATAATTTTTGAAATTGGACCCGTGTTTTTGAGTTTATTTGTTACAAACATACTTAAATACAAATCTTTCCTCTTTATATATGTATAGATTTAACTGGCTTACACTGTGACATTTTAGATAGAAGAGAGATAAATAAAACCGGAAGTATAAAGTTGTACCTCAAAGGGTATTAGAATAAGGAAGTGGACAAGATAGAACTGATATAAGTAGTTCACAAAAAGTGAACTACTTATACACAAAAACTGATTGTCGGTTGTCGAAAGCGGATGTTTTTCTAAATATTATATAAGATTTACAAGTATGTATTTAAATAAAAAAAGTATTCTATGTTGGTACCTATCTAGAATAAATTTGTTTTGTATTTTATTTAGGTACTTATTATTAAGAAACAACAACAGACACTTCATTTGATCATTTTTAATTTAGTTTATCCAGATCCAACATTAGGATTTTAGACATCATAATTATTATATTACATAGGCATTATTACATAGACAAATATTTATATTTGCATTTTTATAACAAAATATTATAAACAAAACAAAATAATTAAATGCAGATTTTTTTCACAATTTGGTAAAGAGAAAGATCTTTATAACAAATATTGTTTAAGACTGGACTGGACTTGGATAGCAGGCCTTTTTAATGGACCAAAGATTGAACACAACTCAGCTCTTATTGAGCAATTGTAAAGCTAATTTATGTTAGTTTTGTTTTGTTAAAATTAACTATGAAACCCAACATAGTTATGATAATTTCGCGCGCTTTCCATTCGAACTAAAAAATTATGTCTACACAGCCACAGACACCACACTCATGACGAAATTCGATTATCTCTCGTTTTCTTCGTTTTAAATACATTAAAAAAAAATTATCGCCTAGATACATCTTGTTGAACCGATAAAATGGTTACGAAACCAAAGTACCTATGCTCTTTCATAACATAACCTTTTCGAGAACTTACATATGCTTTGAAATTATTTTCTCACCTGTAAGTTTCTTGTCATCAAACACAAAACATAGCGCAACGTTTTTACCCACTTTCATTAAAAAATAAATGCAAATTTTACACAACTATTGATTACCACTAATAGTTAGTACATTGCGCCGCATCAGTTGTCAGTTGCAGACTTGCAGCTGAAGCTGAAGCCGAGCGTGAGCGACTCGCTTCTCGACCACATTGGGCGTTTTTCCATAGCCAGCCCGGCACCGGCACGGCACCGGCATGGCCGTGCACCGGCACCGGCGCCGGGGTTTCGTTTTTCCACTGCGCTGGTGTCGATGCCGGTTTACGCCCGGTGAGTGGTACAGTACTGACACGGACTTCAGCACGACGACATGTAAAGTGTAATTTACGTTTAGATATAACAATGGTATCGTCAAGCCGTTCACTATATTTGTTATATTTTTTACATCTACGACGCCAAAGACGCAGACGCAGAGACGTCGAATTTTGGATTCATCCAATACCTACTAAAAGTAAGATATGTACGTAGAAGGAACATATTATACGCTATTTGAAAAGTTAAAAAAGGATCCCAGAAAATTCTTCAACTATTTTCGCATGACCGAAGAAACATTTAACTATTTGTTGGAGAACTTGTATCTGAAAATTAAGAAGAATCCGCCCCGCGCAGTTACACACTCACACGGCTACAATTCATATAAATATGCAATACACATGCAATTTTGCCGGGCCGGCACCGGTGGGAAGCTTGCTACCCCGGCGACGGCGACGGCGCCGGCAGGACTCAATGCCGGGCCGGCGCCGGCGCCGGTAAGTTAAAAAGCAAGCCATACATTTTTGCTTCCCCGGCAACGGCACGGTGCCGGGCCGGGTAATGGAAAAACGCCCATTCTCGACTGACAAAATGCGAATGAATGAATGACGCTTCTCTCTGTCAGTGTGTCGTCTCGTCTGTCGGAGTTCTGACAGTGACAGATGACAGTGGTTCATCTTTTTGAGATTCATGATTTTTTCTCTAGTACAATGTACTCTAATATTAATGTAATCATGAAAACATGGGTTCCGAGATACATAAAATATTCGGTAGGTTGAAAATTCAATGCACAATTTATTATTTAAAGTAAAACTTGATATTTATGAGGGATTTACATGATTGATTTAACAACAAAAAAACTAGTTCCAACTAGCGTAATAGATGCCGCTGTCAGGATTCAGGAAGCGCTGCTAATGGGGAAGAATGAAGAAAACTATTTGTTCCAAAAGAACTGCCAAATTATATAGAAATTAAATTGTATGTTTATAAAATATTTTCTCAGATTACGTAAAATATGAGTCGTTGTGTAGCTTTTGGATGTGAAGAAATAGGTGTACACAAATTCCCCAGTGATATTACATTAAAGAGAACGTGGGAAAAAGCACTGAGAACACTAAATTTTAAATCAAGTGATTTTTCGAGGTTATGTGGTAAACGCTTCAAAGAAACAGACTATGAGACAGTTTCCAAAACAATAGGTATAATGTATATGTGTAATGCTATGTAGTTTTCGGGAGGGTATTGTAAAAACAAAATAAATATTTTGAAAGTCACTATTTTTATTTATAATTCCTGTATATGTATGTTTCTCCAACAGTACCTTCTTAAAATAATTGTGATAAAAATTAACAAGCTTTTCCGCCATATTATTTATAAAGATTTCGTCCCTTGAAATATATATAACTTTCATATCTTTGAAAGTGTAAATAATTAAGTTACAGATTTTTTTTTCTGCACAGTACAGCCCCTGTATTGTTTACGGTGATTAAATAGTAAAGTGTCATAAGGGACCAAAATAATATATTGAGGGCGAGAGTGATTGTGCTAGAGTTGGGAGTAGAGCTAAAGTAAAATCCTAAGCGTAGCGAGGGATTCAAAGTATGTCGCTCGAAGTTAAATAATTTTGGTACTGTGTGGCACACTCTGCTTTTCATCACCCTCTATGAGAAAAATAAATAAGAAATGCTTTTAGTAGTGATGAATATTTATATTTACACTAGCTGATCCACCAGCGGCTTCGCACGCGTGATATGTCAATAAAAACATTATCCTCCTTTTATGCAGTCGGGTAAAAAGTAGCCTATATCACAATCCCGGTTATAATCTCTAGACCAAATTTTATCAAAATCGGTAAAGTCGTTCTCAAGTTATGGCGTGACCAAGGGAAACAGGGACTAATTTATATATATATATATACAGGGTGTCCCAGAACTCAACGTCAAGCCGAAACGGGGTGACAGGATTGATCATAACCATCACGAGAAAAATCTGAAAAAAAATTTATCCCATGCAGTTTGAAAATTATGGGCATTTTAAGAAAAACCTAGAAATTTGATCAAACTGTACCATTTTTCGGTTATTGTGGTTATTCTTTTTTATTTTTGTTCATTTGAACTTTGGAGACGTAATTCTAAATAACATTTCTAGAATCCCAATAAAAAATAATGACACAATTGCCTCAAGTTTCCGAGAATTGAAACTATTTGTTAAACTACGAATTTAAAATTTTCAAGATTTGTTGACTTTGACAGGCCCTCCTTTAAAAAAAATGTACTAGAGTGCCTTGGCAAGTAGCATTAAAAGTTGGCGCATTTAATCATAATTCTAAAATGATACAATACTTGTTAGTTCCATACAGTAAAAAAGAGTAAAAAAATTAAAACCTCAAGTAACCTGATTTTTGCTATCTCAGTTAAAATGTTTTTGATTCGCACAAGCTCTAGGTAGGTTCTTAATTTTAAGGCAAAATGATGAGAGAGATGGATAGTGGGTATGTTTGCCATGAGTGAGCGAGACAAATAGTGACGCCACTTTTACCAAAGTGAAAAAAAGGTAGTAAACTTAGTAAAATAATGAAAAATCTTGATCTAGTTTAATTTAGGTTTGCTGGAATAAAAGTCAGATAGAGAAATAACATTTTTTATTACAATAAATGTTCAAATTGTTTACCATCAGCCTCAATACAAGCCCTACATCTTCTTAAAAAAGATCTACTTATTAGTCGGGCATATCTTCGAGAGTTGATCTCCTCAGCTGCTTGAGAAATGTGTTCACGCAGGTCGGCTACGTTCTCAATGGGCTTTGAGTAAACTTTTTCTTTGAGAACTTCTCAATAGAAAAAATCGAGGGGATTTAAATCTGGTGAACGGGCGGGCCACGAGACAGTGCCTGAACGCCCAATCCAACTTACCGGATATTCCTGGTCAAGGAAATCTCTTACTTGCACTGCGAAATGCGCTGGGCAGCCATCTTGTTGAAACCACATGTCGCGAAGATCTGCTAGTGGTACGTCCTCTAACAGGGTTGGTAAATCTTCTCTTAAAAAATGTAGGTAATTAGTTCCATTCAAGTTCTCAGGCAGTTCAATAGGCCCAATAATTTTACCGTTTAAAATTCCGGTCCACAGGTTTACTTTAAAACGATACTGGGATCTATCTTCTCGCATTAAATGTGGTTTCTCCACATGCCACTCGTAATAATTGTGCAAGTTTATGTAACCATTTTTTATAAATGTCGATTCACTGACCAGATAATTTTTTTGATGAATTGGGGATTCTCATTATGCCTCTGTAGCATTGTTCTACAAAAAGAAATCCTTTCCTGATAATCTCGAGGTAGAAGACTTTGAACTCGTTGTACGTGAAACGGATGCATTTCGGCTCTTTGTAAAATACGATGAGCCTTTGTAAATCATCATTTTGCCTTAAAATTAAGAACCTACCTAGAACTTGTGCGAGTCAAAAACATTTTAACTGAGATAGCAAAAATCGGGTTACTTGAGGTTTTAATTTTTTTACTCTTTTTTACTGTATGGAACTAACAAGTATTGTATCATTTTAGAATTATGATTAAATGCGCCAACTTTTAATGCTACTTGCCAAGGCACTCTAGTACATTTTTTTTAAAGGAGGGCCTGTCAAAGTCAACAAATCTTGAAAATTTTAAATTCGTAGTTTAACAAATAGTTTCAATTCTCGGAAACTTGAGGCAATTGTGTCATTATTTTTTATTGGGATTCTAGAAATGTTATTTAGAATTACGTCTCCAAAGTTCAAATGAACAAAAATAAAAAAGAATAACCACAATAACCGAAAAATGGTACAGTTTGATCAAATTTCTAGGTTTTTCTTAAAATGCCCATAATTTTCAAACTGCATGGGATAAATTTTTTTTCAAATTTTTCTCGTGATGGTTATGATCAATCCTGTCACCCCGTTTCAGCTTGACGTTGAGTTCTGGGACACCCTGTATATATATATAAATTAGTCCCTGTTTCCCTTGGTCACGCCATAACTTGAGAACGACTTTACCGATTTTGATAAAATTTGGTCTAGAGATTATAACCGGGATTGTGATATAGGCTACTTTTTACCCGACTGCATAAAAGGAGGATAATGTTTTTATTGACATATCACGCGTGCGAAGCCGCTGGTGGATCAGCTAGTGTAAATATAAATATTCATCACTACTAAAAGCATTTCTTATTTATTTTTCTCATAGAGGGTGATGAAAAGCAGAGTGTGCCACACAGTACCAAAATTATTTAACTTCGAGCGACATACTTTGAATCCCTCGCTACGCTTAGGATTTTACTTTAGCTCTACTCCCAACTCTAGCACAATCACTCTCGCCCTCAATATATTATTTTGGTCCCTTATGACACTTTACTATTTAATCACCGTAAACAATACAGGGGCTGTACTGTGCAGAAAAAAAAATCTGTAACTTAATTATTTACACTTTCAAAGATATGAAAGTTATATATATTTCAAGGGACGAAATCTTTATAAATAATATGGCGGAAAAGCTTGTTAATTTTTATCACAATTATTTTAAGAAGGTACTGTTGGAGAAACATACATATACAGGAATTATAAATAAAAATAGTGACTTTCAAAATATTTATTTTGTTTTTACAATACCCTCCCGAAAACTACATAGCATTACACATACACATTATACATACACAATAAATATTCTAGATGCTAGTGGTACATAGTATGCATTTAAATCACTTTTTAATGTAACGAATGTCTTACTTAACCCAAGTAACTGCTCAATATGATCATGTTGGCTTGCTAGCTGTCTATCATGTTTAACTCTTACCCCAGAAAGTTGTGATTTCCCTTTAAGAAAGGCAGGAATATTCAATCTTATATTCTTGCTTGCAAATATATCTTGCACTTTGAAACCCCTGTCAGCCATAATGCTGTCTCCGCTATCACATTTTTCTAGCAAATCACTTTGCTCAATAATTTGCCTATCTGATGTAGAGCCCCCATAACCCTCTGAGCAGTAACTGAATAAACCACCCGGTGTAGCACTAACTAAAAACTTCATTGTGTTTTTGTAGGAACTAAAAGTGGCTTGCTGTGACACTGGATTTTTGGGTTTTGCTATAGGGATTTCAGTTCCATCAATTATTATCATTGTATTAGCATGATACTTTTTAAACTGTGAAGGCATGTAATAGTCCACCAATTCCCGTTCTGGCCAAATATTGATCAGTGACCACAAATCATAAGCAAAGTTGAGCAGTGTTATAAAATTATTTGATACCACAGTTTTACTAATGCCAAAAAATTTGGAGAGTTCATAATCACATTTGTTCCGCCTTAATTTCATCAACATTATAAGGAATTGATCTTCAACTGCTAGATTTATTACTGGACTACCTTTATACTGCAAATGATTCGCCATGGGACACAATCTGCTCAAGACTAATTTGAATTTTTCATGTCTCTAAGCCAGTATAATAGTGACCCGATTCATCGTTTACTAACAGGTCATCTATTGAAAATATTCTAAATAAAGTGGGTGTTTGTGTTGATCAGCTTTGACTATTACTAGTACCAGGAAATTTATCTTCTTCAACTATAACTTCTTCTTTCAATGAAATTTCGACTTCTTGAATATATTCTTGTACATCTGGAATTATTTAAGAGCTACTGTTGGGGAGTGGTTTGTTTATCGTCGAATCTGATGTGTTAGGCATTAAACAACGTCTTGCGTTTCTTTGTTGCATCTCTCAGTCCGAGCTGTGGTACCAGCCTTTGAAGTTGCGTTCCATATAAACACAGAGGGTACAGCAGTTTTCTTCAAAAATTTACGCTGGAGTGGAAACCTAAAACAATGTAATAATGTTAAGTAATATTGAAACTTGGCAAATAACAATGATTTACCTAGTAACAGACATAGTCTAAAAAAGGTACCTGTTGTTTTGGAAACTGTCTCATAGTCGGTTTCTTTGAAGCGTTTACCACATAACCTCGAAAAATCACTTGATTTAAAATTTAGTGTTCTCAGTGCTTTTTCCCACGTTCTCTTTAATGTAATATCACTGGGGAATTTGTGTACACCTATTTCTTCACATCCAAAAGCTACACAACGACTCATATTTTACGTAATCTGAGAAAATATTTTATAAACATACAATTTCATTTCTATATAATTTGGCAGTTCTTTTGGAACAAATGGTTTTCTTCATTCTTCCCCATTATCAGCGCTTCCTGAATCCTGACAGCGGCATCTATTACGCTAGTTGGAACTAGTTATTTTGTTGTTAAATCAATCATGTAAATCCCTCATAAATATCAAGTTTTACTTTAAATAATAAATTGTGCATTGAATTTTCAACCTACCGAATATTTTATGTATCTCGGAACCCATGTTTTCATGATTACATTAATATTAGAGTACATTGTACTAGAGAAAAAATCATGAATCTCAAAAAGATGAACCACTGTCATCTGTCACTGTCAGAACTCCGACAGACGAGACGACACACTGACAGAGAGAACCGTCATTCATTCATTCGCATTTTGTCAGTCGAGAATGGGCGTTTTTCCATTACCCGGCCCGGCACCGTGCCGTTGCCGGGGAAGCAAAAATGTATGGCTTGCTTTTTAACTTACCGGCGCCGGCGCCGGCCCGGCATTGAGTCCTGCCGGCGCCGTCGCCGTCGCCGGGGTAGCAAGCTTCCCACCGGTGCCGGCCCGGCAAAATTGCATGTGTATTACATATTTATATGAATTGTAGCCGTGTGAGTGTGTAATTGCGCGGGGCGGATTCTTCTTAATTTTCAGATACGTACAGGCGTACAGTTGTGGAGAGGTACACTTCTAATGCTCGAGCCAGCAGAGCTGAAATTCAGAAGCAGAGAGACGAGATGTTGCAGCGTTTGAATTTGACACTCAAGGCCGTCTCTGACTGGGGCGATGCCAATCTTGTCAAATTCAATGCTTCAAAAACGCAAGCATGTCTCTTCTCGACGAAAAAGAGTCAGTTTACCCAAGTTCCAATTTTCCAAAATGTACCGTTATCTGTAAAAGATCACCTCGAGCTCCTAGGGGTCTCGCTCACGCCTACTCTCAACTTTAGCTCATACATCGAGTCTAAGGCTAAAACAGCTGCCATGAAGCTGGGCATCCTCAACAAGGTCAGGAGATACTTCACACCAGGACAGCTTCTTAGTCTTTATAAAGCTTAAGTCCGGTCTGGTATGGAGTACTGCTGCCACCTTTGGGATGGTTCGGCCAAATACCAGCTCGCTACCTTAGACTCGATAGAACGTAGGGCTTTTAGGTTTATAGGTGAGCAATATATGGCGGTGACTAAGATCCAAAGTCTCGAACACCGCCGTAAAGTTGCAAGCCTATCGATCTTTTACAGAATACATTTTGGGGAATGTGCCCAGGAACTATACGATCTGATCCCGCCATCTCCTTTCCATCAAAGGACAAGCAGGCGCACGGCTCAGTACCACCAGTACCTACTCAATATACCACCCATTCGCACACACCGTTTTGGTTCTACGTTCTTGATGCGTACAGCTAAGGTATGGAACACTTTGCCGTCGTCTGTTTTTCCTAAAGAATACAATCCGGGCCTCTTTAAGGTGAGAGTAAATAGGTTTCTTCTAGATCTTCGTGCTTCATCTTAGACCACATCATCACTTACCATCAAGTGAGATTGTGGTCAAACGAAGTTCTATCCAAATAAAAAAAAAAAAGTTCTAGTTGCAGATTCTATAACTATGAACTGCTAACAGATGGCGTTGCTTTCTCATAAACTGATTAACAAAGGAAAGTTATTGATTAAAACGGTTATTTATCGCGTATGTACCTTTTTTATTTTTTTATTTGTTATGGAAAAGATACGTGGATGATGTCTTTTGCATAATGAAGGGAAGTAAACGGGAAGTTGAACAATTTACTATATACCTAAACTTTATTCACCCGAATATGCGATTCACTCATGAAATGGAGAATAACAGGACATTAACTTTTTTCGATGTGAAAGTTATTGTGAAATCAGATGGCTGTCTAGCGCACTCTGTTTACAGAAATCCAACACACACTGACCGCTATTTGAACGATGCGTCATACCACCATCCTCGCCATTTGCAATCTGTTGTTTCGTCGTTAACAAATAGAGCTTACGATCTCTGTGACCTTTAACATCTGGAGAGTGAGCTGGCCCATGTTCAGGAGGTTCTAAAATCCAACGGATATGTAAGTTGACGGCAACCAAGACGCACGAACACAGAAAAACCAACGGAGGCCTGTAGAAAGCCATCGTTTTTGCCTTACTTGAAGGGGGTGACGGATAAAATTAGAAATGTGTTGAAGAGGTTTTCAATTAAGTCGGTCTTCACTCCTCTCTCAAAGATAGCCAAGCATTTACGGACTCCAAAGGACGTTATGCCTCTGCAGATGCCTGGTGTTTATAAGATATATTGTAGCTGTGGCCGCTCTTACATCGGGCAAACCAAACGTACCATAGCCGAGCGTGTCAAAGAGCATATCGCAGCTGTCAAAGATCGCCAGGTAAACAAGTCAGCGATAGCAGAGCATCTGGTAGACTCGGGACAAGTTAAAACTAGTTTTTTTTATCGAAACTAGTCCTTATTTCTTCCATCTAAAAATATTTTTTTCCTTCATGATCACGAAATCGTAAGCCTTATTCATTGCTTATTTGGCAGACGTCAGGTTGGAAGGTGTCAACCAAGAGAAAGTCAGTGTCATCGACGCTTTCCTTTAGATGAGCTCAAGGATAAATTTCTTGGGTTAGCTTTATGTCCAAGTCCTTTCACGTGGCGATAGATGTTGCTACACATTCATGCTTGGTAGGCATTCGCAACTACAACATACCTACTACAACTACCCTCATTTCATTTCTACGTTCGAACGTAATATTTATCGACATAAACTTTTACATTTTTTTTTCTTATTTTTGATTTTTGACATTTCACTTAAACTATAATTTTATCTATAATTATTCTAATAATTTACAATCAATCTATAATTATTAATGTTATTAGACTGTAAATATAATTTTGTATTTTAAAAAACTTCTTCTTCTTCTTAGCGTGTCAAGAGTTCTACGTTTCCAAATCATAGTATGTTGGACAGGTGTTTGGCCACAGCAATGGCATCAGGCGAAGCGGCCATTAGGTCCTCCATCGTGCATGTGTTCGGACATAAAGGGCACATTAGCAAGTGCTGCATTGACTGCGTGGGATCACCGCAGTCACACTGCGTCAAGTTAGGGTCCCTGAATCCCCATTTGCACATACTAAGTCTGCAGCGGCCAACCTGGGTGCGGAGCCTGTTTAAGGACTTCCATACTGGCCACTGCAGATCATGCCCTGGTGGTAACTGTTCCTGTGGGGTGGTAAAATCAGGCGGTGGGGAGTTTCTTTTTATCCACAGAGTGCGTCTAGTAGCAGCCGGGTCTTCGCTCGTGGCCCTTGTGAAGCGTTGAAAGCTCTTTCGACTTTTAAGGCGGCCTTGCGGGATGTTATGGTCATATAAGGGGTGTCGATAATCATGCTCTTGTTTGTGCTTTTCAATAGAGCAAGCCACATCTCGTCGCACTCCAGGGGGCGATATGCCTGCCATAGGGTATATCAGGTTTAGAGGGGTTGGCTTCAGACATCCTGTTATTATCCGGCATGTATCGTTTAACGCGACATCGACGACCTTTGCATGTGCGGACCGGCTCCAGACTGGGCAAGCGTATTCGCCGGATGAAAAACACAGTGCCAGGCCAGTAGTGCGGATTACGTCTGGGGCTGCACCCCATTTCGTAGTTATAAGTCGACGCAGAAGATTGTTTCGGGTACCAACTTTCATCTTAGTTTTATAGCACTGTGCTTTATAGTTCAGTGACCTATCCAGAGTTACCCCCAGGTATTTTGGAAAGTTTTCGTGTTGGATAGGAACTCCTTGCCAGGTTATATTTAGGGTCCGGCTGGCTTGTTGGTTGCGCAGATGAAAGGCACAGGATTGGGTTTTGGATGGATTTGGCTTCAAGCCATTCTCTTCGTAATAACTCTCTAATTCAGCCAAGGCTAGTGTTAGCTTGTCTTCGGCCTCTTCAAAGGTTGAAGTGTGGGTCGTCAACGCTAAATCGTCTGCATATAGAAAACGTGTAGTAGATGGACTGTTGGGTTGGTCATTCGTATAAATGTTGAAGAGAGTTGGTGCGAGCACGCTCCCTTGAGGAAGCCCGTTTTTAAGGCAGCGCCATCTACTTTTTTCTGATAGAAGATGTACTTGGAAACGACGGTTATGAAGTAGTTCACCCAGAATTTGAACGAACCCAAGACCACAAGTCAGGTTTTCGACTTTGCGAAGAAGTCTTTTAACATTAACAGTATCGTATGCGGCAGATAGATCAACAAGAACCAAACCAGTGATACTGTTTGCCTCGAAACCGTCTTCAATATGCTGGGTAAGCTTGAGCGTCTGACCGCAGCAGGCTTTTCCGGGTCTGAATCCTGCTTGTTCAGGGATCAGCTGAGGCTCTATAATCGGGGTAAGTCGGTTGAGGAGAAGCCTTTCAAATAGTTTATATAGGTGGCATAGGAGGGAAATAGGTCTATAACTTTTAGGCTCTGAAGGGGGTTTTCCAGGCTTCAAAAGTGCTACAACTTTGGCGCGTCTCCACATTTTTGGGATTTTCTTAGTTTCCAGGCAGTTATTAAAGCACATTAGCAGCCAAGATACACCAATTGGTCCGAGATGTTTAATTTGATCAACTAATAAGTCATCTACCCCTGCTGCTTTTCCGTTCTTCAGAGCTCTTATTGCAAGTATAATTTCGGTTAGTGTAAAAGGTTTGCTAATTTCATTTGAGTTGTTTTTATCTGGGATTTTAGTTTTTTGTAGTCTGGGTAGTTGCTTGGGTGGTTTACTATTGAGTAAAAGCTGGTGGGCTACTTGATTAGCTGTAACATGTCCTTGGTTTGTAGCAGTGGGAGGGTTCCCTGTGAGTTTTTGAATTGTCGTCCAGGCCTTTTTACTGTTATGGGTCATGTTGATGTTTGAGACTGTAGACATCCACGTTTCTCTTCGGTTTTCGCTAACCATGAGCATCAGCTCATTACCAGCATTTAATGTTTCCTCCGAAAAAGGGTCATTAGTATACAATTGCTCATAACTACGCAAAAGTGCCGCAGAGTCGTTCGTAAGGCCTGGGATGTATGAGCTACGGCAACCTCTCGGAATATTTTGCCTAGAAGCTTTTCTTATGACCTCAATAAACTTTTCATAGTCATCAGGCACGGGTTCTACCTTATCTAGTCTTGAATCTACGCACTTTGCAAAGCCTTCCCAGTTTGCCTTTGACAAGTTAAACCTACGCATGAAAGGAACTTGCCTCGGTGTGATAGCCGCTTGGACTTGGCATGCAATAGGTCTGTGTTGTTTGTTGGGAATGGGAGTACAAGTTGATTTTGAGCAAAGGGAACTTATATTTGAGCTCACAAATATTAGGTCAGGGTTGTACCCTTTCTTCCATCGACAGCTGTTAAATGATGGAGGCAGTTTTGGGTCATGTATCAGGGAAAGGTCTAAGGAGTCTGCCCATTCCTCGACAGCAATACCATCAGGGTTCGATTTTCTGTATCCCCAAGATAGATTGTGGCTGTTGAAATCGCCGACAATTATTTTTATGACTCGATCGTCGAAATTTGTTGTTTTGTTAAATTCAAAAGGCTGATTCGGTGGCTTATACACAGATGTGACTGTACAGGTACCGATATCGACTGTAATTATTTCTATAGAGTTGTCACTCTTGCAGGATGTGGATGTTACATTTATGTTGGGTTTTGTGAAAATAGCACTTCCGTGCTTACCATGTGGTATCTCAGCCGTAAGGGTCCATCCAGGTATTTGTGGCCTTTGTTGTTCGTGGCCACGATGGGTTTCTTGGACACATAAGATGTCACAATGTGTCGTATTGCCAAGCTCTGCGAGAATAGTTGATTTAATCTCCGAGAATCCTTCAATGTTAATTGAGATTACTTTCAGAGCTGGCTTTGAAAGGGGTGGCTCTGAAAGGTGCCGTTGGTCATATTCGTTGTTTTGTAGAACCATTGTGTTGTAGAGATTAGTCAGCCTAGGCCACTGCGTTACCGTGACTTAGCTGCTTCCAGAATGCGCCGCGGGGAGGCTCTCTACTCGCATTCCAAATTTAAAAAAAATATAAATAATTTAAAAAATTGATATGTAAATACTTGTAAAGGAAATTATTATTAATGTTACCCGGCCACAAACGCATTACAGCAGCGAAATGTTTCGCGTCATTACTGAGTAAGTAGATAGTTGTTAGAAGATGCGAACAAACATTTAGCAGTAGTGACGTCACGTATTAATTCGAAAGGGTTACGCTTGGCGTTTCTCTACGAGATCCTATCAGAATCAAATAAATCAAATCAAATCAAATAACTTTATTTTAGAACAAAAACATGGTACAACAATACTGGAACACGATAGTATTCGCAGAAGTTATAAACTGTGTCGCGAACACTAACGCCCCCCTCCAGAGTTTATAATTTCCAATTATCATTATTACTATTATTTATTAAATTATACAAGATAAGCATGTGTGATTATGTGCGCGTATGTGTATATGAGTTTGTGTGTGTGTGAGTTAGTGTGTATGTATGAGAGGGTGTGTGCTTGTGTGTGTGTATGTGTGTGTGTGTGAACTTGTGTGTGTTGTGTGTGTATGTCCTACAGTCTATACAGCAACTTTTAAAAGGTCTTCAGTTTCTTCATACGACAGTGTTACGAGTCACTGAAGACATTTTTGTTGACATTTATAGCGGGGTAAAGGAAATATATGAATGTGTTTGTTGACTCTGTTATATAGTGTGGGGCTAAGGAAATAAAAATGACGACTGGCAAATGCCGTACGCCGTTTTTCAGTTTTGCAAACTAGATCCGATCTGCGCTTAGAGTCAGTTATATTAGGATCATAAACAAGCTGTGAGTGTTTGCGCGAGGTTGTTTGTAATATAAAAAGTTGTCGGACAGTGGGAACTTGGCAGAGTGAGTAAAGTTCGGACGTGGGAAACCAGATGGACTTTTTTGCAAGGACCTTAAGGACAGCTCTCTGAGCCCTCTCGAGTCTAGGCATCAAGGTTTTAACACAGCCACCCCAGGATACAATGCAATATGACAAAATGGATTGAGCTAATGCGTAATAAATAGATTTCAGTAAATTGAAATCCAGAACAGACCTTAAATTTTTAAAAACGAATATGAGTCTTCTGACTCGCGAAACCGTGGATTCAATTTGTTGCTTCCAGGAAAGGGTACTATCTACCATGACCCCAAGATATTTGAGAGCTGTAGTACGTTCAATAGATAAGCAGTTGCAATAGGCTGAAGGAGGAGAAACTCCGGAGCAAACGTGTGCACGGATACTAAATGAAGGGGGAGGTTGGGAAGCTTTGTTTGTGGAGAAGGGAATAAATTTACTTTTTGAAATGTTAAGTGTGAGGAGGTTTGTCCGTCACATAATAGCCAGTACATAATAAACGTGAGAACATTTTCAGCGTTCTTACGAGCTTCTTGCCAAGTCTGTCCGTGAATAAGAACGGCGGTGTCATCAGCGTATGTAATAATTTTGGAGTTCGGGAATGACATATTACAGAGTTCATTTATATAAATTATATGAATATATAAATTACTAAATTATATTAGAATGAAATCCTTAGATAAACTAAAGTCGAAAACTTAGCCCGGAGAATAAGCAAGTGGCAGTGGATGGGGCACAAGAACTGACGAATGTTGGGAAAGACCTTACTTCGTACTGGAAAGCGACGGACCCAACATTGAAAGACTACCTAATAAAGGTTGCTGAGAGCCGTTCGGTACAGGCCGCACAAGATTGATCACTCTGGATATCTATAGGGTATCCTATGTTTAGCAGTAGACGTCTTATGGTTCTACTTTGATGATGATAAGACAATAGACAAAAAAATCCACATACATTTCGTATCAACGGCCACGGCCATGTTTTTATAACTGCTAACAGATGGCGTTGCTCTGTCATGGTCTGATAACAAAGGAAAGTGAGTTGTCAATGTCAATTGCCGTGTCAACATTATTTTCCGAGGAACATGAAATAAAAAACAAACATTTTTGTTTATCTCACGAAGTGAGATTGTTTTAGGTAAATTTTTATATTGCCTTTGAGAAAAACCATATTTTCTGGCGGTGCATCTCCTCTCCAGACAGCGCCATCTATTACGCTAGTTTGAGTAGAAATTGAAACGCCCTCATTTGTATGCGATTTCTTCTTTCTTGTAAAATGAGTAGAAATATATATTATGTAAACTAGATTGTTTCATTGGTTTTAGAATTAAAGCAAGATGGCGTCATCGTGAAACGTCCAGGCTCATCAGGTATAGAAGATATTGGGCTGCGAGCGAGTTTGGATTGAATATTTCATTTGAACATATTTCATTCACTGATAGCTGATTTAATTGATTACTACTTTCTTTGATCATTTATTCTAAATATATAATTTTTCGGTATAAAGTGGTTTCATTCAAACTCTAAATTGATATGAAAAAATTATTTGAGTAATTTGTTTAAATGATATGGATTTCTGTACAACTTTATACAAGTCATCAATAATTAGATTAAAGTCAACTAGATATTTGTACGAGTATGTTATTTGGGTAGGTTGTGGCTTAGTAATGAATACACTCTGAGTAATGAATGGAAGCTGTACATAAACAGTTGACTGAAATATATTATTTAACTTGCAATAATTACAGTAATTACATTATGGAAATTTGAACATTTATGAGTACACTGCTTATACTTATTAATACATTTAGGACCATAGATAACTTTATATCGGCGTTGTATATATGGAGGTATGTTTGTTTGTCCGAGGATAACATTCGGAGCGTTTATCCGATTATTGTGTTGGTATACAGGTAGCTAGTGATGGCACAATTTTAGTGTGACTAAATGAGCTAAAAATGTAGGGAGGTTGTTGATTTTGGAGTTCAAGAGGAGTAAAAAAACCCAAAATAGGACTATCTGGTCAGTTGGCACGTTTAATAAAAGGTCTTTGTGAGTACATTTCGACCCCGTTTTTATTTTTAGTTTAAACCTTGTAGTTTTTAAGCCATAATAAAAACTGAACTTTGATAAAATCCACAGGGTACACCAGTGACCCCACAGTGCTGAAATTTAGTATGCGTGTGTCTGAAATTCAGAATAACTGTTCTAGCCCAAAAAAGATAACCAATTAACATGAACCAGGAGTTAATGTTAATTGGTTATCTTTTTTACCTGTAATTTGAATGAAACTAGGTCAAAATGTTTGCGCATTACGTGGAACTATTTTATTAGTCAAAGATTAAGGCCAGCTTGCGCAACAATGTCTAAACGTATTTAGCGACTAAACATGTTTAAATTTTACGTATTTGTATGATTTGACAACTCTTTAAATCATATTTAGCCACTAAATACGTTTAGACATTGTTGCGCGAGTCGCCCTAAGGATATTTTTTTTTATGTTTTGCGAGACTCACGAGATCTCAGTTCGGGGCGAACCACTAATATTAAATAATTTAATAATTAGAAAGTGATTGATCACATTATTGAATCTTATGCCACCAAGAGCAGGAAATATAGCCACGCGAGTCAGCGGGCTTCCATGTTTCCATTATCATAGAACTGTGACAGCTTCACCTGTTTTATTATTTTCAAAAAAATAAAACAATTGCTCGTCCGATCAATTGGCGATTAACGCCGGAGTCCCTCAAGGGTCGGTACTCTCTGCAACTCTCTTCTTGCTGCATATCAACGATCTGCTAAAGCCTGGAACCTTTGGGTATGCGGACGACAGCAAAGTTGTGGAGAGTTACACATCTACTGCACGAGCCAGTGGGGCGCAGATTCAGTCTCACAGAGAGGCCATGGTTGAGCGCTTAAACTTGTCCTTAAAGGCGGTCTCCGACTGGGGCGATGCCAACCTGGTTAAGTTTAATGCTAATAAAACCCAGGCGTGCCTGTTTTCTGCGAAACGGAGCCCATTTCATCTGGCTCCTACTTTCCGTAATGTACCCGTGCCGATTTCTGACGACCTCGAGCTTCTTGGTATCTCATTAGCACCCACTCTCAATTTTGGCTCATACATTGAGTCGAAAGCCCAGCTGGCCGCTAAGAAGCTTGGAATACTTGCAAAGGTGAGGCAATACTTCACACCGGGACAGTTGCTCAACTTATACCAAGCACAAGTCCGATCATGTCTGGAGTACTGTTCTCACCTCTGGGACGGATCAGCGAAGTACCAGCTAGAGGCTCTGGATTCAATTGAGAGAAGAGCCAAGAAGCTCATTTGCAATGACGAGTTAGCAAAAGCAAGGCTCCACAGCCTCGAGCATCGTCGAAAGGTTGCAAGCCTCTCGGTTTTTTATCGGATACATTTCGGAGAGTGTGCTGCGGAGCTTTTCAACCTAATCCCACCATCCCCATTCTATTATCGGACAACCAGACGCTCCGCGATGCGCCACCGCTACATGGTAGACATACCTCCCATACGCACAAAGCGGTACTCTTCCACCTTTATTATGCGCACCGCCAAGGAGTGGAACGCCTTGCCTGAGTCTGTGTTTCCTGATAACTACAACCTAGGGATCTTCAAGTCACGAGTGAATAGGTTTCTTCTAGGCAAGCGTGTACCATCGTAGACTGCATCATCGCTTACCATCAGGCGAGATAGTGGTCAAACGCTAGCCTATAATTTATAAAAAAAAAAAAAAAAATCTGGACAAATTTGTTAGGGCGAAAGCAAAGTCTGAAAGAGGAGCACGTGCTTGCAGATTATGGCCCTGAAGAATCTCTAAATGAGAGCGCTGACATAGAATGGGTAACTAAGGTAAATAGAACATAGGTTTTGTTATTATTTTCTGTTACTGCTTAGTTTATAACATAACATAGGTACATATACGTATGAACACTTCAAGTAGATAGTATATAAAATAGGTTCAATCTTAAGCTGTCTACATCCCTTTTAGTATGGCGATTGAGGCTATGTAGGTATATATATAATTTTTTTTTTCAAGGAATCTTATTCTTTTTTTTCATTATCAATGAGTGGTCCATCCAAACAACATTTCAAATAAAAAAGGGCTCTACTTATTTGAAATTTTTAGATATGGATCTACTTTAAATCTACGACGACGTTAAACTAAAAAAACTGATAAGCCTAGTCGTACGTTGAACATTATTCATCTAAAAACCTAAGATGCAACACAAAGTATTCCTCTATCTACGTTCTACACTTTCCACCCATCGTACACATTTCTGTTGTGAGTAAAGTTGCACTGAATTTGATTATGGTGGTGTGGTGATTTGAATTTGGAACCTCATCTGTATTAAAATTTGAACCAAAGAAATGATTATTGTCCCGCAGAAAGTGTGAAAAGTAGAATATTCTCCTCGTGGATAAAGCTGTCTGCATCTTGGGCGTGCTTTTATTCCTCTCGCCACTAAGGATTCTAGTAACTGCCTCGCTCCGCTTGTGACTCAAGAATCCTTCGTTACATTCGGAATTCAATATAGCGCCCGTGCGTTACGCAAGACACTGCTTTATTCCCTCGTTTAATAATCTACTATTTGATCGAGCGAAGCGAGATCTTAAAATCAACTTGGGCAAAACGGCGTTGTACGATGATGTATGTAAGTATGATATGTATGTTTGTTTGTCCGAGGATAACTTTCGAAGCGTTGATCCGATCATCGTAAAATTGTGAAATTTGATACATAGATTTGATTGAAAAATTGATAAGGATGGTGTGACTAAATGAGCTAAAAATTTTGGGGGGTTGTTGAGATATTGGGGTTTAGGAACTTATATATAGAATGAATGAATGTGAACATTTACATTTATTGTACTATGATAATGTCATATCAAACAGTTAATAAAACTTTCTTCTCAGCAACGCTGATCAAAGTAGCTTGTATTAACTTAACTTCTTGTTTGTGGCTACTGTGAGTAGGGGAGTAGGTTGTATTCTACTCTAATCTAAGTTGGTGTGTTAAAAAAAGTTTTTATTAAAATCCAAAAAAAAAATGAGATGAAACTGAAAGGAGTTTTTGTGCCGTACATTAAATTAGTTGTCTTACATTTCGTAGAGCAGAATTTTCTCAATTTTCTCAAAGTTTTGATTATAAAACGAGAAGAATTTATAGTTTTATTTTTTTTATTTTTACGTTATTTATATGTGGTCTCTGAGTGACGATATAAATTAATTTGTAATTCCATATATCATAGCCACATTATGTTTTGTTATCTTGTAAATATGTACGTTTATACATGTTTTACTATATATTTGGGCACAAAACATGCCTGCAAACGATTACCCAGATTTGGAAGGTCAAGTGTGAGAACTGAGAGACCACACATTAGGTAGCATATCTTTTTATTAAATTCTTTACAAATTCCAATATTCGTTTTACAAATGTTTTATAACTTTTACTAAACCTTTTAGTTATAAAAACTACAAAAAACCATGTGGTCACTCAGCCCACACACACATAAATGTTTCACGAATTGACTGCTACTTTATGCTACTTTCTTACATTTTAGTGTTGGTGTTAGCTAAATTGTATTAATCGTTATTTTCAAGCAAATTATGATAGGTATGTATTCTTTTTTATTATTTTAGGGTTACCAGGGGGCTCTAACTACAAGGTTGTTACTAGAGAACTCTTATCCAAAAATACTAAACTGGATTAATTGTGGATGTGTCGAAAGCTGTGTTCAGCAATTCCAATGACGGTAATACCAGCAGGCGATTTTTCGCTGACCTGTGGGTCAGAATGTGGGTGAAGCAGAAATTAACGACGAACCCTGGCATTCTTCCACATCAAATTAGATTTCATATAGTTTTTTATGTAATCAATTAAACCTATTCCAAACCACGAAGTCTTTTATTTTATTATCTATCATATAAGCCCATGACACTCACCGTTGGATAAAGGCCTCCACAATGGTTCGTCTCTACTTTTTTGTAAGTCCTACCTAAATAATTACAGCGTAAAAAACCGCACAAACAATTTCGCCCGGCTAGGAATGCAAAATACCCCTATGTGCGTCGCCCTAAGAATATTTTATTTTGTATTTTGGGAGACTCGCGAGATCGCAGTTCGGGGCGAACCACTAGTATCTATCTATCTATGTATATCCTGTATTCACATCACCCCTGTATCAACACATGAAAATTTATATCGAAACGCAAACAATCATAAATGTGACCTTTACCTTGCACATTTTACCGATAAATTTAAATTGGTAACTTGGTTGCAATTGGTTCTTTGACTACCTCCATGGCGTAGTGGGCTGAGACGCAGGAGGTAGCGGATTCGATTACTGCCGTGGAACAAATGTTTGCATGATCTACAAATATTTGTTCCGTGTCTGGGTGTTTTTCTATATATTATAAGTAAGTATTTACAAAAAAAAGTATATAAGTATTCTATCAGTTATCTGGTTCCCATAGTACAAGCTCTGCTTAGTTTAGGGCTAGATAACGCTGTGTGAAATGTCCAACGATATTTATTTTATTTTAATTTCCGCAATACATACCATTGGAGACCTTACACGGGCAATTGTACAATTGTATAAGCATTTGTCGGCGACACTGCAATGCAAAATAAAGATAAATGTGTGATGGCGATCAAACGATAATTGTTTGTTTCGGCAATAAAATGCTTTCTAGTAAATAGTATCTTTTTTGAATATATTTGAACTTCTTCGTAGGTTATGGTATGCCTGCAGGTTTTGGTTATATCTTAACGTACAAAACCTAGCAAGCTGTGCCTATTTATTTTTTATTTGATCATTTCTTCTAAAGGGAAATGCGTCATTAATAATATATAACGTTTACGTTCTATGGATGTGTCATTGACTCATGCAACGTCATTAACATTTTCTTTGTTCCCCATCTCAACTGTTCAGTTTTCCATTATTATTATTTAACCTATTCCGTCCCACTACTGGGCAAAGGTCTCACTCAAATTTTTCTACTTGTTCCGATTTTAGGCGGACTCCCACCTTTCCCTCTCGTAAGCCACAATCATCCCGCGAACGCTTCCTCGACCGACCCAACTATATTTATTAAGACCTTGGGGCCCGAGGTCTGAATAACTACTATCTAATCTAATCTAATATCTTTTTTTTTTAGTCAACACAACTTGTTGACTTGCAAAAATATAATTGATCGAGCGAAGCGAGATCTCTAAATTAACTTGGGCAAATGTTTGTTTCTCCGAAGATAACTTTCGAAACGTTGATCCAATCATCGTGAAATTTTATACATGGGTAGGTAGTGATGGCACAATTTTGGTGTGACAAAATGAGCTAAAAATGTTGAGGGGTTGTTGAGATATTGGGGTTCAAAAGGGGTAGAAAAAAAGTAAAATGAGGCTATTAGATCAAATGGGACGTCAAATGAAGGGTGTTTGTTTGTACATTTTAACCCCGTTTTTATTTTTAGCTTTATCCTCGTAGTTTTTGAGTTATTAGTCATAATAAAAACAAAACTTTGACAAAATTCACATGGTACATCAGTGACCCTACAGTGCTGAAATTTGGTAAGCGTGTAGCTTTAGTGATACAAATATAGCCAAAAGTCTGAAATCCAGAATAACTGCAATTTCTACCCCTAAAAATAGTAACCAATTAACATAAGCCCCCGTTACCTCTAATTTGAATGAAACTGTTGGTTAAGTAAGATGTTTATGTATTTCGGGACACTAATTTCTTAGTCAAAGATTAAGGCCGGCATGCACAAATATCACTAAACGTATTTAGCGACTAAACATGTTTAAATTTGACGTATTTGTATGATTTGACAACTCCTATCATCTTAACATTCACTATGTTAATTAGTTTATAATATACGGTAATGTCTATCTTTGAATCTAAGTATTAATAAATAAAATAAAATAAATAAATATTTAGCCCCTAAATACGTTTAGGCATCATCATCGTTGTGCAAGTCGCCCTAAGAATAATATTTATTTTGTTATTTGGGAAAGTCGCGATATCTCTGTTCGGGGCGAACCAGTGTATTACTTGTAATACGTGCAATTGCAATAAATCGACAATACATAAGACGGGGTTCTGAAGCCTTTTCGCTGCCAAAACGCTTCGATAGCGCGTTTTAACTTTTCTAGCAAACATTTCAAGTAGTAGAAGAGTGAAATGGTATGGTAAAATTTATATTGCGTGGTCCTATTGACTTGAAACTTGGCATATTTACTTTATAGGGTAAATAATAAAATATGAGGTTAATATTTATTCGAAAATCATCCCTTACAAGGCTGGAAGCTTATTGATTTAATACTTGGCATAAATCTCTTTAAGATAGATGGATAAATAGATGAATATTAAACATAGCAATCATTACAGAACACAATATAAAAACAAGATACTAAAAACAACAGAAATGTACAATAGGCGGTCTTATATAATATAAGTATGTATTTACAAAAAAAACAATGTAAATATATAAGTATTCTATTAGTTATCTGGTTCTCATACGAACAATCCGCCACCTGGAACTTGTTTACTGCCGAGGGCTTCAGCATCTGCTAACCGTACTCGGTATGCACCGGCCTTGAAAGGTATACCTGCATGAAAAACACTGAATAAAGTATAGTAACTAATAACACGAAGAACTGACGGCCGTTGGGGCAGCAAGGTTCTCAAGTGGAGACCACACACTGGACAGCGCAGCGTAGGACGGCCCTTCACTAGATGAAAAGACAACCTGATGAAGATTGCTGGGAGCCGTTGGGTGAAGGCCGCACAAGATCGGGCGCTCATAAAATCTGAGGGAGGGCTATGTTCAGCAGAGGACGTCCTATGCATGGAATGATGATGATGCCGTCAATGTGTAAATACTTACTGCTAGACCAGTGCCAGTCAGCGGTGGGTCCGGCAAACGAGGATCGCAACTTTTTTGATTCTGTGGGATTACGCCATCTAAACGTAATAAACAAAAGTCAAGGGATTAGGTCAAGTTTTATCAAAGTTGGTCTATGCTACAATTTTAGTGCAGCTTGTTTCCACAAGTTTTTGTCAGGACAGAGTTTACATTTTACATACACATTTTATTGGCAATACAATAACAGCAAGCAGGTAAAATGGAGACGCGAAAAATATTATATAAAGAACATAAATATACAGTATTTAAACTTATTTTTATCAACACACTCGGAGTTGACTTAAGAAATTGAAGCATAAATCACTTCTTATAACGATTTGAAGTAAGCTTTAAGACATTATGAATAAGGTGGTCTTATTCTCACCTCTTGGTTGACGATTTGGCAAACTGCGCAGACCTGATGCCGACGTACTTGACCAGGGTCTCGTATTGTCGCCCCTCCATCCCTCCGCTGGCCGACACTCAACCGGTATCGTTACCCGTATTTACTGTACGTACATACGCCTACGGTAAAAATAATCTTGTTATTTATAGAACTTCTAGCAGCGGTTAACAGAACTATTGATCAGGGCCCGTAGCCAAATTACATCCGATACGAATCTATTCGATTTCTACATACATTTGCTGTCGTGGCATCACGTGGTATTTCTATAGCATGTGTCAAATCCCATACATTTTCGGACTTATCGACTAGCGTCATCGCTAATCGACTGTAACTTGGCTAAGCCCTCAGTGCTGTCAACCTAACCTATCCGGTCAATCAAATCAATTTAAATGATAATACTGTCCGTCAATGTCGTTGTCATTCCTTATAGTGATGCTCTACCGTAAGAAAGATTTGTCCGTATTTAAATAATAATAAATAAATAAATATTACTGGACATTCCACACTGCGCTATCTAGCCCCAAACTAAGCAGAGCTTGTACTATGGGAACCAGACAACTGATAAACTACTTATATACTTTTTTTTGTAAATATTATACATAGATAAACATCCAGACCCGGAACAAATATCTGTTGATCATGCAAACATTTGTTCCGCGGTGGGAGTCAAGCCCGCTACCTCCTGCATCTCAGCGGGCTATTCGCCCACTGCGCCACGGAGGTCGTCAGAGGAATTACACACCCTAGTACAGAACTACAGTAGACCCGCGGTAATCCGACAAACGTTTTGCAAGGCGGACCTTTATGAAAAGGTACCTTGTACATAATCGGAATTTTTCCTTGCTGATTTCCAGTTTTTATTTCATTATTACTAAGTCATCAGCATGGAATATTGATTAATCAGGAGTGAATTAATAATTAACAGTAGCAATGATTATTTAAACAGTTACTTTTGTTATAACATAGGTACTTATAACTCCTTATAATAGGTTGGGGAAAAAGTCTTTTCGCATTATAGTATGTATGAACTTGTAATAAAATCTCTTTGGCTATACTATTTGTATCTGGCTGGTTTTGGTATCATTCAGTTTAAATTTTAAAGAAGGTAATTCCAAATTCTAATTAGGAAAATGTGTGATTTTTATTTGTATTACGTACTGTAAAGATGAGTGAATCTAATGAAGAAATTCGATACATTTTAAAATTTTCCTACAAAACAGGTAAAAATGCAACGCAAGCCACGAAAAAAATTTGCGATGTTTATGGACCTAGTGCAGTGTCTGCGAGAGTAGCACAAATTTGGTTTAAGCGTTTGCAATCCGGAAATTTTGATGTCAAAATGCACGTCGCTCTGGTCGCCCTATTACGGATAAAATTGATGCCATTTTTGAAAAATTGGAGCAAGATCGGCATATCAGTAGTTACAATATAGCTGAAGACCTGGGAATTGACCACAAAACAGTTTTGGCGCATTTGTAAAAACTGAGTACACAAAAAAGGTCGATATTTGGGTACCCCACGAGCTCACTGAAAGAAACCTAATGAAACGTGTACTCATTTGTGATTCTTTATTACGATGTAATGAAACCGAACCATTTGTGAAGAAGCTGATAACTGGTGATGAAAAGTGGATCACGTACGACAAGAACGTGCGAAAAAGGTCGTGGTCAAAGGCCGGTCAGGCTTCACAGACTGTGGCGAAACCCAGGTTAACTCGCAACAAGGTGATGCTGTGTGTGTGGTGGGATTGGAAGGGCATTATTCATTATGAGCTGTTACCACCAGGCAGGACCATCGATTCTAAACTCTACTGCGAACAACTGATGATATTAAACCAAGAAGTTGAGAGAAAGCGGCCGGAATTAATCTACAGTAGGGGTGTGGTTTTTCATCATGATAACGCTAGACCTTACACATCTTTAGCCACTCGGCAAAAATTAAGAGAGTTTGGCTGGAAGGTGTTAATGCATCCGCCGTATAGTTCTGACCTTGCACCTTCAGATTTCCACCTGTTTCGGTCACTTCAGAATTCTTTAGGCAGTGTCAGGTTAACATCACGAGAGGACTGCCAAAACCACTTGTCGCGGTATTTTGATCAGAAGCCCCAAAATTTCTATAGCAATGGAATCATGTCCCTACCTACAAGATTGCAAAAAGTTATCAAACAAAATGGTACCTACATACTTTAGTTAAATATAAATAAACTATATTAAAAAATGTTTTGCATTTTCTTAAAAAATGCGAAAAAACTTTTTCCCCAACCTAATATATTATAAATTCAGTGGTCCCAGAAAGTAATGGCAAGTTTATGATTTCTTTGAAAGATAACATAAGGAATCTTGGAGAAAAGGAATTGGGATAACCAAAATGATTTAAAACTATTGAATACTTTTATCTATTTTAATTGTTTTTCACGTATATACTAGTTAAACAACAACCTTATCTAAAAACTACTGCTGTGACGACGCTACACACGAAATACAGACTCAAAAGTATAAATCTTAGAAAAGAATTAAAGGCTGAAAAGCTTCAGAAATCATAACTTCTAAAATCTGAATGACAGTTCAAACCAAATTCAAAGGTAAACAAAGAAAATGAAAAGGTGATAATAATGAAAAAAAATGTGCTTCTTCATTTGCTTCTCAAAAAGCCATAACACAAATAAAAAACTCAAACACTTTTTTGCCCGACTGCACCGGACACAGAAAAAATAAAAAAGGAAAAATAGTAACAAAAATGGTGCATTAATGCATAACATATTCCCAGTAGCGTCCCCTCAACATCACAATGAGATATTTGGGAGACTTCGCATCAATAAAGAGTTGTACATAATATGCACGTCTTAATTTCTAATTATATATCATATAAATCATTAGACAATATTGGTTCTGTGAAGGACGCTTTTTATAATAAAAGAAAGACTTATACAGGATGCTTTGCAATATGTTTGCAACCACGACAGGTAACATTGTTCTCATTTCTTCGATAAGGTATAACCCGAAACCAAACATTTTCGCAAGATCTTACAGAGTCCAGAAAGTCCAACTTTACCCAGAAAAAATATATTAATAACCGATTTTATTTTTAGGAGTATATCCACCTCTTTACGTAGATCTTCCTAAGCACCCGGTATTAGAACAACCGCTGATTACATATATACTATGATAGAATACAGTATTTAATTGTATTCTGTGGCCACATATGCAAAGAGTACAATATCAAGAAAAAGTTAATAGTTCTCGCAAAACAACTGAAAATAGCACTGAAATTGGAAAAGTTCTATTCTCAATGAAGATGATTTATTAACAATAATTCAGTGTTCTAAATGCAATGCCTAAAAAATGAAATTGCTGTTGAAAATTATTTTTTGATACAATTATATACTTTTCTGTCACGTTAATGTTTTGTAACGGATAAAAAGTAATACAATCGTTTTATTTTGGCCAGTTTATTAATTTAATACTGCCATTATTTCGAATCACATTGTACGATGTTCTGCACAGATTGTACAGTATGCCGAATATGGCTTACCACCACATTTCATTTTTATAAGCAATCGACAAGAGATTAGAATGCAAAATATATTACAGATTCTCGGAAAATCTGTCGATCTGTACGGGGCAAATTGGTAACGCGTACATTGCAAAATACCGTTTAAATACACATAGACATGGATTACGAACAAGCAAATAGTACTTAAAAACTAACATTTACGAAAGGAACCACCTGTCGGACATGCATGAAGATTAGATGACTTTTCAGCGTGGAATGTGAAAACCTGCCGTCCATAGTTCCAAAATATTACAAACAAACTGACCCACTTTTTTTATAAAAATAAAATATCGCCTATATCACTTCAGGGATAGTGAAAGAATATTCAAAATAGGATAAGTAGTTCCCTGCAATCCATTGAAACGTACAAATTTTGCGTCTTTATAACATTAGTAAAGAAATGTATCTAGAGATCCACCATTCTTAGAACCCGCGTCCTACTACTTCATATGCTAAAGCCAAACTTATTTGTTTATAGCAATAATAAGGATCATCTTCAAACGTCTAACAACAGTAGCCGCGGTAGAGAGACGCGCGATTTAAGATTAGTATAGTCACATTTGATAGATCTTGCCACAAGCTTGAGAGAACAAATTATTTATATAATATCTAAAGCAAGATAATACTGAAATACTCTAAAATTATGATATTTTGTCATTACTGTAATTGTTGTGAGGCATACGTTTTGAACAGTGACGGAATGAAAAGATTCGCCAACTTAGAGTCGGTTTTCGCTTGCAACAATTAATTCTTTTAGACAAGATAAATACTCACAGAACTTTGATCTGAATAATTTTGAACTTTACCAACGAACAGTTAAACATTATTTTCTCTAACTCAGTCTATTCTGTAATAAAATTTCAAAAGGTAATATGTACTCGCGATACGTTGAACGAATCAATTTGAAAATTGACGAACTTTTCATTCCGTCACTTAAACAACATTTCAACATTAAACACTTCTTTCAAATCATTTAAATTAATCTACTTTGTATATGATGCATCAAATCATAAGTGACATAGTTATAAGATGTTGTTAACACTGTTCGTACATAAGTATAATAGGTAACTACTGATTTCGCTTTTCCGATTATAATAGGACGAACAGAAACTCTCACGTCATTCATACAATATCGTGTATAATTGTCGCACTCAAAAGCTTTTTTTTTAAATTAAATTTGTCAAAAACGCAGTCTAAATTCAGTTCCAAAACAAAAATATGTAATAACTTCTCTCTGCCCACTGTCAGAACCTCCAAAGTGCGTTTCTGGCACTAGGACCATCAAATACAAAAATTAATAGTTCCTGATTGATATCCATGACATAATTCATATGGAATGGGCCTTTGCAGTTGGGACACAGAGTATAAAAAATATATAAATATATATATATCCAGATTTGATTTGGACAAAAAAAATGTATGCGAAATATCCGATATAATATTCCGAGCGATGCTACAGACTGCGGCCAAAGTTGAATTCAGACCCTCCGAAAATTATTATACATGGAAGTAAAAATTATGTTACGTTTTTCGCCAAGAGAACTTATTTTAACGAAAGAGCTACGGTTTTCTATCACGACTTCTTTAATTTTATGTGTATGTATGAATTAATGTACGAAAAATGCCATATGTAGCTATATCAAAATCTCGTACATAGCTGTACGTGATTACACAACAACCAATGATACAAGTCAGTCGACATGAAGATAAAATTATGGTATTTTCGCGTAGTACACTGACATTACGATGCTACATACTACACAACATGAAATAACGGTACAAATAATATAATTATACTACAAAATCCAACTCTGACTGCGGCAGTGGTAGAGCATAAGGTAGCTACAATTTACCAATAGGATTGCTTCATTTGCTTGGCCTCGCACAGTGCAGCTATTCTATGGTGGATTTTTCTTGCTTACGCTTCTTCGCAAAACTCTAGTGGAAACACACTCTTAAAATTTTAATGACAATTGACTACATTGACAAAAAGCATTTCACATCCATCATAACTCCACAGATTATGAATTCATAACCAACATTCAAATAGTATAATTAGGTTAAATAGCAAGGGTTGGGTCTATCACTACCAGGATTCACAACAAGCGTTCGTTAACTTAACTGCACATTTATAAGATTATAAACATCGAGATCAGTATTATAAGTGAACATCAAGATTTAACAGGTAAACATTTATCTCCTAAAACAAGTCGGCTCCCACCGGTTAGTTAGATCTGGTTATGACGACAGACAGTTAAGGACAGTCAGACTGCGTTTGGTGTTGTCTCACATATAGAAGCATACAAAACTTTGCCACCGCGCCGCCCCGAGCCGCGTTCGGTGTGTGGAACTCTAGGGAGTTCCATTAGTAGGCTAATTGGTCTGTCAGCTACTGGGCATTACTAGGCTTCACTATGCATTTTCAGATACGTCCCAACCCCTACAGAAAAAAACAGACATTTCTTTATATATTAGGGATATCTCTATATAAATACGTCTAAGTACGTATCTACAGATACATTAAATAGACAGGATGGAAAAAAACTAATAGAAATGGATAGAAAATATCCATACAACAACATAAAACGGCCGTATAAAAACACTTTACTGACGTATATGTATCTCAAATATCTTTTCACTACCCTATCTCTTCTGCCTTTTGATTATTCCTAGATCTTTTCTTGTATGAAGGGGTGTGTGAGGCAGTTGTTGACGGAGGTGCGTTTGGCTGGGTCCAGCATTAGCATGCGTTCGAGCAAATCTTTCAGTTGGCATATTTTCTTGGCCTCTGGTTGCGGCAGGCGATGATGCGGTGGGGCCAACTCTGACTGGAGATCGCGCGTCTGTTTTATACTGGATAGTACCACAATTTTTTCCTGTGGAAATACAAATATGTTTAATTATAAACTCGCTCTATCCCTCTGTGATGTATGGAGATAGTCTACCTGATGTATCCCTATATTATAATCAATTATATTAGCTTTGAAATATGTTAAGATATTTGTAGATGGTATTTGTAAGACAAAAGATATTTATTTGCTAAAAATGTGTAGGTTAAGATATTGTGCATTTTATTGTAGTGTGTGACACATACGAGGCATGCCTTTTAAGTTCTGTCGTTTCCATATTTTCCGGCAATTTTGAATTTGGAACTGTTCTATATTCGAATGTGTTTACATTTTGAATCTCAAAACAGTTGAAAGTATTAGGATTAATGCTATTGTTTAGTCACAGTTTCGATTTGAATCTGTCAGGTCACGTACGAAAATGAATCTTTCTAAGGAAAATGTTCGTGCAATAATTTTCTACAACTTTAGAAGAGGCCTGACACGGCTTCAGTGTTTAGAAGAGCTAACATCTGTGTTCAGTGATGTAGCCCCATCTCTGCGGACTGTCGAACGCTGGTATTTAGAATTCCAGCGTGGACATACTAGTGTTAGTGACAGATTTCGCGAAGGACGCCCAAAATCCGCCTTCACTGAAGATAACATCATTGCTGTGAGACAACTAATTCTCGAAGATCGTCATGTGACGTATCGAGAGATAGAGGCTCTATTAGGCATCTCAAAGACAACCATTCAGAAGATCTTGCATGAAGCGCTTGGTGTGAGAAAGCTAGTTTGCCGTTGGATACCGCATCTGCTTTCCGACGATCACAAGGCGGCCCGCGTCAGATGGTGTAAGAAAACTCTGCAAAGGTTCAACCGAGGGGAGTCAAATCACGTCTACGACATCATAAGTGGTGACGAATCTTGGATCTATGCCTACGATCCTGATACCAAACAACAATCTACAATCTGGGTCTTTCAAGACGAGCCAAAGCCGACTAAAGTTGTTCGTTCTCGAAGCACTTCAAAGAAGATGGTGGCCACGTTCGTTGGAAAAACCGGCCATGTTGCGACTATTGCACTTGAAGATCGTAGAACGGTTAACGCAGAGTGGTATACTACAGTTTGTTTACCACAAGTCATCGCCGAACTTCGAAAATCTAACTCAAAGCGACGCATCATCCTGCACCACGACAACGCAAGCTCACACAGCGCTCGTCAAACGATTGAGTATTTGAAGCAGGAAAAAGTAGAAATTCTTGACCATCCTCCATACAGTCCTGACCTAAGCCCTAACGATTTCTTTACATTTCCTAAAATTAAGAAAAGTCTTCGTGGTCAAAGGTTCCAGTCCGGTGAAGAAGCAGTCGACGCTTTCAAGACAGCCATTTTGAACACCCCACTTTAGAGTGGAATAAATGTTATAATAACTGGTTTGAGCGAATGGAAAAGTGTTTTAAGCTACGTTGTGAATACTTTGAAAAACAATAAAAAGTACTATAAGGTTCTAGATGTGTTTTTTTCTTCAAACGACAAAACTTAAAAGGCATGCCTCGTATTTACCAAAGGCGGCGAGCCATAACATATTATAACATAATTTCTTACGTCGATAACCACTTTCAATAGCACCTATATTTCTTGAAATGTATATTTCTCAAAACTATAGTATTTTTCTTGAAATATAGTTTATCGGTATTAAGTACAATGAAAATAATGAACAAAAAAGTTTCACGAATTAAAGTAAACACCTACAAAGTTAAAGCGCAATTTCGACGACCTCTGTGGCGAGGTGAAGTGAGGTAACTGACTGAGGCACGAGGCTGCGGGTTCTATTATTTACGCCGCGGGGCATTGTTTGCATGATTTGCAAATATTCGTTCCAGGTTTGGGTATTGTATCTTGTCACTCTTAGTTCCTGATACCCACAACACAGGGAATCAGTGTGGAACGACCTACTGCCATCCAGATTGCATAATGGCAGTAGGTCGTTAGATTTTTTACTCTATCCAAGTTGTTTAACCACAAGGTTTAAGAACCAAAGGTTTAAGTTATTCTAAAGGTTCGGCTTCTTGTTGCCGGTTTTATATTAAGACAATAATAAATTAAATAAAGTCGCCGGGCTCTGTCAGCGGGTCGGCGGCTTTGGTCTGTAGACACTGCTTTATAAATAAATAATGATGGACATTTCACATAGCATAATCTAGCCCCAAACTAAGCAATGCTTGTACTATGGGAACCAGATAACTGATAGAATACTTATATACAATCTTATCTTTAGACTATCCAATTCGATTACGAGGAGGAAGCTCTATATAGGGTGTTTGATAATATACGCATAAAAGTGAAAGAGGTTATTTTGATAAGTAATTTAAAATAAATAAATAAATTTGTGAAATGTTTACCATAGAAATGTGAAATTTATTTTGGCATGTAAAAAGAAACACTGTATTAAACTTATGATGTGCAATTGCATAATGATTGCTTGCTTCACCACAGATACTGTATTGGTGACGTCTCGAGATATCTCTTGTTGTCCCTTTCTAACCCATAACCCGCAGCCATTTCCAAAAGAGATATTAAATTGGCCTTTATTTTTGGATGTCGATTGCTAGAGTAGGTAGTAAGTTTTATATAGAATTAATCACCTAAACATAGTCGGTTTTCTTTAAAATTTGATAATATAACTAGTAGTATTTTTTTTCGAGAAGTCTTTTTTGTGTTTTGAGAAACCGTCGCTTGAATATCGTCAGTATATTACCAAACACCCTGTAGATGTGCCCGTACGATGTTTATCTTTAATCACTCACCCTCTCAGTGACTCGATCCAGCTCGTGGTAAGTGAAGTTGCAGTTTAAGTCGAAATGGTCCTCCTTGAACAAGCCCTTCTTTATCATCTTATTTGGAAACTTTCCCTTTAACTCCATAAAGTACTTCAGCATCTCATTATTTGATTTACCGCTGAAGAGAATCTTTCCGGTGGATAGTTCGTATATTGTGCAGGCGACGGACCACATGTCGATTCCATAGTCATAAGGAACGCCTAGTATGATTTCCGGGGCTCGGTAGAACCTGAAAATACAATAATTTGTACATAACTACACTGAAATTCGCAAGCAGACTAAAGTACAAGATGTCAGCAAGATAATAAGTAGGGCTCAAGTGGAATTGGGCAGGACACTTGACCAGACGTAGTGACGACAGGTGGACTAAGGCACTAACAGAGAGATAGAGAGAGAACGGGGGCCGAGAACTGTCTATCGAAATATAAGACCGTGGATCGTACGTGGTTCAAGACTAGCACAGGATCAGGAAGAATGGTAGAAATGAAGAGAAGCCTATACCCAGCAGTGGGTCGACACGCTGAGAATGATGATGATAATGAAATAAGTACTTGATTTATGACATACCGTTTTCAGTGTTTCGACCGACTATGTTACAAAATCTATCTATACTAAATTATAAAAAGGTAAGTTTGTATGATATTCGTAAACGAACAAAAGTCACCGACATAGAACAAAGGATTAGCAAGCTGAAGTTGCAGTTGGCGGGGCACATAGCTCGAAAACCTGACGGCCGTTGGGGCAGAAAGGTTTTCGAGTGGAGACCACGCATATCTATGCCTATATATATATGCATAGGGTTGTCTATGCTTTAAGCGATAAGGCCGCCCATTGTACCACCACGTCTTTAAGCTATCTAGGTAAGTTATTGTAATTTGAATTAATGAATGAATGAAAATACTTTATTGTACACAACATAAACAAAAAAAAATACAAACAAAATAGAAAATCAATTAAGCAATGATCCTCTCCATCCAAAGGTTGTCTGGAAGAGATCGCTTTGTTAAGCGATAAGACTGCCCATTATGCTTACATTTATTTGTTTTATTTTTATATCTGTTGTGTTTAGCTTGTAAGGTATAATAAAGAATTTTCATTCATTCATTCAAAAACATAAAGCAATGGGCGGTCTTATCGCTTAGAAGCGATCTCTTCCACACAACCTTTGGATGGAGAAGATTGGTGTAATGTTAAAGAATTATCTATTCTAGTCTATAAAGGTTGCTTAGACCCGTTGGGTGCACAAGATTGGTCACTCTGGAAATATATCGGGGAGGCCTATGTTCAGCACTGGTCTCTTACGCTGATGGTGATGATGATGAAGCTAATAATAATAATAATAAATAATAAATATATTTTAACAAACAAACAATACAATACAATGTTACATACATACAAGCTGAGAGGATGGTTTGGTGCCAGGTAAGCCAACTCCACCTAATATAGTCGTAAGTGCCTGTCCGTGCCTGTCCCAGGCAACTACTAACGACTGCATGCTTTTCCCGTGTAATGCTGGAACTTGGTGCCAGGCGATGCATACACGGGTGAAATTGAAATCACTATTTTTCACTACAGCATCAGAGACGTTACTAAAAAACTTAACTATACGTTCTCAAGTCTAACCTTGCTCAAACATTTAACGGTGACATAAAGTTCACTCACCGCTATAGCGATACCGTAGTACTAATTTAATTGTCTGTCATTATCTTTATTTAATTGTCTGTCTTTACTTATCCACTGTATGTAGTTTTTGTGTGTTTGTTACTTGTGTCGATATAAATGTCTATATCTATCTAACTAATTATTTCCTTACTTTTTATATTTTTCAAAGATTTATGAAGCTTTTTTTTATTATATGCTATAAACCGTTAGTAGAACATGGTCTATAAATAAAACGGTGAAATATGCACTGTGTCTATCATCTTTAATTGGTACTAGCTGACCTTCGCACGCGTAGTTTTTCAATAAAAACATTACCCTCTTGCGCAGTTGGGTAAAAAGTAGTCTATGTCACCCGGGGATAGTGTAGCTTCCCAACGGTGAAAGAATTTTTTAAATCGGTGCTGTAGTTTCGGAGCCTATTCAATGCAAACAAACAAACAATCAAATCTTTCCTCTTAATAATATTAGTAAAGAAAAGACGCCAGTTTTCGTAAAAACTAGTAGCTAACTCTAGTGGCGTCCAAGAAGGCCGTTTGGTTTATGACGATTACCTGGACACGAGATAGGGCGTAACTTCGTTGTCACTGATGTGGGAGGCAGAACCGAAGTCGCACAGTTTCAGCATCAGTTTTGTGTCGTTCACGAGAATGTTGTCCGGTTTTATATCTGTAAAATAAATTTATATTTAAAAATACGGAACAGGAACAATGCACACTGAACACCGTGGCAACCAACAAACCAGACTTCGGCACTCCACCCACCAACCCCTACTGGACCAGCGTTGGGAAAATGGTCCAAATCCCCCTTCCTTTATGACAAGCATATTTAAGAACAGGTCCCAAGTGCCCGGCGTCTCCGGTGAAAGAACTGCCGATGACAGAAAATTGTTGCCCACTGGAGCAGAGGGCGCATACAATGCCTGGGTTTGACAGTTGGGACCTTAATTGTCAAACGCCTTTGGCTAGCCAAATAGATTCCAAAAACTTAATATTGTTACGAGCTGAGGGTTCGGGATAAAATAATGGGAATCGATCTAACCAAAGTAACACTTTTATTCAACACTAAACGATGAATACACGAACTTGGTCACACGTTATCACAACACACTAATTCACACCACTGTTGCACCACTTAAAGTCACCGAAATGTTCGCACGTATAGCAAAATCCAGACTGACTCGCGAGCAACTACTGTTCACGCGAGACCCTTCTCCACGTCAGTCCTCCAGGGCCTCGCTGAGACTGACTGTCCGGCCATCTCTCCGGCCTATTTATATCGCGCACATTTCGATTGTTCGAAATGTGCGCGAAAGGGGTCGGTGTTTCGACAGAACGACCAATCCCCATTGTGCACAACCGCAGACAATAACAACAATAACACAGCAAGACAAAAGCGTTCGAGAAGTTTCGATTATTACTCATTGTTTAACAGCCTCGGCGTAACAATATCTTAAACGTATACACACTCTATATGGGAGAATGGATTTCAAAAATGAGTTTCAGTTTATTAAATGATGTTAAGCAGCGCGACTGTTCTCGTTTCTAGATATAACTATTATATTCTATTTATATTTCTTAGACTAAGAAGGGTTGGATTCAGACCCTCCGAAAATTATTGTAGATGAAAGTCAAAATTATACTACCTTGTCTAAAATAATACTACGTCCATTTTATGTCGTTTTTGTACTGCCAAGAAGACTTATTTGAGCTAAAATCTACGGTTTTCCATCACGATTTCTTTAATTATATGTGTATACTAGCTGACCCGCCCGCGGCTTCGCACGCGTGGTTTGTCCATAAAAACATTACCCTCGTGCGTTGTCGGGTAAAAAGTAACCTATGTTTCAATCCCGATCATAATCTACCTATATACCAAATTTCATAGAAATCGGTCCAGCCGTTCTTGAGTTGTAAATAGTGTAACTACTTTTGTTTTAACGACTTTGTTTTATATATTAAAAAAATATGAGTTAATGTAAAAAAATGCATTATGTACCTATGTCAAAATATCGTACCTAATTGGCCGAAATTACACAACAACCAATAATACAGTCAGACGACTTGAAAATAAAATTATGGTATTTTCGCGTATATTACGATACTTCATACTACACAACATCAAATAATGGTAGTAGTAGTATAATCTATGCTAAGGCAATGCGTCGCATCTGCGCGTGCGATTGGCTAGTGGGCGTGGTCCTGAGGCGTAAACCCTATGATAAGTGACGCAGTGTGTGCGAAGGGGCAAGACGAGAATAGCGTGAAAAGCGTCCATGCCCACGCGGGGCGACTTCAATTCAATGCGATGGCGGCGAGGCATTACGTAGAACATTATACAAAAAATTGTTTAGTGATTCTTATGTATTGTTTCATGGGTCGAAACACCTTCGGGTTTACTTACACATATATTACACTATATAGTATATATTGCACTATATATTTATTGACTAGCTGACCCGCCCGCGCTTTCGCACGGGTGTCAGTTCCATAACTTTAAATAAAAATGTTTATAAAACTATTATGTTCAGCAATGAAATTGGAAAAAATATGGGCCAATTATTGACTATGAAATTGGGACATTCAGTCATAAATAATTGTCTACCTTATTCTAGCCTGCATGAAATTATGCAAATAATAGCAAAGTACAAATTTGACAATCAATCTAATCTGATTATTTGGCTTGAAAATAGGGGTAATGTGAACAAATCAGAACTTATTAAATACTTTGATACTCTGTGTTCACTACAAATTCATAAAACTATATTCCTGTAAACTGCATTAAAATCCGTTGAGTAGTTTAAAAGATCTAAGCGAACAGACAGCGGAAGCGACTTCATTTTGTACTATATCAAGATATACCTGCGTGTAAGATTCCCGTCTTCTTAAGCAGTTTGAGAGCTAGTAATATCTGCTGGGTGTAACTGCACACTGCCTTTATATGGATCCCACTGTTTTTGCCATATTTCTTGAGAACCTCGCGTAGATTCATCGCCAGTGGCTCTGGGTGGACAGAAAAACTAAATTATAAACTTAAAACTTAAACGTAAAGTTAGTTTTTATCTTAGACAATATGTAGGTTATAGGAACAACGTGTGATCCTTGAATGCCTCGAAACTTAAGGGGAAAATTTACAAGACGATCATAAGACCTGACGTAATGTATGGTTCTGAGTGCTGGACCACGAAAGGGACGGATGAAAGAAGAGTGCACTAGATGGAAATACGAATGGAACGGAAGACGGAATGGAAATGGGGTAACGAGAAAGGATACGATAAGGCATGAGTATATTAGAGAAAGTTTGAAAGTAGCGCCAGTGATAGAAAAGTTGAGAAGTAAGAGGCTAGTGTGGTATAAGAGGCTAGTGTGGTATGGGTATGTAATGTGGAGAGAAGAAAATCATGTGACTAAAAGAGTGTAAGATATGAATATGGGTGGATATAGAAGTAGAGGAAGGCCGAAGAAGAGATGGATGGACTGTGTGAAGAATGTAATATGGGTAAGAAAGAAGTGACAACGGAGATGATGGCTGATAAAGATGTATGTAAAAATAATGCATGGTATGCCGCCCCCACGTAATGTGGTAAAAGGGCAGGAAGAAGAAGAATATTTATGCCGAAGATAAATTAAAGTAAGTACATGTTAATGCTAAGCATCTATGAAGCTCTTTATAGAGCTTAGCATATCTTAGGAAAAAATATATCGACTTCAGTAAACAGAAAATCAATAAAATCGGTAACGGAACTAAAAAAAATAAAACGTGGTTAATGAAATCTCTACTTTATTTTTATACAGCTTTCCAATTCATTCATTCATTGCTTTCCATTTTCTTTTCTTACCACACACACTGAAGTGCCAAACAAAACTTTATTTTCATCCCCTCTGTCTCAATAGAAAAAACCTTCTAAATTACTTTCATCATCGTCAGCCCTTCTCATCGCACTGCTGGGCATAGGCCTCTCTTCGTTGTCGGCATTCGCCTCTGTCCTGCGCTGTTCTAACCCACATACGACCTGCGATTTTTATAATGTCGTCGACCCATCTTGGCGGTGGACGACCTGCGTTCCTGGTTTCATCTCGAGGCCACCACTCAGTCAGCACCCTGCTCCACCTGTCATCACCGCGCCTGGCCACATGTCCTGCCCAACTCCATTTGAGTCCCAATATACGCTTGCTAACGTTTTGAACTTTAGTCCGCTTGCGAATTTCGGTATTGTGGACTCGGTCTAGCAGTGTGATGCCGAGCACGGCGCGCTCCATGGCTCTCTGTGCGACTATAATCCTGTGCACAGTCTCCTTCGTGAGCGTCCATGTCTCAGCACCGTAGGTTAATGTTGGCAGGACACATTGGTTGTAGAGGCGGGTCTTCAGACATTGTGGAACGGTGGTAGATTTCAAAATATCGTCCAGCTTGCTAAACGCCGCCCATGCCAACTGAATTCTCCTAGATATCTCCCTGGCCTGTAATTCTTTTCCGAAAGATAAAACATGACCAAGGTACACATAAGATTCGACCATCTCCAGGTACTCGTTTCCAATAGAAATGTTTGGAATCGAATCCTTGGAGACGCTCGATATCACTTTTGTTTTAGTCATGTTCATCTTCAAGCCAACTTTTAGTGATGCTTCATGGAGATCTGTTAGCATCAGTTGGAGATCATCTAGTTCTTCAGCGAAAATAACTAGGTCATCTGCAAATCTCAGATGAGACAGGAAGACACCATTTATTTTTATTCCAGAGTTGTCCCATGCAAGCGTTTTACGACGTCTTCTAGGACAGCCGTAAAAAGCTTGGGTGAAATCGTGTCTCCCTGTCTCACTCCCCTTTTGATGGGTATAGGGTTGGTTAGGCTATGCAGTTGTACCTGCATGGTGGCCGAGCTGTAGAGCTCGCGGAGTATATCCACGTAGCGAGCGTCGATGTTGCAGCGATGGAGGGAATTGAATACGGCCCAATGCTCTATGCTATCAAATGCTTTTTCAAAATCTACAAAAGCCATGCATATGGGCCGGTTAAACTCATGGCTCTTTTCCATAAGCTGCTTCATCATCTGCCGCATGGATGTGGTCTATGGTAGAAAAATTACCTCAATGAAACTTAAATGGGACGAGACTAGAGGTATAACCTATCAATTAAAAAAGGATGATCTAAATTTGTACATCCATTAAAAAGTTATGCTCATGCTTTTTTTGAAGTCAATTAATGAGAAAGGCCGTAACCAAACTAAATTTGGTAAAATAGTCCAACCAATAAAAAGTTGGCCAATTCCCGTAACTTAAAATAGTAAAATTTGAGTATCGATCTACTCTCGTTATGTTAAATGGCCTAAACGGTATTCACGTAATTGAAAATACAATGGTACGAGTTGACTGGGAAGCTATTGTAATATTAATGAAGCAGAATGCCAAAATAAATCTCATTTGAGTCAACAGTCGTGGTGTTTTTAAAATTGTATTACGTGAATTGGCCCACATAGCTAAAGTGGGGGGAAGGCACATTGCTGAAGGATCTGACGATCGTTTGGACACACAATCTCTCGAGTGGACACCACATGTTCACATCTATATGAGCATTGATTCTAAAAACTGATAACACTCATGCAAGTAACAGAAGTAGCAAGGGCAAAGCGCAGGTAATGTAATATAAAACGGATTGAAGGTAGCCCAGACGCCAGAATACAGTGCTACGACTGCTATATACTACGACTTACAAGTAAAATGGCGTGTGGCTGTGTCATGAACACGGCCGTGAGTTGTACATGAATACGTGTACGTAACAGTTAATATTTCTATACAAAATATAAAATACACTATTTAATGTATATTATAATTATGTTTGAACACTAAGAAATCCTTCAGGTACTAAATGGAAATGACCTCAAAAGCGGTGCTTCCCCCCCTCCACCGCGTGATGCGTTACAGTCCTCACTTAGCGTAACGAATTCTTTGATCCTTTAGCTATCCAGTGGTGTAATTAAATTGTGGATGGAGATGATAGATATGTAGCTGCAACACCAAACTGGTATCCCCCGATTTTGTTGTCATTCGTTTTTTTAATTGCCTCCCACTATGGAAGCAATTTTAAAAACGTATTCACTTCAAAACATAGCTTACCTAGCACCATGCAGAGATGGCGCTTATGAAAGAAATGACGAAACAGTCGCAGGCAGTGGAACTTGTCCTCACCGTCGGCGTCGTTGAGTCGTTTCAGGATCTCAAGCTCCCGAAGACCGGTTTTGTGCCTGTCAATAGATAAAAACTATTATTTTAGTTATAATAACCAGCTGATCCGCCGAACTTCGTACCGCCTTGGCATGCATAATGACGCGGGCTATCAATGTCGCTCCGGTATAATTGTCAATCAGCCATCATTAGCTACATCTATGTATGACAAAATGAATTTTCTTCATAATATTTTATTGCGTGAATTTTCCCGATATTTGAATAGTTGTTCTGCTATTCAGGACGGAGACACATACAACAAATCAAAAACAATGAAAATCGCTCCAGCCGTTCTCGAGTTATCAGTGTTCGGACAAACCCGGCTTTCTTTTATATGTATATTAATGATTATTGTCGTTATTGAGAGTGGCCATAATGCTATAAAGAGTGTATCATTGTATGGAAAAAAGCTAAACCAACCAAAGCCGAGTGATTTCGACGTTTTAGGGAGTTTGTCGTTAAATCGAGTTATTACCAACATTAAATTACCAACATTTTGTGAGTTAGTCATGAGCATTGGTCTAAGGGCAAAATAGAGATTATTAACAGTTATATATAAAAAACAAAGTAGGGTTAGTTACACCATTTATAACTCAAAAACGGCTGGACCGATTTTGATTTCTTGGATTTGTCTCCGCCCCGAACAGCAGATTAACTATTAATACTCGTATATCGGCAAAATTCACGCAAAAAAATATTATGAAGAAAATTAGTTTTCACATACATAGATGCAGCTATTGATGGCTGACTGACAATGCTACCGGCGACGTACATTGGCAGCTTGCGTCATATGCATGCCAAGGCGGTACGAAATTCGCCGGGTCAGCTGTTATAAAAATATTAATTAATAATTATGGTAATGGAGAAGGACAGACGTCCCGCATTGAGGTGTATTGTGCATTTTCTTTTTAGCCTGTCTCTCTGTCTGTAGCATTGTATTTCTCAAACGGATGGACCGATTCGGACGCGGGATTTTTTATAGCAAGGCAGTTTAAGTCGAGGCTCCCCAAATCATATGATTTATGTTGAACCTTTCTAAAGTCTAATTTCATGTCTTATCAATATATTCTTTCGAACAGCAAGACAGTTTTCTAAATAAGTACTTATGCACTCTAATTTTTGGTTTTGAAAATGATGCCATTTTATTTTTCTCTGAAACTGTTCTAGTTTTTGTCCAAAACAAACACAGCAGGAGAATATAGTTTTTAAGCAAAATTATGATTGATTGATTAATTTCCTATAAAATTAAATTAGATTTAAGTACTTACATGATCTCATTGTTTCGTATAATCTTGACGGCGACTTCACTATCTCCTCTCGCAGCATCGCGAGCGCGTATCACGTTAGAGAACACACCTTGTCCTGTGTAGCCGTACACGTCGTATCGATTATCCAACTGTTCTCCGACACGTACTCTAAGAACAACATCACAGATTTAGCAAGACTGTATGCCTACTCTCCGAATCCGTACTACTTACTATGTTTGCGTACATTCTTTTGGTAATAAGTTGTAGACGGTAATAGCACGGCCTCTGTTTAAAATTAATTATTATAGAAATGTTTGTTTCTGTTTTTACTGATTAATTTTAATTTTTATGTTCATTACATTAAATCATCTTTCTTTCTATCTTGTGTCTCACGGTTGTAAATGTATTATGTCTAATTTGGGTGGGTAGGTCGGTTGTAATTAAATAATAATAATCCCGCAGGGCACGCTTGTGGCGAGCGCACCGAAGCGTGGCGACACCGCGGAGCCCCATTACTCCCTGGGGTTGACATAAACCCCTGACTCTTGGTTTGCCTTAGTTGGCCGGTCAAGGATGGAGGCGCAAGAGCGGAACCTATGCTCCAAGGGTTGAAGTGTTAAAGGCTAAAGCCGGGAGTAGCGCTTAGTGAAACTGCAGAACACCTCTCAAAACCCTTTAACCGCCCACACCAACGTTGCCCCTTACGCTGCCTCCTATTAGCGGCACTTATGGGGGCCCGTTTAGTGGACGGCTAGTCACCACCTGCCTCAATCATTCTTAATATTACAGGATTGGCAGGTGCCGTATCTCATTTCTCTGATAACCCATACTCTATTTCATAAGCATTACTCTAACAATAGCCCGAACTCTAATCCATGCGTTGCAATAGTACTACCATCTGTCTCACCTCCATCTTGTCATAGTGTTTATTATAAAAACAAACATGCCTCTTACTCGTTGGCTTCGGCCCCGGTAATGCCTTTGTAAAGGACCAGGCCTAAAACCCGTGTTAAGCAATAAATGTGTAGAATCCCTGCCACATCGTCATCAGTTGCCACAGCTGAACATAGGCCTCCCCTATAGATTTCCAGAGCGATCGGTGCGTCCTGCAGCCAACAGCTCCCAGCAACCTTTACCAGGTCATCTTTCCATCTAGTGGGGGCCCTACGCTGTGCCTACGAGAACCTTTCTGCCCGAACGGCCGTCAGATCTTCGAGCTATCTATTTTGTGGTATAAGCCTCCATCCGATCCTAGCTATTCACATCTAGGTCATACCGTCTGCGGCCACTATATCGTATACCCACAGGCTGTGGCCCACTGGTAATGATAATGCAAGCTCAGACTTTAATCTATAACCCCTATAAATTCTAAAACTATAAATTCGAAAGTTTCTAACATTTTCACGACTAAACGGCTGGACAAATTTAAATGATTTTTAAGTATTCTATCAGTTATCTGGTTCCCATAGTACAAGCTCTGCTTCGTTTGGGGCTAGATAGCGCTGTGTGAAATTTTCAGCAATATTTATTTTATTTATTTATTTAATGGAATTTGGTATATAGATTGATTATTATTATATTTATTTTTTTTTTGTTGTAACTTAACAGCTACTTTTTTTCTACAGACGCGCTGCCTCCGCGCGGCACGTTGCGGCTAATTTTAAGGCGCCCTTACTTGTGTGCTGTGTGTTTTTTGTACCGTCACAAATAAATGTTTTTTCTTTCTTTCTTTCTATTCTAATCTAATCTTTCTAATCTTTTCTTTCGATTGTGAAGGAGATTGAGACATAGGCTAATTTTTACCAGACTGCACAGAAGGAGGGTTATTTATGATTTTACTGACAAACTACACGTGCGAAGCCACGGGCGGAAATTTGTATAATATACATACCTATAATAACCCTCCGCGTCGTCCCAATTGTCATTCAAAGATGGGTTCTCGACCGCATTTCTTCTAGGTTTTCTGGCACGAGTGTTCTGAAATATTATAATAAAATAACTACATAAGAAACTTGATTAATAGCCTGTGAAAGTAGGAAGTTAAGTAATACGTAAGAAAGTTTCAATAGTATTAAAACTTAATAGTGCCTACTTGCGTACCACACCTGGTTCTAATGCGTGCGGAGATATGTTTACAGGAATAATCAAACGATACACATTAATAAATTGAGTTTTAGAAGGCTTGATGAGTATGTAGAATAAATAAATATAAATAATGCTGGACATTTCACACAGTAATGACCAGTATGTCGTGAATTGCGGAAAGAGAGATGCATTATATAGATTGCTGGTAGCCCATCTATACTTGGGCATAAATCAGGACTCGCTCGTATATTTTTTCGAGTTTTCATCGAAAGAAATTGAACTGTTAACTAAAACCTTGTAAGCTTATAGAGCTTTATTCTCAAATCATTTAATGAAACATAGGCAATAAAGTGGTATAGTTAAAAGTTGGTGAACAAAATTAGAATGGTATAAGTAAATTCATTGAGGAGGAAAGTTAGTAAATCGTTTAAAGGGCAAGGTGTACGCTTTTATAGCAAACTCCCAAGGGATGTACAAAAATTGACAATTAACAAATTTAAAAACGTAATTAAACAAAATCTTTATAAAAGAGCCTACTATAAAATATCGGATTATTTAGATGATAGAGAAGCTTGGGATTGAAATTGCTCCAACTCGTTCAAAATTTTACAATTTAGACGTAATTTATGTTCTGTATTATGTATTGTAAAAGGATCATTAAAAAAAACAACCAGCCTTGTTTCTTGCCTTTCTTTCCTGGCTTGGTCGCGAAGGAACAGGCAGTAAAATTGACGTTTCAAAGTGATCCTTGTGATTTTAATGAATAAAATATTTGAATTTTGAATTTGGATATAGATATGTCAATATATATGTGATATATACAATTTATATGATACAATATAATAAAGCTTGCAATTTATTTATATAATTTAATTTTACGTCAGCTAGCTTTACTTTTAACATTACAAAAATACTTTTTCTGGAGCCATTGCTTCAATTTAGGTGTGAATTTGGTAAGCGGAACTATATTATTATAGGTATAGGTATTCAATGATATAATTTAGCACACATTAAATAGCTGCTATTTAAGTACATAGAAGTTCTAGACAATCTTTTTACCCGACTTTTTACACACAACTTTTTTACAAGCTCTCTTTTCATCAGACTTATTAACATTTTATTCATAAATTCAAAATCTTTTCATTCATTAAATCACAAGGATCACTTTGAAACGACAATTTTATAGCATTATCTTTTGCAACCGAGCCAGGAAAGAAAGACAAGAAACAAGGCTGGTTGTTCTTTTTAATGATCCTTTTAAAATACATAACAATAAAGAAAATAAATAGTCTATTAGATTAATCATACAAGCAATTGTTAGTCTGCATATAAAGCAAGCCTTTTGCTAGTGATTAGTCTAACCCAACTCACGTCTGCAGCTGCGAAATTATCCTGATCGGCGAACATATCCCACGACCGCTGCGGCTCCTTAGACGTGTCATCAGAGTTCGTATCGTCCTCAAACCGAATTTTAGAACCTGAGTTCGTTGGAGGCTCAATTCGTTTTGTGGGTTGTGGCTTGTCAAGGTTAGAGTAGGGAGAGCTCGTGTCGTCCTCAAACCGAATTTTAGAACCTGAGTTCGTTGGAGGATCAATTCGTTTTGTGGGTTGTGGCTTGTCAAGGCTTGCGTTAATTGTGATGGAGTTTGTTGGCAACGCGGCCACCACCGCCGCGCTCTGCCGGTTTGGGGGATCATTGTTAGTGTTCCCGCTGAGACTCTGTAAAAACCTACACATTAGAATTACGGGCAGCTACAATTTATACATAAAAATCTCGTGTCACAGTGCTTATGGTCGCACTCTTGCGAAACGGGTCGACCGATTTTAATCATTTTTTAATATATTTGGTAGGTATGAGAATAGGTCGTAAAGTATTTTTTACCCTCCTACCCCCCCCCCCTATTTTTTAATCGCGATTTTAGTATTGTATTTTTATATGAACAATACCATATAATTTAACCGTCGTTCATTGACGTGAAGTCATTTGTGTGTCACATGACGTGGCGCGTCACTTTGACAAGCATGTTTATTATAGTTTTTATCCCGAAGTTCCGTTGGGAAAGGGAAATTTAAGGCTTGTGAAGCCGCGGACGCGTCAGCTAGTATTGATATAGTTTGTTTATAAATAACTCATTGAACGCGCGAATTGTCAAACTCGCGAAGTTAAAATAGTCATTAAGTTTTCTGAAGTTATTCAACTTAAGTTTTCTTTCGTTAGAACCTTCTACAAAGTATTAGAAAACTTAACAAAAAAAAAATGAATCAGATTAGTAAAGTCGTTCTCAAGTTATGACCAAGGGAAACAGGGATTCATTTTTATATATATATAGATAATTATTATTCTTTCAGTTATCTGGATCCCATAGTACAAGCTTTGCTTAGTTTGGGGCTAGAAGGCGCTGTGTATAATGTCCAGAATTATTTGTTTTTAAACAAAACAAATATTACTGAATATTTCACACAGCACTATCTAGCCCCAAACTAGGCAGAGCTTGTATTATGGGAACCGGATAACTGATAGAATACTTTACTACTTTTACTTTTTTTTTTTACTTATATTATATAGGCAGGGAGGCATTTGCCCTGCAGTGGGACAGTACAGGCTCCAAATAATAGTAATTATATTATATAGAAAAACATCCAAAGACTGAATAAATATTTGTAGATCATGCCATGATTCAATATTGAAGATTTATTTATTACATTAAAAAGTTGCTTAACTTAAAATTACTGCCTTAAAATTAACACCTTGACAAAAAACTTAAATATGGGGTAGGTAAAGGAACACATAAATAGAACCAAGACTATAATTTGTTCCGCGGCGGTAATCGAGCCCGCTACCTTCTGCGTCTCAGCCGGCTATTCGCCCACTGCGCCACGGAGTTCATCAAATATACAATAGTATACGCCAAGACTCGTGGCAGATGGGGCCAAGCAATTAACATTTGTTTTCTTTTCAGTGCAATTATTGCTGGTAATTAGTGTTATCGATAGGTACTCGGCGCATCACTAACGGATCCCGTAAAGGAGCGAGCGAAATAGCAATATCATCGTCGCTTGTCCCACGTCTCATGACCCCGTCTGCCAGGAGCGTTGGCGTCTAGTATAGCTACAAGAATGATTCAACTAAAATCCATACCAATATTATAAATTCGAAAGTAACTTTGTCCTCTGTCTATCTGTCTGTTTGTTACGTTTTCACGTCTAAACGGCTGGACCGATTTCGATGAAATTACGTATATAAATAGGTTCTGACAAGGACTGGGGCATAGGCTACTGTTTACCCGACTACGAAGGTAATGTTTTTATTGAGAAACCACGCAAAGCTGCGGGCGGGTCAGCTGGTATGATTATAATTGGCTACATACAGCTCAGGACCGCGAAATTTAGAAGGAAATGTGGAGTCCTTTTCTCAGCAGTAGGACGCGAATGGCTGATAATTATAATAACATTTTTTAAGCGTTCGCGGGTCGATCGTGTTATTGCCAGTTTCTATACCCGTCGGTAATCGACTACGAGTTGCTGCGTTAAATTTTTGACACTTTTTCAAGGAGAAACAATCAATCGTTATCGTTACCGACGGATATAGAAACCGGTCATTAGTATGATGCCCCTCAGGCTTCCGAGGCGCAACGAAGCCGCAAAATACTTATATTAACTTCGTACTCCCTGGAGTGAAGCGGCAATGAAAGGCGAAACCTTTCGGTCCCTAGCGCGGAGGCCAAGAACGAATTAAAAAAAAACATTTATCTCAAGCAATTATGTAGCTCATTTAAGGACACAACACAAAAGGTACTTATATTAAACAGGTTTTTGAGTCTACTCTGCCGACTATCATTGCCAAGACGGTGTTAAGACTTTGGGTCGTCGCGTCACAGCACTAAGTTTTTTATTGCTTAAATACACAGCAGAATAGATGGCGCTTATTGCACTATTTTTGTATGTTCGCTGCAAAGCCTTCTTTTTAACTTTCTTTAAAATCGCCAGAGGTAGTTAACAATCGCAGTGTTTCATTACTAAAACTAAAAATCACCAATAACAGGGCAATAGATCAAATAAATAAATAAAAGGTTGCAGTAGAGTTTATCGCGCAGTAAAGGACACATGGAAGGATTTGGGGGAGTGGGACGAAATATGTTAAGAAAAAAAGTAGAGTTTATTCACATTGGCAAACTGCACCCAATACTCTTATTAAACAGTAATCACACCCATACAATTCGAAAGTAATTATGTCCCTCTGTTTGTTATGTTTTTACGACTAACTGCTGGACCGATTTCGATGAAATTTGGTATAAAAATAGATTATGATCGGGATTCAGACTTAGGCTACTTTTTACCCGACTGCGCAGAAGGAGGATAATGGTTGTTTATTGACAAACCACGCGTGCGAATTTGCGCGCGGATTAGCTAGTTTTATATCATTGAAAAGTAAAATTAATTGTTATATTTGAAAATGATAATTACCATATAAAACATAATCAATAGCAACATCATTTGTTATCAATTCCAATGGTAAAGATTCTAATTTTAGTGTGACTGGTAGTGATTAAGAGACATGTTTACGAGTACATCACAATCCCACTAATATTATAAACGCGAAAATTTGTATGGATGTTTGTTACTCTTTTACGTCATAACGGCTGAACTAATTTCGATGAAATTTGGTATGCCCGTAGATAGATTAACACATAGGCTACTTTTTGTTGACAAACCACGCGTGCGAAGCCACTGGCGGAATCTAGTCTTTGTATATATTGATTCAGACTTCGAGTTACGCGTTAGTTATGTTGAAAAATGTTATACCTTTGTAGAGACACTCTAACTATTACAAATTAATCAAATACTTAAACGTTTTTTTAAAGCTAACATAACATTTTGTCACTAAATAACACAAGATAAATTTATTTAAAAGTAGACGTAAGTTAAACTTAATACTAATATTATAAATATGAAAGTGAGTTTGTATGTTTGTTGCGCTCTTACGCAGTAACAGCTGAACAGATCTCTATGAAATTTGGCACATAGATAGATTATGACCTAGATACACCGGTTTTTTAATGAGAGACCACGCGTCCGAAACCTCAGGCGGCAGTTAGTAAGATTATATGCATGTTTATAACGGGTCCCAAGCTGGTTAACCATTACCTGTATGTTTCTCATTGTTTCAGCCTCGACACCTGATGACGATGTAGATTTACATTTAGGCGATGATGGTAACCACTTAACATCAGGTGGGCCAAATGCTTATTCCATCCAGGTCATATAAAAAAACTCAAAATTCATTGACTATCCACAAAGTAAGCCAATAACAGTTATCAAATGTGACTGACCGATCAGTTAAGAACAATTAACTACTGGCTCCGTGGAGCAACCATTACTCAATTCCAACTTTTTTTAGCATATGGCCCACCTGACATTAAGTGGTAACCATAGCCTATATATAACAAATATAACAAAGTATTGCCTCGTAGGTCACGCGCCTACGATGCACTGCCCTGCGTCCATCAACTTGACGCATACAGATGTAATGCCTCATGTGCCTTCATATCATATCCTTCAAACCGAACACAGCAATGCTGCTTTGCAGCAGAAATAGGTATGGCGGTAGTACTTCCCCGGGTGAGCCCTTCCACAAGGAACTCTACTACTCTTAAAGCGTCCAACTAGCCAGGTCTGGTTTTAAAAGCTAAAGGACAATAATGACCAACTGATTGAACAGTTACCAGGCATTTGAAAACAAGAGTCTAAATGGCCACTGTTGTTTCGATTCTGAACCATCACAATTTTACACAACCTACCCAATTGTTAAATTATCTGTACAGATATTCCAATAAACAATCAAGGCGGCCAGATCGCAAATAAAATTTTCTTTTACTTTTGTACCCGCTGTTGTGGCCACAATGTAAACTAAAATAACGCTATATAATGTTTGAGCCAATTTTCTGGCCACAACTTACATATAACAAATGAGTCAGATACAAAATGTTGGTTTTCATGTAAAATATAACAACTTTACGAATTACAGATAAACAGCTATATTTCCTTACATAGCTGCTCCACAGAAAGATTCATCTCAAGTAGCCACTTTAGAATTCCTGCAAATCATAATAAGCTTTTTTTCTTTGTAAAAGGTATTGGACTGTACCTTCACTAGTTGCTGCCTCTCCCTTCGCCTGCGTTCAATAATCTGCTCCTCTGTCTCCTCATCTTCAGAGTTAATAGAAATGTCTAATTCTTCATCGCTTGAGCTTGGAACTATTTGAGCCACTTCATTTATAGAATCCTGAAAATAAGCAATAAATGTCAGACTATTTTAATAGTAGATTATTAATCGATGGGATAAAGCAGTGTCTTGCGTCACGGACGCTATATTGAATCCCGAACGTAACGAAGGATGAACGAAGTTAACTCACGAGTGGACCGAGGGAGTTACTACAATCCTGAATGCAGAGAGGTATATAAGCACGCCCAAGATGCCGACATCTTTATCAAATCCTCCGCCGTCCGAGACACGTTCTCGGATACCCGGATGACGAAATCACCTCCGCTAATGCGGAAGCGATATCTGCGTCATCTATATCAGACAGAGCAAACACTTCACAGAAACACCGACCTCGCGGTTATTTATTATTCCATTTATTCCATTCCATTCGATCTAAGCCGTTCCCTGATATAATCCAGGTCGTGGCGACTGCGTGATCAAGTTCTTGATTCAGTTATAATAAAGCAGGATTTCTATAGCTTTTCTATTTCCATAACGAAACAAACTTATGTCTTTACCGATTTCTTGGAAGTTGCTTTACGCAATACTTGTTTATAGAAAGTGTATTCATATTTTGATTATTAAAATAGAAGCCAATGGATTATATTAAAACTTACTAACATTATAGGCTGAATGATTTAATTGAACACAATCAAATTAGCCAATAATACAATGCAAACCGCCGCTGGTTCAATTCCCCTTCGAGCTTTAAACCAACTTATGCCTACACTCATCAGTACAGTGCGGTGAGTGTCGAATTGTTCGACACTGTCCTACCCTACACGATCATTGCAGAGGAGATAAATATGGCTTACCTTGCGCTCCCTGCTATCTCTGCTGCTCCTACGCCTGTCCCTGGAGCGATCGCGCAGCTGATCGCGCGACCGCCTGTCGCGGTCTCCGTGGGGGTTCCGTTGATTACGGCGACGCGGCGACCGCGACCGACTCCGACGCTCGCCGTGACCGCGAGGGAAGCGGTCAACTTCACGTTTCTCGGCCCGCGCAATCTCCCGCGCTCTGATCTCCCTCTCGCGATCCTTTTCCCTCTCGCGGTCTCGCTCTTTCACCCGCTCCCGCATGCGATCGCGCTCCCTGTCCTTGTCCCGCTCGCGCGTCCTGCCACGCTCCTCCAGCTTCTTCCGCTCGCGCTCCTTCCTCTCTTTGAGCTCGCGGTTATCTAAACGCCTATCCATTTCCTTACGGTTCTCTCTGCGTAACATCTCTCGAAGATCTTCATCGTGCCGCCGCGACTTATGTTTGTCTTCCTCAGCAGAGCGGTCCTTGCTCAACTTATGTTTTCGCATTTTACGTTGTCGTTCTTTTTTGGCTTTCTTGTGTGCTTTAGTGTCATCGTCCAGACAGATGATCTCACTGGAGTGGTCGCGGCCGGCGCTCTCGGAGCCGCTGTGGTCAGAGTTGTATGCCACCAGGCGCGCTTGCAGCAGTTCCTTCTGCTTCATCAGCTCCTCTAGATTGAGGTCGTCATTGTCGAGGACGATAAGCTCGGGGCTCGCGCAGTCCTCCTGATAGTTTTCTGTCTCAGAGGACGATATGATTTCCAGTGCGTTTTCTTCTTTCTTGCGAGGCTTTGACGCGGAGCCGGCGCCGTTCTTATGCTTAGCCTCTGGTGGCGCTTTTGCTTTGCGCTTTTTGCATTGCTCCGACTTTCTGATAAGCTCGTCTACGTCGGACAGGGAAGTCTCGCTTTCTGATTTGGGGCTGCGTTTTCTTTTATGTTTCCTTACCTTTTTCTTTTTTTTGTGCGCTTTTACGTCTTCATCTTCATTTTTACGCCTCTTGTGTTTTTTGGCTTTTTTCTTTTTTCTCTCTCGCTCGTAGACGTCACCATCGCTGCTCGAATCGGTGTCATCCCTCCTGCAAACAAACAGGTAACGGGTTAACGGGTTTCGCAGTACATCTTTTTCCATAAAAAAGAACTCTGCAATATTACACCAAAACAATGAAATTTGTTGCACATATAAACATCTTGTGCTCGAACCTAGAGACTAGAATAATTTTACCTGGTCTTCAAGTGAGGTGCATTTATTAATTCTATATGTATGTTAATGCTAAAGCGTGAATCATTCATTGTTTATGTTGTGTGTTCATTGTTTATGGAAAGATTAATATAAATATAGGTTGCTTATGACATATTTTTTTATTAATTTACCGATTTTTGATGGTATTGATTTTTCCAAATAACTAAAAATATGCTGACAACCGCGATGACAATACGCCTTTTTGACAAATTAAATCAAGTTTTCTATGAAGCAATAAGTATTCTTATTCTAGGGTGGGAAATAAAAGATCTGCACCGACGTCCCGCATTGGGGTGTATTATGCATAACCCCCCCTTCTAACATGACCCCAGCCATCCTAACTACTTGAAGTTTTGATGGTTACACTATGTTTCTCAGCCAATTTCTGTAGAGCACTAGCACTCCGCGACAGATTCTGATCGAGTGTCGGGTCGTCTGAGAGCATTAATAAGTGCGGCGCTGTCTGTTATGAATATTAGTTTTGATGAGTGAGGAGCAGACCTAATTGTTGTTGATATTTCTGTTGCTGCCAAGACGAGTCAGAATGTCTCAGCTGGAACGCTGTGGCCAATTTGTTCAGAGGTTGTACTCGTGAAAGCCCTATTTCCAGGCAGAAGAAGCCAAAACCTGCCCCTGTTTTGTTTCTTGCTCCATCTGTGTAGATGTGATAGACAGTTGGGATTTGAGAGGTCGATTTTGTTACCTGATCTGTTTGTTATGTGAACATAATACCCTTTATTAGCTAGGTATGTGTTGTTACTATTCTGTCTGTTCCTTTTGCTGCCTCTGGGATGATGGCGATAGCCTTATCCAGAATTCTGCAGTGATTCGTTATTTTGCCATTTCCATTCTATTGGTTGGTGGATTTTATTCTTAGCGCTGCCGCCGTTGCTTCTTGTTGTATATATACATGAGGAGCCGTTATTCCAAGTATAATAGTAGCGCTGCTGACGGTGTTGATTTTGTGCATCCACTAATGAGGTAACATGCTAACCTTTGAACCTGTTGCAGCCTGTTTATTGCTGTCACAAGGTTAGTTCTTGGCCACCATACGACGGCGCCGTTAGTAAGTATAGGTCAGACCATGACAGTGTACAGCCAGAGGCACAATTTTGGTTTCAGACCCCAATCCTTGCCAACGGCACGAGAGTGCACTGCCATAATACGTTTGTGGCCTTTGTTGTTGCATGATCGAGCTGTTTTCCCCAGATCAGTTTGCTGTCCAGCCATACTCCTGGATACATGACTTCTTTGGTGAGATTTAGTTTTGAACCAAAGAGTGATGGAAGGTGTTTACGTGCAACAAAAAGTATTGGAGACAAACTGTTTGCTCCAGCCTAGAAATGTGTGCATAAACTATTACTTTTCCTTCTATCGTTTCTTTCCTCTCAAGAGGTTCGTTTTAACAATGTGGTTTTTATAAAGGTTAGGTTAGGTTTTTTTTAAGGTTTCTCATACCTACACAAAGTCAAGTTTTAGCTTTGGTATGCCGGAACAATGATCCAGGCGAGACATAATACAATTTCTACTGTGTCTGGAATCGAGGCATACCTAAGGTTAATTCTAAATCGTTTTCTAAATCAAAAAGATTTGGAAGTTGTGGGTTTAAATGCCAGCATGCATCAATAAACTTTCGCTTCATGAATATTAGTAGTAAAACTATTTGCATAGTTGGATGTTCAGCTACATATACAGAATGAGTCATTATATTTATAAGCAGGACCAATATTTTACATGCCCACCGAATCATGGCACTGCTCAATTAAAAATACCACTACCACTATAGATGGGTCGTCGACGATTTTTTCATAAACGAAACGAAACCGTTCATCGTCGATCGTCGACTAGTCGATCAAGTAGTTGAATTTTTCGACTAGTTCATAACGTGATCTATAGTCTATTCGTTGAGAAAGTCAACGATAAAGCCGCTCGACGTCGACGCAATCTCGTCGCGACAAGTAGATATAGTCCTACGGCTGGCTGCGATATTTAATTAGCAGCAGTGTGGTGTCCCTGAAATTGGCAACATCCAAGTAACACTGTTTTGAACTCGAGGTCGACCGTAATGTAATGTCCAGTTAGATTGTTGTGAAAAATTAAATAGTTGGTATCCTTTTTCTTTAATCGACAGGATAATTTTAATAAATGCTTAACTCACTATAACTATTTATTCAAATATGAACGCTACCTATGTAACTTTAAAGTTCAAATTTATTTTATCATCGCGTCGAGCCAACTATCTACCGTTCCCGTATTATACGACTATGTTTACGCGTCGAGCCGTCGCGCTCTAGTTGAAACAAACGTCTCAACATTTTATTCAACCGTCTACGAATTCAACTAGTCTACGAATAAACGATAGACCGTTGAAGCGTCGAATGTTAATCGACGGTTGATTCGACTAGTCCGTTGAATAAACGCCCATGCCTAACTACCACACATGTATATAACTTAGCGGATCTATTAAGAACAACTAAGATTACTACACTATGAGTGCTTCTTCCAATAACATAGAATTTAATAGAGTAGATATGTACTTACTGTTTTCCCATGATAGTGTTGCGTACGTTGATCACGAGTTGATCTGAAAAATAAAAAAAAAACAATAAAACTAGTAGGATTTACCGGGCAGACCACATTGGTACAATTATATTGAGAAAACAGTAGGAATTCACTGGATTCAATTGGTGCAGGATCAGAAAGAATGGTGGGCAAATAAGGAAGCCTTTACCCAGCATTGGATGTAGCAACAGTGTATCTATCTCTAAAATTATGAAGAGCTAGGATTTGCCTGTGATATTGCTAGCCTAGATACCTACTAATAAAAAGTAACCTAGAATTCCAAAAGTATTTTATATTGTAGGTACCTATGCATTAAAATTGAATAGGTATGTAAAGTGTTAAACAAATGTAAACTCATTGTAGTAATTTTTAGGAACATGTATAGGTATCTCACATTATCTAAACTCAGCCACAAGTTTAAGTAGATAGTCAAATAGATTCTGGTCTCAGTTTCAAAGAGCCTGATAAAATACAAGTGGAATCCAATTTTAGTAGGTAGGTATATTTTTTCCAATCGTCAAAAACAAAATGATGATGAATAAAGATGTGTTTTGTACGCCGAACAAGAGAGAAGTGTGAAATCTAATTAGACCCTTACTCGTGTAAATTTGATACTCCATCAATACAGACAAACAGGAAAACAAACACAATCTAAAAAACAAGACTTGTGGCTGTTCGGAAATGCTTGTAAGTTTAGCACATTTTTTGCAATATTTATGCCTCACAGGGGGTTTTCAGTACAAAAACTGGGTACCTGATGAATTAATTTGCTTAGTAATTTTCTATTTCGTGTAACAACAGATCATGGTACAAGAAAACATAAAATTCACTAACTCACATGCAGAATAGCGTAGTTTACCCCTTTGCGATCAATCAACAAGGCTGAAGAAAATGAAAACGAAACGAAAATTGGCGATGGCAACTTTTTATTTTAGGCAGTTTGGCGTAGACATGGCAAGAATGAATGAACCTAAATGAATTGAGACCAGAGAGCATAAAGTTCGATTCACACATATCAGTGAACCCACAGATCCGGCACAGTACCGCATCAGGATAATTATTCTTTCAAACATTCTCTATTATTCACACTTGTCAGTGTCAGTGTCGTCTCAGTACCGTCAGTGTCAGTGCCGGCACCGGCCATCACGGACGTGGAGAGGTGACTTCTGGTACTGGAGTAGTAAGCGTCTTAGTGAGATTCTTTTGAGTTTTAAATTGTTTTCTGGCTAATTCACTTGCTATTCTCAAGTTGATTTATTTCGTTTTAGTGGTGGTGGGTTGGTGCATTTGTGTAAGGTGTCATTTTATGTTATAACTTTGTATTGAGTAGTTTTCAACTTCGAAACTTTAGTAGGTTTCGGCGGGAAGATGGAGGTTGTTCCTCCGGATCCCCCTGATCCTCCAGATGAGATTCTTGTCTCCCCTGTGATTCCTGAGGAGAGTCGCCCAGGCTCTAAACGTAGAATAGAATCAGATGGTGAAAGTTCACCTGTTCCCCAAAATAAAAAAACAATAACATCTCCAGACATGGCCGCTGCCTCCATCCAAACCATTTGGCTCCATGCTATCATGGTGATTGGAGTTAAAGAATACTCTACCGCAGACAAAGGTCCGTTCGTCATACATGTTGCTAGAGTAGAACCCGACCCATCAGCTGGATCAACAATCCGCCCAATTAAATTTGGGCAGTTCTTAAGCAATCATCACGTGTCTAACATTTGTTCAGACGGAATTAAACAAGTTGGCAGAAACCGAATTTCCGTTGGATTCCGCACGGCAACTGATGCTAATAAATTCCTTGATAATACAACTCTCCTCACCCAATACAAGTACGTTGCATCTATACCAACATTCAACATCACTCGAATGGGTCTTGTCCGAAATGTCCCGGTTGATATGTCAATGGAGGAATTCGCAACCAGCTTGGAAGTTCCAAATGGTTGCGGATTTGTTGTCAAAGCCCGTAGGTTAAATAGAAAATCAAATGTTGATGGCAAAGTGACCTGGATCCCAACTCAATCAGTAGTTCTCACATTTAGAGGTCAAGTTCTGCCTCAAAGGGTCTTCTCATTCCACACCTCACTACCAGTTGAAACATATCAACTCCCAACAATTCAATGCCTTAACTGTTGTCGTTTTGGACATGTAAAGGCTCAGTGCCGCTCCAAGCCCCGTTGCTTTAAATGCTCTAAAGAACACACGGGTGAAAGCTGTGACTTGGAAGAGTCTAAAGCTTCTTGCCTCAATTGCTCAGGTCGACATTATACTACTAGCAGGCTCTGTCCTGAACAGGATAGGCAAAAATCTATTAAGATGTTTATGTCTCAGAATGGAGTCTCTTATGAGGAAGCTGCGACTAATTTCCCTAAGGTTGGAAGAGCATATACAGAGGTCGCTCAGGCTATGTTCTCAACCCCCAATCTTGATCCACAAGATCCTTCCACCTCAACTAACCCTCCTATTTACCGTTCATATGTTAAAAATGTTTATGCCAAACCCCGTCCTAAAGTACCTTTGGGTAAATCCTATGACAAAGCATCCCACCAAGAAATAATCTCAACTCCATCCTCATCCCTCCCTAATGGCCATGCCATTATATCCCAAGCCCCGGCTCCAGAGTCGGACAACCGTCAAAGCTTCCTCATTGAAACCCTATTGAACATTTTAATCGAGTTGTGTTCATCAACCAACTCATCCTTACCGTCCAACGTTGCCCAAAAACTGTCCCAGATCTTTGCATTAACTGGTAACAATGGATCCAGTCTCCATTGTCCAGTGGAACGTGAAAAGTCTTCGAGCGCGCAAATCTGAACTCCTACACTTAATTTCTAAATTCTGCCCGTCAGTCATTGCCATCTCGGAGTCATGGCTGAAGCCTGGATCTAATTTTCGGATTCCAGGCTACTCCTGTATCCGAGATGACAGGTCTGACGGGCATGCAGGTAGTGCCCTGTTAGTCAGGCGTACCCTGCCCTTCTCTCAAATCCCCCTCCCTTCTCACTCCTTAGACATCAACCTAGTAGCTGTTAGAGTGTTTGATATATCCTTTATTTCTATTTACATCCCTCACCCATATTCTGCTCTAATACCCGATATTCTTCTTGTAATTTCTTCCGTCCCCTCTCCTATTGTCATTTTAGGTGATTTTAACGCCCATCACACCTCGTGGGGCTCTGGCCACTGTGATGTATTTGGTCGTCTCCTATTGGAAATGTTTGACGAGGCCAATCTCTGTGTCATAAATGACGGTTCAATCACCCGTAGATCTTTGCCTTCACAAGATCCATTGAGTGTTATTGATTTGACTTTATGCTCACCTTCCCTTTCCTCTCTTCTTTCCTGGCAAACTTTGCCTCTTACTTATGGCAGCGATCATTTCCCTATCCTTATTACCATCCCAAACAGTGTCTCCCCTGAGTATAACTTTAATCCTAGTTTAAAATATCGACTTACTGACGCCGATTGGGCTTCTTTCTCCTCTCACTTAGAAAACTTATCGGTCAATCTTATACCTATACAGACAGACAATACTGACAGTTGTCTTTCGGCCTATTCAAAATTTGTAGAGACTCTTCTTGTATGTGCAAATAAAAATATCCCTCTTAAAAAACAAGCCAGTTCTCGTTTTAAGATTTCCCCCCCATGGTGGAATTCTGATTGCTCTAAAGCAGTCAAAATGAGAAAAAGTGCAGAGTTGGCCTATAATTCTTCCATGACTAACGAAAATTTTATATATTACCAACATTCAGCTGCAAAGGCTAGGAGAGTTCTTTCACTCTCAAAGAAAAAGGGTTGGATGAATTTTTGTGAAAATTTGTCCCCTAGAGCACCTCCATCGTTAGTCTGGAAGCAAATAAGACGATTTAGAGGTTCATGTAATGTTCCAAACCTGTCTTCCAATGATCCTTCTTCTTGGATTGATGCCTTCAGCAATAGATTGTCCCCCGTTTTTGTCCCTTACCTAGACTGCCTTCCTATTTTCCCTTCATCTCTTCCTTCTGTTTCCAATATAGACGACAAATTTTCTTTTCATGAACTTTCACTAGCTTTAGATGGTTTAAAGGATACATCTCCGGGTGTAGATGGCATCCCGTACTCATTTCTAATTAAATCTACTGATAGCGTCAAAGAATACTTTTTAAATTTAATTAATGTTTTTTTTGAATATGGGGTTGTTCCAGATGAGTGGAAGACTCAGATAATAATCCCTATTCTTAAACCGGGGAAAAATCCATCTGACTCAACAAATTATAGACCCATTGCATTGTCATCAGTTTTAGCCAAGATTATGGAACACTTGTTAAAATTTCGATTGGAATGGTACGTTGAGAGCAAGGGTATATTGGCGAAATCACAGTATGGCTTTAGGAAAGCCATGAGTACTCATGACAGCTTAAGCATAATCACAACTGATATCCGTATTGCGTTAGCTAAGAAAGAGTTTTTGATTGCTGTTTTTCTTGATATTACAGCTGCTTATGACAACGTCCTACTTCCAATGCTCAGGAATAAACTTCATCAGCTGAGCATTCCTGAGAGGCTTGTTCGTTTTGTTTATAACCTTTTAGTAGAGAGGAAAATATTGATAAAAAACCAAGGCAATTTTCTACCAGCTACGTGTGTTTGGAAGGGATTACCTCAGGGCTCAGTTCTCAGTCCTTTATTATATAGCCTTTATACACATGACTTAGATCAACCAATTTCCCCCATATGTCAAGTTTTGCAATACGCAGACGATCTGGCATTGTACGTAAAATCGAATTCCATTGTGGATGCCCGTGATAACTTAAATACTGCATTGACTCTCTTAAATGAATGGTTAGATGATCACGGTTTATCTCTTTCGGCTTCTAAAAGTAGTTGCGTGATATTTACAAAGAAAAGATCCCTTCCACCTGTTGACCTGTATATCGGCAGAGAGCTGATTCAACAGGTTAATAGTGCAAAATTTTTGGGTGTTAAGCTGGATTCTAGATTGACAGGAGTTCCCCACTTCAACTATATCTCACAAAAATGTGAAAAAAATATCAATATTCTGCGCTCACTATCTGGCGTTTGGTGGGGTTCTCATCCATATTGTCAAAAATTATTATATAATGCAATAGTACGCAGTCATATGGACTATGCTTCTTTTCTTTTGGATCCATGTACTAAAATGGCTCTGGGAAAGTTGGACAAAATCCAGTCTAAATGCCTTCGAATAATTCTTGGTGCTATGAAGTCTTCCCCTATAAACGCGATGCAGGTGGAGTGTGTCGACCCTCCCCTCTCCCTTCGAAGACAATACCTAGCAGATCGCTTTTTCTTTAAAATTATCCAAAATTCTAGTCACCCCCTATTGGCAAAATTAAATGATTTGTTTAAAATTTTAGAACCACACGTTGACCTTTATCAAAATAAAATCCCATGTTTAATTCGTAGCTTTAGAAAATATACAAGCCTCCCACACCCTGTCATTCAGAGTCAAATTAACCCGCTATATTCCACCCCATATGAGGCATTAGTATTCAAACCCAATATCATCTTAGATTTTGGTATTGTTAAAGGCTCTCATTATGCTTGTCAAATATTTAATGAACAGATGGCTAGCAATTATAGTGGTTGGCATCCTATTTATACAGATGCCTCTAAGCTCAATGACTCTAGCCCTGTAGGTGCAGCTGTCTGGATTCCATCGGGAAAAATTATTCTTAGTTTTAAATGCCCATCAGTTACTTCGATTTTTACTGGTGAGTCAATAGCTCTTTTAGAAGCTATTATGTTCATTAAAGCCCACAATCTCCAAAACTCAATACTTTTTTCTGACTCTAAAAGTTCCCTTCAATCCATTCTCTCCAACCCTTTTCGTTCCAAATCCAGATTTCCTGTCATTCTTAAAATTCGTGAAGCTCTGTTTGACTGTCATAAACTTGGAATTAATATTGTTCTGGCTTGGATCCCTGGTCATTCTGGTATCCATGGCAATGAATCAGTGGACTCATGTGCAAAGCAGGCCATTCAGACAGGGGCTCACGACCACCTTCAAATCTACTCGCACGACCTTTGTTCAGTACCTAGTTCCCACCTAACTACTTCCTGGTTCCGTATGTGGTTTGATTCCAGGTCTTCGAAAGGAAAACATTACGGCGAAATTCAACCCGAAATTCCAACTAAACCATGGTTTTTTAAATATCGCAAAGCCAACAAAACGACTACGTCAACCATCTGTCGTCTCCGTTTAGTACATGTCTGTACGCCGGTTTTCTTAGCCAAAATAAGAGTTAGGGACCATTCCCTATGTGAATGTGGTTTGGATGAAGGTAATGTAGAGCATATACTTTTCTCATGCTCTAGGCTGCGGCCATCTCTGTATGATGTCTTTCCTCCTGAAATCCCTCGTCCTTTCTCTTCCAAAACTATATTATCCCTAGTGTTCTCCCCTTTCATTGCGCTTCTATGTAAATATATTAATGTAAATAAAATTAAATTGTAAATATGTAGACCTACTAATTCTATGTTTTTATGTGCTGTATTTGTGTTGTGTATATATTTGATTTGTGTTGTGTATATCAATTGTGTTGTTTGCTTTTAGGTATAATAAATCACCTTGCAGTCAAAATTCAGGTTGAGTCTCCCTCTGTAAACACTGGCCAACCATTTCAATACTCGGAACTCCATCGTTTTACCGTTTTATACCTGTCGACTTGACATTGGCATAATTGTGGCACCAACTAGCCACAGAGGCCATTCAACCAATAGTGATAGTGATAGTGATCACGGACGTGATCGGCGACGACGATATTTTAACACGGATCACTGACGCCGCTCCGCTGCATCGGAAACAAAATGGAGGACGAGGTGTTGATTGAATTAGTTCGTGAGAATACTGTTTTGTATGATTTATCTCATGCAAAGTATATGGATACAAAATAGGAACACAAATGAATGTAGGCGGTAAGTCAAAATTTACTTATCTACAGTGCTATTGTAAAGAGGAAAGATTAGATTTTTGTCTATGTGTTTGAACCTACAAACTACTGGACCGATTTTAAAAGATAGTAGATTTTATAGTAATCCGACGCAAAAAGATTAAATTGTTCTTGCATTTGAAATACAACATGTGAGAAGTCGAGATGGGCCGCTAGTTTTAAAATAAAATAATACAGTATAAGAAAGTTGCTTTATTTTAATAGACAAAGTACAAATCATATTTTATCTTCTTGCCAGGGTACTGATCCTGCCTCAGAAATAAAATAATTTTTGAATACTTCTCTAACGTGAAATGCGCCCGCTGTGGCGTTTCCGCCTTGAGGTTGCACAGTTTCCAGTAAACTGCTTGTATGAGGTTGATTACCCTCATAATCTGATGCATGTGTTGTATTTGGATTGAAATATTTGATGAAGTTATGTAAAATACAAGTAGCGAGTACTATATTATCTACATTTTCTGGGTTAGCTTGGATCCGTCTATTGTATATTCTAAACTTTTGTGTTAATATACCGAAAGTATTTTCAACAATTCTTCTTGCTCTTGATAAACGATAATTAAAAATGCGCTTGTCGTCATTCAAATTTTGCCCTGGATAAGGTCGCATTAAATATGTTTCGAGAGGAAATGCTTCATCTCCCACAATCACGTGTGGTGTTTCTATTGATGTTCCTGGCAACGGAGAATTTCCAGGTATACCTAAAGTTCCTTGCTGTAGTCTTTTTCCTAGGTTGGAATTTGCAAAAATGCCACCATCACTGTTTTTGCCATAAGACCCAACATCAACGGCAATAAAGTTATAGTTCGCGTCCACAAGGGCCATCAAAACAATTGAAAATGTTTTCTTGTAATTAAAATATAGAGATCCACTGTTCGAGGGAGCCTGAATTGTTATGTGCTTACTATCCAGTGCTCCGACACAGTTAGGGAAATTCCACAACAATTTAAAGTCATTGGCAATAATTTTCCATTTATGTTCTGTAGGCAAAGGTAGCATTTCACTCATCAGAGTTTCTTTTATTATCTTGCATGTTTCCATAACTATGGAATATGCTGTGCTGTGGCCCAAGCGGTAACTAAATGAAATTGTCTTCAGAGAATCCCCTGTTGTTAGATACCTGGAACAAATAAATCTATGTATAATATTATTTTCATTGCAGGTTCAACATGCAAAACACGGTGGAATAACATAAGAGACAACTATCGAAAATCGTTGAAGAAAACGGAAACTAAAAGTGGACAAAAGAAGACCAATGTTAAATTATACAAGTACTATGAACAATTACATTTTTTGAAAAAATATTTCAATGAACGACCGACAGTACAAAGTGCAGAACCAGAAAAAGAAAATTCTGACTCCGAAACCAACGAGCCTCGAAATACCGTATCCATTTCACTCGATATACCCATTGTTGCTAGTCACGAAGCATCCATTCCATCACCGAGCTACGTATCCACTTCATCACCACTGTACGTCCGCACACCCACACCATCACCAAGCCATGTATCCACTCCATCACCAAGCCATGTATCCACTCCATCACCAAGCCATGTATCCACTCCATCACCACCATCACTGTCGTCTCCATCTACTACATCTACTTTAAGAAAGAGAAAAGGTTCGACAAAATGCACACCAAAACCATCCTCAGCATCTTCATTAATGGAATATGTTCTTCAAAATAATCAAGAAAAAGCTGAACGCGTCGAGCACCCAGTTGATGCTTTTTTAAATGGAATTGCACCCACACTGAAGAATTTGGATCAATATTACTTAAATTTGGCTAAGACTGATATATTTACTACTGTGCAAAAATATGAGATGAAGATGATGACAGAGCAAAATGTACCATTATATCCAAGAGATGTTGCAACTGAACCAACAAATACAAATCTCACATCGCAATCTATTCTTGACTCTACTGGATTGGCTAATATAGTAGATCCCACACAATCATACCTTCAACATAGTGATGTGCTGCAATTTGTTATGAACTATACAGTTAACGAATGATAATGCTCTAGAACTTAACAAAGTGTTAAAAGTATAATGTGTTTATGTGCCACATACGAAGTAATAAAACTGATTTAAATACATATTTTCAGAATTTTAATTAAAAAGTTATCCTTAACATACCTGTCAGTGGATGGATACATCTGCACTGCAAAAAATGGGTTCACTGATATGTTGTCGACTGTTCCTACCTCCAAAAAGGTAAAAATAAAGTTAATAAAATCTGGTTTACCTACCTTAGACAAATTGCTAGCTGCTCTCTAGGAGATATAGCCTTCCTCCAACAAGTATCTTTCTTTACTAATTTTTTTCCCAGCGTCTGAAGGAGAATATTAAAACAGCTTTCCGACATTTTAAAATATTCAAAATACTTTCTTTCGTCTTTAATTAATTCTTTGTAAAGGGTGTCCAGTGGAAAATTTTTAACTTTAAATGAACGTTACTTTTTAGTTAGTGGGGTTAGGGACGTGGGGGAAGTAGTGTTAGTTACAACGTCTCTGCGGATTAGTCAGTAGCCATGAGTCATTGGACAGGAGCGCACCGCGCGTATGCGGTGGAACAATATCTGTTGTGTGGTGAATCGCCGATTCAAGAGCGTCGTGCTTTTTGCTTGCGATTTCATATTCGGCGATTAACCGATGGTCCGAGTACGCAACTTATTAGAACGTGGGTGCAAAGGTTCCAAAAGGAAGGTACAACGGTAAATAGGCATCCACCGGGACCGTCTACGTCAGTAGCAACGCCGTGTGATGCAGGTGCGTCAAGAAATCCTAGGAAATTAATAAGGAAGATTGCCGCTTCTACGGGTATTAAAAAATCAACGTTGCATATTATTTTGAAGAAAAAACTTAAGCTGCATCCCTATAAAATGCAAATTGTCCAAAAACTAAATGAAATTGATTATGCTTTGAGAGAAACGTACGCCAGAACAGCTTTGGAACGTTTCATAACTCCCAGAACTCTTGGAAACATATTGTTTAGCGATGAAGCGCATTTTCACATCGGAGGGTACGTAAACAAGCAGAATATGCGTTACTGGAATCCCAACAATCCAAGAGAACGCCACCAGAAAAGTTTGCACTGCCCTAAAACCACAGTTTGGTGCGCTATTTCTGCTCAAGGAATAATCAGCCTATATTTTTTTAATCCACGGGAAACTGACTTCTTTCGTGTACTGCCGTATGATTGATGAGTTTTTGGTACCGCAATTGCAAGAGTTTCCGGGACGCAACAATAGGACACACTTCCAACAAGATGGGGCAACTCCGCACACTGCTAGGACCTCTATGTCGAAGTTAAGGAAAATTTTCCCAAGAAAACTGATAAGTAAGTATGGAGACATACCCTGGCCACCAAGGTCTCCTGATTTGACGCCTTGCAATTTTTTCTTGTGGGGATACCTGAAGGCTAAAGTATACTGTAACAACCCCCGCACCATATCGGCCCTACAAGAAAATATCCGATGTGAAATAGAGGCAATCCCCCAAGCGCGCGTATTTTCGAACATGAGGGTTCGATTACAAGAATGTGTAGCGCGAAATGGACGACACTTGGAGGATTTTATTTTTAAAAAGTGAAATCCGCGGAACTCATGTATCTTTTAAAAATATAATAAATACCATAAGTATGATAATTTGTTTTTTATTTACATTCAAAATCGAAAATTTTCCACTGGACACCCTTTATAATGTCACGAATTCTCCTTCAGATTCTCTTAACTTCCATGCTTCATGTACCCATTTTCTTTTTTTCCTCGATTCTCTTCTTCTTCTTCGTCTAAAGCAATGGCTATCATAGCTAATTCTGTGTTATTGAAGAGTGCCATCAAAACAATCGACGTCAACGCTAGTCTGAAGGGAACGTCGTGCACGAAGACCCGCAGAGAACTGTACTGTGCCTGATATGTGTGAATTGAAGCACTGACGCACCACTGTAGCACGGATACGGAACTGTAACGGAACTGTGGGTTCACTGATATGTGTGAATCGACCTTAAAGGGAGTTAGTATGCACCGTCTAGCTTCCGATAGGCTGGATCAAGGAACTTGCTGGATAAGCCAACTGGCTGGCGTCACCGCGCGCGCGGCCGCTGCACGGCACCGGTGGCGCGGCGCGCCGGGTGTTGTCAATCTAACCTATCCGGTCAATCAAATCAATTTAAATGTTATTACTGTCCGTCAATGTCGTTGTCATTCCTTACAGTGATGCTCCTCTACCGTACGTACGAAAGATTTGTCCGTATAGACTGTGGAAGTGTGACGTAACAAGATGGCGGATTTTGACGTTTGGGTAAAAACAAACCGGTTTCGACGAAGGATTTTTGTTATTTTAGCTTTTTCATAATAAATAATAATGTCTGCGGTTGTAAGTTTGGGTACAATCATAGAGCAATTTAAGGACGAAATTTCTGTATTCAAGAAAGGTGAAAAGAGTTACGATAGTGGTCATGTTTCGAGTGTTATGTATGATGGTTGTTTGGGGATTCTGAGAGGACAGATATTTGCATCAATGAAAAATAAGAAGTACTCAACAGAGGTAATACTGCCGTAATATTTTTAATTGTATAATGAAATTGACTAGCGATATCAGTAAGTACTATATTTTGTTTAATTTTGTAGGTAACGTTTGGAAGTCATGGTGACATAAACATCATTAGTTGTGACTGTCTCCGGGGGTTGTACCAGTGTCACCACGTAGCTGCCCTGCTGATTTATGCGAACAAAAATATCAGCAAAACCGACAATGTTTGTTCCTGGAAGGCTCCACTGTAACTAATGAAATGCAGGAACCTGTAAATGACATGTACCCCGCTAGAGAGTATAAACCAACCAAAAGACCGGTGAATGAGGAAGACAAAGAGTTTTTTCTAAGCAAACTATCTCTAAAATCTTTAAACAGGTACCTATACAAACATTATGCTATTTATTTTACTGAATGTTTAGTCGCTATGAAACAATCTATTCTTGATTTTATTTCGGTTTTCAGGATTTTATTGGCTTCTTCAAGAAGAACCTACTCATAAAGAGGCTGATTGGAAAACTATTCAGCAAGTTCTAACTACTTACAGCTGTAAAAACGACATACTGCACAATATAAATGTTTCCCACAAAGAGATTTTGGCCATTGCACATGCCACTGTTGGGCAAAGATGTAATCCTCTGTGGCATGAAATGAGTCTAGGCTGCATTACTGCAAGCAATTTTGGGATTGTGATTGCTGCTGTGCTAACAGGTACATATTTGCACAAGTTTTGCATTTGTTATGCTGAGTCGCAAGGAACACTACCAATACTTTATTCTGTTTATTTCAGATTTCCTCCATCATTATTTTCTACTCTTCTTGGAAAAAAAAAATCTGGACGGTGTTAAAAGTATCCAGTGGGGAATAACTCATGAAGAGGTGGCTTTAAAACTTTTCGAGGAAGTAACACAGAAGAAAGTCTCTCCGACTGGGTTTTGGCTTCACAACTCAGGTGCTTTAGGAGCATCACCTGACGGAATTGTTGGAGATGATGCCATAGTGGAAGTGAAATGTCCATTTAAACACAGAATGAGCACTGCAGAAGAAATGCAAAATGATAGGAAATACTGTTTTGATACTGATGGAACATTGAAAACAAATCATGCATACTACCACCAAATACAGGGTCAACTGTCAATTTTAGACAGATCAATATGTTATTTTATAGTTTGGACCACAAAGGAAACCATCATTTTGCCAGTAGAAAAAGACCCGAATTGGGAACTAATTAATATGCAAAACTTATTGAAATTTTATCAAGAACAATTCATTGATCGCATGATATCCTAAGATTAGCTTACTTTTGCCTAATGTCTACATGACACACATTAAATCGTATGCATGATTTGTTTTTTATTTTCCATGGAGATCAAGAAACATTTTCGTATTGTTTTGGATTTCCAACATATGTAACCCTATGTTAAACAACTATGTTTCTCTGTAACTTATGTGATTATGTGCTAAGTGTTTGTAAATGTAGAAAAACAACTGTCCCTCATTTTTATAACCTTTATTTCATAGTGTAATAAGATTAAATAATTAAAATGTACATAGTAGTTTTCTTACATCCTCATTTTGTACTCATGTACTTAATTTATCAGAATCTTCGTTAGAGAAACACTGTTCATTTTCTTTTAATAATGAGTATTGCATGTTCACTAGAGCTGCACATGTCTGCACAATTTTACAAGCATACATTCTCATATTGGGATGCAAAAAATCCAGAATTCTAAATGATTTTAATCTTGATATTGCCCTTTCTACATGAATTCTAGCCCTTGCGATTTGGCGAGTTGCCTATACTTGCTCTTTTGAAAATTGTGTGGTGGTCAAAAATGGTGGTATATTAACATTTACACCAAGTGGTGCACAAAGGTCTGAGATAAGAAATCCTTTGTCACATAAGATTAGATCACCTGCCATCATGTGCGGCAAGATTCCACAGTCTTTGGTGATGACCTTGTCGGATGAAGATCCAGGGAAAAGATCACTGACACAAGTAATAGTTGCATTAGGAGCTATTCCTATTAAAACTTTAAATGTGTGCCTCTGTTTGTAGTGTGAGAAAACTGCTTTTTGTTCCTTCATTGAAGTCGGAATGGCTATCTCGATTTCTGTGCAATCAAGTACAATTTTAATGTTTGGGAATGGTGCAAAACATGTTGGTATAAAGAAAGTATTTTTTTCTCTGCTGGGAATTACATCCATCATTCCTTTGAATAATATATCATGCAAAATATTTAGAAATGTTGAACATGTGCATAATAATTGATCACTAACATTAATTAATTCCACCTTCCAACCCATGAAATAATTTATTTCAAATCTGCTTATCAGTTTCACTAAAACTTGAAAATGGGCAGCTGTTGGCAATCCCGTATATTGAAACACTAGCAAGTCTTCTGCCTGAATATTCTCAAATGACAGTCTATAGGTATTCTCCTTTAGCAAGACATTGTTTTAATTTCTGGTTCTCTTGTTGTAAGAAATAATTCTCAGCGTTTGTCAAAACATCACTGTTTCAATTTGCTTGGCATACTGTGGGCTGGTTGGTTGAAACATCTTGGACTACAGTTTCCAGTTCAACTGTAACATCTTCTTCTGTAGATAACTGTTTCTTTGTTCTAGAACTGGAATAAACATTGTGGTATGAATTTAGTAGGGGTACAAGGTAGGGTACCTACCATAATTTTTTCATGTCATAACAGTTCATGTTTGCATTCTAACTGAATCAGAATCAAAATGAAACTTAAGAGGGCCGCGCTTAACCGTGGTTAGCCAAATAAAAATAGGGACTTCGTAAAGTATAATATGTTAGTATGTGTACCTTTTCGTCTTCTCAGGATACAAAACGTCGAACCTCTTGTTACTATTGTGTGCAAAAATTGATGGAACAACATCCTTTTCATCAGCAAAATGACAACTACAAAGGCGGTCTTCACGAGTAGGGTCTCTTATCCTTACGACTGAAATTGAAAAAATGAGTAAGTCAGCAATACAAGTCAACACAACGAGTCCTCAGACTAGAATAATAGGAATTAATCAGCAGTAACGTACCGGCAGAGTGTTTTCCATTTTTTAAAGACTTTTTCACTAGCAGGAAATCTAAAAAACCTGCAGGTTTCTCTTCTAGAGACATGGTTGCAACCGGGAGCAAAACAATAAGGCATTATATACCTTATAAACACCAGATAATGTATTCAAGATGTAAATTAACTCAAATTGCAATACGTTCTTGCGTTTGTTTTTACCCAAATGTCAAAATCCGCCATTTTGTGACGTCATAGCTTCCACAGTCTATTTGAATGTGATAACATTTTTTGTCATGTGAAAATGTTTGACATGGTTTTAAAAACCTTGGAATTTTCCTTAAGTGTTCGGATAACACTATAAAAATATTATTTGTTTTTTTAATTCATGTTCATCGGAAAATAATGTTCATACAGCAATTGGCATTGACAATTCACATTTTGTTATTCGGAGCATGAAAGAGAAACTCCATCTGTTAGCAGTAAAAAAAACGGCCGTGAAAACCCCTGATTGGTTCATTGATGTTTAAAAATAAGACGCCAGAGACCACATAATTATTAGGCAGCACCTTTTCGGTGTAGGTACACCGCAAAACTAATTACATGCGAAGTTCATGACATGTATGCTATACGATAACTATTACAAAAAACACGCAAAATCACAGAGTTTGTTAGAGGACGAAAACCATTTCTAAATAATTCATATTCAGTCCACGTAACTTCTCAAAACTTACACGTCACTTTATGCTTTACGCTTTATAATTCCGTTTAATATTTGTTATAGCTCCGTATATTTTGATCGGATACATAAACATTTTTTTGTCTCTTCCCTAATCCCTACTGTATGCCACTGACTGACATGCATTAATGATGCATGTTTGTTGGTTGGTTGACTGACTGATATTGATTTTCTCTGTGAGACAAAAAGAATGTCTAGCAGGGATTTGTATTAAAATTTGTGGTAATTTGTATTTCTCTCTCTATCTCTAGTTAGTCTAGTCTGTGAGAGCGTGGGAGAATCAAAGAAAATTTATGAAGTGGTAGCTGTTTTCGTTGAATAACGATTACTATTCCATCTTGGCTTTTAGTCGACTACGTTTGAAAACTTTGAAATATCTTAGAGTTCAGACTCAAATCAGTTTCTAAAACCCGGGGCCGATTCAATATGAAAACAATCAAGATGAAAAGCAAAGACGCTACGAAAAAGAACTATCGAAAAAAATGCATTCATTATGAGAAAATCATAAAGATGATGGCGGTGGTAAGTCCTACAGAAATTCTCTTCCTAAAATATACCTACCAACATCCCGATAATCGCATCTAGAGCTAAGCACAGTAATATTTGAGTTATATATGCAGTTACATTGTATTCTGATGTACCTAGGTACGTAAGGTCTAAACAAATTTATGAGTAGTGTACGTACAAGAATTGCAATGGTTATGTATTAGCGTGATCCGTGATGGGTTAAAAACTGCATTCCAGATTAACGCCGATCAAAATGATAGAGCTGCAAAGATCAACCAGGAAGTCAGGAAGGTAGTGGCGGAGAGGAAGTTCCTGCTGAAGAAGCTTGCCGCACTCAATGTTGTTGTAGAGCCAGCCCAGCTCTATTATAAAGGCAAATGCGAGTCTAAGGTCTATAAAGAATGCTGTAAGGAGCGCCAAACCAAGAAGAAGAACAGAAAGAAGTCTCAATAAGCTATTTATCCGATTAAGTAATGCTTGCATATAAATAAATTAAAATAAAAAAAATTGTTGAGTATAAAGTAGTAAGATTTGTTATATCATAAACCTGAACCTGAAGTAATCAGTGAAGTCGGTAATAACTCTACAACCTCTTGAGTGTATTACATTACTTTGTAGGAATAACATCGAGGGTCCCAAGGTATGTTATACTATTGAAACTAAAACAAACTTTTTTATTAGCGTATAATCATTAACATAATAATATATATCAAAAGACACTACAAAAATTAAAAAATATAAAATATGTTTTTATTTTAACTTGTAGTAAAGTATTGTATAATGCATTTATGTACATAATATATAATATAATAGGTCTTTACCTATGAAATTGCCGTTCTTCCGTACTGGTAATTTCAAATAGAAAAAAAGTTTGGAATGGCTTTGTATTCTAAATTCAAATTAATTTTGTTTTAAAAACATGACATTCTTTTTACAAACTCAGTCTTTTGTTTATTGATTAGCGTTGTATTTTCATTACATTTGAACATACAATTATGAATTAAAGGCGATTGTGGAAGCTAACGAAACTCAATTTACAGCTGAGCTAGCAGCTGCTTTTGATGTTAGCATCAAAACAATTTTGATCCATTTGCGACAAATAGGCAAGGTAAAAACCCTTGATAGATGGGTGCCCCACGAACTTAACGATCGCCAGCGAAACGTACGCGTCGAGACCTGCCTCGTGCTGCTCAATAGGCAAAGAAATGAAGGAATTTTGAACCGAATCGTTACGTACGATGAAAAATGGATTCTGTTCGACAATCAAAAGCGCTCAGCAAGTTGGCTAGATCCTGGTTCAGCACCAAGGCAATGCCCTAAACCAAAAAGGTGATGGTCACTGTTTGGTGGTCTAGTGCGGGTGTGATTCATCACAGCTTTTTACAAAACGGCATGAGCATTACTGCAGATGTGTACTGTGAAGAACTGGAGACAATGATGGAGAAGCTTGCACATCGGTAACCAGCTTTGGTCGTCCCCACTGCTCCTTCACGACAACGCGCGACCCCATACTGCACAATAGACAGTCTCCAAGCTGCAAGAGCTGGGGTTGAAAGCTCTCCCTCATCGGCCATACTCACCAGACCTTGCACCTACCGACTATTACTTTTTCCAAAATTTAGACAACTTTTTAGTGGGTAAAAAATTCAATTCCCGAGAGGAAGTACAAAATGCCTTTGAAGAGTTTGTTGCCTCCCGTCCAGCTGATTTTAATAAGAAGGGCATCAATAAACTGCCAATGCGTTGGCAAAGATGTGTCGATTGCATGGGTGGTTACTTTGAATAACAGAAATAAAAAAGTTTAAAAAAATAAGTACTATCATTTATTCCATACAAAACGGCAATTTCATGGGTAAAGTCCTAATATTAATTCTAATTCTAGGGTGGGGGGAATAATAGATCTGCACTGACGTCCTGGGTTGGGGTGTATTGTGCATTACCCCCGTTCTAACCTAACCCCAGCCTAACTCCTTGAAGTAACGGAGTAGGACTGGGTTGGTGGCAGCAGCTTTACAGGGTCCCTGTGGATGTTGATGTAGTAGCGGTGTTAGTGGAGGATGAGGATTCGATGACCCCTTGCAGTTCTCAGTCAGGCGTCATTTGTGGCAGTGCAGTGAAGTATCACGTGCTCCACAGTCTCTTCCTCCCTAAGGCATCCGCGACAAAGTCCACTGTCTGTGGCTCCGGTCTTCAGGAGGTGATGGTTAAGTTCGCAGTGTCCCGTGATGATTCCAACCATCATCCTTAGATCTTCGTGTTTCATCTTTAACAAGGTGTTTGTTGTATTTCTGTTTCTTGCCGGAAGCATTGTCTTTGTCTGCTTGCAGTCGGCTCTACGTTCCCAGTCTTTTTGGAATTCATCCTCAGTCTGTTTTTGATTACCGCGTTTGGCGGACTGGAGAGATTAATATCATTTGTGTTTGGTCTTAGCTTGGCTCCTTCTCTTGCTAGGGAGTCTGCCTTGGTGTTCTTTGGACAGTAACCGTGAGCTTTAGTCCATTTGATGGTTACACTATGTTTTTCAGCCAATTTCTGTAGATCACTATAGCACTCCGCGACAGATTTTGATCGAGTGTCGGGTCGTCTGAGAGCTGCGCTTTTTATTATGAATATTAGTTCTATCTTCTGGTTTACAGTGATGAGTGAGGAGCAGACACAATTGTTGTCGATATTTCCGTTGCTGCCAGGAGGAGTCCGAGTGTCTCAGCCTGGAATGCTATGGTCAATTTGTTGAGAGGTTGTATTCGTGAAAGCCCTATTTCCGGGCAGAAGAAGCCAGAACCTGCCCCTGTTTTGTTTCTTGCTCCATCTGTGTAGATGTGATAGACAGTTGGGGTTTTTGAAGTCGGTTTTGTTACCTGATCATCCACATGATACCCTTTAGTAGGTATGTTGTTGCTATTCTGTCTGTTCCTTTTGCTGCCTCTGGGATGATGGCGATAGACTTATCCAGAATTCTGCAGTGATTCGTTATTTAGCAATTTCCATTCATTCAATTTAGGTTGGTGGATTTTATTCTTAGCGCTGCCGCCATTGCTTCTTGTTGATCGAGCGAAGCGAGATCTCCAAACCAACTTGGGCAAATCGGCGTTGTATGTATATCGATATATTCAATGTATCAATCATATTAATTTCAGATTGTTCGGTATTACGGTTACGGTATTTTTTTTCGTAATTTTTCATCATAACTACAAAACTATATATTAGGTAGATCGAGCGAAGCGAGATTTCTAAATCAACTTGGGTAAATCAGCGATGTATGTACATATGTAGGTATGTATAATTGTTTGTCTGAGGACAACTTTTGAAGCGTTGATCCGATCATCGTGAAATTTGATACATAGGTAGGTAGTGCCGGCACAATTTTGGTGTGACTAAATGAGCTAAAAATGTCGGGGCATTGTTGAGATATTGGGGTTAAAGAGGGGTAAAAAAAAATAAGAATGAGATTATTAGGTCAAGTGAGACGTCAAATTAAAGGTCTTCATTAGTACATTTCGACCCCGTTTTTATTTTTAGTAAAGTTTTTATATTTTTTGAGTTATTAGCCATAATAAAAACTAAATTTTGACAAAATTCACAGGGTACATCAGTGAACCTACAGTGCTGTAATTTGGTATGCGTGTAGCTTAAGTGACACGAATATAGGCAAAAGTCTGAAATCCAGAATAACTGCAATTTGTACCCCAAAAAAGGATAACCACATTACATGAACTCCCGTTACCTGTAATTTGAATGAAACTGTTGGTCAAGTGAATTGGTATTATTTCATGTCACTATTTTGATAGTCAAAGATTAAGGCCAGCTTGCACAACGATCCCTAAACGTATTTAGGGACTAAACATGATTATATTTTACGTATTTGTATGATTTGACAACTCCTTAAATCATATTTAGCCACTAAACACGTTTCGGCATCGTTGCGCGAGTCGCCCTAAGAATATATTTGGGGGGCTGATTCACCCACGTCCGTAGGCGAAGACCCTAAACTGAATCCCTACACGTAGTCCCCGGGTGGTGCCAATCAGGTGAAATCGGTGGTAGGCTTCGGCCGTGGCTGATCACCACCCACTGGCCAAATTCGTGTCGCCAAGTAGCCTTGCTGCGTTCCGGCATGGTGGCCGGTGTAGCCACTACAGAGGACGGGTCAATTTGATGGTCGTATTGTTGGCAGACCGACCTGAAACACATTGATCAGGACTCACAGCATCAGAAGGCTAGTCGAGGAGGGTAGCGGGATCCGAGGCACGGTGCACCGCTGGCCGACCGCAGTTAGTAGGGGGCCCAAGTAGCGAGAAAGCCACTCGTGAAAGGCTGCCCCGCCAACTAGCGAAAAATCCCGAGGTGCGCCATAGTGCCGGTTGGCGACCGGAAGAGAGGGCCCTATGGACATCCTCGGGGGGGCTCGGGCGTCCCCGCAGTCTCCAGACTAGTCCTCGCAACGATGCGATAATCTGTGTGTGTCTGAAGGTCACCAACATGAAGCCTCATTTCACTGCCGTCTTCTAACCTCAACTCACTCCAAAATGAAAATGAAGCACAGAAATAAGAGAACGGTTAAACAGCGGCTGCACTTCCTCTCTCTCAAGGTGCACCTGAGCAATATCCGGGGTCTGCACTCAAATCTCGTCGCAGTCCATCACCACCTAGAGACTGAAAAACCAGCTCTCTTGTTCCTTTCGGAGACGCTGATAGGGTGTCCGTCAGACACAGCGTATTTCTCTTACCCAGGCTTTACCCTGGAGCACAATTTTAAACCCCGTGCAGGAGTTTGCGTGTACGCTCGAGACGATATCAGGCCGTTTGTAGAAGTGTGTTGAAGACAGACTACTGTTTGAATAACATTACCGTGTCCGTGGTATAGACGAGCCTGCGGTGCGGGCTCGTCTATAATGGTTATTCGGATCTGCCACGCGGGAGTCGGTAACTTCAAAGGTGCGGGAGAGCTCGTGCGAAACACGTTCTCTATTCTATCGTACAAATGACAAAATGACTTCGAATATCGGTTTCGCACTGACATACACACACTGTTGGAAGGCCGTCAGCTGTGCGCTACCTGGTAGGTACCTATCATCCGTAAAATCCACGGACTTCCTCCAGTGAAGTCCGTGGTAAAACGTCATACTGTGGGAAGCCACTGCTGTCTTATTTTTCCAGACTAATTAATCGTTTCATACCTAACTAAGTACCTTACCTATATGTGTGTACCCTTAAAGTTGACATATTGTGTACCTAAGTAGTTGTAGGCACATGTGCATACGAGTCGCTCGCTGCGCTGAGCTTGCGATAATCATAATGTTACTCACAGATTACACAAAAGGCAGATAGAGCACGCCCAACGTGCGAGTGAAGTCACAAAAGCGAATACAAATTAAAAAGCGAATACAATCTCGCGGCAGTGCTAAAGATAGCGTCGTACTGCTTAAACGTCTCGAGTGATTCATTATTTTCTGTCAAAAATGCCGTCTTGTGTTATTAAACAGTGTAAAAGTTGTTCACAAAAACAAAAAAAAAGTGGATGGAATATCATTTCACAAGTAACTATAAATTATTTAATTGATTTTATTATTTATTCACCCAATAATTAAACTGTTGTCTCGAAACACAAAACCTCGACATTAGTTCGACTGTGTTGCCAGTTTTCGGCAAAATGTTTTCCCTTCAATTGGGGAAACTACCTGTTGATCTAGGCGTTAGCTAGCCTGACTGTTAAATATACGGACGTGGGTTCGATTCCCACGCGTAATCTCACGCCTAAATTGTTAGTCCGAATTTGGATGTATTTCTATAATTATGTTATTGCCGTTTACTGTGATTCGGTGATTAATATCTTATGCGGGATTTTAAATATAATTGTATATGTATAACAATTTAGTTCCGTATGTATATATGTAATGTATATACATTACATATACATATACACATATATAATAAATGGTATATATAGAGAAGTAATAGCGATCCGCCCTCGCTTCGCTTCGGGAAAAATATCCTACCAGAACATTTTACCGGGATAAAAATATCCTATACTTTAATCCAGATCATATTCAATATGTGCAAAATTTCATTAAAATCCGTTCAGCCGTTTACGCGTGATTGAGTCTCATACATCCAAACATACTCACCAACTTTTGCATTTATATTATTAGTGGAATGAATTGAGGATGCTAGTTATATTTAACGTGTACTTACTGTAATCAGTGTCAAGTTTTATTATTTTATGATTTTTGCAGATTGCCGACAGATGTTGTTCTATAGTACAGGCAACGGGGAAATATTTACTCTTGTCCAATTTGCACTAAATTACATACGCGAAATTTTTTTTATACAGGTTCAGTATCACGTACTGAATATAAAAAAACAAAATGCTTACAAATTTTGCGAACGGAACTGCCTTAAATTTGCGAAAAACCGTTTTGGTCTATATCTCCGTAGCAGTGCGCTTGAGGCCAAAAATTATCAGGATCTTTTTTGTAGACAATTAAATGTACTATCTTTTTTGTTTAATATTTTTTTTGTGACACTTACCGTTTACAACTTATACGATTATTATTGTTTATTTATCAACTTTTGGACCTATATCTCTTTTAATAATTGTTTAAACAATAAAATGCTCATAAGCTAAGTTGTAAATTGACACATTGTCTGCAACTTTGTCTTAGAACTTTTTTTGCTGAAGTTAATATTTTCGGAGTTATCACGCGTTCATTTTGAAAGTTCTGTGCCTTAGCGGTCAAGGTCACTAATGAAATACATCTAATGAAATCTCCGTGAGCTGTCTTAATGGGATCTCATTAAAATCTCATTATACAGCCATACTACGTATATATATGTTCCGTGTTTGGGTGTTTTTCTATATATTATAAGTATGTATTTACAAAAAAAAAGTATATAAGTATTCTATAAGTTATCTGGTTCCCATAGTACAAGCTCTGCTTAGTTTGGGGCTAGATAGCGCTGTGTGAAATGTCCAGAAATATTTATTTATTTATATATATATAACGGAATATCTTGACCAACAGGGTTTTTTTGAACAGTGACGTCAGCCAAGCTGACATCACTATTTCCACCATTAGAAACACTCATTGCAAATTATGAAACAGCTTTTATTAATATTTACAATAATTAACTTAACAGATAATTCTTAAACAAAGTATTAGGTGGTAGGTACTCACAGGACACTTGTCTCGACGGCTCACCCCCGAACCAAGTGTCGTCCGTCCGTCGCCAGGTTGCTTTTTTCTCAGAACCCCTTTATCATAAAACTGGCGTCGTACGGTACTAAGTCAATTTAAGAAACTATTACTCACAAAACTTCAAATAAATTGTTACAGTTACTAATTGAGTCTATAAATTAATGAATCAATTTTTAAACGTATTTAGAACTTACAGATTAATTTTGTTTTAAATTTAAGCAATCAACATCCGTTGGTAATCCATCTTTTTTTTTAAATCAATGCGATGTTCAAGGCTTCAAGCGAGTGTTTGCTTTAAGTTTATCTTAATGCAAACACCCGTGAGATCCATCGCTTACCTTTTATAAATCAGGATTTTAATTTAGCACTCATTTCCAGGTCTAGAAATCATCTCAAAGCAATGATGAGTACTTAATTGATTAACGTTGAATACAACGACAAACAATTACGTTCCTTTCAACGGAGAAAGCTGAAACTTACATTGAGAACCGAAACGTAATTCGTAATTTGATTTGATATTCAATGATTTAATTTACAAGCTTTCATAATTCATAATTCTAATCGTCTTGCGCCGACACGGCCATTCTGCGAGACGGTGCGTGCTCTGCACCAGTCGCGGTTCTGAAATAGAAACATATATTCTCTGAGCTAGGTATCCATTCACAGGTACGCTAGCTGATAACTCAGTTATGAGTAGTAAATATTACTTCAGGAACGAAACATCGTCCAAGAAGGAGATTTTTAATTGTTGACTGATTCAAGCAACCAAGTTATCAGCCATATCGTGCCATGACACTATCTTGCTAGACACGTTAAAGTAAGTTGTTTATTATATGTGTATGGAGTATTGCTGAATATCGGGAAGTGAGCGAAGCTTATTATTTATAGTGTAGATGCTCCACGCATGCTAACACAACTCATTAAGTCATTATGTCAATGCAAATGCTCCACGCATACTTGCATGATAAGATTCTCGTAGACAGGGATGATGCTGTGGCGCTGAGCGGTATTTACGCCGTGGTCCACAGTGGCTCTAAAGGATCATGGAACTAGGTTGATGCTGAGGCCTAGGTCTTATTTTTGACCGTGGTCCCCAGAGGCTCTAAAAAAAAAAAAAACAAATGGAGTTTGATTAGGGCTGTGGTTCTAAGCGGTCTTGTACGCCGTGGTCCACAGGTGGCCCAAAACATATTAACTGTTTTTTTTTTTTTTATTATTATTGCAAATTAATTGCAAATTTTATGATAGCTCACATGTAATTGATGCTGTGGTGCTGAGCGGTCACGTACTCCGTGGTCCACAGAGGTTCTAAAGGATTTGGAAAGGACGGTGCTGTAGCCTAGGCCTTAGTTTAAGACCGTGGTCCACAGAGGCTCTGAAAATGATTTTCTAACAGGATGGGAAACCAGAAATATAAATGATTTATACAGTCTAGGTATCAGTTCTAGGTATCTAGTCTATTTCACTATATCAGACAAGACAGACAGCCAGTATAATTTAAAATCAAATTATGGCCTTATTCAGTACTTGATTGGTTTAACCAACAAGATTTGTCTCTGCATTAAAAATAAAACACTAACCAGTTTGTTGAGGCACCCAACAAGCGGGTAGCTTGTGATGTAGACGGTAGTGGCTCAGCTTGGGATGTAGACGGGAGCGACTCATTGGATGAAACGCTTGGTTGTGACGACGTTTGTAGCTGGGTGTCTTCTTCGAAGGCCGCCGACACGGTTTCCTGGTCACCTGGTTGTGGAGCTCGACGTAGTTGGTCATGAGCAACTTTACGTGGACGCCCTCTGCCAGTCACACGCTTTACCATGTACCGATCGTTGTCTAGTATTCTATGAATCTCGTACGGTTCGCTGTACTTGAGGTCCAGGGACGTTTGGTTGCGAGGGTTGTTCTTAATAAGAACATAGTCTCCTCTTTGGAATGGACGCATTTTTGATTTGTTCTTATCAAATCGTTGTTTGTCATATTCAGCCGCAGCAGTCATTTTCTGATGCACACGCTGTTCAAGCAAATCAAAATCAATAGTATCTTCATCCATATTTACCAGCCTTAGAAGCTCTGGCGGTACACATTGTTGCCGGCGTGTCAAGAGGCTAAGTGGGGCGACCCCCGTTACACGGTGTGGAGTGCAATTGAACGCAAGTTGTAAAACTTCTAACGCTGTCTGCCAATCTTCGGAGTCATAATTCTTTATCATTGTAAGTGCGTTTTTCAGTGTGGCCATGACCCTCTCAACTTGTCCGTTTGCTCGGCTTACTCCTGGCGCTATTGAATGCATGTTGATACCAAACCGCTCACAGTAGGCTTTAAACTCACCAAGAAACTCTCGACCTCCATCTACAACGACTTGCACTGGGGTTCCAAACAAGTGTACCACACGTTTCAGTGCTGCGAGGCTGCTACTTTGGCTTTTATCGTTGGAGTAGTTAAGTAGAATATACTTTGTGAATGCGTCTATAATTACAATAACATACTCATCTTGACCTTCAGCGTTTCGTGTACCAAGCTTGCCCGTGATATCCATGTGTATAACTTGAAATGCCGTGGTGGGTTTTTGAATAGGGTGAAGTTGCGCTTGAATAGGTCCCGACGGACCCTTCGAGGTTCTGCAGACGATACAGTTATCGACGAATCTTCTAACGATTGTGTTCATTTTGTCAAACCAGTATGTTTCTCTCAACTTTTGAAGAGTTTTCTCCCAACCTGGATGTTGGAGCGCCGTATGGAATGAGTTTATCAGGCTCCACTGGAATGACTTGGGTACTACAGTAAGTTTACATGTACCGAGTGCGGAACCAGTGGTCGTCTTCTTGAGTACACCATCTTCCAGGACGTAGTCTGCAGCTGGGCTGTTACTGGACATGCTGTCTATCAGTGGGCGAAGAGCATCGTCACGTCGCTGTTCGATTTGTAGCCATTCAAGATCTTTAGTCATGATATTGACCAAACTCTCATTAGTTGGATTTCTACTAAAGAAATCAGCGTGCTGCAATCGCTCACCTTTTCTATACTCTACTTCGAAGTCGTAATTCTGGAGAAAGGCCCACCACCGATGGATTCGAGGAAGTAAATCCTTTTTGTGCTTGGATGCCTTCAAGGCGTTACAGTCAGTTATTACCTTGAATTTTCGGCCGTAGAGATAATGCCGAAAGTGTTTCACGGCCCTTACCACCGCTAATGTTTCGAGCTCATACGAATGGTAACGGCTCTCGGCGTCAGTAGTCCGTTGGCTCATGTACGCGACTGGATGCTGACGGTTCTCGATGGTCTGTACAAGTACCGCTCCGTAGCCGAGACTGCTCGCGTCAGTGTAGAGCTCAATTGGAGAGTCTTCCTGAAATAGAGAAAGGGCAGGCGCAGTAGACAAGTGTTGTACAATACTGTTTCGGGCTTTATCGTGTCTTTCGTTCCATTCCCATTTTGCATCTTTCTTAGTTAGTTCATAGAGTGGTACCATAACACGCGAAAAATTGGGAATATAACGTCTGAAGTACCCGGCTAGGCCGTTGAATTGTCTTACTTGTTTGGCAGACTTTGGAATCGGTGCCTTCGTTAAAGCCTCCACTTTCCTTGGGCTTGGACTAACTTGTCCGTCCGAAATAACATTACCCAAATACTCAATGGAGCGTTTAAAGAAGGCAGTTTTGTCGACGTTGATCGAAAATCCTGCCTGCTGCAAAGAGATCAGTATCCGTTCAATATGAGACAGTCCCTCAGAGAATTCCCTACATTTTGACAAGACATCATCAACATAAACTTGACAGACTTGATCGATCAGGAGATGAGCTAGTGCCCTATTTATGCATCGCTGATACACTGAACTCGCGTTACTAAGGCCAAATGGCATGGCTACATACTCATACAATCCGTCAGGAGTCACAAACGCTGTCTTTTCTATAGAGCCCTCTGCGATCGGAATTTGATGAAACCCTGCTGCCATGTCAAATGTGGAGAAATAAAGGCCCCCAGCTAGTTGATCTATCTGATCAGATATTATCGGTAGCGGATAGTGATCCCTGAGAGTGTTTCTATTTAGTTCGCGGAAATCTACGCACATGCGATCCTTGCCATTTTTCTTTTTGACCAATATTATTGGACTGGAAAATGGCGACTTACTTTCGCGAATGATATTATGCTCGAGCAACTCACTAACAATATCGCGTACCTTCTCGCGCTCAACAGGACTTAATCGGTATGGTCTACGTTCGACACATTTGCTATCATCTTTCAACCGTATTTCAAGCTCACCCGTGTTGACACGTGTGTGAGGGTAGCCGTATATAAACAAATGATCAAACTTGTTTAACATTATTTTTAATTCATTTAGTTGCTCGTCATTAGTTAGATCGCAGTCTAGCTTATCAAATTTTTCACTTTGTGATCGCATGTGATAGACCGCCGGCTGATGAACCAATGTTGCTCCCCGGGAGTTTACTATGACACTCAGGTTTGTGTTTTCGACAAGATTCATTCCTATCAGAATATCTGAACACAACTCGTAGTCTGGGACTACGTGGAACTGAAGTTCAACTCGCATGTTGTCAATAACACATACCGTTGTCAATGTTGTTAGAGAAACCACCGTAAATTGTCCAATCCCCTTTAAATATTTGACCACGTGTATTCTTTTTCCGGGTAATTTTGCAGCAACCGATTCACGTATCACTGAACATTCCGCTCCACTATCGAATATTGCAAGTAATTTTAAATCTCCGACAACCACTGGCATAGAGTTTAATTTTGGTAAACCTAAACAATTTACGTTGGTTAGTACAGCTCTCTCTCTCTTGTAACACGTCTCGTAAGTATGACCTACCCTTGAACAGAACGTGCACGTTGGTTTACCAGCGTTTTCAGATGCAGCTTTATCCTGTTGACGCGGTTGAGGGTTTTCGGTTTTATCACGGTAACGACATTCGCGCGAATCATGACCAGATTTTTTACAGGTTTGGCAAAATAGTGAGGATTTATCAGAAAACCGAGGCCGCTTACTCGGCCCTTGTTGTACGCTTGAGGTACCAGGATAAGGACGCTTAAAGCGTCGTATGGATGATGCGACCGAAATAAGTTCTGGTACCGATGTAGCCCTGGCATTTAATAACTCAATTCTCAATCTTTCATCCCCAATACAACCGATCACTGCCTCGACTGCGTCATCATTTGATAGTTTATCCTTAGTTAAACGTCGCCATAATACCCAAGCCTGTGACAAAAACTGCGCCATATCCTTTGTGTTATCATAGACATGGTCTCGAAAGCGAAAAACATCACGGGAATATCTATTCTCTGGATCAAAAGTTGTTATCAAAATATCGCGCAATTCCTGCCACGTGTTGGTTGTTACTAGCCAATTGTCAACCCACAACTTTGCACGACCCTTAAGCAAACTTCCAGCTTTCATTCTAACATCATAGTCGGCCAAGTTATAAGTTTCCATGGCAGTAGTCACATGCTGACACCACTCTCTTACTCCTACATTAGCATCCGGATCATATGACGGTAAAAATACGTCATTAATTTTGACCTTAGGTTCAGGCTGTTTCGTGATACGATCAGACATGTGTTTCATCATTTGCAACATCTGTGTGAAAAACTCTGTTGGTACGCCATTTATAGGAGCATTTAAATCTTCTTTGTTTGAATCAGATGATCGAGCAGAAGAGGGTTCGGATCCCACTTCTGATAACGGAATATCTTGACCAACAGGGTTTTTTTGAACAGTGACGTCAGCCAAGCTGACATCACTATTTCCACTATTAGAAACACTCATTGCAAATTATGAAACAGCTTTTATTAATATTTACAATAATTAACTTAACAGATAATTCTTAAACAAAGTATTAGGTGGTAGGTACTCACAGGACACTTGTCTCGACGGCTCACCCCCGAACCAAGTGTCGTCCGTCCGTCGCCAGGTTGCTTTTTTCTCAGAACCCCTTTATCATAAAACTGGCGTCGTACGGTACTAAGTCAAAATTTAAGAAACTATTACTCACAAAACTTCAAATAAATTGTTACAGTTACTAATTGAGTCTATAAATTAATGAATCAATTTTTAAACGTATTTAGAACTTACAGATTAATTTTGTTTTAAATTTAAGCAATCAACATCCGTTGGTAATCCATCTTTTTTTTTAAATCAATGCGATGTTCAAGGCTTCAAGCGAGTGTTTGCTTTAAGTTTATCTTAATGCAAACACCCGTGAGATCCATCGCTTACCTTTTATAAATCAGGATTTTAATTTAGCACTCATTTCCAGGTCTAGAAATCATCTCAAAGCAATGATGAGTACTTAATTGATTAACGTTGAATACAACGACAAACAATTACGTTCCTTTCAACGGAGAAAGCTGAAACTTACATTGAGAACCGAAACGTAATTCGTAATTTGATTTGATATTCAATGATTTAATTTACAAGCTTTCATAATTCATAATTCTAATCGTCTTGCGCCGACATATATTATATATATATACGTAGTATGGCTGTATAATGAGATTTCAATGAGATCCCATTAAGACAGCTCACGGAGATTTCATTAGATGTATTTCATTAGTGACCTTGACCGCCAAGGCACAGAACTTTCAAAATGAACGCGTGATAACTCCGAAAATATTAACTTCAGCAAAAAAAGTTCTAAGACCAAGTGGCAGACAATGTGTCAATTTACAACTTAGCTTATGAGCATTTTATTGTTTAAACAATTATTAAAAGAGATATAGGTCCAAAAGTCGATAAATAAACAATAATAATCATATAAGTTGTAAACGGTAAGTGTCACAAAAAAAATTATTAAACAAAAAAGATAGTAAATTTAATTGTCTACAAAAAAGGTCATGATAATTTTTGGCCTCAAGCGCACGGCTACGGAGATATAGGCCAAAACGGTTTTTCACAAATTTAAGGCAGTTCCGTTCGCAAAATTTGTAAGCATTTTGTTTTTTTATATTCAGTACGTGATACTGAACCTATATAAAAAAAATCACGTATGTAATTTAGTGCAGCAAAAAGTTCCCCGTTGCCTGTAGTACTACGCGAGGAATGGGTTTCTATTATTCGCCAAAGTGTTATTGTAATTTTTCAAATTCTAATAACAGTCCGGAGTCAGGAATATATCCTGCGTTGTTGGCTAGTCTCTTGCGAGATGGCCGCCGTAGCCGTACTTCAGCCAGGAGGACATTAAAGTCCATGTAAACCTCAATAAACACCGGACGGACCGCTAGTTATAAAAATATTCACATATTATTTCTTCTGTAATTTTACAATGCGTTTACAATGGTACATGAAATATTGAAGTGTTTAATAAACTTGTTAATTAAACAATTGTTCAATCCTAATACTCATACATATTTGTATTCAATTAGTAACAAATTCATGTCTCCAAATAAAATTTTAGAACCTGTTGTCGTAAAAGGACATTTAAAAAAATACAGGGAGTTTTTTCCTTTTCTGGTATCATTACACGCACACTGATACACGTGTCCCTACAGAGCTATTTCTAAACGCCACGCACACATGAATGAAAAGTGGCGTCATACTGTTTGTTGCGTACACTCTATCTGCCTTTTGTGTAATCTGTGATGTTATTAATAAAATAAAGATAACCTCGCTGTTGCTAATTGTAGACTCCATAAAGTTAGTAAATCGTTTAAAGGGCAAGGTGTACGTTTTTATAACAAACTCCCACAGGATATATAAAAATTTACAATTAACAAATTTAAAAATCTTTATAAATAAGCCTACTATAAAATATCGGATTAGGTATTTAGATGATATAGAAGCTTGGGATTTAAAATGCTCCAACTCGTTCAAAATGTTACAATTTTATTTTTCTATTGTTATGTAGGTACTTATTCTAAAAGGATCATTAAAAAAAACAACCAGCCTTGTTCCTTGCCTTTCTTTCCTGGCTTGGTTGCGAAGGAACAGGCAGTAAAATTGACGTTTCAAAGTGATCCTTGTGATTTTAATGAATACAATATTTTGACTTTGCGCCTGGTAGACACAGGCGCATACGAGTCGCTGCGTTTAGCATGCGCGTAGTAAACAAAGACGTAGGTACCTACACGAGAGTGTGCGTGTTAGGCATAGGTTCAGACGAGTCGCTGCGTTGACCTTGTGCGTCGTAGGCACAGGGGTGTATCCATAGCTTGCGCATGAATTGATAGGAACCTAATACCTACGAGTAAGTCAGAGCACAAAAGAGTCTCATTTGTGGTAAGAGGCTCAACCTGAACCTCGAACTCTGGATAATTATCACATTTTAACCATGTGTTTGAATCAAATAGCAGGTAGGTATATTGTTGGGATGGAGTTAGAATAAAAGTTAAAACAGTAATTTTTATTATTTTGTTTATTATTAATTGAGTATTTGGGTACGTAATACATTGATACAAAATAGTTTTCCACAAGGACACCTTCTACATTAAGTGGAGCAGAACAGTCGCATGCAACACTAATTTCTAAACACTGTTCTGTTCGGGGTAGGTAGGTACAAGTACAACATACAACATCGAATGCCGTAGCAACCACTACGCTTACAAACAACATAGGTACCTATTGGTAACTTAAGTAAGTACAAGTGTAGGTAAAAGAAGATAATACAGAAGTAACTACTCCGTCAATCATCGTTTCAGGTAGGTAGTCAAAAGACAGTAGAAAAAATTTACTCAAAAATTATAAAATACCTTAGGGATCTAGGTAGAAAATTCTTTGAAAGATAATTTTTTGAAACTTTGCAATTCTTAGGCCCAGTCTTAGAATTCGACGCAATTAAATTGCCTTCAGTTTGAGAAAATAATTTAAGTTCTTTAAAAATTTGTGTTAGGCAATAATTTCTAACAGACGTTATAGGAATAAATCCACCGTGAAAAATAACTAGGTACCTCAATAAATACACGGAGTGCTTAAAACTAACTCAATGTGTAGCTTAGTTAAGTATCTACTTACGAGTAGTTGATATGGGGCAAAATAACTTCTTAGGTGTTATTTTAACTACGATACTTTACCATTAAGCATAGAAAAATAATAAACGAAATGGTAAAACCACCAATGAAATGACACAAACTACGAATAATTAAATAACTAAAGATCTTACCGGTAAAAAGCCAGTAAAAAATATCCTAACACAATTAAGACTAAGTAATATGATTACAATCGCTTAATGAATGGGGGACGGAGATAAGAAGTTTAATATAATATGCATAAATATAAATAACCTCTTAATCATATTGACGAGCGTCATACTTTATCAGAAAATCAAGCAAACTTTTGAATTATAGGAACGGAAGATGCAATTTATTGCTAAAAATAACCATATCTCATAAAATGGCAAATAGAAGTAACTTAAAGTTTAAAATAGGTTAAATGATGAGACTTTTAGCGAATTGAAATGCTTAATTAGAGTTATCAATTAGAGTAAATGACATTATAGTAATAATAAAAAGGTATTTGCAATCATTTTAGGATCAAGACCAAGTTATTATGAGAAGTATTTTTAGAATGGAGGATGAAGTTCTTATATTCTATTTAATAAGTAAGTTAGGCGAAGTTGATTGTTAAATGATTTCAAATATTGAGTCAATAGAATAGAAGATGTGGTTAAAGTTGTCAAATCAAGAGATTAAATATTATGACCACTTTAATAGAAACAAAGTTAAAATTGTAAAACGAGATGAGATTACCTATTTGAGTATTTCATATACAGGGTGTTTGGTAATATACTGACGACATTCAAGTGACGGATTCTCAAACGTAAAAATATCTAGGGCTATTATTGGATGATAATTTATCTTGGAGACCACATATCGACCACAACCGATCAAAATTGATATCTCTAACTGGAGCCTTACTCAAAATAAGTGGCTGTTTACCCCCAAAGATCAGAAACACAGTCTACAACTCTCTTGTAAAGCCCCGTATAGAATATTTAATGAGATGTGGGGATCAGCATCTAAAACCGTTATTCAAGATTTACAAATATCACAAAATAAATTAATTAAACGACTTTATAACTACGATTACTTAACACCTACCAAAATAATTTACAAAAAAGGAAAAATATTAAATGTGACGCAAATATGTGAGTCCTAATAAAAAAGATTTTGAATAAAACTGTAAAACCCAATATAACCCTAACTAAAAAAACGTACAAATATAACTTAAGAAATAAAAATAAACTCTATGTTCTCCAACCTAGAACGGAAAAATACTGAAGAAAGAATATATTATTTGAAGGCATAAACATGTATAATAAATTGTCAAATGAAATAAAAGAATGCCAAAGTTTTCCAATGTACAAAAAGAAAGTTAAACACTACATTATCGGAGTCAAATCACTTTAGTTAAATCATTAATTCATTACTTTTATCTATAAAATATTGCATTATTCTTATAATTACAAATATATATAATTTACTATGATAAAACACGTAAAATCATAAAATAATCCTAGAATATTCGCAAGACTTCAAAAGCATGTTGTAATAAAACAGTTATGTTACTCCTACACTCTTTTTATGCACACATAATATGGGCCCCAGAGAATCATTACGCAATAAGTTTAAACAAATAAATATTATGACATTCCCTTGTCAATACATCTATGAAAATCTAATGTATGTTCACAAAAATATTAATTTGTTTAAGAAAAATAGCGATAATCATAATTTTAATACTAGAAATAAAGATAAACTCGCTGTTGCCACTTGTAGACTCCATAAAGTTAGTAAATCGTTTAAAGGGCAAGGTGTGCGCTTTTATAACAAACTCCCAAGGGATGTACAAAAATTGACAATTAACAAATTTAAAAACGTAATTAAACAAAATATTTATAAAAGAGCCTAGTATAAAATATCGGATTATTTAGATGATAGAGAAGCTTGGGATTGAAACTGATCCAACTCGTTCAAAATGTTACAATTCAGACGTAATTTCTTTTCTGTATTATGTATTGTAAAAGGATCATTAAAAAAAAACAACCAGCCTTGTTTTCTTGCCTTTCTTTCCTGGCTTGGTCGCGAAGGAACAGGCAGTAAAATTGACGTTTCAAAGTGATCCTTGTGATTTTAATGAATAAAAAATATTTGACTTGACATTGATTTTTGCATTCGTATTCTTTAACGTAACTGCACAACAGTGGTCAGTGTTCTAGGCATCTCACACATAGACCGAACTCGCACACACTCTTACTCCTTCCGATCAAAACAACGCCAGTGAAGTGGGTAATTATTTATTATAATTTACCCACAAATTAATAGTATTGCATTCTTGTGATTTGTATAATCTTTAACTATACTAGGTATAAGTATCAAGTACATATAGCTCAATAAAACGCATTGATTGTCACCAGCACCTTATTATATGTACCATAAATATACTTAGGTTTTACCTAGGTATTATAAAACTATATCTCATATAAGTGAACTGTATCTAATATTAAGTTCTTTTGAGAATAAAATCTTTAAACTGATTTATTATGCTCATCAAAATAACCCCTTTCATTTTTGTGCGTATACTATCAAACACCCTATATAGAATGAACCCTACACAGATAAAATGAGATTAAAAATGTCAGGCGATATCAATAAACGTTTTGCTGTAGAATTTGTAACTAACTGAGAATGAAGGATGAATATAAAATTATCTGTTAAAATGAAAAAGGTAAAGGTAGTAAAATTGATGACATTATTAAGAATTACTTAATATGTAAAACACAGATGTTAAAAGCAAATAATTTATGTGTTTGAAATGATAATGAATGTAAGACGAAGTTAATGTTTAAAAGGAATTTGAACACAGTTTTCAAAGTAGATAAAATATTAGAATCACTTTAAAAAGTGGGGGATAAGTTAAAGTTTTAAAAGAAACTAATTTATTTAAAATAAAGAAGACATGGCCAAAGTGGCAAAAAGATTAAAAATGTTAGTTATGGTTAATCGTTAAAAGATTTAGAGTATAAAGAATCCATAAGAATTGTGGAAGAATATAAAATTGACAAAAACATATTTCAACGCTACTTTAGTTAGGATAAAATAAACAATAAATTTATAAAATATTAATATTGGAGCAATAAACATGAAAGAGCACAACTGTGTTTTAAATTCCGGCCGATCAATTTGCAAACAGAATATCTTATTTGGGGTATTGGTATTATATTATAAATTAATGTTTGGGTACATAGAAGTAGATGATTTCTTTAACACATGATGCCTAAATTTAAAAAAACACAAAAATGGCATTCCATTATAAAAATACAGGTATTAAAAAAAGACGTAGGTAAACTTGAAAGCCAAACTCCTCCAATAAAACCTACTCTGGTTTGCATACGAAATCAAAGAGTCCTGCTTAAGTAAAAGAGAAGAGGGAAAGTGGTGCAAGAAAAGAAGATCGCAAATCCCAACAATATTTCCTGAGTCGACTTGCACGAGAACAGAATCCGTTGATATTATCTAATATACGTACATATAAAAATCTTGTTTCACGGTGTTTGTGATCGCACTCCTCTGAAACGGGTCAACCGATTTTAATTTTTTTTTTAATGTTTGAGGTATGAGCATTTGTCGTAAAGTATTTGTCATCCTCCTACTCTCACCCTATTTTTTAATCGCGATGTTAGTATTTATGTATGAACAATATCCATTTAATTTAACCGTCGCGTCGTCCATTGACGTGAAGTGCCGCGTCACTTTGGGAAGAGTGTTTCATATAGTTTTAATCTCGAAGTTCACACGAGAACGGGAAATTTCAAGCGTGCGAAGCCGGGGCGGGTCAGCCAGAACTCTATGTTTTTCTTTCACTCCCAGATCAACATGTAAGTAACGAAAGACAAAGACGGAAAGGAGATGGAATTATAGTGAATGATAAAGATTCTACTGCATCTAATTACCTATAAGGCAATTACCTATAAGAAATAATTAGATATTATTATATTATAATTTGAAATTAATGATTTCGCTTATATATCTATCTATTATATATTTATATTATATTAATAAAATATATTAAATTATATGTATTAATCGGATAATAGAAACATAAAAAGATCTGTTCGAGATTAAGTTACAAGAAATCATTGTTAGAGATAAAGGACTCCGCTGAATCCAAACGGAAAAGTCAAAATAGTGTAAAATCATAAGCGTAGGACGGCCCCCCACTACATGGAAGGATGACCTGTTAAAGGTTGCTGGGAGCCGCACAAGATCGGTCGCCCTGGAAACCTATATATTCAGCAGCGGACGTCATATCGACGATATGATGAAATGGGCCGGGTGGATTAAGATTACAAGAGCATTCCCTCAGTCGACTTTTATGACTTGCGTGGGAAAAGAAGCAGCTGATACCGTTTGTGATGATGTTTATCTTTTACTCCCAGATCAGCAGAAGCAACGAAAATCTAAGAGAATAGGGGTGCAATTGTTAAGGCACGTGTGCGTGCGTATATCTCAGAAATTACAGCTGATTTAGCATAGAAAGGGAAGATACTTTATCTTCCCTTTCTATGCTAAATCAGCTTAGTGTCTGAGGTATGTTATAAACAAATAGAAAATAAATTTTAATTTTAATCCATTAAGTCTAACGACAAATCGGAGAAAACGCACTGCTGATATAAATTATATACAGACAAAATGGGAATAAACATTTTCCGGTATAGGTACATTGATTTATTATATTATTGAAATATACAACAATGAATATACAATGTACTTATATAGGTAGGTAGGTTGACAGAAGTTTTTTGGGTTATATTTTGTTAGGGCAGTTGTTTAGTTTAGGGCTTAAATTTCAAATGCCCAACGTTCAATGAGGTAAATTTTTACGATAATGTTGTTATTTGATAAAAACTTGATTTTCTCAAAACTTGTAAGAAGCAAAGATAAACAAACCTAATACATATTTTCTTGATTTCAAAATTGAACTAGAAATAAAAATAAAATTATTACTTGAGCTTATTGTAAATAAGATGTTAACCTGACTTTTAGGTTAAGACCGAGTTTATTGGCTTTACTTCCTTATATTCTAAGAACATAAATAAAGCATTTAGCTTTTCATACGTAATACTTGCTTTAACTGGTACCAACTACTTTTTAATGACATCCACATACAATATTAAAATACACATATTAAAAATACTGTAAACATTTAAACACTGATAAATCTAAATATTTATTAGGTACCTACAACTGATTTTGATAATTTATTAGCTGAGAAAATAAGCCGTTGTTTCTAAAATTCATTGTAAAATCTGTGAATGAATACCTAGTATACCTACATAGAATTAAGTTTTAGAAAATACTCACGGAAAATACAATATAACATTTTCATGCACGTCATGTCAAATTATTCTTGATGAGAAAATGCAGCATTTTTTTCTTACATTTATTTTTCAACGTATTTAATTGGATTGTAAATTTTAATGAGTGCATTTTATTCCACAGAGAGTAAGTTCGTAGAGTGCTTTAGCAACGGTAAAAATTTTCACTCTATTCATACTAATTTGTACCTTACCGTAAATTTCACACCATCTCTCTTTATCTTTTGCATTTGATGTTATGTGTGGTATTCCACGCAAGGTATTCCACTTTGAATACCATCACAGTTTTACTTTTCACCTTGGAAGTTTCACTTCATTACGTAAAAGTTATAAAGCGAAGGATCAATCAGTAGTACATAAGAAGGGTATACATCAAAATGGTCACACAACTAGATACCTACATACAAATCTAATAGTTAATCACGTTATATTTTGTATTAAAGGTACTATATATGAGAGCATAACAAGATGAGACAAAACAGACTACATCTAACTATAATAATTAAGAGTTGCAATTATCTCTACTCTGTGGATGATGAGCTTAAATAGGCCCCAGTTGAGATAGCTTAAAAAGTTAGAAACTCGATAATGTTTTACTTCCACAAAACGCGACAACTATGGTCTAATCCAAATGATTGCCAATTTCCATTACTAAGTTGTAGGTACAAATAAAACACTGTAGGTACTTAATGGATACCTACAAAATACCATCATATATAGAATAAATAATTAGTCAAGCGCGAAACCTTAGTGTCTTAAGAGGCCTATTCAACGATACCACACTAGATGGGGTACGTGAGTAAAAGAAAAGTCTAATCCGACTTCCATTATAGGATATGGTGAAACTAGGAACCTTTATAGGGTTCCTAGTTCGACTACGGAATCCTTAAAATCGGTACTGGTACGAAAAAAATAAATAAGACTTAAAATTCTACCCCTGGATTTCATTAAGAGCTTCGGAAATAGAATCGTCGACCGTTATTTCGACTACTTCCTCAAATATTTGATCACAAAGCCTTTCAACCATTTCGTCATTCAGAACATTTATTTCGTGACAAATCTCAGCATAAAGCATATTGTACAGTTGATCTAATAGTGTAGTATCAAGGTCATTTTGTGAGTCTTCGTCGTCCGTATCTTCATTTGCTACATCAATTGGTTCACTCATTACATCACTCACCTCCTCAATGAAATCATCGATAATTTCGTCCTTCATTTTTATACCTATTAGAGAAAAGTATTTGAGAATGACTATTCGCGATTTAATAAAAAAACTAAAATAAATATGACAAAGATTCAATTATTAGAAAATAATAAAATCCACCAATATTTTTCTAACTCCAACTACTCCTCAATAATCTCTTCGTAGATGCGGATTTTTTTTACGACACGTACTTCTGTTACTTCTTGGATTTCAGCATATTGCAGCTGAGCACTCTCTACGGGTGTAAGCAATACTGGGGTCGCCTGTGGAGGTTCCAAGAGTACACATTCGGACATTTGCGGTTCTACTTGGACCTGACGAAGTTCAACCCATTGTGGTTGAGCCCGTTGTAATTCAGTCCACTTTGACTCGATTGTTATAGGTTCAACCTGCTGATACTCAGTAGTATATTGGGTTTCTTGTTCTACCCACTGGTACTTTAGTTGCTCACCTCGTACAACGGGTTCAACGGGTTCCAGTTCAGTCAATTGTGGTTGACTATTTCGAAGATCCACTTCCCGCAGTTTGGTGCATTTTGGTACAGCTCGTCGAGTTGAATTTCGGCGTAAACCCGTGGCTTTAGCTTCAGCCCGACGAGAAGCAACTCGTCGGAATTCAAGCCATCGAGGTTCAGCTCGAGTTTTAGCTGCCTTTTCTTCCATTAACATGCGCAGAGAGCGTCGGCGTAGAAGACTATCGATTTGTTCAGTTTCTTCAGGGGCTCGTTCCCCTGAATTTCTTAATAAGTTTATGACGTGTCGCTCGAGTGCTCTGAGTTCGTTCTTCCTTTTAACGTACTCGATATTTTCAGCTGGAATTTTCACACCTGGAAGTACTTCTATTTCTTCGTCACTGAGGTCTGACTGAAACAAGGAAGATTAATTAGTTAAACATAACACCCGGTTTCAAAATTTCATTTGTTAATTTTGTTTTGTAGAATCGTCATCACTTTCAAAGTTTCTTTGAGCTTTTGATAGAAAATTTGAAAAACTAGGATGTGGATACCTACTAGCATCTTATATAGACGTCTCCTTCCTCCTCTGCTGGCTACGGCCGGGGGGCTGTCTGTCGGCGGTGCAGTTCTCAACGTTCCACTCGTGGTCGCACTTCAGTACGTACAGGGTAATAGGTATAGCAGAATCGCTGTACTTGATAGTATGCGCGTTCTCCTTGGTCATGCGGACGTAAGTTACTAATGCACGCTGGCCACTCACAATGCACTTGTTCTCATAACAACGCCGCTGCGAAGCCAAGTCGGATTTCAATTCGAGTTGTTTCATATACTTCGGCACCAACTTGTGGCTGATCATCTCAAACTTTTGGTCTAGCCCGGCATATTGTCACAGGCTAACAGCTGCCTGGAACAATCGAAATAACACTCATAAGCCTTTACTCGTACGTATTCCCTAATCTAAGCAGTTACCTAAACGCCTTAGCGCTTTATCTTTGCAAACTTTTAAAACTAAGGTAGGTACCTACTACTTGCGCATACGCATAATTTAATCAAAATGCTAAAATGTTGTTAAGCTCTGATTTATCGATGAATTGAATAACCAAAATAATAAACATAATAATGGATAATGGAAAAAAAGGTTATGTAGAGGACACAATGGATCGCATTATCTGTGCACCTAGCGTGGGGGGGGGGGGGGAATATAGTTGCTGGATGGAAGCCGTTGGCGTTGTGTGCAGGCCGTACAGATCGGCCACTCTGGAAATCTATGGGGAGGCCTTTAATTATGATGATGATGATGAATAAATCAACAAGGAAAAAATAAGTGTGTAATCGCTAAGCATTGAATCACCGACATAATAAAAGATACCTGTCACTGAAACTCAAGAACTTTATAATATATAATTATTCACCGAAGCATAGACTAGACAAATCGAAGTAGGTACTAAGCAACCGAAGTATTCGATTACAGAAGCATTGAATCACAAAAGCATTGATTTATTGACGCTAATCAGCTAATCATCAATGAATAATTATTAACAAAATATAAATACCAGGGCCGATCGCAGACGAGCGACCAAAATCGGTCCGACAATAGTCGGCCTACAATATCGTGTACGCGTAAAAAGTCAGGAATAAATTAAAGCCCCCCCCCCCTATGAAAAAGGAAAAATTGCAATTTCTGTCGGATTTGAGAGAAAATATACTAGGAGACCATAAGTCGCCAAGAGGTAGCAGAATTGTTTCATGTATACAATATCGTGTACGCCTAAAAGGTCGGGAATAAATTAAAGGCCCCCCCCTATGAAAAAGGAAAAATTGCAATTTCTGTCGGATTTGAGAGAAAATATACTAGGAGACCATAAGTCGCCAAAAGGTAGCAGAATTGTTTCATGTATACAATATCGTGTACGCCTAAAAGGTCGGGAATAAATTAAAGGCCCCCCCCTATGAAAAAGGAAAAATTGCAATTTCTGTCGGATTTGAGAGAAAATATACTAGGAGACCATAAGTCGCCAAAAGGTAGCAGAATTGTTTCATGTATACAATATCGTGTACGCGTAAAAAGTCGGGAATAAAGTAAAGGCCCCCCTCTATGAAAAAAGAACAATTGCAATTTCTGTCGGATTTGAGAGAAAATATACTAGGAGACCATAAGTCGCCAAGAGGTAGCAGAATTGTTTCATGTATACAATATCGTGTACGCGTAAAAAGTCGGGAATAAAGTAAAGGCCCCCCCCTGTGAAAAAAGAAAAATTGCAATTTCTGTCGGATTTGAGAGAAAATATACTAGGAGACCATAAGTCGCCAAGAGGTAGCAGAATTGTTTCATGTATACAATATCGTGTACGCGTAAAAAGTCGGGAATAAAGTAAAGGCCCCCCCCTATGAAAAAAGAAAAATTGCAATTTCTGTCGGATTTAAGAGAAAATATACTAGGAGACCATAAGTCGCCAAGAGGTAGCAGAATTGTTTCATGTATACAATATCGTGTACGCGTAAAAAGTCGGGAATAAAGTAAAGGCCCCCCCCTATGAAAAAAGAAAAATTGCAATTTCTGTCGGATTTGAGAGAAAATATACTAGGAGACCATAAGTCGCCAAGAGGTAGCAGAATTGTTTCATGTATACAATATCGTGTACGCGTAAAAAGTCGGGAATAAATTAAAGGCCCCCCCCTATGAAAAAAGAAAAATTGCAATTTCTGTCGGATTTGAGAGAAAATATACTAGGAGACCATAAGTCGCCAAGAGGTAGCAGAATTGTTTCATGTATACAATATCGTGTACGCGTAAAAAGTCGGGAATAAAGTAAAGGCCCCCCCTGTGAAAAAAGAAAAATTGCAATTTCTGTCGGATTTGAGAGAAAATATACTAGGAGACCATAAGTCGCCAAGAGGTAGCAGAATTGTTTCATGTATACAATATCGTGTACGCGTAAAAAGTCGGGAATAAAGTAAAGGCCCCCCCCTGTGAAAAAAGAAAAATTGCAATTTCTGTCGGATTTGAGAGAAAATATACTAGGAGACCATAAGTCGCCAAGAGGTAGCAGAATTGTTTCATGTATACAATATCGTGTACGCGTAAAAAGTCGGGAATAAAGTAAAGGCCCCCCCCTATGAAAAAAGAAAAATTGCAATTTCTGTCGGATTTGAGAGAAAATATACTAGGAGACCATAAGTCGCCAAGAGGTAGCAGAATTGTTTCATGTATACAATATCGTGTACGCGTAAAAAGTCGGGAATAAAGTAAAGGCCCCCCCCTATGAAAAAAGAAAAATTGCAATTTCTGTCGGATTTGAGAGAAAATATACTAGGAGACCATAAGTCGCCAAGAGGTAGCAGAATTGTTTCATGTATACAATATCGTGTACGCGTAAAAAGTCGGGAATAAATTTAAGGCCCCCCCCTATGAAAAAAGAAAAATTGCAATTTCTGTCGGATTTGAGAGAAAATATACTAGGAGACCATAAGTCGCCAAGAGGTAGCAGAATTGTTTCATGTATACAATATCGTGTACGCGTAAAAAGTCGGGAATAAAGTAAACGCCCCCCCCTATGAAAAAAGAAAAATTGCAATTTCTGTCGGATTTGAGAGAAAATATACTAGGAGACCATAAGTCGCCAAGAGGTAGCAGAATTGTTTCATGTATACAATATCGTGTACGCGTAAAAAGTCTGGAATAAATTAAAGGCCCCCCCCCTATGAAAAAAGAAAAGTAGCAAATTCTGTCGGATTTGAGAGAAAATATACTAGGAGACCATAAGTCGCCAAGAGGTAGCAGAATTGTTTCATGTATACAATATCGTGTACGCGTAAAAAGTCGGGAATACATTTAAGCCCCCCCCCTATGAAAAAAGAAAAATTGCAAATTCTGTCGGATTTGAGAGAAAATATACTAGGAGACCATAAGTCGCCAAGAGGTAGCAGAATTGTTTCATGTATACAATATCGTGTACGCGTAAAAAGTCGGGAATAAAGTAAAGGCCCCCCCCTATGAAAAAAGAAAAATTGCAATTTCTGTCGGATTTGAGAGAAAATATACTAGGAGACCATAAGTCGCCAAGAGGTAGCAGAATTGTTTCATGTATACAATATCGTGTACGCGTAAAAAGTCGGGAATAAAGTAAAGGCCCCCCCCTATGAAAAAAGAAAAATTGCAATTTCTGTCGGATTTGAGAGAAAATATACTAGGAGACCATAAGTCGCCAAGAGGTAGCAGAATTGTTTCATGTATACAATATCGTGTACGCGTAAAAAGTCGGGAATAAATTTAAGGCCCCCCCCTATGAAAAAAGAAAAATTGCAATTTCTGTCGGATTTGAGAGAAAATATACTAGGAGACCATAAGTCGCCAAGAGGTAGCAGAATTGTTTCATGTATACAATATCGTGTACGCGTAAAAAGTCGGGAATAAAGTAAACGCCCCCCCCTATGAAAAAAGAAAAATTGCAATTTCTGTCGGATTTGAGAGAAAATATACTAGGAGACCATAAGTCGCCAAGAGGTAGCAGAATTGTTTCATGTATACAATATCGTGTACGCGTAAAAAGTCGGGAATAAATTAAAGGCCCCCCCCTATGAAAAAAGAAAAGTAGCAATTTCTGTCGGATTTGAGAGAAAATATACTAGGAGACCATAAGTCGCCAAGAGGTAGCAGAATTGTTTCATGTATACAATATCGTGTACGCGTAAAAAGTCGGGAATAAATTAAAGGCCCCCCCCTATGAAAAAAGAAAAGTAGCAATTTCTGTCGGATTTGAGAGAAAATATACTAGGAGACCATAAGTCGCCAAGAGGTAGCAGAATTGTTTCATGTATACAATATCGTGTACGCGTAAAAAGTCGGGAATAAATTAAAGGCCCCCCCCTATGAAAAAATAAAAGTTGCAATTTCTGTCGGATTTGAGAGAAAATATACTAGGAGACCATAAGTCGCCAAGAGGTAGCAGAATTGTTTCATGTATACAATATCGTGTACGCGTAAAAAGTCGGGAATAAATTAAAGGCCCCCCCCTATGAAAAAAGAAAAATTGCAATTTCTGTCGGATTTGAGAGAAAATATACTAGGAGACCATAAGTCGCCAAGAGGTTGCAGAATTGTTTCATGTATACGATATCGTGAACGCCTAAAAAGTCGGGAATAAATTAAAGGCCCCCCCCCCTATGAAAAAAGAAAAATTGCAATTTCTGTCGGATTTGAGAGAAAATATACTAGGAGACCATAAGTCACCAAGAGGTAGCAGAATTGTTTCATGTATACAATATCGTGTACGCGTAAAAAGTCGGGAATAAAGTAAACGCCCCCCCCTATGAAAAAAGAAAAATTGCAATTTCTGTCGGATTTGAGAGAAAATATACTAGGAGACCATAAGTCGCCAAGAGGTAGCAGAATTGTTTCATGTATACAATATCGTGTACGCGTAAAAAGTCGGGAATAAAGTAAAGGCCCCCCCCCCTATGAAAAAAGAAAAATTGCAATTTCTGTCGGATTTGAGAGAAAATATACTAGGAGACCATAAGTCGCCAAGAGGTAGCAGAATTGTTTCATGTATACAATATCGTGTACGCGTAAAAAGTCGGGAATAAATTAAAGGCCCCCCCCCCCTATGAAAAAAGAAAAATTGCAATTTCTGTCGGATTTGAGAGAAAATATACTAGGAGACCATAAGTCGCCAAGAGGTAGCAGAATTGTTTCATGTATACAATATCGTGTACGCGTAAAAAGTCGGGAATAAATTAAAGGCCCCCCCCTATGAAAAAAGAAAAGTAGCAATTTCTGTCGGATTTGAGAGAAAATATACTAGGAGACCATAAGTCGCCAAGAGGTAGCAGAATTGTTTCATGTATACAATATCGTGTACGCGTAAAAAGTCGGAAATAAATTAAGGCCCCCCCTATGAAAAAAGAAAAGTAGCAATTTCTGTCGGATTTGAGAGAAAATATACTAGGAGACCATAAGTCGCCAAGAGGTAGCAGAATTGTTTCATGTATACAATATCGTGTACGCGTAAAAAGTCGGGAATAAATTAAAGGCCCCCCCCTATGAAAAAACAAAAGTTGCAATTTCTGTCGGATTTGAGAGAAAATATACTAGGAGACCATAAGTCGCCAAGAGGTAGCAGAATTGTTTCATGTATACAATATCGTGTACGCGTAAAAAGTCGGGAATAAATTAAAGGCCCCCCCCTATGAAAAAAGAAAAGTAGCAATTTCTGTCGGATTTGAGAGAAAATATACTAGGAGACCATAAGTCGCCAAGAGGTAGCAGAATTGTTTCATGTATACAATATCGTGTACGCGTAAAAAGTCGGAAATAAATTAAGGCCCCCCCTATGAAAAAAGAAAAGTAGCAATTTCTGTCGGATTTGAGAGAAAATATATTAGGAGACCATAAGTCGCCAAGAGGTAGCAGAATTGTTTCATGTATACAATATCGTGTACGCGTAAAAAGTCGGGAATAAATTAAAGGCCCCCCCCTATGAAAAAAGAAAAATTGCAATTTCTGTCGGATTTGAGAGAAAATATACTAGGAGACCATAAGTCGCCAAGAGGTTGCAGAATTGTTTCATGTATACGATATCGTGAACGCCTAAAAAGTCGGGAATAAATTAAAGGCCCCCCCCCTATGAAAAAAGAAAAATTGCAATTTCTGTCGGATTTGAGAGAAAATATACTAGGAGACCATAAGTCGCCAAGAGGTAGCAGAATTGTTTCATGTATACAATATCGTGTACGCGTAAAAAGTCGGGAATAAAGTAAACGCCCCCCCCCTATGAAAAAAGAAAAATTGCAATTTCTGTCGGATTTGAGAGAAAATATACTAGGAGACCATAAGTCGCCAAGAGGTAGCAGAATTGTTTCATGTATACAATATCGTGTACGCGTAAAAAGTCGGGAATAAATTAAAGGCCCCCCCTATGAAAAAAGAAAAATTGCAATTTCTGTCGGATTTGAGAGAAAATATACTAGGAGACCATAAGTCGCCAAGAGGTAGCAGAATTGTTTCATGTATACAATATCGTGTACGCGTAAAAAGTCGGGACTAAAGTAAAGGCCCCCCCCTATGAAAAAAGAAAAATTGCAATTTCTGTCGGATTTGAGAGAAAATATACTAGGAGACCATAAGTCGCCAAGAGGTAGCAGAATTGTTTCATGTATACAATATCGTGTACGCGTAAAAAGTCTGGAATAAATTAAAGGCCCCCCCCTATGAAAAAAGAAAAGTAGCAATTTCTGTCGGATTTGAGAGAAAATATACTAGGAGACCATAAGTCGCCAAGAGGTAGCAGAATTGTTTCATGTATACAATATCGTTTACGCGTAAAAAGTCGGGAATAAATTAAAGGCCCCCCCCTATGAAAAAAGAACAATTGCAATTTCTGTCGGATTTGAGAGAAAATATACTAGGAGACCATAAGTCGCCAAGAGGTAGCAGAATTGTTTCATGTATACAATATCGTGTACGCGTAAAAAGTCGGGAATAAATTAAAGCCCCCCCCCCCCTATGAAAAAAGAACAATTGCAATTTCTGTCGGATTTGAGAGAAAATATACTAGGAGACCATAAGTCGCCAAGAGGTAGCAGAATTGTTTCATGTATACAATATCGTGTACGCGTAAAAAGTCGGGAATAAAGTAAAGGCCCCCCCCTATGAAAAAAGAAAAATTGCAATTTCGTGTACGCGTAAAAAGTCGGGAATAAATTAAAGGCCCCCCCCCCTATGAAAAAAGAAAAATTGCAATTTCTGTCGGATTTGAGAGAAAATATACTAGGAGACCATAAGTCGCCAAGAGGTAGCAGAATTGTTTCATGTATACAATTTCGTGTACGCGTAAAAAGTCGGGAATAAATTTAAGGCCCCCCCCTATGAAAAAAGAAAAGTAGCAATTTCTGTCGGATTTGAGAGAAAATATACTAGGAGACCATAAGTCGCCAAGAGGTAGCAGAATTGTTTCATGTATACAATATCGTGTACGCGTAAAAAGTCGGGAATAAATTCAAGGCCCCCCCCTATGAAAAAAGAAAAGTAGCAATTTCTGTCGGATTTGAGAGAAAATATACTAGGAGACCATAAGTCGCCAAGAGGTAGCAGAATTGTTTCACGTATACAATATCGTGTACGCGTAAAAAGTCGGGAATAAATTTAAGGCTCCCCCCTATGAAAAAAGAAAAATTGCAATTTCTGTCGGATTTGAGAGAAAATATACTAGGAGACCATAAGTCGCCAAGAGGTAGCAGAATTGTTTCATGTATACAATATCGTGTACGCGTAAAAAGTCGGGAATAAATTAAAGGCCCCCCCCTATGAAAAAAGAACAATTGCAATTTCTGTCGGATTTGAGAGAAAATATACTAGGAGACCATAAGTCGCCAAGAGGTAGCAGAATTGTTTCATGTATACAATATCGTGTACGCGTAAAAAGTCGGGAATAAAGTAAAGGCCCCCCCCTATGAAAAAAGAAAAATTGCAATTTCTGTCGGATTTGAGAGAAAATATACTAGGAGACCATAAGTCGCCAAGAGGTAGCAGAATTGTTTCATGTATACAATATCGTGTACGCGTAAAAAGTCGGGAATAAAGTAAACGCCCCCCCCTATGAAAAAAGAAAAATTGCAATTTCTGTCGGATTTGAGAGAAAATATACTAGGAGACCATAAGTCGCCAAGAGGTAGCAGAATTGTTTCATGTATACAATATCGTGTACGCGTAAAAAGTCGGGAATAAAGTAAAGGCCCCCCCCTATGAAAAAAGAAAAATTGCAATTTCTGTCGGATTTGAGAGAAAATATACTAGGAGACCATAAGTCGCCAAGAGGTAGCAGAATTGTTTCATGTATACAATATCGTGTACGCGTAAAAAGTCGGGAATAAAGTAAAGGCCCCCCCCTATGAAAAAAGAAAAATTGCAATTTCTGTCGGATTTGAGAGAACATATACTAGGAGACCATAAGTCGCCAAGAGGTAGCAGAATTGTTTCATGTATACAATATCGTGTACGCGTAAAAAGTCGGGAATAAATTAAAGGCCCCCCCTATGAAAAAAGAAAAATTGCAATTTCTGTCGGATTTGAGAGAAAATATACTAGGAGACCATAAGTCGCCAAGAGGTAGCAGAATTGTTTCATGTATACAATATCGTGTACGCGTAAAAAGTCGGGACTAAAGTAAAGGCCCCCCCCTATGAAAAAAGAAAAATTGCAATTTCTGTCGGATTTGAGAGAAAATATACTAGGAGACCATAAGTCGCCAAGAGGTAGCAGAATTGTTTCATGTATACAATATCGTGTACGCGTAAAAAGTCTGGAATAAATTAAAGGCCCCCCCCTATGAAAAAAGAAAAGTAGCAATTTCTGTCGGATTTGAGAGAAAATATACTAGGAGACCATAAGTCGCCAAGAGGTAGCAGAATTGTTTCATGTATACAATATCGTTTACGCGTAAAAAGTCGGGAATAAATTAAAGGCCCCCCCCTATGAAAAAAGAACAATTGCAATTTCTGTCGGATTTGAGAGAAAATATACTAGGAGACCATAAGTCGCCAAGAGGTAGCAGAATTGTTTCATGTATACAATATCGTGTACGCGTAAAAAGTCGGGAATAAATTAAAGCCCCCCCCCCCCTATGAAAAAAGAACAATTGCAATTTCTGTCGGATTTGAGAGAAAATATACTAGGAGACCATAAGTCGCCAAGAGGTAGCAGAATTGTTTCATGTATACAATATCGTGTACGCGTAAAAAGTCGGGAATAAAGTAAAGGCCCCCCCCTATGAAAAAAGAAAAATTGCAATTTCGTGTACGCGTAAAAAGTCGGGAATAAATTAAAGGCCCCCCCCCCTATGAAAAAAGAAAAATTGCAATTTCTGTCGGATTTGAGAGAAAATATACTAGGAGACCATAAGTCGCCAAGAGGTAGCAGAATTGTTTCATGTATACAATTTCGTGTACGCGTAAAAAGTCGGGAATAAATTTAAGGCCCCCCCCTATGAAAAAAGAAAAGTAGCAATTTCTGTCGGATTTGAGAGAAAATATACTAGGAGACCATAAGTCGCCAAGAGGTAGCAGAATTGTTTCATGTATACAATATCGTGTACGCGTAAAAAGTCGGGAATAAATTCAAGGCCCCCCCCTATGAAAAAAGAAAAGTAGCAATTTCTGTCGGATTTGAGAGAAAATATACTAGGAGACCATAAGTCGCCAAGAGGTAGCAGAATTGTTTCACGTATACAATATCGTGTACGCGTAAAAAGTCGGGAATAAATTTAAGGCTCCCCCCTATGAAAAAAGAAAAATTGCAATTTCTGTCGGATTTGAGAGAAAATATACTAGGAGACCATAAGTCGCCAAGAGGTAGCAGAATTGTTTCATGTATACAATATCGTGTACGCGTAAAAAGTCGGGAATAAATTAAAGGCCCCCCCCTATGAAAAAAGAACAATTGCAATTTCTGTCGGATTTGAGAGAAAATATACTAGGAGACCATAAGTCGCCAAGAGGTAGCAGAATTGTTTCATGTATACAATATCGTGTACGCGTAAAAAGTCGGGAATAAAGTAAAGGCCCCCCCCTATGAAAAAAGAAAAATTGCAATTTCTGTCGGATTTGAGAGAAAATATACTAGGAGACCATAAGTCGCCAAGAGGTAGCAGAATTGTTTCATGTATACAATATCGTGTACGCGTAAAAAGTCGGGAATAAAGTAAACGCCCCCCCCTATGAAAAAAGAAAAATTGCAATTTCTGTCGGATTTGAGAGAAAATATACTAGGAGACCATAAGTCGCCAAGAGGTAGCAGAATTGTTTCATGTATACAATATCGTGTACGCGTAAAAAGTCGGGAATAAAGTAAAGGCCCCCCCCTATGAAAAAAGAAAAATTGCAATTTCTGTCGGATTTGAGAGAAAATATACTAGGAGACCATAAGTCGCCAAGAGGTAGCAGAATTGTTTCATGTATACAATATCGTGTACGCGTAAAAAGTCGGGAATAAAGTAAAGGCCCCCCCCTATGAAAAAAGAAAAATTGCAATTTCTGTCGGATTTGAGAGAACATATACTAGGAGACCATAAGTCGCCAAGAGGTAGTAGAATTGTTTCATGTATACAATATCGTGTACGCGTAAAAAGTCGGGAATAAATTTAAGGCCCCCCCCTATGAAAAAAGAAAAATTGCAATTTCTGTCGGATTTGAGAGAAAATATACTAGGAGACCATAAGTCGCCAAGAGGTAGCAGAATTGTTTCATGTATACAATATCGTGTACGCGTAAAAAGTCGGGAATAAATTAAAGGCCCCCCCTATGAAAAAAGAAAAATTGCAATTTCTGTCGGATTTGAGAGAAAATATACTAGGAGACCATAAGTCGCCAAGAGGTAGCAGAATTGTTTCATGTATACAATATCGTGTACGCGTAAAAAGTCGGGACTAAAGTAAAGGCCCCCCCCTATGAAAAAAGAAAAATTGCAATTTCTGTCGGATTTGAGAGAAAATATACTAGGAGACCATAAGTCGCCAAGAGGTAGCAGAATTGTTTCATGTATACAATATCGTGTACGCGTAAAAAGTCTGGAATAAATTAAAGGCTCCCCCCCTATGAAAAAAGAAAAGTAGCAATTTCTGTCGGATTTGAGAGAAAATATACTAGGAGACCATAAGTCGCCAAGAGGTAGCAGAATTGTTTCATGTATACAATATCGTTTACGCGTAAAAAGTCGGGAATAAATTAAAGGCCCCCCCCTATGAAAAAAGAACAATTGCAATTTCTGTCGGATTTGAGAGAAAATATACTAGGAGACCATAAGTCGCCAAGAGGTAGCAGAATTGTTTCATGTATACAATATCGTGTACGCGTAAAAAGTCGGGAATAAATTAAAGCCCCCCCCCCCCCTATGAAAAAAGAACAATTGCAATTTCTGTCGGATTTGAGAGAAAATATACTAGGAGACCATAAGTCGCCAAGAGGTAGCAGAATTGTTTCATGTATACAATATCGTGTACGCGTAAAAAGTCGGGAATAAAGTAAAGGCCCCCCCCTATGAAAAAAGAAAAATTGCAATTTCGTGTACGCGTAAAAAGTCGGGAATAAATTAAAGGCCCCCCCCCCTATGAAAAAAGAAAAATTGCAATTTCTGTCGGATTTGAGAGAAAATATACTAGGAGACCATAAGTCGCCAAGAGGTAGCAGAATTGTTTCATGTATACAATTTCGTGTACGCGTAAAAAGTCGGGAATAAATTTAAGGCCCCCCCCTATGAAAAAAGAAAAGTAGCAATTTCTGTCGGATTTGAGAGAAAATATACTAGGAGACCATAAGTCGCCAAGAGGTAGCAGAATTGTTTCATGTATACAATATCGTGTACGCGTAAAAAGTCGGGAATAAATTCAAGGCCCCCCCCTATGAAAAAAGAAAAGTAGCAATTTCTGTCGGATTTGAGAGAAAATATACTAGGAGACCATAAGTCGCCAAGAGGTAGCAGAATTGTTTCACGTATACAATATCGTGTACGCGTAAAAAGTCGGGAATAAATTTAAGGCTCCCCCCTATGAAAAAAGAAAAATTGCAATTTCTGTCGGATTTGAGAGAAAATATACTAGGAGACCATAAGTCGCCAAGAGGTAGCAGAATTGTTTCATGTATACAATATCGTGTACGCGTAAAAAGTCGGGAATAAATTAAAGGCCCCCCCCTATGAAAAAAGAAAAATTGCAATTTCTGTCGGATTTGAGAGAAAATATACTAGGAGACCATAAGTCGCCAAGAGGTAGCAGAATTGTTTCATGTATACAATATCGTGTACGCGTAAAAAGTCGGGAATAAATTAAAGGCCCCCCCCTATGAAAAAAGAAAAATTGCAATTTCTGTCGGATTTGAGAGAAAATATACTAGGAGACCATAAGTCGCCAAGAGGTAGCAGAATTGTTTCATGTATACAATATCGTGTACGCGTAAAAAGTCGGGGATAAATTTAAGGCCCCCCCCTATGAAAAAAGAAAAATTGCAATTTCTGTCGGATTTGAGAGAAAAAATACTAGGAGACCATAAGTCGCCAAGAGGTAGCAGAATTGTTTCACGTATACAATATCGTGTACGCGTAAAAAGTCGGGAATAAATTTAAGGCCCCCCCCTATGAAAAAAGAAAAATTGCAATTTCTGTCGGATTTAAGAGAAAATATACTAGGAGACCATAAGTCGCCAAGAGGTAGCAGAATTGTTTCATGTATACAATATCGTGTACGCGTAAAAAGTCGGGAATAAATTAAAGGCCCCCCCCTATGAAAAAAGAACAATTGCAATTTCTGTCGGATTTGAGAGAAAATATACTAGGAGACCATAAGTCGCCAAGAGGTAGCAGAATTGTTTCATGTATACAATATCGTGTACGCGTAAAAAGTCGGGAATAAAGTAAAGGCCCCCCCCTATGAAAAAAGAAAAATTGCAATTTCTGTCGGATTTGAGAGAAAATATACTAGGAGACCATAAGTCGCCAAGAGGTAGCAGAATTGTTTCATGTATACAATATCGTGTACGCGTAAAAAGTCGGGAATAAAGTAAAGGCCCCCCCCTATGAAAAAAGAAAAATTGCAATTTCTGTCGGATTTGAGAGAACATATACTAGGAGACCATAAGTCGCCAAGAGGTAGTAGAATTGTTTCATGTATACAATATCGTGTACGCGTAAAAAGTCGGGAATAAATTTAAGGCCCCCCCCTATGAAAAAAGAAAAATTGCAATTTCTGTCGGATTTGAGAGAAAATATACTAGGAGACCATAAGTCGCCAAGAGGTAGCAGAATTGTTTCATGTATACAATATCGTGTACGCGTAAAAAGTCGGGAATAAAGTAAAGGCCCCCCCCTATGAAAAAAGAAAAATTGCAATTTCTGTCGGATTTGAGAGAACATATACTAGGAGACCATAAGTCGCCAAGAGGTAGTAGAATTGTTTCATGTATACAATATCGTGTACGCGTAAAAAGTCGGGAATAAATTTAAGGCCCCCCCCTATGAAAAAAGAAAAATTGCAATTTCTGTCGGATTTGAGAGAAAATATACTAGGAGACCATAAGTCGCCAAGAGGTAGCAGAATTGTTTCATGTATACAATATCGTGTACGCGTAAAAAGTCGGGAATAAAGTAAAGGCCCCCCCCCTATGAAAAAAGAAAAATTGCAATTTCTGTCGGATTTGAGAGAAAATATACTAGGAGACCATAAGTCGCCAAGAGGTAGCAGAATTGTTTCATGTATACAATATCGTGTACGCGTAAAAAGTCGGGAATAAATTAAAGGCCCCCCCCCTATGAAAAAAGAAAAGTAGCAATTTCTGTCGGATTTGAGAGAAAATATACTAGGAGACCATAAGTCGCCAAGAGGTAGCAGAATTGTTTCATGTATACAATATCGTGTACGCGTAAAAAGTCGGGAATAAATTAAAGGCCCCCCCCTATGAAAAAAGAAAAGTAGCAATTTCTGTCGGATTTGAGAGAAAATATACTAGGAGACCATAAATCGCCAAGAGGTAGCAGAATTGTTTCATGTATACAATTTCGTGTACGCGTACAAAGTCGGGAATAAAGTAAAGGCCCCCCCCTATGAAAAAAGAAAAGTAGCAATTTCTGTCGGATTTGAGAGAAAATATACTAGGAGACCATAAGTCGCCAAGAGGTAGCAGAATTGTTTCATGTATACAATATCGTGTACGCGTACAAAGTCGGGAATAAATTAAAGCCCCCCCCCTATGAAAAAAGAACAATTGCAATTTCTGTCGGATTTGAGAGAAAATATACTAGGAGACCATAAGTCGCCAAGAGGTAGCAGAATTGTTTCATGTATACAATATCGTGTACGCGTAAAAAGTCGGGAATAAAGTAAAGGCCCCCCCCTATGAAAAAAGAAAAATTGCAATTTCGTGTACGCGTAAAAAGTCGGGAATAAATTAAAGGCCCCCCCCCCTATGAAAAAAGAAAAATTGCAATTTCTGTCGGATTTGAGAGAAAATATACTAGGAGACCATAAGTCGCCAAGAGGTAGCAGAATTGTTTCATGTATACAATTTCGTGTACGCGTAAAAAGTCGGGAATAAATTTAAGGCCCCCCCCTATGAAAAAAGAAAAGTAGCAATTTCTGTCGGATTTGAGAGAAAATATACTAGGAGACCATACGTCGCCAAGAGGTAGCAGAATTGTTTCATGTATACAATTTCGTGTACGCGTACAAAGTCGGGAATAAATTAAAGGCCCCCCCTATGAAAAAAGAAAAATTGCATTTTCTGTCGGAATTGAGAGAAAATATACTAGGAGACCATAAGTCGCCAAGAGGTAGCAGAATTGTTTCATGTATACAATATCGTGTACGCGTAAAAGTCGGGGATAAATTTAAGGCCCCCCCCTATGAAAAAAGAAAAATTGCAATTTCTGTCGAATTTGAGAGAAAATATACTAGGAGACCATAAGTCGCCAAGAGGTAGCAGAATTGTTTCATGTATACAATATCGTGTACGCGTAAAAAGTCGGGAATAAAGTAAAAGCCCCCCCCTATGAAAAAAGAACAATTGCAATTTCTGTCGGATTTGAGAGAAAATATACTAGGAGACCATAAGTCGCCAAGAGGTAGCAGAATTGTTTCATGTATACAATATCGTGTACGCGTAAAAAGTCGTGAATAAATTAAAGGCCCCCACCTATCAAAAAAGAAAAGTTGCAATTTCTGTCGGATTTGAGAGAAAATATACTAGGAGACCATAAGTCGCCAAGAGGTAGCAGAATTGTTTCATGTATACAATATCGTGTACGCGTAAAAAGTCGGGAATAAATTAAAGGCCCCCCCCTATGAAAAAAGAAAAATTGCAATTTCTGTCGGATTTGAGAGAAAATATACTAGGAGACCATAAGTCGCCAAGAGGTAGCAGAATTGTTTCATGTATACAATATCGTGTACGCGTAAAAAGTCGGGGATAAATTTAAGGCCCCCCCCTATGAAAAAAGAAAAATTGCAATTTCTGTCGGGTTTGAGAGAAAATGTACTAGGAGACCATAAGTCGCCAAGAGGTAGCAGAATTGTTTCATGTATACAATTTCGTGTACGCGTACAAAGTCGGGAATAAAGTAAAGGCCCCCCCCTATGAAAAAAGAAAAGTAGCAATTTCTGTCGGATTTGAGAGAAAATATACTAGGAGACCATAAGTCGCCCAGAGGTAGCAGAATTGTTTCATGTATACAATATCGTGTACGCGTAAAAAGTCGGGAATAAATTAAAGGCCCCCCCGATGAAAAAATAAAAGTTGCAATTTCTGTCGGATTTGAGAGAAAATATACTAGGAGACCATAAGTCGCCAAGAGGTAGCAGAATTGTTTCATGTATACAATATCGTGTACGCGTAAAAAGTCGGGAATAAATTAAAGGCCCCCCCCCTATGAAAAAAGAAAAGTAGCAATTTCTGTCGGATTTGAGAGAAAATATACTAGGAGACCATAAGTCGCCAAGAGGTAGCAGAATTGTTTCATGTATACAATATCGTGTACGCGTAAAAAGTCGGGAATAAATTAAAGGCCCCCCCCTATGAAAAAAGAAAAGTAGCAATTTCTGTCGGATTTGAGAGAAAATATACTAGGAGACCATAAGTCGCCAAGAGGTAGCAGAATTGTTTCATGTATACAATATCGTGTACGCGTAAAAAGTCGGGAATAAATTAAAGGCCCCCCCCTATGAAAAAAGAAAAGTAGCAATTTCTGTCGGATTTGAGAGAAAATATACTAGGAGACCATAAGTCGCCAAGAGGTAGCAGAATTGTTTCATGTATACAATATCGTGTACGCGTAAAAAGTCAGGAATAAATTAAAGGCCCCCCCCCTATGAAAAAAGAAAAGTAGCAATTTCTGTCGGATTTGAGAGAAAATATACTAGGAGACCATAAGTCGCCAAGAGGTAGCAGAATTGTTTCATGTATACAATATCGTGTACGCGTAAAAAGTCGGGAATAAATTTAAGGCCCCCCCCTATGAAAAAAGAAAAATTGCAATTTCTGTCGGATTTGAGAGAAAATATACTAGGAGACCATAAGTCGCCAAGAGGTAGCAGAATTGTTTCATGTATACAATATCGTGTACGCGTAAAAAGTCGGGAATAAAGTAAAGGCCCCCCCCCTATGAAAAAAGAAAAATTGCAATTTCTGTCGGATTTGAGAGAAAATATACTAGGAGACCATAAGTCGCCAAGAGGTAGCAGAATTGTTTCATGTATACAATATCGTGTACGCGTAAAAAGTCGGGAATAAATTAAAGGCCCCCCACCCTATGAAAAAAGAAAAGTAGCAATTTCTGTCGGATTTGAGAGAAAATATACTAGGAGACCATAAGTCGCCAAGAGGTAGCAGAATTGTTTCATGTATACAATATCGTGTACGCGTAAAAAGTCGGGAATAAATTAAAGGCCCCCCCCTATGAAAAAAGAAAAGTAGCAATTTCTGTCGGATTTGAGAGAAAATATACTAGGAGACCATAAGTCGCCAAGAGGTAGCAGAATTGTTTCATGTATACAATATCGTGTACGCGTAAAAAGTCGGGAATAAATTAAAGGCCCCCCCCTATGAAAAAAGAACAATTGCAATTTCTGTCGGATTTGAGAGAAAATATACTAGGAGACCATAAGTCGCCAAGAGGTAGCAGAATTGTTTCATGTATACAATATCGTGTACGCGTAAAAAGTCGGGAATAAATTAAAGCCCCCCCCCCTATGAAAAAAGAACAATTGCAATTTCTGTCGGATTTGAGAGAAAATATACTAGGAGACCATAAGTCGCCAAGAGGTAGCAGAATTGTTTCATGTATACAATATCGTGTACGCGTAAAAAGTCGGGAATAAAGTAAAGGCCCCCCCCTATGAAAAAAGAAAAATTGCAATTTCGTGTACGCGTAAAAAGTCGGGAATAAATTAAAGGCCCCCCCCCCTATGAAAAAAGAAAAATTGCAATTTCTGTCGGATTTGAGAGAAAATATACTAGGAGACCATAAGTCGCCAAGAGGTAGCAGAATTGTTTCATGTATACAATTTCGTGTACGCGTAAAAAGTCGGGAATAAATTTAAGGCCCCCCCCTATGAAAAAAGAAAAGTAGCAATTTCTGTCGGATTTGAGAGAAAATATACTAGGAGACCATAAGTCGCCAAGAGGTAGCAGAATTGTTTCATGTATACAATTTCGTGTACGCGTACAAAGTCGGGAATAAATTAAAGGCCCCCCCTATGAAAAAAGAAAAATTGCATTTTCTGTCGGAATTGAGAGAAAATATACTAGGAGACCATAAGTCGCCAAGAGGTAGCAGAATTGTTTCATGTATACAATATCGTGTACGCGTAAAAAGTCGGGGATAAATTTAAGGCCCCCCCCTATGAAAAAAGAAAAATTGCAATTTCTGTCGAATTTGAGAGAAAATATACTAGGAGACCATAAGTCGCCAAGAGGTAGCAGAATTGTTTCATGTATACAATATCGTGTACGCGTAAAAAGTCGGGAATAAAGTAAAGGCCCCCCCCCTATGAAAAAAGAAAAATTGCAATTTCTGTCGGATTTGAGAGAAAATATACTAGGAGACCATAAGTCGCCAAGAGGTAGCAGAATTGTTTCATGTATACAATATCGTGTACGCGTAAAAAGTCGTGAATAAATTAAAGGCCCCCACCTATCAAAAAAGAAAAGTTGCAATTTCTGTCGGATTTGAGAGAAAATATACTAGGAGACCATAAGTCGCCAAGAGGTAGCAGAATTGTTTCATGTATACAATATCGTGTACGCGTAAAAAGTCGGGAATAAATTAAAGGCCCCCCCCTATGAAAAAAGAAAAATTGCAATTTCTGTCGGATTTGAGAGAAAATATACTAGGAGACCATAAGTCGCCAAGAGGTAGCAGAATTGTTTCATGTATACAATATCGTGTACGCGTAAAAAGTCGGGGATAAATTTAAGGCCCCCCCCCTATGAAAAAAGAAAAATTGCAATTTCTGTCGGGTTTGAGAGAAAATGTACTAGGAGACCATAAGTCGCCAAGAGGTAGCAGAATTGTTTCATGTATACAATTTCGTGTACGCGTACAAAGTCGGGAATAAAGTAAAGGCCCCCCCTATGAAAAAAGAAAAGTAGCAATTTCTGTCGGATTTGAGAGAAAATATACTAGGAGACCATAAGTCGCCCAGAGGTAGCAGAATTGTTTCATGTATACAATATCGTGTACGCGTAAAAAGTCGGGAATAAATTAAAGGCCCCCCCGATGAAAAAATAAAAGTTGCAATTTCTGTCGGATTTGAGAGAAAATATACTAGGAGACCATAAGTCGCCAAGAGGTAGCAGAATTGTTTCATGTATACAATATCGTGTACGCGTAAAAAGTCGGGAATAAATTAAAGGCCCCCCCCTATGAAAAAAGAACAATTGCAATTTCTGTCGGATTTGAGAGAAAATATACTAGGAGACCATAAGTCGCCAAGAGGTAGCAGAATTGTTTCATGTATACAATATCGTGTACGCGTAAAAAGTCGGGAATAAAGTAAAGGCCCCCCCCTATGAAAAAAGAAAAATTGCAATTTCGTGTACGCGTAAAAAGTCGGGAATAAATTAAAGGCCCCCCCCCCTATGAAAAAAGAAAAATTGCAATTTCTGTCGGATTTGAGAGAAAATATACTAGGAGACCATAAGTCGCCAAGAGGTAGCAGAATTGTTTCATGTATACAATTTCGTGTACGCGTAAAAAGTCGGGAATAAATTTAAGGCCCCCCCCTATGAAAAAAGAAAAGTAGCAATTTCTGTCGGATTTGAGAGAAAATATACTAGGAGACCATAAGTCGCCAAGAGGTAGCAGAATTGTTTCATGTATACAATATCGTGTACGCGTAAAAAGTCGGGAATAAATTCAAGGCCCCCCCCTATGAAAAAAGAAAAGTAGCAATTTCTGTCGGATTTGAGAGAAAATATACTAGGAGACCATAAGTCGCCAAGAGGTAGCAGAATTGTTTCACGTATACAATATCGTGTACGCGTAAAAAGTCGGGAATAAATTTAAGGCTCCCCCCTATGAAAAAAGAAAAATTGCAATTTCTGTCGGATTTGAGAGAAAATATACTAGGAGACCATAAGTCGCCAAGAGGTAGCAGAATTGTTTCATGTATACAATATCGTGTACGCGTAAAAAGTCGGGAATAAATTAAAGGCCCCCCCCTATGAAAAAAGAAAAATTGCAATTTCTGTCGGATTTGAGAGAAAATATACTAGGAGACCATAAGTCGCCAAGAGGTAGCAGAATTGTTTCATGTATACAATATCGTGTACGCGTAAAAAGTCGGGAATAAATTAAAGGCCCCCCCCTATGAAAAAAGAAAAATTGCAATTTCTGTCGGATTTGAGAGAAAATATACTAGGAGACCATAAGTCGCCAAGAGGTAGCAGAATTGTTTCATGTATACAATATCGTGTACGCGTAAAAAGTCGGGGATAAATTTAAGGCCCCCCCCCTATGAAAAAAGAAAAATTGCAATTTCTGTCGGATTTGAGAGAAAAAATACTAGGAGACCATAAGTCGCCAAGAGGTAGCAGAATTGTTTCACGTATACAATATCGTGTACGCGTAAAAAGTCGGGAATAAATTTAAGGCCCCCCCCTATGAAAAAAGAAAAATTGCAATTTCTGTCGGATTTAAGAGAAAATATACTAGGAGACCATAAGTCGCCAAGAGGTAGCAGAATTGTTTCATGTATACAATATCGTGTACGCGTAAAAAGTCGGGAATAAATTAAAGGCCCCCCCCTATGAAAAAAGAACAATTGCAATTTCTGTCGGATTTGAGAGAAAATATACTAGGAGACCATAAGTCGCCAAGAGGTAGCAGAATTGTTTCATGTATACAATATCGTGTACGCGTAAAAAGTCGGGAATAAAGTAAAGGCCCCCCCCTATGAAAAAAGAAAAATTGCAATTTCTGTCGGATTTGAGAGAAAATATACTAGGAGACCATAAGTCGCCAAGAGGTAGCAGAATTGTTTCATGTATACAATATCGTGTACGCGTAAAAAGTCGGGAATAAAGTAAAGGCCCCCCCCTATGAAAAAAGAAAAATTGCAATTTCTGTCGGATTTGAGAGAACATATACTAGGAGACCATAAGTCGCCAAGAGGTAGTAGAATTGTTTCATGTATACAATATCGTGTACGCGTAAAAAGTCGGGAATAAATTTAAGGCCCCCCCCTATGAAAAAAGAAAAATTGCAATTTCTGTCGGATTTGAGAGAAAATATACTAGGAGACCATAAGTCGCCAAGAGGTAGCAGAATTGTTTCATGTATACAATATCGTGTACGCGTAAAAAGTCGGGAATAAATTAAAGGCCCCCCCCCTATGAAAAAAGAAAAGTAGCAATTTCTGTCGGATTTGAGAGAAAATATACTAGGAGACCATAAGTCGCCAAGAGGTAGCAGAATTGTTTCATGTATACAATATCGTGTACGCGTAAAAAGTCGGGAATAAATTAAAGGCCCCCCCCTATGAAAAAAGAAAAGTAGCAATTTCTGTCGGATTTGAGAGAAAATATACTAGGAGACCATAAATCGCCAAGAGGTAGCAGAATTGTTTCATGTATACAATTTCGTGTACGCGTACAAAGTCGGGAATAAAGTAAAGGCCCCCCCCTATGAAAAAAGAAAAATTGCAATTTCTGTCGGATTTGAGAGAAAATATACTAGGAGACCATAAGTCGCCAAGAGGTAGCAGAATTGTTTCATGTATACAATATCGTGTACGCGTAAGAAGTCGGGGATAAATTTAAGGCCCCCCCCTATGAAAAAAGAAAAATTGCAATTTCTGTCGGGTTTGAGAGAAAATGTACTAGGAGACCATAAGTCGCCAAGAGGTAGCAGAATTGTTTCATGTATACAATTTCGTGTACGCGTACAAAGTCGGGAATAAAGTAAAGGCCCCCCCTATGAAAAAAGAAAAGTAGCAATTTCTGTCGGATTTGAGAGAAAATATACTAGGAGACCATAAGTCGCCCAGAGGTAGCAGAATTGTTTCATGTATACAATATCGTGTACGCGTAAAAAGTCGGGAATAAATTAAAGGCCCCCCCGATGAAAAAATAAAAGTTGCAATTTCTGTCGGATTTGAGAGAAAATATACTAGGAGACCATAAGTCGCCAAGAGGTAGCAGAATTGTTTCATGTATACAATATCGTGTACGCGTAAAAAGTCGGGAATAAATTAAAGGCCCCCCCCTATGAAAAAAGAACAATTGCAATTTCTGTCGGATTTGAGAGAAAATATACTAGGAGACCATAAGTCGCCAAGAGGTAGCAGAATTGTTTCATGTATACAATATCGTGTACGCGTAAAAAGTCGGGAATAAAGTAAAGGCCCCCCCCTATGAAAAAAGAAAAATTGCAATTTCGTGTACGCGTAAAAAGTCGGGAATAAATTAAAGGCCCCCCCCCTATGAAAAAAGAAAAATTGCAATTTCTGTCGGATTTGAGAGAAAATATACTAGGAGACCATAAGTCGCCAAGAGGTAGCAGAATTGTTTCATGTATACAATTTCGTGTACGCGTAAAAAGTCGGGAATAAATTTAAGGCCCCCCCCTATGAAAAAAGAAAAGTAGCAATTTCTGTCGGATTTGAGAGAAAATATACTAGGAGACCATAAGTCGCCAAGAGGTAGCAGAATTGTTTCATGTATACAATATCGTGTACGCGTAAAAAGTCGGGAATAAATTCAAGGCCCCCCCCTATGAAAAAAGAAAAGTAGCAATTTCTGTCGGATTTGAGAGAAAATATACTAGGAGACCATAAGTCGCCAAGAGGTAGCAGAATTGTTTCACGTATACAATATCGTGTACGCGTAAAAAGTCGGGAATAAATTTAAGGCTCCCCCCTATGAAAAAAGAAAAATTGCAATTTCTGTCGGATTTGAGAGAAAATATACTAGGAGACCATAAGTCGCCAAGAGGTAGCAGAATTGTTTCATGTATACAATATCGTGTACGCGTAAAAAGTCGGGAATAAATTTAAGGCTCCCCCCTATGAAAAAAGAAAAATTGCAATTTCTGTCGGATTTGAGAGAAAATATACTAGGAGACCATAAGTCGCCAAGAGGTAGCAGAATTGTTTCATGTATACAATATCGTGTACGCGTAAAAAGTCGGGAATAAATTTAAGGCTCCCCCCTATGAAAAAAGAAAAATTGCAATTTCTGTCGGATTTGAGAGAAAATATACTAGGAGACCATAAGTCGCCAAGAGGTAGCAGAATTGTTTCACGTATACAATATCGTGTACGCGTAAAAAGTCGGGAATAAATTTAAGGCTCCCCCCTATGAAAAAAGAAAAATTGCAATTTCTGTCGGATTTGAGAGAAAATATACTAGGAGACCATAAGTCGCCAAGAGGTAGCAGAATTGTTTCATGTATACAATATCGTGTACGCGTAAAAAGTCGGGAATAAATTAAAGGCCCCCCCCTATGAAAAAAGAAAAGTAGCAATTTCTGTCGGATTTGAGAGAAAATATACTAGGAGACCATAAATCGCCAAGAGGTAGCAGAATTGTTTCATGTATACAATTTCGTGTACGCGTACAAAGTCGGGAATAAAGTAAAGGCCCCCCCCTATGAAAAAAGAAAAGTAGCAATTTCTGTCGGATTTGAGAGAAAATATACTAGGAGACCATAAGTCGCCAAGAGGTAGCAGAATTGTTTCATGTATACAATATCGTGTACGCGTACAAAGTCGGGAATAAATTAAAGCCCCCCCCCCTATGAAAAAAGAACAATTGCAATTTCTGTCGGATTTGAGAGAAAATATACTAGGAGACCATAAGTCGCCAAGAGGTAGCAGAATTGTTTCATGTATACAATATCGTGTACGCGTAAAAAGTCGGGAATAAAGTAAAGGCCCCCCCCTATGAAAAAAGAAAAATTGCAATTTCGTGTACGCGTAAAAAGTCGGGAATAAATTAAAGGCCCCCCCCCCTATGAAAAAAGAAAAATTGCAATTTCTGTCGGATTTGAGAGAAAATATACTAGGAGACCATAAGTCGCCAAGAGGTAGCAGAATTGTTTCATGTATACAATTTCGTGTACGCGTAAAAAGTCGGGAATAAATTTAAGGCCCCCCCCTATGAAAAAAGAAAAGTAGCAATTTCTGTCGGATTTGAGAGAAAATATACTAGGAGACCATAAGTCGCCAAGAGGTAGCAGAATTGTTTCATGTATACAATTTCGTGTACGCGTACAAAGTCGGGAATAAATTAAAGGCCCCCCCTATGAAAAAAGAAAAATTGCATTTTCTGTCGGAATTGAGAGAAAATATACTAGGAGACCATAAGTCGCCAAGAGGTAGCAGAATTGTTTCATGTATACAATATCGTGTACGCGTAAAAGTCGGGGATAAATTTAAGGCCCCCCCCTATGAAAAAAGAAAAATTGCAATTTCTGTCGAATTTGAGAGAAAATATACTAGGAGACCATAAGTCGCCAAGAGGTAGCAGAATTGTTTCATGTATACAATATCGTGTACGCGTAAAAAGTCGGGAATAAAGTAAAAGCCCCCCCCTATGAAAAAAGAACAATTGCAATTTCTGTCGGATTTGAGAGAAAATATACTAGGAGACCATAAGTCGCCAAGAGGTAGCAGAATTGTTTCATCTATACAATATCGTGTACGCGTAAAAAGTCGTGAATAAATTAAAGGCCCCCACCTATCAAAAAAGAAAAGTTGCAATTTCTGTCGGATTTGAGAGAAAATATACTAGGAGACCATAAGTCGCCAAGAGGTAGCAGAATTGTTTCATGTATACAATATCGTGTACGCGTAAAAAGTCGGGAATAAATTAAAGGCCCCCCCCTATGAAAAAAGAAAAATTGCAATTTCTGTCGGATTTGAGAGAAAATATACTAGGAGACCATAAGTCGCCAAGAGGTAGCAGAATTGTTTCATGTATACAATATCGTGTACGCGTAAAAAGTCGGGGATAAATTTAAGGCCCCCCCCTATGAAAAAAGAAAAATTGCAATTTCTGTCGGGTTTGAGAGAAAATGTACTAGGAGACCATAAGTCGCCAAGAGGTAGCAGAATTGTTTCATGTATACAATTTCGTGTACGCGTACAAAGTCGGGAATAAAGTAAAGGCCCCCCCCTATGAAAAAAGAAAAGTAGCAATTTCTGTCGGATTTGAGAGAAAATATACTAGGAGACCATAAGTCGCCCAGAGGTAGCAGAATTGTTTCATGTATACAATATCGTGTACGCGTAAAAAGTCGGGAATAAATTAAAGGCCCCCCCGATGAAAAAATAAAAGTTGCAATTTCTGTCGGATTTGAGAGAAAATATACTAGGAGACCATAAGTCGACAAGAGGTAGCAGAATTGTTTCATGTATACAATATCGTGTACGCGTAAAAAGTCGGGAATAAATTAAAGGCCCCCCCCCTATGAAAAAAGAAAAGTAGCAATTTCTGTCGGATTTGAGAGAAAATATACTAGGAGACCATAAGTCGCCAAGAGGTAGCAGAATTGTTTCATGTATACAATATCGTGTACGCGTAAAAAGTCGGGAATAAATTAAAGGCCCCCCCCTATGAAAAAAGAAAAGTAGCAATTTCTGTCGGATTTGAGAGAAAATATACTAGGAGACCATAAGTCGCCAAGAGGTAGCAGAATTGTTTCATGTATACAATATCGTGTACGCGTAAAAAGTCGGGAATAAATTAAAGGCCCCCCCCTATGAAAAAAGAAAAGTAGCAATTTCTGTCGGATTTGAGAGAAAATATACTAGGAGACCATAAGTCGCCAAGAGGTAGCAGAATTGTTTCATGTATACAATATCGTGTACGCGTAAAAAGTCAGGAATAAATTAAAGGCCCCCCCCCTATGAAAAAAGAAAAGTAGCAATTTCTGTCGGATTTGAGAGAAAATATACTAGGAGACCATAAGTCGCCAAGAGGTAGCAGAATTGTTTCATGTATACAATATCGTGTACGCGTAAAAAGTCGGGAATAAATTTAAGGCCCCCCCCTATGAAAAAAGAAAAATTGCAATTTCTGTCGGATTTGAGAGAAAATATACTAGGAGACCATAAGTCGCCAAGAGGTAGCAGAATTGTTTCATGTATACAATATCGTGTACGCGTAAAAAGTCGGGAATAAAGTAAAGGCCCCCCCCCTATGAAAAAAGAAAAATTGCAATTTCTGTCGGATTTGAGAGAAAATATACTAGGAGACCATAAGTCGCCAAGAGGTAGCAGAATTGTTTCATGTATACAATATCGTGTACGCGTAAAAAGTCGGGAATAAATTAAAGGCCCCCCACCCTATGAAAAAAGAAAAGTAGCAATTTCTGTCGGATTTGAGAGAAAATATACTAGGAGACCATAAGTCGCCAAGAGGTAGCAGAATTGTTTCATGTATACAATATCGTGTACGCGTAAAAAGTCGGGAATAAATTAAAGGCCCCCCCCTATGAAAAAAGAAAAGTAGCAATTTCTGTCGGATTTGAGAGAAAATATACTAGGAGACCATAAGTCGCCAAGAGGTAGCAGAATTGTTTCATGTATACAATATCGTGTACGCGTAAAAAGTCGGGAATAAATTAAAGGCCCCCCCCTATGAAAAAAGAACAATTGCAATTTCTGTCGGATTTGAGAGAAAATATACTAGGAGACCATAAGTCGCCAAGAGGTAGCAGAATTGTTTCATGTATACAATATCGTGTACGCGTAAAAAGTCGGGAATAAATTAAAGCCCCCCCCCCTATGAAAAAAGAACAATTGCAATTTCTGTCGGATTTGAGAGAAAATATACTAGGAGACCATAAGTCGCCAAGAGGTAGCAGAATTGTTTCATGTATACAATATCGTGTACGCGTAAAAAGTCGGGAATAAAGTAAAGGCCCCCCCCTATGAAAAAAGAAAAATTGCAATTTCGTGTACGCGTAAAAAGTCGGGAATAATTTAAAGGCCCCCCCCCCTATGAAAAAAGAAAAATTGCAATTTCTGTCGGATTTGAGAGAAAATATACTAGGAGACCATAAGTCGCCAAGAGGTAGCAGAATTGTTTCATGTATACAATTTCGTGTACGCGTAAAAAGTCGGGAATAAATTTAAGGCCCCCCCCTATGAAAAAAGAAAAGTAGCAATTTCTGTCGGATTTGAGAGAAAATATACTAGGAGACCATAAGTCGCCAAGAGGTAGCAGAATTGTTTCATGTATACAATTTCGTGTACGCGTACAAAGTCGGGAATAAATTAAAGGCCCCCCCTATGAAAAAAGAAAAATTGCATTTTCTGTCGGAATTGAGAGAAAATATACTAGGAGACCATAAGTCGCCAAGAGGTAGCAGAATTGTTTCATGTATACAATATCGTGTACGCGTAAAAAGTCGGGGATAAATTTAAGGCCCCCCCCTATGAAAAAAGAAAAATTGCAATTTCTGTCGAATTTGAGAGAAAATATACTAGGAGACCATAAGTCGCCAAGAGGTAGCAGAATTGTTTCATGTATACAATATCGTGTACGCGTAAAAAGTCGGGAATAAAGTAAAGGCCCCCCCCCTATGAAAAAAGAAAAATTGCAATTTCTGTCGGATTTGAGAGAAAATATACTAGGAGACCATAAGTCGCCAAGAGGTAGCAGAATTGTTTCATGTATACAATATCGTGTACGCGTAAAAAGTCGTGAATAAATTAAAGGCCCCCACCTATCAAAAAAGAAAAGTTGCAATTTCTGTCGGATTTGAGAGAAAATATACTAGGAGACCATAAGTCGCCAAGAGGTAGCAGAATTGTTTCATGTATACAATATCGTGTACGCGTAAAAAGTCGGGAATAAATTAAAGGCCCCCCCCTATGAAAAAAGAAAAATTGCAATTTCTGTCGGATTTGAGAGAAAATATACTAGGAGACCATAAGTCGCCAAGAGGTAGCAGAATTGTTTCATGTATACAATATCGTGTACGCGTAAGAAGTCGGGGATAAATTTAAGGCCCCCCCCTATGAAAAAAGAAAAATTGCAATTTCTGTCGGGTTTGAGAGAAAATGTACTAGGAGACCATAAGTCGCCAAGAGGTAGCAGAATTGTTTCATGTATACAATTTCGTGTACGCGTACAAAGTCGGGAATAAAGTAAAGGCCCCCCCTATGAAAAAAGAAAAGTAGCAATTTCTGTCGGATTTGAGAGAAAATATACTAGGAGACCATAAGTCGCCCAGAGGTAGCAGAATTGTTTCATGTATACAATATCGTGTACGCGTAAAAAGTCGGGAATAAATTAAAGGCCCCCCCGATGAAAAAATAAAAGTTGCAATTTCTGTCGGATTTGAGAGAAAATATACTAGGAGACCATAAGTCGCCAAGAGGTAGCAGAATTGTTTCATGTATACAATATCGTGTACGCGTAAAAAGTCGGGAATAAATTAAAGGCCCCCCCCTATGAAAAAAGAACAATTGCAATTTCTGTCGGATTTGAGAGAAAATATACTAGGAGACCATAAGTCGCCAAGAGGTAGCAGAATTGTTTCATGTATACAATATCGTGTACGCGTAAAAAGTCGGGAATAAAGTAAAGGCCCCCCCCTATGAAAAAAGAAAAATTGCAATTTCGTGTACGCGTAAAAAGTCGGGAATAAATTAAAGGCCCCCCCCCTATGAAAAAAGAAAAATTGCAATTTCTGTCGGATTTGAGAGAAAATATACTAGGAGACCATAAGTCGCCAAGAGGTAGCAGAATTGTTTCATGTATACAATTTCGTGTACGCGTAAAAAGTCGGGAATAAATTTAAGGCCCCCCCCTATGAAAAAAGAAAAGTAGCAATTTCTGTCGGATTTGAGAGAAAATATACTAGGAGACCATAAGTCGCCAAGAGGTAGCAGAATTGTTTCATGTATACAATATCGTGTACGCGTAAAAAGTCGGGAATAAATTCAAGGCCCCCCCCTATGAAAAAAGAAAAGTAGCAATTTCTGTCGGATTTGAGAGAAAATATACTAGGAGACCATAAGTCGCCAAGAGGTAGCAGAATTGTTTCACGTATACAATATCGTGTACGCGTAAAAAGTCGGGAATAAATTTAAGGCTCCCCCCTATGAAAAAAGAAAAATTGCAATTTCTGTCGGATTTGAGAGAAAATATACTAGGAGACCATAAGTCGCCAAGAGGTAGCAGAATTGTTTCATGTATACAATATCGTGTACGCGTAAAAAGTCGGGAATAAATTAAAGGCCCCCCCCTATGAAAAAAGAAAAATTGCAATTTCTGTCGGATTTGAGAGAAAATATACTAGGAGACCATAAGTCGCCAAGAGGTAGCAGAATTGTTTCATGTATACAATATCGTGTACGCGTAAAAAGTCGGGAATAAATTAAAGGCCCCCCCCTATGAAAAAAGAAAAATTGCAATTTCTGTCGGATTTGAGAGAAAATATACTAGGAGACCATAAGTCGCCAAGAGGTAGCAGAATTGTTTCATGTATACAATATCGTGTACGCGTAAAAAGTCGGGGATAAATTTAAGGCCCCCCCCTATGAAAAAAGAAAAATTGCAATTTCTGTCGGATTTGAGAGAAAAAATACTAGGAGACCATAAGTCGCCAAGAGGTAGCAGAATTGTTTCACGTATACAATATCGTGTACGCGTAAAAAGTCGGGAATAAATTTAAGGCCCCCCCCTATGAAAAAAGAAAAATTGCAATTTCTGTCGGATTTAAGAGAAAATATACTAGGAGACCATAAGTCGCCAAGAGGTAGCAGAATTGTTTCATGTATACAATATCGTGTACGCGTAAAAAGTCGGGAATAAATCAAAGGCCCCCCCCTATGAAAAAAGAACAATTGCAATTTCTGTCGGATTTGAGAGAAAATATACTAGGAGACCATAAGTCGCCAAGAGGTAGCAGAATTGTTTCATGTATACAATATCGTGTACGCGTAAAAAGTCGGGAATAAAGTAAAGGCCCCCCCCTATGAAAAAAGAAAAATTGCAATTTCTGTCGGATTTGAGAGAAAATATACTAGGAGACCATAAGTCGCCAAGAGGTAGCAGAATTGTTTCATGTATACAATATCGTGTACGCGTAAAAAGTCGGGAATAAAGTAAAGGCCCCCCCCTATGAAAAAAGAAAAATTGCAATTTCTGTCGGATTTGAGAGAACATATACTAGGAGACCATAAGTCGCCAAGAGGTAGTAGAATTGTTTCATGTATACAATATCGTGTACGCGTAAAAAGTCGGGAATAAATTTAAGGCCCCCCCCTATGAAAAAAGAAAAATTGCAATTTCTGTCGGATTTGAGAGAAAATATACTAGGAGACCATAAGTCGCCAAGAGGTAGCAGAATTGTTTCATGTATACAATATCGTGTACGCGTAAAAAGTCGGGAATAAAGTAAAGGCCCCCCCCCTATGAAAAAAGAAAAATTGCAATTTCTGTCGGATTTGAGAGAAAATATACTAGGAGACCATAAGTCGCCAAGAGGTAGCAGAATTGTTTCATGTATACAATATCGTGTACGCGTAAAAAGTCAGGAATAAATTAAAGGCCCCCCCCCTATGAAAAAAGAAAAGTAGCAATTTCTGTCGGATTTGAGAGAAAATATACTAGGAGACCATAAGTCGCCAAGAGGTAGCAGAATTGTTTCATGTATACAATATCGTGTACGCGTAAAAAGTCGGGAATAAATTAAAGGCCCCCCCTATGAAAAAAGAAAAGTAGCAATTTCTGTCGGATTTGAGAGAAAATATACTAGGAGACCATAAATCGCCAAGAGGTAGCAGAATTGTTTCATGTATACAATTTCGTGTACGCGTACAAAGTCGGGAATAAAGTAAAGGCCCCCCCCTATGAAAAAAGAAAAGTAGCAATTTCTGTCGGATTTGAGAGAAAATATACTAGGAGACCATAAGTCGCCAAGAGGTAGCAGAATTGTTTCATGTATACAATATCGTGTACGCGTACAAAGTCGGGAATAAATTAAAGCCCCCCCCCCTATGAAAAAAGAACAATTGCAATTTCTGTCGGATTTGAGAGAAAATATACTAGGAGACCATAAGTCGCCAAGAGGTAGCAGAATTGTTTCATGTATACAATATCGTGTACGCGTAAAAAGTCGGGAATAAAGTAAAGGCCCCCCCCTATGAAAAAAGAAAAATTGCAATTTCGTGTACGCGTAAAAAGTCGGGAATAAATTAAAGGCCCCCCCCCCTATGAAAAAAGAAAAATTGCAATTTCTGTCGGATTTGAGAGAAAATATACTAGGAGACCATAAGTCGCCAAGAGGTAGCAGAATTGTTTCATGTATACAATTTCGTGTACGCGTAAAAAGTCGGGAATAAATTTAAGGCCCCCCCCTATGAAAAAAGAAAAGTAGCAATTTCTGTCGGATTTGAGAGAAAATATACTAGGAGACCATAAGTCGCCAAGAGGTAGCAGAATTGTTTCATGTATACAATTTCGTGTACGCGTACAAAGTCGGGAATAAATTAAAGGCCCCCCCTATGAAAAAAGAAAAATTGCATTTTCTGTCGGAATTGAGAGAAAATATACTAGGAGACCATAAGTCGCCAAGAGGTAGCAGAATTGTTTCATGTATACAATATCGTGTACGCGTAAAAGTCGGGGATAAATTTAAGGCCCCCCCCTATGAAAAAAGAAAAATTGCAATTTCTGTCGAATTTGAGAGAAAATATACTAGGAGACCATAAGTCGCCAAGAGGTAGCAGAATTGTTTCATGTATACAATATCGTGTACGCGTAAAAAGTCGGGAATAAAGTAAAAGCCCCCCCCTATGAAAAAAGAACAATTGCAATTTCTGTCGGATTTGAGAGAAAATATACTAGGAGACCATAAGTCGCCAAGAGGTAGCAGAATTGTTTCATGTATACAATATCGTGTACGCGTAAAAAGTCGGGAATAAATTAAAGGCCCCCCCCCTATGAAAAAAGAAAAGTAGCAATTTCTGTCGGATTTGAGAGAAAATATACTAGGAGACCATAAGTCGCCAAGAGGTAGCAGAATTGTTTCATGTATACAATATCGTGTACGGGTAAAAAGTCGGGAATAAATTAAAGGCCCCCCCCTATGAAAAAAGAAAAGTAGCAATTTCTGTCGGATTTGAGAGAAAATATACTAGGAGACCATAAATCGCCAAGAGGTAGCAGAATTGTTTCATGTATACAATTTCGTGTACGCGTACAAAGTCGGGAATAAAGTAAAGGCCCCCCCCTATGAAAAAAGAAAAGTAGCAATTTCTGTCGGATTTGAGAGAAAATATACTAGGAGACCATAAGTCGCCAAGAGGTAGCAGAATTGTTTCATGTATACAATATCGTGTACGCGTACAAAGTCGGGAATAAATTAAAGCCCCCCCCCCCTATGAAAAAAGAACAATTGCAATTTCTGTCGGATTTGAGAGAAAATATACTAGGAGACCATAAGTCGCCAAGAGGTAGCAGAATTGTTTCATGTATACAATATCGTGTACGCGTAAAAAGTCGGGAATAAAGTAAAGGCCCCCCCCTATGAAAAAAGAAAAATTGCAATTTCGTGTACGCGTAAAAAGTCGGGAATAAATTAAAGGCCCCCCCCCCTATGAAAAAAGAAAAATTGCAATTTCTGTCGGATTTGAGAGAAAATATACTAGGAGACCATAAGTCGCCAAGAGGTAGCAGAATTGTTTCATGTATACAATTTCGTGTACGCGTAAAAAGTCGGGAATAAATTTAAGGCCCCCCCCTATGAAAAAAGAAAAGTAGCAATTTCTGTCGGATTTGAGAGAAAATATACTAGGAGACCATAAGTCGCCAAGAGGTAGCAGAATTGTTTCATGTATACAATTTCGTGTACGCGTACAAAGTCGGGAATAAATTAAAGGCCCCCCCTATGAAAAAAGAAAAATTGCATTTTCTGTCGGAATTGAGAGAAAATATACTAGGAGACCATAAGTCGCCAAGAGGTAGCAGAATTGTTTCATGTATACAATATCGTGTACGCGTAAAAGTCGGGGATAAATTTAAGGCCCCCCCCTATGAAAAAAGAAAAATTGCAATTTCTGTCGAATTTGAGAGAAAATATACTAGGAGACCATAAGTCGCCAAGAGGTAGCAGAATTGTTTCATGTATACAATATCGTGTACGCGTAAAAAGTCGGGAATAAAGTAAAAGCCCCCCCCTATGAAAAAAGAACAATTGCAATTTCTGTCGGATTTGAGAGAAAATATACTAGGAGACCATAAGTCGCCAAGAGGTAGCAGAATTGTTTCATGTATACAATATCGTGTACGCGTAAAAAGTCGTGAATAAATTAAAGGCCCCCACCTATCAAAAAAGAAAAGTTGCAATTTCTGTCGGATTTGAGAGAAAATATACTAGGAGACCATAAGTCGCCAAGAGGTAGCAGAATTGTTTCATGTATACAATATCGTGTACGCGTAAAAAGTCGGGAATAAATTAAAGGCCCCCCCCTATGAAAAAAGAAAAATTGCAATTTCTGTCGGATTTGAGAGAAAATATACTAGGAGACCATAAGTCGCCAAGAGGTAGCAGAATTGTTTCATGTATACAATATCGTGTACGCGTAAAAAGTCGGGGATAAATTTAAGGCCCCCCCTATGAAAAAAGAAAAATTGCAATTTCTGTCGGGTTTGAGAGAAAATGTACTAGGAGACCATAAGTCGCCAAGAGGTAGCAGAATTGTTTCATGTATACAATTTCGTGTACGCGTACAAAGTCGGGAATAAAGTAAAGGCCCCCCCCTATGAAAAAAGAAAAGTAGCAATTTCTGTCGGATTTGAGAGAAAATATACTAGGAGACCATAAGTCGCCCAGAGGTAGCAGAATTGTTTCATGTATACAATATCGTGTACGCGTAAAAAGTCGGGAATAAATTAAAGGCCCCCCCGATGAAAAAATAAAAGTTGCAATTTCTGTCGGATTTGAGAGAAAATATACTAGGAGACCATAAGTCGCCAAGAGGTAGCAGAATTGTTTCATGTATACAATATCGTGTACGCGTAAAAAGTCGGGAATAAATTAAAGGCCCCCCCCCTATGAAAAAAGAAAAGTAGCAATTTCTGTCGGATTTGAGAGAAAATATACTAGGAGACCATAAGTCGCCAAGAGGTAGCAGAATTGTTTCATGTATACAATATCGTGTACGCGTAAAAAGTCGGGAATAAATTAAAGGCCCCCCCCCTATGAAAAAAGAAAAGTAGCAAGGATTTGAGAGAAAATATACTAGGAGACCATAAGTCGCCAAGAGGTAGCAGAATTGTTTCATGTATACAATATCGTGTACGCGTAAAAAGTCGGGAATAAATTAAAGGCCCCCCCCTATGAAAAAAGAAAAGTAGCAATTTCTGTCGGATTTGAGAGAAAATATACTAGGAGACCATAAGTCGCCAAGAGGTAGCAGAATTGTTTCATGTATACAATATCGTGTACGCGTAAAAAGTCAGGAATAAATTAAAGGCCCCCCCCCTATGAAAAAAGAAAAGTAGCAATTTCTGTCGGATTTGAGAGAAAATATACTAGGAGACCATAAGTCGCCAAGAGGTAGCAGAATTGTTTCATGTATACAATATCGTGTACGCGTAAAAAGTCGGGAATAAATTTAAGGCCCCCCCCTATGAAAAAAGAAAAATTGCAATTTCTGTCGGATTTGAGAGAAAATATACTAGGAGACCATAAGTCGCCAAGAGGTAGCAGAATTGTTTCATGTATACAATATCGTGTACGCGTAAAAAGTCGGGAATAAAGTAAAGGCCCCCCCCCTATGAAAAAAGAAAAATTGCAATTTCTGTCGGATTTGAGAGAAAATATACTAGGAGACCATAAGTCGCCAAGAGGTAGCAGAATTGTTTCATGTATACAATATCGTGTACGCGTAAAAAGTCGGGAATAAATTAAAGGCCCCCCACCCTATGAAAAAAGAAAAGTAGCAATTTCTGTCGGATTTGAGAGAAAATATACTAGGAGACCATAAGTCGCCAAGAGGTAGCAGAATTGTTTCATGTATACAATATCGTGTACGCGTAAAAAGTCGGGAATAAATTAAAGGCCCCCCCCTATGAAAAAAGAAAAGTAGCAATTTCTGTCGGATTTGAGAGAAAATATACTAGGAGACCATAAGTCGCCAAGAGGTAGCAGAATTGTTTCATGTATACAATATCGTGTACGCGTAAAAAGTCGGGAATAAATTAAAGGCCCCCCCCTATGAAAAAAGAACAATTGCAATTTCTGTCGGATTTGAGAGAAAATATACTAGGAGACCATAAGTCGCCAAGAGGTAGCAGAATTGTTTCATGTATACAATATCGTGTACGCGTAAAAAGTCGGGAATAAATTAAAGCCCCCCCCCCTATGAAAAAAGAACAATTGCAATTTCTGTCGGATTTGAGAGAAAATATACTAGGAGACCATAAGTCGCCAAGAGGTAGCAGAATTGTTTCATGTATACAATATCGTGTACGCGTAAAAAGTCGGGAATAAAGTAAAGGCCCCCCCCTATGAAAAAAGAAAAATTGCAATTTCGTGTACGCGTAAAAAGTCGGGAATAAATTAAAGGCCCCCCCCCCTATGAAAAAAGAAAAATTGCAATTTCTGTCGGATTTGAGAGAAAATATACTAGGAGACCATAAGTCGCCAAGAGGTAGCAGAATTGTTTCATGTATACAATTTCGTGTACGCGTAAAAAGTCGGGAATAAATTTAAGGCCCCCCCCTATGAAAAAAGAAAAGTAGCAATTTCTGTCGGATTTGAGAGAAAATATACTAGGAGACCATAAGTCGCCAAGAGGTAGCAGAATTGTTTCATGTATACAATTTCGTGTACGCGTACAAAGTCGGGAATAAATTAAAGGCCCCCCCTATGAAAAAAGAAAAATTGCATTTTCTGTCGGAATTGAGAGAAAATATACTAGGAGACCATAAGTCGCCAAGAGGTAGCAGAATTGTTTCATGTATACAATATCGTGTACGCGTAAAAAGTCGGGGATAAATTTAAGGCCCCCCCCTATGAAAAAAGAAAAATTGCAATTTCTGTCGAATTTGAGAGAAAATATACTAGGAGACCATAAGTCGCCAAGAGGTAGCAGAATTGTTTCATGTATACAATATCGTGTACGCGTAAAAAGTCGGGAATAAAGTAAAGGCCCCCCCCCTATGAAAAAAGAAAAATTGCAATTTCTGTCGGATTTGAGAGAAAATATACTAGGAGACCATAAGTCGCCAAGAGGTAGCAGAATTGTTTCATGTATACAATATCGTGTACGCGTAAAAAGTCGTGAATAAATTAAAGGCCCCCACCTATCAAAAAAGAAAAGTTGCAATTTCTGTCGGATTTGAGAGAAAATATACTAGGAGACCATAAGTCGCCAAGAGGTAGCAGAATTGTTTCATGTATACAATATCGTGTACGCGTAAAAAGTCGGGAATAAATTAAAGGCCCCCCCCTATGAAAAAAGAAAAATTGCAATTTCTGTCGGATTTGAGAGAAAATATACTAGGAGACCATAAGTCGCCAAGAGGTAGCAGAATTGTTTCATGTATACAATATCGTGTACGCGTAAAAAGTCGGGGATAAATTTAAGGCCCCCCCCTATGAAAAAAGAAAAATTGCAATTTCTGTCGGGTTTGAGAGAAAATGTACTAGGAGACCATAAGTCGCCAAGAGGTAGCAGAATTGTTTCATGTATACAATTTCGTGTACGCGTACAAAGTCGGGAATAAAGTAAAGGCCCCCCCTATGAAAAAAGAAAAGTAGCAATTTCTGTCGGATTTGAGAGAAAATATACTAGGAGACCATAAGTCGCCCAGAGGTAGCAGAATTGTTTCATGTATACAATATCGTGTACGCGTAAAAAGTCGGGAATAAATTAAAGGCCTCCCCGATGAAAAAATAAAAGTTGCAATTTCTGTCGGATTTGAGAGAAAATATACTAGGAGACCATAAGTCGCCAAGAGGTAGCAGAATTGTTTCATGTATACAATATCGTGTACGCGTAAAAAGTCGGGAATAAATTAAAGGCCCCCCCCTATGAAAAAAGAACAATTGCAATTTCTGTCGGATTTGAGAGAAAATATACTAGGAGACCATAAGTCGCCAAGAGGTAGCAGAATTGTTTCATGTATACAATATCGTGTACGCGTAAAAAGTCGGGAATAAAGTAAAGGCCCCCCCCTATGAAAAAAGAAAAATTGCAATTTCGTGTACGCGTAAAAAGTCGGGAATAAATTAAAGGCCCCCCCCCCTATGAAAAAAGAAAAATTGCAATTTCTGTCGGATTTGAGAGAAAATATACTAGGAGACCATAAGTCGCCAAGAGGTAGCAGAATTGTTTCATGTATACAATTTCGTGTACGCGTAAAAAGTCGGGAATAAATTTAAGGCCCCCCCCTATGAAAAAAGAAAAGTAGCAATTTCTGTCGGATTTGAGAGAAAATATACTAGGAGACCATAAGTCGCCAAGAGGTAGCAGAATTGTTTCATGTATACAATATCGTGTACGCGTAAAAAGTCGGGAATAAATTCAAGGCCCCCCCCTATGAAAAAAGAAAAGTAGCAATTTCTGTCGGATTTGAGAGAAAATATACTAGGAGACCATAAGTCGCCAAGAGGTAGCAGAATTGTTTCACGTATACAATATCGTGTACGCGTAAAAAGTCGGGAATAAATTTAAGGCTCCCCCCTATGAAAAAAGAAAAATTGCAATTTCTGTCGGATTTGAGAGAAAATATACTAGGAGACCATAAGTCGCCAAGAGGTAGCAGAATTGTTTCATGTATACAATATCGTGTACGCGTAAAAAGTCGGGAATAAATTAAAGGCCCCCCCCTATGAAAAAAGAAAAATTGCAATTTCTGTCGGATTTGAGAGAAAATATACTAGGAGACCATAAGTCGCCAAGAGGTAGCAGAATTGTTTCATGTATACAATATCGTGTACGCGTAAAAAGTCGGGAATAAATTAAAGGCCCCCCCCTATGAAAAAAGAAAAATTGCAATTTCTGTCGGATTTGAGAGAAAATATACTAGGAGACCATAAGTCGCCAAGAGGTAGCAGAATTGTTTCATGTATACAATATCGTGTACGCGTAAAAAGTCGGGAATAAATTAAAGGCCCCCCCCCTATGAAAAAAGAAAAGTAGCAATTTCTGTCGGATTTGAGAGAAAATATACTAGGAGACCATAAGTCGCCAAGAGGTAGCAGAATTGTTTCATGTATACAATATCGTGTACGCCTAAAAAGTCGGGAATAAATTAAAGGCCCCCCCCTATGAAAAAAGAAAAGTAGCAATTTCTGTCGGATTTGAGAGAAAATATACTAGGAGACCATAAGTCGCCAAGAGGTAGCAGAATTGTTTCATGTATACAATATCGTGTACGCGTAAAAAGTCGGGAATAAAGTAAAGGCCCCCCCCTATGAAAAAAGAAAAGTAGCAATTTCTGTCGGATTTGAGAGAAAATATACTAGGAGACCATAAGTCGCCAAGAGGTAGCAGAATTGTTTCATGTATACAATATCGTGTACGCGTAAAAAGTCGGGAATAAATTAAAGCCCCCCCCCCCTATGAAAAAAGAACAATTGCAATTTCTGTCGGATTTGAGAGAAAATATACTAGGAGACCATAAGCCGCCAAGAGGTAGCAGAATTGTTTCATGTATACAATATCGTGTACGCGTAAAAAGTCGGGAATAAATTTAAGGCCCCCCCCTATGAAAAAAGAAAAATTGCAATTTCTGTCGGATTTGAGAGAAAATATACTAGGAGACCATAAGTCGCCAAGAGGTAGCAGAATTGTTTCATGTATACAATATCGTGTACGCGTAAAAAGTCGGGAATAAATTTAAGGCCCCCCCCTATGAAAAAAGAAAAATTGCAATTTCTGTCGGATTTGAGAGAAAATATACTAGGAGACCATAAGTCGCCAAGAGGTAGCAGAATTGTTTCATGTATACAATATCGTGTACGCGTAAAAAGTCGGGAATAAAGTAAAGGCCCCCCCCCTATGAAAAAAGAAAAATTGCAATTTCTGTCGGATTTGAGAGAAAATATACTAGGAGACCATAAGTCGCCAAGAGGTAGCAGAATTGTTTCATGTATACAATATCGTGTACGCGTAAAAAGTCGGGAATAAATTAAAGGCCCCCCCCCTATGAAAAAAGAAAAGTAGCAATTTCTGTCGGATTTGAGAGAAAATATACTAGGAGACCATAAGTCGCCAAGAGGTAGCAGAATTGTTTCATGTATACAATATCGTGTACGCGTAAAAAGTCGGGAATAAATTAAAGGCCCCCCCCTATGAAAAAAGAAAAGTAGCAATTTCTGTCGGATTTGAGAGAAAATATACTAGGAGACCATAAATCGCCAAGAGGTAGCAGAATTGTTTCATGTATACAATATCGTGTACGCGTAAAAAGTCGGGAATAAAGTAAAGGCCCCCCCCTATGAAAAAAGAAAAATTGCAATTTCGTGTACGCGTAAAAAGTCGGGAATAAATTAAAGGCCCCCCCCCCTATGAAAAAAGAAAAATTGCAATTTCTGTCGGATTTGAGAGAAAATATACTAGGAGACCATAAGTCGCCAAGAGGTAGCAGAATTGTTTCATGTATACAATTTCGTGTACGCGTAAAAAGTCGGGAATAAATTTAAGGCCCCCCCCTATGAAAAAAGAAAAGTAGCAATTTCTGTCGGATTTGAGAGAAAATATACTAGGAGACCATAAGTCGCCAAGAGGTAGCAGAATTGTTTCATGTATACAATATCGTGTACGCGTAAAAAGTCGGGAATAAATTAAAGGCCCCCCCCTATGAAAAAAGAACAATTGCAATTTCTGTCGGATTTGAGAGAAAATATACTAGGAGACCATAAGTCGCCAAGAGGTAGCAGAATTGTTTCATGTATACAATATCGTGTACGCGTAAAAAGTCGGGAATAAATTAAAGCCCCCCCCCCTATGAAAAAAGAACAATTGCAATTTCTGTCGGATTTGAGAGAAAATATACTAGGAGACCATAAGTCGCCAAGAGGTAGCAGAATTGTTTCATGTATACAATATCGTGTACGCGTAAAAAGTCGGGAATAAAGTAAAGGCCCCCCCCTATGAAAAAAGAAAAATTGCAATTTCGTGTACGCGTAAAAAGTCGGGAATAAATTAAAGGCCCCCCCCCCTATGAAAAAAGAAAAATTGCAATTTCTGTCGGATTTGAGAGAAAATATACTAGGAGACCATAAGTCGCCAAGAGGTAGCAGAATTGTTTCATGTATACAATTTCGTGTACGCGTAAAAAGTCGGGAATAAATTTAAGGCCCCCCCCTATGAAAAAAGAAAAGTAGCAATTTCTGTCGGATTTGAGAGAAAATATACTAGGAGACCATAAGTCGCCAAGAGGTAGCAGAATTGTTTCATGTATACAATTTCGTGTACGCGTACAAAGTCGGGAATAAATTAAAGGCCCCCCCTATGAAAAAAGAAAAATTGCATTTTCTGTCGGAATTGAGAGAAAATATACTAGGAGACCATAAGTCGCCAAGAGGTAGCAGAATTGTTTCATGTATACAATATCGTGTACGCGTAAAAAGTCGGGGATAAATTTAAGGCCCCCCCCTATGAAAAAAGAAAAATTGCAATTTCTGTCGAATTTGAGAGAAAATATACTAGGAGACCATAAGTCGCCAAGAGGTAGCAGAATTGTTTCATGTATACAATATCGTGTACGCGTAAAAAGTCGGGAATAAAGTAAAGGCCCCCCCCCTATGAAAAAAGAAAAATTGCAATTTCTGTCGGATTTGAGAGAAAATATACTAGGAGACCATAAGTCGCCAAGAGGTAGCAGAATTGTTTCATGTATACAATATCGTGTACGCGTAAAAAGTCGTGAATAAATTAAAGGCCCCCACCTATCAAAAAAGAAAAGTTGCAATTTCTGTCGGATTTGAGAGAAAATATACTAGGAGACCATAAGTCGCCAAGAGGTAGCAGAATTGTTTCATGTATACAATATCGTGTACGCGTAAAAAGTCGGGAATAAATTAAAGGCCCCCCCCTATGAAAAAAGAAAAATTGCAATTTCTGTCGGATTTGAGAGAAAATATACTAGGAGACCATAAGTCGCCAAGAGGTAGCAGAATTGTTTCATGTATACAATATCGTGTACGCGTAAAAAGTCGGGGATAAATTTAAGGCCCCCCCCTATGAAAAAAGAAAAATTGCAATTTCTGTCGGGTTTGAGAGAAAATGTACTAGGAGACCATAAGTCGCCAAGAGGTAGCAGAATTGTTTCATGTATACAATTTCGTGTACGCGTACAAAGTCGGGAATAAAGTAAAGGCCCCCCCTATGAAAAAAGAAAAGTAGCAATTTCTGTCGGATTTGAGAGAAAATATACTAGGAGACCATAAGTCGCCCAGAGGTAGCAGAATTGTTTCATGTATACAATATCGTGTACGCGTAAAAAGTCGGGAATAAATTAAAGGCCTCCCCGATGAAAAAATAAAAGTTGCAATTTCTGTCGGATTTGAGAGAAAATATACTAGGAGACCATAAGTCGCCAAGAGGTAGCAGAATTGTTTCATGTATACAATATCGTGTACGCGTAAAAAGTCGGGAATAAATTAAAGGCCCCCCCCTATGAAAAAAGAACAATTGCAATTTCTGTCGGATTTGAGAGAAAATATACTAGGAGACCATAAGTCGCCAAGAGGTAGCAGAATTGTTTCATGTATACAATATCGTGTACGCGTAAAAAGTCGGGAATAAAGTAAAGGCCCCCCCCTATGAAAAAAGAAAAATTGCAATTTCGTGTACGCGTAAAAAGTCGGGAATAAATTAAAGGCCCCCCCCCCTATGAAAAAAGAAAAATTGCAATTTCTGTCGGATTTGAGAGAAAATATACTAGGAGACCATAAGTCGCCAAGAGGTAGCAGAATTGTTTCATGTATACAATTTCGTGTACGCGTAAAAAGTCGGGAATAAATTTAAGGCCCCCCCCTATGAAAAAAGAAAAGTAGCAATTTCTGTCGGATTTGAGAGAAAATATACTAGGAGACCATAAGTCGCCAAGAGGTAGCAGAATTGTTTCATGTATACAATATCGTGTACGCGTAAAAAGTCGGGAATAAATTCAAGGCCCCCCCCTATGAAAAAAGAAAAGTAGCAATTTCTGTCGGATTTGAGAGAAAATATACTAGGAGACCATAAGTCGCCAAGAGGTAGCAGAATTGTTTCACGTATACAATATCGTGTACGCGTAAAAAGTCGGGAATAAATTTAAGGCTCCCCCCTATGAAAAAAGAAAAATTGCAATTTCTGTCGGATTTGAGAGAAAATATACTAGGAGACCATAAGTCGCCAAGAGGTAGCAGAATTGTTTCATGTATACAATATCGTGTACGCGTAAAAAGTCGGGAATAAATTAAAGGCCCCCCCCTATGAAAAAAGAAAAATTGCAATTTCTGTCGGATTTGAGAGAAAATATACTAGGAGACCATAAGTCGCCAAGAGGTAGCAGAATTGTTTCATGTATACAATATCGTGTACGCGTAAAAAGTCGGGAATAAATTAAAGGCCCCCCCCTATGAAAAAAGAAAAATTGCAATTTCTGTCGGATTTGAGAGAAAATATACTAGGAGACCATAAGTCGCCAAGAGGTAGCAGAATTGTTTCATGTATACAATATCGTGTACGCGTAAAAAGTCGGGAATAAATTAAAGGCCCCCCCCCTATGAAAAAAGAAAAGTAGCAATTTCTGTCGGATTTGAGAGAAAATATACTAGGAGACCATAAGTCGCCAAGAGGTAGCAGAATTGTTTCATGTATACAATATCGTGTACGCCTAAAAAGTCGGGAATAAATTAAAGGCCCCCCCCTATGAAAAAAGAAAAGTAGCAATTTCTGTCGGATTTGAGAGAAAATATACTAGGAGACCATAAGTCGCCAAGAGGTAGCAGAATTGTTTCATGTATACAATATCGTGTACGCGTAAAAAGTCGGGAATAAAGTAAAGGCCCCCCCCTATGAAAAAAGAAAAGTAGCAATTTCTGTCGGATTTGAGAGAAAATATACTAGGAGACCATAAGTCGCCAAGAGGTAGCAGAATTGTTTCATGTATACAATATCGTGTACGCGTAAAAAGTCGGGAATAAATTAAAGCCCCCCCCCCCTATGAAAAAAGAACAATTGCAATTTCTGTCGGATTTGAGAGAAAATATACTAGGAGACCATAAGCCGCCAAGAGGTAGCAGAATTGTTTCATGTATACAATATCGTGTACGCGTAAAAAGTCGGGAATAAATTTAAGGCCCCCCCCTATGAAAAAAGAAAAATTGCAATTTCTGTCGGATTTGAGAGAAAATATACTAGGAGACCATAAGTCGCCAAGAGGTAGCAGAATTGTTTCATGTATACAATATCGTGTACGCGTAAAAAGTCGGGAATAAATTTAAGGCCCCCCCCTATGAAAAAAGAAAAATTGCAATTTCTGTCGGATTTGAGAGAAAATATACTAGGAGACCATAAGTCGCCAAGAGGTAGCAGAATTGTTTCATGTATACAATATCGTGTACGCGTAAAAAGTCGGGAATAAAGTAAAGGCCCCCCCCCTATGAAAAAAGAAAAATTGCAATTTCTGTCGGATTTGAGAGAAAATATACTAGGAGACCATAAGTCGCCAAGAGGTAGCAGAATTGTTTCATGTATACAATATCGTGTACGCGTAAAAAGTCGGGAATAAATTAAAGGCCCCCCCCCTATGAAAAAAGAAAAGTAGCAATTTCTGTCGGATTTGAGAGAAAATATACTAGGAGACCATAAGTCGCCAAGAGGTAGCAGAATTGTTTCATGTATACAATATCGTGTACGCGTAAAAAGTCGGGAATAAATTAAAGGCCCCCCCCTATGAAAAAAGAAAAGTAGCAATTTCTGTCGGATTTGAGAGAAAATATACTAGGAGACCATAAATCGCCAAGAGGTAGCAGAATTGTTTCATGTATACAATTTCGTGTACGCGTACAAAGTCGGGAATAAAGTAAAGGCCCCCCCCTATGAAAAAAGAAAAGTAGCAATTTCTGTCGGATTTGAGAGAAAATATACTAGGAGACCATAAGTCGCCAAGAGGTAGCAGAATTGTTTCATGTATACAATATCGTGTACGCGTACAAAGTCGGGAATAAATTAAAGCCCCCCCCCCCTATGAAAAAAGAACAATTGCAATTTCTGTCGGATTTGAGAGAAAATATACTAGGAGACCATAAGTCGCCAAGAGGTAGCAGAATTGTTTCATGTATACAATATCGTGTACGCGTAAAAAGTCGGGAATAAAGTAAAGGCCCCCCCCTATGAAAAAAGAAAAATTGCAATTTCGTGTACGCGTAAAAAGTCGGGAATAAATTAAAGGCCCCCCCCCCCTATGAAAAAAGAAAAATTGCAATTTCTGTCGGATTTGAGAGAAAATATACTAGGAGACCATAAGTCGCCAAGAGGTAGCAGAATTGTTTCATGTATACAATTTCGTGTACGCGTAAAAAGTCGGGAATAAATTTAAGGCCCTATGAAAAAAGAAAAGTAGCAATTTCTGTCGGATTTGAGAGAAAATATACTAGGAGACCATAAGTCGCCAAGAGGTAGCAGAATTGTTTCATGTATACAATTTCGTGTACGCGTACAAAGTCGGGAATAAATTAAAGGCCCCCCCTATGAAAAAAGAAAAATTGCATTTTCTGTCGGAATTGAGAGAAAATATACTAGGAGACCATAAGTCGCCAAGAGGTAGCAGAATTGTTTCATGTATACAATATCGTGTACGCGTAAAAAGTCAGGAATAAATTTAAGGCCCCCCCCTATGAAAAAAGAAAAATTGCAATTTCTGTCGAATTTGAGAGAAAATATACTAGGAGACCATAAGTCGCCAAGAGGTAGCAGAATTGTTTCATGTATACAATATCGTGTACGCGTAAAAAGTCGGGAATAAAGTAAAAGCCCCCCCCTATGAAAAAAGAACAATTGCAATTTCTGTCGGATTTGAGAGAAAATATACTAGGAGACCATAAGTCGCCAAGAGGTAGCAGAATTGTTTCATGTATACAATATCGTGTACGCGTAAAAAGTCGGGAATAAATTTAAGGCCCCCCCCTATGAAAAAAGAAAAATTGCAATTTCTGTCGGATTTGAGAGAAAATATACTAGGAGACCATAAGTCGCCAAGAGGTAGCAGAATTGTTTCATGTATACAATATCGTGTACGTGTAAAAAGTCGGGAATAAATTAAAGGCCCCCCCCCCCTATGAAAAAAGAACAATTGCAATTTCTGTCGGATTTGAGAGAAAATATACTAGGAGACCATAAGTCGCCAAGAGGTAGCAGAATTGTTTCATGTATACAATATCGTGTACGCGTAAAAAGTCGGGAATAAATTAAAGGCCCCCCCCTATGAAAAAAGAAAAGTTGCAATTTCTGTCGGATTTGAGAGAAAATATACTAGGAGACCATAAGTCGCCAAGAGGTAGCAGAATTGTTTCATGTATACAATATCGTGTACGCGTAAAAAGTCGGGAATAAATTAAAGGCCCCCCCCTATGAAAAAAGAAAAGTTGCAATTTCTGTCGGATTTGAGAGAAAATATACTAGGAGACCATAAGTCGCCAAGAGGTAGCAGAATTGTTTCATGTATACAATATCGTGTACGCGTAAAAAGTCGGGAATAAATTCAAGGCCCCCCCTATGAAAAAAGAAAAGTAGCAATTTCTGTCGGATTTGAGAGAAAATATACTAGGAGACCATAAGTCGCCAAGAGGTAGCAGAATTGTTTCATGTATACAATATCGTGTACGCGTACAAAGTCGGGAATAAATTAAAGGCCCCCCCCCCCTATGAAAAAAGAAAAGTAGCAATTTCTGTCGGATTTGAGAGAAAATATACTAGGAGACCATAAGTCGCCAAGAGGTAGCAGAATTGTTTCATGTATACAATATCGTGTACGCGTAAAAAGTCGGGAATAAATTAAAGGCCCCCCCCTATGAAAAAAGAAAAGTTGCAATTTCTGTCGGATTTGAGAGAAAATATACTAGGAGACCATAAGTCGCCAAGAGGTAGCAGAATTGTTTCATGTATACAATATCGTGTACGCGTAAAAAGTCAGGAATAAATTAAAGGCCCCCCCCCTATGAAAAAAGAAAAGTAGCAATTTCTGTCGGATTTGAGAGAAAATATACTAGGAGACCATAAGTCGCCAAGAGGTAGCAGAATTGTTTCATGTATACAATATCGTGTACGCGTAAAAAGTCAGGAATAAATTTAAGGCCCCCCCCTATGAAAAAAGAAAAATTGCAATTTCTGTCGGATTTGAGAGAAAATATACTAGGAGACCATAAGTCGCCAAGAGGTAGCAGAATTGTTTCATGTATACAATATCGTGTACGCGTAAAAAGTCGGGAATAAAGTAAAGGCCCCCCCCCTATGAAAAAAGAAAAATTGCAATTTCTGTCGGATTTGAGAGAAAATATACTAGGAGACCATAAGTCGCCAAGAGGTAGCAGAATTGTTTCATGTATACAATATCGTGTACGCGTAAAAAGTCGGGAATAAATTAAAGGCCCCCCCCCTATGAAAAAAGAAAAGTAGCAATTTCTGTCGGATTTGAGAGAAAATATACTAGGAGACCATAAGTCGCCAAGAGGTAGCAGAATTGTTTCATGTATACAATATCGTGTACGCGTAAAAAGTCGGGAATAAATTAAAGGCCCCCCCCTATGAAAAAAGAAAAGTAGCAATTTCTGTCGGATTTGAGAGAAAATATACTAGGAGACCATAAGTCGCCAAGAGGTAGCAGAATTGTTTCATGTATACAATATCGTGTACGCGTAAAAAGTCGGGAATAAATTAAAGGCCCCCCCCTATGAAAAAAGAACAATTGCAATTTCTGTCGGATTTGAGAGAAAATATACTAGGAGACCATAAGTCGCCAAGAGGTAGCAGAATTGTTTCATGTATACAATATCGTGTACGCGTAAAAAGTCGGGAATAAATTAAAGCCCCCCCCCCCCCTATGAAAAAAGAACAATTGCAATTTCTGTCGGATTTGAGAGAAAATATACTAGGAGACCATAAGTCGCCAAGAGGTAGCAGAATTGTTTCATGTATACAATATCGTGTACGCGTAAAAAGTCGGGAATAAATTAAAGGCCCCCCCCTATGAAAAAAGAAAAATTGCAATTTCTGTCGGATTTGAGAGAAAATATACTAGGAGACCATAAGTCGCCAAGAGGTAGCAGAATTGTTTCATGTATACAATATCGTGTACGCGTAAAAAGTCGGGAATAAATTCAAGGCCCCCCCTATGAAAAAAGAAAAGTAGCAATTTCTGTCGGATTTGAGAGAAAATATACTAGGAGACCATAAGTCGCCAAGAGGTAGCAGAATTGTTTCATGTATACAATATCGTGTACGCGTACAAAGTCGGGAATAAATTAAAGGCCCCCCCCCCTATGAAAAAAGAAAAGTAGCAATTTCTGTCGGATTTGAGAGAAAATATACTAGGAGACCATAAGTCGCCAAGAGGTAGCAGAATTGTTTCATGTATACAATATCGTGTACGCGTAAAAAGTCGGGAATAAATTAAAGGCCCCCCCCTATGAAAAAAGAAAAATTGCAATTTCTGTCGGATTTGAGAGAAAATATACTAGGAGACCATAAGTCGCCAAGAGGTAGCAGAATTGTTTCATGTATACAATTTCGTGTACGCGTAAAAAGTCGGGAATAAATTTAAGGCCCCCCCCTATGAAAAAAGAAAAGTAGCAATTTCTGTCGGATTTGAGAGAAAATATACTAGGAGACCATAAGTCGCCAAGAGGTAGCAGAATTGTTTCATGTATACAATATCGTGTACGCGTAAAAAGTCGGGAATAAATTAAAGGCCCCCCCCTATGAAAAAAGAAAAGTAGCAATTTCTGTCGGATTTGAGAGAAAATATACTAGGAGACCATAAGTCGCCAAGAGGTAGCAGAATTGTTTCATGTATACAATATCGTGTACGCGTAAAAAGTCGGGAATAAATTTAAGGCCCCCCCCTATGAAAAAAGAAAAATTGCAATTTCTGTCGGATTTGAGAGAAAATATACTAGGAGACCATAAGTCGCCAAGAGGTAGCAGAATTGTTTCATGTATACAATATCGTGTACGCGTAAAAAGTCGGGAATAAATTAAAGGCCCCCCCCCTATGAAAAAAGAACAATTGCAATTTCTGTCGGATTTGAGAGAAAATATACTAGGAGACCATAAGTCGCCAAGAGGTAGCAGAATTGTTTCATGTATACAATATCGTGTACGCGTAAAAAGTCGGGAATAAAGTAAAGGCCCCCCCCTATGAAAAAAGAAAAATTGCAATTTCTGTCGGATTTGAGAGAAAATATACTAGGAGACCATAAGTCGCCAAGAGGTAGCAGAATTGTTTCATGTATACAATATCGTGTACGCGTAAAAAGTCGGGAATAAATTAAAGGCCCCCCCCTATGAAAAAAGAAAAATTGCAATTTCTGTCGGATTTGAGAGAAAATATACTAGGAGACCATAAGTCGCCAAGAGGTAGCAGAATTGTTTCATGTATACAATTTCGTGTACGCGTAAAAAGTCGGGAATAAATTCAAGGCCCCCCCTATGAAAAAAGAAAAGTAGCAATTTCTGTCGGATTTGAGAGAAAATATACTAGGAGACCATAAGTCGCCAAGAGGTAGCAGAATTGTTTCATGTATACAATATCGTGTACGCGTACAAAGTCGGGAATAAATTAAAGGCCCCCCCCCCCTATGAAAAAAGAAAAGTAGCAATTTCTGTCGGATTTGAGAGAAAATATACTAGGAGACCATAAGTCGCCAAGAGGTAGCAGAATTGTTTCATGTATACAATATCGTGTACGCGTAAAAAGTCGGGAATAAATTAAAGGCCCCCCCCTATGAAAAAAGAAAAGTTGCAATTTCTGTCGGATTTGAGAGAAAATATACTAGGAGACCATAAGTCGCCAAGAGGTAGCAGAATTGTTTCATGTATACAATATCGTGTACGCGTAAAAAGTCGGGAATAAATTAAAGGCCCCCCCCTATGAAAAAAGAAAAGTTGCAATTTCTGTCGGATTTGAGAGAAAATATACTAGGAGACCATAAGTCGCCAAGAGGTAGCAGAATTGTTTCATGTATACAATATCGTGTACGCGTAAAAAGTCGGGAATAAATTAAAGGCCCCCCCCTATGAAAAAAGAAAAGTTGCAATTTCTGTCGGATTTGAGAGAAAATATACTAGGAGACCATAAATCGCCAAGAGGTAGCAGAATTGTTTCATGTATACAATTTCGTGTACGCGTACAAAGTCGGGAATAAAGTAAAGGCCCCCCCCCTATGAAAAAAGAAAAGTAGCAATTTCTGTCGGATTTGAGAGAAAATATACTAGGAGACCATAAGTCGCCAAGAGGTAGCAGAATTGTTTCATGTATACAATATCGTGTACGCGTAAAAAGTCGGGAATAAATTAAAGGCCCCCCCCTATGAAAAAAGAAAAGTTGCAATTTCTGTCGGATTTGAGAGAAAATATACTAGGAGACCATAAGTCGCCAAGAGGTAGCAGAATTGTTTCATGTATACAATATCGTGTACGCGTAAAAAGTCGGGAATAAATTAAAGGCCCCCCCCTATGAAAAAAGAAAAATTGCAATTTCTGTCGGATTTGAGAGGAAATATACTAGGAGACCATAAGTCGCCAAGAGGTAGCAGAATTGTTTCATGTATACAATATCGTGTACGCGTAAAAAGTCGGGAATAAATTAAAGGCCCCCCCTATGAAAAAAGAAAAGTTGCAATTTCTGTCGGATTTGAGAGAAAATATACTAGGAGACCATAAGTCGCCAAGAGGTAGCAGAATTGTTTCATGTATACAATATCGTGTACGCGTAAAAAGTCGGGAATAAATTAAAGGCCCCCCCCTATGAAAAAAGAAAAGTTGCAATTTCTGTCGGATTTGAGAGAAAATATACTAGGAGACCATAAGTCGCCAAGAGGTAGCAGAATTGTTTCATGTATACAATATCGTGTACGCGTAAAAAGTCGGAAATAAATTAAAGGCCCCCCCCTATGAAAAAATAAAAGTTGCAATTTCTGTCGGATTTGAGAGAAAATATACTAGGAGACCATAAGTCGCCAAGAGGTAGCAGAATTGTTTCATGTATACAATATCGTGTACGCGTAAAAAGTCGGGAATAAATTAAAGGCCCCCCCCTATGAAAAAATAAAAGTTGCAATTTCTGTCGGATTTGAGAGAAAATATACTAGGAGACCATAAGTCGCCAAGAGGTAGCAGAATTGTTTCATGTATACAATATCGTGTACGCGTAAAAAGTCGGGAATAAAGTAAAAGCCCCCCCCTATGAAAAAAGAACAATTGCAATTTCTGTCGGATTTGAGAGAAAATATACTAGGAGACCATAAGTCGCCAAGAGGTAGCAGAATTGTTTCATGTATACAATATCGTGTACGCGTAAAAAGTCGGGAATAAATTAAAGGCCCCCCCCCTATGAAAAAAGAACAATTGCAATTTCTGTCGGATTTGAGAGAAAATATACTAGGAGACCATAAGTCGCCAAGAGGTAGCAGAATTGTTTCATGTATACAATATCGTGTACGCGTAAAAAGTCGGGAATAAATTAAAGGCCCCCCCCTATGAAAAAAGAAAAATTGCAATTTCTGTCGGATTTGAGAGAAAATATACTAGGAGACCATAAGTCGCCAAGAGGTAGCAGAATTGTTTCATGTATACAATATCGTGTACGCGTAAAAAGTCGGGAATAAATTAAAGGCCCCCCCCTATGAAAAAAGAAAAGTAGCAATTTCTGTCGGATTTGAGAGAAAATATACTAGGAGACCATAAGTCGCCAAGAGGTAGCAGAATTGTTTCATGTATACAATATCGTGTACGCGTACAAAGTCGGGAATAAATTAAAGGCCCCCCCCCCTATGAAAAAAGAAAAGTAGCAATTTCTGTCGGATTTGAGAGAAAATATACTAGGAGACCATAAGTCGCCAAGAGGTAGCAGAATTGTTTCATGTATACAATATCGTGTACGCGTAAAAAGTCGGGAATAAATTAAAGGCCCCCCCTATGAAAAAAGAAAAGTTGCAATTTCTGTCGGATTTGAGAGAAAATATACTAGGAGACCATAAGTCGCCAAGAGGTAGCAGAATTGTTTCATGTATACAATATCGTGTACGCGTAAAAAGTCGGGAATAAATTAAAGGCCCCCCCCTATGAAAAAAGAAAAGTTGCAATTTCTGTCGGATTTGAGAGAAAATATACTAGGAGACCATAAGTCGCCAAGAGGTAGCAGAATTGTTTCATGTATACAATATCGTGTACGCGTAAAAAGTCGGGAATAAATTAAAGGCCCCCCCCTATGAAAAAAGAAAAGTTGCAATTTCTGTCGGATTTGAGAGAAAATATACTAGGAGACCATAAGTCGCCAAGAGGTAGCAGAATTGTTTCATGTATACAATATCGTGTACGCGTAAAAAGACGGGAATAAATTAAAGGCCCCCCCCTATGAAAAAAGAAAAGTTGCAATTTCTGTCGGATTTGAGAGAAAATATACTAGGAGACCATAAGTCGCCAAGAGGTAGCAGAATTGTTTCATGTATACAATATCGTGTACGCGTAAAAAGTCGGGAATAAATTAAAGGCCCCCCCCTATGAAAAAAGAAAAGTTGCAATTTCTGTCGGATTTGAGAGAAAATATACTAGGAGACCGTAAGTCGCCAAGAGGTAGCAGAATTGTTTCATGTATACAATATCGTGTACGCGTAAAAAGTCGGGAATAAATTAAAGGCCCCCCCCTATGAAAAAAGAAAAATTGCAATTTCTGTCGGATTTGAGAGGAAATATACTAGGAGACCATAAGTCGCCAAGAGGTAGCAGAATTGTTTCATGTATACAATATCGTGTACGCGTAAAAAGTCGGGAATAAATTAAAGGCCCCCCCTATGAAAAAAGAAAAGTTGCAATTTCTGTCGGATTTGAGAGAAAATATACTAGGAGACCATAAGTCGCCAAGAGGTAGCAGAATTGTTTCATGTATACAATATCGTGTACGCGTAAAAAGTCGGGAATAAATTAAAGGCCCCCCCCTATGAAAAAAGAAAAGTTGCAATTTCTGTCGGATTTGAGAGAAAATATACTAGGAGACCATAAGTCGCCAAGAGGTAGCAGAATTGTTTCATGTATACAATATCGTGTACGCGTAAAAAGTCGGGAATAAATTAAAGGCCCCCCCCTATGAAAAAATAAAAGTTGCAATTTCTGTCGGATTTGAGAGAAAATATACTAGGAGACCATAAGTCGCCAAGAGGTAGCAGAATTGTTTCATGTATACAATATCGTGTACGCGTAAAAAGTCGGGAATAAATTAAAGGCCCCCCCCTATGAAAAAATAAAAGTTGCAATTTCTGTCGGATTTGAGAGAAAATATACTAGGAGACCATAAGTCGCCAAGAGGTAGCAGAATTGTTTCATGTATACAATATCGTGTACGCGTAAAAAGTCGGGAATAAAGTAAAAGCCCCCCCCTATGAAAAAAGAACAATTGCAATTTCTGTCGGATTTGAGAGAAAATATACTAGGAGACCATAAGTCGCCAAGAGGTAGCAGAATTGTTTCATGTATACAATATCGTGTACGCGTAAAAAGTCGGGAATAAATTAAAGGCCCCCCCCCTATGAAAAAAGAACAATTGCAATTTCTGTCGGATTTGAGAGAAAATATACTAGGAGACCATAAGTCGCCAAGAGGTAGCAGAATTGTTTCATGTATACAATATCGTGTACGCGTAAAAAGTCGGGAATAAATTAAAGGCCCCCCCCTATGAAAAAAGAAAAGTTGCAATTTCTGTCGGATTTGAGAGAAAATATACTAGGAGACCATAAGTCGCCAAGAGGTAGCAGAATTGTTTCATGTATACAATATCGTGTACGCGTAAAAAGTCGGGAATAAATTAAAGGCCCCCCCCTATGAAAAAAGAAAAGTAGCAATTTCTGTCGGATTTGAGAGAAAATATACTAGGAGACCATAAATCGCCAAGAGGTAGCAGAATTGTTTCATGTATACAATTTCGTGTACGCGTACAAAGTCGGGAATAAAGTAAAGGCCCCCCCCCTATGAAAAAAGAAAAGTAGCAATTGCTGTCGGATTTGAGAGAAAATATACTAGGAGACCATAAGTCGCCAAGAGGTAGCAGAATTGTTTCATGTGTACAATATCGTGTACGCGTAAAAAGTCGGGAATAAATTAAAGGCCCCCCCCTATGAAAAAAGAAAAGTTGCAATTTCTGTCGGATTTGAGAGAAAATATACTAGGAGACCATAAGTCGCCAAGAGGTAGCAGAATTGTTTCATGTATACAATATCGTGTACGCGTAAAAAGTCGGGAATAAATTAAAGGCCCCCCCCTATGAAAAAAGAAAAGTTGCAATTTCTGTCGGATTTGAGAGAAAATATACTAGGAGACCATAAGTCGCCAAGAGGTAGCAGAATTGTTTCATGTATACAATATCGTGTACGCGTAAAAAGTCGGGAATAAATTAAAGGCCCCCCCCTATGAAAAAAGAAAGTAGCAATTTCTGTCGGATTTGAGAGGAAATATACTAGGAGACCATAAGTCGCAAAGAGGTAGCAGAATTGTTTCATGTATACAATATCGTGTACGCGTAAAAAGTCGAGAATAAATTAAAGGCCCCCCCCTATGAAAAAAGAAAGTAGCAATTTCTGTCGGATTTGAGAGAAAATATACTAGGAGACCATAAGTCGCCAAGAGGTAGCAGAATTGTTTCATGTATACAATTTCGTGTACGCGTAAAAAGTCGGGAATAAAGTAAAGGCCCCCCCCCTATGAAAAAAGAAAATTTGCAATTTCTGTCGGATTTGAGAGAAAATATACTAGGAGACCATAAGTCGCCAAGAGGTAGCAGAATTGTTTCATGTATACAATTTCGTGTACGCGTACAAAGTCGGGAATAAATTAAAGGCCCCCCCCCCTATGAAAAAAGAAAAGTAGCAATTTCTGTCGGATTTGAGAGAAAATATACTAGGAGACCATAAGTCGCCAAGAGGTAGCAGAATTGTTTCATGTATACAATTTCGTGTACGCGTACAAAGTCGGGAATAAAGTAAAGGCCCCCCCCTATGAAAAAAGAAAAGTAGCAATTTCTGTCGGATTTGAGAGAAAATATACTAGGAGACCATAAGTCGCCAAGAGGTAGCAGAATTGTTTCATGTATACTATATCGTGTACGCGTAAAAAGTCGGGAATAAATTAAAGGCCCCCCCCTATGAAAAAAGAAAAGTTGCAATTTCTGTCGGATTTGAGAGAAAATATACTAGGAGACCATAAGTCGCCAAGAGGTAGCAGAATTGTTTCATGTATACAATATCGTGTACGCGTAAAAAGTCGGGAATAAATTAAAGGCCCCCCCCTATGAAAAAATAAAAGTTGCAATTTCTGTCGGATTTGAGAGAAAATATACTAGGAGACCATAAGTCGCCAAGAGGTAGCAGAATTGTTTCATGTATACAATATCGTGTACGCGTAAAAAGTCGGGAATAAATTAAAGGCCCCCCCCTATGAAAAAAGAAAAGTTGCAATTTCTGTCGGATTTGAGAGAAAATATACTAGGAGACCATAAGTCGCCAAGAGGTAGCAGAATTGTTTCATGTATACAATATCGTGTACGCGTAAAAAGTCGGGAATAAATTAAAGGCCCCCCCCCCTATGAAAAAAGAAAAGTAGCAATTTCTGTCGGATTTGAGAGAAAATATACTAGGAGACCATAAGTCGCCAAGAGGTAGCAGAATTGTTTCATGTATACAATATCGTGTACGCGTAAAAAGTCGGGAATAAATTAAAGGCCCCCCCCTATGAAAAAAGAAAAGTTGCAATTTCTGTCGGATTTGAGAGAAAATATACTAGGAGACCATAAGTCGCCAAGAGGTAGCAGAATTGTTTCATGTATACAATATCGTGTACGCGTAAAAAGTCGGGAATAAATTAAAGGCCCCCCCCTATGAAAAAAGAAAAGTAGCAATTTCTGTCGGATTTGAGAGAAAATATACTAGGAGACCATAAGTCGCCAAGAGGTAGCAGAATTGTTTCATGTATACAATATCGTGTACGCGTAAAAAGTCGGGAATAAATTAAAGGCCCCCCCCTATGAAAAAAGAAAAGTTGCAATTTCTGTCGGATTTGAGAGAAAATATACTAGGAGACCATAAGTCGCCAAGAGGTAGCAGAATTGTTTCATGTATACAATATCGTGTACGCGTAAAAAGTCGGGAATAAATTAAAGGCCCCCCCCTATGAAAAAAGAAAAGTTGCAATTTCTGTCGGATTTGAGAGAAAATATACTAGGAGACCATAAATCGCCAAGAGGTAGCAGAATTGTTTCATGTATACAATTTCGTGTACGCGTACAAAGTCGGGAATAAAGTAAAGGCCCCCCCCTATGAAAAAAGAAAAGTAGCAATTTCTGTCGGATTTGAGAGAAAATATACTAGGAGACCATAAGTCGCCAAGAGGTAGCAGAATTGTTTCATGTATACAATATCGTGTACGCGTAAAAAGTCGGGAATAAATTAAAGGCCCCCCCCTATGAAAAAAGAAAAGTTGCAATTTCTGTCGGATTTGAGAGAAAATATACTAGGAGACCATAAGTCGCCAAGAGGTAGCAGAATTGTTTCATGTATACAATATCGTGTACGCGTAAAAAGTCGGGAATAAATTAAAGGCCCCCCCCTATGAAAAAATAAAAGTTGCAATTTCTGTCGGATTTGAGAGAAAATATACTAGGAGACCATAAGTCGCCAAGAGGTAGCAGAATTGTTTCATGTATACAATATCGTGTACGCGTAAAAAGTCGGGAATAAATTAAAGGCCCCCCCCTATGAAAAAAGAAAAGTTGCAATTTCTGTCGGATTTGAGAGAAAATATACTAGGAGACCATAAGTCGCCAAGAGGTAGCAGAATTGTTTCATGTATACAATATCGTGTACGCGTAAAAAGTCGGGAATAAATTAAAGGCCCCCCCCCCTATGAAAAAAGAAAAGTAGCAATTTCTGTCGGATTTGAGAGAAAATATACTAGGAGACCATAAGTCGCCAAGAGGTAGCAGAATTGTTTCATGTATACAATATCGTGTACGCGTAAAAAGTCGGGAATAAATTAAAGGCCCCCCCCTATGAAAAAAGAAAAGTTGCAATTTCTGTCGGATTTGAGAGAAAATATACTAGGAGACCATAAGTCGCCAAGAGGTAGCAGAATTGTTTCATGTATACAATATCGTGTACGCGTAAAAAGTCGGGAATAAATTAAAGGCCCCCCCCTATGAAAAAAGAAAAGTAGCAATTTCTGTCGGATTTGAGAGAAAATATACTAGGAGACCATAAGTCGCCAAGAGGTAGCAGAATTGTTTCATGTATACAATATCGTGTACGCGTAAAAAGTCGGGAATAAATTAAAGGCCCCCCCCTATGAAAAAAGAAAAGTTGCAATTTCTGTCGGATTTGAGAGAAAATATACTAGGAGACCATAAGTCGCCAAGAGGTAGCAGAATTGTTTCATGTATACAATATCGTGTACGCGTAAAAAGTCGGGAATAAATTAAAGGCCCCCCCCTATGAAAAAAGAAAAGTTGCAATTTCTGTCGGATTTGAGAGAAAATATACTAGGAGACCATAAGTCGCCAAGAGGTAGCAGAATTGTTTCATGTATACAATTTCGTGTACGCGTACAAAGTCGGGAATAAAGTAAAGGCCCCCCCCTATGAAAAAAAAAAAAGTAGCAATTTCTGTCGGATTTGAGAGAAAATATACTAGGAGACCATAAGTCGCCAAGAGGTAGCAGAATTGTTTCATGTATACAATATCGTGTACGCGTAAAAAGTCGGGAATAAATTAAAGGCCCCCCCCTATGAAAAAAGAAAAGTTGCAATTTCTGTCGGATTTGAGAGAAAATATACTAGGAGACCATAAGTCGCCAAGAGGTAGCAGAATTGTTTCATGTATACAATATCGTGTACGCGTAAAAAGTCGGGAATAAATTAAAGGCCCCCCCCTATGAAAAAAGAAAAGTTGCAATTTCTGTCGGATTTGAGAGAAAATATACTAGGAGACCATAAGTCGCCAAGAGGTAGCAGAATTGTTTCATGTATACAATATCGTGTACGCGTAAAAAGTCGGGAATAAATTAAAGGCCCCCCCCTATGAAAAAAGAAAAGTTGCAATTTCTGTCGGATTTGAGAGAAAATATACTAGGAGACCATAAATCGCCAAGAGGTAGCAGAATTGTTTCATGTATACAATTTCGTGTACGCGTACAAAGTCGGGAATAAAGTAAAGGCCCCCCCCTATGAAAAAAGAAAAGTAGCAATTTCTGTCGGATTTGAGAGAAAATATACTAGGAGACCATAAGTCGCCAAGAGGTAGCAGAATTGTTTCATGTATACAATATCGTGTACGCGTAAAAAGTCGGGAATAAATTAAAGGCCCCCCCCTATGAAAAAAGAAAAGTTGCAATTTCTGTCGGATTTGAGAGAAAATATACTAGGAGACCATAAGTCGCCAAGAGGTAGCAGAATTGTTTCATGTATACAATATCGTGTACGCGTAAAAAGTCGGGAATAAATTAAAGGCCCCCCCCCTATGAAAAAACAAAAGTTGCAATTTCTGTCGGATTTGAGAGAAAATATACTAGGAGACCATAAGTCGCCAAGAGGTAGCAGAATTGTTTCATGTATACAATATCGTGTACGCGTAAAAAGTCGGGAATAAATTAAAGGCCCCCCCCTATGAAAAAAGAAAAGTTGCAATTTCTGTCGGATTTGAGAGGAAATATACTAGGAGACCATAAGTCGCAAAGAGGTAGCAGAATTGTTTCATGTATACAATATCGTGTACGCGTAAAAAGTCGGGAATAAATTAAAGGCCCCCCCCTATGAAAAAAGAAAAGTTGCAATTTCTGTCGGATTTGAGAGAAAATATACTAGGAGACCATAAGTCGCCAAGAGGTAGCAGAATTGTTTCATGTATACAATATCGTGTACGCGTAAAAAGTCGGGAATAAATTAAAGGCCCCCCCCTATGAAAAAAGAAAAGTTGCAATTTCTGTCGGATTTTAGAGAAAATATACTAGGAGACCATAAGTCGCCAAGAGGTAGCAGAATTGTTTCATGTATACAATATCGTGTACGCGTAAAAAGTCGGGAATAAATTAAAGGCCCCCCCCTATGAAAAAAGAAAGTAGCAATTTCTGTCGGATTTGAGAGGAAATATACTAGGAGACCATAAGTCGCAAAGAGGTAGCAGAATTGTTTCATGTATACAATATCGTGTACGCGTAAAAAGTCGGGAATAAATTAAAGGCCCCCCCCTATGAAAAAAGAAAGTAGCAATTGCTGTCGGATTTGAGAGAAAATATACTAGGAGACCATAAGTCGCCAAGAGGTAGCAGAATTGTTTCATGTATACAATATCGTGTACGCGTAAAAAGTCGGGAATAAATTAAAGGCCCCCCCCTATGAAAAAAGAAAAGTTGCAATTTCTGTCGGATTTGAGAGAAAATATACTAGGAGACCATAAGTCGCCAAGAGGTAGCAGAATTGTTTCATGTATACAATATCGTGTACGCGTAAAAAGTCGGGAATAAATTAAAGGCCCCCCCCTATGAAAAAAGAAAAGTTGCAATTTCTGTCGGATTTGAGAGAAAATATACTAGGAGACCATAAGTCGCCAAGAGGTAGCAGAATTGTTTCATGTATACAATATCGTGTACGCGTAAAAAGTCGGGAATAAATTAAAGGCCCCCCCCTATGAAAAAAGAATAGTTGCAATTTCTGTCGGATTTGAGAGAAAATATACTAGGAGACCATAAGTCGCCAAGAGGTAGCAGAATTGTTTCATGTATACAATATCGTGTACGCGTAAAAAGTCGGGAATAAATTAAAGGCCCCCCCCTATGAAAAAAGAAAGTAGCAATTTCTGTCGGATTTGAGAGGAAATATACTAGGAGACCATAAGTCGCAAAGAGGTAGCAGAATTGTTTCATGTATACAATATTGTGTACGCGTAAAAAGTCGGGAATAAATTAAAGGCCCCCCCCTATGAAAAAAGAAAGTAGCAATTTCTGTCGGATTTGAGAGAAAATATACTAGGAGACCATAAGTCGCCAAGAGGTAGCAGAATTGTTTCATGTATACAATTTCGTGTACGCGTAAAAAGTCGGGAATAAAGTAAAGGCCCCCCCCCTATGAAAAAAGAAAATTTGCAATTTCTGTCGGATTTGAGAGAAAATATACTAGGAGACCATAAGTCGCCAAGAGGTAGCAGAATTGTTTCATGTATACAATATCGTGTACGCGTAAAAAGTCGGGAATAAATTAAAGGCCCCCCCCTATGAAAAAAGAAAAGTTGCAATTTCTGTCGGATTTGAGAGAAAATATACTAGGAGACCATAAATCGCCAAGAGGTAGCAGAATTGTTTCATGTATACAATTTCGTGTACGCGTACAAAGTCGGGAATAAAGTAAAGGCCCCCCCCTATGAAAAAAGAAAAGTAGCAATTTCTGTCGGATTTGAGAGAAAATATACTAGGAGACCATAAGTCGCCAAGAGGTAGCAGAATTGTTTCATGTATACAATATCGTGTACGCGTAAAAAGTCGGGAATAAATTAAAGGCCCCCCCCTATGAAAAAAGAAAAGTTGCAATTTCTGTCGGATTTGAGAGAAAATATACTAGGAGACCATAAGTCGCCAAGAGGTAGCAGAATTGTTTCATGTATAAAATATCGTGTACGCGTAAAAAGTCGGGAATAAATTAAAGGCCCCCCCCTATGAAAAAATAAAAGTTGCAATTTCTGTCGGATTTGAGAGAAAATATACTAGGAGACCATAAGTCGCCAAGAGGTAGCAGAATTGTTTCATGTATACAATATCGTGTACGCGTAAAAAGTCGGGAATAAATTAAAGGCCCCCCCCTATGAAAAAAGAAAAGTTGCAATTTCTGTCGGATTTGAGAGAAAATATACTAGGAGACCATAAGTCGCCAAGAGGTAGCAGAATGGTTTCATGTATACAATATCGTGTACGCGTAAAAAGTCGGGAATAAATTAAAGGCCCCCCCCTATGAAAAAAGAAAAGTTGCAATTTCTGTCGGATTTGAGAGAAAATATACTAGGAGACCATAAATCGCCAAGAGGTAGCAGAATTGTTTCATGTATACAATTTCGTGTACGCGTACAAAGTCGGGAATAAAGTAAAGGCCCCCCCCTATGAAAAAAGAAAAGTAGCAATTTCTGTCGGATTTGAGAGAAAATATACTAGGAGACCATAAGTCGCCAAGAGGTAGCAGAATTGTTTCATGTATACAATATCGTGTACGCGTAAAAAGTCGGGAATAAATTAAAGGCCCCCCCCTATGAAAAAAGAAAAGTTGCAATTTCTGTCGGATTTGAGAGAAAATATACTAGGAGACCATAAGTCGCCAAGAGGTAGCAGAATTGTTTCATGTATAAAATATCGTGTACGCGTAAAAAGTCGGGAATAAATTAAAGGCCCCCCCCTATGAAAAAATAAAAGTTGCAATTTCTGTCGGATTTGAGAGAAAATATACTAGGAGACCATAAGTCGCCAAGAGGTAGCAGAATTGTTTCATGTATACAATATCGTGTACGCGTAAAAAGTCGGGAATAAATTAAAGGCCCCCCCCTATGAAAAAAGAAAAGTTGCAATTTCTGTCGGATTTGAGAGAAAATATACTAGGAGACCATAAGTCGCCAAGAGGTAGCAGAATTGTTTCATGTATACAATATCGTGTACGCGTAAAAAGTCGGGAATAAATTAAAGGCCCCCCCCCTATGAAAAAAGAAAAGTAGCAATTTCTGTCGGATTTGAGAGAAAATATACTAGGAGACCATAAGTCGCCAAGAGGTAGCAGAATTGTTTCATGTATACAATATCGTGTACGCGTAAAAAGTCGGGAATAAATTAAAGGCCCCCCCCTATGAAAAAAGAAAAGTTGCAATTTCTGTCGGATTTGAGAGAAAATATACTAGGAGACCATAAGTCGCCAAGAGGTAGCAGAATTGTTTCATGTGTACAATATCGTGTACGCGTAAAAAGTCGGGAATAAATTAAAGGCCCCCCCCTATGAAAAAAGAAAAGTAGCAATTTCTGTCGGATTTGAGAGAAAATATACTAGGAGACCATAAGTCGCCAAGAGGTAGCAGAATTGTTTCATGTATACAATATCGTGTACGCGTAAAAAGTCGGGAATAAATTAAAGGCCCCCCCCTATGAAAAAAGAAAAGTTGCAATTTCTGTCGGATTTGAGAGAAAATATACTAGGAGACCATAAGTCGCCAAGAGGTAGCAGAATTGTTTCATGTATACAATATCGTGTACGCGTAAAAAGTCGGGAATAAATTAAAGGCCCCCCCCTATGAAAAAAGAAAAGTTGCAATTTCTGTCGGATTTGAGAGAAAATATACTAGGAGACCATAAGTCGCCAAGAGGTAGCAGAATTGTTTCATGTATACAATTTCGTGTACGCGTACAAAGTCGGGAATAAAGTAAAGGCCCCCCCCTATGAAAAAAAAAAAAGTAGCAATTTCTGTCGGATTTGAGAGAAAATATACTAGGAGACCATAAGTCGCCAAGAGGTAGCAGAATTGTTTCATGTATACAATATCGTGTACGCGTAAAAAGTCGGGAATAAATTAAAGGCCCCCCCCTATGAAAAAAGAAAAGTTGCAATTTCTGTCGGATTTGAGAGAAAATATACTAGGAGACCATAAGTCGCCAAGAGGTAGCAGAATTGTTTCATGTATACAATATCGTGTACGCGTAAAAAGTCGGGAATAAATTAAAGGCCCCCCCCTATGAAAAAAGAAAAGTTGCAATTTCTGTCGGATTTGAGAGAAAATATACTAGGAGACCATAAGTCGCCAAGAGGTAGCAGAATTGTTTCATGTATACAATATCGTGTACGCGTAAAAAGTCGGGAATAAATTAAAGGCCCCCCCCTATGAAAAAAGAAAAGTTGCAATTTCTGTCGGATTTGAGAGAAAATATACTAGGAGACCATAAATCGCCAAGAGGTAGCAGAATTGTTTCATGTATACAATTTCGTGTACGCGTACAAAGTCGGGAATAAAGTAAAGGCCCCCCCCTATGAAAAAAGAAAAGTAGCAATTTCTGTCGGATTTGAGAGAAAATATACTAGGAGACCATAAGTCGCCAAGAGGTAGCAGAATTGTTTCATGTATACAATATCGTGTACGCGTAAAAAGTCGGGAATAAATTAAAGGCCCCCCCCTATGAAAAAAGAAAAGTTGCAATTTCTGTCGGATTTGAGAGAAAATATACTAGGAGACCATAAGTCGCCAAGAGGTAGCAGAATTGTTTCATGTATACAATATCGTGTACGCGTAAAAAGTCGGGAATAAATTAAAGGCCCCCCCCCTATGAAAAAACAAAAGTTGCAATTTCTGTCGGATTTGAGAGAAAATATACTAGGAGACCATAAGTCGCCAAGAGGTAGCAGAATTGTTTCATGTATACAATATCGTGTACGCGTAAAAAGTCGGGAATAAATTAAAGGCCCCCCCCTATGAAAAAAGAAAAGTTGCAATTTCTGTCGGATTTGAGAGGAAATATACTAGGAGACCATAAGTCGCAAAGAGGTAGCAGAATTGTTTCATGTATACAATATCGTGTACGCGTAAAAAGTCGGGAATAAATTAAAGGCCCCCCCCTATGAAAAAAGAAAAGTTGCAATTTCTGTCGGATTTGAGAGAAAATATACTAGGAGACCATAAGTCGCCAAGAGGTAGCAGAATTGTTTCATGTATACAATATCGTGTACGCGTAAAAAGTCGGGAATAAATTAAAGGCCCCCCCCCTATGAAAAAAGAAAAGTAGCAATTTCTGTCGGATTTGAGAGAAAATATACTAGGAGACCATAAGTCGCCAAGAGGTAGCAGAATTGTTTCATGTATACAATATCGTGTACGCGTAAAAAGTCGGGAATAAATTAAAGGCCCCCCCCTATGAAAAAAGAAAAGTTGCAATTTCTGTCGGATTTGAGAGAAAATATACTAGGAGACCATAAATCGCCAAGAGGTAGCAGAATTGTTTCATGTATACAATTTCGTGTACGTGTACAAAGTCGGGAATAAATTAAAGGCCCCCCCCTATGAAAAAAGAAAAGTTGCAATTTCTGTCGGATTTGAGAGAAAATATACTAGGAGACCATAAGTCGCCAAGAGGTAGCAGAATTGTTTCATGTATACAATATCGTGTACGCGTAAAAAGTCGGGAATAAATTAAAGGCCCCCCCCTATGAAAAAAGAAAAGTTGCAATTTCTGTCGGATTTGAGAGAAAATATACTAGGAGACCATAAGTCGCCAAGAGGTAGCAGAATTGTTTCATGTATACAATATCGTGTACGCGTAAAAAGTCGGGAATAAATTAAAGGCCCCCCCCTATGAAAAAATAAAAGTTGCAATTTCTGTCGGATTTGAGAGAAAATATACTAGGAGACCATAAGTCGCCAAGAGGTAGCAGAATTGTTTCATGTATACAATATCGTGTACGCGTAAAAAGTCGGGAATAAATTAAAGGCCCCCCCCTATGAAAAAAGAAAAGTTGCAATTTCTGTCGGATTTGAGAGAAAATATACTAGGAGACCATAAGTCGCCAAGAGGTAGCAGAATTGTTTCATGTATAAAATATCGTGTACGCGTAAAAAGTCGGGAATAAATTAAAGGCCCCCCCCTATGAAAAAATAAAAGTTGCAATTTCTGTCGGATTTGAGAGAAAATATACTAGGAGACCATAAGTCGCCAAGAGGTAGCAGAATTGTTTCATGTATACAATATCGTGTACGCGTAAAAAGTCGGGAATAAATTAAAGGCCCCCCCCTATGAAAAAAGAAAAGTTGCAATTTCTGTCGGATTTGAGAGAAAATATACTAGGAGACCATAAGTCGCCAAGAGGTAGCAGAATTGTTTCATGTATACAATATCGTGTACGCGTAAAAAGTCGGGAATAAATTAAAGGCCCCCCCCCCTATGAAAAAAGAAAAGTTGCAATTTCTGTCGGATTTGAGAGAAAATATACTAGGAGACCATAAGTCGCCAAGAGGTAGCAGAATTGTTTCATGTATACAATATCGTGTACGCGTAAAAAGTCGGGAATAAATAAAAGGCCCCCCCCTATGAAAAAAGAAAAGTTGCAATTTCTGTCGGATTTGAGAGAAAATATACTAGGAGACCATAAGTCGCCAAGAGGTAGCAGAATTGTTTCATGTATACAATATCGTGTACGCGTAAAAAGTCGGGAATAAATTAAAGGCCCCCCCCTATGAAAAAATAAAAGTTGCAATTTCTGTCGGATTTGAGAGAAAATATACTAGGAGACCATAAGTCGCCAAGAGGTAGCAGAATTGTTTCATGTATACAATATCGTGTACGCGTAAAAAGTCGGGAATAAATTAAAGGCCCCCCCCTATGAAAAAAGAAAAGTTGCAATTTCTGTCGGATTTGAGAGAAAATATACTAGGAGACCATAAGTCGCCAAGAGGTAGCAGAATTGTTTCATGTATACTATATCGTGTACGCGTAAAAAGTCGGGAATAAATTAAAGGCCCCCCCCTATGAAAAAAGAAAAGTTGCAATTTCTGTCGGATTTGAGAGAAAATATACTAGGAGACCATAAGTCGCCAAGAGGTAGCAGAATTGTTTCATGTATACAATATCGTGTACGCGTAAAAAGTCGGGAATAAATTAAAGGCCCCCCCCTATGAAAAAAGAAAAGTTGCAATTTCTGTCGGATTTGAGAGAAAATATACTAGGAGACCATAAATCGCCAAGAGGTAGCAGAATTGTTTCATGTATACAATTTCGTGTACGTGTACAAAGTCGGGAATAAATTAAAGGCCCCCCCCTATGAAAAAAGAAAAGTTGCAATTTCTGTCGGATTTGAGAGAAAATATACTAGGAGACCATAAGTCGCCAAGAGGTAGCAGAATTGTTTCATGTATACAATATCGTGTACGCGTAAAAAGTCGGGAATAAATTAAAGGCCCCCCCCTATGAAAAAAGAAAAGTTGCAATTTCTGTCGGATTTGAGAGAAAATATACTAGGAGACCATAAGTCGCCAAGAGGTAGCAGAATTGTTTCATGTATACAATATCGTGTACGCGTAAAAAGTCGGGAATAAATTAAAGGCCCCCCCCTATGAAAAAATAAAAGTTGCAATTTCTGTCGGATTTGAGAGAAAATATACTAGGAGACCATAAGTCGCCAAGAGGTAGCAGAATTGTTTCATGTATACAATATCGTGTACGCGTAAAAAGTCGGGAATAAATTAAAGGCCCCCCCCTATGAAAAAAGAAAAGTTGCAATTTCTGTCGGATTTGAGAGAAAATATACTAGGAGACCATAAGTCGCCAAGAGGTAGCAGAATTGTTTCATGTATAAAATATCGTGTACGCGTAAAAAGTCGGGAATAAATTAAAGGCCCCCCCCTATGAAAAAATAAAAGTTGCAATTTCTGTCGGATTTGAGAGAAAATATACTAGGAGACCATAAGTCGCCAAGAGGTAGCAGAATTGTTTCATGTATACAATATCGTGTACGCGTAAAAAGTCGGGAATAAATTAAAGGCCCCCCCCTATGAAAAAAGAAAAGTTGCAATTTCTGTCGGATTTGAGAGAAAATATACTAGGAGACCATAAGTCGCCAAGAGGTAGCAGAATTGTTTCATGTATACAATATCGTGTACGCGTAAAAAGTCGGGAATAAATTAAAGGCCCCCCCCCCTATGAAAAAAGAAAAGTTGCAATTTCTGTCGGATTTGAGAGAAAATATACTAGGAGACCATAAGTCGCCAAGAGGTAGCAGAATTGTTTCATGTATACAATATCGTGTACGCGTAAAAAGTCGGGAATAAATAAAAGGCCCCCCCCTATGAAAAAAGAAAAGTTGCCATTTCTGTCGGATTTGAGAGAAAATATACTAGGAGACCATAAGTCGCCAAGAGGTAGCAGAATTGTTTCATGTATACAATATCGTGTACGCGTAAAAAGTCGGGAATAAATAAAAGGCCCCCCCCTATGAAAAAATAAAAGTTGCAATTTCTGTCGGATTTGAGAGAAAATATACTAGGAGACCATAAGTCGCCAAGAGGTAGCAGAATTGTTTCATGTATACAATATCGTGTACGCGTAAAAAGTCGGGAATAAATTAAAGGCCCCCCCCTATGAAAAAAGAAAAGTTGCAATTTCTGTCGGATTTGAGAGAAAATATACTAGGAGACCATAAGTCGCCAAGAGGTAGCAGAATTGTTTCATGTACACTATATCGTGTACGCGTAAAAAGTCGGGAATAAATTAAAGGCCCCCCCCTATGAAAAAAGAAAAGTTGCAATTTCTGTCGGATTTGAGAGAAAATATACTAGGAGACCATAAGTCGCCAAGAGGTAGCAGAATTGTTTCATGTATACAATATCGTGTACGCGTAAAAAGTCGGGAATAAATTAAAGGCCCCCCCCTATGAAAAAAGAAAAGTTGCAATTTCTGTCGGATTTGAGAGAAAATATACTAGGAGACCATAAGTCGCCAAGAGGTAGCAGAATTGTTTCATGTATACAATATCGTGTACGCGTAAAAAGTCGGGAATAAATTAAAGGCCCCCTCCTATGAAAAAAGAAAAGTTGCAATTTCTGTCGGATTTGAGAGAAAATATACTAGGAGACCATAAGTCGCCAAGAGGTAGCAGAATTGTTTCATGTATACAATATCGTGTACGCGTAAAAAGTCGGGAATAAATTAAAGGCCCCCCCCTATGAAAAAAGAAAAGTTGCAATTTCTGTCGGATTTGAGAGAAAATATACTAGGAGACCATAAGTCGCCAAGAGGTAGCAGAATTGTTTCATGTATACAATATCGTGTACGCGTAAAAAGTCGGGAATAAATTAAAGGCCCCCCCCTATGAAAAAAGAAAAGTTGCAATTTCTGTCGGATTTGAGAGAAAATATACTAGGAGACCATAAGTCGCCAAGAGGTAGCAGAATTGTTTCATGTATACAATATCGTGTACGCGTAAAAAGTCGGGAATATATTAAAGGCCCCCCCTTATGAAAAAAGAAAAATTGCAATTTCTGTCGGATTTGAGAGGAAATATACTAGGAGACCATAAGTCGCCAAGAGGTAGCAGAATTGTTTCATGTATACAATATCGTGTACGCGTAAAAAGTCGGGAATAAATTAAAGGCCCCCCCCCTATGAAAAAAGAAAAGTAGCAATTTCTGTCGGATTTGAGAGAAAATATACTAGGAGACCATAAGTCGCCAAGAGGTAGCAGAATTGTTTCATGTATACAATATCGTGTACGCGTAAAAAGTCGGGAATAAATTAAAGGCCCCCCCCTATGAAAAAAGAAAAGTTGCAATTTCTGTCGGATTTGAGAGAAAATATACTAGGAGACCATAAGTCGCCAAGAGGTAGCAGAATTGTTTCATGTATACAATATCGTGTACGCGTAAAAAGTCGGGAATAAATTAAAGGCCCCCCCTATGAAAAAAGAAAAGTTGCAATTTCTGTCGGATTTGAGAGAAAATATACTAGGAGACCATAAGTCGCCAAGAGGTAGCAGAATTGTTTCATGTATACAATTTCGTGTACGCGTACAAAGTCGGGAATAAAGTAAAGGCCCCCCCCCTATGGAAAAAGAAAAGTAGCAATTTCTGTCGGATTTGAGAGAAAATATACTAGGAGACCATAAGTCGCCAAGAGGTAGCAGAATTGTTTCATGTATACAATATCGTGTACGCGTAAAAAGTCGGGAATAAATTAAAGGCCCCCCCCTATGAAAAAAGAAAAGTTGCAATTTCTGTCGGATTTGAGAGGAAATATACTAGGAGACCATAAGTCGCCAAGAGGTAGCAGAATTGTTTCATGTATACAATATCGTGTACGCGTAAAAAGTCGGGAATAAATTAAAGGCCCCCCCCTATGAAAAAAGAAAAGTAGCAATTTCTGTCGGATTTGAGAGAAAATATACTAGGAGACCATAAGTCGCCAAGAGGTAGCAGAATTGTTTCATGTATACAATATCGTGTACGCGTAAAAAGTCGGGAATAAATTAAAGGCCCCCCCCTATGAAAAAAGAAAAGTTGCAATTTCTGTCGGATTTGAGAGAAAATATACTAGGAGACCATAAGTCGCCAAGAGGTAGCAGAATTGTTTCATGTATACAATATCGTGTACGCGTAAAAAGTCGGGAATAAATTAAAGGCCCCCCCCTATGAAAAAAGAAAAGTTGCAATTTCTGTCGGATTTGAGAGAAAATATACTAGGAGACCATAAGTCGCCAAGAGGTAGCAGAATTGTTTCATGTATACAATTTCGTGTACGCGTACAAAGTCGGGAATAAATTAAAGGCCCCCCCCTATGAAAAAAGAAAAATTGCAATTTCTGTCGGATTTGAGAGAAAATATACTAGGAGACCATAAGTCGCCAAGAGGTAGCAGAATTGTTTCATGTATACAATATCGTGTACGCGTAAAAAGTCGGGAATAAATTAAAGGCCCCCCCTATGAAAAAAGAAAAGTTGCAATTTCTGTCGGATTTGAGAGAAAATATACTAGGAGACCATAAGTCGCCAAGAGGTAGCAGAATTGTTTCATGTATACAATATCGTGTACGCGTAAAAAGTCGGGAATAAATTAAAGGCCCCCCCCTATGAAAAAAGAAAAGTTGCAATTTCTGTCGGATTTGAGAGAAAATATACTAGGAGACCATAAGTCGCCAAGAGGTAGCAGAATTGTTTCATGTATACAATATCGTGTACGCGTAAAAAGTCGGGAATAAATTAAAGGCCCCCCCCTATGAAAAAAGAAAAGTTGCAATTTCTGTCGGATTTGAGAGAAAATATACTAGGAGACCATAAGTCGCCAAGAGGTAGCAGAATTGTTTCATGTATGCAATATCGTGTACGCGTAAAAAGTCGGGAATAAATTAAAGGGCCCCCCCTATGAAAAAAGAAAAGTAGCAATTTCTGTCGGATTTGAGAGAAAATATACTAGGAGACCATAAGTCGCCAAGAGGTAGCAGAATTGTTTCATGTATACAATATCGTGTACGCGTAAAAAGTCGGGAATAAATTAAAGGCCCCCCCCTATGAAAAAAGAAAAGTTGCAATTTCTGTCGGATTTGAGAGAAAATATACTAGGAGACCATAAGTCGCCAAGAGGTAGCAGAATTGTTTCATGTATACAATATCGTGTACGCGTAAAAAGTCGGGAATAAATTAAAGGCCCCCCCCTATAAAAAAAGAAAAATTGCAATTTCTGTCGGATTTGAGAGGAAATATACTAGGAGACCATAAGTCGCCAAGAGGTAGCAGAATTGTTTCATGTATACAATATCGTGTACGCGTAAAAAGTCGGGAATAAATTAAAGGCCCCCCCCCTATGAAAAAAGAAAAGTAGCAATTTCTGTCGGATTTGAGAGAAAATATACTAGGAGACCATAAGTCGCCAAGAGGTAGCAGAATTGTTTCATGTATACAATATCGTGTACGCGTAAAAAGTCGGGAATAAATTAAAGGCCCCCCCCTATGAAAAAAGAAAAATTGCAATTTCTGTCGGATTTGAGAGAAAATATACTAGGAGACCATAAGTCGCCAAGAGGTAGCAGAATTGTTTCATGTATACAATATCGTGTACGCGTAAAAAGTCGGGAATAAATTAAAGGCCCCCCCCTATGAAAAAATAAAAGTTGCAATTTCTGTCAGATTTGAGAGAAAATATACTAGGAGACCATAAGTCGCCAAGAGGTAGCAGAATTGTTTCATGTATACAATATCGTGTACGCGTAAAAAGTCGGGAATAAATTAAAGGCCCCCCCCTATGAAAAAAGAAAAGTTGCAATTTCTGTCGGATTTGAGAGAAAATATACTAGGAGACCATAAGTCGCCAAGAGGTAGCAGAATTGTTTCATGTATACAATATCGTGTACGCGTAAAAAGTCGGGAATAAATTAAAGGCCCCCCCCTATGAAAAAAGAAAAGTTGCAATTTCTGTCGGATTTGAGAGAAAATATACTAGGAGACCATAAGTCGCCAAGAGGTAGCAGAATTGTTTCATGTATGCAATATCGTGTACGCGTAAAAAGTCGGGAATAAATTAAAGGGCCCCCCCTATGAAAAAAGAAAAGTAGCAATTTCTGTCGGATTTGAGAGAAAATATACTAGGAGACCATAAGTCGCCAAGAGGTAGCAGAATTGTTTCATGTATACAATATCGTGTACGCGTAAAAAGTCGGGTATAAATTAAAGGCCCCCCCCTATGAAAAAAGAAAAGTTGCAATTTCTGTCGGATTTGAGAGAAAATATACTAGGAGACCATAAGTCGCCAAGAGGTAGCAGAATTGTTTCATGTATACAATATCGTGTACGCGTAAAAAGTCGGGAATAAATTAAAGGCCCCCCCCTATAAAAAAAGAAAAATTGCAATTTCTGTCGGATTTGAGAGGAAATATACTAGGAGACCATAAGTCGCCAAGAGGTAGCAGAATTGTTTCATGTATACAATATCGTGTACGCGTAAAAAGTCGGGAATAAATTAAAGGCCCCCCCCTATGAAAAAAGAAAAGTAGCAATTTCTGTCGGATTTGAGAGAAAATATACTAGGAGACCATAAGTCGCCAAGAGGTAGCAGAATTGTTTCATGTATACAATATCGTGTACGCGTAAAAAGTCGGGAATAAATTAAAGGCCCCCCCCTATGAAAAAAGAAAAATTGCAATTTCTGTCGGATTTGAGAGAAAATATACTAGGAGACCATAAGTCGCCAAGAGGTAGCAGAATTGTTTCATGTATACAATATCGTGTACGCGTAAAAAGTCGGGAATAAATTAAAGGCCCCCCCCTATGAAAAAATAAAAGTTGCAATTTCTGTCAGATTTGAGAGAAAATATACTAGGAGACCATAAGTCGCCAAGAGGTAGCAGAATTGTTTCATGTATACAATATCGTGTACGCGTAAAAAGTCGGGAATAAATTAAAGGCCCCCCCCCATGAAAAAAGAAAAGTAGCAATTTCTTTTGGATTTGAGAGAAAATATACAAGGAGACCATAAGTCGCCAAGAGGTAGCAGAATTGTTTCATGTATACAATATCGTGTACGCGTAAAAAGTCGGGAATAAATTAAAGGCCCCCCCCTATGAAAAAAGAAAAGTTGCAATTTCTGTCGGATTTGAGAGAAAATATACTAGGAGACCATAAGTCGCCAAGAGGTAGCAGAATTGTTTCATGTATACAATATCGTGTACGCGTAAAAAGTCGGGAATAAATTAAAGGCCCCCCCCCTATGAAAAAAGAAAAGTAGCAGTTTCTGTCGGATTTGAGAGAAAATATACTAGGAGACCATAAGTTGCCAAGAGGTAGCAGAATTGTTTCATGTATACAATATCGTGTACGCGTAAAAAGTCGGGAATAAATTTAAGGCCCCCCCCTATGAAAAAAGAAAAGTTGCAATTTCTGTCGGATTTGAGAGAAAATATACTAGGAGACCATAAGTCGCCAAGAGGTAGCAGAATTGTTTCATGTATACAATATCGTGTACGCGTAAAAAGTCGGGAATAAATTAAAGGCCCCCCCCTATGAAAAAAGAAAAGTTGCAATTTCTGTCGGATTTGAGAGAAAATATACTAGGAGACCATAAGTCGCCAAGAGGTAGCAGAATTGTTTCATGTATACAATATCGTGTACGCGTAAAAAGTCGGGAATAAATTAAAGGCCCCCCCCTATGAAAAAATAAAAGTTGCAATTTCTGTCGGATTTGAGAGAAAATATACTAGGAGACCATAAGTCGCCAAGAGGTAGCAGAATTGTTTCATGTATACAATATCGTGTACGCGTAAAAAGTCGGGAATAAATTAAAGGCCCCCCCCTATGAAAAAAGAAAAGTTGCAATTTCTGTCGGATTTGAGAGAAAATATACTAGGAGACCATAAGTCGCCAAGAGGTAGCAGAATTGTTTCATGTATGCAATATCGTGTACGCGTAAAAAGTCGGGAATAAATTAAAGGGCCCCCCCTATGAAAAAAGAAAAGTAGCAATTTCTGTCGGATTTGAGAGAAAATATACTAGGAGACCATAAGTCGCCAAGAGGTAGCAGAATTGTTTCATGTATACAATATCGTGTACGCGTAAAAAGTCGGGAATAAATTAAAGGCCCCCCCCTATAAAAAAAGAAAAATTGCAATTTCTGTCGGATTTGAGAGGAAATATACTAGGAGACCATAAGTCGCCAAGAGGTAGCAGAATTGTTTCATGTATACAATATCGTGTACGCGTAAAAAGTCGGGAATAAATTAAAGGCCCCCCCCTATGAAAAAAGAAAAGTTGCAGTTTCTGTCGGATTTGAGAGAAAATATACTAGGAGACCATAAGTTGCCAAGAGGTAGCAGAATTGTTTCATGTATACAATATCGTGTACGCGTAAAAAGTCGGGAATAAATTTAAGGCCCCCCCCTATGAAAAAAGAAAAGTTGCAATTTCTGTCGGATTTGAGAGAAAATATACTAGGAGACCATAAGTCGCCAAGAGGTAGCAGAATTGTTTCATGTATACAATATCGTGTACGCGTAAAAAGTCGGGAATAAATTAAAGGCCCCCCCCTATGAAAAAATAAAAGTTGCAATTTCTGTCAGATTTGAGAGAAAATATACTAGGAGACCATAAGTCGCCAAGAGGTAGCAGAATTGTTTCATGTATACAATATCGTGTACGCGTAAAAAGTCGGGAATAAATTAAAGGCCCCCCCCTATGAAAAAAGAAAAGTTGCAATTTCTGTCGGATTTGAGAGAAAATATACTAGGAGACCATAAGTCGCCAAGAGGTAGCAGAATTGTTTCATGTATACAATATCGTGTACGCGTAAAAAGTCGGGAATAAATTAAAGGCCCCCCCCTATGAAAAAAGAAAAGTTGCAATTTCTGTCGGATTTGAGAGAAAATATACTAGGAGACCATAAGTCGCCAAGAGGTAGCAGAATTGTTTCATGTATGCAATATCGTGTACGCGTAAAAAGTCGGGAATAAATTAAAGGGCCCCCCCTATGAAAAAAGAAAAGTAGCAATTTCTGTCGGATTTGAGAGAAAATATACTAGGAGACCATAAGTCGCCAAGAGGTAGCAGAATTGTTTCATGTATACAATATCGTGTACGCGTAAAAAGTCGGGTATAAATTAAAGGCCCCCCCCTATGAAAAAAGAAAAGTTGCAATTTCTGTCGGATTTGAGAGAAAATATACTAGGAGACCATAAGTCGCCAAGAGGTAGCAGAATTGTTTCATGTATACAATATCGTGTACGCGTAAAAAGTCGGGAATAAATTAAAGGCCCCCCCCTATAAAAAAAGAAAAATTGCAATTTCTGTCGGATTTGAGAGGAAATATACTAGGAGACCATAAGTCGCCAAGAGGTAGCAGAATTGTTTCATGTATACAATATCGTGTACGCGTAAAAAGTCGGGAATAAATTAAAGGCCCCCCCCTATGAAAAAAGAAAAGTAGCAATTTCTGTCGGATTTGAGAGAAAATATACTAGGAGACCATAAGTCGCCAAGAGGTAGCAGAATTGTTTCATGTATACAATATCGTGTACGCGTAAAAAGTCGGGAATAAATTAAAGGCCCCCCCCTATGAAAAAAGAAAAATTGCAATTTCTGTCGGATTTGAGAGAAAATATACTAGGAGACCATAAGTCGCCAAGAGGTAGCAGAATTGTTTCATGTATACAATATCGTGTACGCGTAAAAAGTCGGGAATAAATTAAAGGCCCCCCCCTATGAAAAAATAAAAGTTGCAATTTCTGTCAGATTTGAGAGAAAATATACTAGGAGACCATAAGTCGCCAAGAGGTAGCAGAATTGTTTCATGTATACAATATCGTGTACGCGTAAAAAGTCGGGAATAAATTAAAGGCCCCCCCCCATGAAAAAAGAAAAGTAGCAATTTCTTTTGGATTTGAGAGAAAATATACAAGGAGACCATAAGTCGCCAAGAGGTAGCAGAATTGTTTCATGTATACAATATCGTGTACGCGTAAAAAGTCGGGAATAAATTAAAGGCCCCCCCCTATGAAAAAAGAAAAGTTGCAATTTCTGTCGGATTTGAGAGAAAATATACTAGGAGACCATAAGTCGCCAAGAGGTAGCAGAATTGTTTCATGTATACAATATCGTGTACGCGTAAAAAGTCGGGAATAAATTAAAGGCCCCCCCCCTATGAAAAAAGAAAAGTAGCAGTTTCTGTCGGATTTGAGAGAAAATATACTAGGAGACCATAAGTTGCCAAGAGGTAGCAGAATTGTTTCATGTATACAATATCGTGTACGCGTAAAAAGTCGGGAATAAATTTAAGGCCCCCCCCTATGAAAAAAGAAAAGTTGCAATTTCTGTCGGATTTGAGAGAAAATATACTAGGAGACCATAAGTCGCCAAGAGGTAGCAGAATTGTTTCATGTATACAATATCGTGTACGCGTAAAAAGTCGGGAATAAATTAAAGGCCCCCCCCTATGAAAAAAGAAAAGTTGCAATTTCTGTCGGATTTGAGAGAAAATATACTAGGAGACCATAAGTCGCCAAGAGGTAGCAGAATTGTTTCATGTATACAATATCGTGTACGCGTAAAAAGTCGGGAATAAATTAAAGGCCCCCCCCTATGAAAAAATAAAAGTTGCAATTTCTGTCGGATTTGAGAGAAAATATACTAGGAGACCATAAGTCGCCAAGAGGTAGCAGAATTGTTTCATGTATACAATATCGTGTACGCGTAAAAAGTCGGGAATAAATTAAAGGCCCCCCCCTATGAAAAAAGAAAAGTTGCAATTTCTGTCGGATTTGAGAGAAAATATACTAGGAGACCATAAGTCGCCAAGAGGTAGCAGAATTGTTTCATGTATGCAATATCGTGTACGCGTAAAAAGTCGGGAATAAATTAAAGGGCCCCCCCTATGAAAAAAGAAAAGTAGCAATTTCTGTCGGATTTGAGAGAAAATATACTAGGAGACCATAAGTCGCCAAGAGGTAGCAGAATTGTTTCATGTATACAATATCGTGTACGCGTAAAAAGTCGGGAATAAATTAAAGGCCCCCCCCTATAAAAAAAGAAAAATTGCAATTTCTGTCGGATTTGAGAGGAAATATACTAGGAGACCATAAGTCGCCAAGAGGTAGCAGAATTGTTTCATGTATACAATATCGTGTACGCGTAAAAAGTCGGGAATAAATTAAAGGCCCCCCCCTATGAAAAAAGAAAAGTTGCAGTTTCTGTCGGATTTGAGAGAAAATATACTAGGAGACCATAAGTTGCCAAGAGGTAGCAGAATTGTTTCATGTATACAATATCGTGTACGCGTAAAAAGTCGGGAATAAATTTAAGGCCCCCCCCTATGAAAAAAGAAAAGTTGCAATTTCTGTCGGATTTGAGAGAAAATATACTAGGAGACCATAAGTCGCCAAGAGGTAGCAGAATTGTTTCATGTATACAATATCGTGTACGCGTAAAAAGTCGGGAATAAATTAAAGGCCCCCCCCTATGAAAAAAGAAAAGTTGCAATTTCTGTCGGATTTGAGAGAAAATATACTAGGAGACCATAAGTCGCCAAGAGGTAGCAGAATTGTTTCATGTATACAATATCGTGTACGCGTAAAAAGTCGGGAATAAATTAAAGGCCCCCCCCTATGAAAAAATAAAAGTTGCAATTTCTGTCGGATTTGAGAGAAAATATACTAGGAGACCATAAGTCGCCAAGAGGTAGCAGAATTGTTTCATGTATACAATATCGTGTACGCGTAAAAAGTCGGGAATAAATTAAAGGCCCCCCCCTATGAAAAAAGAAAAGTTGCAATTTCTGTCGGATTTGAGAGAAAATATACTAGGAGACCATAAGTCGCCAAGAGGTAGCAGAATTGTTTCATGTATACAATATCGTGTACGCGTAAAAAGTCGGGAATAAATTAAAGGCCCCCCCCTATAAAAAAAGAAAAATTGCAATTTCTGTCGGATTTGAGAGGAAATATACTAGGAGACCATAAGTCGCCAAGAGGTAGCAGAATTGTTTCATGTATACAATATCGTGTACGCGTAAAAAGTCGGGAATAAATTAAAGGCCCCCCCCTATGAAAAAAGAAAAGTTGCAATTTCTGTCGGATTTGAGAGAAAATATACTAGGAGACCATAAGTCGCCAAGAGGTAGCAGAATTGTTTCATGTATGCAATATCGTGTACGCGTAAAAAGTCGGGAATAAATTAAAGGGCCCCCCCTATGAAAAAAGAAAAGTAGCAATTTCTGTCGGATTTGAGAGAAAATATACTAGGAGACCATAAGTCGCCAAGAGGTAGCAGAATTGTTTCATGTATACAATATCGTGTACGCGTAAAAAGTCGGGAATAAATTAAAGGCCCCCCCCTATGAAAAAAGAAAAGTTGCAATTTCTGTCGGATTTGAGAGAAAATATACTAGGAGACCATAAGTCGCCAAGAGGTAGCAGAATTGTTTCATGTATACAATATCGTGTACGCGTAAAAAGTCGGGAATAAATTAAAGGCCCCCCCCTATAAAAAAAGAAAAATTGCAATTTCTGTCGGATTTGAGAGGAAATATACTAGGAGACCATAAGTCGCCAAGAGGTAGCAGAATTGTTTCATGTATACAATATCGTGTACGCGTAAAAAGTCGGGAATAAATTAAAGGCCCCCCCCTATGAAAAAAGAAAAGTAGCAATTTCTGTCGGATTTGAGAGAAAATATACTAGGAGACCATAAGTCGCCAAGAGGTAGCAGAATTGTTTCATGTATACAATATCGTGTACGCGTAAAAAGTCGGGAATAAATTAAAGGCCCCCCCCTATGAAAAAAGAAAAATTGCAATTTCTGTCGGATTTGAGAGAAAATATACTAGGAGACCATAAGTCGCCAAGAGGTAGCAGAATTGTTTCATGTATACAATATCGTGTACGCGTAAAAAGTCGGGAATAAATTAAAGGCCCCCCCCTATGAAAAAATAAAAGTTGCAATTTCTGTCAGATTTGAGAGAAAATATACTAGGAGACCATAAGTCGCCAAGAGGTAGCAGAATTGTTTCATGTATACAATATCGTGTACGCGTAAAAAGTCGGGAATAAATTAAAGGCCCCCCCCTATGAAAAAAGAAAAGTAGCAATTTCTTTTGGATTTGAGAGAAAATATACAAGGAGACCATAAGTCGCCAAGAGGTAGCAGAATTGTTTCATGTATACAATATCGTGTACGCGTAAAAAGTCGGGAATAAATTAAAGGCCCCCCCCTATGAAAAAAGAAAAGTTGCAATTTCTGTCGGATTTGAGAGAAAATATACTAGGAGACCATAAGTCGCCAAGAGGTAGCAGAATTGTTTCATGTATACAATATCGTGTACGCGTAAAAAGTCGGGAATAAATTAAAGGCCCCCCCCCTATGAAAAAAGAAAAGTAGCAGTTTCTGTCGGATTTGAGAGAAAATATACTAGGAGACCATAAGTTGCCAAGAGGTAGCAGAATTGTTTCATGTATACAATATCGTGTACGCGTAAAAAGTCGGGAATAAATTTAAGGCCCCCCCCTATGAAAAAAGAAAAGTTGCAATTTCTGTCGGATTTGAGAGAAAATATACTAGGAGACCATAAGTCGCCAAGAGGTAGCAGAATTGTTTCATGTATACAATATCGTGTACGCGTAAAAAGTCGGGAATAAATTAAAGGCCCCCCCCTATGAAAAAATAAAAGTTGCAATTTCTGTCAGATTTGAGAGAAAATATACTAGGAGACCATAAGTCGCCAAGAGGTAGCAGAATTGTTTCATGTATACAATATCGTGTACGCGTAAAAAGTCGGGAATAAATTAAAGGCCCCCCCCCATGAAAAAAGAAAAGTAGCAATTTCTTTTGGATTTGAGAGAAAATATACAAGGAGACCATAAGTCGCCAAGAGGTAGCAGAATTGTTTCATGTATACAATATCGTGTACGCGTAAAAAGTCGGGAATAAATTAAAGGCCCCCCCCTATGAAAAAAGAAAAGTTGCAATTTCTGTCGGATTTGAGAGAAAATATACTAGGAGACCATAAGTCGCCAAGAGGTAGCAGAATTGTTTCATGTATACAATATCGTGTACGCGTAAAAAGTCGGGAATAAATTAAAGGCCCCCCCCCTATGAAAAAAGAAAAGTAGCAGTTTCTGTCGGATTTGAGAGAAAATATACTAGGAGACCATAAGTTGCCAAGAGGTAGCAGAATTGTTTCATGTATACAATATCGTGTACGCGTAAAAAGTCGGGAATAAATTTAAGGCCCCCCCCTATGAAAAAAGAAAAGTTGCAATTTCTGTCGGATTTGAGAGAAAATATACTAGGAGACCATAAGTCGCCAAGAGGTAGCAGAATTGTTTCATGTATACAATATCGTGTACGCGTAAAAAGTCGGGAATAAATTAAAGGCCCCCCCCTATGAAAAAAGAAAAGTTGCAATTTCTGTCGGATTTGAGAGAAAATATACTAGGAGACCATAAGTCGCCAAGAGGTAGCAGAATTGTTTCATGTATACAATATCGTGTACGCGTAAAAAGTCGGGAATAAATTAAAGGCCCCCCCCTATGAAAAAATAAAAGTTGCAATTTCTGTCGGATTTGAGAGAAAATATACTAGGAGACCATAAGTCGCCAAGAGGTAGCAGAATTGTTTCATGTATACAATATCGTGTACGCGTAAAAAGTCGGGAATAAATTAAAGGCCCCCCCCTATGAAAAAAGAAAAGTTGCAATTTCTGTCGGATTTGAGAGAAAATATACTAGGAGACCATAAGTCGCCAAGAGGTAGCAGAATTGTTTCATGTATGCAATATCGTGTACGCGTAAAAAGTCGGGAATAAATTAAAGGGCCCCCCCTATGAAAAAAGAAAAGTAGCAATTTCTGTCGGATTTGAGAGAAAATATACTAGGAGACCATAAGTCGCCAAGAGGTAGCAGAATTGTTTCATGTATACAATATCGTGTACGCGTAAAAAGTCGGGAATAAATTAAAGGCCCCCCCCTATAAAAAAAGAAAAATTGCAATTTCTGTCGGATTTGAGAGGAAATATACTAGGAGACCATAAGTCGCCAAGAGGTAGCAGAATTGTTTCATGTATACAATATCGTGTACGCGTAAAAAGTCGGGAATAAATTAAAGGCCCCCCCCTATGAAAAAAGAAAAGTTGCAGTTTCTGTCGGATTTGAGAGAAAATATACTAGGAGACCATAAGTTGCCAAGAGGTAGCAGAATTGTTTCATGTATACAATATCGTGTACGCGTAAAAAGTCGGGAATAAATTTAAGGCCCCCCCCTATGAAAAAAGAAAAGTTGCAATTTCTGTCGGATTTGAGAGAAAATATACTAGGAGACCATAAGTCGCCAAGAGGTAGCAGAATTGTTTCATGTATACAATATCGTGTACGCGTAAAAAGTCGGGAATAAATTAAAGGCCCCCCCCTATGAAAAAAGAAAAGTTGCAATTTCTGTCGGATTTGAGAGAAAATATACTAGGAGACCATAAGTCGCCAAGAGGTAGCAGAATTGTTTCATGTATACAATATCGTGTACGCGTAAAAAGTCGGGAATAAATTAAAGGCCCCCCCCTATGAAAAAATAAAAGTTGCAATTTCTGTCGGATTTGAGAGAAAATATACTAGGAGACCATAAGTCGCCAAGAGGTAGCAGAATTGTTTCATGTATACAATATCGTGTACGCGTAAAAAGTCGGGAATAAATTAAAGGCCCCCCCCTATGAAAAAAGAAAAGTTGCAATTTCTGTCGGATTTGAGAGAAAATATACTAGGAGACCATAAGTCGCCAAGAGGTAGCAGAATTGTTTCATGTATACAATATCGTGTACGCGTAAAAAGTCGGGAATAAATTAAAGGCCCCCCCCTATAAAAAAAGAAAAATTGCAATTTCTGTCGGATTTGAGAGGAAATATACTAGGAGACCATAAGTCGCCAAGAGGTAGCAGAATTGTTTCATGTATACAATATCGTGTACGCGTAAAAAGTCGGGAATAAATTAAAGGCCCCCCCCTATGAAAAAAGAAAAGTTGCAATTTCTGTCGGATTTGAGAGAAAATATACTAGGAGACCATAAGTCGCCAAGAGGTAGCAGAATTGTTTCATGTATGCAATATCGTGTACGCGTAAAAAGTCGGGAATAAATTAAAGGGCCCCCCCTATGAAAAAAGAAAAGTAGCAATTTCTGTCGGATTTGAGAGAAAATATACTAGGAGACCATAAGTCGCCAAGAGGTAGCAGAATTGTTTCATGTATACAATATCGTGTACGCGTAAAAAGTCGGGAATAAATTAAAGGCCCCCCCCTATGAAAAAAGAAAAGTTGCAATTTCTGTCGGATTTGAGAGAAAATATACTAGGAGACCATAAGTCGCCAAGAGGTAGCAGAATTGTTTCATGTATACAATATCGTGTACGCGTAAAAAGTCGGGAATAAATTAAAGGCCCCCCCCTATAAAAAAAGAAAAATTGCAATTTCTGTCGGATTTGAGAGGAAATATACTAGGAGACCATAAGTCGCCAAGAGGTAGCAGAATTGTTTCATGTATACAATATCGTGTACGCGTAAAAAGTCGGGAATAAATTAAAGGCCCCCCCCTATGAAAAAAGAAAAGTTGCAATTTCTGTCGGATTTGAGAGAAAATATACTAGGAGACCATAAGTCGCCAAGAGGTAGCAGAATTGTTTCATGTATGCAATATCGTGTACGCGTAAAAAGTCGGGAATAAATTAAAGGGCCCCCCCTATGAAAAAAGAAAAGTAGCAATTTCTGTCGGATTTGAGAGAAAATATACTAGGAGACCATAAGTCGCCAAGAGGTAGCAGAATTGTTTCATGTATACAATATCGTGTACGCGTAAAAAGTCGGGAATAAATTAAAGGCCCCCCCCTATGAAAAAAGAAAAGTTGCAATTTCTGTCGGATTTGAGAGAAAATATACTAGGAGACCATAAGTCGCCAAGAGGTAGCAGAATTGTTTCATGTATACAATATCGTGTACGCGTAAAAAGTCGGGAATAAATTAAAGGCCCCCCCCTATAAAAAAAGAAAAATTGCAATTTCTGTCGGATTTGAGAGGAAATATACTAGGAGACCATAAGTCGCCAAGAGGTAGCAGAATTGTTTCATGTATACAATATCGTGTACGCGTAAAAAGTCGGGAATAAATTAAAGGCCCCCCCCTATGAAAAAAGAAAAGTAGCAATTTCTGTCGGATTTGAGAGAAAATATACTAGGAGACCATAAGTCGCCAAGAGGTAGCAGAATTGTTTCATGTATACAATATCGTGTACGCGTAAAAAGTCGGGAATAAATTAAAGGCCCCCCCCTATGAAAAAAGAAAAATTGCAATTTCTGTCGGATTTGAGAGAAAATATACTAGGAGACCATAAGTCGCCAAGAGGTAGCAGAATTGTTTCATGTATACAATATCGTGTACGCGTAAAAAGTCGGGAATAAATTAAAGGCCCCCCCCTATGAAAAAATAAAAGTTGCAATTTCTGTCAGATTTGAGAGAAAATATACTAGGAGACCATAAGTCGCCAAGAGGTAGCAGAATTGTTTCATGTATACAATATCGTGTACGCGTAAAAAGTCGGGAATAAATTAAAGGCCCCCCCCTATGAAAAAAGAAAAGTAGCAATTTCTTTTGGATTTGAGAGAAAATATACAAGGAGACCATAAGTCGCCAAGAGGTAGCAGAATTGTTTCATGTATACAATATCGTGTACGCGTAAAAAGTCGGGAATAAATTAAAGGCCCCCCCCTATGAAAAAAGAAAAGTTGCAATTTCTGTCGGATTTGAGAGAAAATATACTAGGAGACCATAAGTCGCCAAGAGGTAGCAGAATTGTTTCATGTATACAATATCGTGTACGCGTAAAAAGTCGGGAATAAATTAAAGGCCCCCCCCCTATGAAAAAAGAAAAGTAGCAGTTTCTGTCGGATTTGAGAGAAAATATACTAGGAGACCATAAGTTGCCAAGAGGTAGCAGAATTGTTTCATGTATACAATATCGTGTACGCGTAAAAAGTCGGGAATAAATTTAAGGCCCCCCCCTATGAAAAAAGAAAAGTTGCAATTTCTGTCGGATTTGAGAGAAAATATACTAGGAGACCATAAGTCGCCAAGAGGTAGCAGAATTGTTTCATGTATACAATATCGTGTACGCGTAAAAAGTCGGGAATAAATTAAAGGCCCCCCCCTATGAAAAAATAAAAGTTGCAATTTCTGTCAGATTTGAGAGAAAATATACTAGGAGACCATAAGTCGCCAAGAGGTAGCAGAATTGTTTCATGTATACAATATCGTGTACGCGTAAAAAGTCGGGAATAAATTAAAGGCCCCCCCCCATGAAAAAAGAAAAGTAGCAATTTCTTTTGGATTTGAGAGAAAATATACAAGGAGACCATAAGTCGCCAAGAGGTAGCAGAATTGTTTCATGTATACAATATCGTGTACGCGTAAAAAGTCGGGAATAAATTAAAGGCCCCCCCCTATGAAAAAAGAAAAGTTGCAATTTCTGTCGGATTTGAGAGAAAATATACTAGGAGACCATAAGTCGCCAAGAGGTAGCAGAATTGTTTCATGTATACAATATCGTGTACGCGTAAAAAGTCGGGAATAAATTAAAGGCCCCCCCCCTATGAAAAAAGAAAAGTAGCAGTTTCTGTCGGATTTGAGAGAAAATATACTAGGAGACCATAAGTTGCCAAGAGGTAGCAGAATTGTTTCATGTATACAATATCGTGTACGCGTAAAAAGTCGGGAATAAATTTAAGGCCCCCCCCTATGAAAAAAGAAAAGTTGCAATTTCTGTCGGATTTGAGAGAAAATATACTAGGAGACCATAAGTCGCCAAGAGGTAGCAGAATTGTTTCATGTATACAATATCGTGTACGCGTAAAAAGTCGGGAATAAATTAAAGGCCCCCCCCTATGAAAAAAGAAAAGTTGCAATTTCTGTCGGATTTGAGAGAAAATATACTAGGAGACCATAAGTCGCCAAGAGGTAGCAGAATTGTTTCATGTATACAATATCGTGTACGCGTAAAAAGTCGGGAATAAATTAAAGGCCCCCCCCTATGAAAAAATAAAAGTTGCAATTTCTGTCGGATTTGAGAGAAAATATACTAGGAGACCATAAGTCGCCAAGAGGTAGCAGAATTGTTTCATGTATACAATATCGTGTACGCGTAAAAAGTCGGGAATAAATTAAAGGCCCCCCCCTATGAAAAAAGAAAAGTTGCAATTTCTGTCGGATTTGAGAGAAAATATACTAGGAGACCATAAGTCGCCAAGAGGTAGCAGAATTGTTTCATGTATGCAATATCGTGTACGCGTAAAAAGTCGGGAATAAATTAAAGGGCCCCCCCTATGAAAAAAGAAAAGTAGCAATTTCTGTCGGATTTGAGAGAAAATATACTAGGAGACCATAAGTCGCCAAGAGGTAGCAGAATTGTTTCATGTATACAATATCGTGTACGCGTAAAAAGTCGGGAATAAATTAAAGGCCCCCCCCTATAAAAAAAGAAAAATTGCAATTTCTGTCGGATTTGAGAGGAAATATACTAGGAGACCATAAGTCGCCAAGAGGTAGCAGAATTGTTTCATGTATACAATATCGTGTACGCGTAAAAAGTCGGGAATAAATTAAAGGCCCCCCCCTATGAAAAAAGAAAAGTTGCAGTTTCTGTCGGATTTGAGAGAAAATATACTAGGAGACCATAAGTTGCCAAGAGGTAGCAGAATTGTTTCATGTATACAATATCGTGTACGCGTAAAAAGTCGGGAATAAATTTAAGGCCCCCCCCTATGAAAAAAGAAAAGTTGCAATTTCTGTCGGATTTGAGAGAAAATATACTAGGAGACCATAAGTCGCCAAGAGGTAGCAGAATTGTTTCATGTATACAATATCGTGTACGCGTAAAAAGTCGGGAATAAATTAAAGGCCCCCCCCTATGAAAAAAGAAAAGTTGCAATTTCTGTCGGATTTGAGAGAAAATATACTAGGAGACCATAAGTCGCCAAGAGGTAGCAGAATTGTTTCATGTATACAATATCGTGTACGCGTAAAAAGTCGGGAATAAATTAAAGGCCCCCCCCTATGAAAAAATAAAAGTTGCAATTTCTGTCGGATTTGAGAGAAAATATACTAGGAGACCATAAGTCGCCAAGAGGTAGCAGAATTGTTTCATGTATACAATATCGTGTACGCGTAAAAAGTCGGGAATAAATTAAAGGCCCCCCCCTATGAAAAAAGAAAAGTTGCAATTTCTGTCGGATTTGAGAGAAAATATACTAGGAGACCATAAGTCGCCAAGAGGTAGCAGAATTGTTTCATGTATACAATATCGTGTACGCGTAAAAAGTCGGGAATAAATTAAAGGCCCCCCCCTATAAAAAAAGAAAAATTGCAATTTCTGTCGGATTTGAGAGGAAATATACTAGGAGACCATAAGTCGCCAAGAGGTAGCAGAATTGTTTCATGTATACAATATCGTGTACGCGTAAAAAGTCGGGAATAAATTAAAGGCCCCCCCCTATGAAAAAAGAAAAGTTGCAATTTCTGTCGGATTTGAGAGAAAATATACTAGGAGACCATAAGTCGCCAAGAGGTAGCAGAATTGTTTCATGTATGCAATATCGTGTACGCGTAAAAAGTCGGGAATAAATTAAAGGGCCCCCCCTATGAAAAAAGAAAAGTAGCAATTTCTGTCGGATTTGAGAGAAAATATACTAGGAGACCATAAGTCGCCAAGAGGTAGCAGAATTGTTTCATGTATACAATATCGTGTACGCGTAAAAAGTCGGGAATAAATTAAAGGCCCCCCCCTATGAAAAAAGAAAAGTTGCAATTTCTGTCGGATTTGAGAGAAAATATACTAGGAGACCATAAGTCGCCAAGAGGTAGCAGAATTGTTTCATGTATACAATATCGTGTACGCGTAAAAAGTCGGGAATAAATTAAAGGCCCCCCCCTATAAAAAAAGAAAAATTGCAATTTCTGTCGGATTTGAGAGGAAATATACTAGGAGACCATAAGTCGCCAAGAGGTAGCAGAATTGTTTCATGTATACAATATCGTGTACGCGTAAAAAGTCGGGAATAAATTAAAGGCCCCCCCCTATGAAAAAAGAAAAGTAGCAATTTCTGTCGGATTTGAGAGAAAATATACTAGGAGACCATAAGTCGCCAAGAGGTAGCAGAATTGTTTCATGTATACAATATCGTGTACGCGTAAAAAGTCGGGAATAAATTAAAGGCCCCCCCCTATGAAAAAAGAAAAATTGCAATTTCTGTCGGATTTGAGAGAAAATATACTAGGAGACCATAAGTCGCCAAGAGGTAGCAGAATTGTTTCATGTATACAATATCGTGTACGCGTAAAAAGTCGGGAATAAATTAAAGGCCCCCCCCTATGAAAAAATAAAAGTTGCAATTTCTGTCAGATTTGAGAGAAAATATACTAGGAGACCATAAGTCGCCAAGAGGTAGCAGAATTGTTTCATGTATACAATATCGTGTACGCGTAAAAAGTCGGGAATAAATTAAAGGCCCCCCCCTATGAAAAAAGAAAAGTAGCAATTTCTTTTGGATTTGAGAGAAAATATACAAGGAGACCATAAGTCGCCAAGAGGTAGCAGAATTGTTTCATGTATACAATATCGTGTACGCGTAAAAAGTCGGGAATAAATTAAAGGCCCCCCCCTATGAAAAAAGAAAAGTTGCAATTTCTGTCGGATTTGAGAGAAAATATACTAGGAGACCATAAGTCGCCAAGAGGTAGCAGAATTGTTTCATGTATACAATATCGTGTACGCGTAAAAAGTCGGGAATAAATTAAAGGCCCCCCCCCTATGAAAAAAGAAAAGTAGCAGTTTCTGTCGGATTTGAGAGAAAATATACTAGGAGACCATAAGTTGCCAAGAGGTAGCAGAATTGTTTCATGTATACAATATCGTGTACGCGTAAAAAGTCGGGAATAAATTTAAGGCCCCCCCCTATGAAAAAAGAAAAGTTGCAATTTCTGTCGGATTTGAGAGAAAATATACTAGGAGACCATAAGTCGCCAAGAGGTAGCAGAATTGTTTCATGTATACAATATCGTGTACGCGTAAAAAGTCGGGAATAAATTAAAGGCCCCCCCCTATGAAAAAAGAAAAGTTGCAGTTTCTGTCGGATTTGAGAGAAAATATACTAGGAGACCATAAGTTGCCAAGAGGTAGCAGAATTGTTTCATGTATACAATATCGTGTACGCGTAAAAAGTCGGGAATAAATTTAAGGCCCCCCCCTATGAAAAAAGAAAAGTTGCAATTTCTGTCGGATTTGAGAGAAAATATACTAGGAGACCATAAGTCGCCAAGAGGTAGCAGAATTGTTTCATGTATACAATATCGTGTACGCGTAAAAAGTCGGGAATAAATTAAAGGCCCCCCCCTATGAAAAAAGAAAAGTTGCAATTTCTGTCGGATTTGAGAGAAAATATACTAGGAGACCATAAGTCGCCAAGAGGTAGCAGAATTGTTTCATGTATACAATATCGTGTACGCGTAAAAAGTCGGGAATAAATTAAAGGCCCCCCCCTATGAAAAAATAAAAGTTGCAATTTCTGTCGGATTTGAGAGAAAATATACTAGGAGACCATAAGTCGCCAAGAGGTAGCAGAATTGTTTCATGTATACAATATCGTGTACGCGTAAAAAGTCGGGAATAAATTAAAGGCCCCCCCCTATGAAAAAAGAAAAGTTGCAATTTCTGTCGGATTTGAGAGAAAATATACTAGGAGACCATAAGTCGCCAAGAGGTAGCAGAATTGTTTCATGTATACAATATCGTGTACGCGTAAAAAGTCGGGAATAAATTAAAGGCCCCCCCCTATAAAAAAAGAAAAATTGCAATTTCTGTCGGATTTGAGAGGAAATATACTAGGAGACCATAAGTCGCCAAGAGGTAGCAGAATTGTTTCATGTATACAATATCGTGTACGCGTAAAAAGTCGGGAATAAATTAAAGGCCCCCCCCTATGAAAAAAGAAAAGTTGCAATTTCTGTCGGATTTGAGAGAAAATATACTAGGAGACCATAAGTCGCCAAGAGGTAGCAGAATTGTTTCATGTATGCAATATCGTGTACGCGTAAAAAGTCGGGAATAAATTAAAGGGCCCCCCCTATGAAAAAAGAAAAGTAGCAATTTCTGTCGGATTTGAGAGAAAATATACTAGGAGACCATAAGTCGCCAAGAGGTAGCAGAATTGTTTCATGTATACAATATCGTGTACGCGTAAAAAGTCGGGAATAAATTAAAGGCCCCCCCCTATGAAAAAAGAAAAGTTGCAATTTCTGTCGGATTTGAGAGAAAATATACTAGGAGACCATAAGTCGCCAAGAGGTAGCAGAATTGTTTCATGTATACAATATCGTGTACGCGTAAAAAGTCGGGAATAAATTAAAGGCCCCCCCCTATAAAAAAAGAAAAATTGCAATTTCTGTCGGATTTGAGAGGAAATATACTAGGAGACCATAAGTCGCCAAGAGGTAGCAGAATTGTTTCATGTATACAATATCGTGTACGCGTAAAAAGTCGGGAATAAATTAAAGGCCCCCCCCTATGAAAAAAGAAAAGTAGCAATTTCTGTCGGATTTGAGAGAAAATATACTAGGAGACCATAAGTCGCCAAGAGGTAGCAGAATTGTTTCATGTATACAATATCGTGTACGCGTAAAAAGTCGGGAATAAATTAAAGGCCCCCCCCTATGAAAAAAGAAAAATTGCAATTTCTGTCGGATTTGAGAGAAAATATACTAGGAGACCATAAGTCGCCAAGAGGTAGCAGAATTGTTTCATGTATACAATATCGTGTACGCGTAAAAAGTCGGGAATAAATTAAAGGCCCCCCCCTATGAAAAAATAAAAGTTGCAATTTCTGTCAGATTTGAGAGAAAATATACTAGGAGACCATAAGTCGCCAAGAGGTAGCAGAATTGTTTCATGTATACAATATCGTGTACGCGTAAAAAGTCGGGAATAAATTAAAGGCCCCCCCCTATGAAAAAAGAAAAGTAGCAATTTCTTTTGGATTTGAGAGAAAATATACAAGGAGACCATAAGTCGCCAAGAGGTAGCAGAATTGTTTCATGTATACAATATCGTGTACGCGTAAAAAGTCGGGAATAAATTAAAGGCCCCCCCCTATGAAAAAAGAAAAGTTGCAATTTCTGTCGGATTTGAGAGAAAATATACTAGGAGACCATAAGTCGCCAAGAGGTAGCAGAATTGTTTCATGTATACAATATCGTGTACGCGTAAAAAGTCGGGAATAAATTAAAGGCCCCCCCCCTATGAAAAAAGAAAAGTAGCAGTTTCTGTCGGATTTGAGAGAAAATATACTAGGAGACCATAAGTTGCCAAGAGGTAGCAGAATTGTTTCATGTATACAATATCGTGTACGCGTAAAAAGTCGGGAATAAATTTAAGGCCCCCCCCTATGAAAAAAGAAAAGTTGCAATTTCTGTCGGATTTGAGAGAAAATATACTAGGAGACCATAAGTCGCCAAGAGGTAGCAGAATTGTTTCATGTATACAATATCGTGTACGCGTAAAAAGTCGGGAATAAATTAAAGGCCCCCCCCTATGAAAAAAGAAAAGTTGCAATTTCTGTCGGATTTGAGAGAAAATATACTAGGAGACCATAAGTCGCCAAGAGGTAGCAGAATTGTTTCATGTATACAATATCGTGTACGCGTAAAAAGTCGGGAATAAATTAAAGGCCCCCCCCTATGAAAAAAGAAAAGTTGCAATTTCTGTCGGATTTGAGAGAAAATATACTAGGAGACCATAAGTCGCCAAGAGGTAGCAGAATTGTTTCATGTATGCAATATCGTGTACGCGTAAAAAGTCGGGAATAAATTAAAGGGCCCCCCCTATGAAAAAAGAAAAGTAGCAATTTCTGTCGGATTTGAGAGAAAATATACTAGGAGACCATAAGTCGCCAAGAGGTAGCAGAATTGTTTCATGTATACAATATCGTGTACGCGTAAAAAGTCGGGAATAAATTAAAGGCCCCCCCCCTATGAAAAAAGAAAAGTTGCAATTTCTGTCGGATTTGAGAGAAAATATACTAGGAGACCATAAGTCGCCAAGAGGTAGCAGAATTGTTTCATGTATACAATATCGTGTACGCGTAAAAAGTCGGGAATAAATTAAAGGCCCCCCCCTATAAAAAAAGAAAAATTGCAATTTCTGTCGGATTTGAGAGGAAATATACTAGGAGACCATAAGTCGCCAAGAGGTAGCAGAATTGTTTCATGTATACAATATCGTGTACGCGTAAAAAGTCGGGAATAAATTAAAGGCCCCCCCCTATGAAAAAAGAAAAGTAGCAATTTCTGTCGGATTTGAGAGAAAATATACTAGGAGACCATAAGTCGCCAAGAGGTAGCAGAATTGTTTCATGTATACAATATCGTGTACGCGTAAAAAGTCGGGAATAAATTAAAGGCCCCCCCCTATGAAAAAATAAAAGTTGCAATTTCTGTCGGATTTGAGAGAAAATATACTAGGAGACCATAAGTCGCCAAGAGGTAGCAGAATTGTTTCATGTATACAATATCGTGTACGCGTAAAAAGTCGGGAATAAATTAAAGGCCCCCCCCCTATGAAAAAAGAAAAGTAGCAATTTCTGTCGGATTTGAGAGAAAATATACTAGGAGACCATAAGTCGCCAAGAGGTAGCAGAATTGTTTCATGTATACAATATCGTGTACGCGTAAAAAGTCGGGAATAAATTAAAGGCCCCCCCCTATGAAAAAAGAAAAGTTGCAATTTCTGTCGGATTTGAGAGAAAATATACTAGGAGACCATAAGTCGCCAAGAGGTAGCAGAATTGTTTCATGTATACAATATCGTGTACGCGTAAAAAGTCGGGAATAAATTAAAGGCCCCCCCCTATAAAAAAAGAAAAATTGCAATTTCTGTCGGATTTGAGAGGAAATATACTAGGAGACCATAAGTCGCCAAGAGGTAGCAGAATTGTTTCATGTATACAATATCGTGTACGCGTAAAAAGTCGGGAATAAATTAAAGGCCCCCCCCTATGAAAAAAGAAAAGTTGCAATTTCTGTCGGATTTGAGAGAAAATATACTAGGAGACCATAAGTCGCCAAGAGGTAGCAGAATTGTTTCATGTATACAATATCGTGTACGCGTAAAAAGTCGGGAATAAATTAAAGGCCCCCCCCTATGAAAAAAGAAAAGTTGCAATTTCTGTCGGATTTGAGAGAAAATATACTAGGAGACCATAAGTCGCCAAGAGGTAGCAGAATTGTTTCATGTATACAATTTCGTGTACGCGTAAAAAGTCGGGAATAAATTAAAGGCCCCCCCCCTATGAAAAAAGAAAAGTAGCAATTTCTGTCGGATTTGAGAGAAAATATACTAGGAGACCATAAGTCGCCAAGAGGTAGCAGAATTGTTTCATGTATACAATATCGTGTACGCGTAAAAAGTCGGGAATAAATTAAAGGCCCCCCCCCCTATGAAAAAAGAAAAGTAGCAATTTCTGTCGGATTTGAGAGAAAATATACTAGGAGACCATAAGTCGCCAAGAGGTAGCAGAATTGTTTCATGTATACAATATCGTGTACGCGTAAAAAGTCGGGAATAAATTAAAGGCCCCCCCCTATGAAAAAAGAAAAGTTGCAATTTCTGTCGGATTTGAGAGAAAATATACTAGGAGACCATAAGTCGCCAAGAGGTAGCAGAATTGTTTCATGTATACAATATCGTGTACGCGTAAAAAGTCGGGAATAAATTAAAGGCCCGCCCCCTATGAAAAAAGAAAAGTAGCAGTTTCTGTCGGATTTGAGAGAAAATATACTAGGAGACCATAAGTCGCCAAGAGGTAGCAGAATTGTTTCATGTATACAATATCGTGTACGCGTAAAAAGTCGGGAATAAATTAAAGGCCCCCCCCTATGAAAAAAGAAAAGTTGCAATTTCTGTCGGATTTGAGAGAAAATATTTTAGGAGACCATAAGTCGCCAAGAGGTAGCAGAATTGTTTTATGCATACAATATCGTGTACGCGTAAAAAGTCGGGAATAAATTAAAGGCCCCCCCCCTATGAAAAAAGAAAAGTAGCAGTTTCTGTCGGATTTGAGAGAAAATATACTAGGAGACCATAAGTCGCCAAGAGGTAGCAGAATTGTTTCATGTATACAATATCGTGTACGCGTAAAAAGTCGGGAATAAATTAAAGGCCCCCCCCTATGAAAAAAGAAAAATTGCAATTTCTGTCGGATTTGAGAGAAAATATACTAGGAGACCATAAGTCGCCAAGAGGTAGCAGAATTGTTTCATGTATACAATTTCGTGTACACGTAAAAAGTCGGGAATAAATTAAAGGCCCCCCCCTATGAAAAAAGAAAAATTGCAATTTCTGTCGGATTTGAGAGGAAATATACTAGGAGACCATAAGTCGCCAAGAGGTAGCAGAATTGTTTCATGTATACAATATCGTGTACGCGTAAAAAGTCGGGAATAAATTAAAGGCCCCCCCCTATGAAAAAAGAAAGTAGCAATTTCTGTCGGATTTGAGAGAAAATATACTAGGAGACCATAAGTCGCCAAGAGGTAGCAGAATTGTTTCATGTATACAATATCGTGTACGCGTAAAAAGTCGGGAATAAATTAAAGGCCCCCCCCTATGAAAAAAGAAAAGTAGCAATTTCTGTCGGATTTGAGAGAAAATATACTAGGAGACCATAAGTCGCCAAGAGGTAGCAGAATTGTTTCATGTATACAATTTCGTGTACGCGTACAAAGTCGGGAATAAAGTAAAGGCCCCCCCCCCCCTATGAAAAAAGAAAAGTAGCAATTTCTGTCGGATTTGAGAGAAAATATACTAGGAGACCATAAGTCGCCAAGAGGTAGCAGAATTGTTTCATGTATACAATATCGTGTACGCGTAAAAAGTCGTGAATAAATTAAAGGCCCCCCCCCTATGAAAAAAGAAAAGTAGCAATTTCTGTCGGATTTGAGAGAAAATATACTAGGAGACCATAAGTCGCCAAGAGGTAGCAGAATTGTTTCATGTATACAATATCGTGTACGCGTAAAAAGTCGGGAATAAATTAAAGGCCCCCCCCTATGAAAAAAGAAAGTAGCAATTTCTGTCGGATTTGAGAGAAAATATACTAGGAGACCATAAGTCGCCAAGAGGTAGCAGAATTGTTTCATGTATACAATATCGTTTACGCGTAAAAAGTCGGGAATAAATTAAAGGCCCCCCCCTATGAAAAAAGAAAAGTAGCAATTTCTGTCGGATTTGAGAGAAAATATACTAGGAGACCATAAGTCGCCAAGAGGTAGCAGAATTGTTTCATGTATACAATTTCGTGTACGCGTACAAAGTCGGGAATAAAGTAAAGGCCCCCCCCCCTATGAAAAAAGAAAAGTAGCAATTTCTGTCGGATTTGAGAGAAAATATACTAGGAGACCATAAGTCGCCAAGAGGTAGCAGAATTGTTTCATGTATACAATATCGTGTACGCGTAAAAAGTCGTGAATAAATTAAAGGCCCCCCCCTATGAAAAAAGAAAAGTAGCAATTTCTGTCGGATTTGAGAGAAAATATACTAGGAGACCATAAGTCGCCAAGAGGTAGCAGAATTGTTTCATGTATACAATATCGTGTACGCGTAAAAAGTCGGGAATAAATTAAAGGCCCACCCCTATGAAAAAAGAAAAATTGCAATTTCTGTCGGATTTGAGAGAAAATATACTAGGAGACCATAAGTCGCCAAGAGGTAGCAGAATTGTTTCATGTATACAATTTCGTGTACGCGTACAAAGTCGGGAATAAAGTAAAGGCCCCCCCCTATGAAAAAAGAAAAGTAGCAATTTCTGTCGGATTTGAGAGAAAATATACTAGCAGACCATAAGTCGCCAAGAGGTAGCAGAATTGTTTCATGTATACAATATCGTGTACGCGTAAAAAGTCGTGAATAAATTAAAGGCCCCCCCCTATGAAAAAAGAAAAGTAGCAATTTCTGTCGGATTTGAGAGAAAATATACTAGGAGACCATAAGTCGCCAAGAGGTAGCAGAATTGTTTCATGTATACAATATCGTGTACGCGTAAAAAGTCGGGAATAAATTAAAGGCCCCCCCCTATGAAAAAAGAAAGTAGCAATTTCTGTCGGATTTGAGAGAAAATATACTAGGAGACCATAAGTCGCCAAGAGGTAGCAGAATTGTTTCATGTATACAATATCGTGTACGCGTAAAAAGTCGGGAATAAATTAAAGGCCCCCCCCTATGAAAAAAGAAAAGTAGCAATTTCTGTCGGATTTGAGAGAAAATATACTAGGAGACCATAAGTCGCCAAGAGGTAGCAGAATTGTTTCATGTATACAATTTCGTGTACGCGTACAAAGTCGGGAATAAAGTAAAGGCCCCCCCCCCCCTATGAAAAAAGAAAAGTAGCAATTTCTGTCGGATTTGAGAGAAAATATACTAGGAGACCATAAGTCGCCAAGAGGTAGCAGAATTGTTTCATGTATACAATATCGTGTACGCGTAAAAAGTCGTGAATAAATTAAAGGCCCCCCCCCTATGAAAAAAGAAAAGTAGCAATTTCTGTCGGATTTGAGAGAAAATATACTAGGAGACCATAAGTCGCCAAGAGGTAGCAGAATTGTTTCATGTATACAATATCGTGTACGCGTAAAAAGTCGGGAATAAATTAAAGGCCCACCCCTATGAAAAAAGAAAAATTGCAATTTCTGTCGGATTTGAGAGAAAATATACTAGGAGACCATAAGTCGCCAAGAGGTAGCAGAATTGTTTCATGTATACAATTTCGTGTACGCGTAAAAAGTCGGGAATAAATTAAAGGCCCCCCCCCTATGAAAAAAGAAAAGTAGCAATTTCTGTCGGATTTGAGAGAAAATATACTAGGAGACCATAAGTCGCCAAGAGGTAGCAGAATTGTTTCATGTATACAATATCGTGTACGCGTACAAAGTCGGGAATAAAGTAAAGGCCCCCCCCCCCTATGAAAAAAGAAAAGTAGCAATTTCTGTCGGATTTGAGAGAAAATATACTAGGAGACCATAAGTCGCCAAGAGGTAGCAGAATTGTTTCATGTATACAATATCGTGTACGCGTAAAAAGTCGTGAATAAATTAAAGGCCCCCCCCCTATGAAAAAAGAAAAGTAGCAATTTCTGTCGGATTTGAGAGAAAATATACTAGGAGACCATAAGTCGCCAAGAGGTAGCAGAATTGTTTCATGTATACAATATCGTGTACGCGTAAAAAGTCGGGAATAAATTAAAGGCCCACCCCTATGAAAAAAGAAAAATTGCAATTTCTGTCGGATTTGAGAGAAAATATACTAGGAGACCATAAGTCGCCAAGAGGTAGCAGAATTGTTTCATGTATACAATTTCGTGTACGCGTAAAAAGTCGGGAATAAATTAAAGGCCCCCCCCCTATGAAAAAAGAAAAGTAGCAATTTCTGTCGGATTTGAGAGAAAATATACTAGGAGACCATAAGTCGCCAAGAGGTAGCAGAATTGTTTCATGTATACAATATCGTGTACGCGTAAAAAGTCGGGAATAAATTAAAGGCCCCCCCCCCTATGAAAAAAGAAAAGTAGCAATTTCTGTCGGATTTGAGAGAAAATATACTAGGAGACCATAAGTCGCCAAGAGGTAGCAGAATTGTTTCATGTATACAATATCGTGTACGCGTAAAAAGTCGGGAATAAATTAAAGGCCCCCCCCTATGAAAAAAGAAAAGTTGCAATTTCTGTCGGATTTGAGAGAAAATATACTAGGAGACCATAAGTCGCCAAGAGGTAGCAGAATTGTTTCATGTATACAATATCGTGTACGCGTAAAAAGTCGGGAATAAATTAAAGGCCCGCCCCCTATGAAAAAAGAAAAGTAGCAGTTTCTGTCGGATTTGAGAGAAAATATACTAGGAGACCATAAGTCGCCAAGAGGTAGCAGAATTGTTTCATGTATACAATATCGTGTACGCGTAAAAAGTCGGGAATAAATTAAAGGCCCCCCCCTATGAAAAAAGAAAAGTTGCAATTTCTGTCGGATTTGAGAGAAAATATTTTAGGAGACCATAAGTCGCCAAGAGGTAGCAGAATTGTTTTATGCATACAATATCGTGTACGCGTAAAAAGTCGGGAATAAATTAAAGGCCCCCCCCCTATGAAAAAAGAAAAGTAGCAGTTTCTGTCGGATTTGAGAGAAAATATACTAGGAGACCATAAGTCGCCAAGAGGTAGCAGAATTGTTTCATGTATACAATATCGTGTACGCGTAAAAAGTCGGGAATAAATTAAAGGCCCCCCCCTATGAAAAAAGAAAAATTGCAATTTCTGTCGGATTTGAGAGAAAATATACTAGGAGACCATAAGTCGCCAAGAGGTAGCAGAATTGTTTCATGTATACAATTTCGTGTACACGTAAAAAGTCGGGAATAAATTAAAGGCCCCCCCCTATGAAAAAAGAAAAATTGCAATTTCTGTCGGATTTGAGAGGAAATATACTAGGAGACCATAAGTCGCCAAGAGGTAGCAGAATTGTTTCATGTATACAATATCGTGTACGCGTAAAAAGTCGGGAATAAATTAAAGGCCCCCCCCTATGAAAAAAGAAAGTAGCAATTTCTGTCGGATTTGAGAGAAAATATACTAGGAGACCATAAGTCGCCAAGAGGTAGCAGAATTGTTTCATGTATACAATATCGTGTACGCGTAAAAAGTCGGGAATAAATTAAAGGCCCCCCCCTATGAAAAAAGAAAAGTAGCAATTTCTGTCGGATTTGAGAGAAAATATACTAGGAGACCATAAGTCGCCAAGAGGTAGCAGAATTGTTTCATGTATACAATTTCGTGTACGCGTACAAAGTCGGGAATAAAGTAAAGGCCCCCCCCCCCCTATGAAAAAAGAAAAGTAGCAATTTCTGTCGGATTTGAGAGAAAATATACTAGGAGACCATAAGTCGCCAAGAGGTAGCAGAATTGTTTCATGTATACAATATCGTGTACGCGTAAAAAGTCGTGAATAAATTAAAGGCCCCCCCCCTATGAAAAAAGAAAAGTAGCAATTTCTGTCGGATTTGAGAGAAAATATACTAGGAGACCATAAGTCGCCAAGAGGTAGCAGAATTGTTTCATGTATACAATATCGTGTACGCGTAAAAAGTCGGGAATAAATTAAAGGCCCCCCCCTATGAAAAAAGAAAGTAGCAATTTCTGTCGGATTTGAGAGAAAATATACTAGGAGACCATAAGTCGCCAAGAGGTAGCAGAATTGTTTCATGTATACAATATCGTTTACGCGTAAAAAGTCGGGAATAAATTAAAGGCCCCCCCCTATGAAAAAAGAAAAGTAGCAATTTCTGTCGGATTTGAGAGAAAATATACTAGGAGACCATAAGTCGCCAAGAGGTAGCAGAATTGTTTCATGTATACAATTTCGTGTACGCGTACAAAGTCGGGAATAAAGTAAAGGCCCCCCCCCCTATGAAAAAAGAAAAGTAGCAATTTCTGTCGGATTTGAGAGAAAATATACTAGGAGACCATAAGTCGCCAAGAGGTAGCAGAATTGTTTCATGTATACAATATCGTGTACGCGTAAAAAGTCGTGAATAAATTAAAGGCCCCCCCCTATGAAAAAAGAAAAGTAGCAATTTCTGTCGGATTTGAGAGAAAATATACTAGGAGACCATAAGTCGCCAAGAGGTAGCAGAATTGTTTCATGTATACAATATCGTGTACGCGTAAAAAGTCGGGAATAAATTAAAGGCCCACCCCTATGAAAAAAGAAAAATTGCAATTTCTGTCGGATTTGAGAGAAAATATACTAGGAGACCATAAGTCGCCAAGAGGTAGCAGAATTGTTTCATGTATACAATTTCGTGTACGCGTACAAAGTCGGGAATAAAGTAAAGGCCCCCCCCTATGAAAAAAGAAAAGTAGCAATTTCTGTCGGATTTGAGAGAAAATATACTAGCAGACCATAAGTCGCCAAGAGGTAGCAGAATTGTTTCATGTATACAATATCGTGTACGCGTAAAAAGTCGTGAATAAATTAAAGGCCCCCCCCTATGAAAAAAGAAAAGTAGCAATTTCTGTCGGATTTGAGAGAAAATATACTAGGAGACCATAAGTCGCCAAGAGGTAGCAGAATTGTTTCATGTATACAATATCGTGTACGCGTAAAAAGTCGGGAATAAATTAAAGGCCCCCCCCTATGAAAAAAGAAAGTAGCAATTTCTGTCGGATTTGAGAGAAAATATACTAGGAGACCATAAGTCGCCAAGAGGTAGCAGAATTGTTTCATGTATACAATATCGTGTACGCGTAAAAAGTCGGGAATAAATTAAAGGCCCCCCCCTATGAAAAAAGAAAAGTAGCAATTTCTGTCGGATTTGAGAGAAAATATACTAGGAGACCATAAGTCGCCAAGAGGTAGCAGAATTGTTTCATGTATACAATTTCGTGTACGCGTACAAAGTCGGGAATAAAGTAAAGGCCCCCCCCCCCTATGAAAAAAGAAAAGTAGCAATTTCTGTCGGATTTGAGAGAAAATATACTAGGAGACCATAAGTCGCCAAGAGGTAGCAGAATTGTTTCATGTATACAATATCGTGTACGCGTAAAAAGTCGTGAATAAATTAAAGGCCCCCCCCCTATGAAAAAAGAAAAGTAGCAATTTCTGTCGGATTTGAGAGAAAATATACTAGGAGACCATAAGTCGCCAAGAGGTAGCAGAATTGTTTCATGTATACAATATCGTGTACGCGTAAAAAGTCGGGAATAAATTAAAGGCCCACCCCTATGAAAAAAGAAAAATTGCAATTTCTGTCGGATTTGAGAGAAAATATACTAGGAGACCATAAGTCGCCAAGAGGTAGCAGAATTGTTTCATGTATACAATTTCGTGTACGCGTACAAAGTCGGGAATAAAGTAAAGGCCCCCCCCTATGAAAAAAGAAAAGTTGCAATTTCTGTCGGATTTGAGAGAAAATATACTAGGAGACCATAAGTCGCCAAGAGGTAGCAGAATTGTTTCATGTATACAATATCGTGTACGCGTAAAAAGTCGGGAATAAATTAAAGGCCCCCCCCTATGAAAAAAGAAAAGTAGCAATTTCTGTCGGATTTGAGAGAAAATATACTAGGAGACCATAAGTCGCCAAGAGGTAGCAGAATTGTTTCATGTATACAATTTCGTGTACGCGTACAAAGTCGGGAATAAAGTAAAGGCCCCCCCCCTATGAAAAAAGAAAAGTAGCAATTTCTGTCGGATTTGAGAGAAAATATACTAGGAGACCATAAGTCGCCAAGAGGTAGCAGAATTGTTTCATGTATACAATATCGTGTACGCGTAAAAAGTCGTGAATAAATTAAAGGCCCCCCCCTATGAAAAAAGAAAAGTAGCAATTTCTGTCGGATTTGAGAGAAAATATACTAGGAGACCATAAGTCGCCAAGAGGTAGCAGAATTGTTTCATGTATACAATATCGTGTACGCGTAAAAAGTCGGGAATAAATTAAAGGCCCACCCCTATGAAAAAAGAAAAATTGCAATTTCTGTCGGATTTGAGAGAAAATATACTAGGAGACCATAAGTCGCCAAGAGGTAGCAGAATTGTTTCATGTATACAATTTCGTGTACGCGTACAAAGTCGGGAATAAAGTAAAGGCCCCCCCCTATGAAAAAAGAAAAGTTGCAATTTCTGTCGGATTTGAGAGAAAATATACTAGGAGACCATAAGTCGCCAAGAGGTAGCAGAATTGTTTCATGTATACAATATCGTGTACGCGTAAAAAGTCGGGAATAAATTAAAGGCCCCCCCCTATGAAAAAAGAAAAATTGCAATTTCTGTCGGATTTGAGAGAAAATATACTAGGAGACCATAAGTCGCCAAGAGGTAGCAGAATTGTTTCATGTATACAATTTCGTGTACGCGTACAAAGTCGGGAATAAAGTAAAGCCCCCCCCCTATGAAAAAAGAAAAGTTGCAATTTCTGTCGGATTTGAGAGAAAATATACTAGGAGACCATAAGTTGCCAAGAGGTAGCAGAATTGTTTCATGTATACAATTTCATGTACGCGTACAAAGTCGGGAATAAAGTAAAGGCCCCCCCCTATGAAAAAAGAAAAGTTGCAATTTCTGTCGGATTTGAGAGAAAATATACTAGGAGACCATAAGTCGCCAAGAGGTAGCAGAATTGTTTCATGTATACAATATCGTGTACGCGTAAAAAGTCGGGAATAAATTAAAGGCCCCCCCCCTATGAAAAAAGAAAAATTGCAATTTCTGTCGGATTTGAGAGAAAATATACTAGGAGACCATAAGTCGCCAAGAGGTAGCAGAATTGTTTCATGTATACAATTTCGTGTACGCGTAAAAAGTCGGGAATAAATTAAAGGCCCCCCCCTATGAAAAAAGAAAAATTGCAATTTCTGTCGGATTTGAGAGGAAATATACTAGGAGACCATAAGTCGCCAAGAGGTAGCAGAATTGTTTCATGTATACAATATCGTGTACGCGTAAAAAGTCGGGAATAAATTAAAGGCCCCCCCCTATGAAAAAAGAAAAATTGCAATTTCTGTCGGATTTGAGAGAAAATATACTAGGAGACCATAAGTCGCCAAGAGGTAGCAGAATTGTTTCATGTATACAATTTCGTGTACGCGTACAAAGTCGGGAATAAAGTAAAGGCCCTCCCCTATGAAAAAAGAAAAGTTGCAATTTCTGTCGGATTTGAGAGAAAATATACTAGGAGACCATAAGTCGCCAAGAGGTAGCAGAATTGTTTCATGTATACAATATCGTGTACGCGTAAAACGTCGGGAATAAATTCAAGGCCCCCCCCTATGAAAAAAGAAAAGTAGCAATTTCTGTCGGATTTGAGAGAAAATATACTAGGAGACCATAAGTCGCCAAGAGGTAGCAGAATTGTTTCATGTATACAATATCGTGTACGCGTAAAAAGTCGGGAATAAATTAAAGGCCCGCCCCCTATGAAAAAAGAAAAGTAGCAGTTTCTGTCGGATTTGAGAGAAAATATACTAGGAGACCATAAGTCGCCAAGAGGTAGCAGAATTGTTTCATGTATACAATATCGTGTACGCGTAAAAAGTCGGGAATAAATTAAAGGCCCCCCCCTATGAAAAAAGAAAAATTGCAATTTCTGTCGGATTTGAGAGAAAATATACTAGGAGACCATAAGTCGCCAAGAGGTAGCAGAATTGTTTCATGTATACAATATCGTGTACGCGTAAAAAGTCGGGAATAAATTAAAGGCCCCCCCCTATGAAAAAAGAAAAATTGCAATTTCTGTCGGATTTGAGAGGAAATATACTAGGAGACCATAAGTCGCCAAGAGGTAGCATAATTGTTTCATGTATACAATATCGTGTACGCGTAAAAAGTCGGGAATTAATTAAAGGCCCCCCCCTATGAAAAAAGAAAAATTGCAATTTCTGTCGGATTTGAGAGAAAATATACTAGGAGACCATAAGTCGCCAAGAGGTAGCAGAATTGTTTCATGTATACAATATCGTGTACGCGTAAAAAGTCGGGAATAAATTAAAGGCCCCCCCCTATGAAAAAAGAAAAGTAGCAATTTCTGTCGGATTTGAGAGAAAATATACTAGGAGACCATAAGTCGCCAAGAGGTAGCAGAATTGTTTCATAATACAATTTCGTGTACGCGTAAAAAGTCGGGAATAAATTAAAGGCCCCCCCCCTATGAAAAAAGAAAAGTAGCAATTTCTGTCGGATTTGAGAGAAAATATACTAGGAGACCATAAGTCGCCAAGAGGTAGCAGAATTGTTTCATGTATACAATTTCGTGTACGCGTACAAAGTCGGGAATAAAATAAAGGCCCCCCCCTATGAAAAAAGAAAAGTAGCAATTTCTGTCGGATTTGAGAGAAAATATACTAGGAGACCATAAGTCGCCAAGAGGTAGCAGAATTGTTTCATGTATACAATTTCGTGTACGCGTACAAAGTCGGGAATAAAATAAAGGCCCCCCCCTATGAAAAAAGAAAAGTAGCAATTTCTGTCGGATTTGAGAGAAAATATACTAGGAGACCATAAGTCGCCAAGAGGTAGCAGAATTGTTTCATGTATACAATATCGTGTACGCGTAAAAAGTCGGGAATAAATTAAAGGCCCCCCCCTATGAAAAAAGAAAAGTAGCAATTTCTGTCGGATTTGAGAGAAAATATACTAGGAGACCATAAGTCGCCAAGAGGTAGCAGAATTGTTTCATGTATACAATTTCGTCTACGCGTACAAAGTCGGGAATAAAGTAAAGGCCCCCCCCCCTATGAAAAAAGAAAAGTAGCAATTTCTGTCGGATTTGAGAGAAAATATACTAGGAGACCATAAGTCGCCAAGAGGTAGCAGAATTGTTTCATGTATACAATATCGTGTACGCGTAAAAAGTCGGGAATAAATTAAAGGCCCCCCCCCTATGAAAAAAGAAAAGTAGCAGTTTCTGTCGGATTTGAGAGAAAATATACTAGGAGACCATAAGTCGCCAAGAGGTAGCAGAATTGTTTCATGTATACAATATCGTGTACGCGTAAAAAGTCGGGAATAAATTAAAGGCCCCCCCCCCTATGAAAAAAGAAAAGTAGCAGTTTCTGTCGGATTTGAGAGAAAATATACTAGGAGACCATAAGTCGCCAAGAGGTAGCAGAATTGTTTCATGTATACAATATCGTGTACGCGTAAAAAGTCGGGAATAAATTAAAGGCCCCCCCCTATGAAAAAAGAAAAGTAGCAATTTCTGTCGGATTTGAGAGAAAATATACTAGGAGACCATAAGTCGCCAAGAGGTAGCAGAATTGTTTCATGTATACAATTTCGTGTACGCGTACAAAGTCGGGAATAAATTAAAGGCCCCCCCCTATGAAAAAAGAAAAGTAGCAATTTCTGTCGGATTTGAGAGAAAATATACTAGGAGACCATAAGTCGCCAAGAGGTAGCAGAATTGTTTCATGTATACAATATCGTGTACGCGTAAAAAGTCGGGAATAAATTAAAGGCCCCCCCCTATGAAAAAAGAAAAGTTGCAATTTCTGTCGGATTTGAGAGAAAATATACTAGGAGACCATAAGTCGCCAAGAGGTAGCAGAATTGTTTCATGTATACAATATCGTGTACGCGTAAAAAGTCGGGAATAAATTAAAGGCCCCCCCCTATGAAAAAAGAAAAGTTGCAATTTCTGTCGGATTTGAGAGAAAATATACTAGGAGACCATAAGTCGCCAAGAGGTAGCAGAATTGTTTCATGTATACAATTTCGTGTACGCGTACAAAGTCGGGAATAAATTAAAGGCCCACCCCTATGAAAAAAGAAAAGTAGCAATTTCTGTCGGATTTGAGAGAAAATATACTAGGAGACCATAAGTCGCCAAGAGGTAGCAGAATTGTTTCATGTATACAATTTCGTGTACGCGTAAAAAGTCGGGAATAAATTAAAGGCCCCCCCCTATGAAAAAAGAAAAGTTGCAATTTCTGTCGGATTTGAGAGGAAATATACTAGGAGACCATAAGTCGCCAAGAGGTAGCAGAATTGTTTCATGTATACAATTTCGTGTACGCGTACAAAGTCGGGAATAAAGTTAAGGCCCCCCCCCCCTATGAAAAAAGAAAAGTAGCAATTTCTGTCGGATTTGAGAGAAAATATACTAGGAGACCATAAGTCGCCAAGAGGTAGCAGAATTGTTTCATGTATACAATATCGTGTACGCGTAAAAAGTCGGGAATAAATTAAAGGCCCCCCCCCTATGAAAAAAGAAAAGTAGCAGTTTCTGTCGGATTTGAGAGAAAATATACTAGGAGACCATAAGTCGCCAAGAGGTAGCAGAATTGTTTCATGTATACAATATCGTGTACGCGTAAAAAGTCGGGAATAAATTAAAGGCCCCCCCCTATGAAAAAAGAAAAGTTGCAATTTCTGTCGGATTTGAGAGAAAATATACTAGGAGACCATAAGTCGCCAAGAGGTAGCAGAATTGTTTCATGTATACAATATCGTGTACGCGTAAAAAGTCGGGAATAAATTAAAGGCCCCCCCCTATGAAAAAAGAAAGTAGCAATTTCTGTCGGATTTGAGAGAAAATATACTAGGAGACCATAAGTCGCCAAGAGGTAGCAGAATTGTTTCATGTATACAATATCGTGTACGCGTAAAAAGTCGGGAATAAATTAAAGGCCCCCCCCCCTATTTAAAAAGAAAAGTAGCAGTTTCTGTCGGATTTGAGAGAAAATATACTAGGAGACCATAAGTCGCCAAGAGGTAGCAGAATTGTTTCATGTATACAATATCGTGTACGCGTAAAAAGTCGGGAATAAATTAAAGGCCCACCCCTATGAAAAAAGAAAAATTGCAATTTCTGTCGGATTTGAGAGAAAATATACTAGGAGACCATAAGTCGCCAAGAGGTAGCAGAATTGTTTCATGTATACAATTTCGTGTACGCGTACAAAGTCGGGAATAAAGTAAAGGCCCCCCCCTATGAAAAAAGAAAAGTTGCAATTTCTGTCGGATTTGAGAGAAAATATACTAGGAGACCATAAGTCGCCAAGAGGTAGCAGAATTGTTTCATGTATACAATATCGTGTACGCGTAAAAAGTCGGGAATAAATTAAAGGCCCCCCCCTATGAAAAAAGAAAAATTGCAATTTCTGTCGGATTTGAGAGAAAATATACTAGGAGACCATAAGTCGCCAAGAGGTAGCAGAATTGTTTCATGTATACAATATCGTGTACGCGTAAAAAGTCGGGAATAAATTAAAGGCCCCCCCCTATGAAAAAAGAAAAGTAGCAATTTCTGTCGGATTTGAGAGAAAATATACTAGGAGACCATAAGTCGCCAAGAGGTAGCAGAATTGTTTCATGTATACAATATCGTGTACGCGTAAAAAGTCGGGAATAAATTAAAGGCCCCCCCCTATGAAAAAAGAAAAATTGCAATTTCTGTCGGATTTGAGAGGAAATATACTAGGAGACCATAAGTCGCCAAGAGGTAGCAGAATTGTTTCATGTATACAATATCGTGTACGCGTAAAAAGTCGTGAATAAATTAAAGGCCCCCCCCTATGAAAAAAGAAAAATTGCAATTTCTGTCGGATTTGAGAGAAAATATACTAGGAGACCATAAGTCGCCAAGAGGTAGCAGAATTGTTTCATGTATACAATTTCGTGTACGCGTACAAAGTCGGGAATAAATTAAAGGCCCACCCCTATGAAAAAAGAAAAGTAGCAATTTCTGTCGGATTTGAGAGAAAATATACTAGGAGACCATAAGTCGCCAAGAGGTAGCAGAATTGTTTCATGTATACAATTTCGTGTACGCGTAAAAAGTCGGGAATAAATTAAAGGCCCCCCCCTATGAAAAAAGAAAAGTTGCAATTTCTGTCGGATTTGAGAGGAAATATACTAGGAGACCATAAGTCGCCAAGAGGTAGCAGAATTGTTTCATGTATACAATTTCGTGTACGCGTACAAAGTCGGGAATAAAGTAAAGGCCCCCCCCCCCTATGAAAAAAGAAAAGTAGCAATTTCTGTCGGATTTGAGAGAAAATATACTAGGAGACCATAAGTCGCCAAGAGGTAGCAGAATTGTTTCATGTATACAATATCGTGTACGCGTAAAAAGTCGTGAATAAATTAAAGGCCCCCCCCCTATGAAAAAAGAAAAGTAGCAATTTCTGTCGGATTTGAGAGAAAATATACTAGGAGACCATAAGTCGCCAAGAGGTAGCAGAATTGTTTCATGTATACAATATCGTGTACGCGTAAAAAGTCGGGAATAAATTAAAGGCCCCCCCCTATGAAAAAAGAAAGTAGCAATTTCTGTCGGATTTGAGAGAAAATATACTAGGAGACCATAAGTCGCCAAGAGGTAGCAGAATTGTTTCATGTATACAATATCGTTTACGCGTAAAAAGTCGGGAATAAATTAAAGCCCCCCCCTATGAAAAAAGAAAAGTAGCAATTTCTGTCGGATTTGAGAGAAAATATACTAGGAGACCATAAGTCGCCAAGAGGTAGCAGAATTGTTTCATGTATACAATTTCGTGTACGCGTACAAAGTCGGGAATAAAGTAAAGGCCCCCCCCCCTATGAAAAAAGAAAAGTAGCAATTTCTGTCGGATTTGAGAGAAAATATACTAGGAGACCATAAGTCGCCAAGAGGTAGCAGAATTGTTTCATGTATACAATATCGTGTACGCGTAAAAAGTCGTGAATAAATTAAAGGCCCCCCCCTATGAAAAAAGAAAAGTAGCAATTTCTGTCGGATTTGAGAGAAAATATACTAGGAGACCATAAGTCGCCAAGAGGTAGCAGAATTGTTTCATGTATACAATATCGTGTACGCGTAAAAAGTCGGGAATAAATTAAAGGCCCACCCCTATGAAAAAAGAAAAATTGCAATTTCTGTCGGATTTGAGAGAAAATATACTAGGAGACCATAAGTCGCCAAGAGGTAGCAGAATTGTTTCATGTATACAATTTCGTGTACGCGTACAAAGTCGGGAATAAAGTAAAGGCCCCCCCCTATGAAAAAAGAAAAGTAGCAATTTCTGTCGGATTTGAGAGAAAATATACTAGCAGACCATAAGTCGCCAAGAGGTAGCAGAATTGTTTCATGTATACAATTTCGTGTACGCGTACAAAGTCGGGAATAAATTAAAGGCCCCCCCCTATGAAAAAAGAAAAGTAGCAATTTCTGTCGGATTTGAGAGAAAATATACTAGGAGACCATAAGTCGCCAAGAGCTAGCAGAATTGTTTCATGTATACAATATCGTGTACGCGTAAAAAGTCGGGAATAAATTAAAGGCCCCCCCCTATGAAAAAAGAAAAGTTGCAATTTCTGTCGGATTTGAGAGAAAATATACTAGGAGACCATAAGTCGCCAAGAGGTAGCAGAATTGTTTCATGTATACAATATCGTGTACGCGTAAAAAGTCGGGAATAAATTAAAGGCCCCCCCCTATGAAAAAAGAAAAGTTGCAATTTCTGTCGGATTTGAGAGAAAATATACTAGGAGACCATAAGTCGCCAAGAGGTAGCAGAATTGTTTCATGTATACAATTTCGTGTACGCGTACAAAGTCGGGAATAAATTAAAGGCCCACCCCTATGAAAAAAGAAAAGTAGCAATTTCTGTCGGATTTGAGAGAAAATATACTAGGAGACCATAAGTCGCCAAGAGGTAGCAGAATTGTTTCATGTATACAATTTCGTGTACGCGTAAAAAGTCGGGAATAAATTAAAGGCCCCCCCCTATGAAAAAAGAAAAGTTGCAATTTCTGTCGGATTTGAGAGGAAATATACTAGGAGACCATAAGTCGCCAAGAGGTAGCAGAATTGTTTCATGTATACAATTTCGTGTACGCGTACAAAGTCGGGAATAAAGTAAAGGCCCCCCCCCCCCTATGAAAAAAGAAAAGTAGCAATTTCTGTCGGATTTGAGAGAAAATATACTAGGAGACCATAAGTCGCCAAGAGGTAGCAGAATTGTTTCATGTATACAATATCGTGTACGCGTAAAAAGTCGGGAATAAATTAAAGGCCCCCCCCCTATGAAAAAAGAAAAGTAGCAGTTTCTGTCGGATTTGAGAGAAAATATACTAGGAGACCATAAGTCGCCAAGAGGTAGCAGAATTGTTTCATGTATACAATATCGTGTACGCGTAAAAAGTCGGGAATAAATTAAAGGCCCCCCCCTATGAAAAAAGAAAAGTTGCAATTTCTGTCGGATTTGAGAGAAAATATACTAGGAGACCATAAGTCGCCAAGAGGTAGCAGAATTGTTTCATGTATACAATATCGTGTACGCGTAAAAAGTCGGGAATAAATTAAAGGCCCCCCCCTATGAAAAAAGAAAGTAGCAATTTCTGTCGGATTTGAGAGAAAATATACTAGGAGACCATAAGTCGCCAAGAGGTAGCAGAATTGTTTCATGTATACAATATCGTGTACGCGTAAAAAGTCGGGAATAAATTAAAGGCCCCCCCCCTATTTAAAAAGAAAAGTAGCAGTTTCTGTCGGATTTGAGAGAAAATATACTAGGAGACCATAAGTCGCCAAGAGGTAGCAGAATTGTTTCATGTATACAATATCGTGTACGCGTAAAAAGTCGGGAATAAATTAAAGGCCCACCCCTATGAAAAAAGAAAAATTGCAATTTCTGTCGGATTTGAGAGAAAATATACTAGGAGACCATAAGTCGCCAAGAGGTAGCAGAATTGTTTCATGTATACAATTTCGTGTACGCGTACAAAGTCGGGAATAAAGTAAAGGCCCCCCCCTATGAAAAAAGAAAAGTTGCAATTTCTGTCGGATTTGAGAGAAAATATACTAGGAGACCATAAGTCGCCAAGAGGTAGCAGAATTGTTTCATGTATACAATATCGTGTACGCGTAAAAAGTCGTGAATAAATTAAAGGCCCCCCCCTATGAAAAAAGAAAAGTAGCAATTTCTGTCGGATTTGAGAGAAAATATACTAGGAGACCATAAGTCGCCAAGAGGTAGCAGAATTGTTTCATGTATACAATATCGTGTACGCGTAAAAAGTCGGGAATAAATTAAAGGCCCCCCCCTATGAAAAAAGAAAAGTAGCAATTTCTGTCGGATTTGAGAGAAAATATACTAGGAGACCATAAGTCGCCAAGAGGTAGCAGAATTGTTTCATGTATACAATATCGTGTACGCGTAAAAAGTCGGGAATAAATTAAAGGCCCCCCCCTATGAAAAAAGAAAAATTGCAATTTCTGTCGGATTTGAGAGGAAATATACTAGGAGACCATAAGTCGCCAAGAGGTAGCAGAATTGTTTCATGTATACAATATCGTGTACGCGTAAAAAGTCGTGAATAAATTAAAGGCCCCCCCCTATGAAAAAAGAAAAATTGCAATTTCTGTCGGATTTGAGAGAAAATATACTAGGAGACCATAAGTCGCCAAGAGGTAGCAGAATTGTTTCATGTATACAATTTCGTGTACGCGTACAAAGTCGGGAATAAATTAAAGGCCCACCCCTATGAAAAAAGAAAAGTAGCAATTTCTGTCGGATTTGAGAGAAAATATACTAGGAGACCATAAGTCGCCAAGAGGTAGCAGAATTGTTTCATGTATACAATTTCGTGTACGCGTAAAAAGTCGGGAATAAATTAAAGGCCCCCCCCTATGAAAAAAGAAAAGTTGCAATTTCTGTCGGATTTGAGAGGAAATATACTAGGAGACCATAAGTCGCCAAGAGGTAGCAGAATTGTTTCATGTATACAATTTCGTGTACGCGTACAAAGTCGGGAATAAAGTAAAGGCCCCCCCCCCCCTATGAAAAAAGAAAAGTAGCAATTTCTGTCGGATTTGAGAGAAAATATACTAGGAGACCATAAGTCGCCAAGAGGTAGCAGAATTGTTTCATGTATACAATATCGTGTACGCGTAAAAAGTCGTGAATAAATTAAAGGCCCCCCCCCTATGAAAAAAGAAAAGTAGCAATTTCTGTCGGATTTGAGAGAAAATATACTAGGAGACCATAAGTCGCCAAGAGGTAGCAGAATTGTTTCATGTATACAATATCGTGTACGCGTAAAAAGTCGGGAATAAATTAAAGGCCCCCCCCTATGAAAAAAGAAAGTAGCAATTTCTGTCGGATTTGAGAGAAAATATACTAGGAGACCATAAGTCGCCAAGAGGTAGCAGAATTGTTTCATGTATACAATATCGTTTACGCGTAAAAAGTCGGGAATAAATTAAAGGCCCCCCCCTATGAAAAAAGAAAAGTAGCAATTTCTGTCGGATTTGAGAGAAAATATACTAGGAGACCATAAGTCGCCAAGAGGTAGCAGAATTGTTTCATGTATACAATTTCGTGTACGCGTACAAAGTCGGGAATAAAGTAAAGGCCCCCCCCCCCTATGAAAAAAGAAAAGTAGCAATTTCTGTCGGATTTGAGAGAAAATATACTAGGAGACCATAAGTCGCCAAGAGGTAGCAGAATTGTTTCATGTATACAATATCGTGTACGCGTAAAAAGTCGTGAATAAATTAAAGGCCCCCCCCTATGAAAAAAGAAAAGTAGCAATTTCTGTCGGATTTGAGAGAAAATATACTAGGAGACCATAAGTCGCCAAGAGGTAGCAGAATTGTTTCATGTATACAATATCGTGTACGCGTAAAAAGTCGGGAATAAATTAAAGGCCCACCCCTATGAAAAAAGAAAAATTGCAATTTCTGTCGGATTTGAGAGAAAATATACTAGGAGACCATAAGTCGCCAAGAGGTAGCAGAATTGTTTCATGTATACAATTTCGTGTACGCGTACAAAGTCGGGAATAAAGTAAAGGCCCCCCCCTATGAAAAAAGAAAAGTAGCAATTTCTGTCGGATTTGAGAGAAAATATACTAGCAGACCATAAGTCGCCAAGAGGTAGCAGAATTGTTTCATGTATACAATATCGTGTACGCGTAAAAAGTCGTGAATAAATTAAAGGCCCCCCCCTATGAAAAAAGAAAAGTAGCAATTTCTGTCGGATTTGAGAGAAAATATACTAGGAGACCATAAGTCGCCAAGAGGTAGCAGAATTGTTTCATGTATACAATATCGTGTACGCGTAAAAAGTCGGGAATAAATTAAAGGCCCCCCCCTATGAAAAAAGAAAGTAGCAATTTCTGTCGGATTTGAGAGAAAATATACTAGGAGACCATAAGTCGCCAAGAGGTAGCAGAATTGTTTCATGTATACAATATCGTGTACGCGTAAAAAGTCGGGAATAAATTAAAGGCCCCCCCCTATGAAAAAAGAAAAGTAGCAATTTCTGTCGGATTTGAGAGAAAATATACTAGGAGACCATAAGTCGCCAAGAGGTAGCAGAATTGTTTCATGTATACAATTTCGTGTACGCGTACAAAGTCGGGAATAAAGTAAAGGCCCCCCCCCCCTATGAAAAAAGAAAAGTAGCAATTTCTGTCGGATTTGAGAGAAAATATACTAGGAGACCATAAGTCGCCAAGAGGTAGCAGAATTGTTTCATGTATACAATATCGTGTACGCGTAAAAAGTCGTGAATAAATTAAAGGCCCCCCCCTATGAAAAAAGAAAAGTAGCAATTTCTGTCGGATTTGAGAGAAAATATACTAGGAGACCATAAGTCGCCAAGAGGTAGCAGAATTGTTTCATGTATACAATATCGTGTACGCGTAAAAAGTCGGGAATAAATTAAAGGCCCACCCCTATGAAAAAAGAAAAATTGCAATTTCTGTCGGATTTGAGAGAAAATATACTAGGAGACCATAAGTCGCCAAGAGGTAGCAGAATTGTTTCATGTATACAATTTCGTGTACGCGTACAAAGTCGGGAATAAAGTAAAGGCCCCCCCCTATGAAAAAAGAAAAGTTGCAATTTCTGTCGGATTTGAGAGAAAATATACTAGGAGACCATAAGTCGCCAAGAGGTAGCAGAATTGTTTCATGTATACAATATCGTGTACGCGTAAAAAGTCGGGAATAAATTAAAGGCCCCCCCCTATGAAAAAAGAAAAGTAGCAATTTCTGTCGGATTTGAGAGAAAATATACTAGGAGACCATAAGTCGCCAAGAGGTAGCAGAATTGTTTCATGTATACAATTTCGTGTACGCGTACAAAGTCGGGAATAAAGTAAAGGCCCCCCCCCTATGAAAAAAGAAAAGTAGCAATTTCTGTCGGATTTGAGAGAAAATATACTAGGAGACCATAAGTCGCCAAGAGGTAGCAGAATTGTTTCATGTATACAATTTCGTGTACGCGTACAAAGTCGGGAATAAAGTAAAGGCCCCCCCCTATGAAAAAAGAAAAGTTGCAATTTCTGTCGGATTTGAGAGAAAATATACTAGGAGACCATAAGTCGCCAAGAGGTAGCAGAATTGTTTCATGTATACAATATCGTGTACGCGTAAAAAGTCGGGAATAAATTAAAGGCCCCCCCCCTATGAAAAAAGAAAAATTGCAATTTCTGTCGGATTTGAGAGAAAATATACTAGGAGACCATAAGTCGCCAAGAGGTAGCAGAATTGTTTCATGTATACAATTTCGTGTACGCGTAAAAAGTCGGGAATAAATTAAAGGCCCCCCCCTATGAAAAAAGAAAAATTGCAATTTCTGTCGGATTTGAGAGGAAATATACTAGGAGACCATAAGTCGCCAAGAGGTAGCAGAATTGTTTCATGTATACAATATCGTGTACGCGTAAAAAGTCGGGAATAAATTAAAGGCCCCCCCCTATGAAAAAAGAAAAATTGCAATTTCTGTCGGATTTGAGAGAAAATATACTAGGAGACCATAAGTCGCCAAGAGGTAGCAGAATTGTTTCATGTATACAATTTCGTGTACGCGTACAAAGTCGGGAATAAAGTAAAGGCCCTCCCCTATGAAAAAAGAAAAGTTGCAATTTCTGTCGGATTTGAGAGAAAATATACTAGGAGACCATAAGTCGCCAAGAGGTAGCAGAATTGTTTCATGTATACAATATCGTGTACGCGTAAAACGTCGGGAATAAATTCAAGGCCCCCCCCTATGAAAAAAGAAAAGTAGCAATTTCTGTCGGATTTGAGAGAAAATATACTAGGAGACCATAAGTCGCCAAGAGGTAGCAGAATTGTTTCATGTATACAATATCGTGTACGCGTAAAAAGTCGGGAATAAATTAAAGGCCCCCCCCTATGAAAAAAGAAAAATTGCAATTTCTGTCGGATTTGAGAGAAAATATACTAGGAGACCATAAGTCGCCAAGAGGTAGCAGAATTGTTTCATGTATACAATATCGTGTACGCGTAAAAAGTCGGGAATAAATTAAAGGCCCCCCCCTATGAAAAAAGAAAAATTGCAATTTCTGTCGGATTTGAGAGGAAATATACTAGGAGACCATAAGTCGCCAAGAGGTAGCATAATTGTTTCATGTATACAATATCGTGTACGCGTAAAAAGTCGGGAATTAATTAAAGGCCCCCCCCTATGAAAAAAGAAAAATTGCAATTTCTGTCGGATTTGAGAGAAAATATACTAGGAGACCATAAGTCGCCAAGAGGTAGCAGAATTGTTTCATGTATACAATATCGTGTACGCGTAAAAAGTCGGGAATAAATTAAAGGCCCCCCCCTATGAAAAAAGAAAAGTAGCAATTTCTGTCGGATTTGAGAGAAAATATACTAGGAGACCATAAGTCGCCAAGAGGTAGCAGAATTGTTTCATAATACAATTTCGTGTACGCGTAAAAAGTCGGGAATAAATTAAAGGCCCCCCCCCTATGAAAAAAGAAAAGTAGCAATTTCTGTCGGATTTGAGAGAAAATATACTAGGAGACCATAAGTCGCCAAGAGGTAGCAGAATTGTTTCATGTATACAATTTCGTGTACGCGTACAAAGTCGGGAATAAAATAAAGGCCCCCCCCTATGAAAAAAGAAAAGTAGCAATTTCTGTCGGATTTGAGAGAAAATATACTAGGAGACCATAAGTCGCCAAGAGGTAGCAGAATTGTTTCATGTATACAATTTCGTGTACGCGTACAAAGTCGGGAATAAAATAAAGGCCCCCCCCTATGAAAAAAGAAAAGTAGCAATTTCTGTCGGATTTGAGAGAAAATATACTAGGAGACCATAAGTCGCCAAGAGGTAGCAGAATTGTTTCATGTATACAATATCGTGTACGCGTAAAAAGTCGGGAATAAATTAAAGGCCCCCCCCTATGAAAAAAGAAAAGTAGCAATTTCTGTCGGATTTGAGAGAAAATATACTAGGAGACCATAAGTCGCCAAGAGGTAGCAGAATTGTTTCATGTATACAATTTCGTCTACGCGTACAAAGTCGGGAATAAAGTAAAGGCCCCCCCCCCTATGAAAAAAGAAAAGTAGCAATTTCTGTCGGATTTGAGAGAAAATATACTAGGAGACCATAAGTCGCCAAGAGGTAGCAGAATTGTTTCATGTATACAATATCGTGTACGCGTAAAAAGTCGGGAATAAATTAAAGGCCCCCCCCCTATGAAAAAAGAAAAGTAGCAGTTTCTGTCGGATTTGAGAGAAAATATACTAGGAGACCATAAGTCGCCAAGAGGTAGCAGAATTGTTTCATGTATACAATATCGTGTACGCGTAAAAAGTCGGGAATAAATTAAAGGCCCCCCCCCTATGAAAAAAGAAAAGTAGCAGTTTCTGTCGGATTTGAGAGAAAATATACTAGGAGACCATAAGTCGCCAAGAGGTAGCAGAATTGTTTCATGTATACAATATCGTGTACGCGTAAAAAGTCGGGAATAAAGTAAAAGCCCCCCCCTATGAAAAAAGAAAAGTAGCAATTTCTGTCGGATTTGAGAGAAAATATACTAGGAGACCATAAGTCGCCAAGAGGTAGCAGAATTGTTTCATGTATACAATATCGTGTACGCGTAAAAAGTCGGGAATAAATTAAAGGCCCCCCCCTATGAAAAAAGAAAAATTGCAATTTCTGTCGGATTTGAGAGAAAATATACTAGGAGACCATAAGTCGCCAAGAGGTAGCAGAATTGTTTCATGTATACAATATCGTGTACGCGTACAAAGTCGGGAATAAAGTAAAGGCCCTCCCCTATGAAAAAAGAAAAGTTGCAATTTCTGTCGGATTTGAGAGAAAATATACTAGGAGACCATAAGTCGCCAAGAGGTAGCAGAATTGTTTCATGTATACAATATCGTGTACGCGTAAAACGTCGGGAATAAATTCAAGGCCCCCCCCTATGAAAAAAGAAAAGTAGCAATTTCTGTCGGATTTGAGAGAAAATATACTAGGAGACCATAAGTCGCCAAGAGGTAGCAGAATTGTTTCATGTATACAATATCGTGTACGCGTAAAAAGTCGGGAATAAATTAAAGGCCCGCCCCCTATGAAAAAAGAAAAGTAGCAGTTTCTGTCGGATTTGAGAGAAAATATACTAGGAGACCATAAGTCGCCAAGAGGTAGCAGAATTGTTTCATGTATACAATATCGTGTACGCGTAAAAAGTCGGGAATAAATTAAAGGCCCCCCCCTATGAAAAAAGAAAAATTGCAATTTCTGTCGGATTTGAGAGAAAATATACTAGGAGACCATAAGTCGCCAAGAGGTAGCAGAATTGTTTCATGTATACAATATCGTGTACGCGTAAAAAGTCGGGAATAAATTAAAGGCCCCCCCCTATGAAAAAAGAAAAATTGCAATTTCTGTCGGATTTGAGAGGAAATATACTAGGAGACCATAAGTCGCCAAGAGGTAGCAGAATTGTTTCATGTATACAATATCGTGTACGCGTAAAAAGTCGGGAATAAATTAAAGGCCCCCCCTATGAAAAAAGAAAGTAGCAATTTCTGTCGGATTTGAGAGAAAATATACTAGGAGACCATAAGTCGCCAAGAGGTAGCAGAATTGTTTCATGTATACAATATCGTGTACGCGTAAAAAGTCGGGAATTAATTAAAGGCCCCCCCCTATGAAAAAAGAAAAATTGCAATTTCTGTCGGATTTGAGAGAAAATATACTAGGAGACCATAAGTCGCCAAGAGGTAGCAGAATTGTTTCATGTATACAATATCGTGTACGCGTAAAAAGTCGGGAATAAATTAAAGGCCCCCCCCTATGAAAAAAGAAAAGTAGCAATTTCTGTCGGATTTGAGAGAAAATATACTAGGAGACCATAAGTCGCCAAGAGGTAGCAGAATTGTTTCATGTATACAATTTCGTGTACGCGTACAAAGTCGGGAATAAAGTAAAGGCCCCCCCCCCCTATGAAAAAAGAAAAGTAGCAATTTCTGTCGGATTTGAGAGAAAATATACTAGGAGACCATAAGTCGCCAAGAGGTAGCAGAATTGTTTCATGTATACAATATCGTGTACGCGTAAAAAGTCGGGAATAAATTAAAGGCCCCCCCCCTATGAAAAAAGAAAAGTAGCAGTTTCTGTCGGATTTGAGAGAAAATATACTAGGAGACCATAAGTCGCCAAGAGGTAGCAGAATTGTTTCATGTATACAATATCGTGTACGCGTAAAAAGTCGGGAATAAATTAAAGGCCCCCCCCCCTATGAAAAAAGAAAAGTAGCAGTTTCTGTCGGATTTGAGAGAAAATATACTAGGAGACCATAAGTCGCCAAGAGGTAGCAGAATTGTTTCATGTATACAATATCGTGTACGCGTAAAAAGTCGGGAATAAAGTAAAAGCCCCCCCCTATGAAAAAAGAAAAGTAGCAATTTCTGTCGGATTTGAGAGAAAATATACTAGGAGACCATAAGTCGCCAAGAGGTAGCAGAATTGTTTCATGTATACAATATCGTGTACGCGTAAAAAGTCGGGAATAAATTAAAGGCCCCCCCCTATGAAAAAAGAAAAATTGCAATTTCTGTCGGATTTGAGAGAAAATATACTAGGAGACCATAAGTCGCCAAGAGGTAGCAGAATTGTTTCATGTATACAATATCGTGTACGCGTACAAAGTCGGGAATAAAGTAAAGGCCCTCCCCTATGAAAAAAGAAAAGTTGCAATTTCTGTCGGATTTGAGAGAAAATATACTAGGAGACCATAAGTCGCCAAGAGGTAGCAGAATTGTTTCATGTATACAATATCGTGTACGCGTAAAAAGTCGGGAATAAATTAAAGGCCCCCCCCTATGAAAAAAGAAAAGTAGCAATTTCTGTCGGATTTGAGAGAAAATATACTAGGAGACCATAAGTCGCCAAGAGGTAGCAGAATTGTTTCATGTATACAATATCGTGTACGCGTAAAAAGTCGGGAATAAATTAAAGGCCCGCCCCCTATGAAAAAAGAAAAGTAGCAGTTTCTGTCGGATTTGAGAGAAAATATACTAGGAGACCATAAGTCGCCAAGAGGTAGCAGAATTGTTTCATGTATACAATATCGTGTACGCGTAAAAAGTCGGGAATAAATTAAAGGCCCCCCCCTATGAAAAAAGAAAAATTGCAATTTCTGTCGGATTTGAGAGAAAATATACTAGGAGACCATAAGTCGCCAAGAGGTAGCAGAATTGTTTCATGTATACAATATCGTGTACGCGTAAAAAGTCGGGAATAAATTAAAGGCCCCCCCCTATGAAAAAAGAAAAATTGCAATTTCTGTCGGATTTGAGAGGAAATATACTAGGAGACCATAAGTCGCCAAGAGGTAGCAGAATTGTTTCATGTATACAATATCGTGTACGCGTAAAAAGTCGGGAATAAATTAAAGGCCCCCCCCTATGAAAAAAGAAAAATTGCAATTTCTGTCGGATTTGAGAGAAAATATACTAGGAGACCATAAGTCGCCAAGAGGTAGCAGAATTGTTTCATGTATACAATATCGTGTACGCGTAAAAAGTCGGGAATAAATTAAAGGCCCCCCCCTATGAAAAAAGAAAAGTAGCAATTTCTGTCGGATTTGAGAGAAAATATACTAGGAGACCATAAGTCGCCAAGAGGTAGCAGAATTGTTTCATGTATACAATTTCGTGTACGCGTACAAAGTCGGGAATAAAGTAAAGGCCCCCCCCCCCTATGAAAAAAGAAAAGTAGCAATTTCTGTCGGATTTGAGAGAAAATATACTAGGAGACCATAAGTCGCCAAGAGGTAGCAGAATTGTTTCATGTATACAATATCGTGTACGCGTAAAAAGTCGGGAATAAATTAAAGGCCCCCCCCCTATGAAAAAAGAAAAGTAGCAGTTTCTGTCGGATTTGAGAGAAAATATACTAGGAGACCATAAGTCGCCAAGAGGTAGCAGAATTGTTTCATGTATACAATATCGTGTACGCGTAAAAAGTCGGGAATAAATTAAAGGCCCGCCCCCTATGAAAAAAGAAAAGTAGCAGTTTCTGTCGGATTTGAGAGAAAATATACTAGGAGACCATAAGTCGCCAAGAGGTAGCAGAATTGTTTCATGTATACAATATCGTGTACGCGTAAAAAGTCGGGAATAAATTAAAGGCCCCCCCCTATGAAAAAAGAAAAATTGCAATTTCTGTCGGATTTGAGAGAAAATATACTAGGAGACCATAAGTCGCCAAGAGGTAGCAGAATTGTTTCATGTATACAATATCGTGTACGCGTAAAAAGTCGGGAATAAATTAAAGGCCCCCCCCTATGAAAAAAGAAAAATTGCAATTTCTGTCGGATTTGAGAGGAAATATACTAGGAGACCATAAGTCGCCAAGAGGTAGCAGAATTGTTTCATGTATACAATATCGTGTACGCGTAAAAAGTCGGGAATAAATTAAAGGCCCCCCCTATGAAAAAAGAAAGTAGCAATTTCTGTCGGATTTGAGAGAAAATATACTAGGAGACCATAAGTCGCCAAGAGGTAGCAGAATTGTTTCATGTATACAATATCGTGTACGCGTAAAAAGTCGGGAATTAATTAAAGGCCCCCCCCTATGAAAAAAGAAAAATTGCAATTTCTGTCGGATTTGAGAGAAAATATACTAGGAGACCATAAGTCGCCAAGAGGTAGCAGAATTGTTTCATGTATACAATATCGTGTACGCGTAAAAAGTCGGGAATAAATTAAAGGCCCCCCCCTATGAAAAAAGAAAAGTAGCAATTTCTGTCGGATTTGAGAGAAAATATACTAGGAGACCATAAGTCGCCAAGAGGTAGCAGAATTGTTTCATGTATACAATTTCGTGTACGCGTACAAAGTCGGGAATAAAGTAAAGGCCCCCCCCCCCTATGAAAAAAGAAAAGTAGCAATTTCTGTCGGATTTGAGAGAAAATATACTAGGAGACCATAAGTCGCCAAGAGGTAGCAGAATTGTTTCATGTATACAATATCGTGTACGCGTAAAAAGTCGGGAATAAATTAAAGGCCCCCCCCCTATGAAAAAAGAAAAGTAGCAGTTTCTGTCGGATTTGAGAGAAAATATACTAGGAGACCATAAGTCGCCAAGAGGTAGCAGAATTGTTTCATGTATACAATATCGTGTACGCGTAAAAAGTCGGGAATAAATTAAAGGCCCCCCCCCCTATGAAAAAAGAAAAGTAGCAGTTTCTGTCGGATTTGAGAGAAAATATACTAGGAGACCATAAGTCGCCAAGAGGTAGCAGAATTGTTTCATGTATACAATATCGTGTACGCGTAAAAAGTCGGGAATAAAGTAAAAGCCCCCCCCTATGAAAAAAGAAAAGTAGCAATTTCTGTCGGATTTGAGAGAAAATATACTAGGAGACCATAAGTCGCCAAGAGGTAGCAGAATTGTTTCATGTATACAATATCGTGTACGCGTAAAAAGTCGGGAATAAATTAAAGGCCCCCCCCTATGAAAAAAGAAAAATTGCAATTTCTGTCGGATTTGAGAGAAAATATACTAGGAGACCATAAGTCGCCAAGAGGTAGCAGAATTGTTTCATGTATACAATATCGTGTACGCGTACAAAGTCGGGAATAAAGTAAAGGCCCTCCCCTATGAAAAAAGAAAAGTTGCAATTTCTGTCGGATTTGAGAGAAAATATACTAGGAGACCATAAGTCGCCAAGAGGTAGCAGAATTGTTTCATGTATACAATATCGTGTACGCGTAAAAAGTCGGGAATAAATTAAAGGCCCCCCCCTATGAAAAAAGAAAAGTAGCAATTTCTGTCGGATTTGAGAGAAAATATACTAGGAGACCATAAGTCGCCAAGAGGTAGCAGAATTGTTTCATGTATACAATATCGTGTACGCGTAAAAAGTCGGGAATAAATTAAAGGCCCGCCCCCTATGAAAAAAGAAAAGTAGCAGTTTCTGTCGGATTTGAGAGAAAATATACTAGGAGACCATAAGTCGCCAAGAGGTAGCAGAATTGTTTCATGTATACAATATCGTGTACGCGTAAAAAGTCGGGAATAAATTAAAGGCCCCCCCCTATGAAAAAAGAAAAATTGCAATTTCTGTCGGATTTGAGAGAAAATATACTAGGAGACCATAAGTCGCCAAGAGGTAGCAGAATTGTTTCATGTATACAATATCGTGTACGCGTAAAAAGTCGGGAATAAATTAAAGGCCCCCCCCTATGAAAAAAGAAAAATTGCAATTTCTGTCGGATTTGAGAGGAAATATACTAGGAGACCATAAGTCGCCAAGAGGTAGCAGAATTGTTTCATGTATACAATATCGTGTACGCGTAAAAAGTCGGGAATAAATTAAAGGCCCCCCCCTATGAAAAAAGAAAAATTGCAATTTCTGTCGGATTTGAGAGAAAATATACTAGGAGACCATAAGTCGCCAAGAGGTAGCAGAATTGTTTCATGTATACAATATCGTGTACGCGTAAAAAGTCGGGAATAAATTAAAGGCCCCCCCCTATGAAAAAAGAAAAGTAGCAATTTCTGTCGGATTTGAGAGAAAATATACTAGGAGACCATAAGTCGCCAAGAGGTAGCAGAATTGTTTCATGTATACAATTTCGTGTACGCGTACAAAGTCGGGAATAAAGTAAAGGCCCCCCCCCCCTATGAAAAAAGAAAAGTAGCAATTTCTGTCGGATTTGAGAGAAAATATACTAGGAGACCATAAGTCGCCAAGAGGTAGCAGAATTGTTTCATGTATACAATATCGTGTACGCGTAAAAAGTCGGGAATAAATTAAAGGCCCCCCCCCTATGAAAAAAGAAAAGTAGCAGTTTCTGTCGGATTTGAGAGAAAATATACTAGGAGACCATAAGTCGCCAAGAGGTAGCAGAATTGTTTCATGTATACAATATCGTGTACGCGTAAAAAGTCGGGAATAAAGTAAAAGCCCCCCCCTATGAAAAAAGAAAAGTAGCAATTTCTGTCGGATTTGAGAGAAAATATACTATAAGTCGCCAAGAGGTAGCAGAATTGTTTCATGTATACAATATCGTGTACGCGTAAAAAGTCGGGAATAAATTAAAGGCCCCCCCCTATGAAAAAAGAAAAATTGCAATTTCTGTCGGATTTGAGAGAAAATATACTAGGAGACCATAAGTCGCCAAGAGGTAGCAGAATTGTTTCATGTATACAATATCGTGTACGCGTAAAAAGTCGGGAATAAATTAAAGGCCCCCCCCTATGAAAAAAGAAAAATTGCAATTTCTGTCGGATTTGAGAGAAAATATACTAGGAGACCATAAGTCGCCAAGAGGTAGCAGAATTGTTTCATGTATACAATATCGTGTACGCGTAAAAAGTCGGGAATAAATTAAAGGCCCCCCCCTATGAAAAAAGAAAAATTGCAATTTCTGTCGGATTTGAGAGAAAATATACTAGGAGACCATAAGTCGCCAAGAGGTAGCAGAATTGTTTCATGTATACAATATCGTGTACGCGTAAAAAGTCGGGAATAAATTAAAGGCCCCCCCCTATGAAAAAAGAAAAGTTGCAATTTCTGTCGGATTTGAGAGAAAATATACTAGGAGACCATAAGTCGCCAAGAGGTAGCAGAATTGTTTCATGTATACAATATCGTGTACGCGTAAAAAGTCGGGAATAAATTAAAGGCCCCCCCCTATGAAAAAAGAAAAGTAGCAATTTCTGTCGGATTTGAGAGAAAATATACTAGGAGACCATAAGTCGCCAAGAGGTAGCAGAATTGTTTCATGTATACAATTTCGTGTACGCGTACAAAGTCGGGAATAAATTAAAGGCCCCCCCCTATGAAAAAAGAAAAGTAGCAATTTCTGTCGGATTTGAGAGAAAATATACTAGGAGACCATAAGTCGCCAAGAGGTAGCAGAATTGTTTCATGTATACAATATCGTGTACGCGTAAAAAGTCGGGAATAAATTAAAGGCCCCCCCCTATGAAAAAAGAAAAGTTGCAATTTCTGTCGGATTTGAGAGAAAATATACTAGGAGACCATAAGTCGCCAAGAGGTAGCAGAATTGTTTCATGTATACAATATCGTGTACGCGTAAAAAGTCGGGAATAAATTAAAGGCCCCCCCCTATGAAAAAAGAAAAGTTGCAATTTCTGTCGGATTTGAGAGAAAATATACTAGGAGACCATAAGTCGCCAAGAGGTAGCAGAATTGTTTCATGTATACAATTTCGTGTACGCGTACAAAGTCGGGAATAAATTAAAGGCCCACCCCTATGAAAAAAGAAAAGTAGCAATTTTTGTCGGATTTGAGAGAAAATATACTAGGAGACCATAAGTCGCCAAGAGGTAGCAGAATTGTTTCATGTATACAATTTCGTGTACGCGTAAAAAGTCGGGAATAAATTAAAGGCCCCCCCCTATGAAAAAAGAAAAGTTGCAATTTCTGTCGGATTTGAGAGGAAATATACTAGGAGACCATAAGTCGCCAAGAGGTAGCAGAATTGTTTCATGTATACAATTTCGTGTACGCGTACAAAGTCGGGAATAAAGTAAAGGCCCCCCCCCCCCTATGAAAAAAGAAAAGTAGCAATTTCTGTCGGATTTGAGAGAAAATATACTAGGAGACCATAAGTCGCCAAGAGGTAGCAGAATTGTTTCATGTATACAATATCGTGTACGCGTAAAAAGTCGGGAATAAATTAAAGGCCCCCCCCCTATGAAAAAAGAAAAGTAGCAGTTTCTGTCGGATTTGAGAGAAAATATACTAGGAGACCATAAGTCGCCAAGAGGTAGCAGAATTGTTTCATGTATACAATATCGTGTACGCGTAAAAAGTCGGGAATAAATTAAAGGCCCCCCCCTATGAAAAAAGAAAAGTTGCAATTTCTGTCGGATTTGAGAGAAAATATACTAGGAGACCATAAGTCGCCAAGAGGTAGCAGAATTGTTTCATGTATACAATATCGTGTACGCGTAAAAAGTCGGGAATAAATTAAAGGCCCCCCCCTATGAAAAAAGAAAGTAGCAATTTCTGTCGGATTTGAGAGAAAATATACTAGGAGACCATAAGTCGCCAAGAGGTAGCAGAATTGTTTCATGTATACAATATCGTGTACGCGTAAAAAGTCGGGAATAAATTAAAGGCCCCCCCCCCTATTTAAAAAGAAAAGTAGCAGTTTCTGTCGGATTTGAGAGAAAATATACTAGGAGACCATAAGTCGCCAAGAGGTAGCAGAATTGTTTCATGTATACAATATCGTGTACGCGTAAAAAGTCGGGAATAAATTAAAGGCCCCCCCCTATGAAAAAAGAAAAATTGCAATTTCTGTCGGATTTGAGAGGAAATATACTAGGAGACCATAAGTCGCCAAGAGGTAGCAGAATTGTTTCATGTATACAATTTCGTGTACGCGTACAAAGTCGGGAATAAAGTAAAGGCCCCCCCCCCCCTATGAAAAAAGAAAAGTAGCAATTTCTGTCGGATTTGAGAGAAAATATACTAGGAGACCATAAGTCGCCAAGAGGTAGCAGAATTGTTTCATGTATACAATATCGTGTACGCGTAAAAAGTCGTGAATAAATTAAAGGCCCCCCCCCTATGAAAAAAGAAAAGTAGCAATTTCTGTCGGATTTGAGAGAAAATATACTAGGAGACCATAAGTCGCCAAGAGGTAGCAGAATTGTTTCATGTATACAATATCGTGTACGCGTAAAAAGTCGGGAATAAATTAAAGGCCCCCCCCTATGAAAAAAGAAAGTAGCAATTTCTGTCGGATTTGAGAGAAAATATACTAGGAGACCATAAGTCGCCAAGAGGTAGCAGAATTGTTTCATGTATACAATATCGTTTACGCGTAAAAAGTCGGGAATAAATTAAAGGCCCCCCCCTATGAAAAAAGAAAAGTAGCAATTTCTGTCGGATTTGAGAGAAAATATACTAGGAGACCATAAGTCGCCAAGAGGTAGCAGAATTGTTTCATGTATACAATTTCGTGTACGCGTACAAAGTCGGGAATAAAGTAAAGGCCCCCCCCCCTATGAAAAAAGAAAAGTAGCAATTTCTGTCGGATTTGAGAGAAAATATACTAGGAGACCATAAGTCGCCAAGAGGTAGCAGAATTGTTTCATGTATACAATATCGTGTACGCGTAAAAAGTCGTGAATAAATTAAAGGCCCCCCCCTATGAAAAAAGAAAAGTAGCAATTTCTGTCGGATTTGAGAGAAAATATACTAGGAGACCATAAGTCGCCAAGAGGTAGCAGAATTGTTTCATGTATACAATATCGTGTACGCGTAAAAAGTCGGGAATAAATTAAAGGCCCACCCCTATGAAAAAAGAAAAATTGCAATTTCTGTCGGATTTGAGAGAAAATATACTAGGAGACCATAAGTCGCCAAGAGGTAGCAGAATTGTTTCATGTATACAATTTCGTGTACGCGTACAAAGTCGGGAATAAAGTAAAGGCCCCCCCCTATGAAAAAAGAAAAGTAGCAATTTCTGTCGGATTTGAGAGAAAATATACTAGCAGACCATAAGTCGCCAAGAGGTAGCAGAATTGTTTCATGTATATAATATCGTGTACGCGTAAAAAGTCGTGAATAAATTAAAGGCCCCCCCCTATGAAAAAAGAAAAGTAGCAATTTCTGTCGGATTTGAGAGAAAATATACTAGGAGACCATAAGTCGCCAAGAGGTAGCAGAATTGTTTCATGTATACAATATCGTGTACGCGTAAAAAGTCGGGAATAAATTAAAGGCCCCCCCCTATGAAAAAAGAAAGTAGCAATTTCTGTCGGATTTGAGAGAAAATATACTAGGAGACCATAAGTCGCCAAGAGGTAGCAGAATTGTTTCATGTATACAATATCGTGTACGCGTAAAAAGTCGGGAATAAATTAAAGGCCCCCCCCTATGAAAAAAGAAAAGTAGCAATTTCTGTCGGATTTGAGAGAAAATATACTAGGAGACCATAAGTCGCCAAGAGGTAGCAGAATTGTTTCATGTATACAATTTCGTGTACGCGTACAAAGTCGGGAATAAAGTAAAGGCCCCCCCCCCCTATGAAAAAAGAAAAGTAGCAATTTCTGTCGGATTTGAGAGAAAATATACTAGGAGACCATAAGTCGCCAAGAGGTAGCAGAATTGTTTCATGTATACAATATCGTGTACGCGTAAAAAGTCGTGAATAAATTAAAGGCCCCCCCCTATGAAAAAAGAAAAGTAGCAATTTCTGTCGGATTTGAGAGAAAATATACTAGGAGACCATAAGTCGCCAAGAGGTAGCAGAATTGTTTCATGTATACAATATCGTGTACGCGTAAAAAGTCGGGAATAAATTAAAGGCCCACCCCTATGAAAAAAGAAAAATTGCAATTTCTGTCGGATTTGAGAGAAAATATACTAGGAGACCATAAGTCGCCAAGAGGTAGCAGAATTGTTTCATGTATACAATTTCGTGTACGCGTACAAAGTCGGGAATAAAGTAAAGGCCCCCCCCTATGAAAAAAGAAAAGTAGCAATTTCTGTCGGATTTGAGAGAAAATATACTAGGAGACCATAAGTCGCCAAGAGGTAGCAGAATTGTTTCATGTATACAATTTCGTGTACGCGTACAAAGTCGGGAATAAAGTAAAGGCCCCCCCCCTATGAAAAAAGAAAAGTAGCAATTTCTGTCGGATTTGAGAGAAAATATACTAGGAGACCATAAGTCGCCAAGAGGTAGCAGAATTGTTTCATGTATACAATTTCGTGTACGCGTACAAAGTCGGGAATAAAGTAAAGGCCCCCCCCTATGAAAAAAGAAAAGTTGCAATTTCTGTCGGATTTGAGAGAAAATATACTAGGAGACCATAAGTTGCCAAGAGGTAGCAGAATTGTTTCATGTATACAATTTCATGTACGCGTACAAAGTCGGGAATAAAGTAAAGGCCCCCCCCTATGAAAAAAGAAAAGTTGCAATTTCTGTCGGATTTGAGAGAAAATATACTAGGAGACCATAAGTCGCCAAGAGGTAGCAGAATTGTTTCATGTATACAATATCGTGTACGCGTAAAAAGTCGGGAATAAATTAAAGGCCCCCCCCCTATGAAAAAAGAAAAATTGCAATTTCTGTCGGATTTGAGAGAAAATATACTAGGAGACCATAAGTCGCCAAGAGGTAGCAGAATTGTTTCATGTATACAATTTCGTGTACGCGTAAAAAGTCGGGAATAAATTAAAGGCCCCCCCCTATGAAAAAAGAAAAATTGCAATTTCTGTCGGATTTGAGAGGAAATATACTAGGAGACCATAAGTCGCCAAGAGGTAGCAGAATTGTTTCATGTATACAATATCGTGTACGCGTAAAAAGTCGGGAATAAATTAAAGGCCCCCCCCTATGAAAAAGATAAATTGCAATTTCTGTCGGATTTGAGAGAAAATATACTAGGAGACCATAAGTCGCCAAGAGGTAGCAGAATTGTTTCATGTATACAATTTCGTGTACGCGTACAAAGTCGGGAATAAAGTAAAGGCCCTCCCCTATGAAAAAAGAAAAGTTGCAATTTCTGTCGGATTTGAGAGAAAATATACTAGGAGACCATAAGTCGCCAAGAGGTAGCAGAATTGTTTCATGTATACAATATCGTGTACGCGTAAAACGTCGGGAATAAATTCAAGGCCCCCCCCTATGAAAAAAGAAAAGTAGCAATTTCTGTCGGATTTGAGAGAAAATATACTAGGAGACCATAAGTCGCCAAGAGGTAGCAGAATTGTTTCATGTATACAATATCGTGTACGCGTAAAAAGTCGGGAATAAATTAAAGGCCCCCCCCTATGAAAAAAGAAAAATTGCAATTTCTGTCGGATTTGAGAGAAAATATACTAGGAGACCATAAGTCGCCAAGAGGTAGCAGAATTGTTTCATGTATACAATATCGTGTACGCGTAAAAAGTCGGGAATAAATTAAAGGCCCCCCCCTATGAAAAAAGAAAAATTGCAATTTCTGTCGGATTTGAGAGGAAATATACTAGGAGACCATAAGTCGCCAAGAGGTAGCATAATTGTTTCATGTATACAATATCGTGTACGCGTAAAAAGTCGGGAATTAATTAAAGGCCCCCCCCTATGAAAAAAGAAAAATTGCAATTTCTGTCGGATTTGAGAGAAAATATACTAGGAGACCATAAGTCGCCAAGAGGTAGCAGAATTGTTTCATGTATACAATATCGTGTACGCGTAAAAAGTCGGGAATAAATTAAAGGCCCCCCCCTATGAAAAAAGAAAAGTAGCAATTTCTGTCGGATTTGAGAGAAAATATACTAGGAGACCATAAGTCGCCAAGAGGTAGCAGAATTGTTTCATAATACAATTTCGTGTACGCGTAAAAAGTCGGGAATAAATTAAAGGCCCCCCCCCTATGAAAAAAGAAAAGTAGCAATTTCTGTCGGATTTGAGAGAAAATATACTAGGAGACCATAAGTCGCCAAGAGGTAGCAGAATTGTTTCATGTATACAATTTCGTGTACGCGTACAAAGTCGGGAATAAAGTAAAGGCCCCCCCCTATGAAAAAAGAAAAGTAGCAATTTCTGTCGGATTTGAGAGAAAATATACTAGGAGACCATAAGTCGCCAAGAGGTAGCAGAATTGTTTCATGTATACAATTTCGTGTACGCGTACAAAGTCGGGAATAAAGTAAAGGCCCCCCCCCTATGAAAAAAGAAAAGTAGCAATTTCTGTCGGATTTGAGAGAAAATATACTAGGAGACCATAAGTCGCCAAGAGGTAGCAGAATTGTTTCATGTATACAATTTCGTGTACGCGTACAAAGTCGGGAATAAAGTAAAGGCCCCCCCCTATGAAAAAAGAAAAGTTGCAATTTCTGTCGGATTTGAGAGAAAATATACTAGGAGACCATAAGTTGCCAAGAGGTAGCAGAATTGTTTCATGTATACAATTTCATGTACGCGTACAAAGTCGGGAATAAAGTAAAGGCCCCCCCCTATGAAAAAAGAAAAGTTGCAATTTCTGTCGGATTTGAGAGAAAATATACTAGGAGACCATAAGTCGCCAAGAGGTAGCAGAATTGTTTCATGTATACAATATCGTGTACGCGTAAAAAGTCGGGAATAAATTAAAGGCCCCCCCCCTATGAAAAAAGAAAAATTGCAATTTCTGTCGGATTTGAGAGAAAATATACTAGGAGACCATAAGTCGCCAAGAGGTAGCAGAATTGTTTCATGTATACAATTTCGTGTACGCGTAAAAAGTCGGGAATAAATTAAAGGCCCCCCCCTATGAAAAAAGAAAAATTGCAATTTCTGTCGGATTTGAGAGGAAATATACTAGGAGACCATAAGTCGCCAAGAGGTAGCAGAATTGTTTCATGTATACAATATCGTGTACGCGTAAAAAGTCGGGAATAAATTAAAGGCCCCCCCCTATGAAAAAGATAAATTGCAATTTCTGTCGGATTTGAGAGAAAATATACTAGGAGACCATAAGTCGCCAAGAGGTAGCAGAATTGTTTCATGTATACAATTTCGTGTACGCGTACAAAGTCGGGAATAAAGTAAAGGCCCTCCCCTATGAAAAAAGAAAAGTTGCAATTTCTGTCGGATTTGAGAGAAAATATACTAGGAGACCATAAGTCGCCAAGAGGTAGCAGAATTGTTTCATGTATACAATATCGTGTACGCGTAAAACGTCGGGAATAAATTCAAGGCCCCCCCCTATGAAAAAAGAAAAGTAGCAATTTCTGTCGGATTTGAGAGAAAATATACTAGGAGACCATAAGTCGCCAAGAGGTAGCAGAATTGTTTCATGTATACAATATCGTGTACGCGTAAAAAGTCGGGAATAAATTAAAGGCCCCCCCCTATGAAAAAAGAAAAATTGCAATTTCTGTCGGATTTGAGAGAAAATATACTAGGAGACCATAAGTCGCCAAGAGGTAGCAGAATTGTTTCATGTATACAATATCGTGTACGCGTAAAAAGTCGGGAATAAATTAAAGGCCCCCCCCTATGAAAAAAGAAAAATTGCAATTTCTGTCGGATTTGAGAGGAAATATACTAGGAGACCATAAGTCGCCAAGAGGTAGCATAATTGTTTCATGTATACAATATCGTGTACGCGTAAAAAGTCGGGAATTAATTAAAGGCCCCCCCCTATGAAAAAAGAAAAATTGCAATTTCTGTCGGATTTGAGAGAAAATATACTAGGAGACCATAAGTCGCCAAGAGGTAGCAGAATTGTTTCATGTATACAATATCGTGTACGCGTAAAAAGTCGGGAATAAATTAAAGGCCCCCCCCTATGAAAAAAGAAAAGTAGCAATTTCTGTCGGATTTGAGAGAAAATATACTAGGAGACCATAAGTCGCCAAGAGGTAGCAGAATTGTTTCATAATACAATTTCGTGTACGCGTAAAAAGTCGGGAATAAATTAAAGGCCCCCCCCCTATGAAAAAAGAAAAGTAGCAATTTCTGTCGGATTTGAGAGAAAATATACTAGGAGACCATAAGTCGCCAAGAGGTAGCAGAATTGTTTCATGTATACAATTTCGTGTACGCGTACAAAGTCGGGAATAAAATAAAGGCCCCCCCCTATGAAAAAAGAAAAGTAGCAATTTCTGTCGGATTTGAGAGAAAATATACTAGGAGACCATAAGTCGCCAAGAGGTAGCAGAATTGTTTCATGTATACAATTTCGTGTACGCGTACAAAGTCGGGAATAAAATAAAGGCCCCCCCCTATGAAAAAAGAAAAGTAGCAATTTCTGTCGGATTTGAGAGAAAATATACTAGGAGACCATAAGTCGCCAAGAGGTAGCAGAATTGTTTCATGTATACAATATCGTGTACGCGTAAAAAGTCGGGAATAAATTAAAGGCCCCCCCCTATGAAAAAAGAAAAGTAGCAATTTCTGTCGGATTTGAGAGAAAATATACTAGGAGACCATAAGTCGCCAAGAGGTAGCAGAATTGTTTCATGTATACAATTTCGTCTACGCGTACAAAGTCGGGAATAAAGTAAAGGCCCCCCCCCCTATGAAAAAAGAAAAGTAGCAATTTCTGTCGGATTTGAGAGAAAATATACTAGGAGACCATAAGTCGCCAAGAGGTAGCAGAATTGTTTCATGTATACAATATCGTGTACGCGTAAAAAGTCGGGAATAAATTAAAGGCCCCCCCCCTATGAAAAAAGAAAAGTAGCAGTTTCTGTCGGATTTGAGAGAAAATATACTAGGAGACCATAAGTCGCCAAGAGGTAGCAGAATTGTTTCATGTATACAATATCGTGTACGCGTAAAAAGTCGGGAATAAATTAAAGGCCCCCCCCCTATGAAAAAAGAAAAGTAGCAGTTTCTGTCGGATTTGAGAGAAAATATACTAGGAGACCATAAGTCGCCAAGAGGTAGCAGAATTGTTTCATGTATACAATATCGTGTACGCGTAAAAAGTCGGGATTAAAGTAAAAGCCCCCCCCTATGAAAAAAGAAAAGTAGCAATTTCTGTCGGATTTGAGAGAAAATATACTAGGAGACCATAAGTCGCCAAGAGGTAGCAGAATTGTTTCATGTATACAATATCGTGTACGCGTAAAAAGTCGGGAATAAATTAAAGGCCCCCCCCTATGAAAAAAGAAAAATTGCAATTTCTGTCGGATTTGAGAGAAAATATACTAGGAGACCATAAGTCGCCAAGAGGTAGCAGAATTGTTTCATGTATACAATATCGTGTACGCGTACAAAGTCGGGAATAAAGTAAAGGCCCTCCCCTATGAAAAAAGAAAAGTTGCAATTTCTGTCGGATTTGAGAGAAAATATACTAGGAGACCATAAGTCGCCAAGAGGTAGCAGAATTGTTTCATGTATACAATATCGTGTACGCGTAAAACGTCGGGAATAAATTCAAGGCCCCCCCCTATGAAAAAAGAAAAGTAGCAATTTCTGTCGGATTTGAGAGAAAATATACTAGGAGACCATAAGTCGCCAAGAGGTAGCAGAATTGTTTCATGTATACAATATCGTGTACGCGTAAAAAGTCGGGAATAAATTAAAGGCCCGCCCCCTATGAAAAAAGAAAAGTAGCAGTTTCTGTCGGATTTGAGAGAAAATATACTAGGAGACCATAAGTCGCCAAGAGGTAGCAGAATTGTTTCATGTATACAATATCGTGTACGCGTAAAAAGTCGGGAATAAATTAAAGGCCCCCCCCTATGAAAAAAGAAAAATTGCAATTTCTGTCGGATTTGAGAGAAAATATACTAGGAGACCATAAGTCGCCAAGAGGTAGCAGAATTGTTTCATGTATACAATATCGTGTACGCGTAAAAAGTCGGGAATAAATTAAAGGCCCCCCCCTATGAAAAAAGAAAAATTGCAATTTCTGTCGGATTTGAGAGGAAATATACTAGGAGACCATAAGTCGCCAAGAGGTAGCAGAATTGTTTCATGTATACAATATCGTGTACGCGTAAAAAGTCGGGAATAAATTAAAGGCCCCCCCTATGAAAAAAGAAAGTAGCAATTTCTGTCGGATTTGAGAGAAAATATACTAGGAGACCATAAGTCGCCAAGAGGTAGCAGAATTGTTTCATGTATACAATATCGTGTACGCGTAAAAAGTCGGGAATTAATTAAAGGCCCCCCCCTATGAAAAAAGAAAAATTGCAATTTCTGTCGGATTTGAGAGAAAATATACTAGGAGACCATAAGTCGCCAAGAGGTAGCAGAATTGTTTCATGTATACAATATCGTGTACGCGTAAAAAGTCGGGAATAAATTAAAGGCCCCCCCCTATGAAAAAAGAAAAGTAGCAATTTCTGTCGGATTTGAGAGAAAATATACTAGGAGACCATAAGTCGCCAAGAGGTAGCAGAATTGTTTCATGTATACAATTTCGTGTACGCGTACAAAGTCGGGAATAAAGTAAAGGCCCCCCCCCCCTATGAAAAAAGAAAAGTAGCAATTTCTGTCGGATTTGAGAGAAAATATACTAGGAGACCATAAGTCGCCAAGAGGTAGCAGAATTGTTTCATGTATACAATATCGTGTACGCGTAAAAAGTCGGGAATAAATTAAAGGCCCCCCCCCTATGAAAAAAGAAAAGTAGCAGTTTCTGTCGGATTTGAGAGAAAATATACTAGGAGACCATAAGTCGCCAAGAGGTAGCAGAATTGTTTCATGTATACAATATCGTGTACGCGTAAAAAGTCGGGAATAAAGTAAAAGCCCCCCCCTATGAAAAAAGAAAAGTAGCAATTTCTGTCGGATTTGAGAGAAAATATACTATAAGTCGCCAAGAGGTAGCAGAATTGTTTCATGTATACAATATCGTGTACGCGTAAAAAGTCGGGAATAAATTAAAGGCCCCCCCCTATGAAAAAAGAAAAATTGCAATTTCTGTCGGATTTGAGAGAAAATATACTAGGAGACCATAAGTCGCCAAGAGGTAGCAGAATTGTTTCATGTATACAATATCGTGTACGCGTAAAAAGTCGGGAATAAATTAAAGGCCCCCCCCTATGAAAAAAGAAAAATTGCAATTTCTGTCGGATTTGAGAGAAAATATACTAGGAGACCATAAGTCGCCAAGAGGTAGCAGAATTGTTTCATGTATACAATATCGTGTACGCGTAAAAAGTCGGGAATAAATTAAAGGCCCCCCCCTATGAAAAAAGAAAAATTGCAATTTCTGTCGGATTTGAGAGAAAATATACTAGGAGACCATAAGTCGCCAAGAGGTAGCAGAATTGTTTCATGTATACAATATCGTGTACGCGTACAAAGTCGGGAATAAAGTAAAGGCCCTCCCCTATGAAAAAAGAAAAGTTGCAATTTCTGTCGGATTTGAGAGAAAATATACTAGGAGACCATAAGTCGCCAAGAGGTAGCAGAATTGTTTCATGTATACAATATCGTGTACGCGTAAAACGTCGGGAATAAATTCAAGGCCCCCCCCTATGAAAAAAGAAAAGTAGCAATTTCTGTCGGATTTGAGAGAAAATATACTAGGAGACCATAAGTCGCCAAGAGGTAGCAGAATTGTTTCATGTATACAATATCGTGTACGCGTAAAAAGTCGGGAATAAATTAAAGGCCCGCCCCCTATGAAAAAAGAAAAGTAGCAGTTTCTGTCGGATTTGAGAGAAAATATACTAGGAGACCATAAGTCGCCAAGAGGTAGCAGAATTGTTTCATGTATACAATATCGTGTACGCGTAAAAAGTCGGGAATAAATTAAAGGCCCCCCCCTATGAAAAAAGAAAAATTGCAATTTCTGTCGGATTTGAGAGAAAATATACTAGGAGACCATAAGTCGCCAAGAGGTAGCAGAATTGTTTCATGTATACAATATCGTGTACGCGTAAAAAGTCGGGAATAAATTAAAGGCCCCCCCCTATGAAAAAAGAAAAATTGCAATTTCTGTCGGATTTGAGAGGAAATATACTAGGAGACCATAAGTCGCCAAGAGGTAGCAGAATTGTTTCATGTATACAATATCGTGTACGCGTAAAAAGTCGGGAATAAATTAAAGGCCCCCCCTATGAAAAAAGAAAGTAGCAATTTCTGTCGGATTTGAGAGAAAATATACTAGGAGACCATAAGTCGCCAAGAGGTAGCAGAATTGTTTCATGTATACAATATCGTGTACGCGTAAAAAGTCGGGAATTAATTAAAGGCCCCCCCCTATGAAAAAAGAAAAATTGCAATTTCTGTCGGATTTGAGAGAAAATATACTAGGAGACCATAAGTCGCCAAGAGGTAGCAGAATTGTTTCATGTATACAATATCGTGTACGCGTAAAAAGTCGGGAATAAATTAAAGGCCCCCCCCTATGAAAAAAGAAAAGTAGCAATTTCTGTCGGATTTGAGAGAAAATATACTAGGAGACCATAAGTCGCCAAGAGGTAGCAGAATTGTTTCATGTATACAATTTCGTGTACGCGTACAAAGTCGGGAATAAAGTAAAGGCCCCCCCCCCCTATGAAAAAAGAAAAGTAGCAATTTCTGTCGGATTTGAGAGAAAATATACTAGGAGACCATAAGTCGCCAAGAGGTAGCAGAATTGTTTCATGTATACAATATCGTGTACGCGTAAAAAGTCGGGAATAAATTAAAGGCCCCCCCCCTATGAAAAAAGAAAAGTAGCAGTTTCTGTCGGATTTGAGAGAAAATATACTAGGAGACCATAAGTCGCCAAGAGGTAGCAGAATTGTTTCATGTATACAATATCGTGTACGCGTAAAAAGTCGGGAATAAAGTAAAAGCCCCCCCCTATGAAAAAAGAAAAGTAGCAATTTCTGTCGGATTTGAGAGAAAATATACTATAAGTCGCCAAGAGGTAGCAGAATTGTTTCATGTATACAATATCGTGTACGCGTAAAAAGTCGGGAATAAATTAAAGGCCCCCCCCTATGAAAAAAGAAAAATTGCAATTTCTGTCGGATTTGAGAGAAAATATACTAGGAGACCATAAGTCGCCAAGAGGTAGCAGAATTGTTTCATGTATACAATATCGTGTACGCGTAAAAAGTCGGGAATAAATTAAAGGCCCCCCCCTATGAAAAAAGAAAAATTGCAATTTCTGTCGGATTTGAGAGAAAATATACTAGGAGACCATAAGTCGCCAAGAGGTAGCAGAATTGTTTCATGTATACAATATCGTGTACGCGTAAAAAGTCGGGAATAAATTAAAGGCCCCCCCCTATGAAAAAAGAAAAATTGCAATTTCTGTCGGATTTGAGAGAAAATATACTAGGAGACCATAAGTCGCCAAGAGGTAGCAGAATTGTTTCATGTATACAATATCGTGTACGCGTAAAAAGTCGGGAATAAATTAAAGGCCCCCCCCTATGAAAAAAGAAAAGTTGCAATTTCTGTCGGATTTGAGAGAAAATATACTAGGAGACCATAAGTCGCCAAGAGGTAGCAGAATTGTTTCATGTATACAATATCGTGTACGCGTAAAAAGTCGGGAATAAATTAAAGGCCCCCCCCTATGAAAAAAGAAAAGTAGCAATTTCTGTCGGATTTGAGAGAAAATATACTAGGAGACCATAAGTCGCCAAGAGGTAGCAGAATTGTTTCATGTATACAATATCGTGTACGCGTAAAAAGTCGGGAATAAATTAAAGGCCCCCCCCTATGAAAAAAGAAAAGTAGCAATTTCTGTCGGATTTGAGAGAAAATATACTAGGAGACCATAAGTCGCCAAGAGGTAGCAGAATTGTTTCATGTATACAATATCGTGTACGCGTAAAAAGTCGGGAATAAATTAAAGGCCCCCCCCTATGAAAAAAGAAAAGTTGCAATTTCTGTCGGATTTGAGAGAAAATATACTAGGAGACCATAAGTCGCCAAGAGGTAGCAGAATTGTTTCATGTATACAATATCGTGTACGCGTAAAAAGTCGGGAATAAATTAAAGGCCCCCCCCTATGAAAAAAGAAAAGTTGCAATTTCTGTCGGATTTGAGAGAAAATATACTAGGAGACCATAAGTCGCCAAGAGGTAGCAGAATTGTTTCATGTATACAATTTCGTGTACGCGTAAAAAGTCGGGAATAAATTAAAGGCCCCCCCCTATGAAAAAAGAAAAGTTGCAATTTCTGTCGGATTTTAGAGAAAATATACTAGGAGACCATAAGTCGCCAAGAGGTAGCAGAATTGTTTCATGTATACAATATCGTGTACGCGTAAAAAGTCGGGAATAAATTAAAGGCCCCCCCCTATGAAAAAAGAAAAGTTGCAATTTCTGTCGGATTTGAGAGAAAATATACTAGGAGACCATAAGTCGCCAAGAGGTAGCAGAATTGTTTCATGTATACAATATCGTGTACGCGTAAAAAGTCGAGAATAAATTAAAGGCCCCCCCCTATGAAAAAAGAAAAGTTGCAATTTCTGTCGGATTTGAGAGAAAATATACTAGGAGACCATAAGTCGCCAAGAGGTAGCAGAATTGTTTCATGTATACAATATCGTGTACGCGTACAAAGTCGGGAATAAAATAAAGGCCCCCCCTATGAAAAAAGAAAAGTTGCAATTTCTGTCGGATTTGAGAGAAAATATACTAGGAGACCATAAGTCGCCAAGAGGTAGCAGAATTGTTTCATGTATACAATATCGTGTACGCGTAAAAAGTCGGGAATAAATTAAAGGCCCCCCCCTATGAAAAAAGAAAAGTTGCAATTTCTGTCGGATTTGAGAGAAAATATACTAGGAGACCATAAGTCGCCAAGAGGTAGCAGAATTGTTTCATGTATACAATATCGTGTACGCGTAAAAAGTCGGGAATAAATTAAAGGCCCCCCCCTATGAAAAAAGAAAAGTTGCAATTTCTGTCGGATTTGAGAGAAAATATACTAGGAGACCATAAGTTGCCAAGAGGTAGCAGAATTGTTTCATGTATACAATTTCGTGTACGCGTACAAAGTCGGGAATAAAGTAAAGGCCCCCCCCCCCTATGAAAAAAGAAAAGTAGCAATTTCTGTCGGATTTGAGAGAAAATATACTAGGAGACCATAAGTCGCCAAGAGGTGGCAGAATTGTTTCATGTATACAATATCGTGTACGCGTAAAAAGTCGGGAATAAATTAAAGGCCCCCCCCCTATGAAAAAAGAAAAGTAGCAGTTTCTGTCGGATTTGAGAGAAAATATACTAGGAGGCCATAAGTCGCCAAGAGGTAGCAGAATTGTTTCATGTATACAATATCGTGTACGCGTAAAAAGTCGGGAATAAAGTAAAAGCCCCCCCCTATGAAAAAAGAAAAGTAGCAATTTCTGTCGGATTTGAGAGAAAATATACTATAAGTCGCCAAGAGGTAGCAGAATTGTTTCATGTATACAATATCGTGTACGCGTAAAAAGTCGGGAATAAATTAAAGGCCCCCCCCTATGAAAAAAGAAAAATTGCAATTTCTGTCGGATTTGAGAGAAAATATACTAGGAGACCATAAGTCGCCAAGAGGTAGCAGAATTGTTTCATGTATACAATATCGTGTACGCGTAAAAAGTCGGGAATAAATTAAAGGCCCCCCCCTATGAAAAAAGAAAAATTGCAATTTGTGTCGGATTTGAGAGAAAATATACTAGGAGACCATAAGTCGCCAAGAGGTAGCAGAATTGTTTCATGTATACAATTTCGTGTACGCGTACAAAGTCGGGAATAAAGTAAAGGCCCCCCCCTATGAAAAAAGAAAAGTTGCAATTTCTGTCGGATTTGAGAGAAAATATACTAGGAGACCATAAGTCGCCAAGAGGTAGCAGAATTGTTTCATGTATACAATATCGTGTACGCGTAAAAAGTCGGGAATAAATTCAAGGCCCCCCCCTATGAAAAAAGAAAAGTAGCAATTTCTGTCGGATTTGAGAGAAAATATACTAGGAGACCATAAGTCGCCAAGAGGTAGCAGAATTGTTTCATGTATACAATATCGTGTACGCGTAAAAAGTCGGGAATAAATTAAAGGCCCCCCCCCTATGAAAAAAGAAAAGTAGCAGTTTCTGTCGGATTTGAGAGAAAATATACTAGGAGACCATAAGTCGCCAAGAGGTAGCAGAATTGTTTCATGTATACAATATCGTGTACGCGTAAAAAGTCGGGAATAAATTAAAGGCCCCCCCCTATGAAAAAAGAAAAGTTGCAATTTCTGTCGGATTTGAGAGAAAATATACTAGGAGACCATAAGTCGCCAAGAGGTAGCAGAATTGTTTCATGTATACAATATCGTGTACGCGTAAAAAGTCGGGAATAAATTAAAGGCCCCCCCCTATGAAAAAAGAAAAGTAGCAATTTCTGTCGGATTTGAGAGAAAATATACTAGGAGACCATAAGTCGCCAAGAGGTAGCAGAATTGTTTCATGTATACAATTTCGTGTACGCGTACAAAGTCGGGAATAAAATAAAGGCCCCCCCCTATGAAAAAAGAAAAGTAGCAATTTCTGTCGGATTTGAGAGAAAATATACTAGGAGACCATAAGTCGCCAAGAGGTAGCAGAATTGTTTCATGTATACAATATCGTGTACGCGTAAAAAGTCGGGAATAAATTAAAGGCCCCCCCCTATGAAAAAAGAAAAGTTGCAATTTCTGTCGGATTTGAGAGAAAATATACTAGGAGACCATAAGTCGCCAAGAGGTAGCAGAATTGTTTCATGTATACAATATCGTGTACGCGTAAAAAGTCGGGAATAAATTAAAGGCCCCCCCCTATGAAAAAAGAAAAGTTGCAATTTCTGTCGGATTTGAGAGAAAATATACTAGGAGACCATAAGTCGCCAAGAGGTAGCAGAATTGTTTCATGTATACAATATCGTGTACGCGTAAAAAGTCGGGAATAAATTAAAGGCCCCCCCCTATGAAAAAAGAAAGTAGCAATTTCTGTCGGATTTGAGAGAAAATATACTAGGAGACCATAAGTCGCCAAGAGGTAGCAGAATTGTTTCATGTATACAATATCGTGTACGCGTAAAAAGTCGGGAATAAATTAAAGGCCCCCCCTATGAAAAAAGAAAAGTTGCAATTTCTGTCGGATTTGAGAGAAAATATACTAGGAGACCATAAGTCGCCAAGAGGTAGCAGAATTGTTTCATGTATACAATATCGTGTACGCGTAAAAAGTCGAGAATAAATTAAAGGCCCCCCCCCTATGAAAAAAGAAAAGTTGCAATTTCTGTCGGATTTGAGAGAAAATATACTAGGAGACCATAAGTCGCCAAGAGGTAGCAGAATTGTTTCATGTATACAATATCGTGTACGCGTAAAAAGTCGGGAATAAATTAAAGGCCCCCCCCTATGAAAAAAGAAAAGTTGCAATTTCTGTCGGATTTGAGAGAAAATATACTAGGAGACCATAAGTCGCCAAGAGGTAGCAGAATTGTTTCATGTATACAATATCGTGTACGCGTAAAAAGTCGGGAATAAATTAAAGGCCCCCCCCTATGAAAAAAGAAAAGTTGCAATTTCTGTCGGATTTGAGAGAAAATATACTAGGAGACCATAAGTCGCCAAGAGGTAGCAGAATTGTTTCATGTATACAATTTCGTGTACGCGTAAAAAGTCGGGAATAAATTAAAGGCCCCCCCCTATGAAAAAAGAAAAGTTGCAATTTCTGTCGGATTTTAGAGAAAATATACTAGGAGACCATAAGTCGCCAAGAGGTAGCAGAATTGTTTCATGTATACAATATCGTGTACGCGTAAAAAGTCGGGAATAAATTAAAGGCCCCCCCCTATGAAAAAAGAAAAGTTGCAATTTCTGTCGGATTTGAGAGAAAATATACTAGGAGACCATAAGTCGCCAAGAGGTAGCAGAATTGTTTCATGTATACAATATCGTGTACGCGTAAAAAGTCGAGAATAAATTAAAGGCCCCCCCCTATGAAAAAAGAAAAGTTGCAATTTCTGTCGGATTTGAGAGAAAATATACTAGGAGACCATAAGTCGCCAAGAGGTAGCAGAATTGTTTCATGTATACAATATCGTGTACGCGTACAAAGTCGGGAATAAAATAAAGGCCCCCCCTATGAAAAAAGAAAAGTTGCAATTTCTGTCGGATTTGAGAGAAAATATACTAGGAGACCATAAGTCGCCAAGAGGTAGCAGAATTGTTTCATGTATACAATATCGTGTACGCGTAAAAAGTCGGGAATAAATTAAAGGCCCCCCCCTATGAAAAAAGAAAAGTTGCAATTTCTGTCGGATTTGAGAGAAAATATACTAGGAGACCATAAGTCGCCAAGAGGTAGCAGAATTGTTTCATGTATACAATATCGTGTACGCGTAAAAAGTCGGGAATAAATTAAAGGCCCCCCCCTATGAAAAAAGAAAAGTTGCAATTTCTGTCGGATTTGAGAGAAAATATACTAGGAGACCATAAGTTGCCAAGAGGTAGCAGAATTGTTTCATGTATACAATTTCGTGTACGCGTACAAAGTCGGGAATAAAGTAAAGGCCCCCCCCCCCTATGAAAAAAGAAAAGTAGCAATTTCTGTCGGATTTGAGAGAAAATATACTAGGAGACCATAAGTCGCCAAGAGGTGGCAGAATTGTTTCATGTATACAATATCGTGTACGCGTAAAAAGTCGGGAATAAATTAAAGGCCCCCCCCCTATGAAAAAAGAAAAGTAGCAGTTTCTGTCGGATTTGAGAGAAAATATACTAGGAGGCCATAAGTCGCCAAGAGGTAGCAGAATTGTTTCATGTATACAATATCGTGTACGCGTAAAAAGTCGGGAATAAAGTAAAAGCCCCCCCCTATGAAAAAAGAAAAGTAGCAATTTCTGTCGGATTTGAGAGAAAATATACTATAAGTCGCCAAGAGGTAGCAGAATTGTTTCATGTATACAATATCGTGTACGCGTAAAAAGTCGGGAATAAATTAAAGGCCCCCCCCTATGAAAAAAGAAAAATTGCAATTTCTGTCGGATTTGAGAGAAAATATACTAGGAGACCATAAGTCGCCAAGAGGTAGCAGAATTGTTTCATGTATACAATATCGTGTACGCGTAAAAAGTCGGGAATAAATTAAAGGCCCCCCCCTATGAAAAAAGAAAAATTGCAATTTGTGTCGGATTTGAGAGAAAATATACTAGGAGACCATAAGTCGCCAAGAGGTAGCAGAATTGTTTCATGTATACAATTTCGTGTACGCGTACAAAGTCGGGAATAAAGTAAAGGCCCCCCCCTATGAAAAAAGAAAAGTTGCAATTTCTGTCGGATTTGAGAGAAAATATACTAGGAGACCATAAGTCGCCAAGAGGTAGCAGAATTGTTTCATGTATACAATATCGTGTACGCGTAAAAAGTCGGGAATAAATTCAAGGCCCCCCCCTATGAAAAAAGAAAAGTAGCAATTTCTGTCGGATTTGAGAGAAAATATACTAGGAGACCATAAGTCGCCAAGAGGTAGCAGAATTGTTTCATGTATACAATATCGTGTACGCGTAAAAAGTCGGGAATAAATTAAAGGCCCCCCCCCTATGAAAAAAGAAAAGTAGCAGTTTCTGTCGGATTTGAGAGAAAATATACTAGGAGACCATAAGTCGCCAAGAGGTAGCAGAATTGTTTCATGTATACAATATCGTGTACGCGTAAAAAGTCGGGAATAAATTAAAGGCCCCCCCCTATGAAAAAAGAAAAGTTGCAATTTCTGTCGGATTTGAGAGAAAATATACTAGGAGACCATAAGTCGCCAAGAGGTAGCAGAATTGTTTCATGTATACAATATCGTGTACGCGTAAAAAGTCGGGAATAAATTAAAGGCCCCCCCCTATGAAAAAAGAAAAGTAGCAATTTCTGTCGGATTTGAGAGAAAATATACTAGGAGACCATAAGTCGCCAAGAGGTAGCAGAATTGTTTCATGTATACAATTTCGTGTACGCGTACAAAGTCGGGAATAAAATAAAGGCCCCCCCCTATGAAAAAAGAAAAGTAGCAATTTCTGTCGGATTTGAGAGAAAATATACTAGGAGACCATAAGTCGCCAAGAGGTAGCAGAATTGTTTCATGTATACAATATCGTGTACGCGTAAAAAGTCGGGAATAAATTAAAGGCCCCCCCCTATGAAAAAAGAAAAGTTGCAATTTCTGTCGGATTTGAGAGAAAATATACTAGGAGACCATAAGTCGCCAAGAGGTAGCAGAATTGTTTCATGTATACAATATCGTGTACGCGTAAAAAGTCGGGAATAAATTAAAGGCCCCCCCCTATGAAAAAAGAAAAGTTGCAATTTCTGTCGGATTTGAGAGAAAATATACTAGGAGACCATAAGTCGCCAAGAGGTAGCAGAATTGTTTCATGTATACAATATCGTGTACGCGTAAAAAGTCGGGAATAAATTAAAGGCCCCCCCCTATGAAAAAAGAAAGTAGCAATTTCTGTCGGATTTGAGAGAAAATATACTAGGAGACCATAAGTCGCCAAGAGGTAGCAGAATTGTTTCATGTATACAATATCGTGTACGCGTAAAAAGTCGGGAATAAATTAAAGGCCCCCCCTATGAAAAAAGAAAAGTTGCAATTTCTGTCGGATTTGAGAGAAAATATACTAGGAGACCATAAGTCGCCAAGAGGTAGCAGAATTGTTTCATGTATACAATATCGTGTACGCGTAAAAAGTCGAGAATAAATTAAAGGCCCCCCCCCTATGAAAAAAGAAAAGTTGCAATTTCTGTCGGATTTGAGAGAAAATATACTAGGAGACCATAAGTCGCCAAGAGGTAGCAGAATTGTTTCATGTATACAATATCGTGTACGCGTAAAAAGTCGGGAATAAATTAAAGGCCCCCCCCTATGAAAAAAGAAAAGTTGCAATTTCTGTCGGATTTGAGAGAAAATATACTAGGAGACCATAAGTCGCCAAGAGGTAGCAGAATTGTTTCATGTATACAATTTCGTGTACGCGTAAAAAGTCGGGAATAAATTAAAGGCCCCCCCCTATGAAAAAAGAAAAGTAGCAATTTCTGTCGGATTTGAGAGAAAATATACTAGGAGACCATAAGTCGCCAAGAGGTAGCAGAATTGTTTCATGTATACAATATCGTGTACGCGTAAAAAGTCGGGAATAAATTAAAGGCCCCCCCCCCTATTTAAAAAGAAAAGTAGCAGTTTCTGTCGGATTTGAGAGAAAATATACTAGGAGACCATAAGTCGCCAAGAGGTAGCAGAATTGTTTCATGTATACAATATCGTGTACGCGTAAAAAGTCGGGAATAAATTAAAGGCCCACCCCTATGAAAACAGAAAAATTGCAATTTCTGTCGGATTTGAGAGAAAATATACTAGGAGACCATAAGTCGCCAAGAGGTAGCAGAATTGTTTCATGTATACAATATCGTGTACGCGTAAAAAGTCGGGAATAAATTAAAGGCCCACCCCTATGAAAACAGAAAAATTGCAATTTCTGTCGGATTTGAGAGAAAATATACTAGGAGACCATAAGTCGCCAAGAGGTAGCAGAATTGTTTCATGTATACAATTTCGTGTACGCGTACAAAGTCGGGAATAAAGTAAAGGCCCCCCCCCCCTATGAAAAAAGAAAAGTAGCAATTTCTGTCGGATTTGAGAGAAAATATACTAGGAGACCATAAGTCGCCAAGAGGTGGCAGAATTGTTTCATGTATACAATATCGTGTACGCGTAAAAAGTCGGGAATAAATTAAAGGCCCCCCCCCTATGAAAAAAGAAAAGTAGCAGTTTCTGTCGGATTTGAGAGAAAATATACTAGGAGACCATAAGTCGCCAAGAGGTAGCAGAATTGTTTCATGTATACAATTTCGTGTACGCGTACAAAGTCGGGAATAAAATAAAGGCCCCCCCCTATGAAAAAAGAAAAGTAGCAATTTCTGTCGGATTTGAGAGAAAATATACTATAAGTCGCCAAGAGGTAGCAGAATTGTTTCATGTATACAATATCGTGTACGCGTAAAAAGTCGGGAATAAATTAAAGGCCCCCCCCTATGAAAAAAGAAAAATTGCAATTTCTGTCGGATTTGAGAGAAAATATACTAGGAGACCATAAGTCGCCAAGAGGTAGCAGAATTGTTTCATGTATACAATATCGTGTACGCGTAAAAAGTCGGGAATAAATTAAAGGCCCCCCCCTATGAAAAAAGAAAAATTGCAATTTGTGTCGGATTTGAGAGAAAATATACTAGGAGACCATAAGTCGCCAAGAGGTAGCAGAATTGTTTCATGTATACAATTTCGTGTACGCGTACAAAGTCGGGAATAAAGTAAAGGCCCCCCCCTATGAAAAAAGAAAAGTTGCAATTTCTGTCGGATTTGAGAGAAAATATACTAGGAGACCATAAGTCGCCAAGAGGTAGCAGAATTGTTTCATGTATACAATATCGTGTACGCGTAAAAAGTCGGGAATAAAATCAAGGCCCCCCCCTATGAAAAAAGAAAAGTAGCAATTTCTGTCGGATTTGAGAGAAAATATACTAGGAGACCATAAGTCGCCAAGAGGTAGCAGAATTGTTTCATGTATACAATATCGTGTACGCGTAAAAAGTCGGGAATAAATTAAAGGCCCCCCCCCTATGAAAAAAGAAAAGTAGCAGTTTCTGTCGGATTTGAGAGAAAATATACTAGGAGACCATAAGTCGCCAAGAGGTAGCAGAATTGTTTCATGTATACAATATCGTGTACGCGTAAAAAGTCGGGAATAAATTAAAGGCCCCCCCCTATGAAAAAAGAAAAGTTGCAATTTCTGTCGGATTTGAGAGAAAATATACTAGGAGACCATAAGTCGCCAAGAGGTAGCAGAATTGTTTCATGTATACAATATCGTGTACGCGTAAAAAGTCGGGAATAAATTAAAGGCCCCCCCCTATGAAAAAAGAAAAGTAGCAATTTCTGTCGGATTTGAGAGAAAATATACTAGGAGACCATAAGTCGCCAAGAGGTAGCAGAATTGTTTCATGTATACAATTTCGTGTACGCGTACAAAGTCGGGAATAAAATAAAGGCCCCCCCCTATGAAAAAAGAAAAGTAGCAATTTCTGTCGGATTTGAGAGAAAATATACTAGGAGACCATAAGTCGCCAAGAGGTAGCAGAATTGTTTCATGTATACAATATCGTGTACGCGTAAAAAGTCGGGAATAAATTAAAGGCCCCCCCCTATGAAAAAAGAAAAGTTGCAATTTCTGTCGGATTTGAGAGAAAATATACTAGGAGACCATAAGTCGCCAAGAGGTAGCAGAATTGTTTCATGTATACAATATCGTGTACGCGTAAAAAGTCGGGAATAAATTAAAGGCCCCCCCCTATGAAAAAAGAAAAGTTGCAATTTCTGTCGGATTTGAGAGAAAATATACTAGGAGACCATAAGTCGCCAAGAGGTAGCAGAATTGTTTCATGTATACAATATCGTGTACGCGTAAAAAGTCGGGAATAAATTAAAGGCCCCCCCCTATGAAAAAAGAAAGTAGCAATTTCTGTCGGATTTGAGAGAAAATATACTAGGAGACCATAAGTCGCCAAGAGGTAGCAGAATTGTTTCATGTATACAATATCGTGTACGCGTAAAAAGTCGGGAATAAATTAAAGGCCCCCCCTATGAAAAAAGAAAAGTTGCAATTTCTGTCGGATTTGAGAGAAAATATACTAGGAGACCATAAGTCGCCAAGAGGTAGCAGAATTGTTTCATGTATACAATATCGTGTACGCGTAAAAAGTCGAGAATAAATTAAAGGCCCCCCCCCTATGAAAAAAGAAAAGTTGCAATTTCTGTCGGATTTGAGAGAAAATATACTAGGAGACCATAAGTCGCCAAGAGGTAGCAGAATTGTTTCATGTATACAATATCGTGTACGCGTAAAAAGTCGGGAATAAATTAAAGGCCCCCCCCTATGAAAAAAGAAAAGTTGCAATTTCTGTCGGATTTGAGAGAAAATATACTAGGAGACCATAAGTCGCCAAGAGGTAGCAGAATTGTTTCATGTATACAATTTCGTGTACGCGTAAAAAGTCGGGAATAAATTAAAGGCCCCCCCCTATGAAAAAAGAAAAGTAGCAATTTCTGTCGGATTTGAGAGAAAATATACTAGGAGACCATAAGTCGCCAAGAGGTAGCAGAATTGTTTCATGTATACAATATCGTGTACGCGTAAAGAGTCGGGAATAAATTAAAGGCCCCCCCCTATGAAAAAAGAAAAATTGCAATTTCTGTCGGATTTGAGAGGAAATATACTAGGAGACCATAAGTCGCCAAGAGGTAGCAGAATTGTTTCATGTATACAATATCGTGTACGCGTAAAAAGTCGGGAATAAATTAAAGGCCCCCCCCTATGAAAAAAGAAAAGTAGCAATTTCTGTCGGATTTGAGAGAAAATATACTAGGAGACCATAAGTCGCCAAGAGGTAGCAGAATTGTTTCATGTATACAATATCGTGTACGCGTAAAAAGTCGGGAATAAATTAAAGGCCCCCCCCTATGAAAAAAGAAAGTAGCAATTTCTGTCGGATTTGAGAGAAAATATACTAGGAGACCATAAGTCGCCAAGAGGTAGCAGAATTGTTTCATGTATACAATATCGTGTACGCGTAAAAAGTCGGGAATAAATTAAAGGCCCCCCCCCCTATTTAAAAAGAAAAGTAGCAGTTTCTGTCGGATTTGAGAGAAAATATACTAGGAGACCATAAGTCGCCAAGAGGTAGCAGAATTGTTTCATGTATACAATATCGTGTACGCGTAAAAAGTCGGGAATAAATTAAAGGCCCACCCCTATGAAAACAGAAAAATTGCAATTTCTGTCGGATTTGAGAGAAAATATACTAGGAGACCATAAGTCGCCAAGAGGTAGCAGAATTGTTTCATGTATACAATTTCGTGTACGCGTACAAAGTCGGGAATAAAGTAAAGGCCCCCCCCTATGAAAAAAGAAAAGTAGCAATTTCTGTCGGATTTGAGAGAAAATATACTAGGAGACCATAAGTCGCCAAGAGGTAGCAGAATTGTTTCATGTATACAATATCGTGTACGCGTAAAAAGTCGGGAATAAATTAAAGGCCCCCCCCTATGAAAAAAGAAAAGTTGCAATTTCTGTCGGATTTGAGAGAAAATATACTAGGAGACCATAAGTCGCCAAGAGGTAGCAGAATTGTTTCATGTATACAATATCGTGTACGCGTAAAAAGTCGGGAATAAATTAAAGGCCCCCCCCTATGAAAAAAGAAAAGTAGCAATTTCTGTCGGATTTGAGAGAAAATATACTAGGAGACCATAAGTCGCCAAGAGGTAGCAGAATTGTTTCATGTATACAATATCGTGTACGCGTAAAAAGTCGGGAATAAATTAAAGGCCCCCCCCTATGAAAAAAGAAAAGTAGCAATTTCTGTCGGATTTGAGAGAAAATATACTAGGAGACCATAAGTCGCCAAGAGGTAGCAGAATTGTTTCATGTATACAATATCGTGTACGCGTAAAAAGTCGGGAATAAATTAAAGGCCCCCCCCTATGAAAAAAGAAAAGTTGCAATTTCTGTCGGATTTGAGAGAAAATATACTAGGAGACCATAAGTCGCCAAGAGGTAGCAGAATTGTTTCATGTATACAATTTCGTGTACGCGTACAAAGTCGGGAATAAAGTAAAGGCCCCCCCCTATGAAAAAAGAAAAGTAGCAATTTCTGTCGGATTTGAGAGAAAATATACTAGGAGACCATAAGTCGCCAAGAGGTAGCAGAATTGTTTCATGTATACAATATCGTGTACGCGTAAAAAGTCGGGAATAAATTAAAGGCCCCCCCCTATGAAAAAAGAAAAGTTGCAATTTCTGTCGGATTTGAGAGAAAATATACTAGGAGACCATAAGTCGCCAAGAGGTAGCAGAATTGTTTCATGTATACAATATCGTGTACGCGTAAAAAGTCGAGAATAAATTAAAGCCCCCCCCCCTATGAAAAAAGAAAAGTTGCAATTTCTGTCGGATTTGAGAGAAAATATACTAGGAGACCATAAGTCGCCAAGAGGTAGCAGAATTGTTTCATGTATACAATATCGTGTACGCGTAAAAAGTCGGGAATAAATTAAAGGCCCCCCCCTATGAAAAAAGAAAAGTTGCAATTTCTGTCGGATTTGAGAGAAAATATACTAGGAGACCATAAATCGCCAAGAGGTAGCAGAATTGTTTCATGTATACAATTTCGTGTACGCGTACAAAGTCGGGAATAAAGTAAAGGCCCCCCCCTATGAAAAAAGAAAAGTAGCAATTTCTGTCGGATTTGAGAGAAAATATACTAGGAGACCATAAGTCGCCAAGAGGTAGCAGAATTGTTTCATGTATACAATATCGTGTACGCGTAAAAAGTCGGGAATAAATTAAAGGCCCCCCCCTATGAAAAAAGAAAAATTGCAATTTCTGTCGGATTTGAGAGAAAATATACTAGGAGACCATAAGTCGCCAAGAGGTAGCAGAATCGTTTCATGTATACAATATCGTGTACGCGTAAAAAGTCGGGAATAAATTAAAGGCCCCCCCCTATGAAAAAAGAAAAATTGCAATTTCGGTCGGATTTGAGATAAAATATACTAGGAGACCATAAGTCGCCAAGAGGTAGCAGAATTGTTTCATGTATACAATATCGTGTACGCGTAAAAAGTCGGGAATAAATTAAAGGCCCCCCCCTATGAAAAAAGAAAAGTTGCAATTTCTGTCGGATTTGAGAGAAAATATACTAGGAGACCATAAGTCGCCAAGAGGTAGCAGAATTGTTTCATGTATACAATATCGTGTACGCGTAAAAAGTCGGGAATAAATTAAAGGCCCCCCCCTATGAAAAAAGAAAGTAGCAATTTCTGTCGGATTTGAGAGAAAATATACTAGGAGACCATAAGTCGCCAAGAGGTAGCAGAATTGTTTCATGTATACAATATCGTGTACGCGTAAAAAGTCGGGAATAAATTAAAGGCCCCCCCCCCCTATTTAAAAAGAAAAGTAGCAGTTTCTGTCGGATTTGAGAGAAAATATACTAGGAGACCATAAGTCGCCAAGAGGTAGCAGAATTGTTTCATGTATACAATATCGTGTACGCGTAAAAAGTCGGGAATAAATTAAAGGCCCACCCCTATGAAAAAAGAAAAATTGCAATTTCTGTCGGATTTGAGAGAAAATATACTAGGAGACCATAAGTCGCCAAGAGGTAGCAGAATTGTTTCATGTATACAATTTCGTGTACGCGTACAAAGTCGGGAATAAAGTAAAGGCCCCCCCCTATGAAAAAAGAAAAGTTGCAATTTCTGTCGGATTTGAGAGAAAATATACTAGGAGACCATAAGTCGCCAAGAGGTAGCAGAATTGTTTCATGTATACAATATCGTGTACGCGTAAAAAGTCGGGAATAAATTAAAGGCCCCCCCCTATGAAAAAAGAAAAATTGCAATTTCTGTCGGATTTGAGAGAAAATATACTAGGAGACCATAAGTCGCCAAGAGGTAGCAGAATTGTTTCATGTATACAATATCGTGTACGCGTAAAAAGTCGGGAATAAATTAAAGGCCCCCCCCTATGAAAAAAGAAAAATTGCAATTTCTGTCGGATTTGAGAGAAAATATACTAGGAGACCATAAGTCGCCAAGAGGTAGCAGAATCGTTTCATGTATACAATATCGTGTACGCGTAAAAAGTCGGGAATAAATTAAAGGCCCCCCCTATGAAAAAAGAAAAATTGCAATTTCGGTCGGATTTGAGATAAAATATACTAGGAGACCATAAGTCGCCAAGAGGTAGCAGAATTGTTTCATGTATACAATATCGTGTACGCGTAAAAAGTCGGGAATAAATTAAAGGCCCCCCCCCTATGAAAAAAGAAAAGTTGCAATTTCTGTCGGATTTGAGAGAAAATATACTAGGAGACCATAAGTCGCCAAGAGGTAGCAGAATTGTTTCATGTATACAATATCGTGTACGCGTAAAAAGTCGGGAATAAATTAAAGGCCCCCCCCTATGAAAAAATAAAAGTTGCAATTTCTGTCGGATTTGAGAGAAAATATACTAGGAGACCATAAGTCGCCAAGAGGTAGCAGAATTGTTTCATGTATACAATATCGTGTACGCGTAAAAAGTCGGGAATAAATTAAAGGCCCCCCCGTATGAAAAAAGAAAAGTTGCAATTTCTGTCGGATTTGAGAGAAAATATACTAGGAGACCATAAGTCGCCAAGAGGTAGCAGAATTGTTTCATGTATACAATATCGTGTACGCGTAAAAAGTCGGGAATAAATTAAAGGCCCCCCCCCTATGAAAAAAGAAAAATTGCAATTTCTGTCGGATTTGAGAGAAAATATACTAGGAGACCATAAGTCGCCAAGAGGTAGCAGAATTGTTTCATGTATACAATTTCGTGTACTCGTACAAAGTCGGGAATAAAGTAAAGGCCCCCCCCCCTATGAAAAAAGAAAAGTAGCAATTTCTGTCGGATTTGAGAGAAAATATACTAGGAGACCATAAGTCGCCAAGAGGTAGCAGAATTGTTTCATGTATACAATATCGTGTACGCGTAAAAAGTCGTGAATAAATTAAAGGCCCCCCCCTATGAAAAAAGAAAAATTGCAATTTCTGTCGGATTTGAGAGAAAATATACTAGGAGACCATAAGTCGCCAAGAGGTAGCAGAATTGTTTCATGTATACAATTTCGTGTACGCGTACAAAGTCGGGAATAAATTAAAGGCCCCCCCCTATGAAAAAAGAAAAATTGCAATTTCGGTCGGATTTGAGATAAAATATACTAGGAGACCATAAGTCGCCAAGAGGTAGCAGAATTGTTTCATGTATACAATATCGTGTACGCGTAAAAAGTCGGGAATAAATTAAAGGCCCCCCCCCTATGAAAAAAGAAAAGTTGCAATTTCTGTCGGATTTGAGAGAAAATATACTAGGAGACCATAAGTCGCCAAGAGGTAGCAGAATTGTTTCATGTATACAATATCGTGTACGCGTAAAAAGTCGGGAATAAATTAAAGGCCCCCCCCTATGAAAAAATAAAAGTTGCAATTTCTGTCGGATTTGAGAGAAAATATACTAGGAGACCATAAGTCGCCAAGAGGTAGCAGAATTGTTTCATGTATACAATATCGTGTACGCGTAAAAAGTCGGGAATAAATTAAAGGCCCCCCCGTATGAAAAAAGAAAAGTTGCAATTTCTGTCGGATTTGAGAGAAAATATACTAGGAGACCATAAGTCGCCAAGAGGTAGCAGAATTGTTTCATGTATACAATATCGTGTACGCGTAAAAAGTCGGGAATAAATTAAAGGCCCCCCCCCTATGAAAAAAGAAAAATTGCAATTTCTGTCGGATTTGAGAGAAAATATACTAGGAGACCATAAGTCGCCAAGAGGTAGCAGAATTGTTTCATGTATACAATTTCGTGTACTCGTACAAAGTCGGGAATAAAGTAAAGGCCCCCCCCCCTATGAAAAAAGAAAAGTAGCAATTTCTGTCGGATTTGAGAGAAAATATACTAGGAGACCATAAGTCGCCAAGAGGTAGCAGAATTGTTTCATGTATACAATATCGTGTACGCGTAAAAAGTCGTGAATAAATTAAAGGCCCCCCCCTATGAAAAAAGAAAAATTGCAATTTCTGTCGGATTTGAGAGAAAATATACTAGGAGACCATAAGTCGCCAAGAGGTAGCAGAATTGTTTCATGTATACAATTTCGTGTACGCGTACAAAGTCGGGAATAAATTAAAGGCCCCCCCCTATGAAAAAAGAAAAGTTGCAATTTCTGTCGGATTTGAGAGAAAATATACTAGGAGACCATAAGTCGCCAAGAGGTAGCAGAATTGTTTCATGTATTCAATATCGTGTACGCGTAAAAAGTCGGGAATAAATTAAAGGCCCCCCCCTATGAAAAAAGAAAAATTGCAATTTCTGTCGGATTTGAGAGGAAATATACTAGGAGACCATAAGTCGCCAAGAGGTAGCAGAATTGTTTCATGTATACAATATCGTGTACGCGTAAAAAGTCGGGAATAAATTAAAGGCCCCCCCCCCTATGAAAAAAGAAAAGTAGCAGTTTCTGTCGGATTTGAGAGAAAATATACTAGGAGACCATAAGTCGCCAAGAGGTAGCAGAATTGTTTCATGTATACAATATCGTGTACGCGTAAAAAGTCGGGAATAAATTAAAGGCCCCCCCCTATGAAAAAAGAAAAGTTGCAATTTCTGTCGGATTTGAGAGAAAATATACTAGGAGACCATAAGTCGCCAAGAGGTAGCAGAATTGTTTCATGTATACAATATCGTGTACGCGTAAAAAGTCGGGAATAAATTAAAGGCCCCCCCCTATGAAAAAAGAAAAGTTGCAATTTCTGTCGGATTTGAGAGAAAATATACTAGGAGACCATAAGTCGCCAAGAGGTAGCAGAATTGTTTCATGTATACAATTTCGTGTACGCGTACAAAGTCGGGAATAAAGTAAAGGCCCCCCCCTATGAAAAAAGAAAAGTAGCAATTTCTGTCGGATTTGAGAGAAAATATACTAGGAGACCATAAGTCGCCAAGAGGTAGCAGCATTGTTTCATGTATACAATATCGTGTACGCGTAAAAAGTCGGGAATAAATTAAAGGCCCCCCCCTATGAAAAAAGAAAAGTAGCAATTTCTGTCGGATTTGAGAGAAAATATACTAGGAGACCATAAGTCGCCAAGAGGTAGCAGAATTGTTTCATGTATACAATATCGTGTACGCGTAAAAAGTCGGGAATAAATTAAAGGCCCCCCCCTATGAAAAAAGAAAAGTAGCAATTTCTGTCGGATTTGAGAGAAAATATACTAGGAGACCATAAGTCGCCAAGAGGTAGCAGAATTGTTTCATGTATACAATATCGTGTACGCGTAAAAAGTCGGGAATAAATTAAAGGCCCCCCCCTATGAAAAAAGAAAAGTTGCAATTTCTGTCGGATTTGAGAGAAAATATACTAGGAGACCATAAGTCGCCAAGAGGTAGCAGAATTGTTTCATGTATACAATATCGTGTACGCGTAAAAAGTCGGGAATAAATTAAAGGCCCCCCCCTATGAAAAAAGAAAAGTTGCAATTTCTGTCGGATTTGAGAGAAAATATACTAGGAGACCATAAGTCGCCAAGAGGTAGCAGAATTGTTTCATGTATACAATTTCGTGTACGCGTACAAAGTCGGGAATAAAGTAAAGGCCCCCCCCTATGAAAAAAGAAAAGTAGCAATTTCTGTCGGATTTGAGAGAAAATATACTAGGAGACCATAAGTCGCCAAGAGGTAGCAGAATTGTTTCATGTATACAATATCGTGTACGCGTAAAAAGTCGGGAATAAATTAAAGGCCCCCCCCTATGAAAAAAGAAAAGTTGCAATTTCTGTCGGATTTGAGAGAAAATATACTAGGAGACCATAAGTCGCCAAGAGGTAGCAGAATTGTTTCATGTATACAATATCGTGTACGCGTAAAAAGTCGGGAATAAATTAAAGGCCCCCCCCTATGAAAAAAGAAAAGTTGCAATTTCTGTCGGATTTGAGAGAAAATATACTAGGAGACCATAAGTCGCCAAGAGGTAGCAGAATTGTTTCATGTATACAATATCGTGTACGCGTAAAAAGTCGGGAATAAATTAAAGGCCCCCCCCCTATGAAAAAAGAAAAGTTGCAATTTCTGTCGGATTTGAGAGAAAATATACTAGGAGACCATAAGTCGCCAAGAGGTAGCAGAATTGTTTCATGTATACAATATCGTGTACGCGTAAAAAGTCGGGAATAAATTAAAGGCCCCCCCCTATGAAAAAAGAAAAGTAGCAATTTCTGTCGGATTTGAGAGAAAATATACTAGGAGACCATAAGTCGCCAAGAGGTAGCAGAATTGTTTCATGTATACAATATCGTGTACGCGTAAAAAGTCGGGAATAAATTAAAGGCCCCCCCCTATGAAAAAAGAAAAGTAGCAATTTCTGTCGGATTTGAGAGAAAATATACTAGGAGACCATAAGTCGCCAAGAGGTAGCAGAATTGTTTCATGTATACAATATCGTGTACGCGTAAAAAGTCGGGAATAAATTAAAGGCCCCCCCCTATGAAAAAAGAAAAGTAGCAATTTCTGTCGGATTTGAGAGAAAATATACTAGGAGACCATAAGTCGCCAAGAGGTAGCAGAATTGTTTCATGTATACAATATCGTGTACGCGTAAAAAGTCGGGAATAAATTAAAGGCCCACCCCTATGAAAAAAGAAAAATTGCAATTTCTGTCGGATTTGAGAGAAAATATACTAGGAGACCATAAGTCGCCAAGAGGTAGCAGAATTGTTTCATGTATACAATTTCGTGTACGCGTACAAAGTCGGGAATAAAGTAAAGGCCCCCCCCTATGAAAAAAGAAAAGTTGCAATTTCTGTCGGATTTGAGAGAAAATATACTAGGAGACCATAAGTCGCCAAGAGGTAGCAGAATTGTTTCATGTATACAATATCGTGTACGCGTAAAAAGTCGGGAATAAATTAAAGGCCCCCCCCTATGAAAAAAGAAAAATTGCAATTTCTGTCGGATTTGAGAGAAAATATACTAGGAGACCATAAGTCGCCAAGAGGTAGCAGAATTGTTTCATGTATACAATTTCGTGTACGCGTACAAAGTCGGGAATAAAGTAAAGCCCCCCCCCTATGAAAAAAGAAAAGTTGCAATTTCTGTCGGATTTGAGAGAAAATATACTAGGAGACCATAAGTCGCCAAGAGGTAGCAGAATTGTTTCATGTATACAATATCGTGTACGCGTAAAAAGTCGGGAATAAATTAAAGGCCCCCCCCCCTATTTAAAAAGAAAAGTAGCAGTTTCTGTCGGATTTGAGAGAAAATATACTAGGAGACCATAAGTCGCCAAGAGGTAGCAGAATTGTTTCATGTATACAATATCGTGTACGCGTAAAAAGTCGGGAATAAATTAAAGGCCCCCCCCTATGAAAAAAGAAAAATTGCAATTTCTGTCGGATTTGAGAGAAAATATACTAGGAGACCATAAGTCGCCAAGAGGTAGCAGAATTGTTTCATGTATACAATTTCGTGTACGCGTACAAAGTCGGGAATAAAGTAAAGGCCCTCCCCTATGAAAAAAGAAAAGTTGCAATTTCTGTCGGATTTGAGAGAAAATATACTAGGAGACCATAAGTCGCCAAGAGGTAGCAGAATTGTTTCATGTATACAATATCGTGCACGCGTAAAACGTCGGGAATAAATTCAAGGCCCCCCCCTATGAAAAAAGAAAAGTAGCAATTTCTGTCGGATTTGAGAGAAAATATACTAGGAGACCATAAGTCGCCAAGAGGTAGCAGAATTGTTTCATGTATACAATATCGTGTACGCGTAAAAAGTCGGGAATAAATTAAAGGCCCCCCCCCTATGAAAAAAGAAAAGTAGCAGTTTCTGTCGGATTTGAGAGAAAATATACTAGGAGACCATAAGTCGCCAAGAGGTAGCAGAATTGTTTCATGTATACAATATCGTGTACGCGTAAAAAGTCGGGAATAAATTAAAGGCCCCCCCCTATGAAAAAAGAAAAGTTGCAATTTCTGTCGGATTTGAGAGAAAATATACTAGGAGACCATAAGTCGCCAAGAGGTAGCAGAATTGTTTCATGTATACAATATCGTGTACGCGTAAAAAGTCGGGAATAAATTAAAGGCCCCCCCCTATGAAAAAAGAAAAGTAGCAATTTCTGTCGGATTTGAGAGAAAATATACTAGGAGACCATAAGTCGCCAAGAGGTAGCAGAATTGTTTCATGTATACAATATCGTGTACGCGTAAAAAGTCGGGAATAAATTAAAGGCCCCCCCCTATGAAAAAAGAAAAGTTGCAATTTCTGTCGGATTTGAGAGGAAATATACTAGGAGACCATAAGTCGCCAAGAGGTAGCAGAATTGTTTCATGTATACAATATCGTGTACGCGTAAAAAGTCGGGAATAAATTAAAGGCCCCCCCCTATGAAAAAAGAAAAGTAGCAATTTCTGTCGGATTTGAGAGAAAATATACTAGGAGACCATAAGTCGCCAAGAGGTAGCAGAATTGTTTCATGTATACAATATCGTGTACGCGTAAAAAGTCGTGAATAAATTAAAGGCCCCCCCCCTATGAAAATAGAAAAATTGCAATTTCTGTCGGATTTGAGAGAAAATATACTAGGAGACCATAAGTCGCCAAGAGGTAGCAGAATTGTTTCATGTATACAATATCGTGTACGCGTAAAAAGTCGGGAATAAATTAAAGGCCCCCCCCTATGAAAAAAGAAAGTAGCAATTTCTGTCGGATTTGAGAGAAAATATACTAGGAGACCATAAGTCGCCAAGAGGTAGCAGAATTGTTTCATGTATACAATATCGTGTACGCGTAAAAAGTCGGGAATAAATTAAAGGCCCCCCCCCCTATTTAAAAAGAAAAGTAGCAGTTTCTGTCGGATTTGAGAGAAAATATACTAGGAGACCATAAGTCGCCAAGAGGTAGCAGAATTGTTTCATGTATACAATATCGTGTACGCGTAAAAAGTCGGGAATAAATTAAAGGCCCACCCCTATGAAAAAAGAAAAATTGCAATTTCTGTCGGATTTGAGAGAAAATATACTAGGAGACCATAAGTCGCCAAGAGGTAGCAGAATTGTTTCATGTATACAATTTCGTGTACGCGTACAAAGTCGGGAATTAAGTAAAGGCCCCCCCCTATGAAAAAAGAAAAGTTGCAATTTCTGTCGGATTTGAGAGAAAATATACTAGGAGACCATAAGTCGCCAAGAGGTAGCAGAATTGTTTCATGTATACAATATCGTGTACGCGTAAAAAGTCGGGAATAAATTAAAGGCCCCCCCCTATGAAAAAAGAAAAATTGCAATTTCTGTCGGATTTGAGAGAAAATATACTAGGAGACCATAAGTCGCCAAGAGGTAGCAGAATTGTTTCATGTATACAATATCGTGTACGCGTAAAAAGTCGGGAATAAATTAAAGGCCCCCCCCTATGAAAAAAGAAAAGTAGCAATTTCTGTCGGATTTGAGAGAAAATATACTAGGAGACCATAAGTCGCCAAGAGGTAGCAGAATTGTTTCATGTATACAATATCGTGTACGCGTAAAAAGTCGGGAATAAATTAAAGGCCCCCCCCTATGAAAAAAGAAAAATTGCAATTTCTGTCGGATTTGAGAGGAAATATACTAGGAGACCATAAGTCGCCAAGAGGTAGCAGAATTGTTTCATGTATACAATATCGTGTACGCGTAAAAAGTCGTGAATAAATTAAAGGCCCCCCCCTATGAAAAAAGAAAAATTGCAATTTCTGTCGGATTTGAGAGAAAATATACTAGGAGACCATAAGTCGCCAAGAGGTAGCAGAATTGTTTCATGTATACAATTTCGTGTACGCGTACAAAGTCGGGAATAAAGTAAAGGCCCCCCCCTATGAAAAAAGAACAATTGCAATTTCTGTCGGATTTGAGAGAAAATATACTAGGAGACCATAAGTCGCCAAGAGGTAGCAGAATTGTTTCATGTATACAATTTCGTGTACGTGTACAAAGTCGGGAATAAAGTAAAGGCCCCTCCCTATGAAAAAAGAAAAATTGCAATTTCTGTCGGATTTGAGAGAAAATATACTAGGAGACCATAAGTCGCCAAGAGGTAGCAGAATTGTTTCATGTATACAATTTCGTGTACGCGTAAAAAGTCGGGAATAAATTAAAGGCCCCCCCCCCTATTTAAAAAGAAAAGTAGCAGTTTCTGTCGGATTTGAGAGAAAATATACTAGGAGACCATAAGTCGCCAAGAGGTAGCAGAATTGTTTCATGTATACAATATCGTGTACGCGTAAAAAGTCGGGAATAAATTAAAGGCCCCCCCCTATGAAAAAAGAAAGTAGCAATTTCTGTCGGATTTGAGAGAAAATATACTAGGAGACCATAAGTCGCCAAGAGGTAGCAGAATTGTTTCATGTATACAATATCGTGTACGCGTAAAAAGTCGGGAATAAATTAAAGGCCCCCCCTATGAAAAAAGAAAAGTTGCAATTTCTGTCGGATTTGAGAGAAAATATACTAGGAGACCATAAGTCGCCAAGAGGTAGCAGAATTGTTTCATGTATACAATATCGTGTACGCGTAAAAAGTCGAGAATAAATTAAAGGCCCCCCCCTATGAAAAAAGAAAAGTTGCAATTTCTGTCGGATTTGAGAGAAAATATACTAGGAGACCATAAGTCGCCAAGAGGTAGCAGAATTGTTTCATGTATACAATATCGTGTACGCGTAAAAAGTCGGGAATAAATTAAAGGCCCCCCCCTATGAAAAAAGAAAAGTTGCAATTTCTGTCGGATTTGAGAGAAAATATACTAGGAGACCATAAGTCGCCAAGAGGTAGCAGAATTGTTTCATGTATACAATTTCGTGTACGCGTAAAAAGTCGGGAATAAATTAAAGGCCCCCCCCTATGAAAAAAGAAAAGTAGCAATTTCTGTCGGATTTGAGAGAAAATATACTAGGAGACCATAAGTCGCCAAGAGGTAGCAGAATTGTTTCATGTATACAATATCGTGTACGCGTAAAAAGTCGGGAATAAATTAAAGGCCCCCCCCTATGAAAAAAGAAAAATTGCAATTTCTGTCGGATTTGAGAGGAAATATACAAGGAGACCATAAGTCGCCAAGAGGTAGCAGAATTGTTTCATGTATACAATATCGTGTACGCGTAAAAAGTCGGGAATAAATTAAAGGCCCCCCCCTATGAAAAAAGAAAAGTAGCAATTTCTGTCGGATTTGAGAGAAAATATACTAGGAGACCATAAGTCGCCAAGAGGTAGCAGAATTGTTTCATGTATACAATATCGTGTACGCGTAAAAAGTCGTGAATAAATTAAAGGCCCCCCCCCCTATGAAAATAGAAAAATTGCAATTTCTGTCGGATTTGAGAGAAAATATACTAGGAGACCATAAGTCGCCAAGAGGTAGCAGAATTGTTTCATGTATACAATATCGTGTACGCGTAAAAAGTCGGGAATAAATTAAAGGCCCCCCCTATGAAAAAAGAAAGTACCAATTTCTGTCGGATTTGAGAGAAAATATACTAGGAGACCATAAGTCGCCAAGAGGTAGCAGAATTGTTTCATGTATACAATATCGTGTACGCGTAAAAAGTCGGGAATAAATTAAAGGCCCCCCCCCCTATTTAAAAAGAAAAGTAGCAGTTTCTGTCGGATTTGAGAGAAAATATACTAGGAGACCATAAGTCGCCAAGAGGTAGCAGAATTGTTTCATGTATACAATATCGTGTACGCGTAAAAAGTCGGGAATAAATTAAAGGCCCACCCCTATGAAAAAAGAAAAATTGCAATTTCTGTCGGATTTGAGAGAAAATATACTAGGAGACCATAAGTCGCCAAGAGGTAGCAGAATTGTTTCATGTATACAATTTCGTGTACGCGTACAAAGTCGGGAATTAAGTAAAGGCCCCCCCCTATGAAAAAAGAAAAGTTGCAATTTCTGTCGGATTTGAGAGAAAATATACTAGGAGACCATAAGTCGCCAAGAGGTAGCAGAATTGTTTCATGTATACAATATCGTGTACGCGTAAAAAGTCGGGAATAAATTAAAGGCCCCCCCCTATGAAAAAAGAAAAATTGCAATTTCTGTCGGATTTGAGAGGAAATATACTAGGAGACCATAAGTCGCCAAGAGGTAGCAGAATTGTTTCATGTATACAATATCGTGTACGCGTAAAAAGTCGGGAATAAATTAAAGGCCCCCCCCTATGAAAAAAGAAAAATTGCAATTTCTGTCGGATTTGAGAGGAAATATACTAGGAGACCATAAGTCGCCAAGAGGTAGCAGAATTGTTTCATGTATACAATATCGTGTACGCGTAAAAAGTCGTGAATAAATTAAAGGCCCCCCCCTATGAAAAAAGAAAAATTGCAATTTCTGTCGGATTTGAGAGAAAATATACTAGGAGACCATAAGTCGCCAAGAGGTAGCAGAATTGTTTCATGTATACAATTTCGTGTACGCGTACAAAGTCGGGAATAAAGTAAAGGCCCCCCCCTATGAAAAAAGAACAATTGCAATTTCTGTCGGATTTGAGAGAAAATATACTAGGAGACCATAAGTCGCCAAGAGGTAGCAGAATTGTTTCATGTATACAATTTCGTGTACGTGTACAAAGTCGGGAATAAAGTAAAGGCCCCTCCCTATGAAAAAAGAAAAATTGCAATTTCTGTCGGATTTGAGAGAAAATATACTAGGAGACCATAAGTCGCCAAGAGGTAGCAGAATTGTTTCATGTATACAATTTCGTGTACGCGTACAAAGTCGGGAATAAAGTAAAGGCCCCCCCCTATGAAAAAAGAACAATTGCAATTTCTGTCGGATTTGAGAGAAAATATACTAGGAGACCATAAGTCGCCAAGAGGTAGCAGAATTGTTTCATGTATACAATATCGTGTACGCGTAAAAAGTCGGGAATAAATTAAAGGCCCCCCCCCCTATTTAAAAAGAAAAGTAGCAGTTTCTGTCGGATTTGAGAGAAAATATACTAGGAGACCATAAGTCGCCAAGAGGTAGCAGAATTGTTTCATGTATACAATATCGTGTACGCGTAAAAAGTCGGGAATAAATTAAAGGCCCCCCCCTATGAAAAAAGAAAAATTGCAATTTCTGTCGGATTTGAGAGAAAATATACTAGGAGACCATAAGTCGCCAAGAGGTAGCAGAATTGTTTCATGTATACAATTTCGTGTACGCGTACAAAGTCGGGAATAAAGTAAAGGCCCTCCCCTATGAAAAAAGAAAAGTTGCAATTTCTGTCGGATTTGAGAGAAAATATACTAGGAGACCATAAGTCGCCAAGAGGTAGCAGAATTGTTTCATGTATACAATATCGTGTACGCGTAAAACGTCGGGAATAAATTCAAGGCCCCCCCCTATGAAAAAAGAAAAGTAGCAATTTCTGTCGGATTTGAGAGAAAATATACTAGGAGACCATAAGTCGCCAAGAGGTAGCAGAATTGTTTCATGTATACAATATCGTGTACGCGTAAAAAGTCGGGAATAAATTAAAGGCCCCCCCCCTATGAAAAAAGAAAAGTAGCAGTTTCTGTCGGATTTGAGAGAAAATATACTAGGAGACCATAAGTCGCCAAGAGGTAGCAGAATTGTTTCATGTATACAATATCGTGTACGCGTAAAAAGTCGGGAATAAATTAAAGGCCCCCCCCTATGAAAAAAGAAAAGTTGCAATTTCTGTCGGATTTGAGAGAAAATATACTAGGAGACCATAAGTCGCCAAGAGGTAGCAGAATTGTTTCATGTATACAATATCGTGTACGCGTAAAAAGTCGGGAATAAATTAAAGGCCCCCCCCCTATGAAAAAAGAAAAGTAGCAATTTCTGTCGGATTTGAGAGAAAATATACTAGGAGACCATAAGTCGCCAAGAGGTAGCAGAATTGTTTCATGTATACAATATCGTGTACGCGTAAAAAGTCGGGAATAAATTAAAGGCCCCCCCCTATGAAAAAAGAAAAGTTGCAATTTCTGTCGGATTTGAGAGGAAATATACTAGGAGACCATAAGTCGCCAAGAGGTAGCAGAATTGTTTCATGTATACAATATCGTGTACGCGTAAAAAGTCGGGAATAAATTAAAGGCCCCCCCCTATGAAAAAAGAAAAATTGCAATTTCTGTCGGATTTGAGAGGAAATATACTAGGAGACCATAAGTCGCCAAGAGGTAGCAGAATTGTTTCATGTATACAATATCGTGTACGCGTAAAAAGTCGTGAATAAATTAAAGGCCCCCCCCTATGAAAAAAGAAAAATTGCAATTTCTGTCGGATTTGAGAGAAAATATACTAGGAGACCATAAGTCGCCAAGAGGTAGCAGAATTGTTTCATGTATACAATTTCGTGTACGCGTACAAAGTCGGGAATAAAGTAAAGGCCCCCCCCTATGAAAAAAGAACAATTGCAATTTCTGTCGGATTTGAGAGAAAATATACTAGGAGACCATAAGTCGCCAAGAGGTAGCAGAATTGTTTCATGTATACAATTTCGTGTACGTGTACAAAGTCGGGAATAAAGTAAAGGCCCCTCCCTATGAAAAAAGAAAAATTGCAATTTCTGTCGGATTTGAGAGAAAATATACTAGGAGACCATAAGTCGCCAAGAGGTAGCAGAATTGTTTCATGTATACAATTTCGTGTACGCGTACAAAGTCGGGAATAAAGTAAAGGCCCCCCCCTATGAAAAAAGAACAATTGCAATTTCTGTCGGATTTGAGAGAAAATATACTAGGAGACCATAAGTCGCCAAGAGGTAGCAGAATTGTTTCATGTATACAATATCGTGTACGCGTAAAAAGTCGGGAATAAATTAAAGGCCCCCCCCCCTATTTAAAAAGAAAAGTAGCAGTTTCTGTCGGATTTGAGAGAAAATATACTAGGAGACCATAAGTCGCCAAGAGGTAGCAGAATTGTTTCATGTATACAATATCGTGTACGCGTAAAAAGTCGGGAATAAATTAAAGGCCCCCCCCTATGAAAAAAGAAAGTAGCAATTTCTGTCGGATTTGAGAGAAAATATACTAGGAGACCATAAGTCGCCAAGAGGTAGCAGAATTGTTTCATGTATACAATATCGTGTACGCGTAAAAAGTCGGGAATAAATTAAAGGCCCCCCCTATGAAAAAAGAAAAGTTGCAATTTCTGTCGGATTTGAGAGAAAATATACTAGGAGACCATAAGTCGCCAAGAGGTAGCAGAATTGTTTCATGTATACAATATCGTGTACGCGTAAAAAGTCGAGAATAAATTAAAGGCCCCCCCCTATGAAAAAAGAAAAGTTGCAATTTCTGTCGGATTTGAGAGAAAATATACTAGGAGACCATAAGTCGCCAAGAGGTAGCAGAATTGTTTCATGTATACAATATCGTGTACGCGTAAAAAGTCGGGAATAAATTAAAGGCCCCCCCCTATGAAAAAAGAAAAGTTGCAATTTCTGTCGGATTTGAGAGAAAATATACTAGGAGACCATAAGTCGCCAAGAGGTAGCAGAATTGTTTCATGTATACAATTTCGTGTACGCGTAAAAAGTCGGGAATAAATTAAAGGCCCCCCCCTATGAAAAAAGAAAAGTAGCAATTTCTGTCGGATTTGAGAGAAAATATACTAGGAGACCATAAGTCGCCAAGAGGTAGCAGAATTGTTTCATGTATACAATATCGTGTACGCGTAAAAAGTCGGGAATAAATTAAAGGCCCCCCCCTATGAAAAAAGAAAAATTGCAATTTCTGTCGGATTTGAGAGGAAATATACAAGGAGACCATAAGTCGCCAAGAGGTAGCAGAATTGTTTCATGTATACAATATCGTGTACGCGTAAAAAGTCGGGAATAAATTAAAGGCCCCCCCCTATGAAAAAAGAAAAGTAGCAATTTCTGTCGGATTTGAGAGAAAATATACTAGGAGACCATAAGTCGCCAAGAGGTAGCAGAATTGTTTCATGTATACAATATCGTGTACGCGTAAAAAGTCGTGAATAAATTAAAGGCCCCCCCCCCTATGAAAATAGAAAAATTGCAATTTCTGTCGGATTTGAGAGAAAATATACTAGGAGACCATAAGTCGCCAAGAGGTAGCAGAATTGTTTCATGTATACAATATCGTGTACGCGTAAAAAGTCGGGAATAAATTAAAGGCCCCCCCCTATGAAAAAAGAAAAATTGCAATTTCTGTCGGATTTGAGAGAAAATATACTAGGAGTACAAAGTCGGGAATAAAGTAAAGGCCCTCCCCTATGAAAAAAGAAAAGTTGCAATTTCTGTCGGATTTGAGAGAAAATATACTAGGAGACCATAAGTCGCCAAGAGGTAGCAGAATTGTTTCATGTATACAATATCGTGTACGCGTAAAAAGTCGGGAATAAATTAAAGCCCCCCCCCCTATGAAAAAAGAAAAGTAGCAGTTTCTGTCGGATTTGAGAGAAAATATACTAGGAGACCATAAGTCGCCAAGAGGTAGCAGAATTGTTTCATGTATACAATATCGTGTACGCGTAAAAAGTCGGGAATAAATTAAAGGCCCCCCCCTATGAAAAAAGAAAAGTTGCAATTTCTGTCGGATTTGAGAGAAAATATACTAGGAGACCATAAGTCGCCAAGAGGTAGCAGAATTGTTTCATGTATACAATATCGTGTACGCGTAAAAAGTCGGGAATAAATTAAAGGCCCCCCCCCTATGAAAAAAGAAAAGTAGCAATTTCTGTCGGATTTGAGAGAAAATATACTAGGAGACCATAAGTCGCCAAGAGGTAGCAGAATTGTTTCATGTATACAATATCGTGTACGCGTAAAAAGTCGGGAATAAATTAAAGGCCCCCCCCTATGAAAAAAGAAAAGTTGCAATTTCTGTCGGATTTGAGAGGAAATATACTAGGAGACCATAAGTCGCCAAGAGGTAGCAGAATTGTTTCATGTATACAATATCGTGTACGCGTAAAAAGTCGGGAATAAATTAAAGGCCCCCCCCTATGAAAAAAGAAAAATTGCAATTTCTGTCGGATTTGAGAGAAAATATACTAGGAGACCATAAGTCGCCAAGAGGTAGCAGAATTGTTTCATGTATACAATTTCGTGTACGCGTACAAAGTCGGGAATAAAGTAAAGGCCCCCCCCTATGAAAAAAGAACAATTGCAATTTCTGTCGGATTTGAGAGAAAATATACTAGGAGACCATAAGTCGCCAAGAGGTAGCAGAATTGTTTCATGTATACAATTTCGTGTACGTGTACAAAGTCGGGAATAAAGTAAAGGCCCCTCCCTATGAAAAAAGAAAAATTGCAATTTCTGTCGGATTTGAGAGAAAATATACTAGGAGACCATAAGTCGCCAAGAGGTAGCAGAATTGTTTCATGTATACAATTTCGTGTACGCGTACAAAGTCGGGAATAAAGTAAAGGCCCCCCCCTATGAAAAAAGAACAATTGCAATTTCTGTCGGATTTGAGAGAAAATATACTAGGAGACCATAAGTCGCCAAGAGGTAGCAGAATTGTTTCATGTATACAATATCGTGTACGCGTAAAAAGTCGGGAATAAATTAAAGGCCCCCCCCTATGAAAAAAGAAAAATTGCAATTTCTGTCGGATTTGACAGAAAATATACTAGGAGACCATAAGTCGCCAAGAGGTAGCAGAATTGTTTCATGTATACAATATCGTGTACGCGTAAAAAGTCGGGAATAAATTAAAGCCCCCCCCCCCCCCCCTATGAAAAAAGAAAAGTAGCAATTTCTGTCGCATTTGAGAGAAAATATACTAGGAGACCATAAGTCGCCAAGAGGTAGCAGAATTGTTTCATGTATACAATTTCGTGTACGCGTACAAAGTCGGGAATAAAGTAAAGGCCCTCCCCTATGAAAAAAGAAAAGTTGCAATTTCTGTCGGATTTGAGAGAAAATATACTAGGAGACCATAAGTCGCCAAGAGGTAGCAGAATTGTTTCATGTATACAATATCGTGTACGCGTAAAAAGTCGGGAATAAATTCAAGGCCCCCCCCTATGAAAAAAGAAAAGTAGCAATTTCTGTCGGATTTGAGAGAAAATATACTAGGAGACCATAAGTCGCCAAGAGGTAGCAGAATTGTTTCATGTATACAATATCGTGTACGCGTAAAAAGTCGGGAATAAATTAAAGGCCCCCCCCCTATGAAAAAAGAAAAGTAGCAGTTTCTGTCGGATTTGAGAGAAAATATACTAGGAGACCATAAGTCGCCAAGAGGTAGCAGAATTGTTTCATGTATACAATATCGTGTACGCGTAAAAAGTCGGGAATAAATTAAAGGCCCCCCCCTATGAAAAAAGAAAAGTTGCAATTTCTGTCGGATTTGAGAGAAAATATACTAGGAGACCATAAGTCGCCAAGAGGTAGCAGAATTGTTTCATGTATACAATATCGTGTACGCGTAAAAAGTCGGGAATAAATTAAAGGCCCCCCCCCTATGAAAAAAGAAAAGTAGCAATTTCTGTCGGATTTGAGAGAAAATATACTAGGAGACCATAAGTCGCCAAGAGGTAGCAGAATTGTTTCATGTATACAATATCGTGTACGCGTAAAAAGTCGGGAATAAATTAAAGGCCCCCCCCTATGAAAAAAGAAAAGTTGCAATTTCTGTCGGATTTGAGAGGAAATATACTAGGAGACCATAAGTCGCCAAGAGGTAGCAGAATTGTTTCATGTATACAATATCGTGTACGCGTAAAAAGTCGGGAATAAATTAAAGGCCCCCCCCCCTATTTAAAAAGAAAAGTAGCAGTTTCTGTCGGATTTGAGAGAAAATATACTAGGAGACCATAAGTCGCCAAGAGGTAGCAGAATTGTTTCATGTATACAATATCGTGTACGTGTAAAAAGTCGGGAATAAATTAAAGGCCCCCCCCCTATGAAAATAGAAAAATTGCAATTTCTGTCGGATTTGAGAGAAAATATACTAGGAGACCATAAGTCGCCAAGAGGTAGCAGAATTGTTTCATGTATACAATATCGTGTACGCGTAAAAAGTCGGGAATAAATTAAAGGCCCCCCCCTATGAAAAAAGAAAGTAGCAATTTCTGTCGGATTTGAGAGAAAATATACTAGGAGACCATAAGTCGCCAAGAGGTAGCAGAATTGTTTCATGTATACAATATCGTGTACGCGTAAAAAGTCGGGAATAAATTAAAGGCCCCCCCCCCTATTTAAAAAGAAAAGTAGCAGTTTCTGTCGGATTTGAGAGAAAATATACTAGGAGACCATAAGTCGCCAAGAGGTAGCAGAATTGTTTCATGTATACAATATCGTGTACGCGTAAAAAGTCGGGAATAAATTAAAGGCCCACCCCTATGAAAAAAGAAAAATTGCAATTTCTGTCGGATTTGAGAGAAAATATACTAGGAGACCATAAGTCGCCAAGAGGTAGCAGAATTGTTTCATGTATACAATTTCGTGTACGCGTACAAAGTCGGGAATTAAGTAAAGGCCCCCCCCTATGAAAAAAGAAAAGTTGCAATTTCTGTCGGATTTGAGAGAAAATATACTAGGAGACCATAAGTCGCCAAGAGGTAGCAGAATTGTTTCATGTATACAATATCGTGTACGCGTAAAAAGTCGGGAATAAATTAAAGGCCCCCCCCTATGAAAAAAGAAAAATTGCAATTTCTGTCGGATTTGAGAGAAAATATACTAGGAGACCATAAGTCGCCAAGAGGTAGCAGAATTGTTTCATGTATACAATATCGTGTACGCGTAAAAAGTCGGGAATAAATTAAAGGCCCCCCCCTATGAAAAAAGAAAAGTAGCAATTTCTGTCGGATTTGAGAGAAAATATACTAGGAGACCATAAGTCGCCAAGAGGTAGCAGAATTGTTTCATGTATACAATATCGTGTACGCGTAAAAAGTCGGGAATAAATTAAAGGCCCCCCCCTATGAAAAAAGAAAAATTGCAATTTCTGTCGGATTTGAGAGGAAATATACTAGGAGACCATAAGTCGCCAAGAGGTAGCAGAATTGTTTCATGTATACAATATCGTGTACGCGTAAAAAGTCGTGAATAAATTAAAGGCCCCCCCCTATGAAAAAAGAAAAATTGCAATTTCTGTCGGATTTGAGAGAAAATATACTAGGAGACCATAAGTCGCCAAGAGGTAGCAGAATTGTTTCATGTATACAATTTCGTGTACGCGTACAAAGTCGGGAATAAAGTAAAGGCCCCCCCCTATGAAAAAAGAACAATTGCAATTTCTGTCGGATTTGAGAGAAAATATACTAGGAGACCATAAGTCGCCAAGAGGTAGCAGAATTGTTTCATGTATACAATTTCGTGTACGTGTACAAAGTCGGGAATAAAGTAAAGGCCCCTCCCTATGAAAAAAGAAAAATTGCAATTTCTGTCGGATTTGAGAGAAAATATACTAGGAGACCATAAGTCGCCAAGAGGTAGCAGAATTGTTTCATGTATACAATTTCGTGTACGCGTACAAAGTCGGGAATAAAGTAAAGGCCCCCCCCTATGAAAAAAGAACAATTGCAATTTCTGTCGGATTTGAGAGAAAATATACTAGGAGACCATAAGTCGCCAAGAGGTAGCAGAATTGTTTCATGTATACAATATCGTGTACGCGTAAAAAGTCGGGAATAAATTAAAGGCCCCCCCCCCCTATTTAAAAAGAAAAGTAGCAGTTTCTGTCGGATTTGAGAGAAAATATACTAGGAGACCATAAGTCGCCAAGAGGTAGCAGAATTGTTTCATGTATACAATATCGTGTACGCGTAAAAAGTCGGGAATAAATTAAAGGCCCCCCCCTATGAAAAAAGAAAAGTTGCAATTTCTGTCGGATTTGAGAGAAAATATACTAGGAGACCATAAGTCGCCAAGAGGTAGCAGAATCGTTTCATGTATACAATATCGTGTACGCGTACAAAGTCGGGAATAAAGTAAAGGCCCTCCCCTATGAAAAAAGAAAAGTTGCAATTTCTGTCGGATTTGAGAGAAAATATACTAGGAGACCATAAGTCGCCAAGAGGTAGCAGAATTGTTTCATGTATACAATATCGTGTACGCGTAAAAAGTCGTCAATAAATTAAAGGCCCCCCCCTATGAAAAAAGAAAAATTGCAATTTCTGTCGGATTTGAGAGAAAATATACTAGGAGACCGTGTACGCGTACAAAGTCGGGAATAAAGTAAAGGCCCCCCCCTATGAAAAAAGAACAATTGCAATTTCTGTCGGATTTGAGAGAAAATATACTAGGAGACCATAAGTCGCCAAGAGGTAGCAGAATTGTTTCATGTATACAATATCGTGTACGCGTAAAAAGTCGGGAATAAATTAAAGGCCCCCCCCCCCTATTTAAAAAGAAAAGTAGCAGTTTCTGTCGGATTTGAGAGAAAATATACTAGGAGACCATAAGTCGCCAAGAGGTAGCAGAATTGTTTCATGTATACAATATCGTGTACGCGTAAAAAGTCGGGAATAAATTAAAGGCCCCCCCCTATGAAAAAAGAAAAATTGCAATTTCTGTCGGATTTGAGAGAAAATATACTAGGAGACCATAAGTCGCCAAGAGGTAGCAGAATTGTTTCATGTATACAATATCGTGTACGCGTAAAAAGTCGGGAATAAATTAAAGGCCCCCCCCCCCTATTTAAAAAGAAAAGTAGCAGTTTCTGTCGGATTTGAGAGAAAATATACTAGGAGACCATAAGTCGCCAAGAGGTAGCAGAATTGTTTCATGTATACAATATCGTGTACGCGTAAAAAGTCGGGAATAAATTAAAGGCCCCCCCCTATGAAAAAAGAAAAATTGCAATTTCTGTCGGATTTGAGAGAAAATATACTAGGAGACCATAAGTCGCCAAGAGGTAGCAGAATTGTTTCATGTATACAATATCGTGTACGCGTAAAAAGTCGGGAATAAATTAAAGGCCCCCCCCCCCTATGAAAAAAGAAAAGTAGCAATTTCTGTCGCATTTGAGAGAAAATATACTAGGAGACCATAAGTCGCCAAGAGGTAGCAGAATTGTTTCATGTATACAATATCGTGTACGCGTAAAAAGTCGGGAATAAATTAAAGGCCCCCCCCCCTATGAAAAAAGAAAAATTGCAATTTCTGTCGAATTTGAGAGAAAATATACTAGGATACCATAAGTCGCCAAGAGGTAGCAGAATTGTTTCATGTATACAATATCGTGTACGCGTAAAAAGTCGGGAATAAAGTAAAGGCCCCCCCCCCCTATTTAAAAAGAAAAGTAGCAGTTTCTGTCGGATTTGAGAGAAAATATACTAGGAGACCATAAGTCGCCAAGAGGTAGCAGAATTGTTTCATGTATACAATATCGTGTACGCGTAAAAAGTCGGGAATAAATTAAAGGCCCCCCCCTATGAAAAAAGAAAAATTGCAATTTCTGTCGGATTTGACAGAAAATATACTAGGAGACCATAAGTCGCCAAGAGGTAGCAGAATTGTTTCATGTATACAATATCGTGTACGCGTAAAAAGTCGGGAATAAATTAAAGCCCCCCCCCCCCCCCCTATGAAAAAAGAAAAGTAGCAATTTCTGTCGCATTTGAGAGAAAATATACTAGGAGACCATAAGTCGCCAAGAGGTAGCAGAATTGTTTCATGTATACAATATCGTGTACGCGTAAAAAGTCGGGAATAAATTAAAGGCCCCCCCCCCTATGAAAAAAGAAAAATTGCAATTTCTGTCGAATTTGAGAGAAAATATACTAGGATACCATAAGTCGCCAAGAGGTAGCAGAATTGTTTCATGTATACAATATCGTGTACGCGTAAAAAGTCGGGAATAAAGTAAAGGCCCCCCCCTATGAAAAAAGAAAAGTTGCAATTTCTGTCGGATTTGAGAGAAAATATACTAGGAGACCATAAGTCGGCAAGAGGTAGCAGAATTGTTTCATGTATACAATATCGTGTACGCGTAAAAAGTCGGGAATAAAGTAAAGGCCCCCCCCTATGAAAAAAGAAAAGTAGCAATTTCTGTCGGATTTGAGAGAAAATATACTAGGAGACCATAAAACGCCAAGAGGTAGCAGAATTGTTTCATGTATACAATTTCGTGTACGCGTACAAAGTCGGGAATAAATTAAAGGCCCCCCCCTATGAAAAAAGAAAAATTGCAATTTCTGTCGGATTTGAGAGAAAATATACTAGGAGACCATAAGTCGCCAAGAGGTAGCAGAATTGTTTCATGTATACAATATCGTGTACGCGTAAAAAGTCGGGAATAAATTAAAGGCCCCCCCCCCCCTATGAATAAAGAACAATTGCAATTTCTGTCGGATTTGAGAGAAAATATACTAGGAGACCATAAGTCGCCAAGAGGTAGCAGAATCGTTTCATGTATACAATTTCGTGTACGCGTAAAAAGTCGGGAATAAAGTAAAGGCCCCCCCCTATGAAAAAAGAAAAGTTGCAATTTCTGTCGGATTTGAGAGAAAATATACTAGGAGACCATAAGTCGCCAAGAGGTAGCAGAATCGTTTCATGTATACAATATCGTGTACGCGTAAAAAGTCGGGAATAAATTAAAGGCCCCCCCCTATGAAAAAAGAAAAATTGCAATTTCGGTCGGATTTGAGATAAAATATACTAGGAGACCATAAGTCGCCAAGAGGTAGCAGAATTGTTTCATGTATACAATATCGTGTACGCGTAAAAAGTCGGGAATAAATTAAAGGCCCCCCCCTATGAAAAAAGAAAAGTTGCAATTTCTGTCGGATTTGAGAGAAAATATACTAGGAGACCATAAGTCGCCAAGAGGTAGCAGAATTGTTTCATGTATACAATATCGTGTACGCGTAAAAAGTCGGGAATAAATTAAAGGCCCCCCCCTATGAAAAAATAAAAGTTGCAATTTCTGTCGGATTTGAGAGAAAATATACTAGGAGACCATAAGTCGCCAAGAGGTAGCAGAATTGTTTCATGTATACAATATCGTGTACGCGTAAAAAGTCGGGAATAAATTAAAGGCCCCCCCCTATGAAAAAAGAAAAGTTGCAATTTCTGTCGGATTTGAGAGAAAATATACTAGGAGACCATAAGTCGCCAAGAGGTAGCAGAATTGTTTCATGTATACAATATCGTGTACGCGTAAAAAGTCGGGAATAAATTAAAGGCCCCCCCCCCTATGAAAAAAGAAAAATTGCAATTTCTGTCGGATTTGAGAGAAAATATACTAGGAGACCATAAGTCGCCAAGAGATAGCAGAATTGTTTCATGTATACAATATCGTGTACGCGTACAAAGTCGGGAATAAAGTAAAGGCCCCCCCTATGAAAAAAGAAAAATTGCAATTACTGTCGGATTTGAGAGAAAATATACTAGGAGACCATAAGTCGCCAAGAAGTAGCAGAATTGTTTCATGTATACAATATCGTGTACGCGTACAAAGTCGGGAATAATGTAAACGCCCCCCCCCCCCCCTATGAAAAAAGAAAAATTGCAATTTCTGTCGGATTTGAAATTGCAATTGTTCTTTTTTCATAGGGGGGGGCCTTTACTTTATTCCCGACTTTGTACGCGTACACGAAATTGTATACATGAAACAATTCTGCTACCTCTTGGCGACTTATGGTCTCGACCATTTTAGAAGAAGGAAGCAAATTTTACGGTAATGTTAATTTTATAGTACACACAAACCGGGGGCATTAATTTTTTAGTACGAAAACAGTATGAAAATTACGGTAAACGAAATATACGGTTTACTGTATTCATACAGAAATATTTTGTATGGGACAATTTTTTTTTTGTATGAAAGACAATTTTTTCATGGATCCGGATATAAAAAAATTGCCTCAGCAACATTAGTTTTTGCACTAACGCTGTAAGACCTATACTTTCCGAAATACGAGGTCGATGGGAGCGAATGGGGTACAAAAGAGGTACTTTAGGATTTATTCCCAACTCATCAGATCTCCCTCTATACGATTCCACCAAACATTTTCACCCTATGATGGGGCATCTGGGAGAACAAACATGTCAATGAGTCAGTCAGTCAGTCAGTGAGTGGTAATCGAGCTATATATAATATAACTAGAGGTTGCGTTGTGCGTGAGCTGCTCGCAGCTCGCGTGTTTTTCTTTTAGTCGAAGAAGTAATTAAAGAGGATATCGAGCTGTCAAAAGCCATCAAAGAGGATAACCATGTGTAAGAAGCAGTCAAAGACGATATCGAAATGGAAGAAGCAATCAAATCAAAGAGGATTTCCAAGTGGAAGCAGCAATCAAAGATGATATCGAAGTGGAAGAAGCAATCAAAGAGGATATTGAAGTGAAAGAAGCAATCAAAAGGAAATCGAAGATGATATCGAATTGTTAGAAGCAATAAAAGAGGATATCAAAGTGGAAGAAGCAATCAAAGAGGATATCGAGCTGTTTAAAGTTATCGAAGAGGATATCCATGTGTAAGAAGCAGTCAAAGACGATCGAAATGGAAGAAGCAATCAAATCAAAGAGGATTTCCAAGTGGAAGCAGCAATCAAAGATGATATCGAAGTGGAAGAAGCAATCAAAGAGGATATTGAAGTGAAAGAAGCAATCAATAGGATATCGAAGTAGCAGAAACAATCAAAGAGGAAATTAAAGTTGAGTACGCAATCAAAGAGGATACCGAGGTGGTAGAAGCATTCTAAGAGGATGACGAAGTGAAAAAAGCAATCAAAGACGATATCGAAGTGGAAGAAACAGTCAAAGACGATATCGAAGTGGAAGAAGCAATCAAAGATGATATCGAAGTGAAAGAAGCAATCAAAGAGGGTATCGAAGTGGAAGAAGCCATCACAGAGGATATCGAAGTGAAAATGCTATCAAAGACGATATCGGAGATGAAGACGCAATCAAAGAGAATAATGCAGTGCAAGAAGCAATCAAAAGGAAATCGAAGATGATATCGCAGTGGAAGGAGTAATCAAAGAGGATATTGATGTGAAAGAAGCAATCAATAGGATATCGAAGTAGCAGAAACAATCAAAGAGGAAATTAAAGTTGAGTTCGCAATCAAGGAGGATACCGAGGTGGTAGAAGCATTCTAAGAGGATGACAAAGTGAAAAAAGCAATCAAAGACAATATCGAAGTGAAAGAAATAGTCAAAGACGATATCAAAAAGGAAGAAGCAACCTTAGAGGATATCGAAGTGGAAGAAGCAATCAAAGAAGATATCGAAGTGTAAGAAGCCATCACAGAAGATATCGAAGTGAAAATGCCATCAAAGACGATATCGAAGATGAAGACGCAATCAAAGAGAATATTGCAGTGCAAGAAGCAATCAAAAGGAAATCGAAGATGATATCGAATTGGTAGAAGCAACAAAAGAGGATATCGAAGTGGAAGAAGCAATCAAAGAGGATATCGAAGTGGAAAAAGCAATCAAAGAGCATATTGAAGTGTAAGAAGCAATAAAAGAGGATATCGAAGTAAAAGTAGCAATCGAATTAGATATCGAAGTTAAAGACGATATCAAAGTGTAAGAAGCAATCAAAGAAGATATCGAGATGGAAGAAGCAAAAGTAGAGAATATCGAGGTGGAAGAAACAACCAAAGAGGATGACGAAAAGAAAGAAGCATTCAAAAAGGACGTCGAGGACAATGATAAAAATAAAAAAACGGTTCCACCAAAAACTTATACCAATATTTCGTAAATATTTCCTAGAGCTATCTCTTCCCGTTTAGAAGATACGAGCGATTTAAGTTTTGTATGAAAACCCATAATTTTGTAGAGTGGAAATTTAAGTAAAAGAAGCAATTGAAGAAAATATTTAAGTAGAAAACTAAAAAAAATATCAAAGTGGAAGAAGCAAAAATAGAGGATATCGAGGTAAAAGAAGCATTCAAAGAGGAAGACGAAGTGACAGAAGCATTCAAAAAAGGTGTCAAGGGCAATGATGGTATTAAAAAAACTGTACCACCAAAAATTAGTACCAATATTTTGTAAAAGTTTGCTAGGGGTAACTCTTCCCGTTTAGGAGATACGATCGATTTAAGATTTGTATTAAAACCCATAATTTTGTAGAGGGCAAATTGAAGTACAAGAAGCAATTGAAGAAAATATAAAAATAGAAAAAACAATTCAAAAGTATATTGAAGTAAAAATGCCATTAAAGAAGATTTCGCTAGGTAAACCACAAATAAATGAAGACCATGAAATAAATAATAAAAAAAGAGTGTGCTTTAGACTGAAGTAAAACTTCTTTAGCACCTCTCTCTCTTGCCCCTACAGTAATATACGAAACGTAACTCTCTCTCTCTTCACTAACTTATATTTCCCTCTCAACTTCTGTTCGCCTCGCCCGATCACACATTTCGTATCGCTCTCGTCACGCTTTCACCAGCTTACTCCCCAAGTCAAGCGTGCGTAATGAAGTTTTACTGCAAAAATGAAATCACAAAAGTGTTGCATGATCAGAAGTACGTAATCATCAAATCAACAACTGAATTGCAGAAGTACCTATTGAATCACCAATGCATTCATCAACTAAGTAGGTAAATAAACCACAGAAATCGAAATAAAAAACAAAACCATCGAAGTACCTACCTATTGATTCACCGATTAAGAAACAACTGAATCACAGAAGTAGGTATCTATTGTCATTATAGCATTGAAACATTCAGGAACTGAATCACCGAAGAACTAGGTAGGTAAAACACGGAGCTTCAAAGTTCAAACAACTGTATCGTTGGCGCCGCATGTGTACATACACCTAGGTATATAATGAAGTAGTTTGGAATGATAATTTTATTCTTGTGCATATCTATAAAATGGGCATTGTTCAAGAAATTTGGAATGCATAGTTAGTTATGTGCTACCTACGATTTTCATCACTCATATAATCACAAGTACAAGACCACGATGCCTGCAATAGATAGGTAGTTTACTACTATGATTTAGGTGTGATAAGGGCTGATTTTCAAAACCTCATTCAGTAAATCAAGCGGCATTAGGGCTCAGTAATCTTCGACTCCGCCAAGTCTGCCAGGAACGGCCAGGAACAAAGGCTTGCGCGCGCAATGTCGGTATTTCTCCGTGACGTGTGGATCACGTTTTGGCCTCATTGATTATGGGCCGCGAGCCACTGGCCGCGATCCACCCCGCACCATGCCGCCGCCGCCCGCGCCACCTTCAGGAACCTTCTACTGTCGTTAGCCAAATGGCAAACAAAATGGCGCCCTACATCACCTTCACCCTTTTGGAACCAACGTTATGATTATTCACAACATTGGGTAAAGTCAGTCTGTGATTGATGATGATGATGAATTAATAACACAAATTTAGGAAGTACCTATTTTGGCATTTTAAAGTAAATACCTACTACTAATCACAAACTAAAAGACCCAAGCCGAACTTTAAAACTGGAAAAGCTCCCGTACATTTACTGTTCTTATGTCGGGTAGTTAGGTACCCACACGTCCTACGACCACGCCCCGGCGGCACATAGTTGAAAATACCAAAGCGTAAATATATATTTTTACTTATCAAATAAACTAAAACATAATACGGGATTTCACAAAGCAAATCAAAATGCTAACTCAATCAATTAATCACTAACCTTTATTAGTTAGATCACCGACCCGGAAGCGCATAGGTGCTCTCGGTGCAGCACCTGGAGGCAAATTGAGGGAACGTAATAAATCAACCCCAGGACTGACGCACCGGCGTGCGCATCTCCCACCCTGCAGCAGTTATTGATCGCCGCATAGTGCAGGACCTATATGAGTACAATACCTAGGTCTAGCTAGGTAGACTGGACACAGATTACCTAGTAATACTTACTGATCTCGAGTTAGCTTCCATATCGCTCGAGGCTTCGTTCTCATGTTGTTGTTTATCTGTGTGTGGCAAAATGACCGAAAGAATGAATAAACGTCAATGTTGAAATCTCAAATTAATGTAAATTTTATTACCTGTGGCAAAATAATAAATAATAATATATATTGCTGGACATTTCACACAACGCTATCTAGCCCCAAACTAAGCAGAGCTTGTACTATGGGAACCAGATAACTGATAGAATACTTATATACTTTTTTTTTTGTAAATACATACTTATAATATATAGAGAAACCACCATACCCGAAACAAATATCTGTAGAAATGTATTTTCATTTGTAATATTTAGGTGTTCGAGCCTTCGCTTGACCCACTGTGAGATTAACATTGAAATTTACGCGTTTGCAGTGTGTTTTTGTAACAACTTCCGTTAAATCTTATCTATGGTTGCATGACGTCACGCCCTCGTCCCTCTCTAGAGGCGAACTGGGCAGCCATTGCCGAGTGCCGTAACTTTTGTCAAAACGTGTGTGACCAAAACAAAATTAAAAATTGGTAAGTATTAATAAATCGTATCGAGATAAGCGATTGGTGCTTTCAAGTCGGTGAATTCGCATAATCGCTTGGGAAAGCCCCAAAAGCAACATCACATCAATAGTTTCTATTTGATGTTTGGGTAAGCCCCAGATTACACTTTATATTAGTCAAAATCTGGTATCTGGGAAATCCCCAGTTTATAAACCAAAAGATTTCGACTAAAGTCATAGAGCTGAGCCGCAAATCACGCTCAACGACAACGCCTTCATACTATGTTGGGTAGTGTCGGCTGCGCAGCCAACACTCGGCTAGGCGTCCGTCGGCTGAATCGACTCCGATCCTCGGCTGCTCTGGCGGCTATACCCGTCTACATACCTGGTATTAATCTGGATGAATGTTGTTGCAGATCATGGAGCGTGTAATGATGGGAGAGTTAGTGTCGTGGGAACCCCCTCCGGAAGAAGAGGAGTCCTTCAGGCGCTTTGTTAAAACCCTGGACGATTTTTTCCCGGAGCAATGGAGGCTGTGGGAGACTAATAAAATGACCTTTGACGAAGTCTTTGTAGAAAAGATCTCAACAGATGATGAGTGTCGTCTGCGCTTTGCTGTTCCGACGGTAGAACTGGCACGGGCATTCTCGTCAAGGCAGTCGCTGAGCGAACGCAGATATAAAGCAATCAAAAGAATCCTTGTGACATGGCCTCTCGGCCGTGCAACAATTTACACTCCATTCGCTACGATAAAGAGGTTTCACCCGGAAGAGGCGTTCGATGGCTTCTGGTCGACAGTCTCCGAGCTAAAGCCCTACTTTATTTCAGGGACAGAAGCTGACAAACAGCTCAGAAAATCGGAACCGTGTCCTTCAACATCTTCCGGATACCAAGGCAAGCAACCCCATAGCCCGACTCCATCCAATGAGTCGAAGAAGAGAACGGACACCGACGGACCAATATTAAAATTCATGTTGCAACAAAACTATAATGGAAGAACTAAGTGAAAGCATTAAGTCAATACAAAACCAAATTTCGAGCCGGGATCAATGTCACGAATCAGGCCGAGACCAGTGTCATGGGAGAGATTCCGATGATTCAAGTGAAGAGTGCAGTTGGACAGCACCTTCATTTAATCACGGTGACGGGGCGGCATCATTGGTCCCAAAAGAACAGGAGACCAATGCAGAGGACGTCTTCTTAGACTTTGCTCCTGAAACTAAGGAATCAGAGGCGAAGATAAGCAGTGCAGATGAAAACCTGGCCCAACAAGGATCACAATGCCAGCGGTTAGGCTTGGAAAGTTCGCAAAACATCAGATACTCTAAAGAACTAAAGAAGTTTCAGGTGGCTCCGGTATTTACCAGCCTGAAAACAAAGAGCAACCTGGCCACTGTTACACCGCAATGGCAGCTGGTGTCTATTTTAGAGAAGATGGTTCTCTGTCTTGGTGCCATGACCCATGGGTTATTACAACAGAGAAAAGAATTTCAGGATATATATCAAAAATCCTCACTGGAGGTAAAACGGGCGATCAGTACCAATTTCTTGACAACTGACGCTTCTTTCCACCGCACTTCAGATGCCCTTCTATAGTACACTCTCGAAAAACGAACCGAAGTCATACATCAAAGACGGAGCAATTACAAGCCTCAAAACAAGTCATTAAATGAGCTACTGCATTCCATACCGCCATTCTCGACGCATCTATTCTCAGAATCCCCAATTGTCGAAATTAGTTAAAGAACAAGGTGGCATCAACAAGTTTTTTCCAGGGAAAACCAAATTCAGGCAGAAGCCAAAAAGCAAAGAAGCACCTCATCAACCCTACCGGCAAGAGTCGAAAGAAAAGTCACGTGCTCTTGACTCCTATAGAAGACAGAACTATAGACCACAGGATAGATCACAAGCATCGTCGGGGAGACCTGACAACAAACAAACCAACAGCAGTAGGCCGGAAGGGCAAAATTGGATGCAAGAAAATTTTAGTGTTACGGCTGGGCAGGTTAGTCGTTAAATAAGAGACTGGAAAAAATAGAAAGCACCTAAAATTATCTTGTCAATATTAAGTGGGTATAGAATTCCATTTTGTGGCATTTTGTGCAATTTGTCCTCTGTATAGTTTTGATGAAGAAAACTATCAAAGTTTCAAACTAAACTTTCATCTGAAATGTCCGGAGAAGTGGACAACCTGCTTGAAATGGGAGCCGCAACTAAAACCAATAGCCATTTAGGGTTTTTATCACTAGTGTTCCTTAGACAAAAATCAGATGGCTCATTTCGTCAAATTTTAAACTTAAAAACTCTAAATAAACTCCTAAGGCCGCCTAAATTTAATTTAATAAATCATTATAAAATCCCATCTTGGCTAAATAAGGATGATTTTATGTTTAAAATAGATTTGCCACAAGCATATTTTCACATACCAGTAACTCCGGTTCATCGAAGATTCTTAGCTTTCGCTTACAACAACACAATTTTTGAGATGACGTGTCTGCCTTTTGGACTTGCGCCAGCAGCTTCTATTTTTGCTAAGGTAACCAACTGGGTCGCTAACTGTTTTAGGAAAAAAGGCATCAGGGTAATCATCTATCTGGATGATTTCCTCATAATTCATTCCAATCCAGAAACTCTTGCACATGTCACAGAGTCAACACGTTATACAAACTCTTCAAAAACTAGGCTGGTGCATCAATTTCAACAAATCCTTTCTAACGCCATCTCAGGAAGTCGAATATCTTGGAATCATTTGGAACACAAAGATAAATGCAAAAATCCTTCCAGAGCCAAAGATCGTAAAGAACAAAAATCTAATATCAAAAACGCTGGGGGATCAAAACTGGAGCTGGTGGTCAGCCAAGGTTCTTCTCGGCCTCATCAATTTCGCATCGTTTGTGACCCTTCTGGGGAAGCTACACTGCAGAAGAATTCAGGTAGAAGCAAATCGCATTTCAAAGCAAAACTGGTACAAGAAATGCCCTCTACCAAAAAATAGTTTCAAGGGACCTGCAATGGTGGCTACAAAATCTCGGGAAAACATCCCCTATTCATCAATCGGCCAAAAGAGGCCTCGGTGTTCGTCACAACAGATGCAACAAAAAACGGGTGGGGGGCTACCGTAAATGATAAAAGATTACATTACAAGGACTTTGGAACAAAAGGCAAAAGCCCTGGCACAGCAACCAAAAGGAACTATGGACTGTACTGGAAGTTCTGAGGAAGATGGGGCGCAAGCTAAAGAATCCAACCGTCATGGTACAAACAGACAACCAATCAGTAGTTGCCTACATTACCAAAGAGGGAGGAGCCAGGTCCTTAACACTCCTAAATTCAACTTGCGAAATCCTGAATTTAGCGAACCACAATCAGATTACTCTCGTAGCTCGCTTCCTTCCAGGGAAATACAACTTAACAGCGGACAACCTAACAAGAGCCACGAGACTTTCGGAGTGGACTCTGAGCAAAGAAATCCTCAATATTATATTAAAAAAATGGGGCACTCCCTCCATCGATCTCTTCGCCAGCTCCAGGTCAGCAATTCTGAATACATACATGAGCGAAGATGCCAAATATCAAAATTGCCTTTTCATAGACGTCTTCAGCAGACCATGGAACTTTCAGCTGGGTTGGATATTTCCTCCTCCGGCCATGATACCGAGAGTACTTCGTCACTTAACGGTGAGTTCCGGCACATACCTCCTAGTTGCCCCGAGATGGGAGCGCACATTTTTTTGGAAAACAGAACTTAAACAATGAGCCCCCCCGTTAACCATAAAGAACCTTCGCAGTCACTTGGTAGACTAAAGAACAATGAACCCTCTACTGGCAGATCTATGTTTGCAAGTATGGAGGGTTCGGGCTGGGCTAGTCTAGTAAGAACATAGCTCCTGGAGAATCAAGACTGCTGGAGGCATCTTGGTGGAAGTCCACACTAAAAACTTATAACTCTGCTTGGGAACGGTGGAAGACATGGGCTACAGACAACAGCTGCAAAATAGACGACCCAAATGCAGAAGAGATAGCAAAATATTTATGTTTTTTACATAAAACAGCGAAATTAGCACTAAAAACGATGGCTCTTCATAAACTGTAGTTGTTACGTTTGCTAACCCAGAAAACACAGATACATTAAGCTCACACCCAATTGTAAAGCATTTACTAAAGGCAATAGCTCTTACCAAGCTCCCTATGAACAAATCACCAACACGGGGCGTAGGGTGCAAGATTTAACATTGTTAGACATAAGGTCAGAAAACTATGAAGCTACGAACAATCATGTTATCTTTTGGCCAAAGTTCGAGTCAAAAATGGACTCTGCGACATTTAGGCAATCTGGTTGGAAATTTTCGGTAAGATACAAAGTCTAGATATCGTCTCATGGATCAATCGCCTCATTAGTCTGACGGTGGATAGGAGAAGGGCTTGCCCCAATTTAAATGATATCTTCATTACCACAAGAGGTAGAGTAAAAGCAGCATCTCGAACAGTAATTGCAGGATGGTTGCGCACCTTATTTCGGGAAGCAAATATAGATGCGGCACCTGGAAGTTTCAGAGCGGCTGTGAACTCTGACAATTGGTCTAACAGGAACTTAAATCTGAACGACATAATGAAGAGAAGAAATTGAAGGTCCAAAGATACCTTCATTAAGTTTTATTTCAAGGAAATCCCTGTTAGATACTAAATCGTGTATAGATAACATTTTTACAGATGGTAATGTTTCCAAGGTGTCCGTATTGCAAGGGTCAGATCATAAAGCCCAGATCATTGTCATAGAAAGTAGCTCCAAGCAAAGTATTTTAAGCAACAAAGTGATAGAGCGCAGGATAGTCACAGATAGTAGACTCCATGAATTAAGGCATACATTGGTAAATTTCACAAATAACATTCATATGCCTAGCGATCAGTTGATGAAAAATAAAACATTCTGTCAAATCCAATAAATGGGCGACGAAGGGTATACTGATATCACGACAGAAATTATTTTACATGTACGACTTACTTCAAACATATGACAATGATACTTTAAGAGATTATATTGGACAATATAGCAAAATATTTAAACGAGTGTCATTAGAAGCTAAGAAATTATCGCTTAGAAATAGGTTATTGAAATCGGATAATAAGATCAAAACGTCTTGGAGCATTGTAAAAGAAATTACTGGTAAGACTCACGATAATGTTTCCGATGCATGAGAATTAAGACTGCCTGACGGAAACAAAACAAAAAATGGTGAAACTGTAGCAAATTATTTTAATACTATATACGTTAATCTTCCGGAACAAAATGTAAACTCAACGAATGTAGATATAGAAAAAAGTAAGAAATTTGTAACGCTATTTCTGAAAGATGGTCAGATAAGCAATGAGAATAAAATATTTAATTTAACTAATGAAGAGGAAATATTAAAGATTGTAGGTAGTTTAAAATCTAAAACATCAACAGATTACTGGCACTTGTCCTCAAAAATTGTGAAATCAATTAGAACAGAGTTAATCACTCCTCTTACTTACATAGTAAATAATGCCTTAGAAACCGGAACTTTTCCAGACTCTTTAAAGCTAGCCAAAGTCATTCCGCTCTACAAAAAGGGGAGTAGCCTGGATGCACAGAATTATCGACCTATTTCACTACTACCTATCTTCAGCAAAGTTGTTGAAAAAATTATGTATATTAGACTAGAGAAATATCTAATTATAATAACCTTTTTAACCCTAAACAATTTGGATTTAGAAAATCTCTTTCTACAATTGATGCGATTGCAGTTTTGTTCAAGAGTATTCTAGTTCATCTTGAATTAAAGATGTCAACGTTCGGTGTTTTTTGTGACCTTTCCAATGCGTTTGATTGTGTACACCATGATATTCTCTTAGCCAAGCTCGAGCTCTATGGCGTGACTGGCAAGGACTTGAGCTTGTGCCGATCGTACCTAATGACCAGAAGGCAGGTAGTGAATGTCAATGGGGCATGCTCTAAAGAAGAATTTACCAAATGTGGCGTCCCCCAGGGCTCAATCCTTGGCTCATTGTTCTTTCTTCTTTACATAAATAACATAAGTGTTTAAACAAAGACATTGAGATATTCATGTTCGCTGATGACATTTCTCTAATAATCCACTGCAAAAATATGATTGATAGTATTGAAAAAATTAATGACGCTTTAGCCAAGTTAGAAAAATGGTTCATTTGCAACAACCTATTGTTAAACATAAATAAATCCAATATATTACACTTTTCTCTTAACAATCGAATATTAGGCTCCCTTAGTACCTATAACAATTTAATACTTCTCCCTGTTGACAACATTACATTCCTGGGTCTTAAACTTGATTCTAAATTGACATGGAAAACCCATATTGATCATCTGGCCAAAAGATTGAGTTCTGTTTGTTATGCAATAAAAAAGATTAAAGATTTCTGTGGTCAGGCTGCTGCCAAGTCTGTGTACTTTGCCTATTTTCATAGCCTGATGTTATATGGCATACTAATATGGGGTAATGCACCCAACACCAAAAGAATATTTATTTTGCAAAAACGTGCTGTTAGGTTTGTCCTTGGTCTCAAACCAAGAGAAACGTGTCGCAGGGCTTTTGAGCAACTCAATATTCTCACTTTTACTGGGGCTTAAATCTTACACTGCCTACTGTATGTCAAAAAGAACATAAGTGATTTTGAAACCCCATCTGCAGATAACGTACATGGTACAAGACATGGTGGCAGACTTCGGATCCAAAAATTTAGATTAAGTAAATCATCAAGAAGCTTTTTGGGCAATGGTGTAAAACTTTTTAATAAGCTACCGGACGAGCTCAAAAACTCAAGTAATAATCTATTTAAGAAAAAAATTAAAAATTTGTTAATACAAAAAAGTTATTACTCATTGGGAGAAGCTATAAATGATGTTAATTTTATTGTGACCTGTTGAAGATATATTTTTATTCCTTAGCTTTTAATTTCCATAATTTAATTATCTTTTTACAATACTGACAAGGCCCTTTTACAGCCGCAACTTTTTACTTTTAATTCTGCAAACTCATTTTATTATTTTATTTTGACAATTATTTTCTTTTAATTATATATTTTTGACATTTTACAATTAATATAATTTATCGTAATGACAAGGCTCCTTTACAGCCGCAATTGTAAGGTTTTTCCTTATTTACTATTTTTTTTTATATCAAAACATTAATTATCGATTTAGTATTGACATTGATTGATTGACTTATTTGACATTGTTTTGCTCTGTGTTCTATTGATTTTTGTTTTTATTATTTTAAGTTGACATTATTTGATATATTAACTTAATTAGTCCCGATACCTGTCTGTTTGAGCTACAATAATGTTAGTTATATCACAATTGTTATTATTTTAATCTAAATTTGACGTAACTTAGTGTTCTATAATGTACCTACAGTGGAAAAATAAATGAAATGAAAATGAAATGAAAAAAGAACTAATAATACACAGACATGCACTGTATCCCAATCATTTTTTCCTGTATAAGAAATTGAGAAGTAAACAGGCTGTAATAATTATTATAAATAAAGACAGATTTAAGACCGATTCGTTCTAAGAAACATAAGCACTAAAATAAATAAAAAGTTGTTGTTGAACACACATTTTATTGTATTCTCACATATATTAATAGTAATATGCACAGTTTAATCATCTTCCCTATAGTAACAGTACATCTGACCATTGCCGGCAGAATATAAACACATCTCACAGTGGGTCAAGCGAAGGCTCGAACACCTAAATAGATCCGTTTTCCCCCCGAAGGGTAGAAAACGAATATTTAGGTTTCAGCCGAAGCTTGACCCACTAAATCGGCGTTTCTTGCCGGCTTAAACTTACGTGAGAGTACTGACAAAAGTTACGTCACTCGGCAATGGCTGCCAAGCTCGCCTCTAGAGACGGACGAGGGCGTGACGTCATGCGACCATAGATAAAATTTAACGGAAGTTGATACAAAAACACACTGCAAATGCATAAAATTCAATGTTAATCTCACAGTGGGTCAAGCTTCGGCTGAAACCTAAATATTAGTTTTCTACCGTTCGGGGGGAAAACGGATCTATTTTTATAATACACACACAAGACACTAGAAATGGAAATAGCGAATCTCACTATACTCAGCGCGGCGAACCTTGATCCCTATGACACTGACAGCTAATGTCACCATATAACATTGTAGTGGCGTCACCATTAAATTGGGATCACATTGGGGGCGTCTAAAAATGCCATTTATAAATTTTACGTAGCTTTATACCATTAGTAATGATATTCCGTTGATATTTTAAACAATTCTTAACATTTACAAGAAGTTATCGCAATCTGAATTTATGTTTACTTCCTGCAAAACTTACGCCGTGTGACGTTTATCGACTAGGGCGGTAAGTATCGATAAAAAAATGACGGTAATGGAAACGAGTGCACAATTTTTCGCAAATGATCGTGCGCGTCGCGTCGTAGTGACCGACCAAATAGTGTGGCTAGAGTCTGTACAAAAAGAGAAGCGTCGTAGGAATTGAGGGCGTGCGTGTGCCAATTTACTACTTTTGTTGTGTTGACAACACTGCTCTGTCATTGCCAGTACGACTAAAAGTTTTTGATACTTGGTAGACAGACATCATGCATAGATACCAACTGTTGTCATCAGTAGGAACTCGCTATTAAGTAGGTAGGTTGGTATGTATCTTCGCTTATTGGTGATTAAAATTGGCTACCTAACATAGCACAGCACAGGTATTATGTGATGAGCTAAAAATAATGGGCATGCATGATTCTACTGAGGTTTAAGTACTGGCTTTAATCAACATTATTTATATAGGATAGTGGCTAGCTATGTTGCAAATCTAACGTGCTTCCATGGAGCATGGCCTTTCTACTCTTCCTAGTACTTACTGATGAGGTGCACTGGACTGAATACCCAGACTTAAAAGAATAAAACATGGAGACATTTTATAATTTTATTAACATTATCTTAATATACCTACAGTAAAAATTGACAACTATAGATTCAGTACCATAATCAAAGTCTGAATCTAAGTATTCAATACCGCGATGTTTAATTAAGGGTGTTTGAATAAACATGGATAGTGAAATTACAACCGTTGCACTTTTCACAAGAATTCTTTAATTATCAGACGAAGTAATAAATATATTGTATGGGCGCCAGGACTATGCATAATCACATTGTCATTTCTGATTCGTTCTCTAAGTCTGAGCCAGCTTTGGAGCATTCACTCTCGGACTCATCCGTTTCATCTTCAGATTCTGATTCTGTTATATTTATGATAAATTCTTGTAAATTGTCCATCAAATGGTCAATCAATGTTCCCAATATTTTTCTTCCATATGTCTCACATGTTCACATTCTTTTTGCCACTGAGCAGTAGTAATATTATTGAAGCATTCATTTATTATAGGCAACAATTCCTTGGCTGATACATTAACATTATTTGCTGCAACATCTAATTTAACTAAACTCCATATTAATTCGATTGGATTCAAATCGCAATTATACGGTGGTAACTTGACAACAGTGTGACCATGTGCTTCAAGTAATTGATTTATTTTGTACACGGGATCACCTTTGTTCTTTTTTATTAAATCAAATAATTCAGCTTTAAGTGCATTTTCTGGGAATTATATTCCTTTATCATTTAACCATTCTTTCATTGTGTCTTTTTTGTCACTGTTATTTGGAGGTTTATTTATACGTACACTGTGATATGATGCATTATCCATCACAATCACCAATGGTTCGGTAAGATTGGGTATAAGTTTTTGTGTTACCCATTTCGTAAAGTTCTCATCATTCATGTCGTGATGGTAATCGGCTGAAGTATTTTTACCCTTGTATGAAAGTAAACAATTATCTACAAATCCATTGCAAGTACCAGCATGTACGATAATATATCTTTAACCAAGGGAAATGGCTTTAGATACCCCAGGTTCATCTGGGCCTTGCCAGCACTTGTTGACTTCATGCGCAGTATGGATGTATATCTCATCTACAGAAACAATTGAGTTTTCTGTTTCTCTCAAACGCTTCATGGTCTGCAAATATTTGGCACGCCAAGCCACAATATCAAGCTGTTCTATAAGTATTTTTCTTTTTGACTGACATTTTTTATATTGATATCTCATTTCTTTCAAAACCCTGTGCAGACTAGAAATTCCCCCACCAAAATTTATGTCTTCTTTTAGTACTCTATACAGCTTCCTTAGAGTCGTTACCTCTTTTCTAACAGTATAAAACTGTTGAATTTTGCTCCGTATGGCACATTTGTCAAAATCGTCCAGAATTATTGTCTTGGGCCGGCCTTTGCGTTTTTTCCCTGGAGTGCACCACACACCTCTATTTACAGCACCTTCTTTTTTAATTCTAGACACAGTGTCTCTACTAAGACCTGCAACATAAAATGTACATAATCAGTTTAATATCTAAAAACGCAAAGTATCAATATGTGTTAGCCGTACTACATAAATAGGTCAGCTTAGGCTCGAGTGATTTTTACCTAATATAGTATTTCCGTTTACGCTAATCACACATAAAACACTAAAGACGCTGTTTATTTCGTCTAAGAAATCAATGTACAGTCCAAAAATACCACAAGAAAGCCACATACAGTCCGTCTAAAAAGAGTAGACAAAAAATGAGGGCGCCACTGTCGTTTAACTGGTATACCCCATACTATACAATAACTGGTTTTGATACTTGCTAATTATTTATTGTATTATTGGCATTAATATTTTATGATTATAAGCTAACTTAGTACTTCACATAACCACTTTACATCACAAGTTGTGGTTAAATTCTACTAATACATATTATTATAAATACGGAAGATTGGGAGGATGGATTGAACTTGGCACAGGAATAGATTATTACCTGGAATAACTAGAGGGCGCAGCTAGTAAAATAATAAAACAAGAGTTAAGTGTTATTAATAAAATATTTATTCATAAAATTAGTCGTTCAACATATCAAAATCTAAATATTCGACACCAGACATGTTGTCATCTATTGCCCCAGGAGAATCTTGCCGAGAAGTACTAGGCAGACAGGAATCTTCTGATTCTGCTTCAGACTCACTGCTGCTGCTGCTATCCTCACCAACTCTTATAATTAATTCTTCTATATTTTGATACAGCCTCTTCAATGTACTCCATTTCAATTTTTTTGACATGGTCACAACATGATTTTCAATCTACTGGAGTTATAGAAGCAAAAGCCTCTTCGGTTAATTGTTTTATATCTCTGGATCCAACATTTTGTGTTGCCACTTTTCTTTTTGCCAAAGACCATATAAGTTCAATCGGGTTCAGGTCGCAGTGATAGGGTGGCAGCCTTACGACTGTATGTCCATGCTCGCTCAGTAACTCGTCAATTTCATAAACTGGTGCTGGTTTATTTTTTTTTCACCAAATCATAAAGCATAGGTTTTCGTAGGGTCGGATCAAAATTAATATTATTCTCTTCGAGCCATAATTTGATTTCGGCAATAGTGCTGGATGTTGTGGGCGCCTTATTTTTCACAATCGAGTGATATGGGGCGTTGTCCATTACAATAATGGAAGGATATTCAAGGTTTGGGATGAGCTTTTCGGTTACCCACTTATTAAAGTTTGTTCTATTCATTTCAGAATGATAGTCTTCCTGTTTGTTATTTCCACTAAAAATAAAAAGAGAGTTCGGTACAAATCCTTTTTCACTTCCTGCATTGATGAGAATCCATCTTTTCCCTTTTGAGATATCTTGAATAACTCCTTCGGTTTCAATAGATTGCCAACATTTTTTTAATTTGTATGATGAGTGAATATAACTTTCATCTAGATATATAATATCTTTTTGCAACTCTTCAGGTAAGTTACGGTTGTCCATAATAACTTTTAAATATTTTTCCCTTTTAATACAAATATTAGTATTTTCCATCAAAGCTTTTCTGTTTGATTTACATTTTTTGTATTTAAAACCAATAGATTTTAAAATTTTGTGTAAATGGGCTCGACTTCCATTGAAACCAAGGTCTTCCCTTACCACGGCTCGTATTTTATTAAGTGTAGGGACTTCTTTTTTTACACTATAGAAATAATGCACTTTTTGTCGGATTGCACACTGGTCAAAATCGTCTAATTCTTTTCTTGGTCGCTCCTTTCTATGTTTAGCAGGAGTACTGAATTTTCCTTTAGTTTTGGATCCTTCCGAAACTATTTGTCGCACTGTACTCTCGGATTTACCTGAAAATAATAAATTATATTGTTAAGTATCAAAACCAGTCACACGCACTATAAATATGTGTTTTATTTTCATAACCTCAACTGTACATATAAAAGCAAATATTTCATGATAAGACCACTCTTGGATAAGACATTACTATTTAAAGGAGTGTAAAGTGACTAAAAGTACTACATTAATTCATAACTTACCAGTCAGATCCGCTGTTCGTTTATAAACGTGTTCCATCTGCGTGAGCAATCTGCCGGCTTGGAATTCGGCTAAACATCGCATAAACACTTTGTATATCACTTCACGAGTGCCGCTGCGGATTGTTTTATTAATTTTTCAAATGTTTATAATAAGTTTTTGGATAAAAACTAGAATTGAAGCAAGAATTCAAATGAAAGCAAACAATGTTTACATTACAATGACAAGCAAGTGACAAGATTGACTTTTAATGAAGTGTTGCCAGCCACAGAATATAGTTAGTTCCTTAAACATTAATTTCTACTCTTTTTAGACGGACTGTACCAGTCATTGCGGCTACTCGTTCCGTAGCTTTGTTCAAGTCGATGATTGACCTTTTTGACGCTTTTGCGCGTTGACAAAACTGTATCACATTATGTATTATTTGCCTCACAGAGCTACGTAACGTTTTTCCTCTTTTCGACATAATTATGCAAATGTTTATCACAACAACAAGATCAACCTTATTTTATCGAGTAGTGACGAGACAGATGACAGCTGGATTGGGTTGCCATATAAAATCTTAATGTTAGTTCACCGTAATGCCACGACGGTTCTCTTTTTGTACAGACTCTATATCTAAAAAATATCCTATAATATTATAACCTACAATAACAAATTTTTTTTAGACAAAATAAATAAATGGGGAACATTCATTTTCATGATAAAATATATACTTATATAGCAAAAACGTGTTTACCGGGTTAAACATTATTAGAAAATAACAAGGTTGGAAACTTTCGTTTTACTTACCTACTTAATCTATGCCAAAAATCTTAAATTAATACAACAACAACATAATGGACATTAAAAATGCACATTATAATATTTTTTAAAACATGTTTACCAACGTGGCTGAATGCAAGCCACGCCTTTGTCTAAAAAAAAAAATATCGACACGACCAAAGACACGACCCATCACTAACACGAACTGTCATAGGGATCAAGGTTCGCCGCGCCGAGTATATGTACTGGGACCTTGGTGGTCTCCTTGGCCTAACAGAGTGGAAGTTGTACCGCACGGCGAACTTCCATGACGTGAAATAATACCAGAATTCATAAATTTCAAAAACACAATAAATTCCAGAAATAATAAAAGACAATGACTTAAATGAAAATATATGATTTTTTTTTTATTAACTTCCGGTGTTAAATTAAGTGTGAATTCTTTTGTTTGTGAGGATGAGTATTCAGTATTCACCATTCACACGCCTGCCCATACGCCTAATTTGTCGCTGGCGACAAAGGTGACAACTTTCTTGGGGATAACGTATAAAATAGACATCACTATCACTATTGGTTTTTATGGCTTTTGTGAAAATATCGAAATAGATATTGTAGACATCCATATGCCACAAATGCCATAGTGTAATAAATGACACTGACACTTATTATAGAATGACAGTAATACATTTCTCTGAGATTTCATTTCAATCAAACTTTGCTTGCTTGCTGTTTGTTTGTAGTAAAAACTAACTGTCCATCTCCCTCTCTACCCTTGTTTATGGATTGTTTTGCATGTACTATAAATAAGCAATTTTTTCTTTTATTACTTTAGACACACATAAATTTTACCTTCAATAAAAGTGAATTATCTACCATTTGCCCTCTATTAGGTATTTAATAATGTTATGATTGTTTACTAGAATCAGGTATACTTAATGCGAATCTAATTCGATTTTTTTTTCAGCAAAGGCACATATATGGCTAAAGTAAAGCAATTTTCGTGCGACGACGAGACAGGAGAAGTGATTACCTATGAAGTGAACGAGGAAACCGGCGAGCCGTGCCTCCAAAACCAATCTCCGATCTATGAAAATAAGAATTCTCAAGATGCTCTACCTAAAAACACAGTCTTTCCGCAAACCGGATACATGTGTAAAACTAAAAAGTTTCAGTCGCTAAAAGCTAAAATACTATCTGGATCGAATACTATTAGTCACCGTATGCTACTGTTGCCAACACTAATGATCTGCCCAGCTATATTGTGCTCCATACTGTCTATGCTAGAGGTGTATTTACACATCCGCTGCCACAAGAAGAACAGGATGCTAGATGACTCCAATTTGTACTACCGCAGCCCGTTTCACATCATCTCCAGCATGTTTTGTGGAGTCTGTAGAGATATGGACTCTGCATCTAAAATTGGCCAACTACAGGATAAAAGACGTGATCGTTATGACTATTTCAGAGGGATTGCAATTTAAACACAGAAATGTACTTTATTAAATTCCTTAGGGCATCCAGTGTCTGATATCCATATTCATTTCAATTTTTTCTTGGAATAGTTGCGTTGTGTCTTTAGTGCTATGCAAAACTTAACAGGCTGTAAATTCATTTATACTATAGGTAGCCAGTTTTGAAATGATTCTTTATAGTATGTTTAAAGTAGATAATGTTGGTTTAGGATTTGTTTAGTTTATTTTTTTAAGTGTACATCTGTTGTGCAGTGTGGCATACAGCCATGCTTATTTGCTAGAGACCTGTGAGAGACTGTAGATCTCTACTTGGCACGATACAGATCTACCCTTTTAGTTTTTTCACTTGCATTTAGAATACTCTTGAGCTGGCCTCTCTAACTCACCTCCATTAAGGTCAGAATATATTTGCATAGGCCTACCCCGTTTAACTTCCAAGCAGTGTGTTAATAAAGCCTAAACCAGTATGTTAATGCAAAGTTCCTTTCTAGTCTCATTCCCTTGTAAAGGGGTTTGTTAAAAACTATGTAAATTTTCAACCAGTGCCCTGAAGAAAATTACTATAGAACGTTAATTAGAACTTATTTAAAACCATTAGATATTTATTTTGTTTTGATGGCCGTGCAAAAGAGATTTAAGATGAAACATTCAATTTAAGAGCCAGTTCTAAATTCTCCTGAATTTAAAGTCTACTACACCAAGTGATATAATGCTCTTTCTATTAACATGGATTATATTTATGTACATGCTAGCAAACAGTTTGTGGAAATAAATTTAGGGCGACTGCAACGATACCTAAACGTATTTACTCTCTACATATGATTTAGAGAGTTGGCAAATTATACAAATACGTCAAATTTAAACATAAATGTTTAGTCACTAAATGCGTTTAGAGATCGTTGTGCAAGCCGACACTAGCGGCTTAGTGTTCAAAATATCTACAGACTCGCAATATGAAACTTCAAATTTTCTGTTTATCCAGGAGCCGCCGCCCGCTTATATTTTGATAAAAAGTAGCCTCTCGTAATCCAGGTCTTATTGTATCTGCACCAAATTTCATCAAAATCGGTTTAGTCGTTCAAAAACATAAACCAGAGGCAAAGTTCTTTCGAATTTATAATTTAAGTAAGGTTATCTAACAAATGATGCTCTGTTTGTATGGCACAACAGAAAAAGGGAATATGAATAGGTATTTACCCGCCCAGGGTAGGTATTAGAATCCATTTTCGTTTTGTAATGCCTGCCATCTCTAAGTGCATGCTTTTCGTTTGCGTATCGTAATAAAGTATTATTGATATTTGTAATGTTACCTCTGCAGCATTCAAATTGAAGGCGCTCTCTTGCCTAGTTAAATAGGTATATTTGGTGATGGATAGTAATAATTCTTTGATACGTAATTATATTTTTGATGATATTAAATGTACTAAAACAATACATACAATTTGTATTATTTTTTTTATTCTATGATGTACCCAGTCTGCTGTAAGTTTTTCAGAGGATGATGGTTTAGACTAGTGATGGGCAAAGTATGGCCCGCGAAAGAATTTAATCCGGCCCGCCGACGGTCCTTCGACATGAATAGTAGTTATATGGCCCGCGATAATTATATTGATGGTCCAGAAGTAGATTAGAGAGAGTATATAAAGTAGACTCTACTTAGAACAGTGCTCCCTTTCTATACCTATTTCTCAACTCGGAGCTAAAATTCTCTAAGAATTTCTTCTTAGCATTCGAAAATATTATGGCAAATCAAAAACAATTTCATGCCTCACATGCCTTTTCTGCTACATTATTACAACATCACATAATTACAAATTTACTTAAAGTAATATTACAAAGCTTTTCGGTAAGTACATATGAATAAACATTGTTATTCAGCCTATTATGTACAAAAACAGGATCCATTCAATCTAATTCTAGGGTGGGGGGAATAAGAGATCTGTACTGACATCCCGCATTGGGGTGTATTGTGTATTACCCCCCTTCTAACCTGACCCCAGCCATCCTCTTTGAAATAACTAACGGAGTAGGACTTTGTGTTGGTGGCAACAGCTTTCCAGCGTTTCTATGGATGTTGATGTAGTAGCGGTGTCGGTGGAGGATGAGGATCTGTTCTCAGTCTTGCATCGTTTGTGGCAGTGTAGTGGAGTATCACATGCTCCACAATCTCTTCCTCCCGAAGGCATCTGTGGCAAAGCCCACAGTCCGTGGCTCCAGTCTTTAGAAGGTGATGAGATTAAGTTTGTAGTGTCCCGTCATGATTCCCACCATCATCCTTAGATCTTTGCGTATTTGGAACTGTGCGCTTTAGTCCATTTGATGGTTACACTATGTTTTTCGGCCGATTTCTGTAGAGCACAATAGCACTCTAGAGACAGATTTTGATCAAGTGTCGGGTCATCTGAGGGCGTTTAATTTCATTTCAATTTCAATTCCAGTAGACATTCTTTACAAAATTATTTTATTTTGATTCTGAAACAACATTAAAAACATAATATATAAGTGCATACATTAATCACACAAACATGAGTTAAACATATCCTTTGGTGCACAGGCAGGATTTGAACTCACAACATCTAAATTATTGCATGTAAGGGTATATCCCAATTTAAGTAACTAGCTGGCTTCACACTTCAGTCAGTCAGTCCAATTAACATGAACTCCCGTTACTTGTAATTTGAATGAAACTGTAGGTTAAGTTAGTTGGTTGTGCATTTCGTGGCACCATTTTACTAGTCAAAGATTAAAGCCGGCTTGCATAACAATCCCTAAACATATTTAGCGACTAAACATGATTAAATTTGACGTATTTGTATGATTTGACGACTTCTTAAATGATATTTAGCCACTAAATACGTTTAGGCATTGTTGTGCAAGTTGCCCGAAGAATAATATTTTTATGTTTTTTAGGAGACTCACGAGATCTCAGTTCGGGGCGAACCACTTGTTTAGAACTTGTTATGAATTAATATGTAGTAAATTCTGATACAAAGATATTTTTACATACCTACATTGAATCATATTTTTTCCTATTGAAATAGATCTTCTCATGTTCGTGTGTTCTCACTATAGCCACAAGTGTCGTCAATGCACCAGACTACTCCAGGAAATACCATTTTATGTAAGTATAAATCTGCAAAAAAAAAGGAATGAATTTGTTGTTTAAATTTTACTTTGAGGTTATGTACGGTTTGTTTACATACATTTTTTAGGTAATTTGGCTGAAATAGTTAAAGAGGCTAGTCTCTCCTAACTTACTTAGGTACGCGTGTCTTACGATCTAGGTAGGTAACAGTAACTGGAAATGCCATTATTTTTATAAAAATAAACAACAAAGTTATTACAAGTTTATTTATTACATTTGAGTAAGTACTAACAAATAGACAAACAGTGTTTTGTCATATTATTGGTTGTGACTTATGACAAGAATATTATGTCAAAATACGTAAGAGTTCCCTTGATTTTATAGGCAAAAAATCTATATCAATCACAAGTAACAAATATACAAACAGCGTTTTGTTATATTATTGGTTGTGACTTATGACAAGATTATTTTGTCAAAATGCGTAGGAGTTCCCTTGATTTTATAGGCAAAAAATCTAAATCAAACAAAAGTAAATATTAGGCTTACATGTTAGACCGCATTTCACTTTGAGTTTGGCTGAAAAATGATGTAACTGCATTAAAAATGTACACCACTTGGTATATTCGAGCAAATCAAACAAATTACACTAAGAATAGCTAAGCAATCGAATAATTTATTACATATTTTCTTTAATTTGGATTCAAGAAGAGAAATCGAGAGATCCCTGCTTCATTTGACATTATCATCTGGGAGTGGGTGTTTTGAACCGTAAATAGTTTTCAAAACTATCTATTGCTCCAATAGCATGCTTTCGGTTTCGAATTCAAATAAAACTATTTATTTTCCAGTACCTAGATTCATGCAGGATTCAGGCAGGACCTTCGATTCTGAACTCTACTGCGAACAACTGATGAGATTAAAGAGAGAAAGCGGCCGGAATTAATCAACAGAAGGGGTGTGGTTTTTCATCATGATAACGCTAGACCTTACACATCTTTATCCACTCAGCAAAAATTAAGAGGGTTTGGCTGGGAGGTGTTAATGCATCCGCCGTATAGTCCCGACCTTACACCTTCAGATTTCCACCTGTTTCGGTCTCTTCAGAATTCTTTAGGCAGTGCCAGGTTAACATCACGAGAGGACTGCCTAAACCACTTGTCGCGGTATTTTGATCAGAAGCCCCAAAATTTCTATAGCAATGGAATCATGTCCCTACCTACATACAAGATGGCAAAAAGTTATCGAACAAAATGGTACCTACATACTTTAGTTAAATGTAAATAAACTATATTAAAAAATGTTTTGAATTTTCTTAAAAAATGCGAAGAATCTTTTTCCCCAACCTAATATTTGGATGTTCTAAAATGATTATGATTGACATAGCATAATAAAAAAAAATTGATTTTCCAAAATGGTCATGACAAATGTTGCTTTATAAAACAATAATAATAATATTTGGATCTTCCAAAATGATCATGATGGACGTTGCATAATAAAAAAAACGAATGTTCCAAAATGATAATAATTGACGTCGCATACTTTATAAAAAAAAAATTGATGTTCCTATATGATCATGATGGACGTTGCATAACTATCGGCGATAATCGGCCACCTTCGTATTTGTACAGCGTCGTTCCTGTCGCACGAAACGAATAGTAAGAGAGTTTAGGAGCTGTTACAACTGTTATTGAACAGAAAATGCAAATCTTTAAAAGTCAATCTCATTCACATTTGACACGCGATGCTTGCTACATCGTCTGACGTCTCGTTACTGGACAGCCGACATAATTATAAACTCTGTTTAAAGGTAAACAGTAGGTAGGTACATAAGTAAAACAATTGAATTCACTGCATTTTTTTATAATTTTTGCTCACATAAAGTTAGTACGTCAGTATCTGATCAGGACAGTACGACAGTTATTTGGTGAATTATAAATACGAACTGAACAGTAAAAAAAAACTATTTAAGATACAATGAAAGACAAATAAAAGAACGCAAAACCCAACTGATTTGTAGAGTAATCCACTCATGTAAGTATCAATGACTTAGTTGTTTTATTCCATTCTGGTTATATATACGTGTTCTCTTAAGAAATTCTGATCGCTTTATAACTCTATGAATATTTTAAGGAAAGCGCATTGGAGTCCAATGGCAATAATGGCGGTGGTGACCAATATTTCTTTAAGACAAGGCGTTACATAAAAATATCCTAAAAAGGTCTCTTGCTTGTGATTAAACGATTTTTAGGTTTTGCGTCATTTTATCAAGAAGATAAATAAGTAGTACAAACTAAATAAAATCAAAATTTGAGGAGTAATTTTTATGCGAGAACGAAAAAAAATTAAGTTTTTTTGTGTTTACAAATAGAACTTCACTCGAAGGGACCCAGGTTTATTAGGACAGTACGACAGTTATTATCTACTGAATGGACAGTAAAAATCTCCAATGAAAACATATCAGAAATGTCACAATCACTAGGTACTGTACCTATGCGTGAACAACATACAATTAACCTGGACATTTGAAAACCTTTAATAACGTAAGTGCTAAAATCAGATCTAATCAAAAATCTACTGTACGTGTTACATGATGAAAGAAGCCTCCTTTTTCAATTTGGTGAATTATAAATACGAACTCCAGTAAAAAAAAACGATTTAAGATACAATGAAAGACAAATAAAAGAACGCAAAACCCAATTGATTTGTAGAGTAATCCACTCGTGTAAGTATCAATAAATTAGTTGTTTTATTCCATTCTAGTTATATATACGTGGTGTCTTAAGAAATTCTGATCGCTTTATAACTCTATGAATATTTTAAGGAAAGCGCATTGGAGTCCAATGGCAACAATGGCGGTGGTGGCCAATATTTTTTTATGACAAGCCGTTACATAAAAATATCCAAAAAACGTCTCTTGCTCGTGACTAAACCATTTTTAGGTTTTGCGTTATTTTAACAAGAAGATAAATAAGTAGTACAAAATAAATCAAATCAAAATTTGAGCAGTAATTTTTATGCGTGAACGAAAAAATATAAACTTTTTTCGTGTTTATAAACTGAGCTTCACTCGAAGGGACCCAGGTTTATTAGAAACCTTAGTTATCACATTAAATCTTCACAAAACCTTACCATATAAATTTCTCACCCGCTCTACCTAAATTTATCGTCCAAAAATCCGTTTACCATAAGTTATATCACTTTGTCAGTGTTCACTTTCACTTGTTGGAGTCCAATGGCAACAATGGCGGTGGTGGCCAATATTTTTTTATGACAAGCTGTTACATAAAAATATCCTAAAAAGGTCTCTTGCTCGTGACTAAAACATTTTTAGGTTTTGCGTTATTTTAGCAAGAAGATAAATAAGTAGTACAAAATAAATCAAATCAAAATTTGAGCAGTAATTTTTATGCGTGAACGAAAAAATTAAACTTTTTTCGTGTTTACAAACAGAGCTTCACTCGAAGGGGCCCAGGTTTATTAGAAACCTTAGTTATCGCATTAAATCTTCACAAAACCTTACCATATACATTTCTCACCCACTACCTAAATTTATCGTCCAAAAATCCGTTTACCATAAGTTATATCACTTTGTCAGTGTTCACTTTCACTTGTTGTTGTGTTTCTTTTCGTTTTTTATTTACATAGGGTGTTTGGTTATCTATTCTTTTGTTGATTACGGCTTTTATTTTTAGATGTCGATTGCAAGAGTAGGCAGTAAGTTTTATATCAAATTAATCAACTAAAAGTCGATTATCTTTAAAATTGTATAATATAACTAGTGGTTTTTTTTATCGAGAAGTATTTTTTTATATTTTGAGGAACTGTCACTTGAATATCGTCAGTATATTACCAAACACCCTGTTTATTATAATACCCGTATTGAGTTTATTCTAGTGGTATTTTCCGCATGTCTTGTATGACATTCAGAACCTCACCCGCTTTCCGCAAGCGTGTTTCGATAGCTTTCCTGCAAATGAAAATCAAAATAAGCATAGATTTTTTAGAAACATTTTTTCGACGATGAAGAGTTAAAGGCAGCAATTAACGATCATTTCTCAGACCAGGAAGAAAAATATTTTTTGGAGGGAATTGAAAAGTTATGTTCCGTTAAAAGTTAAAGTGTGTTCAGATCCTAGGGGACTACATTGAAAAATAAATTTTATTCAGATATTTCTGCTTATTCTTTCATGCCTATACCGAGAATACATTGAACTCCCCTCGAACATCAGATTTTCAAAGTGTTTTAATTTGTTTATGGAAATGTTTACTAGCCAGTTTGATATTTTTTAGTGTTTATATTATGTTCTTTCTTTTTATTATATATATGTATCTGTCAAAAGTTCAGAAAATATGACGACGTGCGTTATTCGATACTGCAAAAATACATCAAGAGGTGTCAGTGAATCATCAGGTGACAGTTTGATTTCAAACTATTGTTAACTTAGAGCATTAAACCAACCGGAGACGCCACGCGCGCTAATTTCTATACAAAAAAAGTCTGTCGTTTTCGGCGCGGGGGACGAGGCAACGCACACAAATACTGTTAACGCAAATGCATTTTTTCGATACGTCACTACACACACACTACAAAATTATCAAACACCAGCTTAAACTATACTCACACAAGTATAAACACACACACAGACAACCTGTCCGTGAAAGATATGATGTCAGCTCGAAGTAAACATTGATAGTGCGAGGAACACATCGATAATAAATAATAAACTTATCGATATTTTGTGGTGAAACAGAGAATAAAAAAACAACTTTTATAAAATAGTTTATTTGTAAAAATTATGTAAGCGTTACAGTTATTGCAGTTTTATCGCGCGCATTAGCAAAATGTTTATTAATTATTTTTAGAAACACTATTGATTCTTAAAATTAATAAGTTTTGTGTATATGTACCTAATACATTTCTTAGGGTCAGTCTTTTTATACAAGTAGCTTATTTTAATGTTACTTTTGTATGATATTGTATTATATATGATTTTTGTGTATACTTTTGTATGGCCGTTTTCACAAGTTCAATATTATGCATAACAAAATCATTATCAAAGTAGTGACTTTCGATGTTTCTGAACAGTTGTCTACCAACATAATGTTGTAACACTTTATTTGTAACCCATTGGGGCGTACAAGAGCGGCTAACTTTTTTGTCATGAGACAAGTGCTTCCGGATTTCCACTTCGCTAAGACGACATAAATCAATAACTTCCTTCGATGCGTACATTAGACTACCTCTACTTTTTTGGTACGTTATACTTTTTTTATTAGGCTCTCCACATAAGCCCTTTACGCATGTACAGCATTTAATTATTTTAATAGTGGAAAATACTACGTATCCCGCTATGTATTCCACAACCTTTTCTCCAAAAGGGGATAAGTATGTTTCGATCTCTATTTCTGAAATTATATCACTTTCTTCCGAGGTATCAAGAGCGAGGGACGTTGCTGTTGCTTTATGTCTGAAAAATAAATGATAAAAATAACATACTTTATAATGTTTACATCGACAAAATTGTTTTTGTGCTGTCCCATCACTAGCTTTCCTAGTACAGTGTTGCCAGAGTAGCAAATTAAAAGTGGCCTGTTTACGGAACAAGTGAAGATCATAAAATGCTAATAATTAATAAAGTACAAACTTAAACATACAATATTTATAGCATTAAATAAAAATATATGTTGAAAATAAAAGAACAAATGAATTTGCTAACACACACAAAAATGGCACCACGGAAGACCAGCGCTATAGTAGTATAAATATGCTACTATAGCACAATGCTGAGTGGGGACCGTTTTTGCTCACAAATTTGCTCTTTAATATAAATTCATTTATCTAAGCTGTAATGTACACTCGTGAAGCAAAATAAACGTTTTTCTATTCTATTCTATTATTTTGTTAAATAAATAAATAAATATTCTAATTCATCGTTAATTCAATCAGCATCTACAATTATATTTCACATTATTTATAGTTAGTACCATTTATTTATTGAATAAATTATGTTAATATTAACGAATGTGAAAAAGAACTTTAAATTAAATATTTATACAGACAACTTTAAAAATTGCCCTAAAGTAGACCTACTACCATTAAGTGGCAACACTTTTAGATTGACAATATTTTTTAGTTTTTTGCAAATTTAATGTACCATTTGATAATATTTAAACGTAATAATACTTACAGATGAAAAGTAATGTTATCCTTTTGTACACTAGATGTTTTTGATCTTTTATTACACGAAAACACGTTACAATTCGGCATTTTCAGCTCACGTCGTTCCGCACTCATTGTGATCCGCTGAATGGCGCGGGGCGCGCGGCAACTAGTTTTATATAACCGGTATGACCGGCGGTCTTGTACCTTTGGCAGCGGGGAACGCCTGTCAATGGCGCCTCCGGTTGGTTTAATGCTGTAAGCTCAAGTACGTTAACAATCTTAGATAATATGGACGCTTAAAGAAGACCGTGTTGCAGTTATTGCGTTGCATCGTTGCGGTTACGCGCCAATTCAAATTTTTGACATACTGAAAAATTAGAATATAACCAAAAGATTCGTTTATCGCACCATCAAACGATACAATGAAGACTCTAGTGTAGATGACAGGTCAAGAAGTGGTCGCCCTCGGTCTGTTAGGACTCCAGCAGTGATAAAAGTTGTGAAGGCGCGAATTCAAAGAAATCCCAAACGTAAGCAGAAACTGTTGGCCCTTCAGATGGGGTTAAGCAGAACCACGGTGAAAAGGGTGTTAAATGAAGACTTAGGGCTTCGGGCATATCGAAGAAAAACAGGACATCGTTTGAATGCTCGTCTAATGGACCTGAGACTGAAGAGATGCCGCGCTTTGTTGAAGCGGTACGCGGGAAAAAAATATCGGGAAATTCTTTTTTCGGATGAAAAATTTTTTACCGTAGAAGAGAGCTACAACAAACAAAATGATAAGGTGTACGCACACAGTAGTGAAGAAGCGAGCAACCGTATTCCGCGTGTCCAACGAGGTCATTTTCCATCCTCGCTCATGGTATGGTTGGGAGTTTCTTATTGGGGCTTAACAAAGGTACATTTTTGTGAGAAAGGTGTAAAAACGAATGCAGTTGTGTATCAAAATACAGTCCTGACGAACCTTGTGGAACCTGTTTCTCATACCATGTTCAATAACAGGCACTGGGTATTCCAACAAGATTTGGCGCCAGCTCATAGAGCGAAGAGCACACAAGACTGGCTGGCGGCGCGTGAAATCGACTTCATCCGGCATGAAGACTGGCCCTCCTCCAGTCCAGATTTGAATCCGATAGATTACAAGATATAGCAACACTTGGAGGAAAAGGCGTGCTCAAAGCCTCATCCCAATTTGGAGTCACTCAAGACATCCTTGATTAAGGCAGCCGCCGATATTGACATGGACCTCGTTCGTGCTGCGATAGACGACTGGCCGCGCAGATTGAAGGCCTGTATTCAAAATCACGGAGGTCATTTTGAATAAACTTTAGTGTCATAAGAATCTATGTTTTGTTAAGTTCATTTTGGTATATAAATGGTTACATAATGAATAAACTTGTTTCAATTATTTTATATTAAACATGTGACAGAATTTATGACCTGACTAGGTATATTTGTATTATAGTGTGGAATGATTGTGTGTATTATAATATTAGGTCTTTACCTATGAAATTGCCGTTTTGTATGGAATAAGTGAAAGTACTTAATTTTTAAAACTTTTTTATTTCTATTATTCAAAGTAATCACTCATGCAATCGACGCATCTTTGCCAACGCATTGGCAGTTTATTGATGCACTTGTAAAAATCAGTTGGACGGGAGGCAACAAACTCTTCAAATGCATTTTGTACTGCCTCTCGGGAATTGAATTTTTTACCCACTAAAAAGTTGTCAAAATTTTGGAAAAAGTAATAGTCGGTAGGTGCAAGTGGCGAACTGGTGAGTATGGCGAATGAGAGAGAGCTTCCAACCCCAGCTCTAGCAGCTTGGAGACTGTCTGTTGTGCAGTATGGGGTCGCGCGTTGTCGTGAAGGAGCAGTGGGGACGACTGATTGACCAAAGCTGGTTGCCGATGTGCAAGCTTCTCCATCAATGTCTCCAGTTCTTCACAGTACACATCTGCAGTAATGCTCATGCCGTTTTGTAAAAAGCTGTGGTGAATCACACCCGCACTAGACCACCAAACAGTGACCATCACCTTTTTAGGGGTCATTTTTGGTTTAGTTAGGGCATTGCGTTGGTGCTGAACCAGGATCTAACCAACTTGCTGAGCGCTTTCGATTGTCGAACAGAATCCATTTTTCATCGCACGTAACAATTCGGTTCAAAATTCCTTCATTTCTTTGCCTATTGAGCAGCGCGAGGCAGGTCTCGACGCGTACGTTGCGCTGGCGATCGTTAAGTTCGTGGGGCACCTATCTATCAAGTTTTTTTACCTTGCCTATTTGTCGTAAATGGATCAAAATTGTTTTGATGCTAACATCAAAAGCTGTTGCTAGCTCAGCTGTAGATTGAGTTTCGTCAACTTCCACAATCGCCTTTAATTCATCATTGTTGACCAAAGTCTCCGGACGACCACGAGCTTCATTTTTCAAGTCAAAATTTCCAGAGCGGAACCGGGAAAACCAATAACGGGTTGAGCGTTCGTTTTTACAGTTCTCTCCGTAAACGTTTTAAATGTTACATGCCGTTTGTGTCGCGTTGGTGCCACGACGGAACTCATATTCTATTACACGAATTTTTAAAGTATCCATTATGACGAAAAATGTTCAAATGTAATGAAAATAAAACGCTAATCAATAAACTGAGTTTGTAAATAGAATGTCATGTTTTTAAAACAAAATTAATTTGAAATTAGACTACAAAGCCATTCCAAACTTTTTTCTATTTGAAATGACCAGTACTAAAGAACGGCAATTTCATAGGTAAAGACCTATTAGTAGAATAGATGGATGGTACAACTACATGTTCAACATTTAAAGAGGAGTGATTAATATCAGAGTAGATTTAAAAAAAAACAAATGGTTATACATACAGTTTATATTTTATAATAATTTATAAACAAGAAATACCTAATAGCTCGTAGAAGTATCTCTAAAACTCCAATTAAATGCAGACATTTCAGCAACAAATTTATATCAACGATAAAGGACAAAAATACGCCCAATTTGCAATTTTTAGTAGTGGGTGGAACAGCCTTGTACACATTAATAACAAAATAATGCATTATCATCGGAGATTCAAAGTACTTACTGATAATTAACCGCTTTCATTTATAGGCACCTAATCAAAACATCAATTTAGAAACACAAAATGAAGGAAATATTTAGATACAATGTCGAAGCAAATTCTTATTTAGTCTATCTAATACCGTTATAACTAGGCCGCATTCGTTATTTTGCCTGCGGAATTGTTATTTAACTAAATTCTCTAACGCGTATAAGCGACTAAATTCAGTGCGGCATAGTTATAGCCGCTGTTATAATGTAGATGCAATCAAACCACTTTCTTGCTTTTATAAACCTATTCTAACGAAATAATGATCACCTGCTATATTTATAATTGAACAAAGAATGTCTGATTATTAAAATAACAAAAAAGCATGTTATTTATTAGAAGAGTGACTATCTATAGGGACACATTACTTACTAAATAGCTGGCTGGTGTTGCTCGTCAGTACATACAATATAATTTATGTGGATTTATTGCCTTTTCAATGTAAAATTATAACAAAATTAATTTGTGTACATATAACATCAAATTAGTCTATAATTTGTCTACATGTTAACTACATCATGGGATAGGACCACACCGATTTGAAATTTGTATGAATAAAAATAAAAGTATGTAATCGAATTATTTTCTCTATATGGGTCATAGCCGCCCTAGGTACGTTATTCCTTTCAATTATAAAATATCTGTTTACTTTCGAGCAGGCTCAAGGGTTCACGTTTTTGAACACAAACAATCGGTCTTGTCAGAGATGACCGAGTTTGCAAGAAAACAACCCTATACAGTTTTTTATACGTATAAAAATAATTTGTCTATAATTTGTCTTTTGTCCGTTAGGAGCCGTTATTCACAGAACTCATTTCGTTCGTCTTACACTTGACATTTTGTCGCACTAACTCTGACTAAACCATTCGATAAAATGATGAGTGTTTGATAGATTTACAACGCGCAGAAAGTATATTGCTAAACTGGAAGAGATTTCAGATAGTATAATAATGACACACTTTTGTAAATCATGGAATGAAATTTATAATTAAATATAATGAATAATTGTTAGTTACTTGTTATTCGTAGAACTGTCCAAATCGCACAGGAAGCAAGTGTTTCACGACATTAAACAAAACTTTAAAGCAAATGATAAATACATGCATAATATTAAACAGTATGATGCGAAGGTTCAGTACATAGTATATCAGACATTTCATGTATGTTTAGTATTAAAAATATATCTTGAGCTTGGCCCGTATCAAGTCTTGTGGTGCATCTTATATACTAACACCTTCGACGAAGATCACTGTCAACGCATCAACTAATCTCTTTTTTACGTTCATTAGTTAAATATAATAAATATATTAATTACATACAAAAGTGCTTTAAAATATTATAAGATGTACTCTCGTTAGATAACTTTGCGGGTGTCAATATACACAAATCGTTCAAGAAGTACCTATGTACTACTTACATAGGGATTGCTCATTCAGCAGCGCATTCAAAGCGACAATTCGGAGCGGTCAACTCACATGTTATATATAAATTATGACCATGTCAGACGTCACAGTTGGTTACAGTATACAGAATAAATTATAGAAGTAAAGATATATGTTACACCCGCAGCATAGCCAGTGCATAGAACTAGATTCTATGATGATTCCTTTACAGTTCAAGCAACACGTCTTTGGAACACATTACCGGTCTCAATACGGCAAGCTCCATCATTAGCCACATTTAAAACAAGAGTGAAAATATTTTATCTCTCAGAAACGTCGTAGTGTCGCTATATATATATATATGTATGGGTGTTTATGTATATTTTTATTTAATTTTATTTATCGTAGGTATATATTGTCAATATTTATTTAAGTATATTGTTTTATTTTATTGTAAAAGATCAGCGTTCTGTTAGTATATACCCCCCTCCATTATTGTAATGTTACAAAAATCCTCTCCATCCAAAGGTTGTCTGGAAGAAATCGCTTCTAAGCGATAAGACCGCCCATTGTACTTGTTGCTTTGTGAATTTTTATATTTTTTGTTTGTTTCTTGTGTGGTGTACAATAAAGTATTTTCATTCATTCATTGTTATGGCATCGTATTATAATCCAATTAACTGAAGTAACGTCTTATCCAGTTATATGCGGAAGTTGAGTTTGTAAAAGCTTTTACTTTTAAGCAAAAATACCCATGAATTTACTTTAATTATTGAGCACAGTATTGACATCTCAGATAACTTTACGACTATCTTACCGGCAATGGGATATGATTTGTTCAAATGTCCAAATCCCATAGCATTAGCACAACTAATGTGTCGTGAGTCATGTCTAATGTTGGGTACGTGTTTAGATAAAACTTTAATATTATTACGTGAACATATTCTTCAATATGAACAATGTTTTCCGCCATTGAAATCATCCACTTCGCAGTGGATGAGGTGATTTAGAGCAATGTATTCTGAATAGATGTAAATGTTAAATGAATGTGTCATTTCATTAAGAGAAGCATTGTTATCCTATCATCATACCCAGCACCTAAAAGTCAGCTATGTACTAACATAATCGATAAAGATATGTAAGTGTACGTTTCAAAGTGAAAAAAGATTTAAAGTTTTTGATTTTAAATACTCGAGTATATCAATATAAGTAGGACCTTATTTAGTTGAATAAATTTATAAATATTAATTCAGGCACTACTCTTTATAATTTAATATATTGGACTATTAAAATTTACTAACAAATTGAACAATATAACAAATATAAATAATATTGTTGTGTTAAACAAGTATACATAAGTAGTTTGTATATTAGCACACATCAATTTGGTTTTATTGAGATTTGGAAACACAGATTGGACACATCAATTTGGATTTTTTGAGATTTGGAAACAAAGATTGGACACATAAATTTGAATTTATTGAGATTAGGGGACACAGATCGGACATATCAATTTGGATTGATTAAGATTTGGAAACAGATTGGAGACATCAATTTGGATTACAACATTTTTTTAAGTAAGTATATACACAACAAGTACAGTTGGTGATATAACTCGTGCAATGCAAGAATTAAGCATAAACAATTAAAAAAATTAGGCCGTCTGAGTCTCAGTACCTTCTAATTTGTGAATGAAATGTGTAGAAAACACAACACAAGATATCTAGTTAGTATGTTAGTAGGAACACCTATGTGTACATAAAAGATTCACATTTTTGAAATTAGTATTTATACGGTATTCGAATCCGCAACCGTTGAATAGTTTATCATTCACTCATTGCAATTGTTAGTAGTTGCAATTTTATTGTTGATAGGTTAGTCCTAGACTAGTCTCAAGTGCTGACAAACTGAACTAGGCATTTAGCTAAATTACAAAATATCACTTATTTATGGTACATACCTAAATGCTTTTTAACTAGGTAACTTTAATCAATAACAAAAATCTATATTCTGTGTATCAGCACCTCACCTTAACTACTGCCATAATGGAATCAACTATTTCAAAGACAGGCTAGTCACCTGTGCCTGTGACACACTATTATTTTATTTTTATTGAAGTGACACGTTTATTTTAATAGTTTTTCTTGTAGGTTTGCTTAATGTTTTCACTGCTAAATATAAATATTCAACGGTGTGACGTCACATGATGTATTTACGTAATATTTTACGTTCTATGTACCTGTTATAAGTGACCAGCTATTTGAAAGACACTGTAGTAAAAAAGCTACATCGTACCAAAATATTCAAAAGAAATCCATTACCATTGTAAATTTTACAATATGGATCAAACTAAACGAAACTCGGTCCTACCCTAGTGTTGTTCAGATGGATGCAACCCATTATAGTAGAGGAGACGTGGAAGATCGACCTTCACCGATCTGATAACCAGATGAGACATATTTTTTATCAAATATAATGTATAAACAAATATGCCTATAATTACTTGCCTATCTAAAAGTGCTCATGGGTATTTTTAATTAAATTAACTTTAATCGATTTTTTTTCATCACTTTCATTCTTTTGATAACCAAATGAATTTTATTTCACTGTTAGTTTTTAACACACAGAATATGCCTCAGTAGGCTTGCCTACTCATTTCTGTGTATAGCTACCTGGCAAGCCGATGTGAACAGGTAACTCAATATAGGTGACTCCATCGTTCTGCTAACTTATCGAAAGTTATATCAAATTTTAGATTATTTTATTACCAAATCAGTCATATAGACTTGTCTGCAAAAAATCATACTTAAAGCACTGTTGCCTAGCTAAACACTTTTAGAGTTTTAGCCATCTGATAGGTGCGAGAGAGAAAGTAGAGCGTCCGAAGTCCGTGTGGTAGAACAGGACACAACATAGCAGCTGCAAGCTACCTGACCGTTGAATATATCCGAGTGCGCATGCTCGTGTACATGTGAGTGACAGAGACAGCATTTATTTACACTTGTCATTAATTTTGAACTCCCATTTATTATAACTAATTTCGATCACAATTTTTATATTATTTCACACTATACGTATTTACAGCTATGCAAAAATCAAAAATAAATAAGTTATAAATAAGTTTATATTCAACGGTCAGGTAGCTTGCAGCTGCTATGTTGTGTCCTGTTCTACCACACGGACTTCGGACGCTCTACTTTCTCTCTCGCACCTATCAGATGGCTAAAACTCTAAAAGTTTTTAGCTAGGCAACAGTGCTTTAAGTATGATTTTTTGCAGACAAGTCTATATGACTGATTTGGTAATAAAATAATCTAAAATTTGATATAACTTTCGATAAGTTAGCAGAACGATGGAGTCACCTATATTGAGTTACCTGTTCACATCGGCTTGCCAGGTAGCTATACACAGAAATGAGTAGGCAAGCCTACTGAGGCATATTCTGTGTGTTAAAAACTAACAGTGAAATAAAATTCATTTGGTTATCAAAAGAATGAAAGTGATGAAAAAAAATAGATTAAAGTTAATTTAATTAAAAATACCCATGAGCACTTTTAAATAGGCAAGTAATTATAGACATATTTGTTTATAAATTATATTTGATAAAAAATATGTCTCATCTGGTTATCAGATCGGTGAAGGTCGATCTTCACCGGCTCTTAGACCATTATTTGTTATTTAATTTTACTAGCGAGATATGGTTATCTTACCGAGACATTTATATATACTAATCCAACAAGCCGCTAACATAGTGTGATGCCTTGCATTATAAATCGTGTGGAGTGCGGCAACTTCCAATAATATACACGATTGCCGCAGACATAGATGTTAGGGGTGACCCCCCCCCGCCCATTTTCACTAACTAATTATGTGACATAAAACATTTATGAGACATTTAACTCTTTTCAAAATGACTGCTTTCAAACAAGTATGTACAATTTTCAACATTTTAGAACCCTACCGCCTATCCAACTTTTAGGGCGACTAGCGCAATGATGCCTCAACGTATTTAGCGGCTAAATATGATTGAAATATTTGGTAAATACAAATACGTCAAAGTTTAAAATGTTCAGTCGCTACATACGTTTAGGAATCGTTGTGCAAGCCGGCTTTGATCCAATGCCGATATTGACGGATTGAAATTACTAAAAGTATTTGAATAGACCACCACAAAATATTTATCATTAAAATTTATTGTCAACACAAAAATTTAATTTCTACCACTACGTATGCTTCTTTCTAAACAAATCTTTTTTTATCCATAAAGTGAAATGTCTCAAAATGCAATGTGACCCGTAATAGGAAGGTGAAAATGAGCATTTGACGTATCGGGTTTTTGCCAATTACATAGAATTAAGTTTTTGTAAACTTTATAACATTTTTTAAGAGCCGAATTTGAATGTGGTTGGCACTTGAGCTGGTACCGTGAAGCTGTAACCTGAAAAAAAAAACAAAATAAATTAATAATAGAAAAGATTTAAAATAAGCGGTATAAGCACAGCACAATTTTTTTGTCTTTTTTTTGTTTTTAAGGACATATAATTCAAACAAAATTGAACACTTTTTCCATGTTCTTATGTATACTTCGTGTTTTGTTATGTACGACATTAAATGAAAACACGGGTAGGGCTAATGGCTAGCATTACTTTTGAAATTATCATGGTTTTGAAACTCATGATGGATAAACTCAGTTTACCCGTGGTCATGGCACATGTAACTGCGTCGAAATATCGGGATACTCAAAAACTCACAAATCATGGTAAATATCCCGTTTTTAGTACAAACAAAGGCTGGTATTGTTGGAAAATAGGTTTTCAAATTCATTATAATAACATTTAAAATTTTCAAATAACCTTAATATGAAGGCCTAAAATATGAATGATGTTTCATTCATGCCTGTATAAAAAAGGTTAACCAAAACCTGGTAAACAGACTAAGCGGCATCGTCGATCTAATTTAAAAATTGTTCATTTAAAATGTATTGATTACTGAATAAATATTGTTGCCGTTTTAGCTGTATTTACCGATATTAAACCCACCTCTAAAATCAGTTGACAAAAGATAATAAATTATACGGTTAATCCAGGTTATAATTTACGTACATACCAAATTTCATCAAAATCAGTTTAGTCGTTACGACGTGAAAGAGTAACAAACATCCTCACATACATACATCCATACAAACTTTCGCGTTTATAATATTAGTGCGATTCCGAATCTTCCAGGATAAAGTGGGACTAGTTTATCACGTCAAAGTTGAAACTTTAAGCAAAGGTAGGACGTAATTAAAGTTTGTAGTAGGTATCTGTACCACTTGTGGGTACTATGAGTTACCTCCTTGCTGTTCGATGAGCTTGCTGTCTTGTTGTGCCTTGCGCTGGTCGGCAAGAACGAACACCGCGTTCAGTTTCTTCAGCTGGTTCTCATTCAATGAGGAAGTTAGGGCAGAGTACAGAGCCGGCTCGCTCACCGCTATACCTGTAATCAATCATTTTAATTAATTCATCTTGTAATAAAAAAATAACTTTCACTAAAACACACCAAAACATTTCTAGTTTTTGCTAGAATAAATTAAAAATCCATAACATTAGATTTAACGACTTTATTTTATATTGGTTATTTACCACTTTCATATGCTTAATCACAGATGGCGCGGCGCGGTGACAACGTCGAAATAAGTTTATCGCGCACACGAAATTGGAAATAGCGCCATCTAATGATTTTTTTCGTACTAATATGAGCGGTAGCTGGCTAGAGGTCACATATAAATAGGTGACGATTTTATTGAATGAACGATTCGTAACTCCTAGCGACATCTCGCGTCCTAGCAGGTAAATCAGATATCATGTTACCATATTTTGAAGGACATTGTCAGTTTAAATTTTACACGTCTGTGGTTAGACATATCATCAGTCACCCAAGTACTTCAATTGTTTTAGCCAATTCAGAGGAGTTCCATAGAGCTTTACTGGCGGCACATGGTAGCTTTTATTACCAGCCTTGAAAAACATCAGCACCTCTTTTTTTGACACTGTACGAGTCCATGAGAGCCCAGCAATCGTGTAAGAGAATTAATCGACGTAACATAAAAAAAGTATTAAAAATGACATATTTAACAGTGTCGGACTAAGACGGACTATATTGCTATCTCGCTCGCTCTTGCAGCACTTACGGGAGCCATTAGTGATGCGCCAAGCACCTATCGATAACACTTATTACTAGTATTTATATTGAAAGGGAAACACACCTGTTTATTGCTCCCTTTCTGCCACGAGTCTTGGCGTATTAAAGTGTATAAGTTTACCTTGCAGTGTGTTCTTGAATTTGATGTATTCATCGACAGGGCAGTCCTTTTCCTCGAGTGGAGTCGTGTAGCATTCGATAGGTGTATCGTCGGGAATATAATCATCATCCTGTAAAAACAAACGGTTCACATTAAAGGCCACGATTATAGATTTAACATAGCATACCTTAACCACTGTCACCGTCACACTTGTGTAAGATTCTCTGAAGTTACTGAACTTCTACTGAATGGGGCATTAATAGCGTATTTCCAAACACTCGCTTTCAGCATAAAACGTTTAGTTGCAGAGGAGTTTATAACACAAACCAAAACCTATTTTTTACGTCAAATGATAAATCAGTCTTAAAATATCGCCGAAGTGCAGCCCTATCGCTTGAGACATTTACAGATTTCAACATATCAGAATATCTATTAATAAAATCGCGTCCGACTAGGTCCATCCTTTTGGGAACTATAATGCCACAGACATAACTTCAAACATAGGCGTTTAACTTATAACACCTCTCTTTTGCGTCGCGGTTTAAAAAGGCGCTGCTTAGACGTTTTTTTTATATGACCTAGAGGTGGAAAAAGCTTTGGCCCACCTTGTTAAGTGGTAACCATCGTCTACAGCAAAGTATTGCCTCGTAGGTTACGCACTTTGGATACGTGCCCTACGTTGCACTGCTCTGCGTCCATCCACTTGAGGCATACAGGTGTAAAGCCTCATGTGCCTGTAATGTCACCGGCAACCATACCCTTCAAATCGAAACACAGCAATGCTGCTTGGCGGCAGAAATAGGTATATTACTAAACCTACTTATATTACTAGACCTAAAAGTCAGTAACTCTTTGGTAATATTGTGCTTGTCAAGGTAAAAACTTCAGGTTCAAAAAAATATATTATCAACTTATTTATTAAATTATATTATTTATATTTATTAAATTATTTATATTAAATTATAAGTAAGTATAACAAACAGTTGCACTATAAACATTAGGCGAGACACAGTATTGATTTGAGAGATCTGACAACCTCCGTGGTGCAGTGGGCGTATAGCCGGCTGAGACGCAGGAGGTAGCGGGTTCGATTCGCGCCGCGGGACAAATGTTTGCATGATTTACAGATATTTGTTCCGGGTCTGGTTGTTTCCATGTATATCATAAGTAATTTACAAAAAAAAATGTATATATGTAAGTATTCTATCGGTTATCTGGGTCCCATAGTACAAGCTCTGCTTAGTTTGGGGCTAGATAGCGCTGTGTAAAATGTCCAGCAATATTTATTTATGATTTATTTAATTATACTCTTGTAACGTTTTAGTATTATATTCTACTTACATCATCAGAGTCGTCGTCCTGCTCGATGTTAGCGGTCATGGTGACGCCCTGCTCGCCGCTGTTTCTCACCGCTATGCGCGCCAACTTCTCCAAGTAATCATTCGTCATCTCCTCCATATCGTCTTCGTCGCTCGAAAGCACCTCTGGAAATTATACCAAAGTAGAAGAAGGTTACCTACAAATACTTACTTATGTACGCTACTTAAATCAAATAACAAAAAACCTTGCTTGACCACTACCTCACCTGGTGGTGAGTTTTGGCAACACGACTGCAGTACCTCGAGTCTTGCAGGAGTTTATAGGCGACGGTGACCACTTAACATTAGGAGGCCTGTTAGCTTGTGTGTCTGAATGTATAATATTTAAAAAAAAAATGATCAGGCGGTCTGAGTAAAAGATGTACATACCGTCTTCCTCCTCATCTTCCTCTTCCTCCTCGGAAGACTCCTCGTCAGCCTCGGCCTGCGCTTCGTAGGCGCGCTTGAGGCCGTCGAACAGCACGAGGCAGGAAGGCAGCAGATTAGGCATAACCTCGTCGAGCGCGGGCCGCGTGGGGCCCATCTCCAGCAGCGTGCAGATCCCGAGCACGCACAGCTTGCGGTCGTGCATACTGACGGACAGAATCAAAATCTTTGTATTCATTATAATCACAAGGATCACTTTGACTCTGAAAAGACTCCGGAAAGCTATTAAAAATATTTGCCAAACTTCATCACAAAATAACCGATCTTCTGACTTAATTGGCCTGAGCCAAGACGCCAGCGCACCCCTAAACCACTGCAACCAATTTTTTACGTCTGTAGGTTGGAAATTAGCAGACACTATACTAGATAAAATAAACGAAACTCAAGAAACCCTGATAGCTGCTTATAGGCCTCGTATCTCTATCGCTAATTCACTGTTCTTGTACCCGACAAATCCAGATGAAATTACCAAAATCTTTTCTAATTTTAAAAATGACAGCGCGCCTGGCTTTGATAAACTTTCGTCTGTTTTCTTAAAAAATATACTACGCTATATACTCGCTCCACTAAGTCACCTCTATAACCTGAGTCTAGAGACAGGAATATTCCCCGATCTTTGGAAAGTCGCTACGGTTTCACCCATATACAAGTCTGGCCCAAAAAATACTCCCGACAGCTATAGACCCATTGCTCTTCTTAGCATTCTTTCCAAAGCTCTCGAAAAGATTGTTAGCAACCGGTTAGTTCCCTTTTTAGAAAGCAACAACCTAATATCAAACAGACAATTCAGTTTTAGGAAGGGCAGGTCGACTGAAGACGCCACAACGTTACTGGTTAATAAAGTGTCCCAATATGTCGATGGGCAGGAGAACTGTCTTGGCGTTTTCATTGACTTAGCTAAAGCGTTTGATACTGTGTCCGTCGGTTTGCTTCTAAAAACCCTAGAGTCAGCTGGAATAAGTGGTATATCTCTCAACTGGTTTGAGAGCTACCTCCAAAATCGTAAACAGTGCGTTAAAATTGGAGATATTCTTAGCCAGCAACTGCCTATTAGTTTTGGTGTGCCACAGGGCAGTATACTGGGTCCGACTCTTTTTGTGCTTATAAGAAACACATTTCAATGTTAAGTGGTCGAGTTGGAAAACTTATATATATTATGAAAAAACTACGAGATTGTGCTCCTTCTTATATACTCAAAATGGTTTACGTGGGTCTGTGCCAGTCAATCATCCAATACTGTGTCTCTCTTTGGGGTAGCGCCGGTAAATCCTACCTCATTCAGTTGGAGAGAGCTCAGAGGGCGCTTATTAAAGTGACTCCTTGAATCCAACAGACAAACTTTACAAGGAGTTCCAAGTACTGCGTGTCCGACAGCTCTTCCTTTTAAGCGCCACTGTTAAAACGCATAGAAGCGTTGGGTCCCGGTCTGACTATGAGGAAGTTATGGAAAAGCGTGTATACCGCATTCCGCTTCCCTGCATTAGGTCTGTGATGGCTGGTCGTAGCCCATACTTTTCCTTGCCTCACACTTATAATAACGTCTGCAGGCTATTTGAAATTAAGCACTGCAGTGTTTACACTTGCAAGCGAATGGTAAAACAACTGTTACTCAATCTCTCCTACTGTGATACCGAGAATTTAATTTGATATAAGTATAGAAATAGAAATATATTTATTGTGACCATAAAAGTTACACAGATGAGTTGTGTCCCTGTTTCCCAGAAAAGCGTAAGCTGTGGCCTAGGAAACAGTTCACTCCTGAATGGCATGCTATAAATATTACAGTCTAGTACATGAAAAACGAAATAACACAACAATCAAAGAAATGTGGTGTCGGAGCGCACATGTTTACATGTATGCGAATGCACCAGTGTATAAGTGAGTATATGCGTGGGTCATGTGCGTGTGTATGTGGGTATTTTGTTTGCGTACGTGATTTTTGTAAGGGTGGGTTTTTTGTGTGTATGTGTATGTGCGTGTGAGTGTGTGTGTGTGTGTGTGAGCGAATATGTGTGCGTATGCTCAAGTTTATTTGAGTAAATCTTCTATACCGGCGTAATCAAATGTATCTAACCATTGCGTTAATATGTCTTTTAATTGGTGATTACTATATTTGAATCTATTAAGTTTAGAATCAAGCTTTGAATATAATCGAGATGCGTTATAGTTATATTGTCTACGAGCCAGAGAACAAAACAAATTGGGAATAGGGTAACGTTTAATTCTTCTTTCGGGTAAATTTAAAGTTGGAACCGTGAAGCGGTGATATCTACGAATGCACTGAAATAAGTATAATTTACGAACACTAAGGAATACTTCACCTTTGATTCCATATTTCCCATTCTGCGCAATCTTGTTCACACACATACATACACACACACCCTCAAACACACGACACAATACACACATATACACGCACACGACACAATACACACATATACACGCACACGCACCCTCAAACACCCACACACACACTCACCGCTAATATCGTAAACATATGTAAGCCCTGTAAGATATTACCTTTTCTTTTATTATTATTCTATTTTGTTTTATTTTATTAAGTAATTATAACGTAATGCATGCTCATGATAATATTATTAATATATATATTTTTTTCTCAATTATATTGCTGCTCGAGCAATTCTGTAGTTTGTGGTTTTGTAATTGAATTCGTACTCTGAGCCTCAAAACACAAGCTTATTCTTTAAGCTTAGCTTGAGGCTCTCTGTAAGCAATGTTTATAATCCACTAAATTTGTGAACTAGCACTGTATCATAAACAGCATTGTCAGCTCTGTAAATCGTGATGGAATAAATGATTTGATTTTTTATTTGACTTTGAAACGTCAAATTTACTGCCTGTTCCTTCGCGACCAAGCCAGGAAAGAAAGACAAGAAACAAGACTGGTTGTTCTTTTTAATGATCCTTTTAGAATGCATAACAATAAAGTAAATAAATTGCGTCTAAATTGCAACATTTTTGAACGAGTTGGAGCAATTTAAATCCCAAGCTTTTCTATCATCTAAATATTCCGATATGTTATGTAGGCTTTTTTATAAAGATTTTGTTCAATTACGTTTTTAAATTTGTTAATCGTCAATTTTTGTAAATCACTTGGGAGTCTACAAGGGGACAAATAAAAAAATAAAAGCAAATAAGAGATTCATTTACGCACAAAATTTACAGCTTAGAAGTGAGGATCAAGTGTCTACCGAATATCATGTAAGTTACATAATTGGTATCTAATAAAAAAGGTAGGTAGGTACGTTAGACCATTGTTACAAATCTATTTGTAAAAATGATATTCTATATTTTATTTTGGTGTACAATAAAGAGTTATCTTACAGTGTATTATTATGATAGTGACAATTATTTTGTTAGTAAATGAAAAGGTCGAGGACTCAGCCACGCTGCTTTTCAGCCTCGCCTCTTATTTTAAGACAAGCCTTCGCCTGCGGCTTCCAACACGTGATTGATCAATAAAAATATTACTTTCTTTCTGCACGGTCGAGAAAAAGCTGTCATGTCTCAATCCCGGTCATAATCGGGAGAGTAGTAAATTTCCGGGAAGAACAACCGCCATACCTATTTCTGCCGCCAAACAGTATTGCTGTATTTCGGTTTGAATGGTATGGTTGCCGGTTAAATTACAGACACATGAGGCTTATGTACGACATCTGTATGCCTCAAGTTGATGGACGCAGGGCAGTGCATCGTACGGCACGTTTCTAAAGTACGTGATCTACTAGACTATACTTTGTTATAATATTAGGTTGGGGGAAAAGTTTCTTTGCATTTTTTAAGAAAATTTAAAACATTTTTTAATATAGTTTATTTACATTTAACTAAAGTATGTAGGTACCATTTTGTTCGATAACTTTTTGCCATCTTGTAGGTAGGGACATGATCCCATTGCTATAGAAATTTTGGGGCTTCTGATCAAAATACCGCGACAAGTGGTTTTGGCAGTCCTCTCGTGATGTTAACCTGACACTGCCTAAAGAATTCTGAAGAAACCGAAACAGGTGGAAATCTGAAGGTGCAAGGTCAGGACTATACGGCGGATGCATTAACACCTCCCAGCCAAACTCTCTTAATTTTGCTGAGTGGCTAAAGATGTGTGAGGTCTAGCGTTATCACGATGAAAAACCACACCCCTTCTGTTGATTAATTACCGCCGCTTTCTCTCAACTTCTTGCTATAATCTCATCAGTTGTTCGCAGTAGAGTTCAGAATCGATGGTCCTGCCTGGTGGTAACAGCTCATAATGAATAATTCCCTTCCAATCCCACCACACACACAGCATCACCTTGTTGCGAGTTAACCCGGGTTTCGCCACAGTCTGTGAAACCTGACCGGCCTTTGACCACGACCTTTTTCGCACGTTCTTGTCGTACGTGATCCACTTTTCATCACCAGTTATCAGCTTCTTCAAAAATGGTTCGGTTTCATTACGTCGTAATAAAGAATCACAAATGAGTACACGGTTCATTAGGTTTCTTTCAGTGAGCTCGTGGGGTACCCAAATATCGAGCTTTTTTGTGTACCCAGTTTTTTCAAATGCGCCAAAACTGTTTTGTGGTCAATTCCCAGTTTTTCAGCTACGTCGTAACTACTGATATGCCGATCTTGCTCCAGTTTTTCAAAAATGGCATCAATTTTATCCGTAATAGGGCGATCAGAGCGACGTGATCTTTGACATCAAAATTTTCGGATTGAAAACGCTTAAACCAAATTTGTGCTACTCTCACAGATACTGCACTAGGTCCATGAACATCGCAAATTTTTTTCGCGGCTTGCGTTGCATTTTTACCTTTTTTGTAGTAAAATTTTAAAATTTATCTAATTTCTTCATTAGATTCACTCATCTTTACAGTACGAAAAACAAATAAAAACCACACATTTTCCTAATTTGAATTTGGAATTATCTTCTTTAAAATTTAAACTTTGAATGATACCAAAACCAGCCAGATACAAATAGTATAGTCAAAGAGATTTTATTACAAGTTCATACATACATACATACATACATGCGAAAAGACTTTTTCCCCAACCTTATAAGCGATGCTTACCACTTAACATCAGGTGGGTCATAATATGCTTGTTCCACCTCCAGTTGGTATAAAAAGAACTATTTATATAGTCAATTTACTTCAAAATCGGTTTAACCGTTTAGTCGTGAAAACGTAACCAACAGAGAAAACCTGCAACCTTCCCTGTATACGAGACGAGATAACAATTTCACTACGGGTCCACAGCTCGTCCAACGCGAAATAATTAAGATGAATTTTCTCAGTTCCTCTTACCCCATAAAACAGTCGGTGTCATGGATCCACTGCTTGATGAAGTGCTGGACGATGGAGGCGTTAGGCACAGACTCCTGCAGGTTGTTTAAGATTGTGAAGAGCAAGTGAGGGTTGCAGTACAGGATTGCAATCAGGACCTGTTTATCCAAACAAAAAAAAACACGGATTAAGATAAATAAGTACAAGATCGATCGCTCTGGAACAGAGTTTTCTAACCTATTGTCATGCCCCTTGTATTTTTTTCCATTACTTCAATAATAGCAGATTTTTAAACGAGAGGATGAAGCAGTGTCTTGCGACATGGGCGCTATATTGAATCCCGAACGTAACGAAGGATTCTAGACTTAACTCACGAGCGGAGCGAGGGAGTTACGAGAATCCTGAGTGCAGAGAGGGATATAAGCACGCCCAAGATGCAGACAGCTTTATGCACGAGGAGAATACTCTACTTTTCACACTTTCTGAGACAAATTTTATCTTCGGAACTACGTTTTGCGGCATTAGCGTTATAAGATATGTAAGGCATAAGAATACATAAGACCTAAGAAAACAACAAATATTTTGCGTTCTGTACAGAAGTTAGTTTGATTACCGAATAAGTTCTTATTGTGTGGGACTCTGTTTCAAATTTTAATAGAAATGAGGTTCCAAATTAAAATCACCTCACGGGCATAATTAAATTCAGTACAACTTTACTCCCGGCTCAGCCAATCACCTGATTTCGGTGAGGTTTACATGACATGTAATTTGACATTGTCGAGCAGGAGGTGTGAAAACAACATAATTAATTTCACTACATTTAATTCTCATGAAAATATAATCACATCTTTTTGCAGGTAATGCAAACATTTGGCTGGCGTCACCCTCAACATGCGTCTCAGTAGGTAATTCCAGCTCACCAGAGGTGGTGATGTGTTTAGTATTACCTGGAGCAGCATCGTCCTGAGCTCCGAAGTCTTGACCTTGCGAGTCAGTCGATTGAGCACCAGCTCAGCTATAGATGGCAGGCACTGGTCGATCTTGCCGGAGCACTGCAGTACAATGACTTCGAGCAGCTTGGCGGCGTACATCTCAGCTTCGTCCTCGTTGTCGGAGCTCAGCACCTAGACATTGGATATAATGTTATAATAGCGAATGTTTAGATATTAAGGGTGCTTCCACACAGGTGTTATTTAAACGATTATACTTTTCAGCATATTATGTTACATTTTGGTAAAATTTGTTATATGTTATATACGCTCTCCCAAACCGATAAAAACTTTCTGACATGTTGCACAAAATGAGAGGTTCTCGAGACCATGTTCTTATAACTGATAACAGATGGCGTTGCGCTGTCATGCTCTGATTAACAAAGGAAACTGAATTGTCAATTGCCTTGTCAGCATCGTTTTCCTTGGAACTTGAAATTAAAAAAAAAACATCTGTGTTTGATCATCTAACGAAGTGTGATTGTTTTAGTCTTTGAGATTTTGGTAATAAACCATATTTTTGGAGGTGCATCTCTAGACAGCGCCATCTATTACGCTACTTGAAACTAGTATTTCTTTTTAAATCGAAAATGAAAAGCCTTCATTGTAAAACATTTTGTCACTATCAATAGTTCAGCGAGGCTACTTTAATCGGGATGCTGTCGTTCTCGGAGTCGAAATAGAATCAACAAAACTGTCGGACCGATCCGATAGCTTTCTGACGTATTAAAATAACCAGCAGATCTGACTTTCAAGGTGGCTCATATTAGTGGCTTTTGCTTGCACCATTGACACAAGACGCCCTAGTAAATATTATATGCCTGGTGTGCAATTATTGGTGTTAAAATGAATGAATTTTTTCCAGACAACCTTTGAATGGAGAGGATTTTTGTAATATTACAAAAATGGAGGGGGTTCAAATTAACAAAACCAAAACTAAATTTTAGGAGAGCGCTGATAACTAACATTTTTGCGATAACTGTAACCTGACGAATATTTTTACAATATTTATTGTGTGGGACCTCCATTAGGCACCATTAGATGTTAAAGAAGTTTTGCTGGCTAAACGATTTGTGGTTCATATTGTGTATTTAGTAGAGAGTACGTCATGAGTTAGAATTGGGCAGACATCTAATACTAATATTATAAAGAGGTTAAGTGTGTTTGTAGGGGTAATCTCAGAAACTACTGAACCAATTCTATAAATTACTTTACTGATAGAAAGCTACACTATCCACACTCGTGGATAGTGTATTTATCTAAATAAAATATAGCTTAGCACTGCACGCGTGGTTTGTCTAAAGCTGGTGTCTCAATTAAGGTCATAATCTCTTTATACCAAATTTCATCATACTTTGCATGCTGATTTTGATCCAGTTATGATCGTTCTAATAAATAATTTATCATCATATATTATAAATGCGAAAGTGAGTTTGTTTATTTGTTTGTTAACGCTTTCACGTCGAAACGGCTTATCCGATTTTGATGAAATTTGGTATAAAGAGATTATGACCTTAATATTTTATTTATATATTTTATTTAGATAAATACACTATCCACACTCGTGGATAGTGTATTTATCTAAATAAAATATAGCTTAGCACTGCACGCGTGGTTTGTCTAAAGCTGGTGTCTCAATTAAGGTCATAATCTCTTTATACCAAATTTCATCAAAATCGGATAAGCCGTTTCGACGTGAAAGCGTTAACAAACAAATAAACAAACTCACTTTCGCATTTATAATATATGATGATAAATTATTTATTAGAACGATCATAACTGGATCAAAATCAGCATGCAAAGTATCAACCTACACATACAACGCACAATTGAATAACAATACTAAGACTAAACAATTACCACCATACTAATAGAATTACATTATCCACCGAATATAGTTTGCCGGTCAATGCTAAAGACGAAACGCAGTACAACAATTCGAAGGATACAGTAAACCTATTATTAACATGGTTTGTATGTATTTGCAAAAGCATTTTTATTTTATTTGAGAAACAAACAGAACTCTTATACAGTAACATAACAGCTTAAAATATTACAGAAACCAGAAAAGTTTCCTCAATTAAAAAATACTTTTTCTATATTCTACACTACTAAAGATTTCGCAAGAGTTTCGCTAGTACGCTAAAAAAATTTATTTCAATGAGAAATAAAATACAATCCCTACACAAACTTTTAAAAATTTGAAACTTACAGGCTTCGAATATACAATCAGTACCAAAAAATATTAAATGACGAAAAAAATCTCGAGTGAAAAACGAACTGAAAAGAAGTAAACAAGCTTATTATTTTGATAATACCGCTGTGGGCGTATGCGGGCGTAGGTGATCCGATAAGAATGATTTGACAGCTATGACGAACGGACACGAATATTTGTTAATATTTCGAGAATTCGCTCAAATTTGTATCATAATTTTATTCGCTGTTTTCTCCTTGGCTTATCAGCATAATTCTTTTACGTACTAATGAGTCTGGAGGGTGATTTGTATTTAGCCTCCCGACAATATTTTTTTTGTACTCCGTGAAACAGGCTTAAATTTAATAAAATACGAATGCCTCCACATAAAACTGCTTTTTTTGACTAAAGCGTAATAGGTATCACCTTTTTGTTAGTTATTATTATAGTATTAATATCTTACACCGCACTGTTCATCACCGCCCTGTGTCATAGTCTAACAACAGATTATTTGAATAATATATCAGCTAGGGTCAGGCAAGTTTGTAGAACTTCTTAAACTTAAAAAGGGAAACACTTTTCTTAATAAAGTTTAGAAATTCGCAAAGACTACAATGATCATCGTATTCCATTGACAATTGCGATCGTAATTGAGATACGCAATAGCCACGTCATGTATAGCTCGTTTTCGAATTATCTATAGACTTGAGTTTCTATCGTTATCGAGTTGCTAACGAGTCCATCGCATGCGTCAAGACATAATACAAGCCACGCATCTCATTGGTTGACGACTTCCATAGCGCAGGTGGTGAATAGCCGGCTGAGACGCAGGAGGTGGCGGGTTCGATTCCCGCCGCGGAACAAATGTTTGCACGAGCTACAGATATTTTTTCCAGGTCTGGATGTTTTTCTATATATTATAAGTATGTATTTACGTACAAAAGTATATAAGTGTTCTATCAGTTATCTGGTTCCAGTACAAGCTCTGGTTAGTTTGAGGCTAGATAGCACTGTGTGAAATGCCCAGCAATAATTATTTATTAGTGAATATTTATCATGCATGACGCTGCGACCAAGCCAGGGCATTTAGTACGAATTGTCAAATACGGAAACGTAAACGTGCGCATTTTCCTTGCAGCGTACATAGGCGAGCTTACGACAGCTATTGACGTTTGCGTGTTTGATAACTCGTACTAAAGGCTCTGGACAATTTTATACCTGCATTCATAGCACAAAGAGACAAAAGCTGACATTGACTAAATATTAATTTACTATCGCCTAGCGTGATCCTCCTGGAGCCCAAATCTGCTATCAAAACAAACGATTATGGAGCTATACCATTATTTAACGATCTTGATTGTTGTTATCATAAGCTGCTGAACTTTCAATGGTACATATTTAAATAGCAACGGCGATCATTGAAAAAAGATTTTGTTAGTAGAATACGAAAAGGTATCTTTACTGGCGATTTTGCGACGATACCATTGTCACAGTGAAGCGATTGGTTTAGTAGAATTGCGCCCCTAAGGCTAATGATCGCAAAAGTTGCCACTAAAGTAGATACTTACAACTTTAATCATGTTGAAGATAGCGAGGATATGGTTTTCGTTTGAGAGGAAAGCGTTGGTGTCTACGGTGATGTAGTTATGAAGCACAGGCATCATGTCTGTGAAGTAGTCGAATCCTTCCTTCTCGAACACCTGGTACAGCAGTTCAAGAACCTTCCACATGTCCTCAGAAATGTTCTTGGCGGTGAGATTGCATAAGAGAGACATTGCTTCTTCATAATATTCTGGAAGTTTCAAAAGTAGTATTGGTTACTAATCTGCCGATTATACTGAGCTAAACAAATCATCATTTCAGAACTAACATATCCGACTAACCCATACTATGATAAATAGTAGCATATTATGTAATTCAAGGTTCCTTTTCTTTATCATTTTAAATTTATCTAAATCAGCGTTAATGAGCTACTAACTTTATAATAACAGGACCACCTTTTCGTTAATTTACGCTTACTTCACAGTATAAAGATAAAAGCTAACCAATAATGTTGTGGTGTAGAATGTGACCGACCACACGTAGCACGGTCTTTTCGATTTGCGCCATAATCTCCGGATTCTCCTCCATAGCGCCCAAAACCGTCTCCAAAGTATTGAGGAGACCCATAGCGGTGATTGCTTTCTCGTCAGTACCAGCGTCGGTTTCGATCACCTTGCTGAATGTAGTCGCGAGATGGTCTGTGATCTCGTACGCCATCGGCAGCAGCTGTGCGGTGTACAGCGGTACAATCTTCTGCAGAACGTTAGCGATATTATCGTTTTCAGTTTCGCGGATGATCTCCAGCAACTCTGTGGTCACTTCCTTGACCTGAGGCTCCAGGTAGCTGTGCACCTTTTCCTGCGAGGAAAGGAGCATTTGGATAGCGATAGCTGCTTCTACTTTGACCGGCAGCTCAGAGTCGTGGAGCAGAGCGTTAATGGACAGCTGCACCGCTTGAAGCAGTAGATTTTCGTTCTTGAAGCGGATGCCAGAGAAGCACTGTAGTACCCAGCAAACACGGGCGCGCATGTGTCCTAGGGGATTGTGGAACTCAGGGTAAACATATTGATTCAGCAGGGAGCTGATCTCCTCTCGGTAGCTTTTCTTCTTAATAAGAATGTCATGGAGCGTTCCCACCATGTGGAAGGCGCCGTCTCTTTGCCTGGGGCCGTACTCGCCGTTCTGGCATGTCAGCACTTGCATGCACAGCTGCATGGTGCGCTCCAGCATGTCTTTCCTCTTTTTGCAGGATGAGGTGAGAAGAGTTTGCGCCGCTATTATGGGTGATACAAAATCCTCGAATATATCTGCAGAAGGAAGAGACACTTATTGAATGGAAAGGTATATCTCTCATCATATCATCCACTTAAAAACCTAACTGAATGATTTTAAAACCTATTAATGTTTTATTCAACACAGTCAAGTGGACAAAAGGTAGTAGATATCTGCCACAGCTTACGTACCGAATTTAATTCGAATGTATTCATGAGGATCGGTGTTCCAGAGCTCCTCGTCCGCCTCGGTGTAGGACAGCATCGGGAAAAGCACGTCCTGAATGATCGCAAACATGTGCGGCTTCAGTAACTTCCAGGAGTGGGAGTGACTCACGCTGGGGAACGAATAAATCTATATATTAATACATGAAGAGAAGTCTTGCCGAGTAAAAATGTTAGCGTATTGTTCGCCCAGATATGGAGCTTTCGAACATTTATACTTGCTAGAACACCGCGAATTAATCGTTTTAATCGTACGACTATTAGGTTTATAGATACCGAGAACATACCTACCTACGGTCGTAGCATATTTAATAAGAAATCCCTTTCCAGAGAGATAAACAAGAGTTATCTAACGTTACAAACTACATTATAATTCATTGCGCAAATAATTCAAATAGCCACTGTTCAGATTCATTGGAAAATTGATTCTAGTAAGCTTTAAAAAGAAAAAGAGGCTATTTGAAGTTTGACAGCTGTCATCAGATATACAGATCTTATTGATATCTACCATTTGTTCTAAGACACAGCTAGCTTAGAAAGTCTATTTCCGAAATATGGGTGGTACTTTTTATGCGTTCAGTAATTTTTGTTGCGATATGTTCACCGATATTTGTAAGTACTACGTTCACTGAATAATGTGGTCATACCAGATCACCGACTTTAATCTTTGTTAGGTGTATAGGACTTTTGAGGACAAGTGGTTTTGGCAGTCCTCTCGTGATGTTAACCTGACACTGCCTAAAGAATTCTGAAGAAACCGAAACAGGTGGAAATCTGAAGGTGCGAGGTCAGGACTACACGGCGGATGCATTAACACCTCCCAGCCAAACTCTCTTAATTTTTGCTGAGTGGCTAAAGATGTGTGAGGTCTAGCGTTATCATGATGAAAAACCACACCCTTTCTGTTGATTAATTACGGCCGCTTTCTCTCAACTTCTTGCTTTAATCTCATCAGTTGTTCGCAGTAGAGTTCAGAATCGATGGTCCTGCCTGGTGGTAACAGCTCATAATGAATAATGCCCTTCCAATCCCACCACACACACAGCATCACCTTGTTGCGAGTTAACCCGGGTTTTGCCAGTCTGTGAAGCCTGACCGGCCTTTGACCACGACCTTTTTCGCCCGTTCTTGTCGTACGTGATCCACTTTTCATCACCAGTTATCAGCTTCTTTAAAAATGGTTCGGTTTCATTACGTCGTATAAAGAATCACAAATGAATACACGGTTCATTAGGTTTCTTTCAGTGAGCTCGTGGGGTACCCAAATATCTAGCTTTTTGTGTACCCAGTTTTTTTTCAAATGCGCTGAAACCGTTTTGTGGTCAATTCCCAGTTTTTCAGCTACGTCGTAACTACTGATATGCCGATCTTGCTCCACTTTTTCAAAAATGGCATCAATTTTATCCGTAATAGGGCGACCAGAGCGACGTGCATCTTTGACATCAAATTTGCGGATTGAAAACGCTTAAACCAAATTTGTGCTACTCTCACAGACACTGCACTAGGTCCATAAACATCGCAAATTTTTTTCGCGGCTTGCGTTGCACTTTTACCTTTTTTGTAGTAACATTTTAAAATGTATCGAATTTCTTCATTAGATTCACTCATCTTTACAGTACGAAAAACAAATAAAAATCACACATTTTCCTAATTTGAACTTGGAATTATCTTCTTTAAAATTTAAACTTTTAATGATACCAAAACCAGCCAGATACAAATAGTATAGCCAAAGAGATTTTATTACAAGTTCATACATACTATATATGCGAAAAGACTTTTTCCCCGACCTATTAAATACAAAAGTTATTTAAAATCTTGAACAATGGCGTTACCAACAAATCTTGACTTAAAATAGGGCTGATATAATATGATAATGAACAGAAAAATTATTATCCTTTACAAGAAAAATCTTATGAATGTCAACCACAATCACATAAAATTCAGATTGAAAACACTCGTACGAGAAATCTCGGTCTGTGAACACTCTTATAGTGTCAACGTTAAGTAGCTTAACTATTTTGTCTACCCATGTTTCTGTGAGTGTGCTCCAGTAGCAAACTCTCACAGAAACATGGGTATACGCAAACGTAGCATTCATCTGGGCAAATACATCCTCAGCCCATAGGAGCTAACAGCAAAAAAACAAAAGAATATGTTTCTGCCAGACGTCCTACCCTGCTATAGCCACTCCACTATACTTATAGTTCACTTACCAATGATCAATGTAGCTGAGACTCTGCTGCAGTACACGTGGCGACACGTACATCTTGTTGCGGTACTGGTCGAGGATCCGGAAGAGCACCTCCAGGATTCCCCCCGTGAAGGTGGTCAGGTACCATTCGGCAAATTGAGTATACTCATCCCGCGCGTTGATTGGACTGCCGTATCTGTGGGCGATTACGTTTTAAGAATTTATTTTTGTTTAAGTCTTTTTCCCTCCAGATTTTTATTTTAGTATTACCGTTATATAAAACTTAACTTACCTTTCAAAAAGTCTGAACAGGATATGTATCGCCCATTTCTTAATCTTCCACCATGGGAGCTCCATGCGTTCATCTTCATCAACCTGAAGTGTGTGCTCTGGGATTGGTTGCTCTAGTATGATTCGGAGAACTTCCATCCATTTGGTGAATACCTCTTTGGTGTGAAGCTCTAGTGATAAAGTATACTGAAATAATGGTATGCCAGTTAAAGAAAAAACTTAATATGCACGTCCTAACTCTTGTTAGAGATAAACAAAGAATTTAATAATAAGCAAGCAGAGTCCTTTTTTGTTTTTTTAATCCATTTTTTGGGGAGTTGCGTCGTTTTGTACAACGATGTCAGTTCTATAATTGTCTTCAGAAATAACTACAGAACATTTACCTAACGGTGACTTTAGAGGACAAAAAATGTTGCCTAGTTTATAATTTCTCATTGTGACTAAGTGTTTTATAAATGAGAAATAAAGATTTTTAGAACATACTCCTTCACCAGGTCGTATGTGGACCGGTATAGCATGTTAGCTGAATCAGATGTTTGTTCAGCTAACACACTCTGAAACAGACCCACATCGACCTGGCACTCTTTGCAATGAGACACATTTAGCACTCTGTACAACGTTTTTTGATAAAACAATTTTAATTTAAAATTAATCAGCATGGTTACAAATGTACCAAAGCCAGGAATTTCAATTAATCCTTTTACTTGTTACAAATAGAGGCTTGTCCATCTATTTGTAACATGCTGTTAAAATATTATTACAGTGCCATCTGTGGCAAAAATATAAATAGAGTCTACAGACTCAACTTGAGTGATTGATGTAAAGTTGGGCTTTTTAAATTGGCAATTTATTATTTACATACGTTTCAATACAACCAGATCAACATACCTTCACCAAAGCAAAGTAACACTTCAAAATTTGTTTTTGGATGAGCACAGATTCAGCTGATAGGTCATTCTGAAGAGTCACCATTATATTGTACAGAATGGGTAACAGCAGGTTCATAGCCTCAATCAATGGACCTCTCTTATCTGCCGAGTAGTACTCATAGTTCTTGATCAAATTATAGAGGCACAGTAGTGCTCCCATCCAGTTTGATGGATCAGGGTTTTGTAGGTATATATGGATTTTATCAACCACTTGAGTCCAGCGGGAAGGAAAGTCACATTTAGATATGACTTTGAGGGCAAGGCACAGCTGTATCCTCAGCATATCAGGAGCTTGCACAATGGCTTCCACTATTATATCTCTGATCATTGCTCTGTCTTGTTCGTGAATATTGTAGCGCTGGATTGCACCCTCTTCCGCTTCTTTGTCATGCCATCCTTTTGATACGATATTTTTGAGATAGACGGCGCCCGCTTGTCGAACAGGTATGGGCACATCATTTAGCATTACAACTTGAAGCAGTGATGGTGCAAAACCAATGATTTTGTGAATCTGAAAAAAAAAAAATATTTAGACATGCAGATTTGATGATGTTGCCTGCATTGTTGAAAGAGTTGAGTTGAAAGACACAAAATGTTATATTAATTTGTAGCCAGTTATCTAGTTTGTTTTAAATTAATTTACTGAAGTTACAGAAACAACAGCATATGGCAGTATGCTGTAATTATAAACCACCCATTTCTGAGAAAGTAATGTCCAATCAGCACAATCAGCACACTTGAGAACACAAATTTATATACTTACTATGAATTATTATTATGTATTTCAAAATATATATACTAAATCCAAAATATATATACAATATCCTAGTATCACTTTAAAAGCCTAGGTATAGGAATCATGATTTCAGAATTGTATTAGTTTAAAATCCAAATTGTAACTATTATTGAAATTAAACATAACAGTGCCACGAGAAAGAATATAGATATCAGAAACGCTGATGAATTAGGCACATACTTTACATTAATACAATTTCATATTTATTAATTTATTTAGGAGCCAAAGGATTGCTTTGAAACAGAGCATTGGCTGTACAAAGTTAGCAAATATTTAGTACTAAATGACTCACCCCAGCTTCACATGGGATTTTATCATAATAAAATAAAGCGTATAACACACAGGGATAATTCAGCTTCCTATTGTGAAAGAATTTTCAGAATCAGATTAGTAATTCCAGAGATTACCTCTACATCCAAACAAATAAACACACAAATTTTGCCTCTATAAAATATTAGTTTAAAATAAGAGAGTAAGAGGCTATTTTTAGGCCTACAGTAAAATCGTATAACAGACTGGCAGGTAATTCTTCCAGTATACATAACTAGTTATTTCAAGAGTGGCTTCGGCTGTGGAGTTCAGGACAAATCATATGGCAAAAATAGAACAAGGATCGACGCCCAGTACAATAATGTACTATTTATTAGATATACAAAACTTTGGGCCTGGACTCCATAAACCAGCGCGGCATGGTGGTATACGGTAGAATCAAGAAGTTTCGGAGACAATGGACCATCATCAGATGCAACTAAACTTCCAACATGGTCGCGTAAAACCCTGAGCATGTGGTTTTGTAGAAAATTACCTGCTCTAGCTGTTCTTCAGCTTGTTGTCGCTGATTCGGATCTATCGTTGCGCGTAAAATCTCGGTAAGCTTCACGTGGTCCATGATTTGAAGATATAACCATAAATTTCAGAAGTAATAAACTAAAATTGCTCTTTTAGCTCTCACACTACAGCACAGACCGGCGCCGGGAGTAAGCGGAAGTAAAATGGCTCGCTTGCTCTATATCTGTCACTGACAGAAAATTATCTCTGGTCCAGTTTATGATTGCGAATAGACAAGGAGTCTACTCGTATCCCTGCGGCCACATTACTCGTCTAGTAGTAAGTTGTACATATAATCTGTGGCTTGGCGTGAAAAAATGAGGGCGCCACTGTCGTTTTAACTGGTATACCCCATACTATAAGAATAAGAATATGTATAATTTTTATTTGCCAGAACTTAAAAAACAGTTGTACGTAAGTGCTAAGTTTTTATATAAATAAACATACGATTTGTTGAGGGTAGATTTGCATTACGCACGAACATTGAGGTACGTATGACGTACTGGAATAGGTAGATTTATATAAGTTTATATAAGTATAATATTAATTTTGCCACGCCCTAACAGGGTGCATGTCATTTAGATTACTTAATCTTAAGATGTAACTAATTTCGTGTCGCAAAAATATGAAAATAAATAAATAAAAATAAATAAAATAAATAAATAAACAAACGAACACCATTACCTCCCGCGCTAGTCGTAAACTGTGTTACGGCAAAGTAAGATCCTCGTCCCATACAAATAAGGTTCAGATTGCTAATGAGATTGCGGTCCGAACAATAGAGCTGAACGAGTTCAAATGACTCAGCCATCTGCAGTTGGACGTAAACAAGTTTCACAGTATACCTTATTTAGCAGAAAAAACAGTATGATATATTTTATGAAAAATTACTTTTGTGAAAAAGTAGTAAAAAGACAAGATAAATAATGATCAAAAATCAGTAATCATCATGCTATGTAAAATAAAATAAAATTATGAGTACATAAACCTAAGTATATTAAATATTACGATGATAGTAAATATATTTATATATATATACATATATAAATATATTTATATATATATACATATATAAATATTATTTTTATATAAAGTGATTAGTTTTTACTTTATTATTTGTAGATAGTTTTCAGTTCTTTCATAGTCAAAGTTACGCAGGAACTCTTCTAGTTTCTTTCCACAAAGGTATTTAGTTTTATCATTTAGAAAAATCTCTTTGTTGATGCGATTATATAAAAGTAGTGCAAGGAAGTAGGCAAAGCCATGTGCAAAAGCAGTTTTGCATGCAGGCACTTGAAATATTTTATGACACCTTTTTTTATTACATGTATCAGAGCGGATTGGATTAGCATGTTGTCTTAAGACAATAGTTTTGATACCTATAAAGCTGACGTACAGTAAGGGCCAAAGATTCATTGTAAAGATTTGTTGTGGGGTACTTAAATGGTTTAAAATTGAGTACTTTTAAGATACAGCGCTGAGTACGTTCTAGTGTAATAAGAGTCGTTTTTCTAGCACCTCCCCAAGCCGGAATACCATAGGTAATTATAGATTGGCATAACGTTAGATAAATGACTTTATTTGTCTTATCATCTCTTAGATGTTTTCTTTGCGGTTTGCGGATGCGCGATTTTAGTGTATCAATATGGATTTTCCAGTTAAGGTTTTTATCAATCACTACACCGAGGTACTTGAGGCTGTCCGTAGTAGAAAGATTGTAACATTCATAGCTATTTTCATCAGTACTTATACAAGTATGTGCATTTATAGTAAAATCTGAACTCGGTTGTTTGTTAGTGTAAATAGAGAAATTAATATATTTGGTTTTATTTAAATTAAGTGTAAGTAGATTATTACTAAGCCAATTCATAACAATACGCATTCCCTTTTCGGCTACGAGTCGTACGTCCTCTCATGTCGATCCTCTAAAAACAATTACAGTGTCATCGGCAAACGTTATTATTTTTGCATTGGGTAAAGTAGTACTACATAGGCTGTTTATGTAAATCACAAAAAGCGTAGGCCCGAGCACGGAACCTTGCGGAACCCCAAAAGCAACTGACCGCCTACAACTCAGCTCATGCCCCAACCTTACAGTCTGTGTTCTATCACAAAGATAGTCTTTAAAAAGATTTAGTGGTAAACCTCGGATTCCCACAGACTACAGCTTGCGTAATAGTAGGGGTACAGAAAGAGTATCAAAGGCTTTGGCCAAGTCAAGAAAAATACCAGCACATTTTTGCTTGCTATCCAGACAATCAGCAACATGAGACACAAGGCCTTCGATTGCATCTACGGTAGATATTTTCTCTCTAAACCCATACTGATTTTTAGATAGGAGGTGATACTTTTCCAGAAAACTTACTAGCTGACGGTTTATAACTTTCTACAGAATCTTGGCCAACATAGGTAGAAGAGATATTGGACGATAGTTTGTGATACTCCGATTTATCCCCCGATTTGAAAACTGGAATCACTGTGGAGTCTTTTAATAGTTTAGGAAATACCCCAGCCGATAAGCAAAGGTTACATGGATGAGTTATTAGTATACCCAAAAAGTGAATGCATTTTTTAATAAATATGGATGATATTTCATCCCAGCCAGAAGAAGATGTACTTTTTAGGGAAGCTACTATTTTTTTGATTTCAATTATATCTGTTTCTAGGAGCACAAATGAGTTTGAAATAATACTATCGGGTTTAAAGGTTTGAGCCAAAATTTGTTGTGTTTCATCAGTCTTTTGCAAAATACTTTCAGCAAGATAACACCCTACGTTAACAAAAAAGTAATTAATATGGTCAATCGATTCTCGCGGTGAATTTTTAAGTTGTAGGAGATCACTTGGTATCTGCGAGTTTATAACATTAAGACCACGCACCCGTTTGATAACTTTCCATGTCTTTATAATGTCCTTATTATTATTGAGTAATTCAGATCTATCATATTCATTCTTAAGGGTATGGAGTATGTTGTTGCAGTGATTTCTGTAGCGCTTGTAAGTTATTTCCAGCTTTACATCTTTGGGTGATTTTTTATGACGTCTATGCAGCGTATCACGGAACTTCATGCACCTCAGCATCCCTGGGGTGATCCAGGGTTGATAAGTGTATTTTCGATTTGACATTGAGTATGTTTGGGTGCAGTTCTTAATTACGTTGGTTATTGGATTTATAAATGTCTCAGTGGCTTTATTAGGGTCTTTAATGCTAAAGAGATTATTCCAATCTACCTCAGCTAAAAGCTTGTAGGCTTGTTGATAGTCTATTCTACTAACAGTTTTTTGTGATATGTTTGGGCTCTTGTTTTCAGAAGATGGTATAGAAAGATAGACACAGCTGTGGTCAGTTACTGATGAGTCACAAACCACAGACAGAACCTTAGTCCTTGACTTCACGAAGCAATGATCTAGATATTTTGCCTCACCTGTAGGAAACAAGTGGCTAGGTTATCATGTGTTGCAAGCAAATCCAGGTATTCATCTGACTTAGGGTCACAGTTATTACAAGTTATGTCTATATTAATATCACCAATCATATACATATTTGGTATGTCCTTTGAATTTATCAGAAGACTGCCCAAAGAGGAAAGAAAGTTTGCAGTAGATCCAAAAGAGGGAGATCTGTATACACAAATAAAAGCAAAATTATTTCCGAACTTAACCACAATGCTGTCAGCATCATTAATGCTTGGTTCATACACATAAACATCTGCAAGACTATTGTGGACGTATACAACTACCCCACTATTATTGTTAATGTGTTTAGAAGTTTGATAAGAATTGAATTGATCCGTGGAAGGTAGGTATATTACCGCAGTTTTGCAGCCAACATTCAGTCAAAATTATAAGATCAAAGTGAATATTACATCGCGATAAGAATGCATTAAAATCATCAAACTTTTTATTAATACTCCGAATATTCTGTACTATAACCTTTATGGAGCTATCGGAACTTGTTAAAGTATGGAAAGAACTAGGATCAACAACCAAAAACGGTTCACCAGCGTTGATCTCTTGATCAACGCTAGTGGAAACGACTTCAAGATCACTAACCATTGTCAATAATATCACTTTTTTTCGTACAAAACTGTGTACCTACTTGGTTTATGGGTGATGTTTATGATTTTGGTTGAAAAGCGATCCAGGGTTTTGTTCCTACATATTTCGACTATTAAATGACCGAAAATGTGAATAAATATATATGTAGAATAATAAATAAGACACTAATAATAACATATAAAATAAAAACTATATGCGTAGAATAAACTTATTTTAGTTGTATTAATGAGTAGTGTTATATCTACACCAGGTATACTACATAGCATGATTACAAAATGAAGAGCACAAAATTGGACTTTTTTCAGAAAAGACGGCTTATAAATTGTGTTGAAATGAAATGGGGCTAGCTTTAACAGGTGCAACAATAGGTAAACCAGTCACAATGAGCGCAATAAGGCAACCTGTTGTAGTGATTTGACCAATACAGCAGCCTGTCCATCTTCTTTGCGGAGCAGCACGTTACCACGAGCTATCCAGCAGTATTTATATAATCCAGTTTTAACAAGATCTTGCGCCTCTGCACAGATACTTTTAGTCAATGTAGTAATAGCTTGAGACACGTATACTCTTAATCTGTCTCCTTTTACTCCCAGGTCTTCAGTGGTGAGCTTGCTATTGTTCTCTCTTTTGTTATATTTTTTAACAGCTGTTAAGAGCTCCTCCCTCTGTTTATCATCATTGAATTCAATCACAATTGGGGAATTGCCGTTCTTCCCTTTTCTGTACATATGTGGAGTGACGGCCGCGGGTTTGATGTTAAGGGTATTATACAATGTATTGCATATTTCTTTTATGTTTTCCTTTTCATGTTGTGGAACATTTATATCTATACAATAACGGGTTTTGATACTAGCTAATTATTTATTGTATTATTGGCATTAATATTTTATGATTCTAAGCTAACTAACTTAGTGCTTCACATAACCACTTTACATCACAAGTTGTGGTTAAATTCTACTAATACATATTATTATAAATACGGAAGATTGGGAGGATGGATGGAACTTGGCACAGGAATAGATTATACCTGGAATAACTAGAAGGCGCAGCTAGTAAAATAATAAAACAAGAGTTAAGTGTTATTAATAACATATTTATTCATAAAATTAGTCGTCCAACATATAAAAATCTAAATATTCGACACCAGACATGTTGTCATCTATTGCCCCAGGAGAATCTTGCCGAGAAGTACTAGGCATACAGGAATCTTCTGATTCTGCTTCAGACTCACTGCTGCTGCTGCTATCCTCACCAACTCTTATAATTAATTCTTCTATATTTTGATACAGCCTGGGGCCTCTTTCAATGTACTCCATTTCATTTTTTTGACATGGTCACAACATGATTTCCAATCTACTGGAGTTATAGAAGCAAAAGCCTCTTCGGTTAATTGTTTTATATCTCTGGATCCAACATTTTGTGTTGCCACTTTTCTTTTTGCCAAAGACCATATAAGTTCAATCGGGTTCAGGTCGCAGTGATAGGGTCGCAGCCGTACGACTGTATGCCCATGCTCACTCAGTAACTCGTCAATTTCATAAACTGGTGCTGGTTTATTTTTTTTTCACCAAATCATAAAGCATAGGTTTTCGTAGGGTCGGATCAAAATTAATATTATTCTCTTCGAGCCATAATTTGATTTTGGCAATCGTGCTGGATGTTGTGGGAGCCTTATTTTTCACAATCGAGTGATATGGGGCGTTGCCCATTACAATAATGGAAGAATATTCAAGGTTTGGGATGAGCTTTTCGGTGACCCGCTTATTAAAGTTTGTTCTATTCATTTCAGAATGATAGTCTTCCTGTTTGTTATTTTCACTAAAAATAAGAACAAGATAAGAATCTTTTCCCTTTTGAGATATCTTGAATAACTCCTTCGGTTTCAATAGATAGCCAACATTTTTTTAACTAGTATGATGAGTGAATATAACTTTCATCTAGATATATAATATCTTTTTGCAACTCTTCAGGTAAGTTACGGGTGTCCATAATAACTTTTAAATATTTTTCCCTTTTAATACAAATATTAGTATTTTCCATCAAAGCTTTTCTGTTTGATTTACATTTTTTGTATTTAAAACCAATAGATTTTAAAATTTTGTGTAAATGGGCTCGACTTCCATTGAAACCAAGGTCTTCCCTTACCATGGTTAGTATTTTATTATTAAGTGTAGGGACTTCTTTTTTGACACTATAGAAATAATGCACTTTTTGTCGGATTGCACACTGGTCAAAATCGTTTAATTCTTTTCTTGGTCGCCCCTTTCTATGTTTCCTACTGAATTTTCCTTTAGTTTTGGATCCTTCCGAAACTATTCGTCGCACTGTACTCTCGGATTTACCTGAAAATAATAAATTATATTGTTAAGTATCAAAACTAGTCACACGCACTATAGTCTAACTTTTTATTAGCTGCAGTAAAATGACGTTTCTAAATGTCATTCCGTAAAATAATGTTGACAGCCTAATCTCAATAGGGATGTGATTCAGTTCACAAAAGTTTACAGAATATCTAATCGTTCCATAGCTGACTCATAATGATCATACTAAATTCTATTTAATATTAATGTAAATAAAAGGCTGTATAAACGTTGATCCTTTTAGACATATACAAGGTAACACTCAAGAAAACGCTCTCTCAAGCTGGTAGTACTGGTTTTTGGTTACGGTGCTACGATGACGCTTGACCGCCATTTTGTTTCGGTTGTCATTCGCTCATTCGGCTTCATTTTTCTGTTTTGAGTGCATGAATAACTTTGATTTGCCCACTGCGCGTTGTTTTTGTTATCATTATTGTTAAACTTATGTTACGTTGTGTTTGTTTTTCATTACCTGTTTTCGTTACTCGTGTTAGTTTATTTTTGTTTGATACATTGAAGACATGGATGCTCTGCCGAGCACATCGCAAGATGGAGACACATTTTTATCTCCTAAGAAAAAAAGGCCACGTGTAGCTCTAAGTGCAACTGAAAAACTTTGGGTCCAAAACGTTTACAAATATGTGTTTGAAGTGAAATCTTTAGAATCAACAAGGTGGCTGAAGTCTTGGGAATATCCGTCCTCACAGTTTATTCCGTTTTAAAGGAGCACAAGGAGAACGATAGCGAATCACCAAAACCTCCCGAAAAAACGGGCCCAAAACTTACATTTAAAGATAAACTTGATGATTTCACATTCACTGCTCTTAGACGAATTGTACATCAGTTCTTTCATAGAAATGAAATACCCATCATCGCAAAAGTTAGTTTACACATGTCGTCACTCATCTTTTTATTATACGTTATGTATGTTTTCTCCCATCCCAATCTATCTATGTATGATGATGATGATGTATGTAATCTTAACCAATTAGGTAATAACTTTAATAATTTTTAGGTGCTGCAAGTTGTAAATGATGACCCAGGATTGCCCAATTTCTCGAAAGAGACATTGAGAAAAATTATGAAGCATCTTAATTTCGAATTCGCTACTCGATCACGCAAGAGTGTGCTTATTGATAGACAAGATATCATATCATGGCGCCAGCGCTACCTGCGTTTAATTAAATAATATCGTAGGGAGGGAAAATACATATATTAAGACGAGACCTGGGTCAACGCTGGTACGTGTCAACTCTTAGTTTCTTCTATTTGTTCCCTTTTTGTTTTGATGTCGAAACTTATGATTCTTTTTTGTTCGACAGCGACAGTGATTTCGAAAAAGATTAATTAAATAACATTATTATGACGTTTTTGTTTCATTCTGAATGTACCTCCCTATACTTCCACTAAAAAATATGATTCACTCATTTAGCTACATCCCTATTTATTTTTCTTCAAAAACCGGCAACCCACAAAACGTCATTTTACTGCAGCTAATAAAAAGTTAGACTATATACAAATTGTAAATATATAAATATGTGTTTTATTTTTATAACCTCAACTGTACATATAAAAGTAAATATTTCATGATAAGACCACTCTTGGATAAGACATTACTATTTAAAGGAGTGTAAAGTGACTAAAAATACTACATTAATTCATAACTTACCAGTCAGATCCGCTGTTCGTTTATAAACATGTTCCATCTGCGTGAGCAATCTGTCGGCTTGGAATTTGGCTAAACATCGCATAAACACTTTGTATATCACTTCACGAGTGCCGCTGCGGATTGTTTTATTCATTTTTCAAATGTTTATAATAAGTTTTTGGATAAAAACTAGAATTGAAGCAAGAATTCAAATGAAAACAAACAATGTTTACATTACAATGACAAGCAAGCGACAAGATTGACTTTTAATGAAGTGTTGCCAGCCACAGAATATAGTTAGTTCCTTAAATATTAATTTCTACTCATTTTAGACGGACTGTACAGTCTGTACGGCTGGTAACCCTGTTCGGTCAGGTAAATTGTCAAAATAATCCGATTTAGCTTGCAGTACGTACACATAGAATACAAAATCTCATAGAGAATTAATAAACTGCAAAACCCTATTTCTAATTTCATTTGTTGTTTGAAATATGTCTATAAAATGAAATAAAAGAACATGACTATGTAGTTGCCGATAATGCTATTGTTTCCGAAACGATACGAGTATTCCGCGTTTTGCTTGGTATAACTACGAGGACTCTAAATTATCTAAGGCGTTTACTTGTTTATTGATACTTCAAAGACTATTTCAATGAATGTGTATGAAAGTGTTAAATTTTTCACTGGTTCTACACGAATATTATGAGGTACAACAAGCATGAACTGTTCGCATTAGCTTCTCAGACGTCACAGAATTTCGATCGAGAGGGAGTGCTTATTCTCACGGAACGTCAAGACAGCTTCTTCCGAAGGTCTGAAGGTAAGATCGTAGTATTAGGATCACTATGTACGTATGCTCCATTGCCTATTCTAAGGTTTATTCAGGTAAACATCCAGCTAGTTTCTCCAGCGCGAGACAGGATGTGAAAATACAAAGATTACATTCTCCCAGCCAAACAAGGTATGAACCTTCGTCACAAAACGTATGATAATTTTTATTAGTACACAATTTAGCTTGTGCAACCTTCATGATATTTTCATAAAAACAAGATAGTAAAACTAGAAGTAATGCTTATGTACCTATATAGATTATTAATTTGCTCAAAATAGATGTAAACACTACTTATTTGAATTTTGAGTGGGGATAAAAATCATTGGGTTATGAATGAATGAAATACAGTACACACCAAACAAAAATACAGTAACAAAGGAAATAAACAATAAATAATGGTACAATGGGCGGTCTTATCGCTAAAAGAGATCTCTTCCAGACAACCTTTGGATGGACAGGATAAATAAAAATCAAAAGATGGCGATGTAAGAGTACCTTTAAGCATATATAAAACATACATAAACAGAACCCATAATAAAATGATATATACCTACATATTGATTATGTATATGCTGACATAATATCATAGGATTATGTATAAAGCTTTGTAGAGTTAAGTAGATAGAAGATATATATTATATAAACACTGTCTCATTATTGAGATGCATGGTCAATTTCCCATCACCATCAGATCAATATCTAGCAGTTGTAGTCTCAATGGAACATGGCAGATATTTAGATTAGCAATCAAGCAATAGGATTTAAGACTCTGACCTGTGTTATAGACTTGCCCTTAACTTTGGTCTTGCTTTTAAAGTTTACTGCCAAGTGGATGGTACAAACTTAGGGATGCCTATGTCCAATAGTGGGTGAAGTCAGGCTGTGGATGATGATGTTGATGGATGGTATAAGTGCTGGGCAAACCTTCATCTTAAACACTGTCCTAGGCACTGCAATGGCTGCATCCTTTTCTCAAATATTATGTATTTATCACCAAGTTGTTTAAATATGCTCAAATCAAGCAAATCACAAAATCTTTTATCATCATCTCAGTCTGGTACAACCCACTGTCTCCCTTATTTTCTGTCAGCCTCCTCTATCTTGTGTATCTCTCATCCAAGCGCCCTAAAGTCACAATCCTAAAGCAAGATTTGTAGATGCGATTGTGAAAATTTAAAAATCTTAAGCATAATATTAATCAACATTAGAACAATAAAAGGCTATACAAAATGAATAGATATTATAAATATACTTTAATTTATGCTATCTATGGATAAGTAGGTAAGAGTTATGAAAATTATATATAACTCATTGGTTATCCTTATGAATGGGGATAAAAATCATGGGATTCTGTATGTATTAGCTGACATATTATCATGGGATACAGTGAGTGGTTACTGATTATACATACAGTACTTAATTTTATTAGTGTAATAATAAAGTTGGTATACTTATCTGGTTTGAATAAGCAAAAATAATGCACATGCGGGCTCACGCATTAGGCACCACAACTACAAAAGTGTATCACGCCAATACATTTTTGTATAGTTGTGGTGGCTGCCCGATTCCTGGAGTTATTATGCAAACTACTTGGGACTGTTTAGTTAGATTCATTGATGATGATTTTACGCAAAATCAAAGCCCAAAAGGCATGCATATCTATTTTATGGTGAGATGCCATAAAATAGATATGCATGCCTTTTGGCCAAAAGCCTTTTTGTAGTCCACAAACGCATCCAGATTGTACTCATAACCTGCTGCAGCCTATAAAATAGATTATGGTTTACATTACTTAATCCTTTTCGGAAATTGGTTAGTTCGGAAAGTTGAAAGTCATCAAACCTATACTAGAGTGATTGCAGATGACCTTTGAAGTATTTATAAACATGCTCCAACAGCTAGATGGGCATGTAAATACTTCACTAATGTTTTATCCTTTTTCTCGAAGAACCAGCTTGCTTTCGTTCTATGCTTTTGTCTAGTTTCCCTCGAAGATAAATAAAATAGTTTCTGAAGGACTTTCGATAACGGTGTTCCATCCGCTTTCAAAAGCCCCGCTCGCAAGAAGTCATTCCGTCAGTAATAGGACACTCCCGGGAATTCCCGGGACCACTCGAGACTTTTGAACATATCCAGTCCCGATTCTCCAGTTCTTTCGATAGTTTCGAGACTTGAAGTCACATAGTTACAAAATTGATTACTTTTTACAACTTTGTGCGCTAGTAGAGCAAGAGCCCGGGTTTTGAATTAACCATATATTTATTTTCAGAATTCGGTTGGATTGTACATAATTACATTAGATGTACATAATTTTAACACTCGAAATCGTCTTGTCTTACCTAAAACAAGATTAGCCAAAATTTGAAAGAGCAACAATTAACAGCACAGCAATTAAATTATACAATAAAATACCGAGCAATGTAATGTGTATGTCAGATAATTCATTTATATCATTTATAAAAAGACATCTTATTTGCAAAAGTTATTATAAAAGTTATAAGTTATCAAAAGTCGTCTTTCCTCAATCCTTTAAATCGGCACTTATCAAGCCAATTTACAAGGGTGGCAACAGAGACTGTGTCAATAATTACAGACCTATCTCCATATTGCCTTCAATATCTAAAGTCATGGAGCGCCTAATGAACATACGTCTAGTCAAATTCTTGGAATCCAATAATTTACTCTCACCTACTCAATTTGGCTTCCGGCGTGACAAATCAACAAATGACGCAGTGCATCTACTAGTAAACTCCATCATTACTAACTTATATGAAAAGAAGAAGTGCTTAACACACACAATCCACTCTCAAACACGCGCGCCCACACACACATACACCCGAATCACAAACACATACACACTTGCAAGCTAATAAAATAGATAATTAATCAGTATATTCAAAATCGTAATATATTGTAGTAAAGTACTAAGTAAGTTAAATAGTTATAAACACAGTGTATACATAATCATATTTCCACCATTTTGTTGCTTACTTCAATGGTATTCGTACCATTATTGCAACACATTGTCCGCTTCATAGACAACCCTTTGTTGTTCACACTTGCAGAGTGGGGGCCTGGTGACCTGTAATACAGGTTTCTATGAACCTACTTCAGGCACCAGTCTCTCGCAATGTTTGTTTGTTTGACACTATCTATGAACATTGTAATTTGTCAAAGGATGAATAAATGAAAGTTAAAAAAAAAAAAAGTTGGACGAAGCTTTTGCTAATAAAACAATATTTAAATTTGATGAATTGTAGTGATTACCTGACATATATAAATATGTTATTATTATTTTGTCTCATGATTTACAATTTGACGATGCTTTTAAAAACCTTATCATAAGCTGTTATTATTTGGAACTGTTTCACTCTTTTTTTATTAATTGTATTATCTACATATAAGTATGTATCAGATGATTAGGTATGTAATTATGACATATTTAAATTGTTTGATCTGACTTGTCCAAACACATGTAATTTGTCAAAGGATATGAATAAATGAAATGAAATTGCAAAAATAAAATGACGATGTTTAAACTCCATAGAATATGGCATTTATTATTCAGTTTAAGCTAAGGCTTGTACTTGTACAAGCTTCATTTATTTATTTAATTGATCGAGCGAAGCAAGATCTCTAAATTTCTCTTGCTCTCAATTTTCCAATGTCAAAATTGTCAAAGTCCTCTACTGTTCATTTGTACGTAGCATCCTTTAATACGGTTCACAAAGTTTGAATCCACAGTATGATGTTTACATAAATCGACTAGAATCCTTACAGCGTAGGTTTATGAGATTTGTTCAGTACAAGTGTAAAACATATGACAAAGATTATGAGACGAGATGCAAAAGGCACCATATGCTTCCACTCCAGGAAAGAAGAAAGATATTGGACATTTCCATATTGGTAAAAATTGCACAGTCTCTCATTGACTTCCCTCAACTTCTTTCCTTGATACGGCTACGAGTCCCAACAAGAACCGTAAGGATACCTTTTCTTTCTCTTTATGTTCCTCACTGTAGCACAAACTATTGGCAAAACTCCTTCTTTATCAGATCTGCTAATTATTATAATAAACTGGTTGACTTTCCTGAGTTAGATTTGTTTAACTTAAATCCCTCAAAATTTAAGCGTCTTCTTTTGGAGCTCTGGTTTGAATTGGTTCAATAACTGTTAGTTCTCACTTTTACTGTCATCGAAACTTTCATATTTTTACTTATATATTATTTTTTACCTTTCTTTTAGTTTTGAAAATGTTAACTAAACAAACAAGCTCACTTTAATATTATATGCGAAAACATGTAAATGGTAATAAGACGTTTTTAAAGTTGTTCTTGTTAGAAATAAGTACTGTTTGTTTTCCGAATAAAATAAAATAAAATAAATCAACTTGGGCAAATCGGCGTCGTATGTATGTTTGTTTGTCCGAGGATAACTTTCGAAGCGTTGATCCGATCATCGTGAAATTTAATACATAGTGTAGAGGTCCTACCCAAGCTTCATTGATAGACTCGGTACTGTGCAAAAGTGGACTGTATTTATTTTTCTTCTTAGTTGCTAGTTTACAAGGTATAAATCGCGTTCTTGAATGATCACAAATTTCTGCTTGAAAACGGTCTATCTTTATACAAAACTACTCCTCGCCCTAGCCATGGTGCGGGGATCGTAATTCACGCTTTCACAAATCATGTTATACAATTCTTAATACATCGAAGTTTCCAGCAAAGTTAGACGGGGACTTACATGTAGCTATCTCACTCTTTTGACCTTTACAAGTTTAAACTGTTACAATCTTAGCTACCTGTTAACATTTGAATCTGATTCGTTCTTATAACTACCTAATACATTTCAAATCTAGATTCGATCCTTCCCCGTCTTTGATCGTCCGTTACAGTCTCCCCCCGGCGCAGATCCTCGCAGCCTTCTTATTCAATCGGGAGGACGATCAACCTTCTCACTGGCCTCCGGAAAACGCCTCCCCGCGTCCGCACCTCAGCGCTCCGAACTACTCCGTCCGGACCCGTAATCACGCGCTCGATCTGGCCCCGCGGCCATACGTTCCGAGGTAGCAAACCGTCCGCGATTATGACGACGTCCCCTTCTTTGACGTTCTCTTGCTGTCTTCTGACGTCGCCTCGCGGCGCCAACGTAGGCAAGTACTCGTCGATCCAGCGCTTCCAAAAGGAGTTTGCCAGAGCTTGTGCGGCGCGCCACGTCCTTCTGTCGGCTACGTCGCAGTCTCCCACATATGGCAAACCTACTGCCGTCCCCAATAAAAAGTGGTTCGGCGTTAAAGCTTCCTGTTCTTCTGGGTCCACGGGTACATGCGTTAAAGGCCGCGAGTTTACGGTGTGCTCGATTTCTGTCATTAGCGTATTCAATACCTCCTCTCGCGGGGCACGTTCATTTAAGGTGATGGCTAGGGCTCTCTTCACCGTTTTTATCATTCGCTCCCAGACTCCCCCCTGGTTTGGAGCACCAGGGTCGATGTACCGCCACTCGATCCGCTCTTTGAGTGCGTACTCTTTTAGGCCTGGGAGCCACTCATCGTACGCCTTTCTTAGTTCCACTTACGATCCGTGGAAGTTCGTTCCATTGTCTGACACGATTGTACGAGGAGTCCCCCGTCGGGCAGCCATTCGCCTGATAGCCATAATAGCCGAGTCGGTGCTGAGACTCGCTATAAGCTCCACGTGTATAGCTCTCGTTACCAAACACGTAAAGAGCATACCCCATCGCTTCTCACGGCGCCGCCCGATCGCCACCCACATAGGGCCAAAACAATCGATGCCGCAGTTAGTGAACGGCCTCGTGTTCATATCTAGGCGCATCCTCGGCAAGTCACCCTTTACTGGCTTCTTTGGGTTCGCTCTCTTTATCTTACACAGCGTACAATCGTTCAGAACCGTTCTGACCGCCGGACGCAACCGCAGTATCCAAAATCGCTGGCGCAGATTATTCACGATCTGTTCTCTGCCCGCGTGCTTATTCTTCTCATGTTCCCGTCTGATCAGTAGACGTGATAAGCGGTGCGCTCCGTCCAGAATGGGTGGATCCTTCAGGTGATCCGGTACTGTAGCGGCGTTGATCCTACCGCTCAGCCTTATTATTTCATCGTCACCGTACTTAGGGTCGAGTTGGTACAGCCTGCTCGTTCGATCGACGCTCATCCCTTTCTTCAGGCGCTGGAATTCGTCAGGGAAACATGCTCGCTGCGAGTCTCTGATGAGCAGGCGTTCTGCCTCCCGCAGTTCTCCCATCCCAAGCTGCCCACCGCGTCGTCGACATTTCTTTAAAAATGTGAGCGCGTGGGCCAGCGTGCGAACTAACCGTTCGTGGGATGAGAACCTGCTCATGTCGATGAGCGTTGATCCCTGGCTCACGTACGCTGCACATGTTCTCTCTTCGTCTTGTTCTGGTGGCGATGAAACCTCTACAGGCCAACGTTCTTCGTCTTCAAATAGAAACGCCGGTCCCGTAAACCATCTATCGTCGCTCCGTAGCTGAGTGTTCCTCGATCGCGTTGCGTCGTCTGCTACGTTAAGCGCTGTGGGCACCCACCGCCATTGTTCTGGGCGAGTTAACTCTGCTATCTCCCCGAGTCGGTGCGCCACGTACGGAGTGAATCTCGTTTCGTCGTTCCTAATCCAATGTAGCACCGTCTTTGAGTCGCTCCAAAATGTTACATTTGTTTCTAAGTCGTGGCTTTTGACAATCTCCGCGGCAAGTCTAGCGGCGATTAAGCTAGCCTGCAGCTCCATTCGTGGTATGCTCTGTGCCTTTAGTGGCGCAACCTTTGCCTTTCCTGCTACTATAGCGATGCTCACGCCGTCTTGGCTGACATTTCGCCAAAACGCGACCGCAGCGAACGCCTGCTCGCTGGCGTCACAGAAAACATGAAGTTGTCGCTGTATTATGTCTGGTCTTGCGTCGTAACATCGCGGCAGTCTTAGGTCGGCGACGTAGCGTAAATTATTTTGCCATTCAAAAAATGTCGCTGCCTCCTCGGCTGGCAAAGGTTCATCCCAATCCACGTTCTTTTTCCACAACTCTTGTAACATGATCTTTGCCGTAATCGTGTATGGACTCAGCAGGCCTAGTGGGTCGAACAACGACATAACTGCTCCCAATGCCTCCCGCTTTGTTGGCGTTCGTGCCACATTCTTAACATCTTCAGGTACGCGAGGCATGGCAGTGTTAAAGGTGAGTTCATCCGTGTCGGTAATCCAAAGAATACCCAATGTCTTGCCATATACATGTGCATTGGCCGCTAGCTCTTTTGGTGCATGCGCTCGGTTCTCCGGGGTAATACTATCCAGTAAGCCTTCACGGTTTGAGCTCCAGCTTGCAAGTTCAAAACCCGCTTGTTGATGCACCTCTTGCACTTGTGCTATAGCTCTGGCGGCTATCTCTTCCGTTTCAAAGCTGTCCACCCAGTCGTCCATGTAGTGGTTCCGAGTTATAGCGTCAAACGCTAGCGGGTGTGTCCGCTCGTGATCTTTCGCGTTCCTATTCCTGACGCTATGAGCCAGAAATGGAGAACTTCTCGCTCCGAATATCATGGACTTCATCGTGTACTTCTGCGGTGGATCTGTTCGGTTGTCGCCGCGCCATAGAAAGTGTTGGGCTGTACGGTCCTCTTGTCTTATGGTCACCCTCAGGAACATGTCCCGAATGTCCGCAGTGACCGCGATCGGCTTCGTTCTGAAGCGAAACAAGACGCCATGTAATGTCTGTAGTAGATCTGGTCCGTCCAGCAGCGCTTCGTTGAGACATGTTCCATTAGCGCGCGCGGCTGCATCGAAAACCATTCTAAACTTCCCCGGCTTGTTGGGGTTTGTCACCGCGAAGTGAGGGAGAAACCAGAGACGTTCGTTCTGACTCTGTTCCTCCTCGCTTTTTTCTGCATATCCCTTTTCTAGCAGCTTCTCCACTTGCGCGGTGTATGCACTTCTAAACTCCGGCGATCTGTCCATCTTACGTTCGATCCCATGTAAGCGTCGTATGGCCATGTCGTAGCTGGGCGGCATCTTCACCTCATCGCTGGCCCAAGGTAGTCCCACTTCAAAACGACCGTTCACTCGTCTCGCTGTTCTGTCGAAAATGCTTTGAGCCCGCTCATCCTTTGCGTTTGGCTTTCTTTTAATTGAAACGCCCAAAGCATCTATCTCAAAGTGTGCTTTCACGAGCTTGCTTAATTCCTCGTCTTGGTCGTTCAAAGTATGTCCGTTCTGGACACCTTGGCACGTATGGACGTGTAGTACCGTCTCCTGCTGTCTTATTGTGCTCCTGGGGATCGATCCATGGATTACCCATCCCAGCTGCGTTAGTGATGCAGCTGGCTGGGTTCTCTTCCCTGTCAGAAGCTTCCTCGTCACAATAAGATGCCAGTTGTCGGCCCCGATGAGTATGCGTGGCTTCGCTGACGCATAGCACACGGCTTCTGGACGGAGTTTCCTTAAGTGCGCGTATTTTAACACATCGGTACTGACGAGTTGATTTCCTAAGGTCAGGTTCTTCACAGTGCGCGCTGTGATCCGATGTGAGTCCGACTTGTGTCCTCGGATCACGATATCCACTACCCGGCTCTCGGGTTCCCTCTGACTAGTCGTAGCCCCCACGATGTTCAAGGCTTTTGTCGGGCCTTCCGTTCCGATCATCGCGGCGATCTCTTCATCGATCAGAGTTATCGTTGATCCTTCGTCCAGTAACGCATACGTATTCATTTCCATGCCGTTACTGCCCTTAATCACGACTGGACACACCTTCAGTAGGACTTGATTTCTTGCTGTTACATGCGCAGATGCAGTGATGGCTGATTCTTCGGTCTGGCCCTGCTCACTGGCACCCTCGTTCCTTATTTTCGGCGCATGTAACAGTGCGTGATGCGGACGTGCGCATTCACCTACTCCGCATCGCTTGCTCTTGCACATAAAGCGTCTATGCTTGCTGTTCAGACAGCGAAAACATATGCCTGTCTCTTTGGCCCATTCCCATCTCTTGTCTACTGGCATCGCCGTGAGCTTTCTACACTCGACGGTTCTATGGTCGCCCCCGCAGCAACGGCACTCGTTCTTGTCCGTTGCTGCGTTCTGTCTCGTTGAGGCTTCCTCCTCCGATGCCGCGTTCTGTGTAGCGTACACCGACCCACGATTTCGTTCGTTCACCCTGGGTCGCTGCTCTGTAGGTCGGGCCTTTGAGGTGCTCTGCGAAGGCGTAGCTGTATACGCGTATCGCATTGCGCGATCTGCCTCTCTCATCAGGAACTGGGACAGCGTCAATATTTCTGGTTCATTGATGCTGCCAAATTCCTCTGCATAGTCGCACCATTTTGATCGGATGCGCGGTGTCAACTTCTCGGCTACCTGTCGCGCAAACATCGGGTTCTGCAGGTAGCCGCGTTGGTCCATACAAGAGATGGCGGTTACTACGTTCTGTAGTTTGATGGCGAAAGCGTTTAATTCGCCTGCGGTCGCGCCCAGTCGCGGTAGCTTCTTAATCTCTTCTAACGCGTTATCTATAATCATCTCTGGGCGACCGTAACACTGCTCCAAAGTCTTCATTATAACTGCCGGTTCAGTTGCAGTGTATAACAAAGCCGACACTGCTTGACGGGCTTCGCCTTTCAGGCACGTTCTAAGCCTCGCTAGATTCTCAGCCGATGAGATCTTGTGGATGGTCGTCGATTCCTTCATGGCTGCCTTGAACAGTAGCCAATCCCCCGCAGCACCTCCGAATACAGGTAGGTCGTACGTCTGTCTCGGAGGTGGTTTACGGTGAGCCATCTTCTCTATGGCTTCCGTTAACCGATCAATCCCTCTGTCTCGCGTTCGGTCCGGCGTGAGTGATCTGTCTCGCAGTTGTTCTGGCTCCCCCCGTTTATGATGGCGTTGGAGCCAGTCCTCTATTCTGTGTTCTGTGTCTAGGGCCCCGTTCCGTGCACCCGTGCCCTGGATGCTTTCTTGTTCATCTTCTTCCCGTATTGTAGCGACTTCGGCAATCAACCTCTTCCTTATAAGTTCCGCTTGAATATGGAGCTCTTGCCTCTTAATCTCGGCAAGTCGTTCTTCAGCTTCAAATTCAATTTGCCGTATCCTTGCTATCGCGCTGGCGGTGGAGCGTTGCGAGCGGACGGACGGGGCACGCCGGCGTTCGGGCTCGGCGTGTGTGGTCACTCGCGGTGCTACCTCGGTCGCGGGCGCGGGCGCGGTCGTCTCTGACGCTACGCGAGCGGAGGAGGGTCCCGCTTCGGCGGGTCGCGGCTCAACGGGAGCATTCGGAAGCGCGGGTTCGGACGGGGACGCGGGGTAGTCTTCGTAGACGCGAAGTGCAGCCTTCTTCCCCCTCGTCACTGGTGGGCTCCTGGTGGTCATCTTCTTCAGCACTTGATGCCCCTACCTACCTAGCGGTCCCTAACACTAACACTAAAACCGCCCTAAGGCGTTTACCCGCTATTCCGACCGTTTGGCACCGTTAGGTGGCCGGAATAAACGGGCCGTGGACCAGCCACGTGAGGGAGTGGGGGGTCTTCACTCTTCGGGTGACGTCCTCGTTCGGTTGTCTTCACCGGACGCGGGCTTATCTTCAGGCACCCCGTGCCCTTGCGCCGGTCTTGACAACGTCGCACGTCGCACCGTTGGGTGATCTTCAGGCACCCCGTGCCCTTGCGCCGGTCTTGACAACGATGCTCGTCGCACCGTTGGGTGATCTTCAAGCCCGCGCCGTTTCTTCAGTGGTTATACGATGTAACTATTTCTTCAAAATCCAGTGGAGCGGGTCTTGTCGGCTCCGCAGGAACAACTGGTCCGGTCGTCGCAGGAACGGCTTATCCGGGTTGGAGGACCAAAACTTGTAGAGGTCCTACCCAGGCTTCATTGATAGACTCGGTACTGTGCAAAAGTGGACTGTATTTATTTTTCTTCTTAGTTGCTAGTTTACAAGGTATAAATCGCGTTCTTGAATGATCACAAATTTCTGCTTGAAAACGGTCTATCTTTATACAAAACTACTCCTCGCCCTAGCCATGGTGCGGGGATCGTAATTCACGCTTTCACAAATCATGTTATACAATTCTTAATACATCGAAGTTTCCAGCAAAGTTAGACGGGGACTTACATGTAGCTATCTCACTCTTTTGACCTTTACAAGTTTAAACTGTTACAATCTTAGCTACCTGTTAACATTTGAATCTGATTCGTTCTTATAACTACCTAATACATTTCAAATCTAGATTCGATCCTTCCCCGTCTTTGATCGTCCGTTACACATAGGTAGGTAGCAGTGAGGGCACAATTTAGGTGTGACTAAATGAGCTAAAAATGTTGGGGGTTGTTGAGATATTGGGATTCAAGAGGGGTAAAAAAAAGGAAAATGAGACTATTAGGTCAAATGGGAAGTCAAATGAAAAGTCTTCATTAGTACAGTATAATACAATGACACATGAATTGAAGACAATGACCTCCTTAGTGACCGTCAATATGGGTTTCGCCAGAAACGGTCTACTGGGGATCTTCTTGCGTATACTACACACATCTGGAGTGAAGCCATCGAGAAGTATGATGAAGCACTGGCTGTTTCACTAGATATCTCGAAGGCTTTTGACAGGGTTTGGCATGCCAGCCTTATTGGCAAGCTTCCTTCATACGGACTTCCAGCTCAGTTCTGCTCTTGACTTGCAGACTTTCTGAGGGAACGATCCATTCGGGTAGTCATTGATGGCCGCTCGTCTGATCAATTGGCTATTAACGCCGGGGTACCTCAGGGGTCAGTACTCTCTGCCACGCTGTTTCTGCTGCATATCAATTATCTGCTCATGTCCGGTATCATTGGGTACGCAGACGACAGTACAGTTGTGGAGAGGTACACTTCTAATGCTCGAGCCAGCAGAGCTGAAATTCAGAAGCAGAGAGACGGGATGTTGCAGCGTTTGAATTTGACACTCAAGGCTGTCTCTGACTGGGGCGATGCCAATCTTGTCAAATTCAATGCTTCAAAAACGCAAGCATGTCTCTTCTCGGCGAAAAAGAGTCAGTTTACCCAAGTTCCAATTTTCCAAAATGTACCGTTATCTGTAAAAGGTCACCTCGAGCTCCTAGGGGTCTCGCTCACGCCTACTCTCAACTTTAGCTCATACATCGAGTCTAAGGCTAAAACAGCTGCCATGAAGCTGGGCATCCTCAACAAGGTCAGGAGATACTTCACACCAGGACAGCTTCTTAGTCTTTACAAAGCTCAAGTCCGGTCTGGTATGGAGTACTGCTGCCACCTTTGGGATGGTTCGGCCAAATACCAGCTCGCTACCTTAGACTCGATAGAACGTAGGGCTTTTAGGTTTATAGGTGAGCAATATATGGCGGAGACTAAGACCCAAAGTCTCGAACACCGCCGTAAAGTTGCAAGGCTATCGATCTTTTACAGAATACATTTTGGGGAATGTGCCCAGGAACTATACGATCTGATCCCGCCATCTCCCTTCCATCAAAGGACAAGCAGGCGCACGGCTCAGTACCATCCGTACCTAGTCAATATACCACCCATTCGCACACACCGTTTTGGTTCTACGTTCTTGATGCGTACAGCTAAGGTATGGAACACTTTGCCGTCGTCTGTTTTTCATAAAGAATACAATCCGGGCCTCTTTAAGGTAAGAGTAAATAGGTTTTTTCTAGATCTTCGTGCTTCATGAGATTGTGGTCAAACGAAGTTCTATCCAATTAAAAAAAAAATAGACTCCGTTTTTTTATAGTATTTGAGTTGTTAGCCATAATAATAACAGAACCTTGACAAAATTCACAGGGTACACCAGTGACTACACAGTGCTGAAATTTGGTATGCGTGTAGGTAAAGTGTCAAAAATATAGGCAAAAGTCTGAAATCTAGAATAACTGCATTTTGTACCCCAAAAAACAATAACAAATTGACAAGAACCCCCGTTACCTCTAATTTGAATGAAACTGTAGGCTGTAGATTGGTTATGTATTTTGTGGCACTTATTGATTAGTTAAAGATTAAGGCCGGCATATGCACATAGATCACTAAACGTATTTAGCGGCCAAACATGTTTAAATATGACGTATTTGTATGATTTAACAACGCCTTAAATCATATTTAGGTTTAAAGAACTGTATTTCTCATAAGCACTACATGGTTCACTTAAAATGAGATACATAGATTTTATAATGATAATCTTACACTCTAACTATAGTTATAACTATATTTAAGGAGTGATATATTGTGTTATTTCTATAAGTGCTATATTTTATAACGTTTGTACATATTTCTTAAGCTTATTTTTATATACATACTAGCTGACCCGGCAAACGTTGTTTTGCCTTATAAATCGGGTTCTTAAATTACTAAAATGGCTATTAAAAAATAAGGGTTGATCGTAGAAGGGTGAAAATTGAGGATTGTATGTATTTTTGTATGTTGTATCATAAAAAAATAGAAATTAAAAATTTTGTCTAAAAAATAAAAAAATAAAATTAGGGGTGGACTACCCCTAACATTTAGGGGGATGAAAAATAGATGTTGGCCGATTCTCATAGATACCGGATAAGCACAAAAAATTTCATCAAAATCGGTCAAGCCGTTTCGGAGGAGTATGGCAACGAAAACGGTGACACGAGAATTTTATATATTAGATATTTATATGTATTAACACACTCTAATGTTGTTAGGTAATTTGTTGTACAGCTGTGCTCCGTCAAACAAAATCGTTTTCTTTCCGTAATTAGTTCGAGAATTAGATATATGTAATTTAATTTTGTTTCTTAAATTGTGTATATTTGATTTATGTTGTAGCTGTATATTGCATTGGATGGAATTAGTAGTGATATAGTAGTGATATTAGTAGTGATATTTAGCCACTAAATACGTTTAGGCATCGTTGTGCAAATCTCCCTAAGAATAATATACTTATTTTGTGAGATTAGTGAGATCTTAGTTCGGGGCGAACCACTAGTTTACAAGTATCTTTGTTCCTATTGTTACGAGCTGACGGTTCGGGATAAAATAATGATAATCAGTCTAACCAAAATAACAAAGGTGACCTGCTAAATGTTGCTGGGAGCCGTTGGGCGCAGTTCGTACAAGATCGGTCGCTCTAGATATTTATGGGGGAGGCCTACGTTTAGGACGCCCTGCGGCTGATATGATGATTAACTGACACTAATACGACTTGAACACTTTCATTTGTTTATGTCGTGGAATGAAAAAAAACATGAAAGTATGAAAAAATCGAATATGTACCTACCGAACGGCAAAAAAAATATTGCTACTCCAAAAGCATTTAGAAAAAAAAATCCCCTTCTAAGTTAGAGTGGATGTAGTTATCTCGTACCTATCTACTTAGTTGTTAAGATTTTTCTAAAACAACTTGTTTGATACAATTTTACTCACAAGAAAACCCACTTTGAAATTATTATATACTCATTAAAAAGTTTATTTTAATAAAATCATGGATTATTTTATCGTCATGGTATTTGAGTCAGGAAATCGTAGTGACAAACATGGATACCTTTACCCCGTATCGCAAATTCATGCAAGTACCTACCTACCGGTCATGTAAAACATATTGATGCATCGCTTAGCCATCCGCCGCGCACCCCAAGCGTGCAGTACTGATAGTTAGATTTATGTAGTATCACTCATACATAGGTATACCTGTGTGCACACAGATCCCGGGGCAACCTAGAATCTTCGTTCGTTTATTATGATGAACACTTGAACAGTACGAGCTTACCTCTCGCGCGGGTTGGGCGGCTTGACAATTCCTTTTTGAGCTGACGTTGTCTGGCTGTCGCTGTGATTGTAGGGGGTGGATTCATATTGGTAAGTAGATACATTGAATATGTAGCAAACAATTGTGGCCAGCCAAGGTTTTTCATTGAATCATGTACTTATTTGTTGAGATTATGTTGGTTCACTGGAGCAGCTTTTAGGAGTGCATCCTCCGTGGAGCGGAAATGGCGGTGCGGATTTTAAATCATTTAAATATTGTTTTTCAAAGTAATTAGATGGGGCGTTTGCATACTTATTTATTGCGATTTCTTTGTTGTCGTACCACTCTTAGCGGCGGCGTTTTCCGCCATTTTAAGGACGTGTCAAACTCGTTTGTTTCAATTTGATTAATAATTCTTCGATTCAAGTGTTGAGACTGTAGCAAGTGGGTGTTTTTCTATAGTTAAATTAAATTATCTCTTTAAAGCAGGCCACACGTAACGATTTCTTGGATGACCTCCGTGGCGCAGTAGGCGAACAGCCAGCTGAGACGAGGGTTCGATTCCCGCTGCGGAACAAATGTTTGCATGATCTACAGATACGGATTTGGATGTTTTTCTATATATTATATGTATGTATTTATAAAAAAAAGTATATACGTTTTTGTATATTGATAAAACATTAATCAAAAATTGGTATATTGAGGGTAGGTACTTTAAAATTACAGTGAGTTGTGGTGGTCATGTGGCTGATATGATGATGATGAAATATATTAAACTGGAAATCTTTACAGTTTTCCTACCGTTTCTTATTCAGTGTTCAGTCTTTCTCGTTGCAGAGAAATATACGAAAAATGTTTCTAATGTAAACGATAAAAACTTCAGCATTTATTCCCATCTTACAAAGTCCATACTAATATTATAAATTTGAAAATAACTCGCTGTCTGTCTGTTAATTTTTATCGATTTCTATAATATTTGGTAAATGACCTGGATTAAAACATAGGCTACCTTTCATTGACAAAGCACGCGCGCGGAGCGGAAGACTGCTTGTTTGTATAAAACTTAATGCATACCGTCGTGCAAACTTTAATATCTTGTTATATTATACCCAATTTCTTTGAGAGAGGTTTGTAAATAGTTGTTACAATCTTGTTTCAAAATGACCTAATTCAACTACAAAATTAAGTTTGTATTTATCATTCAGCCGTAGGTACTGACTACCGAAGCCCTCATGGTGAATATACGGACGACAACTTTTTTAAAATAAATTATAGGGTAGCGTTTGGCCGCGACTTTTTTTTACTTGTTTTCTCGGAAGAATATCACACTTCTAAGGGAAAGCAATTAAACTATTTAATCCGTGCAAATCAGCTCGGCTAGTTTAGGTTTAAAGTGAAAAGGATAGAAGTGATTATGTATGCAACGGACAATATAAGGTTGCTGGCAAAGCTTTGCTATTAGGCTAATTACGTAAAAACGATTTCGCGGCGCATACAGAACACAACTTTCAGGATGTTGATTCATCTGCTTGACTGTGTCTGTGAACGTTAGCGTTGTAGACTTGTTATTATGAATTTACAATCACCAACTGAAACTAAGTGATGTGCTCGCGGACTAGCTTATTCGGTAGTTCTTATCAGAATAGATGAGTTGACAAGTTCTAAGTGTATACAAACAAACCAATTTTTTATTCGTAATTCGTATTAATAAAATACTAACAAGTGATTCATCAACTAGTTGTTTTAACTTTATCGTGAAGTGGATTTAGCCTAGCAAATACATCGAATGAAGTTTAGCAGATATAGATTGATTGTCATGACCACTGTGACTAATTATTCGTAGGACGAAAGTTGTTCCGTCCCGAGCGGAATATTGAATTTCTCGCAATGTTCAACATTCTATTAGAATTTACTTTTCCTAGATTATATAATCCGCCGTTGCCGCACATGGTTAACTATCTACTATATCTACCTGCCTATTTTCCTTCGTAGAGAGGTACTACAACTCAATTACACTGCTTTAATTTGATGAACGTCGGCTGCAGTTAAGCTACAAAATCATTACACAAAATGGACATGCAATTACTTTTGTAGATCTTATCTTCCATTAAATGACGTGCTGTTTATATTAAATATTCTTTAGGAGAGAAACAGCTTGCAACAATGAATTAATTATTTCCAAAGATCTAGTTTTATTTACTTATAGATTGTGTTTATTTCATAAAAAAGTGTTTTACCTATTAAATTTGCCGGTAACAATTTATTTCAATAAAAGTAGGTATACTTCTACAGAATCATTTGTAGCGGAACTACTAATACCGTGACTAAACGCACCATTCCGAAGCCTTTGAAATCAATAACTTCCATCAGTTCGGATGATTGTTAGTGCTCTGGCTATGCCGCTGCGCGCGAGGATGGGAGGTCCTATGTGTGTGGCGAGCTGCGGGGGTGGGTCTACCCTTTTGCTCTCATAAAGTACGTACCATCGATCGATGGGTTTTGTGCGTATCAATTTAGCTTGTGAAAATCATCGCGTCAATGAATGAACGCCAATGTTGTGGTACGGTAGTAATATAGCGTTGACGTAATACATTTTTGTATGATGGTGGTGGGTCTTCCTTGCTGCTGCTTACACAATTTGTTCAAATTTGGTGTCTGTTTCTGATAGATAAACGAGTAGGTTAGTAACCAGTTTAAAGCCTGCAGTAATATCGAATCAGTTTTCTTAAACATGATAAAAAAATACGTTATTGAAAACTTTTGATACTCTCTCTATGTTTCGAGATATAATCGTACAACCGGCGACTGCCATTTTTTTTTATAAGTTTTATCGTAATTTTTGTGTTATCCTTTGTCCTTCTTGTTTAAGGCAGAGATCTGAATTCAGTCCAGCCGTTATTATTCTGAGCCTATTGGATTGAATCCCACTGCAAGGCAAGGCTTCCTCTTTTCCAGTCCAACAGACCTCCGGTCCGCTGACCAAGGCTGTTGTTTGCCAGTGTCCCCGGGTCTGCCGCCGCGCCGCTGCCTACTCGTTTTAGCCCACAGTTCGTCTGGCATCTAACAAACTGTCCTACCCGCCCAATTTAATTTTAGTTTGACGGCTTTCTGGGTGACACTTGATATTTTAGTGTTTGAACGCCGGTCGTTCGACAGTTTAAGGCTCGGATTATATGGCATTCGGCAATCAGTCGGATGGCCACGGATCGTGTGTAGTCGATGCAGGAAAAATTCAAATATTTGGTTGTGTGACGGATTGGTCAGGGGCCGTTAAAAACCTGTTGCTGAAAATTTCAGCTGTGAAAGACGGACAGAATGACGGACGGACCAACTCGCACGTAAGGGTTCCGTTTATACGATTTTGGTCCGAAACACAAATAACTGCAGGTGAGAACATATTATAATTTTGTTGTAAACATGTTTTTTATTGTTTCAGGCTGTTCCGTTAGGTGGTTTCGACTCCGAGGCAACCTTCTCTTCTACCTGAAGGGGCCGGAGCCGTGGTATGAGCCTTTGGGCGTGATCGTCCTCGGCAACCATCAAGTAAGCGTGCATAAACAGGACGAAAACGGACACTGGCCTTTCCAAATAGGTACTCGATATATTTCTTGACACAGAGCTATGAATCCCGCTGAATCTGACGTCGGAGCAGGCATTGGCGATGACAGATTTAGGTCAAATAGGTAACCATTGTTCTTCGATTTTGATTTTGCAGTGATATATTTGTATGCTAATGTTAGTCTGATGCGGTCTTTATGACATGTGTTTGTCTGTCTGTAATAATAAATATTGCTTGGTAATTAAGTTATATATACGTTTATTTGAAACTATATATATATATATATAGTCCTCCACATCGGTTTCGATGACGGCGACCACATCTAATTAAGAAACACTTACCTAAAATTAATAAAGTGACGATAAACAAAATTAACCAAAAACTAGGACCTTATTTACATTTTTATAAAACTAATTAATATAAAAACATCATAAACTAACCAGAAATTATTTACATATTTTTAGCGTGAGGCCTAATATGGCTGGCAAGACCGAACTTACCTTTAAAAATTCTATCGCATGAATGACAATATAGTTGGCCTGCATCATTATACGTGTAGATATAGGAGGGCTTAAGTCTCTCTTTACGTAACTTGCCCTTTATATCGACTGTGTTGAGTCGATTTTCTTCAAACATTTTGATGTTTTGAAACTACATAGTAAGCAGCAAACTTTATTCCAATTCACAGTTTCCTTGTAAGAAGTTTGATATTTGAAATTTTAATAACAAGTGAAGTTCCTGAGAATATGGTTTCTGCGACTTTAAAGGTCATTCGAAAGTCTTATGAAATCTCAAAAGTGTGTTTACAATCTTATAACTTACCTTTTCAACCTTAAGACTATTGTGTGATCTATTGGCGTGTCTGGAGCAATACGAATATTTAAATAATGTACATGACCTGCGTGAAAATTCACATTTTGCTTGCAAATATTTTGAAAACTCGTAATCTGAGGGGTTTACAGTAGAAACCTACGTTTGAACATTGTAAATATAATTACAATAGACCTTAAACAGGTGAACAGTGGCAATATTCTAAAACAATGTCTTATTGGGTTCTTAAAACATATAGGAAGTAATTATAAATCCATATCAGTAAAAATATCCAGAAAAATGTCATTACTCTTTGTAAGGTAATTATGAGAAAATGTACACCCTTGTGCATTATCATTACTGCGTGCGTTCTTAGTCACGTGTTGAATAAGTTATGTAGGTAGGTATAATAGGAAAGTATGTTAACACTACATTAATTGAACTGATTCCAATTTAAATTTCGTACTTTTTTAATAAAAACAATTTAGGTATTTTTTTGTTCTTGGTTCGTGTTGTATAATAATATTCGCCAGTGAGTTCTAAGGGTGATATTTTCTACTAAAGATTAATTGTATTACACGAAGACGAGCTCAGGGGTTGTAGTAAAGTAATATTTAGAGCGATAACGTGAATGCTGCGCAATCGAGAGGTTGCTCTGTCTTGCTGTGCGTGTTTAAGTTCCTTATTTTAATGGTAAACCATAAACAATATCAGTTGAATTAGTTACCTTAACTTTTATATAGCCAGCGGACATCCGTAGGTACATTTTAAGTTCATATATATATATTTTTTTTCTAGTTTGGGAAAACGGTGTCTGCTATCGTATGGCCTCATTTCTAGAGAGTGAACGATCTTCGTGGTTGAAGGCCATGGAGGTGGCTTCGTACGAACACATGACCCACAAGATCGCTGAACTGAATCAGCAACTCGGCGACTGCAGGACTATGATAGATCTGAAGAAGTACAGGTTTACCAACAATATCATCAATGGTAAGTGTATTAATTGTACATATGATTTAATTTTATTTTCATATTAAGGATTTCCAATGAGCTATGCACAGACATAACTTAGAACAAAATACAATAGACACACTCCCTGTTCTCACTCTGTGAAGGACATTTCACACAGCGCTATCTAGCTCCAAACTAAACAGCTTATACTATGGGAACCAGATAACTCATATAATACTTATATACTTTTTTGTAAATACATATAATATATAGAACAACCTCCAGACCTTTGGAGTAATTGAATTTAGGATGGAGATGATAGATATGTAGCTGCAACACCAAACTGTATCATTCATTTATTGAATTGCCTCCCACTATGGAAGCAATTTTAAAAACTTCACGTCAAAAATACTAGACGTTTTTTGTTTCCTCTAGCGTGTACAAAATCTTTGAGTAGATGGGTTAAACGGACTGTAGTGTAGACTGGTGTATTTTTTTTAGATTTCAACGAGGTTCCACTTTGTGAGCTTTCGCTGTCATGCGACAACTTGCTGTGCGACGCGAACGGAAACCCTCCGTCGCCGTTCGCCGCGACCTTCGTATTGTTCCCTGAGAAGAGTTTATGCGTTCGCTATTGCAGCACTGAGGTCGTAGAGGTAACATATTTTATCTTATTGATCGGGCGAAGGAGATCTCCAAATCAACTTGGGCAAATCGGCGTTGTATGTAAGTATGTATGTTTATAACTTTCGAAGTATTGATCCGATCATCGTAAAATTTGGTATATAGATAGGCAGTGATGGCCAAATCCTGGTGTGACTAAATAGGCAAAAACACAAATTGGTAATTTTGTATGGGAATTGCCTCTTTGGATTATGGACCAATTATCTTTTGTATCGATGAAATTTGGTTGATAGATAAATAATGACCGGGATTTAGACATAGGCTACTTGTTTACCCAACCGCGTAGAAGTAGATGGATATTTTTATTGACAAAAGATGCGTGCAAAGCCGTGGGCGGGTCAGCTAGTTCTAAATAAATAAAATAATTAATAAATAATGCCGGACATTTCACACAGCGCCATCTAGGCCAAAACTAAGCAAAGTTTTTACTATGGGAACCAGATATCTAAAATATATAGAAAAACAGCCATACACGGGACAAATATCTGTAGATTATGCTATAATTTGTTCTGCGGTGGGTCTCGAACCCGCAACCTCCAGCGTCTCGACGGCTATTCGCCCACTGCGCCATGAAGGTCGTGATTTTGTTCTACCCATCTGTTTGAGCTTAAGGGCGTTTGTGAAATCATTCGTATTCTATTCGTTTTCGTGGTTTTATGCATCACTTTGACAAATATACGCATTCCTTGCAATCACTTTGCCTTTACGGTCAAAGTTATTCGTGAAATCACAAGAATGAATCGAATACGAGTGAGTGCACAAACGTCCTAACAGTAGGATTATTCTGTTGGTAATAGCTACGTTGTTTACATTTAGGTAATCTTGACTTATACTTATTATACTTAGGAGGAATATAAATCACATCATGTCAAGGCTTTGACAATACTGTGACTATCACTCGCCCGAGTCGAAGACTATTATATCTTTTTCTTAGAAACTATTATCTCTAGTACAAGCATTTTAGGGGCTCAAAGTTATCCGCGTCCGTAGGATATTACCCTCGAAACCCTACACGTGATCCCTGGGTGGTGCCAAATGGATAACAACTCTTCTGGTGGAAGGCTTCGGCCGCGGCTTGTCACCACCCACAAGACAAAGCCACTCCGTGAAGCGAACTCATCGTGTTTCGGGGTGATGTCTCGTGTAGCCACTTTGGAAGTGACGAGTCTGAGCAGTTCTTGCACTGAATACAGCCAGAGCGGTACAGAGAACGCAGTAGTGTAAGTGTGCCGAGAGATTAGACATGGAGGGTAGCGGGATCCGAAGCACGGTTCTCCGCTGGCCGACCGCAGGTTTTAGGGGGCCCAACTAGTGAGCTAGCCATTCATGAAAGGCTGCCCCGCCGCCTCGCGAAAAATCCCAGAATGCTCCATCGTGCCGGTTGGCGACCGGACGAGAGGATCCGATGGCCATTCCGGGGGGGGGGGGGGTTCGGGAGTCTCCAGTCTAATCCCTCAATCGCGCAGGAGCCTATTTCTTGTCTCTGGGCTCGCTGCCCAGTGCCTCGCTCAACTGCCGTCTTCCCATCCAACCTAACTCAAACCTAAAATGAATAAAAACTAAAATAATAAGTTGTGCTTACAGCGGAAGCACGTCCTCTCGCTCCAAGTGCACCTCTCCAACGTTCGAGGACTGCACTTCAATCTTGATCCGGTCCACCACCACCTCGAGACCGCGAAGCCACACTTATTATTTCTCACGGAGACGCAGATACAATGCTCTTCAGATACAGCATATCTCACATACCCAGGCTACGTACTGGAGCACAAATTTAAATCCAAAGCTGGTATATGTCTGTTTATTCGAGAGGACATTTGTTGTCTGCGTCTGCGTGATCTTGAAGAGCCCAACCTGTCCGTAATGTGGAATTTGATGTACACCGGCTCAGATAAGATTATCTATGCCGGTCTGTATCGATCACACACTGGAGACCAGGAGACAACCAGGTTGTTTAATTACATCTGTGAAGTGGCGGATGTGGCCCAGCGACGATATCCTGAAGCCCAACTGGTGATTCTGGGGGACTTCAACGCCCACCACCAAGAGTGGTTGTTCCCATACCAGAACACTGACCATGCTGGAAGAGAAGCCTGCAAACTTGCGCTATCACTTAATCTCACCCAGCTGGTTAGCGAGGCCACCAGGATACCGGATGTCGAGGGCCACACAGCCAATTGCCTGGACCTTCTGCTGACAAACGAACCGGATCGCCATTCAGTGTCAGTGCTACCTCCTTTGGGCAGCTCTGATCACTGTGTGGTGAGGTCTGTATCGTCATACTCGCCTCCCGATCCCTCTCCCAGAGGATGCAGGCGAGTGTGGCGCTACAAGTCAGCAGATTGGAATGAAATGCGTCATTTCTTCGCATCTTATCCTTGGCGGCAAACTTGCTTTTCTTCCTTTGACCCAACGGTCTGCGCTGATGCCGTTACGGAGGTGATAAAAAAGGCAATGGAATATTTTATTCCATTCTCTGACGTTTCACCTTCAGGCAACGCTTGCCCATGGTTTAGTCCCGCATGTGCCAGCGCAGAAGCGCATAAACATGCGGCGTACCGTGCCTGGGTAGAAGCACGAAACAGTAAAGCCTCGGATGTGCGGGCAAAGAAGAAAGCCTTCAATAAAGCCGCCAAGTCTAGCAAGAAGGTGATACGGAAAGCTCGCTTCGATCGGATTGGCCGCATGGGGTCTAAGCTTGCCGCGTACCCCGCGGGAAGTAAAGCTTTTTGGTCTCTGGCTAAATCGGTGGAAGCGAATTTCAACCGCCCTTCACTCCCCCCACTACTTAAACTGGATGGTTCCCTAGACCACACTGCTATTGAGAAAGCAAATTTATTTGCAACTCAATTTGCGGAAGCTTCACGTCTTGACACCTCTGGCGAAACACCACCTAGCCTTCCTCGATGCGAAGTGTCTATGCAAGAAATTCGCATCCAGCAAAAAGAAGTGCTTAAAACGCTGCGTAGTTTTGACGTGAACAAAGCTAGTGGACCGGACGGAATATCAGCCGTAGTGTTAAAAACTTGTGCGCCTGAGTTGTCTCCAATACTGACAAAACTTTTTCGCCTGTCTCTGAAAACTGGTTTAGTGCCCAAGTCATGGAAGCTAGCTAACGTGCAGCCTGTGCCCAAAAAAGGTAGTCGTGCCGACCCGTCAAACTACCGCCCTATCTCGGTCACCTCCTTACTGTGTAAATGTATGGAGCGTGTGCTGAATAGGAAACTCCTCGCATACCTTGAAGACAATGACCTCCTTAGTGACCGTCAATATGGGTTTCGCCAGAAACGGTCTACTGGGGATCTTCTTGCGTATACTACACACATCTGGAGTGAAGCCATCGAGAAGTATGGTGAAGCACTGGCTGTTTCACTAGATATCTCGAAGGCTTTTGACAGGGTTTGGCATGCCAGCCTTATTGGCAAGCTTCCTCCATACGGACTTCCAGCTCAGTTCTGCTCTTGACTTGCAGACTTTCTGAGGGAACGATCCATTCGGGTAGTCATTGATGGCCGCTCGTCTGATCAATTGGCTATTAACGCCGGGGTACCTCAGGGGTCAGTACTCTCTGCCACGCTGTTTCTGCTGCATATCAATTATCTGCTCATGTCCGGTATCATTGGGTACGCAGACGACAGTACAGTTGTGGAGAGGTACACTTCTAATGCTCGAGCCAGCAGAGCTGAAATTCAGAAGCAGAGAGACGAGATGTTGCAGCGTTTGAATTTGACACTCAAGGCTGTCTCTGACTGGGGCGATGCCAATCTTGTCAAATTGAATGCTTCAAAAACGCAAGCATGTCTCTTCTCGGCGAAAAAGAGTCAGTTTACCCAAGTTCCAATTTTCCAAAATGTACCGTTATCTGTAAAAGGTCACCTCGAGCTCCTAGGGGTCTCGCTCACGCCTACTCTCAACTTTAACTCATACATCGAGTCTAAGGTTAAAACAGCTGCCATGAAGCTGGGCATCCTCAACAAGGTCAGGAGATACTTCACACCAGGACAGCTTCATAGTCTTTACAAAGCTCAAGTCCGGTCTGGTATGGAGTACTGCTGCCACCTTTGGGATGGTTCGGCCAAATACCAGCTCGCTACCTTAGACTCGATAGAACGTAGGGCTTTTAGGCTTATAAGTGAGCAATATATGGCGGTGACTAAGACCCAAAGTCTCGAACACCGCCGTAAAGTTGCAAGGCTATCGATCTTTTACAGAATACATTTTGGGGAATTTGCCCAGGAACTATACGATCTGATCCCGCCATCTCCCTTCCATCAAAGGACAAGCAGGCGCACGGCTCAGTACCATCCGTACCTAGTCAATATACCACCCATTCGTACACACCGTTTTGGTTCTACGTTCTTGATGCGTACAGCTAAGGTATGGAACACTTTGCCGTCGTCTGTTTTTCCTAAAGAATACAATCCGGGCCTCTTTAAGGTAAGAGTAAATAGGTTTCTTCTAGATCTTCGTGCTTCATCTTAGACCACATCATCACTTACCATCAGGTGAGATTGTGGTCAAACGAAGTTCAATCAATTTAAAAAAAAAATGATATAATAATGATGAATTACTGTTAATTTTTTACCCGACTACGGCAAAGCCAAAAGGAAGGGTTATGTTTTTAGCAGTCTATGTATGTATGTTTGTATTTATCTATGTTCTACCGTAGCGCCTAAACTACTCATCCGATTTTGATGAATGAGGTGTCAATTGATTCGTTATTATGGTCCGGGTGACATAAACAAATGTATTAAGTAGTCGGGATTCAATTTTTTAATCTATTCCTTGTTTGAACTAGAAATGCAGCAACCCCAGCTTCTCTCGCACCATCCTGTTCCGCGGCAGCGACGGTATCACGAGTGATATGATGGTACGCATTTCCGTCTACGACATCCGCGAGACCGTCACGAACACCGGAGTGGGGATGGGCTCCGTTACCATGCGCCTCAGCCATATACAGGTAAACAACACCCAACAGACTAATCCATAAATGAGTACTTATATATATTTTGCTTAAAAAGTACACTGTTTATTCAATTATTTTTAATAAAAATTACCGCCCTATAACGTTCTTGTAAAATTCAGTCCATCCAAAGGTTGTATGGAAGAGATCGTTTTTAGCAATAAGACCGTCATTTGTATATCGTCGTGTTTTGTCATTTGTTTTGTATATCTTTTTTTTATTTAAGTGTAATGTACAATAAAGCGTTATCAATGAATCAGGCCAACACAGGACCGGCCGAAAGTATTTTTATCCCGATCATGATAGTTGATGTCATACATCAGTATTCTTTACTGCACCGCGCCTTTTCAGATGCCCATGACTCAACCTGGGCAAAGATACGATAAAACTAGTACAGATGCCTCACCTCATACAACGAAACTGCACGGAGTTAGCAGGCTATTTTGCTTGGCTTGCAGAGGCTCTAGATAGCGCTCCTAACCCTCGACGCGCACTACCGTAAATCATAGCTAGATTTATGTTGTTGCGCCATCTATTTTAAGTCACCTTTTTAACCTTATAAGCCGCCAGAAGAACGACGAAAGAATTTATTTAAAATATTAAAATTAGGGAATTTATTGCCGGGAAGGCAATGGATGCGCTTGGCACAGGATCGGAGAGAGTGGCGTGAAAACGAGGAGGGCTAACTCAGCATGAGTGGATGTGGGCTGAGATGATGATGGTTAAAATTTGATCTATGAGCCCTTATTTGACTTTTCAATGCTTGAGGTAATATATTTTATTTAATTGAGAACAATAATTTTTGTGCCTAGGTATATTTAGGTTATTTATTAGTTTTACATAAAAGTCAGTAACAGATCGAGACTTGTAATGCCATCTATTAAGATTTGTTTGAACTAATCTTCTTTTCTATATAGGTTCAAGAGTAGTAGAGCTCCTTGTGAAAGGGCTCGCCCGGGGAAGTACTACCGCCATACCTATTTCTGCTGCAAGGCAGCATTGCTGTGTTTCAGTTTGAAGGGTATGATTGCCGGTGAAATTACACGAGGCTTCACACCTGTATGCCTCAAGTTGATCACAGGGCAGTGCTTCGTAGTGCACATTTTTAATGTGCGTATCTTAAGAGGCAATTTTCTGTTATAGGCGATGGTCACCACTTAACATCAGGTGGGCCATAACCTTGTTCCATCTCCAGGTAGTAAATAAAAAAGGAGAAACCCCGTGCCATGGGTCTCGCCTGCAATTCCCAACATTTTGGTTGCTTCGTTGGACTTCGAATGATCTGTGTGTTGGGTGTTATTCATAAGGAGGGTTTTCACAGGAGGCTCAACGTCTTCGCGTCCCGTTGATGACTGCGGGTCAGAACACTACCGGCTTTGTAACTATCAACGGATGGAGTCTGGAGCCGACTCACGCGGGTTCGAGCCCCACTCATCCTGCTAATCCTGAACGCAACTCCATCGACCTCTATCCGAAGGTACAACGCTCATTGAAATATAAACCCCTGTGCAAACCGAATGCGTGTGCGTGGCGTATGGCTCCATGCACACGTATTCGGATAGCACCGGCCTTTAACATTTAAATTAAAAAAAATACTGTCACCAATAAGAATTCACGTTTGAAGAAACGAGACCGCGCGGCAGACCAAGAGCAACTGGACGTACTCGACAATTTTCAACAAGAGTGGATCACAACAGCACATGACCACGCAGAATGAAAGAAATGGGAGGAGGCCTTTGCTCAGCAGCTTTTTAACCATTTTAAAATAATGGCTATTGGTATTTGCCGATTATTTCTTGAATCATTAATGTCCAACCATAAGTCGATCCATGGTGAACCCCGAGACTTTAAGCAGCTCTTCTAGTTTTCAGTCATTTTCTCCGAGGCCACCGTCTGTCCAGTATCCAGGGTGTGGTGATGTTGGTACACCTACACATCCAGCACAGTATCCAGCTGACCTGTCCCGCCCAATCCCATTTAATCTGGGACGTTTTGTGTCCTACATCGGCAATACCGGGGTTCCCAATTCCGGTTCACTTGTAACCTAAAATACTGCGTTTCATTACCATCTGGCAAATCTTGAGTTTGGTCTTCTGTAACTCGGTCTGCGTAGTATAAGAAGTTTTTTTCATTGTAGGTCCCTTGCCACCGCCGATCCCAATCTCTGCCTCCGAGGCTGGGTCTGAAGCTGAAGTACCCATCATACGGCCTGCTGATCCGTCAGAACTTCTTGAACCCTCACCAGGCGACGTACCGGTTCCACTCGGGGCTCGGCGGTGACATAACGGTCCACGAGGCCCTTGCAGAGCCGCGGTTCTGCTTCACTATGCCGTTGCAGCTGGTGTAAGTACATTGGACCTATAGTTTCTTGATATAAGGTTGTTTTTCCGACTACATGCTTTTGATATATTTGATAGCAAGCCGTTGCTACTTCTGGTGTGTACTATATATACTACGTCTTTTGTTATGTACGACAATAAATAAAAACACGGATAAGGCTAATGGCTAGTATTGTGTTACAATAGGTTTCTTTCTAATTCACTTTCAGCTGTATTTCACTTTCAACTGTGCTATAAAACGGATAAATGAATGAAATTAATTGAATTAATGACACTTTACACTGCTCTAATATTAAGTACGGAAGTTTAGTTTAAGGTTAGCAATCGTTTCTATACTGTTTGTTACTATTCGTTACTGGTTACTTTGATAGTTGAATAAGTAGGTAATTCTTAAATTACTGTTTTAACACATTCTTTATAATGTACCTTAGTTAAAATTACGGCCAGTTTCTCGAACGTAAATCTGCTAGTTCCTTCTAAAATTCTGTATTAAATTATCTAAGAACATACCTACTCTCATTAATATTTCCATTTTTAAGAGCTACCATCTTTAAACTCCTTGTACAACGACTATAATGTAACTATTATTAGCCGATTGGCGTTCGAGCAGCTGATAGTGGGTATAATATAGGTCGCCAGTACCCACTTATTCTGTACTTTACTTTATTCATATACTAGCTTCCGCCAGCGGCTTCGCACTCGTTGTTTATCAACAAAAAGTAGCCTATGTGTTAATCCAGGTTATAATCTATGTACATACCATATTTCATCGAAATCGGTTTAGCCGTTACGAGGTGATTGAGTAACAAACAAACAAACATCCAAACTTTCACATTTATAATATTAGTGTGATTGTTTGTAAAATAATAATTAATAATGTTCAGCTCTTCAATTAATCCGTGGATGATGTCGTGGGTCATGTATTTATTTATGTAACAACTAGGATTATGTTTAATATCGTGTGTAACTGTTTATCTTTCCAAATCAATAAAATAATACTAACAGTTACCTTTTTTAGGGAGATCTACATGAACCGTGAGAAGGAGTTGCTCGAGGCCATCCTTGCCTTCTCGGAATTTACGAAGCAAGTGGCATCACGCCAGTTAGACTTTGTCAGCACTCATCTCTCCGTGATGAAATTGTTACAAACCTCCAAGAAAGCTATGCTTGTGCATGGCTCTTTCTTCCGACCGAGCACAAAAAAAGGTTAGTTATTGATATGACTTAAGCGGGGAATTCACTACCAGACTGCCCGCGACGGGCCGCTCGTCACGGGCAAGTCTGTCCCATGTCTGGTCGTGAATGCTAGGTGGCGGGCACGGGCAAGTCCGTCGGTGCCCGCCGCCTGCCTGGAGAATCGCATTTTGTCTGTGCGGGCACAGGTCGCGCCTAGCGGCCCGCCTGCATTCACGCGTCAGAGTGCGATTATAGCGAATGTTTGTTTTGAATTAAGGTACAGTTACACATGCTCATAAAATGTTATACTTATTAGCATGCGAGCAACGAGCGTGCTCTTCAAACTGATATATTTGCTTTTGTTTAGCATGCTTTTTATAAGCATACTTTTAAATAAGCGTGCTCAAAGCAAACAATTGAACACACATGCTGTTTAAGCGCGGGCTAGAAGCTTCGATATTCAGTGTTCCAGTGCAGGTAGTTAACAATGGAAAACCAAGTGGCCCTCTCCACAGAACTGAATAAAATCATCATTTTGGTCGCAATACAATGTGTCCAAAAACTTTTGTCAAGAAAGTAAAAGAGAAGGAATAAGACGATTTGGTTTCGTGATTTGCTAAGTAGAAGAGAAACTCTTCTCGCATTTCTACTAGCAATCGAGTACCTGATTCGATTGCTAGTAGAAATGCAAGAAGAAGATGCAAATCATTTACTAGCATGCTCAATAAGCAAACCTGTTCAGACGTGCTAAAAGCACACCCCCTTCCACCCGCGCTGCAGGTAGCATGCCCAAAAATCGCACGACTGTCGATTTTTGAGCAAACTCGAAATGAGCATACTCATTATTAGCAATTTTTCGACACACATGTGCTACACTACTAAGTAGCAACTGCGCAATAGTGGCATGCTTTCATACGAGGCATGCCTTTTAAGTTCTGTCGTTTCCATATTTTCCGGCAATTTTGAATTTGGAACTGTTCTATATTCGAATCTGTTTACATTTTGAATCTCAAAACAGTTGAAAGTATTAGGATTAATGCTATTGTTTAGTCACAGTTTCGATTTGAATCTGTCAGATCACGTACGAAAATGAATCTTTCTAAGGAAAATGTTCGTGCAATAATTTTCTACAACTTTAGAAGAGGCCTGACACGGCTTCAGTGTTTAGAAGAGCTAACATCTGTGTTCAGTGATGTAGCCCCATGTCTGCGGACTGTCGAACGCTGGTATTTAGAATTCCAGCGTGGACATACTAGTGTTAGTGACAGATTTCGCGAAGGACGCCCAAAATCCGCCTTCACTGAAGATAACATCATTGCTGTGAGACAACTAATTCTCGAAGATCGTCATGTGACGTATCGAGAGATAGAGGCTCTATTAGGCATCTCAGGGACAACCATTCAGAAGATCTTGCATGAAGCGCTTGGTGTGAGAAAGCTAGTTTGCCGTTGGATACCGCATCTGCTTTCCGACGATCACAAGGCGGCCCGCGTCAGATGGTGTAAGAAAACTCTGCAAAGGTTCAACCGAGGGGAGTCAAATCACGTCTACGACATCATAAGTGGTGACGAATCTTGGATCTATGCCTACGATCCTGATTCCAAACAACAATCTACAATCTGGGTCTTTCAAGACGAGCCAAAGCCGACTAAAGTTGTTCGTTCTCGAAGCACTTCAAAGAAGATGGTGGCCACGTTCGTTGGAAAAACCGGCCATGTTGCGACTATTGCACTTGAAGATCGTAGAACAGTTAACGCAGAGTGGTATACTACAGTTTGTTTACCACAAGTCATCGCCGAACTTCGAAAATCTAACTCAAAGCGACGCATCATCCTGCACCACGACAACGCAAGCTCACACAGCGCTCGTCAAACGATTGAGTATTTGAAGCAGGAAAAAGTAGAAATTCTTGACCATCCTCCATACAGTCCTGACCTAAGCCCTAACGATTTCTTTACATTTCCTAAAATTAAGAAAAGTCTTCGTGGTCAAAGGTTCCAGTCCGGTGAAGAAGCAGTCGACGCTTTCAAGACAGCCATTTTGAACACCCCACTTTAGAGTGGAATAAATGTTATAATAACTGGTTTGAGCGAATGGAAAAGTGTTTTAAGCTACGTTGTGAATACTTTGAAAAACAATAAAAAGTACTATAAGGTTCTAGATGTGTTTTTTTCTTCAAACGACAAAACTTAAAAGGCATGCCTCGTACTAGTAATGAGCATGTGTAACTGCACCTTTATTGTATTGACGTTAACATGAACGAAAATAAACAATTTTGGCAATCTTTCCTTTTACCAATCGCATCCTTGTTTGTGGAAAATTAAAAGCAAGGAATATGTGCGTATTCCGTGTTGTACTAAATAATAGTCCGTTCTATGTGTGTTCACTACGGGCAAGCGACAGACTTGGGTCGGGCCAGGGGTCACCCGCGGGCAGTCTGGTAGTGAATTCATCCGCTTTAGAGGCACGATTTAAATTATTTTTTAGAGACCAGTGTGTACCAATAATTTTCATGAGAGTATTGTAAAATATTAGCATCTGCGTGTTGCGTGCGAGTGTTTTTATCTGACTACGGCAAAGAAGGGTTATGTTTTTAGAAGTCTATGTATGTTTGTATTTATGTATGTACACCGTAGCGCATCTACTCATCCGATTTGGATGAATGAGGTGTCAATGAAATAAATTAATAAATATTGCTGGACATTTCACACAGCGCTATCTAGCCCCAAACTAAGCAGAGCTTGTACTATTGGAACCAGATAACAGATACTTATACACTTTTTTTTTGTAAATAGTTACTTATAATATATAGAAAAACACCCAGACACGGAACAAATATCTGTAGATCATCCAAACATTTGTTCCGTGACGGGAATTGAATCCGCTACCTCCTGCGTCTCAGCCGGCTATACGCCCACTGCGCCACGGAGGTCGTCAATTGATTTGTTATTATGATTCGGGGGACATGGCTACCATCGTATTACATCGGTATTGCGATTCATGTTTCAGTTTTTAAACTTATTGCTTTTTACTGTTACCATAAAGTTATTTTTACTGTTATTTAACATTATCTTATATATTAAGGATAATATGTTATATATTACTTTATTTAGTTTAAACACTTTAAGTTTGTAATTATTGTTCCTTTTTTTAAATTATTTTGCACTTTGTTTGATTGTTCTTATACCGCAATACTTTTAGGAACCTATTTCTATGTTGAGGAGAGGGGCGCTGGTACTGCTGTTTTAATATAACTTTTGCAGTTGCCAACGTGTTTTAACATGCTTGTTGTGTATACAGGGTGTTTGTAATATACCAACGATATTCAAGTGACGCTTTCTCAAAACATAGAAAAGACTTCTTGGAAAAAATACTACTAGTTATATCATCAAATTTTAAAGAAAATCAACTAAGTTTAGGTGATTAATTTGATATAAAACTTAACGCCTACTCTTGCAATTGACATTCAAAAAGAAAGGCCGATTTGATATCTCTTTCGGAAATGGCTGCGGGTTTTTGGTTAGAAAGGGACAACAAGAGATATCTCGAGACGTCGCCAATAAAGTATCTGTGGTTAGATGGCAAGCAATGCAAAAGCACAACATAAGTTTAATAAAGTGTTTTTTTTTTACATGCCAAAATAAATTTCACATTTCATAAATTTATTTATTATACTCATCAAAACAACCCCTTTCATTTTTGTGCGTATATTATCAAACAGCCTATATATCGTGTTCATAGTTTAAAATAATAATAATAATAATAAAATAATAAAATCTTTATTCATTTTTCATATTGCTGAGATTAACATTACGGATTAGTATCTACTTATAGGTAACACTTTATACATTGCCTGAACTAGGAGGACCTGTATCTCATGCAAAATAATTAATAATTATAGAATTAATATTGAATAAAAAAAAATGTCTGGAAGCGTCAGATTCATGTACTTACCGCTAGGGGCGCTCTTTACGTTTCCGTGTTTTTTACAAATTTAATTTAACATGAACTCGGTATTAACAGTAAAATCTTACGCACGCAGAATTCTGTCGGCATTATCTAATATTTTACTGGCGTGTTGGTAGCGACTGACGTAAATCTATCGTGCTTGTTCAGTGTCCGAATCCGAAATAACACGGTTTGTTTTATTGTATTGAAATTCAACCAATGTCACGTTTCACAGTCGTTGAAATTCCAGAGGAGGCGGACCTTGGCTTTGTACCGATCAACCTGCATCTGCAACGCATGTGGGTGCACAACGACACGCTCAATAAGACCGGTTTCCATGATATTGTGACCGTGGGAGCCTTTTCCGCTCACGCTCACAAGGCAGACAGACCTGGTGGACTGATCAAGTGAGTTTTTGTGGTGTATTTTTACCAGCCTGGGTCTGTAGAAACTTAGGAACGGAACCAGGTTCTTAGTTTTTAAACATCGCAAATGTTGTCCATTTTTTAGACGTGATGTTAATGTTTCGGGCCAAAGTAAAACCTTCACCCACTTTGTCATGTACCTACTGTACCTATTTACCAATATTATTATTATATTTTTATTTAAGCAAAAATATTTAATATATTTTATTATAAAAAAACAGATAAATTTGTTAAAGTAAATGTCAGCTTGATAAAGTGATGATGATCTTCATGTCGTAAGAAAAAATGTGGAACATACAAAAAAAGCCTAGTAATATGGAAGAAAATGGGGGTGACCTTTGGCCAGCAGTGGGACAGTATAGGTTTTAAAAAATATTAGGGTATAATTGTTTGAAATATCAAATAAAAAAATAAAGTTAAAGTGGAACCTATATGGTGCACCTTTGTCCGCCTGTCAGACCGTCCGTCCGCCTCAACGACTTAAAATCTTATATATATAACACAAAGTTGGGTGAGTTACACCATTTATAATTCAAGAACGGCTGGACCGATTTTAATGATATTTGATTTGTGGGATTGGTCTCCGCCCTGAACAGCAGAATAACTATTAAAATATCGGAAAAAATAAATTATGAAGAAAATTCATTTTCTCATTCATATTATATTTGACAATTTTACCGAGGCGACGCATTGATAGCCCGCGTCATATGAATGTCAAGGCGGTACGAAGTTCGGCAGGTCAGCTAGTATCGAATATATAAAACTTGCTCACTTTTATTACGAGTAAAAAAGGGCTAAATTTTGGCTACATTGTAGCCAATATTAATGTTCAATATTAATGTTAACGGTGGGGGTCAATATTTCAATGTAGAATAACTTGGTCAAATATTGTCATATAAAAAGATCAATTTGCACATTCGTAAAGTTTTTTTTGTTGTGTAGTTTTAGAGTAAAGATGAAAAAAATTGGAAATAAAAATACCATTCCCAAGTTCTCCGGAGTTTGCAAAGAGAAATAACCTAAATACATATAATTGATAGAAATATGTACAAAGATAACAGGAATTTGTACAATTTTATTAAATACTAGTGTACCCGCCCCGGCTTCGCACAGATTTCAAAATAAAATATAGCCTAATTTTCTTGAATTCAATACAAAAACCCCATAGAATAAAATCACTTTTCTCACACAAAACAGTTTTCTCAGAACTTTCAAATTTCTCCGGCAGACTCAGACTACCCTTAAAGTACATCCTTTCCAATAAAAAAAGAATCATCGAAATCGGTTGGCGTGATATTGAGTTATTCGTCCATTTGTCGTGCACATACTTAATGCAAATTTAAGACTTATATAGTTTTCTCATGGATGCCATTGTCAGAACTGGACCAAATTGAAATGGGACCACACGGGAAGCACCAGCTTTCAAATAAAAAGAATCATCAAAATCGGTTCACCCAGTGGAAAGTTCAGAGGTAACAAAAAAAATACAGTCGAATTGAGAACCTCCTCCCTTTTTAAAGTCGGTTGAAAATACTACGAATCGTCGTAAAAAGAGTATTTTCTCTACAGGTTGATGCAGCAGTCCAAGGCGATATCGAATCAGAAGGCGGAGATGATGGCGAACACGAACCGGCTTGAGGCTGAGTTTGAAAAGATGCACGCTATGCAAGGTCTTCGGAACGTGGCCATAGCTACCATGGACAGGGCACTCCTTTTACTGCAAGCCTCACAGTTTGCCGAAACAAAGGAAGTCATCGAAGGTAAGAACTACCTACATTATGATCTACCTATTTTGTTATTACTATCTTCCTCCTAGGATACTTGTACACGCTAAGAAAAGTCGCTAGGTCTACACAAGAATTCGTGTCGTTTCTACACACGAACTGTGTCCTTAGGCGCTGACAAAGAAAAAAATCACGCGCTATGTTGTTGCGGTGAAGGCAGGGCAGGAGTAGGGTGATGTGGTAGTAAGTTGTCCTTGACTAGTGTACCCTCCATATCCTACGTACGACTGCCCGAAAACAATCTCATCGTTTACACGTTCCTATTTATCTTGTAGCAGACACGACACATTTTCGTGGCTAGATCCGACTAAATTCTAGTCTTGTACGTACATGATAAATTGGTCCTATCTGCCGCGGACACGGTGAAATTTCTTAGCGTGGCCTTTAGCGTGTCAATAGCTCTCTTATACTGTGTTAGACAGGTACTTGGCCACAGTAATGGCGTCAGGAGAAGCCGTTATTACTATGATGTACTTAATCGGCCTGGCAACAAAATCATACAAGAATGTACTGGCGTGATCCTTGACGGTTTAAGTAGATCATTAAATTATAATTTCATGTACCTACTTAATGCGCTGTACGTGTCTTAGTTCATAGGTACCTACATTTAAATATGTTTTTAGTTTTAAATTGTATGTGTATGTTGCTTGTTTTTTGGTGCAAAACAAACTTTATTCTTACGCGTTACGTATTATACAAGACTGGAACAGTCGTCGTGAGATAAAACCCCTCATTGCATACGAGGGGTTTTCACGGTCATGTTTTTATAACTGCTAACATTTTATCAAAAGAAAGTGAACTGTCAATGTCATTTGTCGTGTCAACATAAGTTTCCGAGAAACTTGAAATAAAAAAAAAATAGTGATTGTTTATCTGACGAAGTGAGATGGTTTTAGACAAATTTTGATATTGTGTCTTTTAGATTTTAGTTTAAAAACCATATATTTTGGCGGCGTATCTCAAGGCAGCGCCATCTATAACGTTAGTTGGAACTAGTTGAAAATCAAAAGCTCCAATTGTTATAAGAAGAGGCAACCACTTATCATCGAGTGGACTATTCAGCATGTTCCGTCACCACATGTTATAAAAAAAGCATAATTCTAATCCATTATAACATGGTGATTATTTTCAGATTTAAAGAGCTACGTGAATAAAATCCTCGAACTGTGGAGCGATGAGGCCGTTGCCGACGCTCTGACCAACATAGGTTGGAGCAGGAAGCGGTTCGAACATGAGGGAAGAATTGTATGTACACACATCTTTCTGTTAAATGAATACTAGTCAATATTGCATGTTATAAGCAGTGATCGGAGTAGGTAGATTGATTGTATGTACTTGCATCATAAATCATAATGATAACATTAACTTAGACATTCCTTTTTTCCTGTAAATTTCTGATATTTACGGGATGTTATTAAATATTAAACTAGTGATTTAGTAACTATTATAATTGAAATTTAAAGGAAACCATTGTAAAAAGTTTTAAATAGATTTTTATTTATCTGTCAAATAATGAAATGAATGCCTGTTTTTTGTTTTCTCCCTGTGCGTTCCTATAAGATTCATCCGATTAAGTTGAAGCTTTGGTGCGTGCAAATTCGTGAAGATTTCTACGTACTTTATAGAGAAAAACAATAACAAATCCACAAAAACAATAATTGACCACATATCCTCGAACCTAAAGGACAAGTGTTTTCATATGGCTATTGTGGAGTCGCCAATGTCCGACCACAAACAGATCTACTTAGCAATGAAAAAATATAAGCCTCCACCTAAAAAACGAGTCCAGTATGAAGCAATCGACTACGAGAAATTATATACATCGATAAAAAAAGCAACATACGACCAAAGTAACAACAGCTATACTAACCTAGAGAATTTTATTAAATATGGTATTGATGAGAGTAAAATACCGAAAACAAAGATACAGAACCTCCCCCAACAAGACTGGATATCAGGAGATATTACGACCAAGATTAAGACACGTAATGAAATATGGCATAGACTGAAACAAAACCCTGATGACGAAAATCTGAAGACAAAATTTATTTTAGAAAGAAAAAATACAGCTAATACAATACGAAACCTGAAAAACAAATTCTATAACGACGCATTTATGAAGTACACTGGAGATCCAAAAAAGATTTGGAATTTAATAAACACCTTATCAAGAAATAAGATAAAAATAGCTAGTACCCCCCCAAAGTTAGAAACCGAAACTGGACCTGTTAGCGATGGCAATGAGATATGCGAAACTTTTAATCGATTATTTTCAACCATTGGATCGACCCTTGCAAAAGACATATTAACCAACCAACATATAAGTACTCCCTTAAACACTATACACAAACACGATAACCAACTAACTTATCTAGATCCCTGTTCAAAAAAGGAAATTTATAAAATCATCCGGAATCTTGACCCAAATTGCAGTGTTGGCATAGACGGTATAACCACCAAAGTTCTTAAGTGCATAAGTAGCTTAATAATAGACAGCCTGACGGACTGTATTAACAACCATCTTGCCAATGGAACTTTTTCCGATGCTTTAAAGGTAGCTAAAGTCACCCCAATTTATAAGTCTGGAACAAAAACTAATCCAAGCAACTATCGACCCATTTCTGTTCTACCAGTTATTTCAAAAATTATAGAAAAGATAATCTACACGCGTGTTAACAATTACCTCACCTCTATTAATTTTCTTTTTGACCGACAATATGGTTTTCGATAACAGTCTAACACCTTATCAGCTACAGCAGATCTAATTACTAAAATCAAAATAAATATTGACCAAAAAAGGCTTTTGATACTGTCAGTCACTCAAACTTACTACAAAAACTTAGCGACATTGGCATTTCAGGAGCAGCTCTAAAAATGTTTGAATCTTACCTGACAAACAGGTTTCAGGTAGTTAAAATAGGTGAAAACTACAGCCAACAACATAGCATATCATTCGGGGTTCCACAGGGTTCCATACATGGACCACTGTTGTTTCTCATTTATATCAACTCGATACATGAACTCGCACTGCACGGTCACATCTCACTTTATGCAGATGACACATGTCTATTTTATTTTGGGAACTGCATTACTGAACTTAGAAAAAATGCACATGAAGATCTAGATAAATTATTTATCTGGTTTCAGAGCAAACTGCTCACGATTAATACAGACAAGACATGCTACGTTATTTTCAAATCCAAAAACAAAAAAGTACCATCTCATACACCTCTTTTAATTGACGGCCAAACTTTACAACAGAAACAGTCTGAGAAATATTTAGGAATAAGATTAGATAGTTACTTAGATTGGAAGATACAAATTGAACATATCAGATCGAAGCTTTCCTCCTTACTAGGTTCATTGCGTAACATTGTTCGCTGCCTTCCACATCGAGTTCGTCAGACAATCTATAACACCTTAGTAAAACCGCATCTTCTATATCTTAACGAAATTTGGGGAAGTGCTCCAAAGACTAACTTAAAAGACTTGCAGATTGCACAAAATAAAATCATTAAAATGTTATTTCGATATAAATACCTAGCATCTACTATTAAAGTATACAAATAACACAAATAATGAGCATTAAACAACTCTATACATACTGCTCCTGTATACTTATCAGAAAAATTGTTGATAAAACCATACAATCACAAATAACATTTATTAAAGTGCACCAGGTCCACAATAAAAGCAGCCGTAGAAGAGATCACATACTCCTACCACGTGTGCGAACTACCCATGGAACTATTGTCTTTGAGGGTGTACAAATTTACAATAAACTGCCTAAAGAAGTAAAAAATGCGGAATCGTTCGGTGTCTTTAAAAGAAAACTAAAAAATCATATCTTAAAACAGCGTAACATTATTAAAACAATGAAACATGAGAGGTGCTGGTTAGATAAATGGATAGATATAAAGGCAGGAAGATAGATAGACAGATAAATAGCAATAGACAGGTAGATGGATATGTATAGATAGATATATATAAAATATTGATTAGATATGTAGACAGACATCACTAAATTAATTACGTTATAAATAACAAAGTAATCTAAATACAACGGATAAGTACATACACGACTATACGTACACAGTCACGCTAGCTGGTTGACTTACTGTATTATTTACACTGTATCATACCGAGTGAACTTGTATTGTAATGCGGGCGACACTAGACCGAAAGTTGCGGGCACATGTAAAATGTTTGCCATTCTTATTTGTTATTTTTGTGAATCACCTACTATTGAAGTTTTTGAACTGTTTCGAAGCATTAAAATTACTTAAGTTTAAATTAGTTTCTCATATAAGTGAAATGTAAATTTCTTTTGAGAAAATAAATGTTCTTTAACCATAAAAAAACACGTTTACTACGAGAAAATACTTAAGTATAAACATTAAATCACTTACACCCGGTTGTTGGAAAGATGATTAACTCGCAAATCAGTTGACCATTGGTCAAACCTCTTGTCAAGTATGTATTGAGTCGCTGGAACGTATTTTACCACTTTTGATTTTAATCAGAGATATAGATATTTAGATAGTTAATCAGGTTGTCAAATCAGTCAACAAAATCTCTTGTCAAACGTGAGAATGGGTTGCAGGAACACTGATTAGTCGTTTTTCGCCCATTAATCGATGGTCAAATCGATGATTAACTAATCAGTGCGTGAGCTCTAATTAGCAGAAATAGTTAGGTTATTTTGAGTGAATTTAGTGGTATTATTCTACAAATACATAATGTGTGTACTCCAAAAGTGACAACAAGATTGATGAGAACAAGAGTGGAACCATCTGAAGAATTAACTGAGGAAGAATTCAAGATGCGCTATAGAATTTCAAAGCAAGTGATTTCATAAACTGCCTTGATTGCGGACTCTAAAGCCATTTACCTACATTGCGGAGTAGCTCTATCAGCGCCCTACAACAAATACTATTGATAACAAGTTTTTACGCCACTGAGGCATTTCAAATTACTGTAGCTTACCGCCAAGGTATACATAAATCTACAACATGCTGAATAATAAGTGAAGTGTCAGCAGCTATTGGCAAATTAATGCCCCAATGTATTAAATAAAATGCTTCAGACGGTGGTTACCACAAGCAGAATTATTATTATACCAGAACAGAAAAGGATTGTTTTCACCTGCACGTGCAGGCAATCTGTGATGCAAAATTAAAAAACATGGACATCATTCACAGGTGTTTTTATTGACTTTTACATCACAAATCTTCTTTGCATGTTATCATTTTAAGTGGGGTCTGCTCTCCTAATTTTTCGGCGTTAAGTTAGTCTGTCCTGGGTTGTCGGGTCAGGTAGTTCTTCCTTTTTCAGGAGTCTGGTCATGCTGGTCCACCATGCCGATGGGGGGCGTCCCCTGCATTTTTTGTGTTCTGGAAGACACAGTGCTGTTTTGACCACATGTTCTTCAGGTCTTCATGACGTGGCCATACCACCTCAGTCGGCTTTCAGATAGCTTATCTGGTATAGAACAATCCCAAAGCTTTCTCCAAAGGACATATTCATTCCGGATTCTGTTGCGCCTGGTTACCCCTCCTGATCCTCTTAACTTCTTCATTTCCGTCATATGCATCTTCTAGACATGTGTCTCTTACCATCCAACATTCTGCTCCGTACATCATCTCTGACCACCATCTTGTACACTTTGCCCTTTGCATGGACAGGCATACCTGGGTCACAAAGTATACCTCTCTAGGATTGCCATTTCTGCCAGGCAACGCTTATTCTGCGGTTTACGTCTGCCTCCTTTTCTGCAGTGCGTGTTACCACTGAGCCAAGGTATTTAAAGTGATTGACTTTTGGTACAGATGTTTTATCTTGATAGTAAACTCTTGAAGTCCCTTCTGTGAAGTTGTCCTTACTAAAACGGCACTCTATGTGTTCAGTCTTTGTTCGGCTCACTCTAAGACCAGCTGTTTCTAAGGCGTTGATCCACGAGGGCAGTGATATTTGCAATTGTTGAGGTATTTTGGCGATGAGTACGACGTCGTCTGCGTCCAAGAGATTCCAAGAGAATGGGAACTTTTTACATCACAATTATGTATGAGAAATAGGCACAATTGTAAGATGTTTTGGCGTACTTAAACGACGTTTTCCATGCCTATCTATGGGATTGCAATTAGTATAATAGTGTTTTGCTGCATACTTTTAGGGGATGTTTGATTTTTAGTGAGAAAAACGACCAAAATAAATTTATTTATAAACACATTCAAATGGTACATCTGGTTTTCGACAAAAATCTCAAACCTATAGACATTGACCTAAGCAAATTTATGACGTGTAGGAATGTATGATTGAACTAAAATAATGTTTTAGGTGGTGTGACCCTACAAAAATAACACTAATTTGACTATCAAAATATGATCCTTTGGTTACTAGCCAATTATTCACTAACCAACCTTCGAGAAACTCGATTTGATCTCGACAAGAGTGTTATGTTAAACACTATGTCAACTGATTTGCGATTTGATTGGCGTACGAACAACCGGCTGTTAAAAAATCATATGTAGCGACATCTATCGCCACATGGAAGAATTCTTGGCCATCGAAATAACCTACAGAGCAAGCGTCAACGTGACACTGAGACGGGGACACATAATGGCAAACGAAATAACTATCCTAGATCCCGAGGCATGCCCATATTAACATATACGTTTGACATCATTAACCCCAAATCAATCTACCTACTCCGATTACTGGTTATAAGATTTTATTAAACCTATTCCATCCCACTGTTGGGCAAACGTCTCCCCCAAATTCTTCCACTTGTCCCTATCTTTGGCGGTCTCCCTAGTGGGAGACCGCCAAGAAGTTCCTCTCGCAAACCTATTTACTCAACTTTTTTTTATTGACTTGGAGAACTTTCTTTATATGTACATAGGTCACACTAAAAGTTTCCGGAATTGGCCACTTACATAAACAATATTTAAAAAGTTATTAGTACATTTGAAAATGGAAATCTTTAGCCGTAGAATAAAATTTGTTTAATCTGATTGTGAATTGTTTCCACATTTTAAAATTTGCGTGATTACAATAAAATTAAAATTAAATAAAATTTTCGTTGCATGATTTTTTACGATTTTAAGTGTAATTTGACAGCTCAGCAGAGCGTCGTTCGGCTTCAATCTGCTGTTCGCGAAGAAGCACCATGCAAGACGACTATTTATAGCTGGTATGCAGAATTCAAACGCGGTCGTGTCAATCTCCATGATGAAATTCGTGAAGGATGCCCGTGCACCGCTGTGAACAACAAAAACATTGATATTGTGCGCCGTATAATCGAAACAGACAGGTATGTGACCTACCATGAGATCCGGACATCTTTGGACATAGGCATGAGTCAAATACAGTCAATCCTACACAAACATTTAGGTGTGAGAAAGCTGTGTTCTCGATGGATCCCACACAATTTGACTGATGCTCAAAAAACAGACCGCATCACTAGGTGCCATACTATGCTTACCAGATACAATGAAGGGGCTTTCAATTTGGTGTGGGATATAGTAACAGATGACGAAACATGGATTTATAGCTATGATCCCAAAACGAAGCAGCAATCGAACGTATGGGTCTTTCAAGATGAGCCGAAACCAACCAAAGTGGCGCGTGTGAAAAGTGCCTGGACGCGGATGATTGCTTCTTTTTTTAATAAAACTGGGCATGTGTCTACTGTTGCTTTAGAAAATCGTCGTAACGTGAATAGTGACTGGTACACGACCATTTGTTTACCGGAAATTATTGACAAACTCCGTGAAAATAACGGTAAACGCCGTATCATCATCATCGTTGCACCACGACAATGCAAGTTCCCACACGGCCAGACAGACAAATGAGTTTTTGAAGGCAAAACACGACAACGTATGAGTCATCCAGCATACAGTCCTGATCTGGCACCGTTGACTTTTTTCTGTTCCCAAAAATCAAGAACCAATTACGCGATCAATGGTTTTCATTACCAGAAGAGGCTGTCAAAGAGTATGAAAAACATGTATCTGACGTCACCACGGAGGAGTGGCACAAAAGTTTTCAAAATTGGTTCAATTATGAAAAAGTGCATTGACGCATAGGGAGAATATTTTGAGAAACAGTAAAGTCACTTTTGTCCATTAATAGTATTTTTTTTATTATTGATTCCGGAAACTTTTAGTGTGCCCCTCGTACTACGTGTTTTGTTATACGATTCCGGATGAGTGTTTTAAATTAATGTCATACATAACAAAACCGGTTGTATATCCACCAAGACCGGCTTACACAACGATTCCTAAACGTATTTAGCGACTAAACATAAATATCAAACCGACTACCTCCGTGGCGCAGTGGGCGAATAGCCGGCTGAGACGCAGGAGGTAGCGGGTTCGATTCCCGCCGCGGAACAAATGTTTGCATGATCTACAGATATTTGTTCCGGGTCTGGATGTTTTTCTATATATGATAAGTATGTATTTACAAAAAAAAAGGTATATATGTAAGTATTCTATCAGTTATCTGGTTCCCATAGTACAAGCTCTGCTTAGTTTGGGGCTAGATAGCGCTGTGTGACATGTCCAGCAATATTAATTATTTATTATCAAAATAAAAATAGTATTTATTGCGTAATATGGGTAATAACAAGGTGTAGGTATAGCCATATTCAGCGTTTAACGCATGCAATGTTAAAGCTTTACACATTCATTTTATTTACGTTTTTGCATCTAAGCACAATGTCAGGGTTATTTATTTATATTAATTACAATTATTTTTGCAGCTCTTACCTCATATAAAAGGTATTAATAAAAATAGTCAAACTTAAAAATAAAATTATAATTGGTCAATCAAAATTGTTATCGGCTAGGTAATCATTAACACTATTGTATGCTTTTCCTATCAGTAAAAGCTTTTTCAATTTCAACTTAAATTTTAAACTAGGAGCATCTAGCACACTCTGGGAGATGATTGTACAAACGCACAGCCATGCAGAATACACTTTTATTGTATAAAGCCGTGTATAAAAATTTCGGGGCAAACAAATTACTTATACTTATATTATATTATGTATTGTCTTTTACTTTTACGGGTTATAAAAAGATCCATATGATTTTTAACAAATGTCGTTGTTTCACAAAGGAGCATGCCCACTCTCCCTTGTAAAAAATAAAGATAAAGATAAAAGATAAAGATTCATTTATTTGCGATACATGGGTTACATCAGTTGGTAATACAATAGTCTAAGTACAGCCATGACCAGCATACAAGCATGCAAAAATGCTGTCACTGTACACACTTGAAACTAATTGCTAATGATTCTAGGCTTAGTTAGTAATAAAAGAGCTAAGAAGTTAGTTATAAAAAAGTTTACTATAATGAGAAAAATCAGTTTTTATTTTTCACAAACAACCAGTTTTACATCACTGTATTCAACTACAACTTAAATAGTTTATTATTGTAATTATAACGATTCCTAGATAAATTATGATATTGATAATTACTATCAATTTAATCGTTTAAGCTTTAAGTCAGCAAACAAACAAAAATACGCGAGAAAACAAACGAAACGGCCACAGACACAGATCACAGGAAACGGCTTGTGTAGGTACTTGTTTGTGAATGACGTACGCGCACAGTCATAGGGATTGGCATATCGACCATCGACTATTATCCGAAATATCGATTTATCGGCGCAAAATAATCGGTCAAATCGAGCAATCGATTATATTTAATCTCAAGGCGCGCGCGCACAGAAGTGCCATTTTTGACATCGCGCTCCTATACAATCAACAGACGAGTGCAATTATTCCAGTAAATCAAAATTCAATATTTTAATGCAAAGAAATAATAATCATCTGATTCTGTTGAGCAAATGTTGAATCGAAGTAAAATCGAGTTTATTTCGATTCAACACGAGCGCCACAGATAAATACAAAAATATACCTACCTATTTACTTCTGAAAATCAGATATTTAGTGTGTCAGGGGTAGTAATAAGGTAATGAAATGTACGAAAAATGTAAGTACCAATTGTACCCAAGCGAAAAAAAGTGTACTTATTTGCCTTTGGAGATGTTTAATAGAATTCATTATGTATTTCTGTGTTGATTTTGTAAACTTGGATTGAATAGGTAGTCGATATCGATCGATATCGACTATCGTTTGAGTTAGTTCTTAATTCGATTATTTGGGAGGAATAACGAGTGATAGGTGCCTAACTAAAAAATATTTCATGTCTGTGTCATTAACTCGTCTCTGCATGGCCTTATGCAAAAATCGTGCGAACCTCTCATCTGTTGATCGAATTAAAATCGAGATAATGCTACAGATAAGCAGAGTTATTTTTTTCCGCTTTTTTTCTCCACTGGTTAATCCTAAAGCCATCTAGAAGGTGGCGCTGAGATCAACGGCCCGCCGATTATGATCAAGGTTAGCTGAGAGCGAGAGGATTTAGATCAATTGCGGTGCGTCAACAGCTGAGCGCAAATTCAGCGCGCACTGCGATTGGCTGAGATTATCTCGCTCGGGCGCTCGCTACCAGCGCGAGTCAAGCATAATACCACCCCCGGGTTAATTAAAGAGAAAAAAAAAAACGATTTACAAAACGCTCATTGGGAAACAAATATCGTTTTGGTTTCGTACTTCTGAAATTGGTGACCGATTTTTCGTGTCAGTGAAAATACAGTCAAATAAATCGATTGTTTTATTTATGGTCTTTTATCAACAATCGATTATTGTCTCAGAACAACTCTGGCTCAACACTAATGTTTGCAACTGGAGGCAATTTGCTACCATTTCATTTCCTGTCGTTTTCATATTCATTATTATTTTAAAATATTGTAGGATACTTTTCGTGTTAATCGATTGATACGTAGATTAACGAAAAAATGTAACATATTTTTTGGATGAACGCAATTTTTTGTGCAGTTGACAGCATTATATGGGCATGTCCCTTTAAGTTCAGTGAAGTAAGGTATATTAAAATATTATAGTTTGGCAGTTCAAGTGCACAGCATTCCACGATACCTTCGATACAATATTTATTTACTTGTGAGAGCTGAATACATTTATGCTTAGTAGGAGTCAAAATGCACGAGTCGCAATACCGATTCCTTCTAGTGTAAGCAGACAAAATGTTGTAGTTAGGTATGTGAATACATTTATGGTCATCTTGAACCATATTGTGTTCAGTGATACAAATAACGTCTATGGGTAAACTTTGCCCCTCAAGATCATCAAAATGACAAGAGATCTGCTTTGGAATTTAAACCATCAATATTTTGGTGTAAAAAATGGATCTCTTTAATAGACTAGCTGACCAACCCGCAGCTTCGCACACGTAGTTTTTCAATAAAAACATTACCCTCCTTCTGCGCAGTTGGGTAAAAAGTATAGCTTATAAATAGTGTAGCTTCCCAGCGGTGAAAGAGTTTTTTAAAAACAGTTTAGTAGTTTCGGAGCCTATTCAATACAAACAAACACAATCAAATCTTTCTTTTTTATAATATTAGTATTGAAAAAGATTATTAGTATTTTTTGTATTAGACACGCAAACGGATTCATCCAATGGCTGCACTGACAACTCATCAGTTTCAGTACTCTTGTTGATACCTTGCTCTGGGTTAACTTCCTTTGCATTAAGAGCCTTAAAATATTGGTCATACTCAGTCCTGCGCGCCCTTGTCACGTAATAAGTTTTGACAAGCGCAGCGCGACGAACAACCTGCGAGGAGGTATAATATTTCCATGGAGTTCCTCATATCTACACATCCTACATCTTATCTTACATCTTAAATCCATTAGAAAATATTAAAAAATTAAAAAAATTTGATAAAGACATTTAAATCTTAGTTCATAGTTAAGTTTTTCTCATTTAAATAATAAATAGTGGGTTATCAAAACGTTAGTGTGCTGAACAGACATTAGCCAGCTGACTAAACAAGATTGTAAATAAAGCGGAGACTTGTCATTGCAACCACCTAAAACAATTAATTAGTATTTCTTATCTAAGCTCCGTATTTCGGTATTCTCAGCGGAAAGTACACACGGCTACACTTTAAGCTATACATTTCCAATATAAGCTGACCTCGCATTGTGTAGGTTTTCCGTACAATGAGAGGTCAGCATAGACTGGAAATGTATAGCTTGATGTGTAGCCGTGTGTACTTTTTGTATAGTAGCACCGGTCTTCCAAATGCAACTTACTAAGTAGCGGTCACCCACCAAACGCTGCAGTGTACTCGTATGCCGCATGTTGCGTCCCTGGTCATCTCCAATGATAATAATACGATTTTATAGGCATAATGAAGGCGGCAAGTCGTGAGACGTAGTTTCCTTAGTAGTCGCGTGGGTGTTTTGATTTGAAACATGGGCTTCTGATGGCTGGTTCGATTGTAGGTACTATAGCCCTACTTGTGCTCGCTGTGGATGATTCCGGGAGTAATATTTGCTTAAAGCAAGTAAGTTCTTGCAAGTTAATTCTTTTTTGGAGTGGTGTAGCCACTTGATTTTAGATGTTTTTTCTTGCGTCCAGATTAGGACGTGGTTCTTATTTTTTCTTATGACGTAGTGAGTAATTTACAGGTCTCAATGGTTTTTAAGCTCTTTAAAAATTTGATTATAGCTTAATGTATTCGACGATGGCGATCTGAGATCGATTAATCGAATCGATTTCTTGGGACAAAAAAATCGATATGTATTACTGAATCGGTATGTCACTCTAAAAATCGACACTATTTTTTTTCTGTTTTGTTAAAAACCATAAAATGCTGGCAATATCGCAAGTGATGAGTGGAACCGCTTGGATCCCAGTAGACTTGACAGACTGTTGTTTTTAAAAAGCTTAGTTATTATGCATTGGGAACTTTAAGCTATATTATCTATTTTCTTAACTTTTTAGTGTAACAAATACATTTAGAAAATAAATGTCTTCTTTTATAGGTACCTGATCTGATACTTTGATATTGTAATAAAAATAATTGTTATTAACGAATTCCCTGACTTTACTGATCGTTTAATATGTATCTTTCTTGTTTTTCATAAAATGGAATTATTTTCACATTGTAAATGCAAACCTGAAAAAAAAACGTTTTTTTTAAATAGACCTCGATTCTTTTGTGAATCGATTCATCAGGTTACGATTCGAAACGATTTAAAAATCGATCTTTTTTCAAATGAATGGCCACCCCTACTAGGTACTAGTAAATAATATTTAGTAATGTATTTTTTTAATTCAAGTCACTAATTGTCTGACTTTCATCAAAGGACGAGTTAGGCAGACTTCTCATTGTAGTGTATAATAAAGACGAATCGTCCTTAGACAGATTCAACGAACTTGATCGTCGTATTTTCCTATATTTTCGATGAGTATTAATAATTTGTTCATCATTCATTGTTATTCTTGTTAATGGTACGGTATATGGGCTTTTTTCAAAAAGTTTGTCGTTCAGTAAATCATATTGTCCGGTGGAATAGTGTCATTTAATAAAACAGGAGTTGATTTTTAATTAATTGTCTGTGGATATTTTATAAAAACAAATCTTAAATTATGTAGCTGTTGTGAAATAATTATGAAAATCCATGTCATTTTTAAAATAAACCCGACTAAAGCAGCACTGGTGATACAAATTCCCAGTGTCCAATCCCATTTTGGAGACTTTAAAACTAAATTACTTCGTTTATTTTTTCATAGAGATATTCAAAAATGATGTTTTTAGAAAGATTTTAATTCATTAAATTTATTTTATTAAACGTTTATTATAATTAAAGGCATATAAAATAATAAATCTTTTAATTTTAGTTTGTCCGCAAAAATAACATGAACTGGAAATTCCTACATAGTCACGGCAATTTTAAATGAACCAAACCTAAAATGATCAAAATAAGTATTATTTTTTTATCATAGCAACATTTGTAGTCTATGGCCGTCGCCATTTTGCTCGTTGGTTCAACCGACCAATCAAATGCGACGAAAATAGTTTGCAAGTGTCACGGTGTCGGTTGGTTGTGTTCCCAATAGTGTCGGCGTTTTATAAGGTAAAAACCATTCAATGTATTACTTTAATATAAGAGATTTCATATTTAATTAATTTATAATCAATCAGAAGTTGTTGTGGTAAGTTATTCGTTGTACAATAGCTAGAAATTATATTTTGATAAGTGTAGTAGAGGAACCGTCACATCCATTCGTCACGTGATGTACAAGCGGAACTTTTTTCGTGACGAAAAGGAATTCTAAGGCTGGGTGTATTAAGTGAAGTTCTATAAGATGCAAAACTACAAATTACCTACTACATTTAATAATATATATATATATATATATATATCATTTTAGTATAATATTATATTTAAATACATTTACATTAAATCGATTGATTAATGATTAAATTAATGATTTTTGTATTTTTATTTAATAATATGTACTTATTAACATATTGGGTTTTAAAGTATTTATTCTTTAATCAAATTATATCATTGACACAAATTACGGATATGACTTTACTACTACAACTTCTGCTCACTAAATGAAATATATAACAATGTAATATTATCAGCATGAACAGTAAAATGGTAAGTAATGTTGTAATGCACCAAGACCAACTTAGATAAATTTCTTTTTTTTTTCAGAAACATTATCGGAATTCGTCACAAGTCATGCAGAGATGCCCGACTTTGTAGATCTCTAACGTTTTTTGACAAGAAACGATTTCGATTTACATCAACAACAGTGGCCGTGGATAATAACCCATTTCGTGCTCTCAAGAAGTTACCGAGTACATCAAAAAATATGTTATCAGTAAAACCTTCTACGATTGTAAAAAAAACAAAACACGAAAATAAAGCTATCAGAACAGTTGTTAAACGACAGATAGATTGTAATAGGTGTAAGAAGAAGTTTCCTCTACATGCTCCTATGGCCAAGTGCATGGCTTGCAAAAATTTAAATTGTATGTCATGTTGTAGTTCCGGAGACCAACATTTTGATTATATTTGTGTAAAATGTTTCGTTCCCTAATTTTGATTTATTTTGACCTTTTACATGTTGATCATGACATTTAACATTGCCATACTTAGATTTAAATTCCTTACTTATTACGTAGATATAAAAAAAATGTTTTTGATATAATTTGTCTAAGTAATATATTTTGATTTATTTTGTGATGACATTTCACATTTTGTGATTTAGATTTTAATTACTTACTTATTACGTAGATTAAAAAAATGTTTTTGAGTAATTTGTCTAGCTATTATAAAGTATTTTGTTTTATATTTTGAACCAAATAGGTACAGCTTAATTTTACTTAAAATGTTTTAAGTTCGTGTATTGATGGGGTACATATTATATTTTTCATGTTGATTAAAAACAATTGTTAAACTTTGTAATATGTACTCAGCCTTATTACTTCCTAATAGTCACGCTACGTTCCACGAGCGTTACCGTCCAGTTATGTTTGTCTGATTAATTTAGATTTAATGAAAACATATTAATGTTAGAAGACTGTTTTTGATTTTATAATACTTTATTGTAATATGTGATATTATCGTAATAATAAATGTTGTTAATTTCTTTTTATTTTGGATACAATAACAGATGTTGATAGTGTATGATGGTCTAATAGTGACGATTAGGATCATTCATGCTGAATAACTTTTGAATTATAATGAATATTTTGCATTACGTTTAGTCTTTTCATAGTTTATTTTCATAAATCTTCACAAAAAACCTTTGTTTTGAATATACCTTTTATATTTGTTTTATTACATTACTTATAAAAGTGACGAATTGGAGCGATTCATTCTCTAGTGTTACACAAAAACTTAAGATTATCATAATTTTCGAATATTTAAAACATTAAATATATTATTTTAATATAATAGTATATATTTCCTATGATATTAACTATAATTAGGTAAAATAAAAAGTATATAATAAATAGGAACTCCTATTTCGTCACGGACAAACTTTTTGAAAAAAGCCCATATATCAAAACAATATCCGAACTGGTGGGATGTGCTTGCTACTACTGAACACTAGGTGTCGCTGTCTATCAAATTGTGACTTGTTATGGCTGTGTATGTATCCGAGTATGTAGTGTTGTCTATGGTCTTGTTGTTTCTAATGATGGCAGCATTGTAGTGACATTTCGTAACAAATCAAATCATTTGATTTGCTTGTTCGATTTGTCAAAATAATCGATATCCGGTGTTTTTAGCGAATCGTAGTGGTTATAATTTAATTTGGAGATAATTGTTTTATACTGTTGTTTTGAATTACTAATCAGTTGATTGAATATTTAGAATTCTCACCGAGGCTCTTTCTGGTTTAATTAGCAGTGTATTATTCCTTCAAAATATCTTCAGGTAAGGATCTAACTTCCAACTGTTTGTTTCCTTCGGGATGATTTGGACGAAAAATTTATAAAAGGTAAGAACTGTCTCAATACGTGTTTACGACGACCGGAAGTCGTAAAGTTCGAAAACAAACATGTTTCAATTTGACGTATAGTCGCTCTTAGATATTGTTTTATTTCTTTGTATTTATTTACTAAGATTTTTAAGAAGGGTGTACTGTTCTTTCGTGCAGGCGGCAAGTCTGGGTTGTAGGATCGTGAATAATTACGCAGACTCTAAATATCAGTTTATTAAAGTAATTTCTACGAGCAAACAATCAATGACGGGTAAACAACGCGGGACGCTTGTGACATCTAGAGGCAGTTTCTACACTATTACTAACATGGGAGATGGAGTTATTGTTACTCAATAGTATAATTATGATTTGTTTGGTACACATAAAATGACACATAAAACAATTACGAAGGGTAGTAGGTACAATTGAATTTATATAGACAGGTCGACTCTTGTGTACCAAAATGGCATTCAACTCAGCATGATGTGTTGTTATTTCCAGATGAATTTGGTGGATAGGATAGCCACTAGAGCGCAACAGGCGGTGGCGCCGTACGGCGCAGCGGGGGCCTCGGATCCGGTCGGCTCCGACTGCGCTGAGCGCGCCGTTGCCACGCCCTGCATCGCTACCCTGTCTCTTGCAGCCGCGCATGCCACGCCATCGCTAGCCTCGCTGGACGTCCCTCCCAGCGTCTCCGCGGCGCTAGAAGCTGTGTTAGCGGCGCCCGAGGGCGCGTCGGCGATGGAAGGCGCCATGGCCGTGCTAGCCGCTCTATCAGACCCTACGGTGACGGGCTCAAACGGAGAATCGGTACTGTTCCCCTGCTCGAGCTCCAGCGACACCACTCCCAGCGCCGACATGGCCTGCGCGCTCTCTTCCAGCGTCCCCGATATGCAAGGGAACAGTGTATCTGAGTTCCAATTCGAAATTGACCACTTCGAGAGCGAGGCCGATGATAATAGCCCGCGGAGCAGCATGAAGAGCGATCGCAGCGAGAACAGCGCTACCAGCGCTCAGAGCGACCGCAGGAAAAGCAACCAAAATGACAACAGCAACCGTAGCGTAACGAAGAGTTGCGGGTTTGTGAGGAACAGCGGGTGGAACAACTCGTTTAGGTCACGCGGTTTCAAGTCGAAGACAGCCGAGGCGCCGCCGCCCTCGCCGTCGCCGTCGCCGTTAAAGCGCCACGGCAGCCTCAAGAAGGACTTCAAGAGCTCCGCCTCCTTGGAACAAGTCTCCTACAAAAGCCTTATCAGCAGCAACAAGAAGGCCGATAAGAAGAAGGTATAATATTTCTGAATGCAGTTTTGAACCACAGAGTAGGAATACAAGTTAAGTTTAGTACAATGAACGAAAACAGCCGCACGCACACATAGATAATACTTAAATTAACAAACACTAATATAATAAATAACTAGACACGCGTAAATACAAGTGGTGGTCTCATATCGCTAAAAGCGATCTATAAGCGCACTGGATATCATGAGAACGCTATGGGGCGGTAGCTTTTATAAAATAATAATTTATATTTTTTTTTATTAATAGTTTCTTAGCCTATGCATTTATTATGCAAAATTATTTGACTGTTTTGGTACCCATTCGCCTAAGCCATTTTGAGCATTTTACCAAGTATGTTATTATATGCGAAGACATTATTGTAGTATTACGAATTTCAACAACTTCCAGCAATATTTATTTATTATTCATTGTGCATTTTGTCTAGGGTAAGAAGAATCGTCGCGAGTCGACACCGCCGCGCGTAATAGATCCGGCCGTTCGCGCATACAACCTTACGTTCTTTATGGAGGTCACTACTACAACTGAGGATATGCTCTTTAATGTACAACTCAGTCTCAGCGACATTATTAATAAAGGTATCTGTTGTTTTACATTTGGTTATGGCGGGTTTATATACACGACTCGTTTCTCCTTGAAAACGTGTCAAAAGTTTCACACTAGTTTGACAATTTTTCAAGGAGATACGTATTCGTAGTAGGTTACCGACTGATATAGGAACCCGCCATTAGGCATTTGTCTCACCGCCGGCGATGAGCGAAAAGTGAGTAGAGCTAGAAACTAGAAACGAGTTTGCGAGCAGCGAGAAGCGAGTGTGTAGTTCCTATTATTGTCTCGCTGGGCTAGTGCGGCGGCCGATACTCATCATCTCACGGCGTGTGTTCTGACCGCCAAGCGAGCATCGCTGAGCGCGTATCGCTGAGCGAGTGTTGTAGTCGACACTTGCGACAAAATAGTGGAGGGCGAGTTCTCGCCGCCAGTGTGAACGGCCAGCTATCAACTATTAATATACGTGTCTCTTTTACTGACACGGAATCTATATCATTTGTTCGTTTCTTGAGCGAGAAAATTGTTGATAGCTAATCGCTTACTCGCCGGCGGTGAGACAAGTGCCTTAATCAGCTGTTTAGAAGACACAAATTTAAAAAATGATTTTTAGCTTGAATTCTGGTGTTTCTTGGATTTTTAACTACATTAATACTTATTGCCGAACAAATATCTTATTTATAATACAAATAAATATGCTTTTAAAGATTTATTTGGCTACAGAGGGTGAAATTACTCATAAAAAATTCTTCTTAAAATCATCTGTTTCTAGAAAAGAGGTGAGTTTTAACTAAAATATTATTGTTATTGGCAGAATCACCCTCTTTCGGTAAACACATCTTTAAAAGCACATATATTACACAAAGGCACAAGGTATCTATCAATCAATCAATCATTTATTTTTTAACATAATACACACAGGTACTACCTACCCTAGTACGTACCCATACTACGTGACCCGTTCAGGGGGAGGGGGGTCTTCAAAATACCACCCTTGGTCACAGTGGTGGGGGAGGGAGCTTAAGTTCACGTAGTCAATATCCTCTAGGGAAATATCGCGCTTTCTCGAGCTATATTTAAATATGGTGCGCAGCGCTTAAAGCTTTTAAGCTTGTAATTATAGGTATGCACGCACCCTTGGCGTCACGCGTATTAATAAAGACAAATATGAGACAAATTATTATTAATTTTACTTTCTGTTTGCAAAAAATTATTTAAACCCATATTTTTTAATTACTACGTGAAAACGAGGGGCGTGGGGAGGGGGGGAGTCTTGGTGTATACTACAGGTGGTCACCAAGGGTGGGATGGGGATAAAAATTAAAAAAAAGTGGGTCTCGTAGTATTGGTACGTTCCCATAGATGAAACACTGAAAAATGCAGTAGTAAAATCTGTGTTGAAAGAGTTAATTTGCAGGTTCATACACCGTGAGGGAGTACAACGACTGCAGAATAATGATGAACATGCTGATCAATTTGATGGACGAGATTACCCGTTGGACTCGCATGGCTCATACCGCGTTGCGCGTCGACACGGAGACGCCGATGTGGACGCTCGATCACGCTTCGCTGCAGAGCCGCAGGGACACTTGCTTCTCACAAGCTGTGAGTTGAAATTTTCATTTATATTGTTTCACCCTTCAACCATTAAATAGATAGGTACGGTGAGCGACATAAGTGTCGGACAAAATGGCTAACGACAAGTTTGATAGGTGTCCAACAAGGCAAAGGGGAGAACTACCGAGCGACCTTTGGCTCGGGCTCCTAAGATCAACCAGGTCTTGTTCAGGAGTATTATATATGCTACAATCTTTAGAATCTTTCGGTTTGCGCTATCTAGGATTGGAGCTTCCAATTGCCGTTAGATATTGTTGACGCTCGCTCTGTGGGTTAGCTTGATGCCAAAGTTGTTCTTCCATGTAGCGATAGATGTCGCTAAAACTATAACAAATATTGTAATACGTTAATAGTAGTTTTTAATTGATATTAGTTTAGGTTAGTAATCTACACTAATATTATAAAGAGGTAAGATTTGTATTTTTGTACATTTGTAACGAATGAACTCAAAAACTACGGCGCCCGTATTACCTAAGCCAAATTGCTGTCGCTTCGCTACCGCTACTCAGGCCATCCCTTTCACACGTGAGGTACGTACTGTACATGTGAAAGGGATGGCCTGACTAGCGATAGCGAAGCAACAGCAATTTGACTTAGGTAATAACCGCCCGGGTCCAATTTCACAATTTTTTTTACAATTAGTATGCTACATTACCCCTGAGTAACATAGGCTATAATTATTACAAAAAAAAATAGGTAACCCTACTAAATCTTCAATACTGTAACCCAAGGTGTAAAAGAATTAGCCATAAAATGGAAACTATAATAATATTACCAATTCGAAAGTAACTCTGTCTCTCTGTCTATTTGTTACGTTTTACATTTCGATAAATTTTGTATATAGATTGAGACATAGGCTACTTTTTTGCCAACTGCCCAGAAGGAGGGTAATGTTTTTATTAAAAAGTACGCGTGAGAAGCTAAGAATTGGTCAGCTAAAGTCGGTCAATCCGTTTCGAAGGAGTGCGACCACAAACACCGATATTTCTATACGACGAGATTTCTATATATTAGATAATTAATGATTTTATAAACCCGTAATCAAATTTCATTTCACAGCTGTGAGAATAAAGGAAAGTGCACATAGCTGCATCACACATAGCTAAGAACTAGTAGTTAAACTAGCATCTAGTAATTAATAATACCGAATCTGTTCATCAGTTTGGGAACTATGAGGCCACAGACAGACATAGGCCTCTAACATGTAACACCCCTCATTATGCGTTTGTTGTTAATATAACTGATTAAAAAGATGATTTTATGAAATAGTGAAATAGTCTGCGCTGGTAGATGATGATGCTTTGCCAGTATAAATTAGACGGGCTCCTTCACAGCCCTCTTTTAAGCTGAGAATAAAGCAGCATTACCTTAAGGCCTAGCTTTCTTGTAATTTGAGCTACCTATTTATTAGTTGACCCGTCCGCGGCTTCGCACGCGTGGTTTTTCATTAAAAACATTACCCTCCTGCTCAGTCGGGTAAAAAGTAACCTATATCCTAATCCCGGTTACAAGCTATCTATATACCAATTTTTATTAAGTCCAGCCGTTTAGCCGTGAAAAGGAAACAAACGAACAGAGTTACTTTCGCATTTATAATATAAGTATTGATTTATTTGAATTTTTTAAGAGGATTTGTTAGCTGATATATGTTTATTAGTTGGATATATATATATATTAGTTTTTAGGTATTTTTTATGTATTAGGACTATAAGTACAGTTTTATATTATTGTTTATTTATCTTCTTTTGTAATTATACTCTGTGCACCGCTGTCCATTACTGGTTCGCTCATTAGTTTCCATCCAAAGGTTGCTTGGAAGAAATCGATTTAAGCGATAAGGCCGCCCATAATTTTATACTTAGAATTAACTAGGTTTTTAAGTATATCTGGTGGTATACAATAAAGCATTATTCTATTCTATTCTATGAACTTGATTTAAAGGTGTATCCGTTTCAGCTCACAACTTGCACGGCTGGCTTGATGTGCTGGCTTTCATCTGTGCCCCGCGAAGTGGTCGCGAAGATCATACAATCTGGGCTCGGGCCTCTCTGCGGCTTCGAAGGACTGCTGAGCCTGTACGCCCTTGAAAAGACTATGTGGGGGGATATGGTGGTCGCTGTTGAAGACCTGCATACAGTGATCTTTAAACTGGTGAAGGTTACTTCCAGGTGAGAAAGTTGTTTAAGCTAGCCTGACTATTCATACCACAAGGTATGAATAGTGTTCTTTTCTAAGTTGACCCCAACCATTATTACATCTCCTTATAGTAACGGAAAAAGACTAGGTTGATGGCAGAAGTTCTTCAGTGTCCCTGATAAACGTACCTATACTACGTGATGCGTTCAGGTGGTGGTGGGGGGGGGGGGGTCTTCAAAATACCATACGTTTAGGGATTGTTGTGCAAGCCGGGCTTAGTATGTAACTTTTTTCCAGAAAAAATAAATACATAAATATAAACTTATTTTGCCTTCTCTTTCGAAAAGCGTGTGTTTTAATGTATGATGATCATCATCATCATCATTCCACTGCCGAGTACCGGTATCTTTTGATGATTAATTGTGTTTTTCTGTCGTAGCATGCCTACGATTCCTCAAGTGACCGGTCACCGTAACGGATTGGTTGTAGAGCTGCCAGTCTCGGAGGCGTTGTACGGGAGATTCGATAACTGCGAGGTTAGTATCTGCGACCGTTAGACCGTTAGACCAGACAAGACAGTTATATGTATATATCATACCTATTTGTGCCGCCAAGCAGCATTGCTCTGTTTCGGTTTTAAGGGTATGGTTGCCGGTGAAATCAAAGGCACATGAGGCTTTACACTTGTATGCCTCAAGTTGATGGACGCAGGGCAGTGCAACGTAGGGCACATTTCTAAGATGCGTGAACTACGAAGCAGTTCTCTGTTATAAGCGATGGTTACCACTTAACATCAGGTGGCCCATACGCTTGTTCTATCTCCATGTAGTAGAAACAAGAATCTAGACTTGACAAAATACTACGTTATTTGTTATGTACGACATTAAATTAAAACACGGATAGGGTTGATAGTATTGTTGTAAAATTGTTTTTTTTCAAATGCGTTACCATAGAAAAATTAAAATTTTTAAGCAACCTTAATATCATGTTCTAGAATATGAATGAAACAGCCGGTATAAAATGCCGATTTACGTTAAAAATTGTTTATTGTAAAAATTGTAATGTTGTGTAAATGTATCGATCACTGGATAAATATTCAAACTACAGGTACTAAACCCACCTCTAAAACGAGTTAATACGATTCCGGATGTGTGTCTTAAATTAATGTCGTACTTCACAAAACAAGTTGTATATCAGAATCACAAATATTTTATTGTTAACTGTTGTACAACAAAGGACATAAATATATTGTTTAGTACAAGTTTAAGCAGTTTATTAGTTTCGGACGTACAATATAAAAACAAAATAAATACAAATAAAATACACAGCAGATTTCTTGCCATAATAACGAACAACTAACTTATGAGCATTTATGTAGGTAGAACAATGCACGTAGATATTATGTAACTATGTAAGACATTAAAACCTACCTTAGGTTTTAATTAAATTAAATTCATTTATTTCAGATGTCAAAGATCCATATTTGTTAGTACAAGTGTGTTAAGTTTTTACTATTCATATATTCATAGTATTTACTATGATATGTAAACATATCAAATGAGTTAGTACAAGTGTGTTAATTTAATTCAATCTATAATTTAGTGACATTAGACTCATACAAAAAAAATAATAAAAATAAAATACAAGAACACAAAATAATCATTAGTCATTTATATATAGGCAGGTACTCTCACTCACAAATACTCACAATGCTCTTTGGAAGGGCTCTTGTGGCGCATGGAGCTTACAGCAGTGGTTCAGATAGGGACAGTCGAGGCGGTCTGCAATCACGCTAAGGAGGACGTTGGTACTCGCCCGCACCAGGGATGCACAGCGCAGGCGCATTGTCGCATAGAAACAATTGATGCGCGCCTCCGCGAACATTCCCGAAGCACTGCAGAAGAGGGGAAGACCCAACATCATCCTCAGCGCATTGTTGTACTGGACTCTGAGGGCTGTGTACGATCTCGGAGTATAGTTTCTTCACAGGCTGCACATGTAGAATGAAGCACAAAATGCTCTAAAGAGAGTTATTTTAACGTCTCTTGAACAGCGTGCAAAACTGCGGACTATCATATTTGCTCTGGCCGACAAAGCCCTCCTCTCCCGCTCAATATCAGCATCGTCCTTAATGTCTTACATAAAATATCAAAATATTCTTTAAGATTGTAGATAACAAAAGAAAAGTTTTATAAGTTTGTGTGTGCCTGTGTGGCTGTTTGTGGTATTGTAATTCCAAAACGAATGGACCGATTCGGACGCGGTTTTTTAAAATAGGAAGGTGGTTAAACTAGGGTGATTCTTAATTATGTCAGTTTTAAACATCCGATACAAAAATATAGGGTAAGATTTCTTAAATTTTATAAAAATTTCCTTGTGTATACATATACATAGATAAACCTCGGCAGTAGTACATATATTAAAAAGATACTACATATATTAAGGAAAAACAGTTTTCAGCTACCATAAATTAGCAACATACACGAAATTCCAGTGGCCAAGACCTAACTACCTAAATACCTAGTATTGACATTATTTGTTTTGGACTGAGCGCTTCCGAGCTTCAGTTTTTTATGATGTAGACTCATTTTAAGATAGCATTAGCCTTCCAAACCTTAGTGGTTTTAATGGCTATTTTTATAGAATACTGTTTATAAAAGATTTAAGTGATATAAAAAAACAAATCATAAGAGAATTATTATTTCCAGAATAAAAAGCCCACGTTTAACGTGACGGCCGTGTTTTTCAACATCGGCATCAACGAGAAGGCGTCCGTGGCGGAGGCGCTCAACGAATGCAAGCCGCAGCACTACTCCAACAGCGACAATCTGCTGCGCCTCAACAAGTACTACCACAAGTACTGCAAGTTGTTCCCGAGCGACCCTATGGAGCCGCTCAGAGGTAGGCCCTTAGCATCATACAGGGTGACAAATGAGAAGTTGCCTAAAGTAATCATTTATAATTTTGAGATAGGTTCAGGAAAAAAAATAATAAAAACATACAATGAATCACTGAAGTAGTCATTATTATTTGAAATAGGTTTCAGTTTAATTGAACATTTTCAATAGGCACAATTAAGTTTTTAAAAAAATGACAAAATCTGGCTAGGGAATGACTATTAATGGTAAATATTTTCGAAATGATCCCCATCTGAACTTGCACAATAATCAAATCGTTTTTGAAAGCTATAAAAACTTTGTTCAATTGTAGATGAAGAAATATTAGAAAATCCTTTTCTAATAGCTTCTCTCAAATCATTTTTGGTCTTGGGTTTATCTTCAGTTAAATGTAGATTTTCAGTACCCCAAAAACGGTAATTTTGTTTATTGACATATCCGTTCAAATAAAAGTGAGCCTCGTCTGAGAAAATTATGTGATTAATATTGATCTCGTTGTTTTCCAATTTATTTGTCATAACTTTACTAAACTCAATTCTTTTTTCTTTACAATCTACGGTGAGCAATTGATGAGTTGTCATTTTGTAAGGATGTAACTTGATGAACTTTTTCATTATTAATCTTAGTGTCTCTCGATTCAGTTTTAAAGCTACTGCAGCTTTTCTTATTGAATCCGTTGGGTTATTCTTGAAATGTTCTTCTACCTCGGCAACCTTATCTTCTGTGGTAACTGTGTATGAAGGACCAGGAAGATCATGACGACGATCGTCAAGAGTATAATAATTGATGAAGTTATCAGTTACTCTAAGAAAGAAGTAAAAAAAAAATTAAGACTTCATTAAAGAATACGGTCATACTATAAAGTCAAATATTTTTTTTTATTCTTACCTTCTAAGAGTATTTTTACTAGCTACTCTTTTACTTCCAAACTTGGTACGAAAACCTCTATATGCTTCAGTGTAGTTTTTACCTCTAGAATAAAAGCACTCAATGAGATACACCTTTTCTTCGTTCGTAAGGTCACTCATTTTAAAGTACACGTACTGCTCTTTATGGCGTCTCAATAGAAACTGACAACGTTCTAGAATATACCTACGTGGGCCCAGCCTTATACTGTAGAATAAAGGAGGAAAGAGATGCATACCTATACTTTAGGCAACTTCCCATTTGTCACCCTGTACATAAAGCATTTATTTTCTATATCATTATATAAAAATCAATTGCTGTTCGTTAGTCTCGCTAAAACTCAATAATGGTTAGACTGATGATGATAAGTTTTTTGATAAAATTACCATTTATATTTTAGTTAGACTTTGTAAATCTGTTTTAATTAAGTGTAGTACATATGTGGATAAGTGGGATCTGAAGAGACCTATACTTTTTTATCAGCTTTTAATTTACCCAGTTTCCCAAATAGGCAGGTTATGATGACAGTTGTCTTATTTATAGACGGTCCTACTATGAGAGGTTGAAATGTACCATTTTTCATAACAAACAAAGCAGGTATGTAAGGGATTAGACTGTTTGTAAACAAATGCCACCTTTAGGATGGTTCGACCAAATACAAACTCGCTACCTTAGACTCGATAGAACGTAGGGGTTTTAGGCTTATACGTGAGCAATATATGGCGGAGACTAAGACCCAAAGTCTCGAACACCGCCCTAAAGTTGCAAGCCTACGATCTTTTACAGAATACATTTCGGGGATTGTGCCCAGGAACTATACGATCCTTAGAGCATTGAACCAACCGGAGGCGCCATTGACAGGCGTTCCCCGCTGCCAAAGGTACAAGACCGCCGGTCATACCGGTTATATAAAACTAGTTGCCGCGCGCCCCGCGCCATTCAGCGGATCACAGTGAGTGCGGAACGACGTGAGCTGAAAATGCCGAATTGTAACGTGTTTTCGTGTAATAAAAGATCAAAAACATCTAGTGTACAAAGGGATAACATTACTTTTCATCTGTAAGTATTATTACGTTTAAATATTATCAAATAGTACATTAAATTTGCAAAAAACTACAAAAATATTGTCATTCTAAAAGTGTTGCCACTTAATGGTAGTAGGTCTACTTTAGGGCAATTTTTAAAGTTGTCTGTATAAATATTTAATTTAAAGTTCTTTTTCACATTCGTTAATATTAACATAATTTATTCAATAAATAAATGGTACTAACCATAAATAATGTGAAATATAATTGTAGATGCTGATTGAATTAACGATGAATTAGAATATTTATTTATTTATTTAACAAAATAATAGAATAGAAAAACGTTTATTTTGCTTCACGAGTGTACATTACAGCTTAGATAAATGAATTTATATTAAAGAGCAAATTTGTGAGCAAAAACGGTCCCCACTCAGCATTGTGCTATAGTAGCATATTTATACTACTATAGCGCTGGTCTTCCGTGGTGCCATTTTTGTGTGTGTTAGCAAATTCATTTGTTCTTTTATTTTCAACATATATTTTTATTTAATGCTATAAATATTGTATGTTTAAGTTTGTACTTTATTAATTATTAGCATTTTATGATCTTCACTTGTTCCGTAAACAGGCCACTTTTAATTTGCTACTCTGGCAACACTGTACTAGGAAAGCTAGTGATGGGACAGCACAAAAACAATTTTGTCGATGTAAACATTATAAAGTATGTTATTTTTATCATTTATTTTTCAGACATAAAGCAACAGCAACGTCCCTCGCTCTTGATACCTCGGAAGAAAGTGATATAATTTCAGAAATAGAGATCGAAACATACTTATCCCCTTTTGGAGAAAAGGTTGTGGAATACATAGCGGGATACGTAGTATTTTCCACTATTAAAATAATTAAATGCTGTACATGCGTAAAGGGCTTATGTGGAGAGCCTAATAAAAAAAGTATAACGTACCAAAAAAGTAGAGGTAGTCTAATGTACGCATCGAAGGAAGTTATTGATTTATGTCGTCTTAGCGAAGTGGAAATCCGGAAGCACTTGTCTCATGACAAAAAAGTTAGCCGCTCTTGTACGCCCCAATGGGTTACAAATAAAGTGTTACAACATTATGTTGGTAGACAACTGTTCAGAAACATCGAAAGTCACTACTTTGATAATGATTTTGTTATGCATAATATTGAACTTGCGAAAACGGCCATACAAAAGTATACACAAAAATCATATATCATACAAAAGTAACATTAAAATAAGTTACTTGTCTAAAAAGACTGACCCTAAGAAATGTAGTAGGTACATATACACAAAACTTATTCATTTTAAGAATCAATAGTGTTTCTAAAAATAATTAATAAACATTTTGCTAATGCGCGCGATAAAACTGCAATAACTGTAACGCTTACATAATTTTTACAAATAAACTATTTTATAAAAGTTGTTTTTTTATTCTCTGTTTCACCACAAAATATCGATAAGTTTATTATTTATTATCGATGTGTTCCTCGCACTATCAATGTTTACTTCAAGCTGACGTCATATCTTTCACGGACAGGTTGTCTGTGTTGTGTGTTTATACTTGTGTGAGTATAGTTTATGCTGGTGTTTGATAATTTTGTAGTGTGTGTGTGTAGTGACGTATCGAAAAAATGCATTTGTGTTAACAGTATTTGTGTGCGTTGCCTCGTCCCCCGCGCCGAAAACGACAGACTTTTTTGTATAGAAATTGGCGCGCGTGGCGCCTCCGGTTGGTTTAATGCTCTAAGATACGATCTGATCCGGCCATCTCCCTTCAATCAAAGGACAAGCAGGCGCACCGGCTCAGTACCAATCGTACCTAGTTGATTTACCACTCATCCGCACACACCGTATTGGTTCCATGTTCTTGATGCGTACTGCTAAGGTATGGAACACTTTGTCGTCGTCTGTTTTTCCTAAATAATACAATCTGGGCCTCTTTAAGGTAAGAGTGAATAGGTTTCTTCTAGATCGTTATGCTTCATCTTAGATCACACCATCGCTTACCATCACGTGAGATTGTGGTCAAACGAAGATCTATCCAGTTAAAAATAAAAGCGTCATAACTTGTTTAAACCTGATAAATTGTCCCACTTATACGGGCTACAAAGTCCCAATTATAGAGATAAACATTCAAGAAACGTAACTTTTTCAAGTGTGACTTCTTGGTTTCTTAACTCTTCACGTTTGTGAATAACATGCAGAAAATTTTCACTTTCTTCTTGTAGGCACATAATTATAGTTTCTCTTTGTTCTAGTTCTTTTTTCTTACTTTTATTGGTCTCTGTAAGTTTGTATATTATTTGACTATTAACTAGTGGTTCGCCCAGAACTGAAATCTCGCGAGTCTTCGATTAAAACAATAAAATATTATTTGCTATCTTTAAGTATAAAAATAGTGCCATGAAATAAATAACCAAATAACTTGACCTACAGTTTCATTCAAATTACAGTTAACGGGAGTTCACGTTATGTGGTTATTCTTTTTTAGGGTACAAATTGCAGTTATTCTGGATTTCAGACTTTTGCCTATATTTGTGGTACTTAAACTACACGCATACCAAATTACAGCACTGTGGGGTCAGTGGTGTACCCTGTGAATTTTGTCAAAGTTCTGTTTTTATTATGGCTAATTACTCAAAAACTTTATGGATTTTACTAAAAATAAAAACGGAGTTTAAATGTAAGTACTAACGAACACCTTTCATTCGACGTCCCATTTGACTTAATAGTCTCATTTTCATTTTTTTTACCCCTCTTGAACTCTAACATCATAACAACTCCGGTTCATTTAGTCACACCAAAATTGTGCCATCACTACACCTATGTATCAAACTTCACGATGATCGGATCAACGCTTCGAAAGTTATCCTCGGACAAACAAACATACATACATACATATAACGCCGATTTGCCCAAGTTGATTTAGAGATCTCGCTTCGCTCGATCAATTATTAGTTTTTATTTCAAAATTTCTCTTCTTTATGTTTTTGATTTTCATAATTTTTAATCTTCTTTTAGGAATTGAAGGGTGGAGAGACTTAATCAGTACATAATTCATTGTTTTTTATCTGAAGTTCTTTCAGATCATGGTTTCTTAGATCAAGTGTTTTCAGTGTTAGATAGTGTTAGAAGTTTTCGTAAGCATCTCGCTCATTAATAAGGTTGGAATTTTCAATCATTTATCTATCAATATTCATTTGGAGTTCACAATTTTTTGTCTCTTCCTCATCGAACTTTTTTTTTTGTTTATATAGTTTATCTGCTTGCAATATTTTCGATATTTTACGCATTGTTTTCTTGTTGACCTAAAAGTGTACAGTTTAATTTTTCCTATTCTTAATTTTTTTTTGTCAAAGTTTCAATAACTTCGATGCAGTTTTTAAATAAGGTTTCATCACTTTCATCAGCCTTGCAGTTCATAATTTTACTAGTCTTCGATCTGATATTCATTATATTTTTATGCATTTTAACTCTAATTTTTATCTATTGGTTCTTAATCGAATATGTGTCCTATAATCGATTTTGGTTTCTGAACGAAATGCGTCAGTTTATCTACTATGGTATTATTTTATGAACTGCCGCAAGTCTGCAAGTGTCACTGTCAAGTGTCAGTAATTAATTTGTAACTTGAGCGAATTTGTTTTCTTTCAATTGCCGGTAGCGCAAATTACATTATTAGAATTGTTATTGCTTATTGGTTAAAATTACTACCAAACTTTTAAAAATGACTATGTTGAGTGCTGTAACGAAATTTCGTTACTCTTGTTCAAACAGAAATCTTAAATTTTAGTAAAAATATGCACTTGCCTGTATGCTTCAGTGTAACTCCTCTGTGATCAAACTTTGGATTTTATTTACATTCTTGAGGTTTGTGTTTGATTTACCATTATTTAGGCACATTTTTCAGCACAGAGTTTAAATACAGTTGTTTACAATTTCACACACTTCAAATTATTGATCATGAATAATATTGAATGCACAAATTACCAGATTTCGCGCACATTTACACGAGACATTGTACTAATTCTCTAAGGTTTTAGAATCGTGAAAGGATTTTAAAACCATCTCAAAGATTTTGAAGCCTAGACGGGACGGGACTTTTCCGCAAGTGTTCGGATAACACTATGAAAAAATACTATCCTGAAAGAAGACAACTTTTTGCGGGGGTAATGCATACGATTTAGAATTATCTGTCCCTTTTACGCTTTTATAACAAATACCCAAGGGATGTACAAAAATTGACAATTAACAAATTAAGAAACATAGTTAAACAAATTCTTTATAAAAAAGCCTACATAACATATCGGAATATTTAGATGATAGAAAAGCTTGTGGTTGAAATTGCTCCAACTTGGTCAAAAATGCTACAATTTGGACGTAATTTATTATCTTTGTTGTTATGTATTCTAAATTCTATCATTAAAAAGAACAACCAGCCTTGTTTCTTGCCTTTCTTTTCTGGCTTGGTCGCGAAGGATCCTTGTGATTTTAACAAATAAAACATGTTGATTTTTTTTCCAGCTTCGTCCCGCAGCAAGCCGCTCGAGGAAGTGATGGAGAATCTGCACACGGCCGTGCAGAAGCGCGCGCCCAAGAACGTCGAAGTGTTGCAGTTGGCAGCACTGGCCACTCGTCAAATGCACGGTAAGTACTACCTTCTACCAAACTGCAGGCTGGTATCCACCAGCAGAGAATGAACTAATTTATGAAAAATTCTTTATTGCACAAAACAAAAATCATCTGTACATAGGCAGATGACTTAATGCTAGATATTATTCTCTTCTAGTTCTTCCAGTTTGTGTAATGCGGACAAACAGTTTTTATAGGTAGTGCATATTTGGATGAGGGATAGGTTTAATATAAATTCCAAGACACATAGATGTAAATAAATAAATATAAGTAAACCTAGACAAACTCAAGATATTTCATCAAACTACTTTATAGATAGAAAGAGAGATGACCTCCTTGGCACGGTGGTCTAATAACCTGCTGAGGCTGACAGGTTGCGGGTTCGATTCTCGCTCCAGGACAACAGCCAACATTACGAGGTTCCTTGTACAATTACGAGATTTGTGGTATTCTGTAAACCACAAATTGTACGCGGATGCTGTCAACCTCGTACAGTTAAGTTATGTACTAGATTTTGGTACTGCATAGGGCATATTTTTATCCACGAAAGTAACATACATACACCATCACCTTGAAAATAAAGCAAAATTGTTATGGAAAACTGTAGAATGACCTTTTTTTTCTCCTTCATTCTCCGCGATCTCAATACTCGATCAATACCAAATTAATAACTGATTTAAACAGGTAGGTATTGGTCCCTTCAGTGTCACTTGATGGAGCTCCTCTGTCGTGGGTCACGCATTTTAAGTACTTGGGTCACAGAAGACATGTGTGACGATTTGGATATGGAGAGGGAGTGTAGAGCATTGTCAGTGAGATGCAATATGTTAGCTCGCAGGTTTGCACGTTGTTCTTTCCAGGTCAAACTAACACTTTTCAAGGCATATTGTCAAACATTTTACACCTATGGGTCAAATATACGCAGAAAGCTTACAATGCTCTACGCGTTCAGTATAATAACTACGGCTTCAGAGTGCTGTTGGGGTTGCCGCGATTCTGCAGTGCATCTGGAATGTTTGCAGACGCGCGAGTAGACGACTTCTTTGCCATCGTGCGCAAAAGAAATGCATCCCTGATGCACCGGGTCAGCGACGGCACCAACAGCATGCTGACAGTAGTAATTCATAACTTTAGCTCCAACATAATGAGACACTGGGTGCAGGTACACAAGCCCAACCAACTTGTAAAATGGTAGTATCTTTTAGATTTTATTAGTTATTATTATTTTATTTTTCTAAATTATTAATTTTAAATTGTCGAATTATTTTTAGTCTGTATTTGAATTGTTTATTTAATTAATTAATATGAATTATTACCAACTGCACTAACATAGTTTTAAGATTTCATTTGTTACTAACAATATATGGATGTAACATCTGAAATAAATAATTTGAATTTGAATTTATCGCATATGTACCTTTTTTATTTGTTATCCCGATTTTTTTTTACTGTGTTGCAACAGCCGTGGTCGCGGACAGATTCAATACCCGTTTAAATCAGTAATTATTATGTACAGTGATCGCGATAATTTTAAAAATACGGTACCTAATTAGTTTCTGTGCTGTGACTATTTGAATACTAAACCCAGTGCTCGTGAACCATAATATTAACTTTCTACTGATAACGATTTGTCTCTGTGTTACATAGAATAGAATTTGAATAACCGTATGCTTTGTTTACCAATTTCATACAAGCTGATTCTTTATTCTTACACTTTACTCGGTTTGAAAATATAAAAAACAACGAGCCTTACAGTAGTCGCATATGATGTGTTACATCTGACAACCGCCCGCGCTCATTGGACAAATCAAATAGAGCGTGCTTCCCCGGTTTCCTGTTTCACATTTCCGTCCCTTTTGCCAAAATAACTCCCATAAACCTTCGCCGGAATGCGCACATCCTTTCCCTCCTTTACAGCATCCTTTTCATCCCTTCTACTCCGTCCTACCTCAAAGAACGCTTTGACTTTCTGCACCTTTCCAACTCTCGAAACTTACGTTCCTCTGAAACCCTTCAATTAAAAACTCCCCATCATACCTCAGTATTTTATAGTTCCTCTTTTACTTTGCAGGCTACCAGGCTCTGGAATGCCCTACCTGTCTCAATTCGTCACGCTAAATCCCTCCCTATCTTTAAAAACTTGGTCAGACAACACTATCTGTCATCCATCGCTCACTAGGCCACTTATTAATTATTACATTTTTATAATTTATATATGTAAGTATGACAATATATATTTTATGTATTATAATATTAATATTTATGTAATTTTATGATTATATTATACATTATAATCATGCATTTTATTTTATATTATCTATATTTTTAATAAATATATGTACGTGTACTATATCGGATTTACGCCGCCGTCTTTATTTTGTTCACATAGATCCTGTCCATCCAAAGGTTGCCTGGAAGAGATCGCTTTTAGCGATAAGGCCGCCCATTGTACCTATTATTTAAGTGTATTTTCTTATAAATGTTTGTATTTAAATGGTGTGCAATAAAGAAATTATCTATCTATCTATCTATCTATAAACCGAGAAGATGTTACACATCAAAAAATCTAATATTACCATAGAACATTTTATATTTTCAAATAACCTTAATATCAATTCTTAATATATAAATGAAACAGTCTGTATAAAATAAGTAAAGAAATTATATTCAATCGTTCTGTAAGTAGGTACATTTTAAACTGATTAAGTGGCATCGCCGCAAAAGGCGCCGCCGATTTACGTTAAAAATTGTTTATTGGAAATGTATCGATTACTGGACAAATATTCAAACTACCGGTATTAAACCCATCTCTAAAACCAGTTATAAGATTCTAGACGTGTGTTTTAAATTAATGTTGCACATAACAAAACAGGTTGTATAAATAGGGTATTGGTTGATGCAGGCGTTAGGTTCACGTCGTGCAAGAGCGCCAAGGACCGCACTGGAATGTCGGTGACGCTAGAGCAAGTCACCATCCTCTCCTCGGAGTACCACCTGGCCGATCACGAACGAAAGCGAGCGTTGGACATTATGCGCAGGTAAGTTTATGTTTTTCCTCTAAAGTTTGTTTTATCCAGTACCAGAGTTTTCCTCTGGGACGGATCAGTGAAATACCAGCTAGAAAAAAAATCTATTGGCAACCAAAAACATATCAATAAAATTACTTTGAAGACAATTTTTGTAATTAATTTGAGATGCCGGGTATTATAGCAATACCTAAACATGATTATGCAAAGTTAGAGGCTCTAGATTAAATTGAGGGAAGAGTCAAGAAGCTCATTTGTCATGATGAGTTAACAGACGCAAGGCTCTACACCCTTGAGCATCTTGAAAGGTCGGTTTTTTATCCGATGCATTTCGGAGTTATGCAGCGGAACTTTTCAATTTGATCTCACCATTCCCATTCTATCATGGAATCACGCTCCGCGGTACGCCACCGCAACATGGTAGACCTATATTATGCGCACCGCTTAGCAGTGGAACGCCTTGTCTTTTCTGTGTTTCCTGATTACTACAACCTAGGGGTCTTCAAGTCGCGAGTGATAGATTTCTTATAGGCAAGCGTGTACCATCGTAGACTGCATCAACGCGCCCCATCAGGCGAGATCGTGCTCAAACGCTAGCCAGTAATTTGTAAAAAATAACCTATCACTAATGGAGCCTTGCTGCATTCGTTAAAGCTTTATTTCTTAGGGGAACCGACGACCTGATCCTGTAAGAAATAATACGCACTTGTCAAATAATTAATATTTCAATTATTTTGACAATTATGTTATTATGTCTGAAGTAAAACAAAATTAAAAATTTCATTTGTTTTCAGCGAGGGCTGTCGTCGCGAGAATACCTTGAAGAACATCGGCATGAGCAAGTACGCCTTCTCTAAGAAACAGGTGCAATCTCTGCCGGAGGACTATCGCCCGCCCCAGGGCTCCTACGGAACCATACCCACCTAAGTACCAGTAACATTACCCCTTTGTATCAAATTAACTGCTTCATTATATTTATGTAGTTTGTAGCCAAAATGGTCTGCGGCCGGACTTACGTTAAACCGCTGCAGATTTAATTTCACCACTTAGGTGTCTGTTCACACAGACCGGCTCGGAGAGAATCGGGCGGCGCTCTTCTTTTCACACAGACCGGCGCGGGTTGTACGTTTGGAACTGGCCGGAGCCGACCAAGCCGTTTCACATAGACCGGCTGGCAGAGCAATGTTAAAGCAGATGCGCTATGAGCCGAGCGGGTGCTCCTACAAGGGCGGTTTACCTCTAGTTTACGTTACCATCAAAATGGCGGCTATCAATGCACGCGGAGCGAGAGGACGCAATCGGAGCCGAGCGGGTACGCGAGCGCGGAATAGCACGTCAATGGAGGCAGCCGATCGACTCCTCTCATTGTTTTGCACAGAGCGCGTTAGGTCGGCTCTTGGGCATTCTCACTAAAAAAAATGAAATAAAAAAATCAACCTTTATTCAATGATCCAAAACTCTTTTAAACGCGATAAAAATGTACTCTTCTCTCCGAGCCGGTCTGTGTGAACGGACACTTACGGGTGATACGACGGCAATAATGAACCGTTTAGTTGGGTAATGTATGGGTAATGACTAATGACTCAGAACTCGCCCATACAATTTTTATAAACCTACTAGTTGTATGCCCGCGACTTCGTGCGCAATTTTCTGGATCTCACCAACAGCGCCACCTACCGGGTCCAATTGTCATTCTAAACCATCCAGAGACATCAAACAATTTTTTTTATCAAATCCGTGAAGTCTTTATTGAGTTTTAGCGAGACTAAGAACAGCAATCGATTTATATATATTAGATTTGGTTTTCGCGTTCTTTTTACGGTAAATACAAAGGGGTAGTTACTTCTAATAGGAGTTTTCAATCATAATTTGCTAATGTTTTATAGATACCGAAGCGAAGAGGCGTAATTCAAAACTTGTTCAATTAAGTGTCGATATCAAATTCGTTTGAATTTTGAGACTAATATTAATCAAAATTCATTTTGTTGTCAATTCGACTTTGTATCTGGAAAAGTGTTTTTTTAATTGTCTCTCTCTGATTCTTCTGGTAACGATAAATTTGAATCGTTTTATTTCTATCATTAGATATTTTCATATTTTAGTACTCAATAAGGGTTTAGAATATTTTTGTGGTGTAATTAACATAGACCAAATTCTTCCATTGTAGTTGCCAAGTACTTAACGATGTGATGTCGGTCTAATTTACTAACACATGTATTGTACCGATGGCACTACTGAATTAAGCTGAGTAGCTGAGCTGAGGTAAGGCACCACTTAGCGAAGCGAGATCTCTAAATCAACTTGGGCAAATCGGCATTGTATGTATGTATGTATGTTTGTTTGTCCGAGGATAACTTTCGAAGCGTTTATCCGATGATCGTGAAATTTGGTATATAGGTAGGTAGTGACAGCACACAATTTTGGTGTGGCTAAATGAGCTAAGAATGTGGGGGGGGGGGGTTGTAGAGATATTAGGGATCAAGAGGGATAAAAAAAACAAAATGGGACTATCTGGTCAAGCGGCACATCTAATAAAAGGTTTTTGTGTGTACTTTTCGACCCCGTTTTTGGTCGAGCGAAGCGAGGTCTCAAAATCATCAAGCGGCACATCTAATAAAAGGTTTTTGTGTGTACTTTTCGACCCCGTTTTTGGTCGAGCGAAGCGAGGTCTCAAAATCACCTTGGGCAAATCTGCGTTGTATGTATCTTTGTTTGTCTGAGGATAACTTTCGAAGCGTTTATCCGAGCATCGTGCAACTTGGTATATAGGTAGGCATTGATGTCGCAATTTTGGTCTGACTAAATGAGCTACAAATGTGGGGGGGGGGGGTTGAGATATTGGGGTTTAAGAGGGGTAAAAAAAACCAAAATGGGACTATCTGGTCAAATGGCACGTCTAATAAAAGGTCTTTGTGAGTACATTTCGACTCTGTTTATATTTTAGTTTTTAGTATGCGTGTAGCTTTAGTGACACAAATATAGGGAAAAGTCTGAAATCCAGAATAACTGTAATTTCTACCCCAAAAAAAGATAACCAATGTACATAAACTCCCGTTACCTGTAATTTGAATGAAACTGTAGGTCAAGTAAGTTGGTTATATATTTCGTGGCACTATTTTGATAGTCAAAGATTAGAAATAATATTTTTTTTGTTGTTATGGGAGACTTGCGAGATCTCAGTTCGGGGCGAACCACACTATTCCCTGAATCACAATTTCAGAGAACAATGAGGCACTGAAGGCACTATGCTTAAAATATTGAAGTTCATTAGAAAGGGGCTGAGACCTATTACAGTTAGCGAACTTGTTTCGTAAGGGTTCTTGTTACCTGGCTACAAAAGGATTATGGCAGCAAGATGTTATAATTCAACACTCAGTACGTAAGATTGTTGCTAGAAGATGCGAACAAACATTTGCAGTAGTGACGTCACTTATTAAATCGAAAGGGTTACGCTTGGCGTTTCTCTACGAGACCCTATCAGAATGAAATCCGTAGATAAACTAAAGTCGAAAACATAGCCCGGAGGATAAGCAAGTGGCAGTGGACGGGGCACAAGAACTGACGGCCTTTGGGAAAGACCAGACTTCGTACTGGAAAGCGACGGACCCGACATTGAAAGACTACCTAATAAAAGTTGCTGGGAGCCGTTCGGTACAGGCCGCATAAGATTTATCACTCTGGATATCTATAGGGGAAGGCCTATGTTTAACAGTAGACGTCTTATGGTTCTACTTTGATGATGATAAGACAATAGACAAAAAAATTTACATACATTTCGTCAGTGAGGGATTCTCACGGCCATGTTTTATAACTGCTAACAGATGGCGTTGCTCTGCCATGCTCTAATAATAAAGGAAAGTGAATTGTCAATGTCAATTGCCGTGTCAACATTATTTTCCGAGGGACTGAAATAAAAAACAAACATTTGTGTTTATCTCACAAAGTGAGATTGTTTTAGGCAAATTTTTATATTGCCTTTGAGATAAACCATATTTTCTGGCGGTTCATCTCCAGACAGCGCCATCTATCACGCTAGTTGGGACTCGTTTTTTTATCATATATTAACACATATGTTGAAACAAGATGGTTTTATAACCATCAAGAAATGTCCAGACACATTGGAGATAGAAGATATTGGACTTGGAGAGAAGTTTGAATAAAACTTTTCATTTTACTATGTATTTCATTCACTATTTCATTCATTGCTGCTTGCTTTGTTGATTTAATTAATATGTAGTTTTTCGGCATAAAGTGGTTTCATTAAATAAAACTCTAAATTGATATGAACAATTTATTTTGAATAATTTCTTTAAATGATATGGATTTTTGTACATCTTTACACAAGTCATGAACTAGATTCAAGTCAACTTGATATTTGTACTAGTATCTTACGAGTAGGTACCTATATTTTTTCAAATCACTTTTATAATTTAAAAAAACCTATTCTTATTTTAAGTGAAATATGATTTGGAATAATCAAACCTATTGATCTTGGGGATAATACAAGTTCAATGTAATTAGTTAACTCTTCTTTTACTATTTGACGACCCCTACAGCGCAGTGAGTGAATAGCTGGCTGCTTGTTCGTACAAATCTTTAGTTGTCTTGATTCTATCAAGACCACTAGATATTTGTATGAGCAACTTATTTAGGTAAGTTGTGGCTTAGTAATCTTAGTTGGTGGCTTAGTTCTGGATCACTCTGGATATCTATAGGGGAAGGCCTATGTTTAGCAGTAGACGTCCTGTGGTTCTACTTTGATGATGTTAAGACAATAGACAAACAAATCTACAGACATATCAATGAGGAGTTCTCATAGCACATCAATACATATTTTTATAACTGCTAACAGATGGCGTTGCTCTGCCATGCTCTGATAATAAAGGAAAGTGATCTCACGAAGTGAGATTGTGTTAGGCAAATTTTTATATGGCCTTTGAGATAAACCATATTTTCCGGCGGTGCATCTCCAGATAGCGCCATCTATTACGCTAGTTGGAACTAGTTTTTTTTATCGAAATTGAAATGCCCTCATTTGTATGCGATTTCTTCTTTCTTGTAAAATGAGTAGAAATATATATTATTTTAAGTACTTATATCATTTGATTGGTTTTTGAATTAAAACAAAATGGTGTGATATCCATCGTGAAATGTGCAGGCTCATCGGATATAGAAGATATTGGGCTGTGAGCGAGGTTGGATTGAATTATTTCATTTGAAACTATTCATTTTACTACATTCACTGATTGCTGATTTAATTGATTGCTGTTTTCTTTGTTGATTTATTCTAAATATATAATTTTTCGGCATAAAATGGTTTCATTCCAACTCTAAATTGGTATGAACAATTTATTTGAATAATTTGTATAAATGATATGGATTTCTGTACAACTTTATACAAGTCATCAATTAGATTCAAGTCAACTAGATATTTGTACGAGTATGTTATTTGGGTAGGCTGTGGCTTAGTAATGAATACACTCTAAATAGCGTGAATGGAAGCTGTACATAAACAGTTGACTGAAAAGTATAATAACTTGCAATAATTACAGTAATTACATTATGGAAATTGGAACATTTATGAGTACACTGCTTACACTTATTAATACATTTAGGACCATAGATAACTTTATACATAATTTAAGATATATTCAAAAACAATTTGTAGTTTTCCTAACTTGGTATAAAGCCATATCACTATTTTTATACAAAATCAGTCTCCTACTATTGCCTAAACGTATTTAATGGCTAAATACGATTTAAGGAGTTGTCAAATCATACAACTACAAAAAATTTAAACATGTTTAGTCTCTAAATACGTTTAGGAATCGTTGTGCAAGCCGGTCTTAATCTTTGACTAATAAAATAGTGCTACGAAATGCGAATCCAAATAACTTGACCTTCAGTTTCATTCAAATTGTAGGTAACGGAAGTTCATGCTCATTGGTTGCGTTTTTTGTGGTAGAAATTGCAGTTATTCTGGATTTCAGCACTGTGGGGTCACTGGTGTACCCTGTGAATTGTGAGTCAAAGTTCAGTTTTTATCATGGCTAATAACTAAAAAACTACAAGGTTAAAACTAAAATAAAAACGGAGTCGAAATGTCTCCCCTAAGTGGTTCCATCTATCTCTATCCTGTGCGACGTCACGCCAACACTTTCTTGGCCGACCTCGACCGTGTCTTCCATCAGGCCTCCAAGTTGCCTAAAAATGCATTATAGATATAAATTTAGATTTGAGTATTTACGAGTAAAATAAAATGTATTACTTAGAAATAATAATTCCTATACAAATCTGTGCCAAATAATAAGTATTACCTATTAGTAACAGTGGTATAAACACTGGTTACCCTTATCGATGCCAACAGAACAATCTATTTTCGGGTTTATATCAAAACTGCTGGACATTTTTCACAGCGCTATCTAGCCTCAAACTAAGCAAAGCAAACTTTTTTGTTAATACATATGATATGTTATAATATAGAGAAACACCCAGACTCAGAATAAATATCTGTAGATGCAAACATCTGCTTCGAGACAGGAATCAAACGAGCAGCCAGCTATTCGCCCACTGCGCCGTAGGGGTCGTCAAATAGTAAAAGAAGAGTTAACTAATTACATTGAACTTGTATTTTCCCCAAGATCAATAGGTTTGATTATTCCAAATCATATTTCACTTAAAATAAGAATAGGTTTTTTTAAATTATAAAAGTGATTTGAAAAAATATAGGTACCTACTCATAAGATACTAGTACAAATATCAAGTTGACTTGAATCTAGTTCATGACTTGTGTAAAGATGTACAAAAATCCATATCATTTAAAGAAATTATTCAAAATAAATTGTTCATATCAATTTAGAGTTTTATTTAATGAAACCACTTTATGCCGAAAAACGACATATTAATTAAATCAACAAAGCAAGCAGCAATGAATGAAATAGTGAATGAAATACATAGTAAAATGAAAAGTTTTATTCAAACTTCTCTCCAAGTCCAATATCTTCTATCTCCAATGTGTCTGGACATTTCTTGATGGTTATAAAACCATCTTGTTTCAACATATGTGTTAATATATGATAAAAAAACGAGTCCCAACTAGCGTGATAGATGGCGCTGTCTGGAGATGCGTCGCCAGAAAATATGGTTTATCTCAAAGGCAATAAATATAAAGATTTGCCTAAAACAATCTCACTTTGTGAGATAAACACAAATGTTTGTTTTTTATTTCAGTCCCTCGGAAAATAATGTTGACACGGCATTTGACACTGACAATTCACTTTCCTTTATTATCAGAGCATGACAGAGCAACGCTACATATCTGTTAGCAGTTATAAAAACATGGCCGTGAGAATCCCTCATTGATACGAAATGTATGTAGATTTTTTTGTTTATTGTCTTATCATCATCAAAGTAGAACCATAAGACGTCTACTGCTAAACATAGGCCTTCCCCTATAGATACCCAGAGTGATAAATCTTGTGCGGCCTGTACCGAACGGCTCCCAGCAACTTTTATTAGGTAGTCTTTCAATGTTGGGTCCGTCGCTTTCCAGTACGAAGTCTGGTCTTTCCCAAAGGCCGTCAGTTCTTGTGCCCCGTCCACTGCCACTTGCTTATCCTCCGGGCTATGTTTTCGACTTTAGTTTATCTACGGATTTCATTCTGATAGGGTCTCGTAGAGAAACGCCAAGCGTAACCCTTTCGATTTAATAAGTGACGTCACTACTGCTAAATGTTTGTTCGCATCTTCTAGCAACAATCTTACGTACTGAGTATTGAATTATAACATCTTGCTGCCATAATCCTTTTGTAGCCAGGTAACAAGAACCCTTACGAAATAAGTTCGCTAACTGTAATAGGTCTCAGCTCCTTTCTAATCAACTTCAATATTTTGAGCATGGTGCCTTCAGTGCCCCATTGTTCTCTGAAATTGTGATTCAGAGAACAGTGTGGTTCGCCCCGAACTGAGATCTCGCGAGTCTCCCATAACAACAAAAAAATATAATTTGTAATCTTTGACTATCAAAATAGTGCCACGAAATATATGACCAACTTATTTGACTTACAGTTTCATTCAAATTACAGGTAACGGGAGTTTATGTTCATTGGTTTTCTTTTTTGGGGTAGAAATTGCAGTTATTATTTCAGACTTTTCCCTATATTTGTATCAATAAAGCTACACGCATACCAAATTTCAGCACTGTGGGGTCACTGGTTTACTCTGTGAATGTTGTCAAAGTTTAGTTTTTATTATGGCTAATAACTAAAAACCTACAAAGTTTGAACTATAAATAAAAACGGGATCGAAATTTACTCATAAAGACCTTTTAGTAGACGTGCCACGCCACATGACCGGATAGTACCATTTTGTTTTTTTTTTACCCCTCTTGAACCCCGATATCTCAACAACCCCCCACATTTTTAGCTCATTTAGTTACACCAAAATTGGGCCATCTACTACCTACTATATACCAAATTTCACGATGATCGGATACACGCTTCGAAAGTTATCCTCGGATAAACAAACATACATACATACAATGCCGATTTTCCCAAGTTGATTTAAAGATCTCGCTTCGCTTGATCAATAAATTTGCTCTACACATTCTGTCGTGAATATCACTGTGCATTTATATAAAATAGATGATATTTTTTGTATTAAGATTTGATAAAGATAAGGATCTGATCACGGAATATTCATAATAAATACTTTGAATAATTATTTGTCATCAAAGTTCTTAGTCAGGACAGAAAGCGAGCATAAGACGTTTGCGACATTTTTGTTTCATTGATAATTGTATAAAAAATCAAACTTGAGTTTCATTTAAATTTGAGTCTAGGCCTCAGAGTCGTTTCACAGGATCAATAAATTAAACAAATCAACATGCTTAGTGCAACAGTTGATAAAATCTATTAAAAATGCATTTTTTTTGGTCACCCTATATTGTTCCACTGCTGGACAAAGGTCTCCCCTAAGTGGTTCCATCTATCTCTATCCTGTGCGACACTCTGCCACTCCTGCTCGAAGGCAACAAGATCGACGACGCCAACACTTTCTTGGCCGACCTCGACCGTGTCTTCCATCAGGCCTCCAAGTTGCCTAAAAATGCATTATAGATATAAATTCAGATTTGAGTAATTACGAGTAAAATAAAATGTATTACTTAGAAATAATAATTCCTAGACAAATCTGTGCCAAATAATAAGTATTACCTATTAGTAACAGTGGTATAAACACTGGTTACCCTTATCGATGCCAACAGAACAATCTATTTTCGGGTTTATATCAAAACTGCTGGACATTTTTCACAGCGCTATCTAGCCTCAAACTAAGCAAAGCAAACTTTTTTGTTAATACATATGATATGTTATAATATGGATAAACACCCAAACTCAGAACAAATATCTGTAGATGCAAACATTTGCTTCGCGGCAGGATTTGAAGGAGCAGCCAGCTATTCACCCACTGCGCTGTAGGAGTCGTCACATAGTAAAATAAGAGTTAACTAATTACATTGAACTTTTATTTTCCCCAAAATCAATAGGTTTGTTTATTCCATATCATATTTCACTTAAAATCAAAATAGATTTTTTAAACTATAAAAGCGATTTCAAAAATATAGGTACGTATATATATATATATATCTTTCGGATAGTGTTTAACGAATTTGATGGAATCGATGTAAATGTTACAAGGACGTGATATTTGTGCTTAATGTCTTAAGTGTTTTTATTAAAAAAATATTATTGGTGTAATTAATGTATGTATATCGTGTTTATACTTTTTATAGGCCGTAGCATGTACCTATATATTATGGCAAAATGAATCCACGATGTTAATGACATGAAATCTTGAATCCACGAATCTTTGGTAGTCGTGAAGGGGTTTTCCTGAGATTGAGTGTTTATTTCTTGGAGATTCAGATCATAGAAATGAGTTGATATTGCGAGGCTTGTCAATACGCGGGTTTTATTAGAGATGGTCTAATACTTCTTCAGGTGGTAACAACCCTAAACTTCACTCCAAAGCTACAAGGTATATCGATATTAAGGAACCACATTTTCTTCATACCTAAACTGAACAAAATCAATCATTTATAAGGGAATGCGCTAAACAACTGCGTCGCAGGTACGCTCCAAATCAAATAATAATTGAACAAGAATTTGGTGGTTATAATATTACATAATAACTGACTAAAACAGGTATTTATCGCGTTGCGTATGTTGCAACAGCTGTCGACCACGTCGATACAAACGAAACGGGATAACAAATAAAAATGGTACATACGCGGTAAATAGGTACCCGTTTTAATCAGTAATTAGGTATAGTGATTGCGAAACTTTGAAAAATACTATAATATTACATTTCAACTAAAGAAACGTAAACTTAAATAAAAAAACTACATTAGAGCATTTTTTCGTTCGAGCATTTTCATGTAATGTAACATTTTTACGAATGGTTTTACATTATAAGCAAAAGCTCAAATTATAAACACATTACCATGTAATGTAATGTTTCGGCGAATGCTCGACGCTATGTTCGACGTTTAATTCACGGCGTGTGAGAATTTTCCTGTAACATTCCTTTCTATTTTGCGTTTACTCTTGAAATGTCGCACGCACGTGTTAATAATAATATAAATCTTTATTTCAGTCAACAGTAGAAAAGTACAAGATGTTAAAACTTAATGCGCCGGCGCATATAAATATATGCATTAGTGACTGACATACATATTATAATACTTACAACTATTTATTTTGCCAGCGCTCGTGTCTCGATAAAATGTTACACAAATAAGCTCGTTGGTTTGTAAAATCAAGTTTTAAAAAAGCGTTGAGCGTCGTTCGGTTCGTGTATGGGTGACGCATTAGAGCGGCTCGATGTTCTGTTACAAGTGAATGCTCTAGTGTATACTCACCTTAAGATTTATAAAGTAAACAATAATAAAATAGTTTTTTAATACATGAAAAAACATCAAACCAAAGCATACAGTATTTGCCATAATATGTGTAGCATCTAGTTGTAATATTTAAGTAAGGCGTAGGTATACATAGTTCTGATTTATATCTATTTTCTTATTACGCACTTGTATTTATGTGCACATCTTATGGTATTATTTTTCTCCACGATTTTTCTGCTGAACCAAAAATTATATTTTTTTTATCTCTCTTTTCGAACAAATTCGATTAATGAAACATTGATATTTTCAAACATCTTAATATGTTTCTCTACCGTTTTATTTGGGTTTATACCAATGTATAGATCTTCCTTGGTTTAAATATAAGATACAAACAAGTAAGATGTAATCAAGAGCGCTTATTCCTAAATCATATTTCCATGTTTTCGCCGCTTAGTTTCTCAGTGGCAATAAGGTTTATGAATTTAAACTTTAGTTTAGTGAATAGAACATTATAATAACAATTCATGTATTGAAACATATATTATGTTGCTATTTATTATTTTGTCCAAAGCTGTTTTATTCAGACGTCTTTTTGAAATTTTGCAGATCAGTGCTCTCTTTGCTGGTTAATAGACAATAAAGTATTTAAAATAACAAATGAGTAATAATATTATTACAAAACATACATTATCATCTAAGCACGTGCAGAGAAAAAAGTACAATTAATTGAATTTTCATAACAAAACTGACACAACAAAACACACTAAATATGGCGCATTTTGACTTAGTTCAAAGCAATTTTTTATGGCATATTCGTGAGTCAATGTATACAAAATTATTTTTATAATACGTACGCTTTACGCCTTGAAACCTCGAGACAAGAGCGCAGTGTTATAGAAAATGCATGTTCTTGAATAGATTGTACATTGTTCATACATGAAAATATGCCGCTTTATGAATAAGCGCTCTTAAAGATGCCAGCTAGTCAGTTGAAAATCTCCATCAGTCATCGACAAATTACATAGAAATTATCTTATTATTTAATTTTGTGTTATTATAAGTTAAAAGAAATACGACTTGACGAAAAGTGTGCTGGCCTACCTTTTGTGATACTTGGCTGCGCTAAAAAAAACAGTCTATATATTTTTTAAATTATTATTGAATCTAAGTTGCTACATTATCGTTTGTATTTATTATAGCGTAAACGTTTTAGCTAAACGTATTTGAAAAATATTACTATTCGGCTTCACTCTTCTAAACATGGTATTACAACTCTAACGATTATCAACGAATCTGTTAATATATTTTTATTTTAGCTAAAGTATAGATGTAATGATTTTTGCGCTCTTTATAAGTGAAAACTGTGTCTGGATGATTTGGTTAATGCTGGCTGTATCAATTTGAATGAATATTTGAAAAAGGAGCAGGAAATTATTACTTAATATTTTTTCCTTATATCTACCGCTCAAGTGCCATTAAGAAGTTGTACTTACAATGTTGTACTTTATGAATATTTTGAAAACTAATCAATAACTATTAAAGGGATTTATTAGTAATTCAGTTATTCCATTCGGGATTATTACACAATATTTATTATAAGTGTTTAATTTTATATATGTAAGTTTAACGTATAAGTTAGAACTGCTACACTTGCAATGTCACTTCTGAGAGCTGAATGCTCTCTGAAGTGGCATTACCTGATTTGAACCTAATTTAAGGTTTATTTCACATAGACCTTCGAGTTTTATTGTGATCTTAGTTGAATTTTGTTCGTCTTTCGTGACCATTGCTTCATGTCGCTCCTTGTTTAGTCAGGAGCTTGCTTTCGTTTGGATGCTATATATGTATAACTAAACTTCTTGGTGGATGTTTAACTCTGTTTAGTCCATATCTCAGTTTATAATGTGTGTACTTAAATGATTATCGATAGGATCAACCGTAATTTTGATTCATATTTATCTTTGTAATAATCTTGAACAATCAGCCTATTTATACTATAAGTAGTTCTTGATTTTTTTTTTGCGTTCAATTTTAAATTCATACATTTTAGTAGTGGATAACGTACAACTTTTCGTCCTTTTAATGATGTGCGTACCGCCCTTTGTTTCAGATTTCTATGGCACTTATGTACTGTGTTTCTATAGTTATCCTCATTTGCAACGTAGTTATACTGAAGTTAGTTTTTCTGGTTTTGCACAAAGTAATGTTAGGTGTTGAACAAACACAATGTCGTGATTAATATTAAAATTACAGCACAGACGGCGCAGGGTGTAATGATAATAATTAAAGTATCCGATCCGACTTAAGATATTAAATTGGATTGCTCCTCAAATATTGTCTCATTAACCAGCTGCTAGAGAAATTTAAATGTAAAACTGTGTAGGAACTAACATGTCTTAAGGCGGATTATACTCTGTTCGTTACGACCAATTCATTGCATGTTCTAGCATTAAAGATTTTTGGAATTGATTCTTGAAACGAGTGTTTTGCTATTTAAAATACTCTAAAATGTACAAATTTATTAAGCCAAAAATGTACCTACTACGTTGGATCTTCACTGGTTTTTGGTTTAGGCTGTGATTCAGTTTGTAAAACTACTTATAATTTTATAAATAAAGGCTTTGATATGTACACTAAATGTTTTTTTTTATTCTTTTCACTCCTCCGTGACCTCCGTCGGTTTTCTAGACATGTACAGAAACAGGTAAAAATATTACACATCACACTTTAGACAAAGACTATCGACCACAAAGATCTCCAAATCAACTTGCACGAGTCGGCGTTGTATGTATATATGTACATATGTTTGTTTGTCCGAGGATAACTTTCGAAGCGTTGATCCGATTTTCGTGAAATTTGGTTTATAGGTGATAGTGATAGTACAATTCTGGTGTGACTAAATCAGCTAAAATGTAAGTGGTGATTTAAATACTGGGGTTCAAGAGGGGTAAAAAAACAAAAACTGAGTCGATCAGGTCAATTGGGATGTCTAATGAAAGGTCTTTGTCAGTACATTTCATCCCCGTTTTTATTTAAAGTTAAAATAAAACTGAAATTTGACTACATTCACGGGTACAGCAGTAAGGAAGAAAAGGTCTGGAATCCAGTTAACGTCAATTTCTACCGCTTAAAATATAACCATTTAACATGAACTCCCGTTACTTGTACCTTGAGTGAAGCTGTAGGTCAAGTTATATTGGACGTCTTTCGAGGATACAACATGGCACTATTTTTAGTCAGAGTATGGTTTTTGGAAAGGTTTTTTGGACGCAAAAAAAATCAATTATGTTCCCCCCATCTATTTTCTTGATTTCTAAAGTAAGAATGTGTGTGTGGTGTGAAATAGTAGGAGTTGAACCCGCCTCAGTCTAAGCTGCGTTTAGGAAATGTTGATAAGTAAACTAATATATGAAATGTCAATTAGTATTAGCGGAACTGATTGGGATCTTTGCTCAAACCAACTAGATCTCGATTCAAGGCGAACCACTATTCAAATAAAAGCAGCCAAAACACGTGTGATTGAATAGAACATCCAAATGTTATAAAGGCAAATAACATAAATATAAATGTAACCAACAGTGACAAAACATCATCAAGTAGGTAGGTATAGGCCTTTCATTCAGCTTCGACTTGCGATGCTTGCTCATCGTCAGCCCATCTCATTGCTAGACGACTGAGGTTTCTAAACTCTGTTCGAGAACAGTGTTTAGTGCACTTTGCCTTGCCAGCGGGGTTTTCGTATTGATCAGTATTTTATTCGGATTCGATTTCTAATCTAAAACACTATTTTACAACTATTTCGGAATTTTCGTATTGACCTCTCCGACACGGATGTAAATTGATAGTTTACAAAATAGGTTCTCTGATTCAAAATCGAATCAGAAAAACGTTATCCAACCAATCCGATAGCTTTCCGAAGTTTTAAAATAGCTCCGTAGGTGCCCTGAATAAATTATTGATTAATTTATTAATTATTCCTGATCTTATTTCAATTTTAATTCCGTTATACTTAGGTACGATCCACGCAATCTTTAACCTCCGTCTTACTTCGGATGTTTAGAACACGGAATTGAGCTCTCCATGTCTCTCAGTGACACCCTCATTCTGTACACAGCCTCCTGCATCCAAGAACATAATTCAGTTTATGAAACCACTCGCGATCTTCTTGATTTCATTGCCAAATAATAGAGTACCTAACCATGTCTAGGAGGAGCTAACAGTTATCACCCCTAAGAATATTCTAAAGTTTTGGGAGCTGTTGGACTTAGTGGTGAACTTTAAACGCCCTCATAACCTAGGAGCGACATATAAACAAGCGGCGATCTCAATAGGCCTCGTGGCCGCAGTGAAACAAAAGCCGCAAAAGTTAATTAAAAAAAAAATCATTCCGACGAATTGAGAACCTCCTCCGTTTTTTAAGGCGGTTAAAAAACCTAACGATCTACTGTCATCCAGAGTGGTAGTGACAGAGGGCACGTAAACAGAAGTAATCACCAGTGCCCCATCCTCCACAGACAAATTTAACAAGTCTGAAATCAATAGGATTAAGCTGTAGAAGTTTTTCCATATTATATTTTACTACCCCTTTTCATACTCCTAAGGGATGAATACTTTTCATAAAACCTCATATTTCATAATTTTCTCCCCATCCTTAAGTTGTCTGGAAGAAATCGCTTTAAGCGATAAGACCGCCTATTGTACACACGGCTACATTGTGTAGTTTTTCCGAAAAATAAATAAAAAATACTAAAAACAGAATAAAATAAATATTTAAGGGGGGCTCCCATACAACAGACGTGATTTTTTGCCGATTTTATAGATAATGGTACGGAACCTTACGTGCGCGAGTCCGACTCGCACTTGGCCGGTTTTTATATTCTGTTTTGTAATTGTTTCTATGTTCATTATAATATTCATCGATTTATCTATCTATCTTTTAGAGATTTATGCCAAGTCTTAAATCAATAAGCTTTACGTGATAAGATTTCTCCATATAAACACCCCGGTCCAGCCTTGTAAGGGATGATTTTCGAATCAATATTAACCTCATATTTTATTATTATGCCCCACGCGCCTGAAGAAGTTTTCACTTCAAAAATGTCTAACAATAAGTTAAACGTACTACCGATCAACCATCTTCAACCTCTCATTGCCAACCAAGTGCACTTATTAGTAGGCGTTTCTCGTTGTCAACAAAGAGCAAAGTATTCCATTACTATTGAGAGTCTATTAGGTATTTCTCGATGGATTGAGGCTGTAAAATATTGAATTAGAAAAGTTCGATAATCTTCATCCGTTGAAATGAAATGAAATTTATGAAATGAAATGAAATTTATTAAATTATAACAGACATCAAATTAACATAAACAATCCTAGAAGTAATTATCTTTCACATAGACGGATCCTGGTGGGATCGCATTAGTATCCAAACTAGGTAGACCTGTGTTATGGCATACTAATGCCCTCCGCCGGGCTTGGTAGTACATATACCTAGTCAGGTCATAAATTCTGTCACATGTTTAATATAAAATAATTGAAACAAGTTTATTCATTATGTACCCATTTATATACCAAAATGAACTTAACAAAACATAGATTCTTATGACACTTAAGTTTATTCAAAATGACCTCCGTGATTTTGAATACAGGCCTTCAATCTGCGCGGCCAGTCGTCTATCGCAGCACGAACGAGGTCCATGTCAATATCGGCGGCTGCCTTAATCAAGGATGTCTTGAGTGACTCCAAATTGGGATGAGGCTTTGAGCACGCCTTTTCCTCCAAGTGTTGCCATATCTTGTAATCTAACGGATTCAAATCTGGACTGGAGGAGGGCCAGTCTTCGTGCCGGATGAAGTCGATTTAACGCGCCGCCAGCCAGTCTTGTGTGCTCTTCGCTCTATGAGCTGGCGCCGAATCTTGTTGGAATACCCAGTGCCTGTTATTGAACATGGTATGAGAAACAGGTTCTACAAGGTTCGTCAGGACTGTATTTTGATACACAACTGCATTCGTTTTTACACCTTTCTCACAAAAATGTACCTCTGTTAAGCCCCAATAAGAAACTCCCAACCATACCATGAGCGAGGATGGAAAATGACCTCGTTGGACACGCGGAATACGGTTGCTCGCTTCTTCACTACTGTGTGCGTACACCTTATCATTTTGTTTGTTGTAGCTCTCTTCTACGGTAAAAATTTTTTCATCCGAAAAAAGAATTTCCCGATATTTTTATCCCGCGTACCGCTTCAACAAAGCGCGGCATCTCTTCAGTCTCAGGCCATTAGACGAGCATTCAAACGATGTCCTGTTTTTCTTCGATATGCCCGAAGCCCTAAGTCTTCATTTAACACCCTTTTCACCGTGGTTCTGCTTAACCCCATCTGAAGGGCCAACAGTTTCTGCTTACGTTTGGGATTTCTTTGAATTCGCGCCTTCACAGCTTTTATCACTGCTGGAGTCCTAACAGACCGAGGGCGACCACTTCTTGACCTGTCATCTACACTAGAGTCTTCATTGTATCGTTTGATGGTGCGATAAACGAATCTTTTGGTTATATTCAAATTTTTCAGTATGTCAAAAATTTGAATTGGCGCGTAACCGCAACGATGCAACGCAATAACTGCAACACGGTCTTCTTTAAGCGTCCACTCCATATTTAAAAATGAGTATAATTCTAAAAAGTATACATTTTTATTTTCATGAACAATTCGTAATTCGAATTCTATAAACTTTTTTGTGGCCAGCATTCTAAAAGAAAAGTTTTTACTGTGTGACAATACTTATAACAAAATTACAATTGAATTTAATAAATTAACTTAGAATTATTGTTATAAAATAATTACTAAGTACATTGATAGATAAAATAATAATAATTTACACTTGAAAAGACTTTGAATAGAAATTTGAAATTATACATACAAATTACAAAATAATATCATGACATAAATACAATAGTGGTTAATCTAGAATAGCTTCTGTAGAAGCATAGTCTAGATTTAGTAGCCAGTTTCTGACTACTATTTTACATTTGAAGGATGTTAGAGGGTACAAATTTAGGTGTTTGTTAAGTTTTTTTATAGATATAAGAACTCATAAAATAATTTTGTCGTCTTGCAAAGGTTGTGGTACATTTCGTAATATTGATAAACCTGATAGAGCGTGATTCACCAGCAGTCATGGAATCAAAGTAAAGGGTTTTGTGGTATAGGATGACAGTGTGCAATACATAAAGCTTACGGACGGATAATACCTGGCATTCTCTATAAAGAGAAGCAGTGGGATAACGAAAGGACTTGAATGACATAACTTTGAGCACTGATCTTTGTGCTCGCTCTGCTTTAATAAGGGTTGTTTTGCACGCTCCTCCCCAGACCGAGATGCAATATCCTAGGACGGACTGGCAGAGAGAATAGTACACAGTTTTCAACAGATCATAATTGGCGATTGGTCGTAGGTTCTTGAACCCTCAGTTTGCGAGTACGAGTAGTTACAGACGCAATCTGAGCACGCCAATTGATCTGTGAGTCAAGAACCACTCCCAGATACTTAATTGATTGTACTTGTTCTAGATGTATACAGTGGCATAAGTTATTCGGTTTGGGTTGGCAAGAGTGAGCTTGTAGGTTAAACACAGGGGCTTTATTTTTTAAATATTGAAAGCAATGAATTTCGACTTGTCTAGATTAAGTGTCAGTAAGTTTTTCTTCAGCCAAGAGATTACGTTAAGAGGACCCTGTTCAGCATAGTACCATGTTTGGTCCCAAGTATGTCCTTCAAAGATAAAGACCGTGTCATCAGCAAACGTGAAGATTTTGCCGTGTGGAGGAGAGTAGAGACATAACTCGTTTATAAACACGAGGAAAACACTTGGGCCCAAAATGCTGCCTTGTGGGACGCCAAAGGAAATTTGTGTATCATCACTGACCACTTCATCTATAGAAACTCGCTGGGTCCTACCTGTGAGGTAGCTTTTAAATAATTTCAACGATATATCCCTTATTCCGAGGCTCTCAAGCTTGTTCAAGACTATAGGTATCGAGACAGTGTCAAAATCTTTAGCCATGTCCAGGAATATGTCAACACATTTCTTTTTTCGATCAACGCTAGAAACTATGAATTTGGTTAAACTTGAAACTGCCATTTCGGTTGATTTATTTGCTCTAACCCCGAATCGGGAATCTGAAAATAGTTTTTCTCTTTCTAAGTAGCTAACCAGTCTTTTGTTCAGCAATTTCTCCACAATTTTTGATAGAGCAGGCAGAATGGAAATTGGTCTGTAGTTGTTGGCACTGTCTCGAGGACCACTCTTGTGAATAGGGTGAATAATTGATCGCTTAAAAGCCTCAGGGAACACGCCTGTAGAGAAGCTAAGGTTGATAATATGAGTCAAAGAGGGAACTATAACATCATCATCAGCCCACATTAGTCCTCTGCTGGACATAGGCCTCTCCCAATACGCGCCACTGAGCCCGGTCTTCGGCTCTTCTCATCCAGTTTCTGCCCGCCACCTTTCTTATGTCATCGCTCCACCTAGCCGGGGGGCGCCCCACACTACGTTTTCCGAGACGCGGTCTCCACTCAAGAACTCGTTTACCCCAACGGTTGTCGGTTCTCCGGCATATATGGCCAGTCCACTGCCACTTCAGTTTGCTAATTCGCTGAGCTATGTCGGTGACCTTGGTTCTCTGTCGGATAACCTCGATAACTATAACGTCTTTGACTGATTTCAGTAGCCTAGATGAAATGCCATCCCATCCAAGAGAAGTATCATTTTTTCAATGTAAAGCACTTTCTACTTCACTTTGGTCCACAGTAAGTAATACAAATGATCGGTGATGTGACTGTGGTTTAATATTTGTAGTAATCTGAGCATTATTAAAGTTGGATGATATTTTTTCTGCCAGGCTTTGACCAATATCCGCAAAATAGTTGTTGATATAGTTGGCGGTTTTTTGGGGATTGGATTTACATTGAAGTAGCTCAGTTGGAGCAGACTTTTCTTGGGAAATGTTGGTTATTCTTTTGATTGCTTTCCAAGTCTGTTTTGGATTACCAGATACTTTTTCCAGTTCTGCGCACTCGTAGGCCAGTTTAAGTTGTCTAAGCAACTTGTTGCAAAAATTTCGATATCTCCGGTAGCTCCTGACTAAAATGTTGTTGTTAGGACATTTTTTTACTTTGGTGTGCATATTGTCTCTATGCCGAATACACCTTAATAGCCCTGGAGTTATCCAGGGTTTGGCAATGCGATGTCTACAAGGAATGGGTCTGTGTATTCTGATACCTAAGTGCAAAGCATTTGATAATATATTAACAAGGGTAAATGCAGCCATATTAGGATCATTCATAGTTAAAATGTCTTGAATCTTTAAGTTGTTTCTCAGGATATTAATGACCATATCGTAGTTAATTTTTTTGAATGAGTAGTTTTTGTAATTTTTATTTATTTGTTTGTTTGAAGATAGACATAGCAAGACTGGAAGATGGTCGGTGATTGGACTCTGTAGAACAAATGAATAGACTGGTGGACATTTTGTTCTTATTAGTGCATGATCTAGGAAGTTTCCATCTAGCGTCGGAAAGAGATTTGCCGGTAGGTAGCCAAACTGAGCAGTTAAATTCAAATAATCCACGCTTTTGCCGTCGGTATTATTTTTCTTGATATCTATATTTATATCTCCTATAATAGCTGCGTTTGGAGTAGGTACTACTTATTGACTTTAGGGAAAACTCAAGGGAATTTATAAACTTGTCAATGTTACGGAATGAGGGAGACCGCTATAGAGCTACAATGACTGAATGATCTCCAACTTTGATAAGAAGGTAATTGGCGTCTGAGAAGGGAGGTTCACTAATTATACATGGTAGATTAGATTTACTATAAACCACTATACCATCATTTTGGTTGAGAAAAATGGTCGAGGCGTAAACATTGTAATTCGGAAGATTAGGATGTGGTTTTATTTCTACAGCCAACACTCAGTCAAAATTATGATATCGCACTCCAAACTTAGGGTTGATAGCAAAATTACAAATGAGTCAAAGTTTTTATAAATACTTCTTACATTTTGTGTAATTACTTTTAGGTATTTATTGGGATTGGTATTTATACGTTGTTTACAAATCTGTCTGAAAATATCCATAGAGAAATACTAATAGACCGTCTATTAGTATTTCATGCCGTAGACAGGTAAATATCTACAAAAGAACTTTATGTTAGCATAGATACTTTTATTCGTTTGACAACTAGTAAAACAAGAAAACTACTACTGTTACTATACGGTTCGTACTTTCCTCCACTGATAACTTGCATCGACAGCATCATACGGTACGTCCAATCAGGACTTGCGCCTTTACGTTATTATAGACGGGGAGAACACTCATGTGCTTACGCAAATGGGGTTACCACTCCACATCAGTCCTAGACAACGTCTGCTGTGACAATTCAAAACTATCCATGGTTTTAGCTCGGAGGGTAAAATATTCACCGTCTGCATTCGATATTTCACATTTGATGTCCATCACTTCGCATTTTAAGCCGCTAGAAGCCTTTGTCACCTTCTGTATTGATCATTCTCTTCTGGCCTTCTAGTCCAGCTCGCTCGACGATGTGGGGTGCTATGAGGCTGTATTGAGCGCTGTCATTGAGCTTTGCAAACGTTTGTGTTTCCTTTCGGTCCGTGAACAGGCAGCGGTACAATTTTGAATAAAACTCTTTTCCTCATCTCAGCTCCTGTAAGAAGATAAAATAATCATAGTCATGTCTCAAGAATCAGTATCGTGAAAAACAGCAAGGTGTTCAAATACAGGTAATGATAGAGTGGTAGAAGTGTGATGATGTTCATTTTAATTATTTTTATCTAATATATAAAATTCTCGTGTCACAGTTTTCGTTGCCATACTCCTCCGAAACGGCTTGACCGATTTTGATGAAATTTTTTGTGCTTATCCGGTATTTATGAGAATCGGCCAACATCTATTTTTCATCCCCCTAAATGTTAGGGGTAGTCCACCCCTAAATTTTTTTATTTTATTTTTTAGACAAAATTTTTAATTTCTATTTTTTTATGATACAACATACAAAAATACATGCAACCCTAAATTTTTACCCTTCTACCACCAACCCCTATCTCAACTTAGCAACAGAACATCTAAGGCGGTACGAAGTTCGCGGGGTCAGCTAGTATTTCTGTAAAATTTTCGTAGAATCATCAATTATTAGTATCTATCATCATTATTATCTAACTAGCTGTGATTTTTAGCTAGACTTTCAGCAAAATAAAAGATAGTATATAGCAGTCAGGGATAGTGTAGCTTTCTATTATTGAAACAATTTTCAAAATCTGTACTGTAAAAAACTTTGAGACCTCTACCGGGTGTAATAAGACAGCTCTCGAACACTTAAAGTATGTGTAAAGATACCTATAATATAACTATATAAAATAGCTCTTAGCTGAGAGGTGATTAAAATTGTAGAAAAAAATTGTTTTATTTTATTCACGTATTTGACAGCCAGCAATGTACGAGTACATTAGCGGGCGGCCGCTCAGCTGATGTACCTAAAACACCTGAGCGGCCGTTTGTTCATTTTAGATGAACAAATAGGTAGGTTCTTTCTTTCGTTGTTGGAAGTTTGTAAGGTACATACGTTTAGGGTATTAGGCATATGCATAGGTAGGTATGCTAAGTAGTTATTTGTTTGTATCGGTTTTAAACCAATTAAAACGGCGATAAACTTAAAAAGCACAATACCGAACAAACAAACGTGACACAAGATATTAAAAAATCATGCTTTGTATGATTTTTACCTATTTTTGTCGTCGTGGTCGTACGAGTTGTGCTTCGAACCGAGCGCCTCCTCTATCCAGGCACAGTTGAGTGCGCCTGGTTGGCTTTCCTAGCGTTCAGCTCCATAAACACAGTGGTGATGCGTGCCCGCATCTCAGCAGCAGTGTCACACTCATGGTTAAAAACCCTTTCTTTTACGTGGCTCTACAAGAAAAAATCCAGTGGGGTCAAATAGGGTGAGCTTGGAGGCCATCCACGTGGTCCGAAATAGTCCGAATCAGCCAATCGGTTTTCTACGCAGCAAATCCAGCACCTGTTCCTCAACCCGGTGCTCGATTACTCTGCCACCTCCGCGTCTTTGAGGAGTAATCGACTGGTTATCCAAAACTCGCTGGTAGGCGGCAGTTATCACATGTAAGTCGGATGGGCGTAAGTGGATTGAGAAATCGACTGCGGCAATAACCGAGGGCCCGAGATGCGTTTCCTTGCGCTTCACCATAACACATGAGCATCTGCCCGTATCTACCTGCCGTTCTAACACTGTACGCATAGGTAGGTACATGACACAAAAACAACACACAGCGAAAGCAGGAAGTATCGAAATCACAAAGTAATATTCGAAGCCGTCAAACTAGGCACACGATCCGACTAATACTGACTTAATCGACATAAAATAAAAAATCATAACAAAATTAACACTGAGTTTGCCGAAATGCCGACAAAGCCAAACGCGAGCGCCTGTTTCAAAGAGTAGGTAATTTCAGATCGGACACTTGAAAAATCTCACATTGGGTCACTTGGTTACGCAGTGAGCACTTGGTCATAGTAGTTTCATTACTTAATAATTTATTTAAGTTAGATAGTGTTAGGGTCCATATATTTGTAACGTTAAATAGATGCTAATTCGATTAAATAATTTTTTCACTCGATATTATTTTAAAAGCTGGCAAATATTTTTAAACGTATGGCAGAAATGCTTGTCAGTTACGCATTCGGTTGGCGGCATTCGAACAAGTAACATCGTAAGCTTTTAACGTACCATTGTTTAAAACAAAAAGTAATTACGTATTTGGCGTTCTTCATTCCTACGGATCCTCATATTGAGCTAAGCTTACATATCAGAAGTGCTGGATCGAGGCCAACTTAATAAAGTAAGTACACGCTCAATTATTTGCTCACTTAGATAGACAAAGGATGTGGATTTAAATGTTTTTTATGGTATTACGTGATCACGTTTCTGGTATATTTCCATTTTAGTTTAACTAACTAGAACTTCTTCGTGCTACCTACCTGTGTCTATAAATATTTTACTGCTTAGTAACTAGGCTAAACGTTATAGGTACGCTGAACGCCATTTTGGTACGTAGACACATAGTCGAACTGTCTTAATAGATTCAATTGTACCTACTGCTCTTTATGGTTGTTTCCATCTGTCGTTTGTGTGTACCAAATAAATGATTATTCTATTTTATTTATTATACAGGTTTTGTGAATATACCCTTTTGCGGGTCTATAAAATATTATACTATATGCCACGTGTTCGTGATCTGCTTTGGCGGTTTAAATATTTAACTAAATAGCCCCTGTATTTTAGTGTCTCTCATTGTTGATCTGGAAATAAATTAATTAAAAAAAAAACTATTAAATATTATCGCTATGGCCAACGGGCATTTAAAAAAGGGGTGAAAATTTACGCGGTTTTTGCCTAGGATTTACCGTTTTCGAGATATTTGACAATTTAAGTAAAACTACCCTCCAAATAATTTAATTCACGTTGCAACAGTATTCTAATGCACATTTTTCTTTGCGTTTGCCATGCAACTTAATTGTTTCAGAGCAATGAACCGGGTCACCGGAGTCGTAACCAAGACCGTGGCGTGTCGGACGCCCAGTCTGGACCTGCAGCCTTGGCCGTGCTGAACAGGATTGCGGACATCTATCGACACCTGCTTGGCTGATCTGCATAGATAGCGACACGTAAATTGCTAACCAAAGCCACGTGTCTACGAAGGACAAATTCTCTGTTGCACCGCACGTGCACCGCTGTGAACAACAAAAACATTGATGCTGTGCGCCGTATGATCGAAACACAGAGGCATGTGACCTACCATGAGATCCGGACATCTTTGGACATAGCCATGAGTCAAATACAGTCAATCCTACATAAACATTTATGTGACATTTTTCTTTTGACATATTTAGGTATAAGTACTTTTTGTTTTATTTTATTTTATTATTTTTGACTGTTTTATTTTATTATGTATGTGATAATTTTAAATATTGTAATTTATAAATATGATGTAATTTCAAACACAATTACCTGATTGTTAATGAATAAATAAATGAAATGAAATGTGGTTATTTAGGTGTGAAAAAGCTGTGTTCTCGATGGATCCCACACAATTTGACTGATGCTCAAAAAACAGACCGCATCACTAGGTGCCATGCTATGCTTACCGGATACAATGAAGGGGCTTTCAGTTTGGTGTGGAACATAATAACAGGTGACAAAACATGGATTTATAGCTATGATCGCAAAACGAAGCAGCAATCGAACGTATGGGTCTTTCAAGATGAGCCGAAACTAACCAAAGTGGCGCGTGTGAAAAGTACCTGGAAGCGGATGATTGCTTCTTTTTTTAATAAAACTGGACATGTGGCTACTGTTGCTTTAGAAAATCGTCGTAACGTGAATAGTGACTGGTACACGACCATTTGTTTACCGGAAATTATTGACAAACTCCGTGAAAATAACGGTAAACGCCGTATCATCATCATCGTTGCACCACGACAATGCAAGTTCCCACACGGCCAGACAGACAAATGAGTTTTTGAAGGCAAAACACGACAACGTATGAGTCATCCAGCATACAGTCCTGATCTGGCACCGGGTGACTTTTTCTGTTCCCAAAAATCAAGAACCAATTACGCGATCAACGGTTTTCATCACCAGAAGAGGCTGTCGAGGAGTATGAAAAACATGTATCTGACGTCACCACGGAGGAGTGGCACAAATGTTTTCAATATTGGTTCAATCGTATGAAAAAGTGCATTGACGCAAAGGGAGAACATTTTGAGAAATAATAAATTCATTTTTGACTATTAATCACTGGTATAAATGTCAGCGGAATCAGGTGAGGTGGGCTGGGGCGTTATCCGATGTGTATGGCATGGAGTGTGGCGTCCGGCAGGGCGGGATAACCTCTCCTCTGTTGTTCAACTTATATGTTAACGACCTCATCGGCGAGCTTAGCAATACTCATAAGGGTTGTTTTGTGGATGGAGTCTGTGTTAACAACATTAGTTACGCGGATGACATGGTACTGCTGGGACCGTCGGTGGGATCAGTTCGCAAACTGGTCACAATTTGTGAGGTGTATGCGGCTGAACATGGACTGAGATATACTCGAAAAAGAGTGTAGTTCTCGTTTTCAAGGGTGGGAAAGATAGACCAGGTCATGTGGTGGTGGACCACCACATGTGGACCAGGTCGTGCGCGCGGCAGTAGCAACGGCATCCTGAAAATGATTGTTTCGCGTCTGGACTGCCCCATCCTTACCAGATGGATGCAAATAATTTTAGGTAATAGTTAAGTTAGAATATTATTTGTAATTATTTTAATTTATTTAATTATGAAACTATTGACATGCTTTTAAATTATTTAATTATCTTTGTTATTAATTTTTAATTTTTGTATAATTATTTGATGATTATGACTATAAAATATTGTATGTTAGCGGTTAAGAATTTTTATATGGATTTTAAATCTGAATTAAATGAATAATAATAATAGTATTTTTTTATTATTGATTCTGGAAACTTTTGATACATTACATGCCTACGTAAAATCTTTATATGAGGACACTAGAAAATATACAAACACATTTTTTAAACAGTAGATTTTTACAATTTTACAAAATTACAGATTGTTTAGAAAAAAAAATCATATCTCTGGATCTACGTAGGTACATTTGAACTTCGGGTGTTCTGCTCATGCATTTGAAACCATTTTGTTTATCGAATGGAGAAATAAAAAGTGGATGACCGTTTTTCTGGTCAATTTAATACTCTGCGGCGTCATCTATTAGGCTAGTTAGAACTAATTTTTTTGAAATCGAGGATGAAAAGCCCGCATTAACTAGTACAATTCAGTACAAAACAGAAAGCTAATTAGGTTTTTACGTATAACAACATTTAGCAATATAATTAGATACCTTATCATGTAGGTAGGATATTTAATAGGTTCCCCACATGCTGCCTGATTATGTTGATACCTACCTAACATTTTCTAAAAATCATGACTCGTGTAAAATCTTTGCCACCTACTTCTAGGTATCCTCCTCCTGTACCTACCAAAATTACATAGATTATAGCGGCCCTCTCCGCTTAACCAGTAGCAGCCAAATGTTCCTCCACCACAAAAGTAAATATGCTTTCAATGAAGGATTAAAACAAGGGCATTTAGCGTAATTAATATTTTTATTCATCCATCAAACAAAAGTGCAATTGATGACATTCCCAGGTCTACCAAATCCAGATTGAGCACGGATATTCCCTGTATACAGCCGGTTGAATTGTTCATGCGCTACCAGTATGGGCGGCGGTAAGTTCACCGGCCGCATTTTAGGGTACGAACGCGGCTCGAAGCGAATGCCTACGTTCACAGGAGTGGTCATGAAGATAGCTCTGCAAGAGCTGTGGAGGTATCCGCCGTTTGCTAAATGGTTCATTATGATAAAAAAAGAAAACATGAACAAATTATATATCTGTATGACGTCTGTCGTCGCCGTAGACGTGTTATGTCGACACCTTGACGGCCTTGGCAAACAACTAACGAGATCCAGAATAATATTTCTCTATGAAAGAGTATACAGAAGTATTTTATAATTATTCTGTGGTACAAATATTCAGCAGTGGAAGTTTAGATGTTCCTGTGGCAGATAATTATGATGATGAGCAGACTATAAATTAAACCGGCGGCGCCACACCAAACATGTGCACAAAGTATAACGGAACGTACCGTTCATTTCATTCAATCATTTCTCTGTGGCAAGTAGTGGCAACTATTACAGTTCATTCACTCCAATCGTGAAACAAGATTCATCACTCTCGTTCTTTTATTCATTCATTCCAAGTGTTCGTTTGCTTCGTTCGTCATCATGGTGATTTCTTGCAAATTTGCAACCGTTTTTGTAAATTATTGATAAAATATTGAGTTCTTTGTGTAAAATATAACTTATAAACAATATAGCAAAATGAAATTTTCATTCTGCTCTACTAGTGCTCCGGAGGACTCAGCAGTGGCTTCAGTTTTGATGCCAACAAGTAAGCAAAAGGCACATAGTCTATGTTTGGAAGTTTAGAGTAAAAAGGCCTCTTTCTCATAATTAAAATCTATATTTCACTGGCCAGCTAAAAAATACAGGTTCTTGCGAGTACCGTGTTAGTGGTTAGTTGTGCAATTATGTGTTTTTTAATTATTATTACTTTGTTATACTTATATAGTTTGCGTAGCCTTGAATTAAAACTATTTTAGTCTTGTTTACACCTTACAATAAAAACGTATGTTTATTCCATAAGTTCAATCAACCAAGCGTTAGTTTTGCTGATTATACAATTGTATTTTTTTTTATTTTATGTGTCAGCATTCAAATTTAAATTCGTTTATTTACACTTAAATATAACTTTACTGAATTAATCTAATATGCTATAGCTAAAACTACTACAAGAAAACAATACAAATTATAATATACTTACCTACATTCAATATGAAACTTAGGTAGATATTTTAGGTTAAAAAGGTACCCAAAAAATCACAACAGATATACAAATATAATAAGCACTTAAAATAACTAACATAACATAGGTATACATAATTAAATACTCTTACAATAACAGCATTGTATCGGGGATGAAGCTGTCTTCTGTAAAACAGTTTTTTTAACAAAAACAAAAACAGACTCTTTCCTTTGTTCCCATGTTTTATTTAAAAAAAAATCAAAATGTTTTTATTTCTGTAAAAATATAGAACTATAACAAGGTTGTTGGGATCTTCTTTTAAGTATATATACTTGTGTCAGAAGACCCCGCTCTTCAATAGCCATACAATTTTTTTATTTTTTACAGGTAGCAAATTTTTACATATAATAGGTAATAGGTTATCCAACAGTAGCGAGCACATACGGTGGGTGTACATGGGTAGGATGTGTATGTATGTATGTGTGTGTGTATGTATGTTTGCGGGTGTGTTTGTGTGTGTGTGTTTGTGTGCGTGTGTGTGTGTGTGTGTTTTTTTGAAATAAATGAATTGGATTTGTATTGTTATAAAAAAAAATGACTTACAATTTGTACCCCATTTGTAACCTCATTTTGTTGTGAAATTGTTCTTGAAACCTGTTTACCAAGATTATTTTCTGTTCTCTACAGACCAGCAACGCCAGGGTTTGGTCTGACTGCAACCTCGCAGCCTTCTACTGGCCTATTTGCAACACCCGTAAGTGGCGCTCCATCATTTGGGAATACTTCTTTTGGAGTGACTACGACTCCTGGCTTCGGGGCTATTGGCACCGGTACCTCAGCCTCAGGTTTCGGGACTATACCTGCAGTTGGAGCTACATCTTCTGTACCTAGTTTTGGTATGTTATTTAGATGAATAACTAAACTTATGTACATTTACTGGCTATTGTTTTTGGCTAGCACAATTTTGCAACACAAACTCAAAAATAAAAGACAGAAAATTATATATCCTGACTGAGGTGATGAATGTTAGGTTAGGTTATTTTAATTTTCAGAGATAAAAACCAAAGGTTTTTGTAAAGTAAATAATTTATAAAAACAGCGTGTAAGATTTTTTAGGATATTTTAGTGTTAACTAATTAAGTACTGGTATTAGTTGTCTCATTTGAAGTTTGGCTTTTCTGTTTGTTAACTCTTTTGTCAAATAATTAAAGAAGTATGATGTAGTGAAAAAGTGATAGGTATGATTGAGGAGGTATGGGTAAATGGATGATAGGGGTGTAAATGATGAGGATGAGTATGGGTTAGCATGCCTGAGGCCAGACATGAATGCAGAACAGCCGAGTGTAGAATTGAACGAAGGATGTGTGATTTCTGTGAATTAAAACGTTATGAGTGATCGGAAGGAATGAGTGTCATAATGGATGGAACGATGTATGAAAGATTTGGCATAATGGCTACCGATGTAAAAGAGCAGACTTACGATTACGTGCAAAATAAGAATATAACATATAAATTGTTAAAAGTGTGTTTCTGTCCGCCCCCCCTCCTACATTACATGAGACTAACTAATTTGTTTTATCTTTCAGAAACGACGAGACGATGCTGGATCAGATCCTCAAAGACGTGGACAGCAGTCGACAGAAGATGAAGCCCAGCGTTGACGGAGCAGTACTCAATGACCCCTAGCACTGCATTAGGTATAATTTTGATATCATCATCGTATCATCCATAAGTCATTTAAAACTATCATGGCTATAAACACTATTTCCTCTAAAATCGGGATATATAAGATTTTTTTTTTAACTGGATAGATCTTCGTGTGACCACAATCTCACCTGATGGTAAGCGAGGATGTGGTCTAAGATAAAACACGAAGATCTAGAAGAAACCTATTTACTTTTACCTTAAAGAGGCCTGAATTGTATGCTTTAGGAAAAACCAAAACTAAAATGATGTGTGGGAATGGGTGGTATATCAACTAGGTAAGGATGGTACTGAGCCACGCTCCTGCTTGTCCTTTAATGGAAGAGAGATGGCGGGATCAGATCGTATAGTTCTTGAGCACATACCCCAAAATGTATTCTGTAAAAGATCGTTAGGCTTGCAACTTTACCATGATTTAAAGAGACTGAGAAAGAGGGTAGATCGAAATATCTGCCAATAACCATCCACTCGCGAAGACTTCATACCACAGGACGTCCACGGCTGAACATAGCCCTTCCCCATAGGTTTCCAGAGTGACTGATCTTGTGTGGCCTGCATCCAACGGCTCCCAGAAACCTTTTTTATGTAGTCTTTTCATGAGGCCTATGCGCAACAGTGGATATTCTATTGCTCATATGATTAGATTAGAAAATTCTTTATTGCACTTATAAAAAATACATAGCCGAACTTAATGCAAGCATTTTCTTGCAGCTAACCTTCCTGTAGTATATTAAGTGGTAGTGCTACCCATAAAAAAATTAAACTTTTAACTTAAAAACCCAGGTACAATAACTTTTTTTTAACCTATACTTTCCCACTGCTGGGCAAAAGTCTCCTCCATGTTCCTCCATATCTCATGATCACTCGCCACGTCCCACCAGCCATCTTGGAATGCATCGAGGTCGTCATGCTAACGCTTCCGGAAGCGAAAGCGTTGGCGAAGCGTGGACTACTAAATAAACTTGCAAAAATGATTAATATATAAACGAAATACATAATATACATAAAGTGCTCAATTTTGTTGGCTATTTTGAAGAGCGATAAGTGTTTTGTTTTTATGGCAGACTTGCGAGATGTCAGTTCGGGACGAACCACTAGTTTATTTATAAGTTATATTTGAATGTTTGCAGGTAGCAATGTGAGTCAGCTGGCGGGTCCAACGCCTTTTAATTACATGGGCGGAGGATTGTCGCTCTTTCCTCTGCAGGATTCTACTGGTTAGTACTTGTACTAACACAAACCGCTTACCATCAGGCGAGATTGTGCTTAAATGCTAGACTATAACTTATATAAAAACAAAAACCTTATATTATGTATATTATTATGTACCTAATCCAATGATGTGTACTTTATATGTATATATGTATTTATTTATTTTGCTAACACTGTTTATTCAATATTACATTTTTTTACGTTCTCGTGAAATCCGGTCCATCGAAAGGTTTTCTGTAAGAGATCGCTTTTAGCGATAAGAGCACCACTTGTATTTCTGCGTGTATTGTTATTTGTTTTTTATATCACACTTATATTATAAATGCGAAAGTTTGGATGTTTGTTTTTTTGTTACTCAATCACATCGTAACGGCTGAACCGATTTCGATGAAATTTGGTATATACGTAAATTATAACCTGTATTACCTTTTATCACATAAATCAGTTCCCATGGGATAAAAATAGGGTGTCAAGTCAAGTTGCAACAGCGAGTTTTGCTTTATTTTTAGGTTACCTACACATTTAGTAGTGTAACCCGTACGAAGTCGCGGGCAACAGATAGTATTATAATATTACTAGCTTCCGCCAGCGGCTTCGCACGTGTTGTTTCTCAACAAAAAGTAGCGTTTGTTTGATTCCAGGTCATAAACGAAATTTCATGGAAATCGGTTCAGCCATTACGACGTGATTGAGTAACAAATAAACTAATTATATTATAATATTAAATGTGATAATGTCCGTTTCAGGTCCGACATGGCAGCCACAAGCGACTCCCATCACCACCACCCTGAACACGTCTCTGAGTTCCAGTTTCGGCGCCACGCCCGCCGTCGACAACTTGTTCCAACTCCATAAGCCTCCCGGGAAGCGCGGCAAGCAATGATACTGCCTTAAACCCACCGCATACCTGCTGTGAACCTCACTTTTGAAATGAAATGAAAATTGAATTTTATATAAAAAACTTTCGGTGTATATTTCAACCATTATTATAAATACGGGATTGTATTTTTCAAACTTTCGCGGTCCCTGTACATAATTACTGATTAATACCCGCTATTTATCGCGTATGTACCTGATTTAATTGTTATCCCGACGTTCGTGAATCACAAAACGTGCGGTGTTGCAACAGTCGTGGTCACGGGTGGACTGGAGTACTTGAAGCTACCATTAAGAAGTTGTTGCAACATAGTCGAAACGATGGGATAACAAATAAAAAAGGTACATACGCGATAAATATCCGTTTAATCAGTAATTAAATAAGGATTTTATCACGTACCGTTTTATCGGTGATTCGACCGGTTCAATTCGTTAACTTTAATTACTCACCCTGAGTGCGATCCGCTCCGCACTGCGTCTCGCCACGCACTGCGCGTGAGTGGTGGGGGTTGCGTGACCGGTCGCCCATCGTGTTGACAGGCTGCATTATCATCACTGTTGTTCTCTTCGGTAGTCCTCGCTACAGGCAAACACATAACACTATGTCTCTACCAGGTTCACATCGATAAAACGGTACGTGATAAATCCCGTTTTTATATATAATAATGGTAGAAAAATGAACTTGTGACTGTTAGTTACCGAATGCGGGACTACTGGGGCCCAATTCTACTAAACTAATCACTTCACTATGACAATGGTATAGTCGCAAAATGGCCACTATAGACACCTTTTGGTATTCTACTAACACAATCTTTTTTCAATGACCGCCGTTGCTATGACAACACCATTGAAAATTTGGCAGCTTATGACAGGAACAACAATCATACTCGTTAATGATATGGCGCCAAAAGCTTTATCTTATAAATGAGCGGTATTGGGCCCCAATTTTGTATGTATTTCCATGACAGTAGTTCTGAGTGCCGCTGCTGATTGCACGTGCAGCCGCGGGAATTGCAGTTGCAGTCTGCGTCTGTTATAAGATTATTAATCAATCTATCGAAGTTTTGTCTAAGTATTAAGTAGTTGATAATCACACTAATATTATTACTTACTCAATCACGGCTTACCCGATTTCGATAAAATTTGGGATGTACGTAGATTATAACCTGGATTAACACATAGGCTACTTTTTATTGACAAGCCACGCGTGCGAAGCCGCGGGTGAAGCTAGTAAATTATATTTTCTTGCTTTGAGTGTTGGTTTTCGACTAGACTCGAACAGTTTCAAAGAAAACTACGAACTGTTATAGTGTAATAGTACATTGTTATAAGCGATCTATAAGCGGCTGTAAGCGATCTATTGTACACCCGAGATATATTGGTGAGCGAATGCGACGCTAATCGAGGATATTATGGATCGCTTACACCGAGTTTTTTGTAGTTTTCTCTGAAACTTCGCTTTACACACACTTCGAGTCTTGTCGAAAACCAACACTCACTGCACACAATATAATTAACTAGGTAGGACCCACTTTGACAATTTTATAGATGGCAATAAAGTCAAAATTACTCACTCACCGGTTAACAGATGTGGGTACAAGTGAAACTATTAGAGTCAAAACTCAGTTTTTTCTTGATATCTCTCTGAATATAAACGCCGCAATCGTGATAATACTTCTTGATGTGAATCAAAACGTCAGGCAAACAACACGACTTCCAAATATTAATTCCGAGGACTAACCCAAAACATATATACTATTAACAGTGAGAGGCAACAAACACAAGTTCGAAATCGGGACTACCCGCTCCGAAAAAAGAAAAGATACTTGTTATTTATTATCTGATCATCGGATTTGTTAAACCGTCTTGGGTCTATTACCACCCTGACTACTCTGGTGAGAAAGGCCCGATGCTGGCTGCTGGTACGCCACGCCACTTCTGCGCGAGGCATTTTTCTATGACAGCTTGAGTAGACGTCTAATATGAAACAGGATTTAATCTAACGACTAACCTAGCTCATTTTCAGCTTTCTTTTTATATACCAATTTCACATCTATAATCCTTTTATCTTGCTGCGTATTTACCAGTGTCCATGTATCATTTTTGACAAGACTGTCCATCTCACCATTCATTGCCGCCTTCCACTCTTTTGCATCTTTGCATGTTGTCTTCTCCTGGAAATTATCTGGAATCATAGCATCACAATAATTTACACAAATACAATAGTATCCAAACTCTTCATCAAATCTAGTTGGTTTTTTTATCTATCGTTGTGGTCTTTTCTTATTAACTGTCTCATCATCATTTTCTTTTGTCTCTTTATCTTTTTCATCATATGTCATTCCCTTTTGAGTATTTTCTGTATCATCTTGTTTTACACTACATTCTTGTTTGATATTTTCTTCCTCTTGGTCATCATTAAAACCAATACATTTTACATCTTCCTCAATAATATCACAATGTCTTGCCACTATAATCCTGTTATTTATCAATACTCTGTATCCAACTTCTGTATATCCGAGTAGTACTCCTAATTCCGCTTTTTTGTCCCATTTAGACTTCCTCTTTTCCTCTGGTATTCTGACATATACTTTGCTGCCATACATTCGCAGATTCTTTATAGATGGCCTCTTGTTAAAAAATATTTCATATGGTGTCTTCTTCTCCATGGTGTTCGTCAAAGTCCGGTTCTTTAAATAAGCACCAGCTTTTACAACTTCTGGCCAAAATCTTCTATCGACTTTTGCTTCTGTTAATAAGCATCTTGCCATGTTCATGATTGATCTGTTAAATCTTTCTGCAGTGCCGTTCAATTTATGTACATAAGCCGGTCAATGTTTAACCAATATCCCCTTTTCTCTAGTAAAATGGTATACTTTGGAATTTATATACTCTTTTCCATTGTCACACAGTAACTCTTTAATAATTTTTCCTGTTAAATTCTGCACTTCATTTACATACTGTCTTAAGCATTCATAAACTTGATCTTTTGACTGAATGCAATATACTTTGATCAGCTTACTGTAATCATCGATAAAACTTAAAAAATACCTCTCACCATTGCATCCTGCTGTATTATGGGGCCCATTTAAGTCTGTATGTACTATATCTAATATATCTTCCGCTCTTCTATTATTCTCAAATGGTAAGTTATGCATTTTATTTTCTATACATATGGCACACTTCATATATTCAGATTCAAGTTCTCTAGGTATTCCTTCCAATAGTTCGTTCTTGCACATTATATTCAGGTTTTTAAAATTAACATGTCCGAGCGTTCTGTGTAGTCTTTCTTTTGTAGTCAAAGTAGTTTGAGTAGTCACATTTATTTCCAGTTGCTCCCTTAACATAAAACTTTTCATTTTGTAAATCCTTTCATCGTTCAGTGCTATTGCAACTAGTCCTCCGCTTGAGTCGTATATTTTAGATAGCCTTCCTCTTGAAACAACTGAGTGACTGTCTGTGATCTTTGAGTAGCTTAGTAGATTCGCCTTCATATCTTTCACATAAAATACATTGTTTAATGTTACTTGTGATTTCCTGCCATAAACATGAAAGAAAGTAGTAATATTACCAACTTTTGTCGCTTGTAGTAATCTTCCATCTCCAACTTTCACTTTTATAGGGTTCTCTAAAGTTTTGCAATTATCTGAGAAATATTTATCAGTATTTATAATGTGATCGGTACATGCACTGTCTAGTAGCCAATTTATCTCACCCTTGTTAGAAATATTATCACATATCATTGTTGTGGGATTGTTCACTACTGTATGAAAGTTGTTTCCTTGCGCATCATTATTCTTGGGCTGAAAATTGCCTCGACCTCTTTGGAAGTTTCTAGAAGTATTATTGTATGATCCACGTCCCCGTTGATATGAATAACCTCTACCTCGGCCACGATTATTTATCCAACAATCTCGTTTCATATGACCAGGTTTTCGACAGTTAAAACATTAAACTGGTTGTTAGTTGGTGTTTTCGACTCCGCTTTATAAACATTTGACCTCTCATTTGACCCCTCTGGTTTTTCCGATTTTTCTTCCATGCACCTTAACTTAATTTTGCTTTTGAGGTAATCTACCGTTCTCTCTTTTTCTAGCAACACATCAATTAAATCACCAATATGACCGTAGCTTCGGGGTAATGCCTTCAATATGTAATTCAGTTTCTCCTGTTCATTTATTACTGCACCAGCTTGCTTCAACTCGTTTACCGACTTTTCAAAATCGTCGATGAAAAGATTGACGTCCAAGTAATTTATCAACTTGACACTTTCTGGGTTATTTCGGCACACAATTTGCAGAGCAGTAGACTTTTTCAAGTACATTTCATCAAACTTACACATGATATTGTATGCCGAATCAAGGTCACTTATGTATTCCAATTGTTTGTTAGAAATTGCACTAAAGATAAAATTCGTCGCATGAATATCTTTTTCCTCCCATGAGGTTTTCTCGTCACTGTCGCTTTTTGGCCGAATCGCGACATCTTTGCACTTTTTATACTGCAGAAACTGTAGAGGTCCTACCCAGGCTTCAATGATAGACTCGGTACTGTGCAAAAGTGGACTGTATTTACTTTTCTTCTTAGTTGCTAGTTTACAAGGTATAAATCGCGTTCTTGAATGATCACAAATTTCTGGACGTGTCTTCATCTCACACACCGGCGAAGCCGGTGTGGGGGATGCAGTGCCGGGCTTTTTGGCCCTTTCCTGCGGAGTTCTTACCGCCCCCCGTTTCAACGGGGGGGTCATCGGGTCGGCTCGCGGAGCCTCAGGTTTGCTACTCACGCGTTACTGGCCGCCCGATGCTCACTCCGCAGGGAGGATCTTCGGACAGTCGCCGCGCAGGTACCTTCAAAGGAAGATGGGTAGGGGGAAGGGATGAGGGAGGGATACCCCTATCTGACGACGCCTGGTCGTCGTCAGTGTCTGTGGCCAGTTCCCGCGGGTACGGCTTACTCTTCGGTGGCCTTTCTGCGAGAGGGGCCAGTTCTCGCAGATGAGAGTAAGTGGAGTTATCTAGGCGCTCGAACATCCTGGTCGCTAAGCGGCCTATAAATTGATCCAGACTTTCAATTTTCAGGTCCCGCTGTATGGTGGCGTTTCGAACGTACCGTGGCGCGTTTACGATCGTCCGGAGGCATAGGCTTTGCTGACTTCGCAGTATCTTTCTGTGGCCTTTGGCTAGCAAAGCATACCACGCGGGGGCCGCGTATGTGAGACGCGGGCGGACGTACGTCTTATACAATCCAACCTTCATTCGGAGCGGAATGTTGGACTGCAGGACGGGCTTGAGTAGCGCTCGGGTTACGCTCGCTAGACCGCGGACGTCCCTTGCGTGCTTTCTCATCGTGAGGTTGCGGTCTAGAGTTACTCCCAGGTATTTCGCCGTGTGCGACCAGGCCACGGGTTGATCCTCCAGAGTGAGCTTCGGCGGCAGGGTGAGCCTCTTCGAGAATGCCACCGCCTGTGTTTTACTCACGTTGACACTCAGTCTCCATTTAGTAAGCCAGGCGGGGAGCTCTGTTAGGACCCTTTGCATTTTGGTGGCGGCGTGGTTGAGGTTCATTGACTTGGTGATGTATGCTGCGTCGTCCGCGTAAAGGGCCAACAGAGCGTCTTCGGTGATGGGAATGTCATCAGTGTATCGTGAGTAACACACAGGGGAGAGGCAGCTGCCTTGCGGTACTCCCGCCTCGATGGGTCGTCTGGAGGAGAGCGCTTGCTCCACGCGCACTGAGAAGCTGCGGCCATGTAGGAACGACGCTATTACCTTCACCACCTTCTGCGGTATTGGTGAGGTAGCCATCTTGTAGAGGAGTCCCGCGTGCCAGACTCGGTCGAACGCTTTTTCCATATCCAGGAATACTGCGACTGAGTGTTCGCGCCTGTTGTAGGCGGTGGTGAGGTGATGCAGTACCCTAGTCAATTGGAGCGTCGTGCTGTGTTCAGACCGAAATCCGTATTGTTCTGGACGCGGGGGGATATAGGGATTAATGTGGGTGAGGAGGAGCTTTTCAAACAGTTTCGATAGGCTGGGAAGAAGGGTGATAGGACGGTAGCTCTCTGGGAGCAGGATGTTTTTGCCGGGTTTCGGTATCATGCTAACCCGGCCGGATTTCCAGGGGGAGGGGAAGTGACCGCTTCGCATGATCCCGTTGAAGAGCCGGGTCACGGAGGCGATCGTTTTGGGGGGGAAGTGACGGATGGCAGCGTTCGTTATATTGTCTTCGCCGGGTGCCTTCCTTGGCTTTGTCCGACGTATGGCCCGTTGGACTTGCCCGGGAGAGAAGAAAATACCTTCTGCGGTGTCTGCCTCCTGGGTATCAGCCTTGAGGTAGTTTTCGACAAAGGCTTCCACTTCTATTGTGTGTGCCGGGTCTTTGTCTGGATTGTTTTTGAACTGTGCCTCAAGGCTATCTGCGAAGATTTCCGCTCTGTCTTCAGCTCGGTATCTGGGGTTACCATCTTGGTGTCTGAGAGGTCGAATCGGGGTTGGTGTGTTCCTCAGCTGTCGACAGAGTTTGTGGAGTGATGCCCAGTCATCTGTGGCGTCATCTATCCTTCTCTCCCATTCCTTGGCTTTGTCTTCTTGCAGCTCTGCCTTCACCTCGTCGCAGAGGGCGTTCAGTTTGGTTTTCAGACGTGGGTCCCTTGTTCTCTGCCACTCTTTCCTCAGCCTACGTTTCTCTGAGAGAAGTCTGGTCAGGTGTGCCGGTGTTTTGGTGAGTCTGTTTTGACGTGGCGGTAGTGAGGCTTCGGAAAGTGCCCTTTGGATTGCGCTCGTGATCTCCCCGGCCAGTTTGTCCACATCTGCGGGGTTTTTCACTGGCCTTGTGGGGGTTGCGGTGTGTAGGGCTTCTGAGAACAAGGCCCAGTCGATTCCAGGTCTTGGTGGAGGAGGTTTTAGGGCGGCCGGGCTGGTTTCCACAACCATCAGGATTGGTTGGTGGTCCGACTGCAGTTCGTCCAGGAGTACCTCCAGCTTTGGGTGTTGAGGCAGCTGTGCGTGGACTGCGAGGTCGATGACGTCTGGGAGTTGGTTGGCTATCTCTGGATAGTGGGTAGGCGTATCAGTGCCTGCGACCTCGTAGCCGTGAGTATCCGTGTATTGCTGGAGGATACCCCCGTCTCTGTTTCTGGTGTTCGAGTTCCAGTTCCTGTGCTTGCAGTTCCAGTCCCCGGCCGCTATGATTGGGCGTCCCGGTGCGGTTGGCAGCAGCTTTTGGAGGTCCATATGTGCTAGGGGCGTTCCTGGGGGGTGGTAGATGGAGTGGACTTGGATGGGTGTTCCGTCTATGCAGATCTCAACCCCCAGTGCCTTCATGGACCTCAAATCCAGCTCTGGGAGCGGCTGGTGTATCAGGCGTCTCCTCACCAGGACGAGCAGGCCCCTGATGCATCTTCCTTCCGCGTTCTGGTCGTCCCTTCGGTAGATGTGGTAGCCCGGGAACTTTGGCTTGTCTGATGGCTTGAGGAGGGTCTCGCTGATGAGAACCACGTCTATGTTCTGCTCTTTCAGTAGGGGCCTCAGTAGCAAGGTTTTGTTCCCTTTGCTCTTACTTATGAGGCCCCGAGCGTTCCAGAACAGGATTCTCAACTCCCTACCTTGAAGAGTTTCCCGATCCCGCTGAGCACTATTGGGATCGGGTCTCCCCCCGTTCGTAGGGTTTGCAGAACCTCCTGCAAGATTTGTAGGGCCGTGTCCAGCAGCTCCAACCGGTCGCTGTCGTAACGGTGAGTGGTCTTGGGCGGTAGGGGTGCAGGTCTGTGCGGTTTCCCCCCCCTGCGCTTGGGTTGTTGCGGTGGTGGTGGTTGCGGGTTGGAGTGCTGGCTCAGTGGGTGGTGTTCCTGTTCCTGGGGGGCGGGGGTCGGGAGGGCTCCTGGCCTGGGAGTCCGTTTCCCGATCACCGCTGGCAGATCGGTCCGAGGGGGCTGCGGGGGCCCTGATGGGGGAGCGTCTGAGTCTGAGGATGAGAGGTCCTCTGTCACTCTCACCCGCTTGGTCCTCCTCCTCCTCTTTTTGGTGGCCTTCCCTGTCTGCGGGTTATTTGCTGGGGCCATCAGCGACTGGCCCGCGGTCTCCTTCACCGTGTGGTGGAGGGGTGTGTATGGGGCCGGGGGCCGAGTCTGAGTCTGGGTCTGGGGGAGTGCGGGGTTTTGAGCTCCGCTGTTCGCAGAGCGCTCCCTTCTACCTCCTCGATGGGGGGCCGCGGATGCGGTGGTATGGGCCGTGGTGCCCGCCCTCTTGTTCCTCGCCTCCTTTTTATAGACCGGGCACGTCTTGTTGTTGGCGGTGTGCGCCCCCTCGCAGTTTATGCACGTTGGGGGCATTTCACGCGGTCGGGGGCAGTCGCCCGCGAAGTGCGGTCCTCCGCACCGTACACAGGCGAGTGGTCGGTGGCAATTGTGGCTGCTATGCCGGAAGGCTTGGCAGCGGTGACACTGGGCGGGTCCCTTTTTACCCCTCCAGCTTTCTATTACCACCCCGGGCATGTTCAGCAGCTCCGTCACATTATAAATGTCCGGGGTGAGGTTGGGGGTTTTCTTCAGGGTGCCGAAGAATATGCACCCTGGGCGACCTTTGGATGGGCGGACGGCCCGTATGGCCTCCGGTTCGAAGCCTAACCGGCGGAGGTCGCCCTCTATTTCCTCGGTTGGGGTGTCGGCGGGGAGTCCCCGGATTGCCACCTTTAGATTAAGCTCCTCGGGGAGAGCGTACGAAAACCAAACGACTTTTTCCGTACGCTCTATGGTGGTCAGGTACGCCTGTACGGTGCGGTATTCTTCTCCGGTCGTTGGCGAGAATCTTACTCCTTTTCCGTACGGGCGGGCATTTGGTGGGTGGCCTAGGCGCTCCTTAAGCGCTCTAAAGTGGGTGGCCCAGTTGGGTAGTACTTCCACTACTAGTGGGGGGTACCTCGGCTTAATAGCGGCGGGCGGCTTGTCGGAATTTGACGCGCCTTCCGGGCTATGAGGCCGAGGGGTTGGGGGGGTGGCAGATAATGTGGGTAGTGTGGGTGAAGGTACCTTTTTTGCTCCTGCAGCTGATGCGTAGGAGGCAGCCTTTGATGTGGAAGGCTGCTGTTGGTCCTTGGGTGGTGGCTGCGGGCGTTCGGGCCTGGGCTCGCGTTGCGGGAGTGGTGGTGTGGGGTGGGGCTTGGCGCATCTGCGCTTCACCTCCTCCTCCGATGGGCTGTCGTCGGCCCGCTTCCTACGCAGGCCTGGGATCGGGACGTCTGGGATCTCGAGGGTTTTGTGCCTCTCCACTGCGGCAGCTTCCTCGGGTGTGGGCGTCGCTGGGGCCGAGAGGTTCCTCTCGTCCTCCTCAAGAGTGCTCCTCAGTACGCTGAGGTATTTGGTGGGGAGGCACTTTGCCTCGATTAGCCTTTCCAGGATGATGTAGCTTCTGTCGATCTCGGATCTGGGCGACAGAGGCTTCATCACCTGTGGCTTGGGCGGATTTGGCGGAGGCATCTTGTCCGCGGAGGTGGGTGGGGTTCCTACCGGCACTGGGCGCGGCATTGGGGTGCTGGGCTTCTTCTTTCTCTTCTTTTCCAAGAAGCGTTCAATCACCTGCCCTACGATCTCGGATCGCGAGCGCGAGGCCGAGCTGTCGCGGCCCGAGCTGGACGCGCGACTCGAGGGCAGGGATGTGTCGGAGGTTTCCGGGAGCAGGGAGTCCTTACGGGAGCTCCGACCTTCACGGGCGGGCCCACCGGAAGGGGCGTTAGTGTCCGACATCGCGCGTGGTTACACACAACACGGAACCAACAGAGTTAAACGGCACAAAACTACACAAAACACGAAACACGTAGTTGCGGCACTCGCCTTCGCGCGACCGGGGACTAGCGAGACGACGCCGGCACCGCGAAACCGTAATCCCGTTCGGGTTTAGCGGCTCGCGGCACTGGGTACTGCTGTCTCGCAGTCCGGAACTCGTGGGGAAAGGCGGTCCCCGCACACTTAACAAAGCGGGTCGGACTCGGCAGACGTTTCCAGAAGAAAACGCTGCCGAGATCGTTCGGAGCGGAGGGTCCGTGCGCGCGCGAAAACTGTGTGGACGCGGTAGGCGAATGAGCCGGTCCCAATATATAATAAAAAGAAATATAAACAAATATATAACAAATTTCTGGTTAAAAACGGTTTACCTTTATACAAAAATACTCCTCGCCCTAGCCATGGTGCGGGGATCGTAATTCACGCATTCACAAATCGTGTTATATAATTCCTAATACATCGAAGTTTCCAGCAAAGTTAGACGGGGACTTACATGTAGCTATCTCACTCTTATGACCGTTACAAGTTTAAACTGTTACAATCTTAGCTACCTATTAACATTTGAATCTGATTCGATCTTATAACTACCTAATACATTTTAAATCTAGATTCGATCCTGCCCCGTCTTTGATCGTCCGTTACAGTCTCCCCCCGGCGCAGATCCTCGCAGCCTTCTTATTCAATCGGGAGGACGATCAACCTTCTCACTGGCCTCCGGAAAATGCCTCCCCGCGTCCGCACCTCAGCGCTCCGAACTACTCCGTCCGGACCCGTAATCACGCGCTCGATCTGGCCCCGCGGCCATACGTTCCGAGGTAGCCGTCCGCGATTATGAAGACGTCCCCTTCTTTGATGTTCTCTTGCTGTCTTCTGACATCACCTCGCGGCGCCAACGTAGGCAAGTACTCGTCGATCCAGCGCTTCCAAAAAGAGTTTGCCAGAGCTTGTGCGGCGCGCCACGTCCTTCTGTCGGCTACGTCGCAGTCTCCCACATATGGCAAACCTACTGCCGTCCCCAATAAAAAGTGGTTCGGCGTTAAAGCTTCCTTTTCCTCTGAGTCCACGGGTACATGCGTTAAAGGCCGCGAGTTTACGGTGTGCTCGATTTCTGTCAATAGCGTATTCAATACCTCCTCTCGCGGGGCACGTTCATTTAAAGTGATGGCTAGGGCTCTCTTCACCGTTTTTATCATTCGCTCCCAGGCTCCCCCCTGGTTTGGAGCACCAGGGTCGATGTACCGCCACTCGATCCGCTCTTTGAGTGCGTACTCTTTTAGGCCTGGGAGCCACTCTTCGTATGCCTTTTTTAGTTCCACTTCCGATCCGTGGAAGTTCGTTCCGTTGTCTGACACGATTGTACGAGGAGTCCCCCGTCGGGCAGCCATTCGCCTGATAGCCATAATAGCCGAGTCGGTGCTGAGACTCGCTATAAGCTCCACGTGTATAGCTCTCGTTACCAAACACGTAAAGAGCATACCCCATCGCTTCTCACGGCGCCGCCCGATCGCCACCCACATAGGGCCGAAACAATCGACGCCGCAGTTAGTGAACGGCCTCGTGTTCATCTCTAGGCAAATCCTCGGTAAGTCGCCCTTTACTGGCTTCTTTGGGTTCGCTCTCCTTATCTTACACAGCGTACAATCGTTCAGAACCGTTCTGACCGCCGGACGCAACCGCAGTATCCAAAATCGCTGGCGCAGATTGTTCACGATCTGTTCTCTGCCCGCGTGCTTATTCTTCTCATGTTTCCGCCTGATCAGTAGACGTGATAAGCGGTGCGCTCCGTCCAGAACGGGTGGATCCTTCAGGTGATCCGGTACTGTAGCGGCGTTGATCCTAACGCTCAGCCTTATTGATTTCCATATACATGCGCATTGGCCGCTAGATCTTTTGGTGCATGCGCTCGGTTCTCCGGGGTAATACTATCCAGTAAGCCTTCACGGTTTGCGCTCCAGCTTGCAAGTTCAAAACCCGCTTGTTGATGCACCTCTTGCACTTGTGCTATAGCTCTGGCGGCTATCTCTTCCGTTTCAAAGCTGTCCACCCAGTCGTCCATGTAGTGGTTCCGAGTTATAGCGTCAAACGCTAGCGGGTGTGTCCGCTCGTGATCTTTCGCGTTCCTGTTCCTGACGCTATGAGCCAGAAATGGAGAACTTCTCGCTCCGAATATCATGGACTTCATCATATACTTCTGTGGTGGATCTGTTCGGTTGTCGCCGCGCCATAGAAAATGTTGGGCTGTACGGTCCTCTTGTCTTATGGTCACCCTCAGGAACATGTCCCGAATGTCCGCAGTGACCGCAATCGGCTTCGTTCTGAAGCGAAACAAGACGCCATGTAATGTCTGTAGTAGATCTGGTCCGTCCAGCAGCGCGTCGTTGAGACATGTTCCATTAGTGCGCGCGGCTGCATCGAAAACCATTCTAAACTTCCCCGGCTTGTTGGGGTTTGTCACCGCGAAGTGAGGGAGAAACCAGAGACGTTCGTTCTGACTCTGTTCCTCCTCGCTCTTTTCTACATAACCCTTTTCTAGCAGCTTCTCCACTTGCGCGGTGTATGCACTTCTAAACTCCGGCGATCTGTCCATCTTACGTTCGATCCCATGTAAGCGTCGTATGGCCATGTCGTAGCTGGGCGGCATCTTCACCTCATCGCTGGCCCAAGGTAGTCCCACTTCAAAACGACCGTTCACTCGTCTCGCTTTTCTGTCGAAAATGCTTTGAGCCCGCTCATCCTTTGCGTTTGGCTTTCTTTTAATTGAAACGCCCAAAGCATCTATCTCAAAGTGTGCTTTCACGAGCTTGCTTAATTCCTCGTCTTGGTCGTTCAAAGTTTGTCCGCTCTGGACACCTTGGCACGTATGGACGTGTAGTACCGTCTCCTGCTGTCTTATTGTGCTCCTGGGGATCGATCCATGGATTACCCATCCCAGCTGCGTTAGTGATGCAGCTGGCTGGGTTCTCTTCCCTGTCAGAAGCTTCCTCGTCACAATAAGATGCCAGTTGTCGGCCCCGATGAGTATGCGTGGCTTCGCTGACGCATAGCACACGGCTTCTGGACGGAGTTTCTTCAAATGCGCGTATTTTAACACATCGGTACTGACGAGTTGATTTCCTAAGGTCAGGTTCTTCACAGTGCGCGCTGTGATCCGATGTGCGTCCGACTTGTGTCCTCGGATCACGATATCCACTACCCGGCTCTCGGGTTCCCTCTGACTAGTCGTAGCCCCCACGATGTTCAAGGCTTTTGTCGGGCCTTCCGTTCCGATCATCGCGGCGATCTCTTCATCGATCAGAGTTATCGTTGATCCTTCGTCCAGTAACGCATACGTATTTATTTCCATGCCGTTACTGCCCTTAATCACGACTGGACACACCTTCAGTAGGACTTGATTCTTTGCTGTTACATGCGCAGATGCAGTGATGGCTGATTCTTCGGTCTGGCCTTGCTCACTGGCACCCTCGTTCCTTATTTTCGGCGCATGTAACAGTGCGTGATGCGGACGTGTGCATTCACCTACTCCGCATCGCTTGCTCTTGCACATAAAGCGTCTATGCTTGCTGTTCAGACAGCGAAAACATATGCCTGTCTCTTTGGCCCATCCCCATCTCTTGTCTACTGGCATCGCCGTGAGCTTTCTACACTCGACGGTTCTATGGTCGCCCCCGCAGCAACGGCACTCGTTCTTGTCCGTTGCTGCGTTCTGTCTCGTTGAGGCTTCCTTCTCCGATGCCGCGTTCTGTGTAGCGTACACGACCCACGATTTCGTTCGTTCACCCTGGGTCGCTGCTCTGTAGGTCGGGCCTTTGAGGTGCTCTGCGAAGGCGTAGCTGTATACGCGTATCGCATTGCGCGATCTGCCTCTCTCATCAGGAACTGGGACAGCGTTAATATTTCTGGTTCATTTCGGCTGCCAAATTCCTCTGCATAGTCGCACCATTTTGATCGGATGTGCGGTGTCAACTTCTCGGCTACCTGTCGCGCAAACATCGGGTTCTGCAGGTAGCCGCGTTGGTCCATACAAGAGATGGCGGTTACTACGTTCTGTAGTTTGATGGCGAAAGCGTTTAACTCGCCTGCGGTCGCGCCCAGTCGCGGTAGCTTCTTAATCTCTTCTAACGCGTTGTCTATAATCATCTCTGGGCGACCGTAGCATTGCTCCAAAGTCTTCATTATAACTGCCGGTTCGGTTGCAGTGTATAACAAAGCCGACACTGCTTGACGGGCTTCGCCTTTCAGGCATGTTCTAAGCCTCGCTAGATTCTCAGCCGATGAGATCTTGTGGATGGTCGTCGATTCCTTCATGGCTGCCTTGAACGGTAGCCAATCCCCCGCAGCACCTCCGAATACAGGTAGGTCGTACGTCTGTCTCGGAGGTGGTCTACGGTGAGCCATCTTCTCTATGGCTTCCGTTAACCGATCAATCCCTCTGTCTCGCGTTCGGTCCGGCGTGAGTGATCTGTCTCGTACTTGTTCTGGCTCCCCCGTTTATGATGGCGTCAGTCCTCTATTCTGTGTTCTGTGTCTAGGGCTCCGTTCCGTGCACCCGTGCCCTGGATGCTTTCTTGTTCATCTTCTTCCCGTATTGTAGCGACTTCGGCAATCAACCTCTTCCTTATAAGTTCCGCTTGAATATGGAGCTCTTGTCTCTTAATTTGGGCCAGTCGTTCTTCAGCTTCAAATTCAATTTGCCGGATCCTTGCCATCGCGCTGGCGGTGGAGCGTTGCGAGCGGACGGACGGGGCACGCCGGCGTTCGGGCTCGGCGTGTGCGGTCACTCGCGGTGCTACCTCGGTCGCGGGCGCGGGCGCGGTCGTCTCTGACGCTACGCGAGCGGAGGAGGGTCCCGCTTCGGCGGGTTGCGGCTCAATGGGAGCATTCGGAAGCGCGGGTTCGGACGGGGCCGCGGAGTAGTCTTCGTATACGCGAAGTGCAGCCTTCTTCCCCCTCGTCACTAGTGGGCTCCTGGTGGTCATCTTCTTCAGCACTTGATGCCCCTACCTACCTAGCGGTCCCTAACACTAACACTAAAACCGCCCTAAGGCGTTTACCCGCTATTCCGACCGTTTGGCACCGTTAGGTGGCCGGAATAAACGGGCCGTGGACCAGCCACGTGAGGGGGTGGGGGGTCTTCACTCTTCGGGTGACGTCCTCGTTCGGTTGTCTTCAACGGACGCGGGCTTATCTTCAGGCACCCCGTGCCCTTGCGCCGGTCTTGACAACGTCGCACGTCGCACCGTTGGGTGATCTTCAGACACCCCGTGCCCTTGCGCCGGTCTTGACAACGATGCTCGTCGCACCGTTGGGTGATCTTCAAGCCCGCGCCGTCTCTTCAGTGGTTATACGATGTAACTATTTCTTCAAAATCCAGTGGAGCGGGTCTTGTCGGCTCCGCAGGAACAACTGGTCCGGTCGTCGCAGGAACGGCTTATCCGGCTCGAAGGACCAAAACTTGTAGAGGTCCTACCCAGGCTTCAATGATAGACTCGGTACTGTGCAAAAGTGGACTGTATTTACATTTCTTCTTAGTTGCTAGTTTACAAGGTATAAATCGCGTTCTTGAATGATCACAAATTTCTGGTTAAAAACGGTTTACCTTTATACAAAAATACTCCTCGCCCTAGCCATGGTGCGGGGATCGTAATTCACGCATTCACAAATCGTGTTATATAATTCCTAATACATCGAAGTTTCCAGCAAAGTTAGACGGGGACTTACATGTAGCTATCTCACTCTTATGACCGTTACAAGTTTAAACTGTTACAATCTTAGCTACCTATTAACATTTGAATCTGATTCGATCTTATAACTACCTAATACATTTTAAATCTAGATTCGATCCTGCCCCGTCTTTGATCGTCCGTTACAGAAACTTTAGCAATCTTTATTTTCCAGTTACTATATTCTGATCCGTCGTAAATTGGAATCACAATCTCATTATTTTTCACAAACGCTATTTTGCACGCCGTGATTTGGCATTCAATTTTTTTACTTTATTCTTCAACTTTCCTCTATTTCTTTAAACCGCGAACTGCTACCATGTTAATTAAATAGAAAGAAAGCAATTTATCATAACTTGGTTTACTTATTTCTCCAACAAACATTATTCTTATTTTATACACTTTTACTCTTTAGGACGCCATTACGAGTAGGAGGAGGTAATTACCATAGATTGACAAGACAGAGAAGTAGAATATAGATAACCAACAATGAGACCTACCGATGGAGATCATATTACTTTGGTTCTTTTTTTCTAGCTGTAGCAATAGTTCCATGAACACACCAACCCATCGGCGTCCTCGTAGCATACGGTTCGTACTTTCCTCCACTGATAACTTGCATCGACATCATCATACGGTATGTCCAATCAGGACTTGTGCTTTCACGTTATTATAGACGGGGAGAACACTCATGTGCTTATGCAAATGGGATTACCACTCCACATCAGTCCTAGACAACGTCTGCTGTGACAATTCAAAACTATCCATGGTTTAAGCTCGGAGGGTAAAATATTCACCGTCTGCATTCGATATTTCACATTTGATGTCCATCACTTCGCACTTTAAGCCGCTAAAAGCCTTTGTCACCTTCTGTATTGATCATTCTCTTCTGACCTTCTAGTCCGGCTCGCTCGACGATGTGGGGTGCTATGAGGCTGTATTGAGCGCTGTCATTGAACTTTGCAAACGTTTGTATGTTTCCTTTCGGTCCGTGAACAGTCAGCGGTACAATTTTGAATAAAACGCTATTCCTCTTCTCAGCTCCTGTAAGGAGACAAAATAATCATAGTCATGTCTCAAGAATCAGTATCGTGAGAAACAGCAAGGTGTTCAAATGCAGAAGTAACGATAGAGTGGTAGAGGTGTGATGATGATCATTTTATTTATTTTTTTGACAACGGTTCTTTGAACATATCATACTCGTACCTGCAAAATTTTCGGAGAATCATTAATTATTAGTATCTATCATCATTAGTATCTAACTAGCTGTGATTTTTAGCTAGACTTTTAACAAAATAAAAGATAGTATATAGCAGTCAGCGATACTGAAGCTTTCTATTATTGAAACCATTTTCAAAATCGGTACTGTAAAAACTTTAGACTTCTATAATATTAAATTAGTACAGATCTACGATCTTTATGTGAACAATTTTCCAATGTCGGTTTGCGACAATACCATTTAAAATACAGACTGCGATAGAAAGTTGCTCTTCTCTTCTATTCTGTCATAGTCTAAAAACCTCCCCTTCAGAAGTTATATACATACATATATGCCTGCCGCTTTGGGTGACAGTAATCATTGCTTAAGCTGACAATCCTGTTTTGATAATCCATTTTCAGCTTCGCCTTGCAGTTAGTGGTCTTGTTGGAACACCTCCAAGAGTGTTACGACGAAGGAGTGTTTTGGCAAAAAGTATAAACTTCCACCATTAATAGATCTTTCTCTGATCGCGATTTCATCACATGGTAACAAATTTCTGTATATGAGAGAAAATTATTCTGTTATTAAAACTGTCTGTTTTTCTTCATTACGATTCTCTGTTGGCAAAATAAATCAGTTGAAATTCGGCCCGTCTACCAAATTACTAATCTGTACTTAGATTTGATAACAGATTGAGTCCTAGGCTTAGTTAAGAATAAAAAGATTAATATCTCAGCTTAACCAGACAAGCCTAGGTTAGATCCTTAAAAAAACTGATCATTTAATGTCTATCAATAATGTAATATGCCTTTTGAAAGATGGAACTTGTGATTTGATCTTGTGATGTGATGTGAACTTTAAATTACGATTATGGAACTTAAAAATAATAAAAAATTGATAGTACCTACTGGTGATTTATGTGAATAGCAGTATGGATTTTTGGACTTCTTTGTTTACAAAAGCTAATTCAAATTAATAACTGACCTTATCTTTAGTAATTGTAGAAAAAAAAATATTTGAAAATTGAATCAAACTTATTCAGTTCCACTTTAGAGTAGACTTTATTATAGACATGTACCTACCGTTAGAGATCACATTACTTTGGTTCTTTTTTTTTGGCTCTAGCAATAGTTCCATGAACACACCAACCCTTCGGCGTCCTCGTAGCATACGGTTCGTACTTTCCTCTACTGATAACTTGCATCGGCAGCATCATATGGCCCTGTCCAATCAGGACTTGCTCCTTCACGTTATTATAGACGGGGAGAACACTCATGTGCTTACGCAAATGGGGTTACCACCCCACATCAGTCCTAGACAACGTCCGCTGTGACAATTCAAAACTATCCATGGTTTTAGCTCGGAGGGTAAGATATTCACCATCTGCATTCGATATTTCACATTTGAAGTCCATCACTTCCCATTTTAAGCCGCTAGAAGCCTTTGTCACCTTCTGTATTGATCATTCTCTTCTGGCCTTCTAGTCCGGCTCGCTCGACGATGTAGGGTGCGTCTGCTGTGACAATTCAATACTATCCATGGTTTTAGCTCGGAGGGTAAGATATTCACCATCTGCATTCGATATTTCACATTTGATGTCCATCACTTCCCATTTTAAGCCGCTAAAAGCCTTTGTCACCTTCTGTATTGATCATTCTCTTCTGGCCTTCTAGTCCGGCTCGCTCGACGATGTAGGGTGCGTCTGCTGTGACAATTCAAAACTATCCATGGTTTTAGCTCGGAGGGTAAGATATTCACCACCTGCATTCGATATTTCACATTTGATGTACATCACTTCCCATTTTAAGCCGCTAGAAGCCTTTGTCACCTTCTGTATTGATCATTCTCTTCTGGCCTTCTAGTCCGGCTCGCTCGACGATGTGGGGTGCTATGAGGCTGTATTGAGCTCCATCATCGAGTATTGCAAACGTTTGGATGTTTATGTACTAATATTATAAACGCGAAAGTTTGTAAGTATGGATGGATGGATGTTTGTTTGTTACTCTTTCACGTAAAAACTACTGAATAGATTTTAATGAAAGTTAACAAATATAGCTTATACATCAGAATAACACATAGGCTACAATTTATAAAGATATTGTGTGAATTGTTCAAAATATGACGGTAAGTGTCAAGTAAGTCGGAAAAAAATCTGCCATCTTCGAGCTATTCTAGCGTACGCTGCAAAAACTGTAGAGTTTACACGTAGTATAATGTATACCTAAGAGAAATATTTATCTTAATTAGTTCTACAAAAAAGTCCGCGACAGCATGTATATATCTTTTATGAGTAAGCCATTATCGCCAAAACAGTGAACCATAAATACAATAAAAATTGAAAATATATTTCTAATGCCGATTTGGTAGTAACAAATTATTTTGATGTCAAAATAAATACTTTTATTAAACTTCGTCTCTTACACTACATCATTGACGATGGTTAATATTTGAATAGTTACGACGATTTTATTAATCGAGTGCGCGTTACTATGGCGGCGGGCGATGTGGGGGATGAAGTCGCTCATGGCCGAGTGCGCGAACCGAACGCGGGCAGACGTCATTGACGGTCGTGCCCGTTTTGCGAATTTTCAAGGCGCAAACTAGCGCGTTGTTATAAACGCACTGTACCTATGTCATGTAATAGATATGTAAGTATTGGCAGGTTTTTTGTGTGCTTAGGAGTTACACGTATAAGATTGCATTACTTTTAGAGTTTTATTTTAATTACTTAGGTTGGTATTTTTTTTGTTGTTAAGTTAATAATTTTTAAAATTTAGTTAATTTTTTTAGTTAAATTTAGTTGTAAAGTAATAGTTAAGTTTAGTTGTTTTTGGTGTTTATAGTAATAGTTAATTAGTAACGAATTGCTACGTTTTTATTTTATAATTGTCATAAAGTAGTTACATCGGTAATATACAATAAATTAATAATAATAGACTAATTAATACTACGGAAGCGTGATTTTGATTTTCAATTAGCAAATAAGAATAGTCTTTGTATATTAATCAGTACGTAGCTATAATTTTAAATTGAATAAATAATATGTAAATTGAATAGGCAGGTATTGCATTTTTTGTATACATTTCGTACTGTATTATTTGAAAGTGTAGAACCGCAACACCACAATCTTTTGTTGTTTTGAACTTTAGCATTACCTCCAATTTTATTATATAAGTACATCCGTAAATCTATCCTCACAAAGTATGGCGTTTATAAATTTTACCTTTTATTGTGAGACCATGAGATCAGTGAGATCATTATAAACTATTATTATTGTACTTTATCTGTGTTGGTTTTAAATTGTATTTGTGTTTTGTTCAAATAAACATTTTTTTTATCGAAAATACTTAGTTTCAATGTACCAACATACATTACTCAATATAGAACAAGGGTCTCTCAAAGTAATTATGTCTGTCTCTTACGCCTTCACAAGTAATGCGCAGAACCAATTTTGATGAATTTTGGTATAAAGATAAATATTGAGAAGATAATAAGCTACTCAAAGTACTTAATCCTGCGCAGACGAAGTCGCGGGTACCAGCTAGTTTTGAATAAAACTCTTCCTCTTCTCAGCTCCTGTAAGGAGACAAAATAATCATAGTCATGTCTCTAGAATCAGTATCGTGAAAAACAACAAGGTGTTCAAATGCAGAAGTAATGTTAGAGTAGTAGAAGTGTGATGATGGTCGTTTTATTTATTTTTTTGACAACGGTTCTTTGAACGTATCGTACCTGCAAAATTTTGCGGAGAATCATCAATTACCTATTAGTATCTATCATCATTATTATCTAACAAGCTGTGATTTTTAGCTACACTTTTAACAAAATAAAAGATAGTATATAGCAGTCAGCGATAGTGTAGCTTTCTATTATTGTAACAATTTTCGAAATCGCTACTGTAAAAAACTTTAAGACTTCTATTATTATTATTCAATTTGTACAGATCTCTACCATCTCTTTGTGAACAATTTTCTAATGTCGATTTGTGACAATACCATTTAAAATACAGACTGCGATTAGGGTTTCGTTCCCGAGTCCCGGGAATCGGGAAATCCCGGGAAAAATGTCATTCCCGGAACCGGGAAAAAATTCTGATTTCCCGGGAATTCTCGGAAATTTTCAAAAGTATGTGATACATCTAAAACTTTTTTCTCAAGTATTACTTTATGAAATAATTCAAGACTTAACATTGACATTAACTGAAATAGTGGTTTACTTGACTGTTAAGGGCATAAGTAAAATTTTGCCAACGATGTGTGGCCGCTGCAAGAGAGTAAATAAAATATTATACGAACTGCTGCATAGAGTTAAGGTATTTTAACACTCGAATTATTTTATGGTCAAATTAAACTCGGATTCGCTGCGTTTGATAAACTACTGTCGTGTTCATATACTTTAATGATGTGCAGTTACGTATAATACTTTATCTACTCTTGTACAGCTGCCACACATCGATGGCAAAGTTTGTTTGTTATCATAAGAGCAATACTCCGTTTATATTATGTTTATACCATTGTGTGTTCAGAAGTTTTATATTATAAGTGTGATTTTGCATGCCTGAAACCAATCATTAAGTTTTTATTATACTACCTCTGTTTATGATCGATCGAGAATGTTTAATTATTTCTGAGTCAAATAAATAGCTTATCTAATCCAATATGTGTTTTCTTGACTTTTGTAGTTAAAAAAACTAAATTAAGGACTTTTAAAAAAATTCCCGGTTTCCCGGGAAATTGAAAATCTTATTCCCGGTTCCCGGGAACGAAAAAAACCCGGGAAAACCGAAACCCTAACTGCGATAGAAAGTTTTTCTTCTCTTTTATTCTGTCATAGTCTAAAAACCTCCCCTTCAGAAGTTATACATATATATGCCTGCCGCTTTGGGTGACATTGATCATTGCTTATGCTGACAATCCTGTTTTGATAATCCAATTTCAGCTTCGCCTTGCAGTTAGTGGTCTTTAAAAACTGCCCCTAAAATACCTGGGAATAACTCTGAAACACAAGAACCTTTCTAAACCACTTTTATTTCCTTAATTCTACACAAAGACATTGGATAAATGAACTACCTATCTCGACCGCAAAACCTAGCCTAAATCTGACCGCCGCGCGCTGCGTTCAGAAACGGTCCCCGTAAATCCCAAGAAGGTTATTTTAATAAGGTTATAATATGAAAGAACATGGCCATAAACACTTATTAATTACTAAATAGAATATTATATTAGATCGAGATTTGCTTACATTCGGCCATTCTGACCACGCACGCGTCCCTGCGTTAAACAAAATACAAAATCACACAAAACTTGAAACTATTTTCTCTTGAAATATTATCATACATATAGTAGGTTACTGGAATGAGTATCATTTTTACCAATTATACACCTTACAAAAAATTACTAAAATTATGAATGTTAACAAACTCGTATTACCTAAACACATGATTTAGTTGTAAATGCAAATAAACACTTATTATAAGAAACTTCATCAACCACAATTGTTACTTTTTGTTGTTGGATCCTGGATACAGAAATCTGCGAAGCTAGCGTCCGACAGGGCTGGTGACGCAATAAAAACATTACACTCCTTTTGCGCACTCGGGTAAAAAGTAGGCTATGTCCTTCCAGGTAAAGTAGGATATAATCTATCTCCTTGCCAAATTTCATTACGATCCGTTCAGCTGTTTAGTTATGAAAAGGTAACAAACAATTACTTTCGCAGTTACTATGTAGGTATGTATTATACATAAAACCCTTCCTCTTGAATCACTCTATCTATTGCTGAAAACTGCATTAAAATCCGTTGAGTAGTTTAAAAGATCTAAGGGAACAGACAGCGGAAGCGACTTCATTTTATACTATGTAAAGATACTAGGGGTGATCCAAAAGTAGTGATAATCAGTTATTTCTAGTGCACACAAAAATACAAAAAAATATCAGTCACTTGCTCAGTTACTCACTAGTTCAGGAAAAAAAAATCATATAAATAGGCCACGATTCCCGGGAGCTACATTCATTTGAATACGGACTGTCAAGGAGTGAACATAAAAATGGAAAAACACGAAATCAGAGTTGTCATTAAATACCTCTGCTTGAAAAAAATGTGTACCAAAGACATACACAGCGACTTGGTGGAAACATTAAGGGACTCTTCTCCTCCATATTCCACAGTTGCACGCTGGGCTAAGGAGTTTAAGCTGGGAAGAACATCGACAGAAGACGAACACTGCGAAGGACGCCCATCGACGTCCCTCACTGAAGAAAATGTGAAAAAAGTTGAAGAAGTTGTATTGGAAGATCGAAGAGTGACTATCAGGCATGCAGCTGAGGTCACAGGGATCTCATATGGCAGAATTCAAAGAATCCTTGCGAACAAATTGCATATGAGAAAGGTCTCCGCGCGTTGGGTACCTACCGAAAATGTTAAACGACGAGCAAAAGAAGAAACGAGTCGACATGTCAAGAGCAAATTTCGAAAATTTAAGGCAGACAAAGATAATTTTTTGTCACGTTTTGTGACCATGGACGAGACCTGGATCCGCCATTTTGATCCTGAAACAAAACAACAATCGATGACATGGAAACGATCCGATGAACCGACGCCGAAAAAATTCAAAGTGTCAAGCTCAGCAGGAAAGGTTATGGCGTCTGTTTTTTGGACGCTAAAGGAATAATCATGGTGGACTACTTAGAAAAGGGGGCCACTATTACAGGCTCCTACTATGCAGAACAAATAAGAAGATTGCGGGAGGCTATTAAGGAGAAAAGGCGAGGCAAACTGCGGGCTGGAGTGCTGTTCCATCAAGACAACGCACCGGTTCACAAAGCTGCAATTGCCATGGCTGCCATTCAGGAAGCGGGTTTCGAGCTGGTGGAACACCCCCCCCTATTCACCAGATCTAGCCCCCAGTGACTTCTATCTCTTTCTACGACTCAAGGAACACCTCCGAGGCAAGAAATTTGACGATGATAGCGACGTGATGGCCGCGGTTGAGGACTTTTTGAGAGTCAAGATAAAGATTTTTTTTCTAAGGGAATTTTATGTTTAGAAAAGAGATGGACTAAATGTATAGACTTGCTAGGAGACTATGTTCAGAAATAAATTTATTATTTTATTTTATTCATTGTGTTTATTATTGATTATCATTACTTTTGGATCACCCCTCGTATAGGTGGAAAAGATAACTAATTTGTTTTTAAAACCATTTAGTAATGCGGATACGATGTAGTTCTGCATACACATTTTTTGGAAGTAAATATGCTCACAACATTAGTATTCTTTATGTACAGAGGTCAATATAACTACCACCTTTCTTGGGAGAATATTTATCTCTAAGTGGCTTATCGAAAGAAAATACCACCCAGACCCACATTGTGTAAATTCTGTTTAAATTTCTCTATACTACTGGTTCACCCCGAACTGAGATCTCGCGAGTCTACCATAAAAACAAAACAAATGTCATTCGTAATCTTTGACTATCAAAATAGTGCCACGAAATAAATAACCAGATTACTTGACCTACAGGTAACGGGAGTTCATGTGGTGGATCATTTTTTTTGGGTACAAATTGCAATTATTCTGGATTTCAGACTTTTGCCTATATTTGTGATACTTAAACTACACGCATACTAAATTACAGCACTGTGGGGTCACTGGTGTACCCTGTAAATTTTGTCAATGTTTCGTATTTATTATGACTAATAACTCATAAACTACAAAAACTTTACTAAAAATAAAAACGGGGTCGGAATTTATTAATGAAGACCTTTCATTTGACCTAATAGTCTCATTTTAATTTTTTTTACCCCTCTTAACCCCTAATATCTCAACAACCCCCCAACATTTTTAGTTCATTTAGTCACACCAAAATTGTGCCATCACTACCTACCTATGTATAAATTTCAAGATGATCGAAGCGTTGATCCGCTTCGAAAGTTATCCTCGGACAAACAAACACAACATACAACGCCGATTTGCCCAAGTTGATTTAGAGATCTCCAAATCGGTTGAATTGGGGTACAAGAGGGGTAAAAAAAGAAATGAGACTATTAAATCAAATATCAAATCAATCGATCAAATATCAAACAAATGACTAAAATAATCGTCAGTTTGTACTGTGGTAAATAACTTCGTATTTAGTATTAAATGATTTCAATTGTTGCTCATTTGATTTAAACAGTACAAAATAAGCAAACAATTCACAATTTATTGTAATACAATGATTTTTCATTAATTCATTGGTCAGTTTTGTGATAACTCGTTTAATCTCTCAGCTGAGAGATTCTGGACTTCCTGAGACGTATTCAAACGATGTCATTATTAGATTTTTGAATTCAGTAACAGCTATATCAATATTTTCATAGTCAGACTTGAGCAAGCAATTTGATCTGTGGATATTAGTTCTGACATGATATCGATAATAATTACTCGGTAATTCAATATTACATTGTTTACGGTGTGCGACTCCATTTGAAATTGGGATTGAAAAGAAACAAAAATAATAATGATACTGTAGAACATTTTATTAGCATATACGAACACTATTTTCTATGATTATATATGGAATTACTAATTCTATGATTATAAGCATATTACTAACAACAATAATAATGGAATAAGTGATTAAACATTGATTAAAGTAAGAATTCTATTATAGGTATACTACAGGTATTGATATTAATAAATAATACTGGTATCAATAATGAATGTAGGTGGACACTTTTTAAAACCTTTTCGCTCTCCCAATACTCTCCACGTGTCGCTCCCCTCATCTATCTGATTTTCATAGTTATAATTGAGTACGGCCACCCATTCACCGGCAAAACTTTCTCGATTTCGGCAGTTTTGTATATTTTAACCTCCACAAAATGTGAACCGCTTTCAGTTTCATTGCTCTGGCGTGCATAACCGTTCGCCAGCCTTCCCGTGAAATAAGAATACACAGGAACCGCCTTTTACCTTTCTTAACTGATTCAGGCGTCACCAGCTCCACCTCACTGTCCGACCCGAACAAGGCTTCTTGCATCTTACCCTTGGCAGCAAGTTTGCTTCTCATCTGAGGATCCTTCGGCTTGTGCGGATGCTGTGACCGATGTGCTGCGCCAGGGAATGGAATATTTTATTCCATTCTCTGACGTAGCAATGTCAGGCAAAGCTCAACCATGGTTCGGGGCCGAATGTAGACGTGCCTGCGCGCAGAAGCATGAGGCATTCCTGGCCTGGGCTGAAGCTCGAAACAGCAAAGCCAAGGACTTATCTCAAATGAAGACACTATATAACAAAGCTGCCAAGTCCTGCAAAAAGGCTTTAAGAAAGGCACGATTTGACCACATAGGCCGAATAGGGAACAAGTTAGCTTCATACCCATCGGGTAGTAAAGCTTTTTGGTCCCTGGCTAAGTCAGTCGAATTGAACTTTTGTCGCCCCACACTACCACCACTGCTGAGACCTGACGGCACGCTAGCCCACACCGCTGAAGAGAAAGCGAACTTGTTCGCCACTCTTTTCGCGGAATCTTCACGTTTAGACGCTGCAGGCGGGACACCTCCGAGTCTACCTGATTGCGGGGTACTTAGGCCGGAAATACGCATTCGTCAGACCGAGGTTCGTAAAACGCTGCGGAGTTTGGACGTGAATAAAGCTAGTGGCCCTGATGGGATTCCAGCAATTGTACTTAAATCCTGTGCGTCTGAGCTCGCTCCTGTACTGACACGCCTCTTTCGCCGCTCTGTTGAGGCTGGACATGTGCCGAAATCATGGAAGCTGGCTAATGTGCAGCCTGTGCCCAAAAAAGGTAGTCGTGCTGACCCATCAAATTATAGGCCCATCTCGGTCACGTCCATAATTTGTAAGACTATGGAACGTGTTCTGAACAACAGGCTCCTGGCACACCTAGAAGCTAATAACCTCCTCAGTGATCGCCAATACGGCTTCCGCCGAAACCGTTCAACTGGGGATCTTCTGGCGTATGCCACGCATTTATGGAGCGAGGCCATTGAGAAATACGGAGAAGCGCTTGCTGTTTCTCTCGACATCTCAAAGGCCTTTGACAGGGTCTGGCATGATAGCCTTATAAGTAAGCTTCCATCTTTCGGTCTACCCACTGGTCTTTGTGTTTGGATCTCGGACTTTTTGAGAGACCGATCGATACGAGTCGTCGTTGATGGCTGCTCGTCCGATCAATTGGCGATTAACGCCGGAGTCCCTCAAGGGTCGGTACTCTCTGCAACTCTCTTCTTGCTGCATATCAACGATCTGCTAAAGCCTGGAACCTTTGGGTATGCGGACGACAGCACAGTTGTGGAGAGTTACACATCTACTGCACGAGCCAGTGGGGCGCAGATTCAGTCTCTCAGAGAGGCCATGGTTGAGCGCTTAAACTTGTCCTTAAAGGCGGTCTCCGACTGGGGCGATGCCAACCTGGTTAAGTTTAATGCTAATAAAACCCAGGCGTGCCTGTTTTCTGCGAAACGGAGCCCATTTCATCTGGCTCCTACTTTCCGTAATGTACCCGTGCCGATTTCTGACCACCTCGAGCTTCTTGGTATCTCATTAACACCCACTCTCAATTTTGGCTCATACATTGAGTCGAAAGCCCAGCTGGCCGCTAAGAAGCTTGGAATACTTGCAAAGGTGAGGCAATACTTCACACCGGGACAGTTGCTCAACTTATACCAAGCACAAGTCCGATCATGTCTGGAGTACTGTTCTCACCTCTGGGACGGATCAGCGAAGTACCAGCTAGAGGCTCTAGATTCAATTGAGAGAAGAGCCAAGAAGCTCATTTGCAATGACGAGTTAGCAAAAGCAAGGCTCCACAGCCTCGAGCATCGTCGAAAGGTTGCAAGCCTCTCGGTTTTTTATCGGATACATTTCGGAGAGTGTGCTGCGGAGCTTTTCAACCTAATCCCACCATCCCCATTCTATGATCGGACAACCAGACGCTCCGCGTTGCGCCACCGCTACATGGTAGACATACCTCCCATACGCACAAAGCGGTACTCTTCCACCTTTATTATGCGCACCGCCAAGGAGTGGAACGCCTTGCCTGAGTCTGTGTTTCCTGATAACTACAACCTAGGAATCTTCAAGTCACGAGTGAATAGGTTTCTTCTAGGCAAGCGTGTACCATCGTAGACTGCATCATCGCTTACCATCAGGCGAGATAGTGGTCAAACGCTAGCCTATAATTTATAAAAAAAAAAAAAAAAGGCTTGTACATAGTGACTGGGCTGATTTCCAGCTTTTTGGCCTTCTTCGACGGCCCCGATTCAGGTACCGCAGCTGATGATCGCTTCTTCGGCTTATCGGCTTTTTTTAATTCCTACGTCTGAGCAGCCACTAGCAGATTCATCTTTTGATGGGAACAGGGTGTCCGCGGTAGTGTTGCAGTTGCTTGGACCTGTCAATAAAATAATTTATTAGTATAGGTACCTGAGCATAAATATTTAAATCGAAATATTTAAAAGAAAACTATATCCTCAAAATTAGTCAACTGTTTGCAAATTCACCCTGTATTGCTTGAGATGGTAATATCTGTTTTAATTTGAGATTCAATTAAATTCGTTTTCCCGTAGGTTTAGTTAACTATTTATCGCAGAACAATGCTAATTTTTCATTTGTAGACTATCGAATGTTGTTTTAAGTTAACATCGATTGGCTGTTGTAAATTGTAGTTACATAAATATAATGTAAAATATATTTTTAATAGACATTGTTTAAATTATAGGTACCTTGATTTCGTGGTCCTTCTATTTCTATATTATCTTGTGTGAATTTAATGTAATGTTTAAAAAACATGTTTCTAAAACCTTTCAACAGGTATGGTGGATCTAAAATCGCCACAATTTCGTGTCCCCCATGTTCAAAGTACGGTTGATCTTTGTTTGAGCCCAAAGAATTTATGGCCATGGTGCCAGCAATTTCCAATCCAGCACCGAAACAAGCACTCAGGACCTGAAAATAATATTTATTTTAATAAACATTATTAGAACTAGGATCACAGAATAAATAAAATTACTTAATGATTGCGTATTTATATAATTCACAAAATAAAATAATAGGTAGGTACCTATGAAATTGCCGTTCTTCAGTACTGGTCATTTCAAATAGAAAAAAAGATTGCAATGGCTTTGTATTCTAAATTCAAATTAAATTTGTTTTAAAAACATGACATTCTTTTTACAAACTCAGTCTTTTGTTTATTGATTAGCGTTGTATTTTCATTACATTTGAACATTTTTCGTCATAATGGATACTTTAAAAATTCGTGTAATTATGGAATATGAGTTCCGTCGTGGCACCAACGCGACACAAACGGCACGTAACATCAAAAACGTTTACGTAGAGAACTGTACAAACGGACGCACAACCCGTTATTGATTTTCCCGGTTCCGTTCTGGAAATTTTGACATGAAAAATGAAGCTCTTGGTCGTCCGGAGACTTTGGTCAACAATGATGAATTAAAGGTGATTATGGAAGCTGACGACGGGTGCCCCACGAACTTAACGATCGCCAGCGCAACGTACGCGTCGAGACCTGCCTCGCGCTGCTCAATAGGCAAAGAAATGAAGGAATTTTGAACCGAATTGTTACGTGCGATGAAAAATGGATTCTGTTCGACAATCGAAAGCGCTCAGCAAGTTGGTTAGATCCTGGTTCAGCACCAACGCAATGCCCTAAACCAAAAATGACCCCTAAAAAGGTGATGGTCACTGTTTGGTGGTGAAGTGCGGGTGTGATTCACCACAGCTTTTTATAAAACGGCATGAGCATTAATGACTGCAGATGTGTACTGTGAAGAACTGGAGACAATTATGGAGAAACTTGCACATCGGCAACCAGCTTTGGTCAATCGGTCGTCCCCACTGTTTCTTCACGACAACGCGCGACCCCATACTGCACAACAGACAGTCTCCAAGCTGCAAGAGCTGGGGTTGGAAGCTCTCCCTCATCCGCCATACTCACCAGACCTTGCACCTACAGACTATTACTTTTTTCAAAATTACGACAACTTTTTAGTGGGTAAAAAATTCAATTCCCGAGAGGCAGTACAAAATGCCTTTGAAGAGTTTGTTGCCTCCCGTCCAGCTGATTTTTACAAGAAGGGCATCAATTAACTGCCAATGCGTTGGCAAAGATGCAATGCAAAGACTTTGAATAACAGAAATAGAAGTTTTAAAAAATAAGTAGGTAATTTCACTTATTCCATACAAAACGGCAATTTCATAGGTAATATATCCAACAGGAATTTCCAACTTTTTTTTCTATATATTATAAGTATGTATTTACAAAACAAACGTACTCTAAGTATTCTATCAGTTATCTGGTTCCCATAGTACAAACTCTGCTTAGTTTGGGGCTAAATAGCACTGTGTGAAATGCTCAGCATTATTATATATTTTCTACGTGTCATTTAGACATGTCACCATGAAAGTCAAAACTTGTGTGGCCATGGGCACAGAATCAACATTTAACTCGTATAGTAGGTAATAGTTCTAAAAATTACTTACCAATAAGTCTAATTCACAGTGAGCTAATAGTCTTGGTAGGTGTGCTGACGGTCTTGAAAGACCCTGTATATTCCATTTTTATATAACTGGCCTCCATTGGTACCAGTGCCTGAAAATAAAACAAAAATAAGTAATATTAACCTCCGTGGCGTAGTGGGCGATTAGCCGGCTGAGGCGCAGGAGGTTGCGGGTTCGATTCCCGCCGCGGAACAAATGTTTGCATGATCTACAGATATTTGTACCGGGTCTGGATGTTTTTCTATATTTAATAAGTATGTATTTACAAAAAAAAAAGTATGTAAGTATTCTATCAGTTATCTGGTTCCCATTGTACAAGCTCTGCTTAGTTTGGGGCTAGATAGCGCTGTGTGAAATGTCCAGCCATATTGATTTATTTACTAAGTGACTGACGAACCTTTACGGGCCTATAAACAGAGCATTCCTGCCTGATTTTTCTGACGAATTTTAAAATACCAATTGGTATTTACGTAAGTAGGTAATGCTCACACTTTCAATATTTGTATGTATGTGATTAGGAATTTTGGTATTCTTTGTGTGGGAATCTCCAGCTACATATGTTTCTGGTACTTTCGCCTAGAATTTAATAATAATGCAAATTAATATGGGTAAGTAAAGTACCCAAGTACCTTGGCTCATAAACTACTTTAATAAGTCATTCCTACTACAAGTACTTATAAATAAAAAATGTTACAGACACAAACATTCCATAATAAATTTTAATTTTACAGCCGAGATCCCTTCACCAAAAATGAAAGTGCTGATAATCTTCAGATAGGCTGAACTGATTTTATTGTTAATATTAAATTATTTTTTAATATGTTTAATATTGAACAATACAAATGTAATAATAGGTGGGTTTAATGCTTATACTTAGCTAAGAACCATCCCAGTTAAACTAACTAAAATGTTACAATATTTTTTATTTTATTGTTGATATAATTAAAACAAATTATTATTTGTGGACATAAAATCTAATTAATCTTGTAAACATTGAATGCCCTAGTTCTTAGAATACATTGAAACTCTATTTAATACTGACATCTCTGTGCATGTATTTCATGCAATAAATATTATTTGATTTAGTTTTTTATTAGAAAATATCTGGTTCCCATAGTACAAACTCTGGTTAGTTTGGGGCTAAATACAGTGGTGGATTTACACATTTCCTAAGTATAGGCTATACAATTTTTGCCGCCCTTCAATACAACAACTTAGTTGAAATTGCACAGGTTATTTTTTTTGGGTATATTTCTGAACTAATCAAAGCTCAATCATGTACTATAAGGGGTAATGTAATAGGTAGGTATATTGGTGGAGAGCCGCGAACTGGGTGTTTTACCATACAATATAGAAGTTTGTGGTGCCGTTGCTTGAATGTACAATGAAAGGGAAGAGGGAAAAGTCGTAGGAAAGAGGCCTTGTAGGCTTCTTTCTTTGAAACATCAGAAAACCGCCTTACAGATATCTTAAAAAAAATCGTTCTTAAATTTGCCGCCCCTAAAATCTGCCGCTCTAGGCCTACTCAGCCTGCTGGTAAATCCGCCACTGGCTAAATAGCACTGTGTGAAATGCCCAGCATTATTATATATTTTCTACGTGTCATTTAGACATGTCACCATGAAAGTCAAAACTTGTGTGGCCATGGGCACAGAATCAACATTTAACTCGTATAGTAGGTAATAGTTCTAAAAATTACTTGCATTACTGCATCCGATTCGGTAATCCATTTGGGAACAACGTGCCACTAGTGTTGCCAGGTGTCCCGGTTTACGCGGGGCATCTCGATCTTGACATGGGGAGACCTTAGCCCAGCAGTGGGAAAGTATAGGTTAAAAAAAATGGAAGAATGTGGATCATACTTTGATAAACCAGCAATGATATTCAATAAAATATTTACCTTCGTTTTTAAAGATAAATCCGTTGCTTTCAATTAATTTATCATTTATAGGCCTAAGCTCGTCACACAGGTTATGAGCAAGATCTTTCGTCAGTCTGTACCATAAAACAAACTCTGCTTCATCCAAGTTGAAGGGATCACATTCCTCACGCGATTGTCTCCGAAGAGGCTTCCTCGAAGCGTTTTTTTCGGTGTTATTGTCTGCTTCCAAAAACTGAAACAATTCGTATTCGTTGGCCATCTACAAATGTCACAGTTTTTGTATATTTAGTGCTTTCTAGTGGTTCCACCACATTCAGTATAAAACATTGCGAAAATAAACACGATTTTCTTACTTTTTAGGACAAATAAACGCTTTATTTGAGCTCTAATGTGAAAACAATATTGTTTCCGCAGCGACAGAGTAATTTTTTTGATTGCTTGATATATTTGCAATAACATTAATACTTGCTGTCAAAAGTCACCTCATAGTACGAAATGTCAGTGTTACATTACTGCTGAGATTGAGGTTGGCCCTTGAGCGAGAAATTTTTTACAAAATAGCCCTGCAGGGCTATTTTGTAAAAAATCCAAGTTGGATTTATCTGACAGATTTCGACTTTGACAACTATTTCGAGGATCAAATGTCAAATTCGCATTGTGTAAGAGCCTGCCAAAACGAAACCGAGATGAACGAACGAAACACCCATCAAACACCCTTTTGAAGCATTATTTCGAATTGTATATGATAAATCTCAGCTTCATTGACATCCGAATGACGGATGAAATGTCAAATGAAGCAGGGATCTTTCAACTTGTCTGCTTGACTCTTGGCGCCTTGAAAAAACGGGAATTTCTAAGTTTATTCGGATTATTTTAGATATTTCTTGTTTAATTGTGGTTTGGTAAGATCGATTGTGGATTACTGTTACATAAATAACCTAAACTAGTGGTGTTTTATTTGATTTCAGTTGAACTAGCAATGGCAGAAGCTATCTTGCTTGCAGCGGCCGAAGAGGAGTGCCTTCGAAATGGCTTGCGTTTGGAGCGCAGACTATTGAGGCAGGCAAACAACCTGACATTGTTGCCAGACAAAGAGTTTATGGGACATTTCCGTCTTCACAAGTCTCAATACGAGATCCTCTGTGATGAAATAATTCCATTAATGCCGGTACCACAGCGCTCCACCGCTATACGGCCTGAAATCAAGGTAATCTGGCAAATATAATTATGTTCATTACTGTTTATAAGTGTGTACTTGCATTAATGTATTGTATGTTTGCGTCGTGCAGATACTAGCAGCTTTGGCATTCTATGCCAATGGGTGCTACCAAAAAAACATTGGAGCATATCAATGCATCAATATGTCACAAACGTCTGTATCAGACTCCTTGGAGGATGTCACTGAAGCCCTCAATAACCCCCAAATATTGGAAAAATATATCCACTTTCCTACTACAAGGATGGAGCGTGAAACTGTGTCAAGGAGGTAAGACCAATATAATAGGCTACATCCATAATAAAATATATTCTCCAAAATGATCTTGGTCTTTATGATACTAAATCAAATTAATAATTAAAAATTTGTTGCAGATTTATGCAAAAATTTGCATTCCCTGGTGTAGTTGGGTGTATTGACGGCACTCATGTGGCTATTGTGAGGCCACATGAAGAAGAGGAGGTCTACTTCAATAGAAAACAATATTATTCATTGAATGTTATAATTGTAAGTAAAAATCTGTAGGACATTCAATCAAAAACAAATTAAAGTAGTAACATGAGCCTCGTTATTTAGATTTGTGATGCTGATTTACGCATCATGCATGTTGATGCATCATTTGGAGGGCAGAGCCATGACTCCCATGTGTGGAACAATTCTGAAATAAAGGATATTATGCAAGAAATCCATGATGAAAGAGAGGTGTGTTGGCTTTTGGGTAAGTAAAAGTATTGTGTGCAACAAAATATTTGTTGAGTTATGTAATAGATATGTAAAACTGCTGATAATATTATGTCTATTACACACATTAATAAAATACACTTCACATTCATTGAAATATAACATAACATTATGAGAGTTTGATAAATAATAAGCAAAACATTTTATAAATAGGTGATTTTGGCTATGCTCAGCGCCTGTGGTTAATGACGCCCATATTGAACGCAGCGTCCAACTCACCTGAAGAGTGGTACACAAATAGGCATGTCCGCACTAGGAATGTTGTAGAGCGCTGCATTGGTGTATTAAAAACCCGCTGGCGCTGCCTTCTGGTGCACAGGTAAGTTATTTATTTTTTATTTTATGCCATCTTAATGCCTTTGATTTAGGTTATATTCAGCAGTGGACCTCGTATAATTTATTATATTATCTTTAATATTATAACTTTTTATTGTTACAGGGTCATGCACTACTCACCCATCAAAGCGGGGAAAATGGTTAATTAATGCTTGTGTTGTTTTACACAACCTAGTAAACGATGCACATATCACTATAAATGTGGAGGAATTGAGCCTTGACCAGGCAAGACAGCCTGCTCAGCAGCAGCCCTCTCATTGCTAGCCAACACTCAGAGTGGATGGAGGGAGACAAGCTGTTGTAGACAGATTGTGGAGGAGCAGAAACATTTAGGTAAAATAATAAACTATCACTATCACCATTGGCTTCTGTTGCTAAAATAATAAAACGAATTATCATTTATCAAGTCATTTATTTAATTGAAATCTAATCAAGAAGTATTTTGTGATTTAACATATATTTTTTATTTTGTTTAAGGAACAATTAAATGAAATCTTGCTTGGTGTACGGATTAGAATATACTCAAGTAAACATCCTGACATAAAAGGTATTTGTTTTTATATATTTATCTGTGTGTAATTAATGTAGGTACCTATTGATCTTTTTCACTTTGTTTCAGGTTTATTCTCGGGGGAGCCTGACCCCTAGAGAACGCGTCTCCGGGTGGCGGATAGGAGAACGCTCGCTGGTGCTTTGTGAGAAGCACTTCTTACGAAGCACTAGAGGGTAGGAGGGAAATCAAATACCTCCCGCGGACCAACAGGCACAAACCTCCTCTTCGGGCCACGCTCGTACGTATTATTCTGAAACCGGGCCGGAAGAGGACAGCGACATTAAGCAGGATGTCGTGTAGAGGATGGCGGCGGAAGAGCACAAACCAACGGTGGCATCCTAAGCCCCCATTAACACATCCAGCTTTTTTTGTTATGTTAAAAAGGATTTTCTATCGTATTTCTAGCTATAATGAATAGATCTTTGTATTGTATATTATATTTAATTATATTAGTTAAATTTATTCTTTTGTATTTACCTACCTACCTAAAAGCTTTGTAATATCATAATACATTACGTATATAATATATTATGTAACTTTTTGTAATTAATTATGTTAAAAAAGGTTTAATATCAAACAAACTCTTAAAACGAATGCATGTACTCAGTGTGTGGGTAGAAACTCTTAGCCATACAATTTTTTTCATATTCATATTTTGATATAATGTAGAGAAAATGCAAGAGTTTTATTCTTTCCCAATGATTTTTTTCTACTTTACCGAGTTTGTACCTAGTGTATGCCTAGTGAATTCTATTATCAATAAACCCAGAGAAAAACTCCAAAATGTTTTATTTCTGAAGGTAGGTTCCTCTTCGTCTTACTAAGTAGAAGCATAGGCATAGGAAGAATGTAAGTATGTATGTGAATTAATACAAATTAATAATGAAGATAGATGATTTATTAACAACAGAAATATAAATTAAAAATTTCAAAATCCCCCCGACATATTAAAACCCCGTAAATTTCCATTTTACAGCTTAGATCTCTTCACCAAAAAATCTTTATTAGGTACAGCGCCATCTGGTGAGTTTACTGCACAATGTAAGTATGTAGGGGATAAAAATTTATGTAGGTGACACAAATATAGGGAAGTCTGAAATTCAGAATTACTTCAATTTCTACCCCTAAAAAGAGTAACTAACATGAACTACCGTGACTTGCAATTTGAATGAAACTGTAAGTCAAGTTTTATGGTTTTGCATTTTGTGGCACTATTTTCGTAGTCAAAGTTTAATAAGAATCATCCAACTTGAAAAATACGATTGACACTGACAATATTTAAATTCAGTGACACTAACACGACGTTTAACAATGAACGTAAAGGAGTACACTTAAAAGGAATACGCAAAGTTGAGAACTTTTTTGCAGGTTATTTGATGAAAACGTAATGAAAAACTAGTGAAAGTGAAACTAATTTATGTAGTTCGAGCTAGTGAATAATATTAGTTATTTTAATTAATTACTACATGGCTTATTATATTAGCATAATGCTAGAACATGCTATGGTATAGCATCGAGTTAAGCACAAACGGAACGTCATTGATTGAAATGACTTGATTTTGCTTCAATGTTCTCATTCGGTCCGATTATGAAGGAGAGATTTTTGGGAGGTTATTGTAAAAACAATATAAATATTTAAAAAGTCACTATTTTTTTAAATTTATAATTCCTGTATATATGCTTCTCAAACAGTGCCTTCTTAAAATAATTGTGATAAAATTAACAAGCTTTCCAGCTTAATTAAAATAATTGTGATAAAAATTAACAAGCTTTCCAGCTTGAATTGATTTTAAGAACACCATATTATTTATAAAGATTTTGTCCCTTGAAATATAGGTACCTATATAACTTTCATATCTTTGAAAGTGTAAATAATTAAGTTACAGATTTTTTTTCTGCACAGTACAATTGCTCCTGTATTTGATAATAATAAATGCATGTAGGTTTTAAAAATAGCACTCCACTTTCTTCATACAAATATGGTACTGTAGTTTTTGTAATGATTTGGTTCCTACTTGCATAAGGACACTTTACTTCAATTATGGTTTCTTCTCCTAACAAACCATCAGGTGATGCCCCAAGGAATTAGTAGTCTTAGAAGTCGATATAGAAGAATTAGAAGTCCCAGAGGGACTTATTGATTTAGGGAACCATAGTTTGAAGAGTAAGTATACCTTTTTCAAAATCTTCAAACATAACTTCTCCATGAGCTGAAACAAAAAGCAAATTCCACAAGAGTCTAGAAGAGAATGCTTTAAGGTCGCCTATGAAAAGCTTGATTTTTTTCCTAACCTGTAATGTCCCACTGCTGGGCAAAGGTCTCCCCCAATTCTTTCCACCCCTCTCGATCCCTGGCCAACTCTACGCAATCACTGTTGAAGACATCTAGGTCATCACGCCAGCGTTTTCTCGGGCGACCGCGTCGTCTTTGCCGTCTACGGGTATCCATCCTGTGATTTCTTTTGCCCATCTATTTTGTTCCATGCGGGTAACATGGCCCGCCCACTCCCATTTCTGCTTGGCTGCCTTGCGACCTACATCAGCGAAGGAAGTCGGCCGCCGTGTCAATAATGCCTGGAAGACCTACTGATCCATGAAAGCGCTGATGAAGGGCGACCTTCCACTGTCTCTGAAGCGTAAATTCGTCAATACGTGTATCCTACCTGTCCTGACATACGGTGCTCAAACGTGATCGCTGACGGAATCACAGAAGACCGAGCTCGGGGTTTGCCAAAGAGCGATGGAGCGCACCATTTTGGGTATTATGAGAACAGACCGAGTTCGAAATGCCACGCTGCGCTCGAAGACTGATTTATTTTATACAATAAAAAACATTTATTGATTCTTGGTCGCTTCCAGTTTATGGTGAGGCGAAATAACCTGTTTTTAGGCGCACACATCTATAAATTCGATTTATATACTAAAAGACTCGTTTTATATTTAGAGTTTTGTCGGTTATAAAGCATTAATAGTCCAAAATTTGAGGTTTAAAATATGAAAGATTTGGCAAGTTTGAGGCAACTCACATTTGGTGAAGATGGTGACGTCACGTTCGGAGATCCCTTCCATCTGGGTGTCGAGCGCGAGACGCGAGTTGTCGGGCGGGTGGCATCCGCTCGCATCGTGCGTGGCCAGCATCATCTCCACGGTGCAGTCGCACGGCTGCAGCAATTCCTCAGGGTTCTCTTCGCCGAACCCATCCTGAAAGTTCATACATGACACAAATAATAAAAATAAAATAAAAAAAAGTTTTAGGGCGACTCGCGCAACTATGCCTAAACGTATTTAGTGGCAGAATATGATTTAAGGATTTGTCAAATCATACAAATACGTAAAATTTAAACATGTTTAGTCGCTAAATACGTTTAGGGATCGTTGTGCAAGCCGGCCTTAATTTTTGACTGATAAAACAGTACCACGAAATGAACAACCAACTCACTTGACCTACAGTTTCATTCAAATTACAGGTAACGGGAGTTCATGTTAATTGGAAACTCTTTTTTGAGGTAGAAATTGCAGTTATTCTGGATTTCAGACTTTTCCCTATATTTGTCACTAAAGCTACACGCATACTAAATTTCAGCACTGTGGGGTCACTGGTGTACCATGTGAATTTTGTCAAAGTTCAGTTTTTATTATGGCTAATAACTTAAAAACTCCAAGGTTTAAACTAAAAATAAAAACGGGGTCGAAATGTACTCACAAATACCTTTATTTATTAGACGTGCCACTTGATCAGATAGTCCCATTTTGTTTTTTTTTACCCCTATTAAACCCCAATATCTCAACAGCCCCTCCACATTTTTAACTCATTTAATCACACCAAAATTGTGCCATCACTATCTACCATCACGATGATCAAAAAAACGCTTCGAAAGTTATCCTCGGACAAAGAAACATACATACATGCAACGCCGATTTGCCCAAGTTGACTCAGAGATCTCGCTTCGCCCAAACTAAACAGAGCTACCATGGGAACCAGATAACTGATAGAATACTTATCTACGTTATTTTGTAAATATGTACATACTTATAACACAAAAATTTTATCTTGTGTTTTCCTGTGTTTTTTTAAATATAATTTATCTTTATAACGTTATAATGTTTTTGTAAGTAGGTAGGTATGTTTGTTCTGTTCTCAATGGTCTGTCCTGTGTGTGTCAAATAAATGTATTTTTCTGCTTTCTAATATATAGAAAAACATATATAGGTATATATAGAAAACCCGGAACCAATATTGTTAGATCATGCAAACATTTGTCCCGCGGCGGAAATGGAACCTGCTACATCGGCGTCTTAGCCGGCTATTCGCCCACTGCGCCACGAGGTCGTCATATTTCGATACTAATATTACATACTTGTTGACTTAGTCCGGCATAGGACGCATTTTCATCAAAATAAAATATAGCACTGAAAGATAATCTGTCTTCCTATTAGTGAAATAATTTTCAGAATCGGATTTATAATTCCGGAGATTACCCAAAACATTCCAATAAATAATAATACCTCTATCTAATTCCCAATTCGAAAGTAACTCTGTCCTTGTCAGTTTTCGGCTGCACCGATTTCAGTAAAATTTGGTACACAGATAGATTAAGATCGGGATTGGGACAAAGGCTACTTTTTACCCGACTGCGGAGGAGGAGGATAATGTTATTATTGACAAACCACGCGTGCGAAGCCGCGGCTGATTGTTGAGTAAGTATTTTTAACCGAGACGTAAAGAGGATTGATATAAGTTTGATGCTTATGTATGTGTGTCTGTTTGTGGCATCGACCACGTCTTTTTTGAAATATAAAGCTAGTTGAATTGGGTTGGTCGCTGTTTGTGATGAAGACCCGATTAGCAGCACTTTTCCTTTTTGGTGAAGGGTTTTTATAGATCCACAAATTAGAAGGCATTGGGTTAGTATTCTAAAAAGCGGCGATGGGCTGTAAGATATCTGGGAATGATGTAGGGATATAGTCATGTAGTCATAATCTTTTTCTAGATAGTTCAGTACAGTCATGATATTTTAGAGACACGACGAACCTTTTGCTGGGTTAATTCCTATTCATACTTTTGTTTTAACTTTTGTTTATTCGCTATTTTAACAAGGGCTACATTTAAATGATTACAAATACAGCATCTAAAAACGACCAAGGTTTGTGCTGGTGCTATCGTGGGTTACATAAAAGCCATTACATAAAAATAAAATCCACTACAAATTCGTAACTAAACAACTGCAAAAGGCTGAGCTATTGACGGATTCTTCAAGGTGTACAGATGCTCGGATATCGTCGGGCGGTACAGCCTGATGTTACTTTGAGTCAACCCCATTTATTTCGGAATACCAGCCATAGCAAAAAAAAAGTAATCCACTACAAATTAACTACAAAATAACTACAAAAACTTTAGCTAGCGAGCGGGGCCCAACGTTCTGATGTCAATCTTAAAATTATGTTAAATAACTTACATTCGGTGGCAGCAGAATCTCAGGTATAGGGTCCTCCCTGAGCGTTATGTCTTCAATGTTTGCGACATTACCACTGTTCTGAAATAAAAAAAAAATCACAAAAATGCATGTTTAAAGCAAGTATACCTACATAGGTGTGTTCTCTATTACTTGACCTACTGCCAGTACACGAGTAGGCAAATTTACTATAAAACACGATAAGAGTTCCTTGTGAAAGGGCTCGCCCGGGGAAGTACTACCACCATACACATATTTCTGCCGCCAAGCAGCATCGGAAAATATTTAGATATATACTTAGATATTTTATTTCTACTGCACATTATTAAAAAACGTTAAAAATTATGTCTTCCAAGCAATCTTCGGATTAAGGTAGGTACATACCAGAAGCATTTGTATAACCTGTTCTTCACTCTCCAGCTCGTCTTCTAGTAAGAACTGTGCGTGTGGCTCCATCACTTGTGGCGGAGGACTTGAAGTACTTGCTTCAATGTCATATCTGGAAAATATTGTTTATGCTTTACACAGAAAAATGTTATCAATATTATTTAATTTACAGTTAAATGCAACATTAAAAGAGGTAAGAAGAGGGAAATGTGTTTTACTTACTGCTCTTGAGGGATAGGTATTTTAGGAATTTCGGGAATCTGGAATTCTGCAGGAATATGTTGATTAGATTTCATGGTATTATAGTGTATTACAGCAGATGATTGGAAAAAAATGACAGACCATGTCATTCATGTGGAAGACAAGTACAAAAAAAGAGACCATATAACTGAAAATAGTTTAGAAAGCTTCATCATCAATTTAAGAGACAGCAGCGACTCCAGTGATTCTGACGATTCACTCCATGTTGAATTTTTAGATTCAGATTTTGATTATATTGATTAAAAAACGGTATAAAAATATATGGAGTTATTTTCTTTGATACATACTCACATAGATTTACAAATATTTAAACTCATGATCATATTGATACTCATGATAGTGTTTGATAGCCTGTTTGTTCCTTTAATACGCCACAATGGAGTGACGTATCCGTGTGATATTTGGTATGGAGTTAATAAAGAGTTAACAAGTGATATGAGCTACTTTTAGTCTCGTCATAACGCGGACAAAATTGCAAGCATCCACTAGTAAAATAAAAATAAATGTCAAAGTATCAAAGTGAGTTGTTCCAACTTTCCTTTTTACTTTAGGGCTGCCATGCTGATATTTTTTAAATTTGCCGCGCTTTTTCAGTATTAACTTTCATTAGCCAGACTCTAGGTTATACCGGGCTGCCAACGAGAACAAACCTATTTTCCCAAAAATGTTGGTAATTTAACGCGTCCGTGGCAATATCGAATTTTGTAAAAGTCCAATAATTTGTTTTCAGTTTTGTCACATTCAGAATTTATCAGAGCATTATAATCATCATCCGGTGTACGTGTAAATTGGAGGAATTGAAAGGTAGCTTTTCTATGGCTTAGAGCAGGGGTCGGCAACCGGCGGCCCGCGGGCCGCATGCGGCCCGTAGACTATCTCGGTGCGGCCCGCAACCCTGAGGTCCGTAAGAAAAAAATACCGAAGCAAAAGGCCATATAAATTCACTAGAATTTATACGGCCATGCTGCTGGGCCATGAGAGTATTCTTGAAAGCTCGCTCCCACGCGGGGTGATAAAAATGTACCTCTATTTCATTTCTTAAGAACTGTTTATCAATAATGTGATGTTATGTATTGTTTCTACCGAAAATAAATATTTGCTGTACTTATTCAATTCTTGGCAATTTCTTTTGCGTTTATCCGCCGCACGTGCGGCGGCGGGCGGCTCCTTTGAGACAATAGGCGGGGCGGCAGTCTTTGATTAGACGCAGGTGTGCGGCGGCGAAAAAATTCAAAGCGACCGGTTTTAGTTAAAATCACAGCCGCGCGCAGCTCTCGCCACATTCGGTTGTGGAAATTCGCCGGAAACTCACGTCTCATCTGGTTGCTAGCTACGCGTTTCGTTTCACCTTTCTTCCCTTCGCTGATAGCTTCTCACGCACGACGTATGAGGTAAGTTGTATGCACTCGCGAGCATTTTGTTTTATTTTATTTACTGCTTGTTAATGTGAACCTTCAGATTGATGGGTAAATGTTATAAGGACGGGGATAGTAGTTACATGACATGAAGTTAGTTACGAGTGTGTCATGTTTTAATTATTATTTGAATGTGGAGTTGAATTTGTAGGTGCTAACTGGAACATATAATTTTACAACGAATTTAATTTTTTTCATTATTGTTACAAAATAATTATATAAACATGGCTTCAAGAAAAAGGAAGATAGAAGAAGAAAAAAGAGTTTTTAACGAATTATGGACAGAATTATACTTTTTTATCGAGTTTAAAGGAAAACCGTTATGCTTGATTTGTCAAAAGAGTATTTCTGTAGTAAAGGAATATAACCTGAAGCGACATTACGACACCGAGCACAAAGCTAAATTTGACTGTCTTGAAGGAGAAATACGGAAAAGGAAAATTTCCACTTTGAAATCGTCATTACAAAATCAACAAAACATATTTAAGGTTGTGGCAGACAACAGCGAATCGAATGTTCGGGCCAGTTACAGGGTAGCAGAGATTCTTGCAAAAAGTGGACGTCCGTTTACCGATAGTGAATTAGTAAAAGAGTGTGTCTTAGCTATCGCAGAAGAAATATGCCCAGAGCAGAAAAAAATGTTTGAAAGTCTTAGTCTCTCTGCAAGAACTTGCACCCGACGTACTGAAGACTTGGGTGCTAATTTGTGTGAACAACTCAGGGATAAGGCGCAGTCTTTCGACTGCTTCTCTTTAGCGATGGATGAAAGTACGGACGTGTCGGATACAGCACAGTTACTCATATTTGTACGCGGCATTGACGAAAACTTTACTGTTTACGAAGAGCTTGTGAAAATGTGCAGTTTGAAAGGTACAACTACGGGAGAAGATTTATTTCACCATGTGGAACAAGCTCTGGATTCATTGCAATTAAGCTGGGAAAAGTTAACAAGTGTCACTACCGATGGAGGCAAGAACATGAGCGGTCAAAACAAAGGTGTTGTTGGGAGAATCATCAGCAAAGTGAAAGATTCTGGATCTACTGTGCCATTGATTTTTCACTGTATTGTCCATCAAGAGGCATTGTGCTCCAAAGTTATATCCTGGAAAGAAATAATGGATACTGTAACATCCACTGTTAATTTTATAAGAAGAAATGGGCTCACACACCGTCAGTTCCAAAAGTTTTTGGAAGATCTGGAAGCTGAACATGGTGACGTGGTTTACTACTGTGAAGTGAGGTGGCTCAGTCGAGGTGCCGTTTTGGAACGGTTTTTTGATTTGAGGAAAGAAATTGGCAACTTCATGGAGATGAAAGGAAAGCCAGTAGAAGAGCTTACTAACAAACAGTGGATTATCGATCTTGGTTTTTTGACTGATTTGACTAAGGACCTGAATCAGCTCAACAAACGCTTGCAGGGAAAAAATAAATTGATTTGCGATATGTATACAGATGTAAAGTCATTTGAAATGAAACTGAAACTGTTTATCAAGCATATTGATGAAAAAAAGCTTGACCATTTTCCTAATTGCAAGAAAGCCGTGGAAGAAGCTGGAGATAATTTTGTGTGGCAAAATATTACAATGAGAAACGTGTTAACACAACTACAAACTGAGTTTGTAAATCGATTCACCGACTTTAAAAAGAGCTCCCTTAACATGGAAATATTCCAAAACCCTTTTGCAATTGATATTAGTGAGATACCAAGCAATTTGCAAATGAACATAGTAGATTTGCAAAGTAATAGCACACTTAAAACGGCATTTAAGGAAAGCACTGACTTGATACAGTTCTACGGAGGTTTGAGTTCTGAAAACTTCAAAGAATTGAAAAAGTTTGCTCAGCAGATAATAACTATGTTTGGTAGTACATATTTGTGTGAGCAGACTTTTTCAATTCTCAACTACCGCAAAAATAAGAATTGTTCGCGGTTAACGGATGAACATTTAGACGCGATACTGCGCGTGTCTACTACTAAAATGAAAGCAGACGTTAAAAAACTTGCAAGTCAAATGCAGCCTCAAAAATCTCACTAGTTCTTACTTTTATGTTAGTATAGTAGTTCAATTAAAAAAGAGATAATTGTATGAATATATATGCGTTTTATTTCAAATATTAAAAATACATGCCCGAACATATAAATATAAGTGCGGCCCGCACTGATACTCTGGCAACATATGTGGCCCGGCTATAGCATAAGGTTGCCGACCCCTGGCTTAGAGCCTTAGACACAATTATTATTAACAGCACAATTAACCTACATGTTTGTTTTACAGATTTCACAAAGATTTTGCTGGGTTAAAGCTACGGGTCACCGAGATTGGCAACCAACTGAAGGAGCCCGCGTCTGCTCAAGACATTTTGAGACACAATGTTATAGACGGGCTAAAAAATAACACTGTAGGATCCATTCCGAAGCTATATTATCCAATCCAAATCAAATATTATCCAAACCAACTTGGGCAAATCGGCGTTGTATGTATGTATGTATGTATGTTTGTTTGTCCGAGGATAACTTTCGTAGCGTTTATCCGATCATCGTGAAATTTGATACATAGGTAGGTAGTAATAGCACAATTTTGGTGTGACTAAATGAACCAAAAATGTTGGGGGGTTGTTATGATATTGGAGTTCTAGAGGGGTAAAAAAAATGAAAATGAGACTATTAAGCAAAATGGGACGTCAAATGAAAAGTGTTCGTTAGTACATTTAGACACCGTTTTTAGTAAAGTCCTTAAAGTTTTTGAGTAATTAGCCATAATAAAAACGGAACTTTGACAAAATTCACAGGGTACACCACTGACCCCACAGTGCTGTAATTTGGTATGCGTGTAGTATCACAAATATAGGCAAAAGTCTGATAACTGCAATTTTTACCCCAAAAACGAGTAACCAATTAACATGAACTCCCGGCACCTTATTATTATTCTAGGGTGGGGTGAATAAAAGATCTGCATTGACGTCCCACATTGGGGTGTATTGTGCATTACCCCCTTCTAACCTGACCCCAGTCATCCTAACTTCTTGAAGTAACCGAGTAGGACTTGGGTTGGTGGCAGCAGCTTTCCAGGGTCCCTGTGGATGTCGTTAATGTAGTAGCGGTATTGGTGGAGGATGAGGATTCGATGACCCTTTGCAGACCCGTTCTCAGTCTGGCGTCGTTTGTGGCAGTGCAGTGAAGTATCACGTGCTCCACAGTCTCTTTCTCCCGAAGGCATCCGCGACAAAGTCTACTGTCCGTGGCTCCGGTCTTCAAGAGGTGATGGTTAAGTTCGCAGTGTCCCGTGATGATTCCCACCATCATAATTAGATATTCGCGTGTCATCTTTAACAAGGTATTTGTTGTTTTTCTGATTTTTGCCGGAAGCATTGTCTTTGTCTGCTTGCAGTAGGCTCTACGTTCCCAGTCTTTCTGGTGCTCCTTTTGGAATTCGTCGTCAGTCTGTTTTTGATTTCCGCAGTTGGCGGATTGGAGAGATTAATATAATTTGTGTTTGGTGTAAGCTTGGTTCCTTCTCTTACTAGGGAGTATGCCTTGTTGTTCTCTGGACAGGAACCGTGAGCTTTAGTCCATTTGATGGTTACACTATGTTTCTCAGCCAATTTCTGTGGAGCACTATAGCACTCCGCGACAGATTTTGATCGAGTGTCAGCTCATCTAAGAGCATTAATAAGTGCGGCGCTGTCTGTTATGAATATTACTTCTGTCTTCTGGTTTACAGTTGAAGAGTGAGGTCAAGTTAGTTGGTTATTTATTTCGTGGCACTATTTTATTAGTCAAAGATTAAGACCGGCTTGCACAATAAACCCTAAACGTATTTAGCGACTAAACATGTTTAAATTTTACGTATTTGTATGATTTGACAACTCTTTAAATCATACTTCGCCACTAAATACGTGTAGTCGCGCTAAAAATATTTGTTTATGTGGTTTGGGAGACTCGAGAGATCTCAGTTCGGGGCGAACCGTTAGTTATAAATGCCATTTAATCACAAAAATATAGCTATGCTTTTTATGTCCTAAATGAATATAAAAAAGCTATGCCATCTTGCCAACGTTGTTACCAAATGTTTTCTAATCGTTTTAGAACTTGGATGAATCGAACAATTTGAACGTAACACCCGAGTCTCAGCCAACTCCAAAATGTGCAATGTTGTTCGCTTCAAAAATTGGCAACTGCAGAAAAAGAATGATGAACTTTCATGTATGATCGAAGACTTAAAGTCTGGATCATTTATCAAAGAAAAGACTGCTGATGTATTCAAATCAATAGATCCTGTCAACCAAGACATTTTAAATAAAGTCACTGATAAAAATGCATAAAATAAATTCATTCTATTATATTATTGTGTAGAATAATTTATACACCTAATTTATGTATCCAATTCCTGTCTTTTTTTATGTGTTACTGCTAAGAATAAACATTCTCAAAAATTTACATACCTACGAATAATAATTATATGAAGTTAAAAAAATACTTGTTTTATTTATTCTGCCGTTGGCATATTTATACAAGGTTCATACTGTTTTGCTGGTTGATGCTTTAGAATACAATATTAGACTGCACGAGGACGGAGCCGCGGGCATAATGTAATACCTTTTAAAATATCGGGGTAAAAATTGAATGATGTGGCAACCCAGAATTTCAATGTAATACGCGCGAGCCTCGTCTATAATTAATTATTCTCATCTCAGTCTACGGTCGTGTGAGTGTGACTGTGGTGATACGTTTTGGCGGTAAACTTAATATCTTGCTATTTTTTTATTTTCAATCCGAGCGTAAGCGAAGTAAATCTTGAAAAATGAACCTAATCAATTCATTACTAATATTTTATATAACATTACTGTACACATGTTACTGTGACGATCTTGATGGAGATAAAAAGTGGCCAACCGTTGTTATCTCGGTTCTTGTTCGGAATAAAGCGCCTTCTCTGCCCTATTTTATGTCATGCCTTCGGAGACTGGAGTATCCAAGAGATAGATTGTTTATCTGGTAAGTTTTCATTAATATTTATTGAACAAATTTAAATAGCCTGTTGACCGTACACATGCTGTTTTTTCTCGCAATCAAATTATGTTCATGGATGAGAATTAGGTCATGCATGCATGACCTAATTCTCGTCCGTGAATTGTTCATTAATTAAGTCATTATAACCTATATATTAAATGCTGGTTTTTTAACATCCATCCATATTAATATTATAAACTCGAAAGTAACTCTGTCTCTCCGTTTGTTACGTTTTCACGACTAAAAGGCTAGACTAATTTCGATGAAATTTAGTATTTAGATAGATTATGACTAGGATTGAGATGTAATGCTTTTATTAACAAGTCACGAAGCTGCGGGCAGGTCAACTAGTTGTAAATATACGGAGTATCTATAGTTTCTGTTGAAGACTAGAAGAATTCATATTAATTTTACATTTGTACTGCTTAATTACCAACCACCTATATTAACATTGTGAATGAAATGAATGATGAATTATTGTTATTATTTGTAGGGACACCAGCAGTTTCAATATTTTGATTATTTTAGTGCGAATGATACGTAAACCAACTAATTACATCTTGTGTATGTAATTTGTATATTAGAATTAGCAATTTCAAATGTGGCTCTAAAATTATCATCACATGATAGTTATTTGAGATCAACCATTACAGAAGCCATTTAAAAAAAAAAATATGTATCTGTGTTCCGGCATTCCAAATATTAATATATGTGTTTTTTTGGTAACAGAAAACAAATATTATTATAAAACATACAAATTTAATTAAATGCCTTTAATAACATAAATAATATACCTACAATTATTTACATGACTAAAATACAGAAGAAACAGTTGAATCATCTAAATATTGTTGCAAACAATCTAAAGATAACTCAACTGCTCTAGATCACTACCAGGAGGAAGAGTTAGGAATAGGGTGTTATTCAAATTGTATGTAATATACATATAAGTATGCCAAGTAAATATAGTTCCCACAAGAATGGAAAATACCAAGTGTGCGAAACCGCAGGCAATTCAGCTCATATTATTATTATATTAAGTATAAATATTATTTTCTCTTCTTTATTAATGTCGCTGACCAGATCTATTTATTTATTTAATACTTTCACACAAAACATAATAGTGCTAGGAGGACTTAATGCTAATAGCATTATCTAACAGTCATCCTGGTCGTGCTAGAAAGAAGGTAAGGTGTGACACAGGAAAAAAGGTATTTCACAGCTAATTCTAAATCTACATTGCACCAAACACAACATTTTTGGTTTATTGAATTTCTTCATAGCTTTTTCCTTTTAATACCTTGTAAGCATTGTTTAGCTTTCCAATTTGTGTTTACCTTGATGTCTTCATTTTTAGTTTTGGTCTCCAATGCTGCTAGTACTGAGTTAGGATTAAATTAGTCCCTCCATTTTTTGAAGTCAGTCAAAAAGACTGAATTGTAAAATAATCATATAGCTTTATAACATCCATTGTGTGATAAAACATAAAGTGATACATAGGAACAATATTGATCAACAAGTAACTTTTTAACAAAAATATAACCGACTTAAGCAGGAATGTTGTGGATGCGAATTTTTGAAGGCTCACATCTGCAGATGAGGATGCAGACCTTATTTTGGTGCAGAAATAAAACAAAATTAACATACAACATATGATGAAATTTCTATGAGACCAATATGAAAGTACATATATCCTTTCAAATAAAATAATAATTTTCAAAATCGGTTGATTAATGACGGAGTTCTCAGGTAAAAACATAAAACAACTATGCGTCCCGATGACATTAGAGGGTTGCCCTCGATTTTTTTCCCATCATCAGATGCTGACTTGGTGCCAATGGGACCACCTGGGTAGTAAAGATTCCGACGAACCTTCTCCTTTTTTTGAAGTCTGTTAAAAAAAGGAACAAACCAAAACGTACTGATATCTCTCCAATAATATTTCACATTTCATATTATCTAGGTCAGAGGTGCCCAAACTTTTTCAATTCGCGGCGCACATTTTTAGTATTTTGTCTCGGCGCACTACGAGTAGCTAGTTGAAATAGGGTACAATGATACTAAGTAGATAGGCACAATAATTAAAACATCCACAATATGAAGCTGAGTTTTTGTTTTTATATATAAGAAATCATTTATCTTTTAAGAAAAATAGGAAATAAAATACAATGGCAACTTAGTCAATGTGACGCTTGGTGATCTCCACACATTTTTTCAAAGCGAATTCTATAAAGCTTGACACCGCTACTCTCATTTCTTGCTCCACATTGTTCTTTGGTTGTTCATTTTGTAACCGCGAATACCTAAGTTTAGTTTCCGGATAATGGTAAACAGGAGCGCCTCACGGCGCCCCGCTTTACTCTCTACGGCGCACCGGGGTGCCGCGGCGTACACTTTGGGAACCCCTGATCTAGGTGATTAATTTCGACAACCACCGTGGCGCAGCGGGCGAATAGCCGGCTGAGCCGCAGGCGGTCGTGGGTTCGATACCCGCCGCGGATCAAATGTTTGTATGATCTACTGATATTTGTTCCGGGTCTGGATGTTTTTCCATATAGGTAGATATTATAAGTATGTATTTACAAAAAAAAGCAGGCATTTATGTAAAAAAAAGCAGGCATTTATGTATTCTATCAGTTATCTGGTTCCCATAGCACAAGCTCTGTTAGTTTGGGGCTAGATAGCACTTTGTGAAATATCCAGCAATATTTATTTATTTGTTTCTGTCAGATTGAGGTAAATCCCAACTCTTCAATGCGGGATCCATGCATGGTAATGAGAATATCTAAGATTATTAAAAGACATTTAAAGATTCTTTAAATAAGGCTTGGACTGGTTACGTGTGTGGACAAAATTGTATTAAAAAAGTTGTTCGCGCCTAACGCAATCACGCTACTGCAGCCTCGTATCTGCGCGTGGGCAGGGCAGAACGAACTGTAAAATGGTGAACGAACGTTCAAGACAGAAGAACGTTCTTCGGCCTATTTACCTCGCGGACGCCGACGCATGCACACGCTCTTCTCGCGTCTTGTCACGGCCACTCTGTACATTTTAAGTTTGACAATTGATTTATACGAATAACAAATAGTATTTTATTACTAGCCTTTGTATCCCGAAGCTGATATAATATTTATGGCGCCCCCGGGTGGACATAGAATCACGGTGTATCAGAAAACAGCACGCGCGTCCGCCATTTTTAAGACCCGCGTCGTCACGTATTCTCGTTATCGTCGAGTCACGGTATACAGCACGCATCCGTGATAGTGCCTGTCAAGCTAACGTGCCGGGGCAGTGGCGATATCTGGATTTGTCGAGAGAAGAGTTGAAGACTCCCACGCCTACGGTTACCTCGTCGGGTCACGGTATCATCTAACACGCATTCCTGACGAAACAGGTACTCGTCGAGAGAAGAAACTCTGACGACAAAGTGGCGCGGAGAACAAAGAACACTGAGCAGCATAACGGGCATCAACCTAACAAGGAGATTGCCGTGAACTTTTCCATCTATTTCCTACCTATTTTCCTTTTTTAGATTTGTGCAAATTGAGGTAGATAGCATTTTACTTTAGAGCGTGTCTTTAGACCATCTTTTACGAACCATTTTTAAGATCATTTTTACGTATCTATTCAAGTGGGAAAGATACAGAACATATTTTAAAAATTACAAGCTACTTACGATCATCTATCGATGTTGTTCTTGGTATTGACCACCTCTGTGGCGCAGTGGGCGAATAGCCGGCTAAGACGCTGGAGGTAGCGAGTTCGATTCCCGCCGCAGAGCAAATGTTTGCATGATCTATAGATATTTATTCTGGTTCTGGGTGTTTTTCTGTATACTAAGTATGTATTAAATGTTACATACTGTAAACAGGGATAGGCATCAGTACATCACTCGGCGAGCTGACAAGCTTACTACCGTGTCCCGTGCCTTGGCCAAGTCGGATAAGCTAACGCATGTAATGGGACCAACGGTATATAACAGACTACCCTGTACTGTAACTGAGGCAACCAGTTACAATACATTTAAACTCAAACTGAAGCGCTGGCTCCTGAGTAACACCTTCTATAGTTATGAGGAGTTTATTGACATGACAAATTAATATAATAACTTTATTGGACTATTGACTATTTATATTGAATATTTTGTATGACAATTTTATTGACTTTTTATATTTATATTGACTTGTGTAATTCCATATTGGTATCCAATTTAGATTTTTTTTTTTATTACTTTAAATAACTTTTATTATTATTATTTTTTTCTTTTGTTACTTATATTTAGCACGTGCGTACGTACAGTGTGTACCGATACGAGGTACCAATAAGATTTGTGACGTGTAATATTCTTACCATATAAATGATTATGATTATTATGATTATACATTAATGTATCGATATAAGTATTCTATCAGTTATCTGGTTCCCATAGTACAAGCTTATTGCTGGATATTTCACACAACGCTGTCTGTGTGAAATATCCAGCAATATTTATTTATTTATTTACACTGCCACGTTTTCGCTGCTTCGCAATATAGCTACAATTTTACGTGTAATTTTCCTAAATACATACGACAAAAATGCATCATCGTTTTTTACAATTTTGCGCTAATTCCCATTGTAAATCCAAAGACATCAAACATTTCCCGCTATAAAATTTACTTTGACTATATACATTTGCAAGATTGTAAATGTTGTGTGAATTTAATAAAATTCTGAAATTTACTCCATTCATCTCACTGTCACTGCTTGCTTACGCTCGCACTACAAGGCTTGTTCTTGGCTGCATTCCAGCGTACCAGCGCGCTAAGAGCTCATCATCATCAATCCAGGTCCACCCAATAACCTATACTGCTGCGGGCAATTGTTAACCGCGTTCGCCGCCCGGAGGTCATTGCCCGCGATCAGCTGGTCGCTGTGCAACCTTGCCTGCGAAATAAGAATCGTAAGTCGTATACCGATTATTAATTTAAATTGATATTTTGCTTTATTGGGACTTTTTCAAATACTTACGGTAAGGTTAATTCATTGATTAATTTATATCAGTCGATTATAATTATTATATTTTGAAATATTGTTTAATCATAAAGTCGTCACCCTTACCCAGCTTATTGCGCTAATTCCCATTGTAACAGACATCTAACATTTCCCATGTAAAATTTACTTTGACTAATTTAATTAATTTACTTAATTTACTTGTGTGAATTTAAGAAGATTCTTATATTCACTTCTTTTATCTCACTGCCACTGCTTGCTTACGTTCGCACTACAAGGATTGTGCTTGGCTGCGTTCCAGGGTACCAGCACGCTAAGAGCTCATCATCAATCCAGGTCCACCCACCTACCTATGCTGCTGCTGTGGGCAAGTGTTAACCGCGTGTGCCGCCCGGAGGTCAATCCCCGTGATCAGCTTTGCCTGCGTAATAAGGATCGTAAGTCGTATACCAATTATTAATTTAAGTTCATATTTTACCTTATTGTGACTTTTTTAAGTACCTACATACGGTATGGTTAATTCATTGATTAATTTATATCAGTCGATTATTAAATTAATTTTATTTTGAAATATTGTTTAATCACAAAATCGTCACCTTTACCCGGGACCCAAGCTTTCGCCGTTGAGCTTCTCTATGCCGGTAGACGAGCTAAATGAGATCAAGGTCAAGCGAAGCTCGGTCAAGGAAAAAGTGACTAAATTCAAAAAATGGATGTAAAAGAAACTTTGTCTTCCGTTAAAATCAATTAATTACCTAACCATCGCCTATAGCAAAGTATTGCCTCGTAAGTCACACAACTTAGACACGTTTCCTACGATGCACTGCCCTGCGTCTATCAACTTGAGGCATACAGGTGTAAAGCCTCATGTGCCTGTAATTTCATCGGAAACCGTAGCCTTCATACCGAAAGACAGCAATGCTGCTTGGTGTTAGAAATAGGTAAAGTGGTAGTACTTCCCCGGGCGAGCCCTTTCACACAACTACTCTTCAATGAAGCTTTGACAGTGTGCAGACTCGCATCGACTTTTTGAATAATTTAGGTTCCGAATGAGCTTTAACATGATAATACTCGTAATAAACAACAAGTCTGATTAAACTTATACTTTGTAACCAATGGCGTACACAGACACGACATTAATTAAAATTTTCTAAATAAGTAAATACCTAGGTATTTGTTTACATTAAACTATTCTCACATACCATTTATATTGCGTTTAATAAGTTTATTTAAACAAATTCACAAGACCGACAAAGTGTTGATGAACTTTATACCTACATGCTTTTTTTTCTGTTAAGACCTGGATGCGATCTGACCAAGACAGGACTACATGGCACAAAATGGAGGAGGCTTATACCCAGCAGTGGGTGAATGGAGCTGAGGATGATGGTGTTTTTTTTAGTAAGACTTACAGAAAAACAATCCTTTTCAATTTAATAAGCGGCACTACGCCGACACCATGACTATATGCTTAAATTCAAACATATCTAAACTCTATCTAACTAATGTATCTTGACTCTCAAGGAACCCTGAGTAGGGGTGAGGCTCGCTAGGTCAGATTTATAAGAAACTTGCTCTAAATACATACCTCTTACATGCTATACCACAGAGCGAAAACTGAGCGGGACACACGACTACAGATATAGGTATATCTGTAGTCGTGTGTACTATTTGTAATCGTTTGTAAATGCTACTTATGTAGTTTATGTCATAGGTTTATTGTTTACATTCTAATACGAGGCATGCCTTTTAAGTTTTGTCGTTTGAAGAAAAAAACACATCTAGAACCTTATAGTACTTTTTATTGTTTTTCAAAGTATTCACAACGTAGCTTAAAACACTTTTCCATTCGCTCAAACCAGTTATTATAACATTTATTCCACTCTAAAGTGGGGTGTTCAAAATGGCTGTCTTGAAAGCGTCGACTGCTTCTTCACCGGACTGGAACCTTTGACCACGAAGACTTTTCTTAATTTTAGGAAATGTAAAGAAATCGTTAGGGCTTAGGTCAGGACTGTATGGATGATGGTCAAGAATTTCTACTTTTTCCTGCTTCAAATACTCAATCGTTTGACGAGCGCTGTGTGAGCTTGCGTTGTCGTGGTGCAGGATGATGCTTCGCTTTGAGTTAGATTTTCGAAGTTCGGCGATGACTTGTGGTAAACAAACTGTAGTATACCACTCTGCGTTAACCGTTCTACGATCTTCAAGTGCAATAGTCGCAACATGGCCGGTTTTTCCAACGAACGTGGCCACCATCTTCTTTGAAGTGCTTCGAGAACGAACAACTTTAGTCGGCTTTGGCTCGTCTTGAAAGACCCAGATTGTAGATTGTTGTTTGGTATCAGGATCGTAGGCATAGATCCAAGATTCGTCACCACTTATGATGTCGTAGACGTGATTTGACTCCCCTCGGTTGAACCTTTGCAGAGTTTTCTTACACCATCTGACGCGGGCCGCCTTGTGATCGTCGGAAAGCAGATGCGGTATCCAACGGCAAACTAGCTTTCTCACACCAAGCGCTTCATGCAAGATCTTCTGAATGGTTGTCCCTGAGATGCCTAATAGAGCCTCTATCTCTCGATACGTCACATGACGATCTTCGAGAATTAGTTGTCTCACAGCAATGATGTTATCTTCAGTGAAGGCGGATTTTGGGCGTCCTTCGCGAAATCTGTCACTAACACTAGTATGTCCACGCTGGAATTCTAAATACCAGCGTTCGACAGTCCGCAGACATGGGGCTACATCACTGAACACAGATGTTAGCTCTTCTAAACACTGAAGCCGTGTCAGGCCTCTTCTAAATTTGTAGAAAATTATTGCACGAACATTTTCCTTAGATAGATTCATTTTCGTACGTGACCTGACAGATTCAAATCGAAACTGTGACTAAACAATAGCATTAATCCTAATACTTTCAACTGTTTTGAGATTCAAAATGTAAACACATTCGAATATAGAATAGTTCCAAATTCAAAATTGCCGGAAAATATGGAAACGACAGAACTTAAAAGGCATGCCTCGTACTGCTAACTATCGAATAATTCGATCAGAAATCATTTGGCTTCGATCGCCAAGTATGCGTCTGATTATGCTATTAAATTTGACGACCTCCGTAGCGCAGCGGGCAAATAGCCGGCTGAGACGCAGGAGGTAGCGGGTTCGATTCCCGCCTCGGAACATATATTTGTTCCTGGTCTGGATGTTTTTCAACATAATATAGGTATGTATTTACAAAACAAACGTACTCTTAAGTATTATATCAGTTATCTGGTTCCCATAGTACAAGCGCTTCTTAGTTTGGGGTTAGGTAGCGCTGTGTGAAATATCCAGAATTATCTATTTATTATTATTTATTTATTTACTTTTCCTTGGCTTAGGCTCTTCATTTTAACAGCTACGCGAAAGCAGGCATAAAATCAGCAAAATTTCACATTAACCGCATCTTGTGAAACACGAATCTGACATTTTAAGAGTTATCTACTTTGCTTGGACAAATTGATCCTCAAAAGTCCCCTCTCACCTCTCTTCCTCCCCCTATTATTGCTCAGCACTTACACTAGGGCACTTCTCCTTGGCAGACCACTGATGTCGCTTCTGACCCGGCCCCAGAGAACCACTGGACATCGACAGCAAAGGAGACTAGACTAACACGGATTCATAGCCTGGAGTAAACAGCACCATTGGAACCGCTGGTAGTCAGAATACGCAACAGAACTTCAAAAGCGAACGCAATGATAGACGTACATTAGAGACACGTCACTTTTATTTAAATTAAAGCGACGACAAACCGATTTTGACGATGTAAACAATGCAATCTCTAAGGTGGTAAAATGGTTCAATGTAAACAATCTACTTCTAAATGAAAAGAAAACAAAGTGTATTAGATTTATACTACCTAATGTTACACAAGTTAAAGCAGATATAAAAATCAAAGACGAGGAGTTGGCTCTTGTGGACACCACCGTATTCTTAGGTATAACCCTAGATAATAAGCTTCAATGGGGCCCTCACATTGATGGGTTGTCGAAGAGACTTAGTTCTGCGGTATACGCAATCAAAAAGATCCGTATTTTTATTTTATTCTTGAAAGCAGCACGCTCATACGCACGCACACTACTGCGGCCTCGTAACCGCGAGCAAGACACCAGCACAGCACCGTTCTTTAGTCGCCGCCGACACATCCACAAGCTCTTCGCGCAACCTTGTCGCGGTCCACTATGTAAGAGTACATTTCTAGTTTAACAACAGATTTATACGAATAACTACTAGTATTTAGAGCTTATAGAGTCAGTCAAAGTGACAAATTTATCGATATACGAGTACGACAAAGCTTTCGCTATGGCAATCAATTCAAAATGCATTAGGGATGTATTGGAATCAAGTCTAAACTTACCACTCCATTCGAGATAGGGGTCTCAAAAGGCAGCACCTCCTTTGACATTGTCTTTTGATCCGTCCATAAAAATGTCATAGTATCTTAAAGTATATATATTGCTTATTGATATGGTTAGTGGTAATACATTTTAACATATGGTTTTTTACGCTTTATTAGCGCGATCTATCAATGAAATTGATATTATATCTCTCTCGAAACTCCAAGCTATCCGTGCTTCTTTAAGGTAAGAATGAATAGGTTTCTTCTAGATTTTCGTGCTCCATCTTTACGACATAATCGCTTACCATCAGGTGAGTTTGTGGTCAAATGAAGATTCCATCCATCCAATTTTCCCATCCAGAAGCAGTATCATCTTTCTTGAACTTTCTTTGGTCAAGTCGTCTAACCGACACGATTTAATATTGGCTTACTAATTTGACATTGACCGGGCATTGTCTGGGCGAGGTCATTGAACTAGCGGGGTCGTTGAACGACTCGTAGTTAGTAATCTGTGGCATCGTACATTAAGCTAGTCGAGCAGTATTTTATCGATTTTCTCTGGATTTTGATCATACAAGATCATTTTATTGGATCGAGCGAAGTGAGACCTCCAAATCAACTTGGGCAAATCGGCGTTGTATGTACACACATCCAAAAAGTTTAAGCAACACCAACAAATATTGAATATTTTTAATTTTATAGATTTATTTTAAATTATTTCTTTTCTTTTTAAATTAAATGATATTTCTATGTTGTATTTGTATATTAAACTCGATAAATTTCTTTAAAAAAATGTTTTTTACAAATAAAAGTTTGTTGTGAATCTAGGTGCAATTTTGTAATATATAATAATGGTAAAAATAAACAAAAATATGACTTTTGCGTTAAATTATAACCTTCTTTTGGGCATTTAAATTAAATCTAATACAGCGTGTTTCCTCTTCGGTTGTTTAAAACTTGTTGGCGACGATTCTGCATGGACTCAATTAGGTTATTGATTTCCTCCTGGGGCAATGGGTCCCAGTGGAACTTAATCAGGTTTTTTAGCTGGTGTTCTGTTAAAACCCCATCAAGATCTTTCAGGACCCTTATCTGGAGCATATCCCACACATGCTCAATGGGATTCAGGTCAGGCGATTGAGCTGTCCTGTAGCTATTTTGACTCCGTCTCGCTGTGTGCGGACGGGCATTGTCGTGCATCAATGTAAACTCAGATCCCAATGTTTGTGAAAATGGACGCACACAGGAAGCTAGCACATGTTCCGCATAATTTTCAGCATTCAGGTTGCTATTTATAAAAACGAGATCGATTTGTCGGTTTTTAGCTATTCCAGCCCAAACCATTACTGTCGAATCGCTGTATTGGTGGACTTCCTGGACAAATCTTAGACGTTCAGCGTTTCCTGGGCGACGATATACTCTCTTCTAGTATCAGGTTTGAACCCGAATCGAGATTCGTCGCAGAACAAAATTGGGTCCCATCGTTCTTGTGGCCATAGCACGCGTGGTCTGCACCATTGAATACGACGAGCTCGATTTCCGTGACGGATCTGTCGGCATCTGATTGGACCACGAACACGTATACCATACACGTATAACATGCGATACCTTTGGTAGTCAGCTTTGGTTCCCGTCTACATGTTATCTAGATGTATCGGTCTTGACGACGAGTGGTACTACGCCCTCGGTTCTCGGCTGTTCAGACGGATCACCTGTGTCACAATAACCCCTGCAGAGTTGGCAAATTACGCTTCGATGAACACCAAAATGCCAGGCAACATAGGCTTGACTATTTTCAATTTCTAGTATCCCTACAGCTCTTTGCATCTCTTCCGTGGTAAGATAACGACGCTCTATTACACAGTAAAAACTCGCGGACTATTATTCGCTACATACAACCAATGATTACTGCGGTTACTAATTTTTTTCGTTGAATAAGAAATTAAATCGTATCTATGAAATGCCATTGAAATGGACAAAAAAATGTTTTATTGTTTAAAAACATAATTTACTGAAACAAACTGCCCATATATATTTGTTTTTCAAAGAGGTTGACTATTTGAAGAAGGTTTAATATTCCATGATAGTTTAAAACGAAGTAAAAAAAAATAATACTAAAAAAGTTATGTGTTGCTTAGACTTTTTTGATGTGTGTATATATAAATAAATAAATAAAATAAATATTGCTGGACATGTCACACAACGCTATCTAGCCCCAAATTAAGCAGAGCTTGTACTATGGGAACCAGATAACTGATAGAATACTTATATACTTTTTTTTCTAAATACATACTTATCATATATAGAAAAACATCCAAACCAGAAACAAATATCTTGTATGTTTGTTTGTCTGAGAATAACTTTCGAAGGATTGATCCGATCATCGTGAAATTTGATATATAGGTAGTGATGGCATAATTCTGGTGTGACTAAATGAGCTAAATATGTTGAGGGGTAGTTGAGGTATTGGGGTCCAAGAGGGGTAAAAAAATGAAAAGGAGACTATTAGGTCAAATTGGACGTCAATTGAAAGGTCTTTATTAGTACATTTCGACACCGTTTTTATTTTTAGTTTAGTCCTTGCAGTTTTTGAGTTATTAGCCATAGTAAAAACGGAACTTTTGCAAAATTCACAGGGTAGATCAGTGACCCCATAATGCTGAAATTTTTTATGTGTCTAGCTTTAGTGACACAAATATAGAGAAAAGTCTGATATCCAGAATAAATACAATTTCTACCCAAAAAAGGTTAACCAATATTATGAACTCCCGCTACCTGTAATTTGAATGAAACTGTAGGTCAAACACAACCATCTTAATGGATGTGTATTTCGTGGCACTATTTTGATAGTCAAAGAATACAAAAAATATTTTTTTATGGGAGGCTCGCGAGATCCCATTTTGGGGCGAACCACTAGTGATACATTAATTTTTATTTTGTTGTGTAGAAACCGTCCCTTCAATATAATTATTTTAAATTGCAACAACTTACATACATACATACACTACATACACTTAACTTAACATTAACTTACATAGTTACTTAAATATATTAAATACTAGTTGACCCGCCCGCGGCTTCGCACGCCTTAAATTTCTCGTTCCCGCGGAACTTCGGGATAAAAACTATATTAACACTCTTGTCAAAGTGACGCGATACTTCATGTAAATGAATTCACGTCAATGAACGACGGTTGAATTATATGGATACATAAAAAGTTTCCGCGCACTTCACGAATTCACAAACAAATTATAAAGAAGATATTCAAGGATTCACCAATATTTGATAACAAACATATATGTCACATTTGTCTGTGGTCAAATATTTATAGTGCGTTCAGAAATTAAATTATTAAAATAACGTTTTGATAACAAATGAAATAAACGCATCCAGTTTGACTGGTACGAACAGTTTGTATGGGAAAATAAAATAGTTACTTACTACTTTTTTTACCACTTTCATTGCAATTTCTTTATTTTTTCTCACCTTTTAACATTAACTTTAAACATTCCTTGGATTTCTACAAATATTTCAAAACCAAAATTAGGTAAATCGGTTCAGCCGTTTATGAGTTTTAGTGAGACTAACGAACAGCAATTGATTTTTATATATACAGTGTGTCCCTGGATAAAGTGCAACCCCGAAAGGGGGTGAAACTAGATCAAAAATTATCGACAAAAAAATAGAAAAAAAAATTAAAAATAAATTCGTATATACTTTATTGATGTATTAAAATTTTTATTACTCACTAATTACTCTATTTAATAAAAAAATTATTTCTTCCAAAGTAGTAGGTCTATTTTGTTAAAATAAAAACCATAATCATGTCAGATATGTGACGATGACGATAAAATAACAAATAACTCACAAACGAGTGGCTATCGTGACTTAAAGTTTAATTTTTGTATTAAAATTACATTTTTTAGGCTGTTTTTTTCCAATAAACTCCAAAAATCTTAAAATTAAGCCTATAATACTAGAAATTTTTATGACTTTTTATTATTGTCTATCATAATAGCTTTTAAATAAAAAAAAAACCTACGTTTTAACATAAAAAATGTGCTGGCTAGGAGCTTTTAAAGTTGACCACTGATTACGTCACCACTCAGGTAGAGACACGTTTTTTTTTTGCTGCTCAGGTAGTATTAAAAATCAAATTTTAGTTACAACATTTTTATTTAACTTATTACATGTAAGTATGAAATAAGGGTTTTGTTTAATGCATTAAATGCTCAAAATGGCTTCCTTGTTGTTGTAGGCACATTGCCGCACGAAGAGCGATTTGTTGTGTGGCTCTAAGCACCATCTCTGGGTCACTTCTTATCTCATCGGCACATCGCATGATTTGATCTTGTAACTCTGCCTCGGTGTCTACGGTCGTTCTGTAGACTCTTTGTTTCATAACACCCCACAGAAAATAGTCTAGGGGTGTCAGGTCAGGTGAACGTGCCGGCCACCCGACTGGTCCATCCCGGCCGATCCACCTATTAGCGTAGTTTTCGTTTAAAAAACTTCGCACATTGCGCCCGTAGTGCGCAGGGCATCCGTCCATCTGCAAATACATCTGTTGCCTTGTAGCCAGCGGAACATCTTCCAGCAGTAGTGGCAGATCGTCTCTTAATAAGTTTAAAAAACTTTCGGCATTTAATGTTGCGGGTAAAATAACTGGCCCAATCAGCGTGTCGTCTATTAGAGCTGCCCATACATTAACTGAAAATTGCACTTGAAAAGTAGACGCCCTCTTTAGGTGTGGATTTTCCTCGGACCATACATGTAAGTTTCTGCAATTTGTGATTCCATTCCGGGTGAATTTCGCTTCATCCATCCATAAAATTTTTTTTAGGAATTGTGGATTATTTCTAATTTTTTGTTGAATCCACGTAGACATTACGCATCTTGCACGATTGTCTACATTTTCATGCAAATGCTGTACTCGCTGATAATGGTATGGATGCAATCCCTTCTTTTTCAAAATTCGCCATACGGATGTTTTTGATATACCGTGACGCAAAGCTAAGCGTCTAATGCTGGTTGTGGGATCAGCAAACAAATCGTTTAAAACGGCCTCTTCTATGGAATGGTCAATAATGGTAGCTTGTTGCTCACGGCGATCTCTTGCTAATCCAAGTCCGATGTTGGATAACTTTCGGTGAACTTCTTGGAAATTTCGTGCTGACGGTATAAGTCTGCTCGGAAACGCATTTATGTATGCAGAACGAGCGACTGTTGTGTGTCCACGTGACATACCATAATAATAATGGATGTCAGCGATTTCTCGCAGAGAGAACTCAGTCAATCGCGGCATCTCCACAACACAACAAAGTACAGTCAAAAACGTAACAAAAAGTCAAAAACAAAACAAAAGCAAAACAACGTAACAAAAACTTGAAGGCGCAGTAAGGTACGGTAGGCGGTAGCAGCGGCGAGAATATCGGAGCGACTGGCGTGCCTTGTTGTGAGTCCTGTTTCGATCCCCACCCTTCATCTTTCATAGAACAGGCCCAGCGACCATAATCTACAACAATATAAGTTAAAAAAGGGTCTCTACCTGAGTGGTGACGTAATCAGTGGTCAACTTTAAATGCTCCTAGCCAGCACATTTTTTATGTTAGAACGTAGGTTTTTATTTTATTTAAAAGCTATTATGATAGACAATAATAAAAAGTCATAAAAATTTCTAGTATTATAGGCTTAATTTTAAGATTTTTGGAGTTTATTGGAAAAAAACAGCCTAAAAAATGTAATTTTAATACAAAAATTAAACTTTAAGTCACGATAGCCACTTGTTTGTGAGTTATTTGTTATTTTATCGTCATCGTCACATATCTGACATGATTATGGTTTTTATTTTAACAAAATAGACCTACTACTTTGGAAGAAATCATTTTTTTATTAAATAGAGTCATTAGTGAGCAATAAAAATTTTAATTCATCAATAAAGTATATACTAAATTTTTTTAATTTTTTTTTTTCTATTTTTTTGTCGATAATTTTTGATCTAGTTTCACCCCCTTTCGGGGTTGCACTTTATCCAGGGACACACTGTATAGATAGATAATGTAGTCGCAAGTTGCAAGCATTCACACTCGTCGAAAAGATTCCCTCTCGCTTCAGTATCTTCGCCATTTTCCAACTCCTGTGTGCTTTGCAGATGCCGATTCAACACAGCCTTCCTCAAAAAAGAATATTCTTTATCGGAGAGAAATTATACAACACAGACGTTTCCCTCAATTTATTCAACTGCTTATTTATAAACCGTCTTGGCTCCCTTGCTTTTCCGACATATTGGACAAATCATAAAATTGTACTGAGAAGTTGAGCTCAGTCACTCGTAAATGCTTCGTCAGTTTCGATAGAGGAATGTTTTTAGTGGAAGACCTGATATAAGTTCGTGAGAACATACTTTCGGATGATTTTTTTCTTAGTGCATTAACGTGTGTGATGTTATTTATGGTGTGTGTATCCATATTTTCATCACATTTAAATAGTTGTTCGTTTTCGACTAGTTGTAAAATGTTGTTACTTCTACATAGTATAGTGTATATAAGTTTTTGGCAATTGTAGAGTTGGTCTAAAGTTACGGTTTTGTTGGGCGTTTTGATATCGTTGTTGAATTCGGTGGTGATCAGAAGGTTCGAGACGATTTTGCATTCGGATATAACTGTAAATAAAAAAATTAGGTAACAACCGGCTTGATGGATTTTATTGAGATTCGTTATCGTATCATCATCATCATAATCAGATCAGCCAAAGGACATTCACTACTGATCGTTACACCAAAGCGACCAAAGCGACTCGCGCGTTGCTGGCCCTTTAAAATTTTCAAAACGCCCTTTTTGAAGAACCTCATACTGTAGTTCGCGGGAGGAAATTACTCTGGAATCTACCGGCGTACCGTGGTATGCGACCAGATCGTCTCCAAGGTGTGCGGATGGACTCCCTGCCGATGGTGAGCGGTGCGATGATAAAACAGGTACGTTTTATCATCGCATCAATAAGTACTCGACTATTCTTTTCCTCATTGATTTCACCCAAATCAATAGTGTTAGCTGCTTTTCTTTTTAGTGTCGTTGACTTATGGCTGAATACAGGAGATTGAATTTTTTGAGGAATTATTTTATAAGTGTGTAATGCATCCATGTGTTCTTCAATTGTATCTATTTCACTTTCACTTTTACTTTCAAATTGAATTTGGGCTGACATATGTAGATGTTCAATTTTTCTCCTTGCAAGGTTTAAAAATAAAATTTTCTTCATCTTTTATATCTGCTAATGGTGCTGCAGATCCCCAGCCTATTCCAAATATGTCAGAATCTTTAAGCGTGTAAGGCTTATTTTGGGGTATTTTGTTACGTCCAATGTACACACCATTTGAATTCTTCGAGATGTGTACACACATGGCTCTACACAAATTGGCTCTAATTTGATTTCTTTGAATTTGCATTCTGCTCTATTGTTTTTTAATTCATTTTCACTGTCAGAAAGTAAATTAACTACATCAATAAGTACTCGGCTATTCTTTTCCTCTTTGATTTCACCCAAATCAATAGTGTTAGCTGCTTTTCTTTTGAGTGTCGTTGACTGATGGCTGGATAGAGGAGATTGAATTTTTTGAGGAATTATTTTATAAGTGTGTAATGCATCCATGTGTTCTTCAATTGTATCTATTTCACTTTCACTTTTACTTTCAAATTGAATTTGGTCTGACATAGATGTTCTATTTTTCTCCTTGCAAGGTTTAAAAATAAAATTTTCTTCATCTTTTATATTTGCTAATGGTGCTGCAGATCCCCAGCCTATTCCAAATATGTCAGACTCTTTAAGCGTGTAAGGCTTATTTTGGGGTATTTTGTTACGTCCAATGTACACACAATTTGAACTCTTCGAGGTGTGTACACACATGGCTCTAATTTAATTTCTTTTAATTTGCAATCTGCTCTATTGTTTTTTAATTCATTTTCACTGTCAGAAAGCAAATTAACTACATCAATAAGTACTCGACTATTCTTTTCCTCTTTGATTTCACCCAAATCAATAGTGTTAGCTGCTTTTCTTTTTAGTGTTGTTGACTTATGGCTGAATACAGGAGATTGAATTTTTTGAGGAATTATTCATAAGTGTGTAATGCATCCATGTGTTCTTCAATTGTATCTATTTCACTTTCACTTTTACTTTCAAATTGAATTTGGTCTGACATAGATGTTCTATTTTTCTCCTTGCAAGGTTTAAAATTAAATTTTTCTTCATCTTTTATATCTGCTAATGGTGCTGCAGATCCCCAGCCTATTCCAAATATGTCAGACTCTTTAAGCGTGTAAGGCTTATTTTGGGGTATTTTGTTACGTCCAATGTACACACCATTTGAATTCTTCGAGGTGTGTACACACATGGTTCTACACAAATTGGCTCTAATTTAATTTCTTTGAATTTGCAATCTGCTCTATTGTTTTTTAATTCATTTTCACTGTCAGAAAGTAAATTAACTACATCAATAAGTACCCGACTATTCTTTTCCGCTTTGATTTACCCAAATCAATAGTGTTAGCTGCTTTTCTTTTTAGTGTCGTTGACTTATGGCTGGATACAGGAGATTGAATTTTTTGAGGAATTATTTTATAAGTGTGTAATGCATCCATGTGTTCTTCAATTGTATCTATTTCACTTTCACTTTTACTTTCAAATTGAATTTGGTCTGACATAGATGTTCTATTTTTCTCCTTGCAAGGTTTAAAAATAAATTTTTCTTCATCTTTTATATTTGCTAATGGTGCTGCAGATCCCCAGCCTATTCCAAATATGACAGAATCTTTAAGCGTGTAAGGCTTATTTTGGGGTATTTTGTTACGTCCAATTTACACACAATTTGAACTCTTCGAGGTGTGTACACACATGGCTCTACACAAATTGGCTCTAATTTAATTTCTTTTAATTTGCAATCTGCTCTATTGTTTTTTAATTCATTTTCACTGTCAGAAAGTAAATTAACTACATCAATAAGTACTCGACTATTCTTTTCCTCTTTGATTTCACCCAAATCAATAGTGTTAGCTGCTTTTCTTTTGAGTGTCGTTGACTGATGGCTGGATACAGGAGATTGAATTTTTTGAGGAATTATTTTATAAGTGTGTAATGCATCCATGTGTTCTTCAATTGTATCTATTTCACTTTCACTTTTACTTTCAAATTGAATTTGGTCTGACATATATGTTCTATTTTTCTCCTTGCAAGGTTTAAAATTAAATTTTTCTTCATCTTTTATATCTGCTAATGGTGCTGCAGATCCCCAGCCTATTCCAAATATGTCTGAAACTTTAAGCGTGTAAGGCTTATTTTGGGGTATTTTGTTACGTCCAATGTACACACAATTTGAACTCTTCGAGGTGTGTACACACATGGTCCTACACAAATTGGCTCTAATTTAATTTCTTTGAATTTGCAATCTGCTCTATTGTTTTTTAATTCATTTTCACTGTCAGAAAGTAAATTAACTACATCAATAAGTACTCGACTATTCTTTTCCTCTTTGATTTCACCCAAATCAATAGTGTTAGCTGCTTTTCTTTTGAGTGTCGTTGACTGATGGCTGGATACAGGAGATTGAATTTTTTGAGGAATTATTTTATAAGTGTGTAATGCATCCATGTGTTCTTCAATTGTATCTATTTCACTTTCACTTTTACTTTCAAATTCAATTTGGTCTGACATAGATGTTCTATTTTTCTCCTTGCAAGGTTTAAAATTAAATTTTTCTTCATCTTTTATATCTGCTAATGGTGCTGCAGATCCTCAGCCTATTCCAAATATGTCAGAATCTTTAAGCGTGTAAGGCTTATTTTGGGGTATTTTGTTACTTCCAATGTACACACAATTTGAACTCTTCGAGGTGTGTACACAAATTGGCTCTAATTTAATTTCTTTGAATTTGCAATCTGCTCTATTGTTTTTTAATTCATTTTCACTGTCAGAAAGTAAATTAACTACATCAATAAGTACTCGACTATTCTTTTCCTCTTTGATTTCACCCAAATCAATAGTGTTAGCTGCTTTTCTCTCGAGTGTCGTTGACTTATGGCTGGATACAGGAGATTAAATTTTTTGAGGAATTATTTTATAAGTGTGTAATGCATCCATGTGTTCTTCAATTGTATCTATTTCACTTTCACTTTTACTTTCAAATTCAATTTGGTCTGACATAGATGTTCTATTTTTCTCCTTGCAAGGTTTAAAATTACATTTTTCTTCATCTTTTATATCTGCTAATGGTGCTGCAGATCCTCAGCCTATTCCAAATATGTCAGAATCTTTAAGCGTGTAAGGCTTATTTTGGGGTATTTTGTTACGTCCAATGTACACACAATTTGAACTCTTCGAGGTGTGTACACACATGGTTCTACACAAATTGGCTCTAATTTAATTTCTTTGAATTTGCAATCTGCTCTATTGTTTTTTAATTCATTTTCACTGCCAGAAAGTAAATTAACTACATCAATAAGTACTCGACTATTCTTTTCCTCTTTGATTTCACCCAAATCAATAGTGTTAGCTGCTTTTCTTTTTAATATCGTTGACTTATGGCTGAATACAGAAGATTGAATTTTTTGAGGAATTATTTTATAAGTGTGTAATGCATCCATGTGTTCTTCAATTGTATCTATTTCACTTTCACTTTTACTTTCAAATTGAATTTGGTCTGACATAGATGTTCTATTTTTCTCCTTGCAAGGTTTAAAATAAAATTTTTCTTCATCTTTTATATCTGCTAATGGTGCTGCAGATCCTCAGCCTATTCCAAATATGTCAGAATCTTTAAGCGTGTAAGGCTTATTTTGGGGTATTTTGTTACTTCCAATGTACACACAATTTGAACTCTTCGAGGTGTGTACACACATGGTTCTACACAAATTGGCTCTAATTTAATTTCTTTGAATTTGCAATCTGCTCTATTGTTTTTTAATTCATTTTCACTGTCAGAAAGTAAATTAACTACATCAATAAGTACTCGACTATTCTTTTCCTCTTTGATTTCACCCAAATCAATAGTGTTAGCTGCTTTTCTCTCGAGTGTCGTTGACTTATGGCTGGATACAGGAGATTAAATTTTTTGAGGAATTATTTTATAAGTGTGTAATGCATCCATGTGTTCTTCAATTGTATCTATTTCACTTTCACTTTTACTTTCAAATTCAATTTGGTCTGACATAGATGTTCTATTTTTCTCCTTGCAAGGTTTAAAATTACATTTTTCTTCATCTTTTATATCTGCTAATGGTGCTGCAGATCCTCAGCCTATTCCAAATATGTCAGAATCTTTAAGCGTGTAAGGCTTATTTTGGGGTATTTTGTTACGTCCAATGTACACACAATTTGAACTCTTCGAGGTGTGTACACACATGGTTCTACACAAATTGGCTCTAATTTAATTTCTTTGAATTTGCAATCTGCTCTATTGTTTTTTAATTCATTTTCACTGTCAGAAAGTAAATTAACTACATCAATAAGTACTCGACTATTCTTTTCCTCTTTGATTTCACCCAAATCAATAGTGTTAGCTGCTTTTCTTTTTAATATCGTTGACTTATGGCTGAATACAGAAGATTGAATTTTTTGAGGAATTATTTTATAAGTGTGTAATGCATCCATGTGTTCTTCAATTGTATCTATTTCACTTTCACTTTTACTTTCAAATTGAATTTGGGCTGACATAGATGTTCTATTTTTCTCCTTGCAAGGTTTAAAACTAAATTTTTCTTCATCTTTTATATCTGCTAATGGTGCTGCAGATCCCCAGCCTATTCCAAATATGTCAGAATCTTTAAGCGTGTAAGGCTTATTTTGGGGTATTTTGTTACTTCCAATGTACACACCTTCGAAAATCTCTAAAAACCACAGTTTTTTATGTTGTTTGGACGTACATATACATAGCTATAGGTAATAATGATTGTTAAAGCTCCGGAGCATACTTCCCGTCATTCATTATTTCATCACATTTGATACGTTCGGTAGAACTATTATGTCTAGTAGAACACCATATTTACGTAAATATGTTTATTGAGCTTGGTAGCAGAACACGTAAAAATCATACTGAATTATATACAACTACTCTGTACATAGTCAACCTTATTATTAGACAAGATGGTTTGACAAGTACCCACGTTTAGAGACAACATACCTTTCCCCCAAGTATGTGCAGTACAACATAAACAAAATACAAACTTAATTTTATTTATTTAGATCTTCTATTTCATATTTTGTCTCTGTATGTTGTATGTTGTATGAGTTTAATAAAATTTGGACGATATTGATGTCGCAACCTCTTGAACTAGTAGAATACATATTAAGTAAATACCTATTTATGTTTATTCAGGGTTTACTAATTAAGTTTGTTAAGATATACCTAACTATTTTTGTTTATTTATTTTTAAAATCCTTCTTAGTATTTTTATTACCCCTGGAAGAAACTAGCTGCTCACGACACAGGGAATCCTAGTGTGAGGGCTAGTGTTCACCCAAATATTACTTACCTACTTTTTTGAGATTATTTTCACTTCTGGGTACTTACTTATCGTTTTAGAATCATAAACATTTACTGGGTACGTGGATGGAACTTCTCTTGAAATAGCAAAGTTCTATCCACGTACCTACCTACATTATGTCCTGCCACATACCAGTATAGGTAAACTTGTTTTACTTATATTGTTAACTTATACTGGTCTGTGGTCCGATCCACATTATGACCTATGTTATGATACATCTGTTTTTATTACTATGATGTACTGGTTTTTTAAAATAAATTATAGGCTAGAGTTTGACCACTATCTCGCCTGATAGTAAGCGATGATGCAGTCTACGATGGTACACGCGTGCCTAGAAGAAACCTATTCACTCGTGACTTGAAGATCCCTAGGTTGTAGTTATCAGGAAACACAGACTCAGGCAAGGCGTTCCACTCCTTGGCGGTGCGCATAATAAAGGTCGAAGAGTACCGCTTTGTGCGTATGGGAGGTATGACTACCATGTAGCGGTGGCGCATCGCGGAGCGTCTGGTTGTCCGATCATAGAATGGGGATGGTGGGACTGTTATTGCCTTTAAGTTTGTTTTTAGTCTTGAATTTAGTATGTAAGTTGCATGTTCTTCTTTTTTGGTAAATAAACTTATTCTTATTCTTATATACACAATTTCTTAACTATTAATTAATATAAAATTCTAAACGTATTAATTAAATAACCAAAGGTAAAGAAATCATAATTGTAATTTGATATAATTTTACATCAAAAAGTTCCAGTCAAGTTACAAATTAAGTTAAGTTACAGCAGGTCTTCTATAAGGAGACTTGATGTGGATATTTAATTTATTCCTAACTTTTACACCTGAAAAACTAGATGTGTCCTCGACTGGGATGCCAAGCATCTCGGCTCATTTTTCAGAACTGGGTATCTCAATGATTTGTTCGCTATTCTTACTCCGGGAAATGTCTTGCATTTCCTGATCCAGTGTTTCCTCAGTCCCTTTCTCTACATTTTCCCTTTCCTCATTCTTATCTGATTCATCATTTTCCTGCTCTTTTACTGTAGTATCCGGTGTCTGCTTCTTATATAACTGATCTATATGTATACTGACTACTGTTCCATTTCCTGTGTCAATCTGATAACTAGATGGACCTGCCTTGTGTACCACCGTTCCAGGTAGCCATAGTGGTCCGCTGCTAAAATTCCTGTCAAGGTGGTGATGCCCTTTCTACAACATATAAATCCAAGCTTTTATTCTTATTTTTATACTGGGCAATAGGCGTTAGTATACCAATAGGATTTATCTTATCCCCAGTAGATATATGAATTAAAGCAAGTCTTTATCTTTTCAATCGGCAAATTACTAAATTTAGCTTTGTATGTCGACATACTAATACAAGACACTGGGGTTCCTGTATCTACTTTCATGACTAAGGGTACATTGTTTACTAACACCGGTCTATACTCGCTCAGAGACATCTGAAAGATTGCCTCCCCTTTCTCATCCTCAGGCTCCGATTAGGTTTCTTCAAACGTTTCACTCGAGAAGAAATTGCGCTGGTTGCCCGCTCGGTCGCGCTCCCTAGCGCCCGTTTTGGATGACGTTTTCGTGCAAACGTGCCTCAAATGGCCTCTTACTTTACACGTATCGCACACAAAATTACGATATCGACCCTTGGAGGCATCATGCCCATTACTTGTTCAATCTCCTGTATTCAGCCATAAGACAACGACACTAAAACGAAAAGCAACTAGAGTCTGGCTAATGAAAGTTGATACTGAAAAAGAGCGGCAAATTTAAAAAATATCAGCATGGTAGCCCTAAAGTAAAAAGGAAAGTTGGAACAACTCACTTTGATACTTTGACATTTATTTTTATTTTACTAGTGGATGCTTGCAATTTTGTCCGCGTTATAAAGAGATTAAAAGTAGCTTATATCACTTGTTAACTCTTTATTAACTCCATACCAAACATCACACGGATACGTCACTCCATTGTGGCGTATTAAAGGAACAAACAGGATATCAAACACTATCATGAGTATCAATATTATCATGAGTTTAAATATTTGTAAATCTATGTGAGTATGTATCAAAGAAAACAACACCATATATTTTTATACTGTTTTTTAATCACTATAATCAAAATCTGAATCTAAAAATTCAACATGGAGTGAATCGTCAGAATCACTGGAGTCGCTGCTGTCTCTTAAATTGATGATGAAGCTTTCTAAATTATTTTCAGTTATATGGTCTCTTCTTTTGTACTTGTCTTCCACATGAATGACATGGTCTGTCATTTTTTTCCAATCATCTGCTGTAATACACTCAAAAGATTGTTTTATTAGATCCTCGAACTCTTTTGGAGTTCGGCTTACATTTTTGCTTCCCACATTTCTTTTTGCTAGACTCCATATGAGTTCTATAGCATTTAGGTCACAATGATATGGAGAAAGTCTTAGCACTTCATGTCCGTTTTGGCTTAAAAGTTCATCAGCTTAATAAATAGGTTCTGGTGTGTTCTGTTTTACTAAGCAGAGCAACTCTGCTTTTGAATTGTATGTTTCAAATGAAATACCATTCAATGTAAGCCAATTCTGTATCTCTAACTTTCGATTTTAAGATGTATGCGCTTTATTTATTATGACAGAATGGTATGATGCATTGTCCATTACAATTAGACTTGGTTCATTCAAATTGGGCATAAGCTTTTCTTGAAGCCATTTGTTGAATTCATGTCATGGTGGTAGTCGGCCATTTTCGATTTGGTGCTTAATACTAACAATGAGTTTGGAACAGGGCCTTTCTCTGATGCACAATATTATATCGTTTTCCTGACGATATATTTTTAATTATTCCACTTGTTGATAGACCTTGCCAACATTTTTTAGGCTTATAGGTTTTGTGGACATAAGTTTCATCTAAGTAGATTATTGGCTTGCCTTTATTACAATTTTTAGATTAAAATTGCCAATTTTTCTCTAGTAAATAGTGTACCTAATTAGTTAAGCTATTTATTAGACCAACTTAAGGCTTAGTGTTGCTCTTGAAATGATCCAACACGTACGTACGATACTTATTTTCGATGAATACAATTTACGCACACGTACGAATTTTTAAAACTCATTTTATAAAATGTTTAAAATAAGTTTGTTTTAAAAATGCCTTTTTGGAATTATTTGTTCCTAAGTACTTTCTGCTTAAAATACCCCAATTTGTAGGGTAAATATCCGATGGTAGGAACACTTTAGTGTTGTCATATAAAAAGTTTGCAAAAATCCAGTATCTACTTTCGTTAGCCAGACTCTTATCACTATTGATTTGTGTGAAATCAAAGAGGAAAAGAATAGTCGAGTACTTATTGATGTAGTTAATTTACTTTCTGACGGTGAAAATGAATTAAAAAACAATAGAGCAGATTGCAAATTAAAAGAAATTAAATTAGAGCCAATTTGTGTAGAGCCATGTGTGTACACACCTCTAAGAGTTCAAATTGTGTGTACATTGGACGTAACAAAATACCCCAAAATAAGCCTTACACGCTTAAAGATTCTGACTTATTTGGAATAGGCTGGGGATCTGCAGCACCATCAACAGATATAATAGATGAAGAAAAATTTATTTTTATACCTTGCAAGGAGAAAAATAGAACATCTATGTCAGACCAAATTCAATTTGAAAGTGAAAGTGAAATAGATACAATTGAAGAACACATGGATACATTACACACTTATAAAATAATTCCTCAAAAAATTCAATCTCCTGTATTCAGCCATAAGTCAACGACACTAAAAATAAAAGCAGCTAACACTATTGATTTCGGTGAAATCAAAGAGGAAAAGAATAGTCGAGTACTTATTGATGTAGTTAATTTACTTTCTGACAGTGAGAATAAATTAAAAAACAATAGAGCAGATTGCAAATTAAAAGAAATTAAATTAGAGCCAATTTGTGTAGAGCCATGTGTGTACACACCTCGAAGAGTTCAAATTGTGTGTACATTGGACGTAACAAAATACCGCAAAATAAGCCCTACACGCTTAAAAGATTCTGACATATTTGGAAAAGGCTGGGGATCTGCAGCACCAGTAGCAGATATAAAAGATGAAGAAAAATTTATTTTTAAACCTTGCAAGGAGAAAAATAGAACATCTATGTCAGACCAAATTCAATTTGAAAGTAAAAGTGAAAGTGAAATAGATACAATTGAAGAACACATGGATGCATTACACACTTATAAAATAATTCCTCAAAAAATTCAATCTCCTGTATTCAGCCATAAGTCAACGACACTAAAAAGAAAAGCAGCTAACACTATTGCTTTGGGTGAAATAAAAGAGGAAAAGAATAGTCGAGTACTTATTGATGTTGTTAATTTACTTTCAGACAGTGAAAATGAATTAAAAAACAATAGAGCAGGTTGCAAATTAAAAGAAATTAAATTAGAGCCAATTTGTGTAGAGCCATGTGTGTACATACCTCGAAGAGTTCAAATTGTGTGTACATTGGACGTAACAAAATACCCCAAAATAAGCCTTACACGCTTAAAGATTCTGAAATATTTGGAATAGGCTGGGGATCTGCAGCAACATTAGCAGATATAAAAGATGAAGAAAAATTTATTTGTAAACCTTGCAAGGAGAAAAATAGAACATCTATGTCAGACCAAATTCAATTTGAAAGTAAAAGTGAAATAGATACAATTGAAGAACACATGGATGCATTACACACTTATAAAATATTTCCTCAAAAAATTCAATCTCCTGTATTCAGCCATAAGTCAACGACACTCAAAAGAAAAGCAGCTAACACTATTGATTTGGGTGAAATCAAAGAGGAAAAGAATAGTCGAGTACTTATTGATGTAGTTAATTTACTTTCTGACAGTGAAAATGAATTAAAAAACAATAGAGCAGATTGCAAATTCAAAGAAATTAAATTAGAGCCAATTTGTGTAGAACCATGTGTGTACACACCTCGAAGAGTTCAAATTGTGTGTACATTGGAAGTAACAAAATACCCCAAAATAAGCCTTACACGCTTAAAGATTCTGACATATTTGGAATAGGCTGAGGATCTGCAGCACCATTAGCAGATATAAAAGATGAAGAAAAATTTAATTTTAAACCTTGCAAGGAGAAAAATAGAACATCTATGTCAGACCAAATTGAATTTGAAAGTAAAAGTGAAAGTGAAATAGATACAATTGAAGAACACATGGATGCATTACACACTTATAAAATAATTCCTCAAAAAATTCAATCTCCTGTTTCCAGCCATCAGTCAACGACACTCAAAAGAAAAGCAGCTAACACTATTGATTTGGGTGAAATCAAAGAGGAAAAGAATAGTCGAGTACTTATTGATGTAGTTAATTTACTTTCTGACAGTGAAAATGAATTAAAAAACAATAGAGCAGATTGCAAATTAAAAGAAATTAAATTTGAGCCAATTTGTGTAAAGCCATGTGTGTACACACCTCGAAGAGTTCAAATTGTGTGTACATTGGACGTAACAAAATACCCCAAAATAAGCCTTACACGCTTAAAGATTCTGACATATTTGGAACAGGCTGGGGATCTGCAGCACCATTAGCAGATATAAAAGATGAAGAAAAAATTATTTTTAAACCTTGCAAGGAGAAAAATAGAACATCTATGTCAGACCAAATTCAATTTGAAAGTAAAAGTGAAAGTGAAATAGATACAATTGAAGAACACATGGATGCATTACACACTTATAAAATAATTCCTCAAAAAATTCAATCTCCTGTATCCAGCCATAAGTCAACGACACTAAAAAGAAAAGCAGCTAACACTATTGATTTGGGTAAATCAAAGCGGAAAAGAATAGTCGAGTACTTATTGATGTAGTTAATTTACTTTCTGACAGTGAAAATGAATTAAAAAACAATAGAGCAAATTGCAAATTAAAAGATATTAAATTAGAGCAAATTTGTGTAGAGCCATGTGTGTACACACCTCGAAGAGTTCAAATTATGTGTACATTGGACGTAACAAAATACCCCAAAATAAGCCTTACACGCTTAAAGAGTCTGACATATTTGGAATAGGCTGGGGATCTGCAGCACCATTAGCAGATATAAAAGATGAAGAAAAATTTAATTTAAACCTTGCAAGGAGAAAAATAGAACATCTATGTCAGACCAAATTCAATTTGAAAGTAAAAGTGAAAGTGAAATAGATACAATTGAAGAACACATGGATGCATTACACACTTATGAATAATTCCTCAAAAAATTCAATCTCCTGTATTCAGCCATAAGTCAACGACACTAAAAAGAAAAGCAGCTAACACTATTGATTTGGGTGAAATCAAAGAGGAAAAGAATAGTCGAGTACTTATTGATGTAGTTAATTTGCTTTCTGACAGTGAAAATGAATTAAAAAACAATAGAGCAGATTGCAAATTAAAAGAAATTAAATTAGAGCCAATTTGTGTAGAGCCATGTGTGTACACACCTCGAAGAGTTCAAATTGTGTGTAAATTGGACGTAACAAAATACCCCAAAATAAGCCTTACACGCTTAAAGATTCTGTCATATTTGGAATAGGCTGGGGATCTGCAGCACCATTAGCAAATATAAAAGATGAAGAAAAATTTATTTTTAAACCTTGCAAGGAGAAAAATAGAACATCTATGTCAGACCAAATTCAATTTGAAAGTAAAAGTGAAAGGAAATAGATACAATTGAAGAACACATGGATGCATTACACACTTATAAAATAATTCCTCAAAAAATTCAATCTCCTGTATCCAGCCATAAGTCAACGACACTAAAAAGAAAAGCAGCTAACACTATTGATTTGGGTAAATCAAAGCGGAAAAGAATAGTCGGGTACTTATTGATGTAGGTAATTTACTTTCTGACAGTGAAAATGAATTAAAAAACAATAGAGCAGATTGCAAATTAAAATAAATTAAATTAGAGCCATGTGTGTACACACCTCGAAGAGTTCAAATTGTGTGTACATTGGACGTAACAAAATACCCCAAAATAAGCCTTATACGCTTAAAGAGTCTGACATATTTGGAATAGGCTGGGGATCTGCAGCACCATTAGCAGATATAAAAGATGAAGAAAAATTTATTTTTAAACCTTGCAAGGAGAAAAATAGAACATCTATGTCAGACCAAATTCAATTTGAAAGTAAAAGTGAAAGTGAAATAGATACAATTGAAGAACACATGGATGCATTACACACTTATAAAATAATTCCTCAAAAAATTCAATCTCCTGTATCCAGCCATCAGTCAACGACACTCAAAAGAAAAGCAGCTAACACTATTGATTTGGGTGAAATCAAAGAGGAAAAGAATAGTCGAGTACTTATTGATGTAGTTAATTTACTTTCTGACAGTGAAAATGAATTAAAAAACAATAGAGCAGATTGCAAATTCAAAGAAATTAAATTAGAGCCAATTTGTGTAGAACCATGTGTGTACACACCTCGAAGAGTTCAAATTGTGTGTACATTGGACGTAACAAAATACCCCAAAATAAGCCTTACACGCTTAAAGATTCTGACATATTTGGAATAGGCTGGGGATCTGCAGCACCATTAGCAGATATAAAAGATGAAGAAAAATTTAATTTTAAACCTTGCAAGGAGAAAAATAGAACATCTATGTCAGACCAAATTCAATTTGAAAGTAAAAGTGAAAGTGAAATAGATACAATTGAAGAACACATGGATGCATTACACACTTATAAAATCATTCCTCAAAAAATTCAATCTCCTGTATCCAGCCATCAGTCAACGACACTCAAAAGAAAAGCAGCTAACACTATTGATTTGGGTGAAATCAAAGCGGAAAAGAATAGTCGAGTACTTATTGATGTAGTTAATTTACTTTCTGACAGTGAAAATGAATTAAAAAACAATAAAGCAGATTGCAAATTCAAAGAAATCAAATTAGAGCCAATTTGTGTAGAGCCATGTGTGTACACACCTCGAAGAGTTCAAATGGTGTGTACATTGGACGTAACAAAATACCCCAAAATAAGCCTTACACGCTTAAAGATTCTGACATATTTGGAATAGGCTGGGGATCTGCAGCACCATTAGCAGATATAAAAGATTAAGAAAAATTTAATTTTAAATCTTGCAAGGAGAAAAATAGAACATCTATGTCAGACCAAATTCAATTAGAAAGTAAAAGTGAAAGTGAAATAGATACAATTGAAGAACACATGGATGCATTACACACTTATAAAATAATTCCTCAAAAAATTTAATCTCCTGTATCCAGCCATCAGTCAACGACACTCAAAAGAAAAGCAGCTAACACTATTGATTTGGGTGAAATCAAAGAGGAAAAGAATAGTCGAGTACTTATTGATGTAGTTAATTTACTTTCTGACAGTGAAAATGAATTAAAAAACAATAGAGCAGATTGCAAATTAAAATAAATTTAAATTAGAGCCATGTGTGTACACACCTCGAAGAGTTCAAATTGTGTGTACATTGGACGTAACAAAATACCCCAAAATAAGCCTTATACGCTTAAAGAGTCATATTTGGAATAGGCTGGGGATCTGCAGCACCATTAGCAGATATAAAAGATCAAGAAAAATTTATTTTTAAACCTTGCAAGGAGAAAAATAGAACATCTATGTCAGACCAAATTCAATTTGAAAGTAAAAGTGAAAGTGAAATAGATACAATTGAAGAACACATGGATGCATTACACACTTATAAAATAATTCCTCAAAAAATTCAATCTCCTGTATTCAGCCATAAGTCAACGACACTAAAAAGAAAAGCAGCTAACACTATTGATTTGGGTGAAATCAAAGAGGAAAAGAATAGTCGAGTACTTATTGATGTAGTTAATTTACTATCTGACAGTGAAAATGAATTAAAAAACAATAGAGCAGATTGCAAATTAAAAGAAATGAAATTAGAGCCAATTTGTGTAGAGCCATGTGTGCACACACCTCGAAGAGTTAAAATGGTGTGTACATTGGACGTAACAAAATACCACAAAATAAGCCTTATATGCTTAAAGATTCTGACATATTTGGAAAAGGCTTTTTGACTCGCAACACTACTTTCACATCTACTATGCCTTGAAACTAGATATATCCTAACGGGGATTTGTTTAATTAATTAGAGAATATGTAAGGAAATAACCACAAAATACTTCAACCACGTGTATTCATTCATTACACACTATAAATAGGTAACAAATTGAAACATAGGCTAGTAAAATGACAACAATTAAATATATCTAGATTCTTTTCCAAAATTAGCTACACAATATAAGCTGGGTGGGCGACAGTGTAACTGATACAATGAATAACTACACGGTCAATTCCAATAATCTGAAGTGTAGCTCAGCCAAGCCAACAGACAACACACAGAAATACAATACAAGTTTACAAAGAAAGATATTTCAGCAATATTAGAAAATTGGTTGGTACTTATTTTGTTCTGGATCCAGGAACACAAACAAAAAGTGCCCGTAAGGCCTTTACATTGGTATTTATACCCAGCAGCATTGGTTGTTTACATGATAATATCTTTTTATATTGGCTATAACATCAACATGTAATGAACTTAAAGTCTGTTAAAACATAATTAATGATTATTACAAGTCCTAACAATCACAAAATTGTAATATTAGAGCACACATTTCTACTTTTTGGACGCCACCAATCACAGCAATCTTCTCATGTCGTCAATATTAACAAAATCTAATAAAGTAGAACATATTTAAAAATTGGTTAATAATTTATACAATCATTCGTTATTTGAAAATCGTACTCCTAACATATGACCACACATCAATAATACTTAAACAACCCTGATAAATAATCATTTAAAAACTTATATCTTAGGAACAGAGAAACAAAATGTAAACACAACTTAAAATAGCATTAATATTATGTCTATAAATTATTGTTCTAATGTACTATCTTAACATTATTAACTAAGCTTCAATGACTGGTTATCATTATTAAAAAATATAGCCGTTTACCAAATTTTTCGTTCGGAAACATGTTTAACATAATTTCGTTCTAACAAATCTTCAAGTCATCGAATTATTGATTTAACTTGTCACGGCCATTCTGAAATATACTTCGTTCCCGAAGTACAAATATTTATAGAAAATAACACTTAAGTCGAAGTTAAAGTCAGAAAAATATCAAAATCAATCATCGTATTTAGTAAACTGTTATACATACTATCAGTTTTAGTAAACACAGTAACTTAATATAAATAATGTGATACAATGTTTATTTCAAGCTGAGATGACAAGGCCCATATCTATAAATACCTTAAAGACTAAAACAAAAAACTAACAGGTAATCTGCACATATCAGCAGTCTCACTTGCTGCACATATCAGCAGTTTGACCTGCTGCACATATCAGCAGTATCACCTACTGCACATATCAGTAGTTTTACCTGCTGCATATATCAGAAGTTTTACAGTAACATAATTACAATATAGACATTATATAAATTTTTAAATTTATGATTATTCATGATTTATTGTATCTTCATCCCAGAATTTACCAGGCCACAGCCTTAATTTACGGGTATATTTGGCTGCAGTTACATTTCTTAGATTACTTAATTGTCTAAGAGTATATCTATCATGGGGGAGAATAGAAGATATTTCATATGGTCCGGGACCATTGTTCCCTTAAACCTTAATTTGTAATGTTAATAAATCTTAATTTGTAATATCGTCTATGACCCTGATTGTCGATTTTTGAACATTAGTATTAATTGATTGTTGTACTTTCCATAATCCTCTTGGCCAGTCTGACAAACCTTTACAGTGGTATTTAACAAATAAACTACAGATCGCTCTACTTGTCCATTACCCCTTGGTGTACCCGCGAACACCATATGATGGTTTACTTCTAGTTCCCCTATAAATTATTATTAAGGAAGGAATGCCAAATATGGTAATAGTGTCACGTATAAGAGGTACGTTCTTGGGCGTTAAAAGTTTGAAGTGGTTTCAATAGACAAAATTTGGTAAATCAATCCAACATAAGTAGGATATATTTATATCCTTCACTCGTCACTATGAAAAGTACAGTCCAGGTGGATTGTATGAAATGGTACGAGTATAGAAGTTTTATCTATTGGGTGTAGTAAACACTGTTTTTGGCCGGTGTAACCTTTACGTTTAATACAATATAAATTAACCAATATCTTAAATATTTATTTGTATAGGCGGCTATTTTAGGAAACCAGAAAAGCTCAAACCTTGGTCAGTGTTTTTTTTTTACAAAGCATACATGACAATTCTCATCGTAAAAATAGTTTAAAAAAACCAAGTCTGTTTCCTCATGGGTACTTACATACAGTTTAGGTTTATTTATATGCTTCTACAGAAGCTATTCTAGCCGCTCTCTCCTAGATTAACCACTATTGTATTTATGTCATAATATTATTTTGTAATTTGTATTTATAATTTCAAATTTCTATTCAAAGTCTTTTCAAGTGTAAATTATTATTATTTTATCTATCAATGTATTTAGTAATTATTTTATAACAATAACTCTAAGTCAATTTATTAAATTTAATTGTAATTTTGTCAACTACTATCAAGCCCGGCGGAGGGCATTAGTATGCCATAACACAAGATTACCTAGTTTGGATACTAATGCGATCCCACCAGGATCCGCCTATGTGAAAGATTATTACTTCTAGGATTGTTTCTGCTAATTTGATGTCTGTTATAATTTCATAAATTTAAATTTCATTTTCATTTTGAACTAAGTAAAATATCAAATTATTTTGGATAAAATAATGATTTTCATGAAGTTCGTTACATATAACTTGACTTAGGTTAGTACCTATTTTTTGAGTTTCTAGGTGTTTTGCTGAGCAATTTCGAGCCAAGATGAATCGTCATCGATCAAGTTAACAGTATCTTTTGGTGATGACGTATTAGGTTGCAACTCTTGTATAATATAACAAAGTTGATTCAACAGGATTGTGGTTAAGGAAATCGACATATCCTATAAATTTGCCGTTTTAATTTAGTTATGATCTCAAACTCAAAGTCTTTGTATATAATGTCCACCATCGAGCTACTCGAAGGGACGGGCCTTTTTTTATTCATTGTTAATTTTATAGAATTACAATCAGTTTTAATTACAAATTTTGTACCTAATAAATATATTCTAAAGAGTTAATCCGCATTAAAAAATATGCTAAAGTTTCTAAATTATTTGCAGGTGAAGTTCTTATGTTACTATGTTTATGTTTTACGTTACTCTTTGGATTAATATAGCTCCGTAATCTAATGTACTGGCGTCTGTAAGCAAAGGTTTAGATAACAAGTGTATCAAACACTTGTTATCTAAACCTTTGCTTACAATATAATCCCTAACTAAATCCTGCTCTAACTCCCATTTCAATTTTTGTTGTTATTGGTAAATTGTGATAAGCAAGCTGAACGAGCTGCAAAATCAGGCCCATAAAATGTACTTGTGTTATGTGACTAGGTGCAGGAGAACCGACTAATGGAGTTACTTTTTCACTGGATTTAATATCTTCCTGTGATATATACCAAGATATTCTATCTTGAACGAAGAATTTTTATTCGTTTTGATTTTTTGAAAAAGCCGCATCGAATTGCACTTGACATTATGATTATTATCCTACGCCTCCGGTCCGAGACCAGCAAACCATTCATGGGTTCAAGCACAAACTAAAAAACTTCCTTAAAGAACGGCAAAAAGAGAGCGAAACCCTCCAAAATAATATATCTTTTATATGACGTCCTATATTTGTATATTATTCACAATATTTGTGGGTTGTATAGTAAAACTTGTAAGTTTTGGCACTGAGCGCACGAGTTGATTTTAATTATGTTACTTATATATTTTAATGTACTATGCTAGTTGAATCTTAATACAAGTCATCTACTTGTTTATTTTCATATGTTTTTATATTTATATATGTTAGCAGACTTCCGTGTAGGTACTCACAAAGTTTCCAACGGAAGACCAGCGCTGTGTTACCTTGCTGTGACATAGCAAAATGCTGAGTTGGAACCTGTTTGTGGCGGCTACTAATAACTTATAATAACTTATCTTTTGTTGTACTGTATTTTTGTGTGGTTAATTTTGTTGTTATTAGTGGTTGGCATAATAAAAATATTTTCTTTCTTTCTTTCTTTCTTTATTATTATTTCCACTTGACATTATTATTATTACCCGATAGCTTGACATACCTTTGTTTTTCTACTGTATTATTTGATATGTGCCGCATAAACTATTTTAATTTAATTGATTTGACACGTTTAATTTTATGTTTAATTACTGTACTTTTGAAAAGGCGCAAATCCAACTTGCAGTGCCCAATTACAGGATATATGTACTTACTTCTAAGCTACCTACCATCTAAGCAAAAAAATGTATATGTACATGTAAGCAGAATAAATGAATATGAATAATGCCCAAATAGTTTTTATCTAATTAAATTAGGTCTTAGTCTAAAGTTGAGAAAAGTATGAGAATGTCCTCTATATTTTATATAATTATAAAATAATAATATAATAATATATGTATATATTCTAAGGATCAGGAGTACATAGATTAAAGATAAAAACAGAACTAAAAACCTAAACTTTATTTAAATTACAAATTTTACACAATCAAACAGAAAATGAACCAAAATGGAACAAATCAACTTTAGCACAAATATACACAAAATAGCACTGAACACTTAGAACACGAATAAACAGGAAAATAGCTCACGTAACCCGATATGCACAATACGTAACCAGTCCAAGGTGTTTTTCCATCGAGCGCCAGCGAGCAAATGCGACCGCCTTTTTTTTTTTCGAATGGACTAATCTCGTTGTTGGCCTCTGAGGCCGTGACAGCTTAACCGAACTTTTGGCGAGCGCAGATGGCGCTCAGCCCAGTAAGTTTTTTTTTAGGCAACTAGCGCAAGGGCACCACTAAGGTACGAGCCTCGGCTTGGGCTGTTGCCGGGGTGGGGATAGGAGAGAAACGCCCGGGTACATGTCTGTACCTCGTATAGGCGGTGACTGAAGGGACTCGTCGACCTCGCCGGCGAGGTCGGTGTTTCTGTGAAATGTTTGCTCTGTCTGATATAGAAGCTCTGTCTGATATAGTACAATGCGACCGCCCGTGGGGCGCGCCCGCTTTTATAGAAGTGATGGCTTCCACTCCGTATCGCTGCAGGATTTGGCTAATACGGCCTCTCCTGACAGAGGGTCGTCCCCGACCCGGGAACGTGGTGTGGTGCCGCTAGAACCAGTGGCATCTGCTGCTGCCAGCCTTGCTCTCCAGGATCAGGATCTAGTGAAGGCATGGAAAGCCCAATGGCTGAGCCATGTGCCACAGGGCCTGAAGTCTTCCTCAGTTTCATTCGTTATGTCATCTGTAGAAAAACCAACATGTAAATTGACACGTTCAGAGTTTCAGAAGTTGTCACCTCGTTACTCATCCTCCTTGCACTAGAGCGCTTTCACTTAATTCATACATCACACAAAGTACATCATCTCAAAACTCATGCTCACAAACATCACCTCAAAGACGTCTCAAAATAAAGAAAATAGGGCCCTGTTACTCGTCTCCTTGCTGTTGATGTGGTCATCAATGGAATGCGACGTCGGTCGTCTGCCCCTTGGTGCCGGTTGCTATGCTTCACAGGTTTTTGCAGAGACGGTTTCCAACAAGTTCTCGTACGTGTTTACCGATCCAGTGGTCTGCCATCCGACTGAGTGCGTAGCACTGCTGACTACGGATGCGTCTGAACCAGAGGTCTGCCATCCGACTGAGTGCATAGCACTACTGACTTCGGATGCGTCCAAACGATTTGGACTTTAGGTTGACACACTTAGTGCATCTTCCTGCTGCCGGTAACCTTTCTACCGTCTACCCAATCAAGTGCTGCACACTACATAGGGTCTGCCAACCGAACCATTCATCTCAATCCACTCATCACATACAACGCTGTCGATTGCCACCAACCTGCCTACATGTGTGCTTTATGAGCCTTCTGCGTAACCCACTGAGATTTTTACGGTTATTGAAAGATTAGATAAATAACGGAAAGATTGACTACCTACTGCCTACTACCTAGTACAAGTAATACCTAACAGGAGAAATTAAATTGTGTTTGCATTGTTTACATAAGCCGTTAATTATGATGGCAAGAAACAGAGTCATAAGTAATGTTTTAGTCAGATTAGAGATAAAAGCGGTTGAGTGCACAGTATCGAAGAACGCGGCACGTGTCTCCGGGCACCACTCGTTTCGCCAAGGCACCATGTATTGCGCCGCTGCCCGCGCCGACCGCTCGGCAGTATGTTGACCACTTTGTAAGGGCCACGCATTTCCGGATCCAACGTCCCTGTGAACTGAGATAACTTTCTAACACAGACCAGATCATCGGCGAAAATAGCCAGCGAGACAATCTTATGTGTTTGACATTTACTGGCGGGGTCGTATTCACGAAGGCTTCCATCTTTCTGGAGCTCGGCTTAACCTGACCTTGACTTATCACTCTAACTAAATAAAAAACTTTAGTAGTAAGGAAGGTGCACTTTCGCAGGTTAATAAAAAAACGCCCGCTTGTGTAAGCGTGAGTAGGTAGGATACGGTGTAACAAACAGAGTTACCTAAGATGAGAACATCATGTACTAGGCTAGGACATTACCTTCGACAAAAAGGGTGCGCAATGTGTTATTGATTATGCGACTTACTGAAACATTTAACTTTGCGGTTTTTGCAAAAAGAACAGGTAACGTCGGTAGTTGACTTTAAAGTTATCGCGGCAATATTCATCGTAGATCGCCCGGATGACGGTAGGTATAGGTCAAATTAAAATTCAAATTCAAATATTTTTATTCATTAAAATCACAAGGATCACTTTGAAACGTCAATTTTACTGCCTGTTCCTCAGTTGGTCAGTTTTGTGATGGCACTGCTAGCAAGGTGTATTATGTCGTGAACGGTATGAACGACGCAAATACCGATCACCATGCGATATGCGAGAACGTGACCGACGATAATGACGATCAATGCTCCTCAAGCGTGACCTTGATCTATGCGAATATATCCTGTCCCTATTATTGCAACGTGACGCTCCACTTCTAGATAAACTTCGCGAGTGCGATCTACCACGGCGCGAGCTATCCCGCGAACTTGTAACGGACAGGCACCGCGAACGGTGCCTCGTTCGGGTACGTGAGCCACTTTCTGAGCAACGACGGCGTCTTGATCGACCACGTGATTTATTTCGTGGCATTTTAGCAATCAACAAATCAAAGTTTGTACTTACGTGAACACGCAGAACAACAAACTAATTAATTATTTTTTTAGCGCGGGTTGACTTGTTCCCTTTCGGTGATCTATTTGTGGGCCGTTTCCTTGGCTCTTTATCCCACTTCTGATCTAAGGATCAGGAGTAGATTAAAGATAAAAACAGAACTAAAAACCTAAACTTTATTTAAATTGCAAATTTTACACAATCAAACAGAAAATTAACCAAAATGGAACAAATCAACTTTAACACAAATATATGTACACAAAATAGCACTGAACACTTAGAACACGAATAAACAGAAAAATAGCTCACGTAACCCGATATGCACAATACGTAACCAGTCCAAGGTGTTTTTCCATCGAGCGCCAGCGATCAAATGCGACCGCTCTTTTTTTTTTTTCTGAAGGACTAACTCGCTGTTGGCTTCTGAGGCCGTGACAGCTTAACCGAACTTTTGGCGAGCGCAGACGGCGCTCAGCCCAGTAAGTTATTTAGGCAACTAGCGCAAGGGCACCACTTAGGTACGAACCTCGGCTTGGGCTGTTGCCGGGATGGGGATAGGAGAGAAACGCCCGGGTACATGTTTGTACCTCGTATAGGCGGCGACTGAAGGGATTCGTCGACCTCGACGGCGAGATCGGTGTTTCTGTGAAGTGTTTGCTCTGTCTGATATAGATGACTCATCTTCCGCATTAGCGGAGGTGATTTCGTCATCCGGGTCTCCGAGAACGTGTCTCGGACGACGGAGGAATTGCGACCGCCCGTGGGGCGCGCCCGCTTTTATAGAAGTGATGGCTTCCACTCTGTATCGCTGCAGGATTTGGCTAATAATATAATATATATAATTTTTTGTAAACGTAAATTTAGCTCAACAGATTTTACTGTATCAGTATAATTTAAGACAGAGGGTTATTTAAAAAAAAAATATATATATTTTTTTGTTGTACGTCTTTATTAAAATTCGCAATTTTAGGGGTTAACTCCATTAACTGAAGATGTAGTAATAAGGTTCACTACTGATTTGGGTTCTACCGATTTTCAAACTAAACGACTACCCTACAAATCTTATAATTTCAATATCTTGAACAGCATTTTCACCTACTAGAAGATCGCAATGAAAATTGTTATCTCTAGTAACATGTAAATTAAGTTCTAAGCAAACATCCTCAAATTGAACCTTTGCAGTGGTAAAATGGCAAATACATACAATTTTTTTTAATTAATTTATTTATTTGACACGATATACAACTACAAAAATACAATACATAATTATTAGATAGGTACATGTAACAAAAATTAAGATGATTATTATGTGACAATAATTATGTATGAGCCTCAGTTGCCTAAACTAGACTGAAAAGCCTGTATGATAGGGAGCTGTGCTCCCCCTGCTTAATATCAAGTGGAATAAAAAATAACAATACATTAATTTTATATAGGTAAATAAGACCAATCATTATTGTGTATATGTATATATGCAATTAGAAGTACATGAATATAAATTAAAATACAATTGTGCTGTATAGTATTTGAAATTTTTACAATAATAGGAACATGATTTAGGTCGGTGTTATGGTCCGAGTGTGTGCGAGTGTAGATATGAGTGTGTGTGAGTATGTTTGTGTGAGCGAGGGTGTGTGTGTGTGTGTGATTGTTGAGTGTTGTGTTATGTGGGTGCCTAAGTATGAGTTTGTATGATCCATGAGGGAGGGTAAGTTGTTACAATAATTGTAGGAAATTATTAGGTTTATTACACGATTACTTCAAAACATTAAGTAGGTGCTCAGTTTCATCATTAGACATTAGACATTCATTTATTCAAACTTTAGGATCCCTAGGAACGCTTAGTTACGTCATGTTACAAATAAAAGCAAACATAAAAACAAAAAGTGAAAGATGCTGCTGTAAAACCTTAAAAAATAATTAAAATTAGAGCGGCTGTAAAAAGGCATTGTCCAATAAAATACAAATTTTGCAGCTGTACAGGGCTTTGTCAAAACTAAAACTATTAATTCCAAATTTCTGAGTCTAAGAGAAAGTCATTGAGGTTATAATATGCTTTTTTCGTAAAGTGATTTTTTATGTATTTCTTGAATGCATTTTCATTCAATTCTATGACATGTTTGGGTAATTTATTATAAAACCGCACCGCATGGCCAACAAAGCTTTTGTTAGATTTTTGTAATCTAAAGGTAGCGTTTATTAATTTGTCCTTATTACGTGTGTTGTAACTGTGCTCATCACAACGCTTTTTATAAAGTGTGATATTTTTGCGAGTGTACATTATGCTCTCATAAATATACAACGAAGGTAGGGTTATTATATTAATATTTTTAAAAACCTCTCTGAGGGAATCTCTATATTTTAGATTATATCATTCAAATCATTTATTTATTTTTTTGACACAATATACAAGTACAAAAATACAATACATAATTATTAGATAGGTACATGTAACAAAAATTAAGATGATTATTATGTGACAATAATTATGTATGAGCCTCAGTTGCCTAAACTAGACTGAAAAGCCTGTATGATAGGCAGCTGTGCTCCCCCTGCTTAATATCAAGTGGAATAAAAAATAACAGTACATTAATTTTATATAAATAAGACCAATCATTATTGTGTATATGTATATATGCAATTAGAAGTACATTAATATAAATTAAAATACAATTGTGCTGTATAGTGTTTGAAATTTTTACAATAATAGGAACATGATTTAGGTCGGTGTTATGGTCCGAGTGTGTGCGAGTGTGGATATGAGTGTGTGTGGGTATGTTTGTGTGAGCGAGTGTGTGTGTGTGTGATTGTTGAGTGTTGTGTTATGTGGGTGCCTAAGTATGAGTTTGTATGATCCATGAGGGAGGGTAAGTTGTTACAATAATTGTAGGTAATTATTAGGTTTATTACACGATTACTTCAAAACATTAAGTAGGTGCTCAGTTTCATCGTACGAGTAACTTAAAAGAATTTGTGTGAGGCACTTTTTAAATTCATAAGGCTTGAGATGACATAGACAATCCTCAACAGAAAGCTTGTTATAGAGATACCCACCTAAAAAACAGGGAAAACGATTAGTGAAATTCCTATTAAATCTGATGCTATCAAATACTTTGTCAGTGCGCCTCTTATCCTGTTGCAGTGGGCGGATCTTGTGCTGTTTTATCAATAGTCTGAGTATGAATAGTTGACGTACGGACAGCACATTAGCTTCCTTAAAAAGTGCTGAGGTTGGGAATTTATATGGTAAGAAGTTACTAACTTTGAGCACGGCACGCTGTGCCCGCTCAAGTGAAAGCAAAGTAGTTTTAGCCGCGCCACCCCAAGCTTCAACACAGTACATTATAAGACTCTGGCAAAGAGAAAATAGATGGTTCGAATTGTGCCTTTGTCAGTGACGTGACGAATATTTTTGAATACAGCAATCAACTTTCGCACTCTATTACTTAGTGATGAAATGTGTTGTTCAAAGGATAAGTTTGAGTCTAGGGTCACGCCTAGATAGCGCAGACAAGCGGTTATCTCTAATGTACCACAATTACATGAATTGTGAGCACATGCTTTGGGGTCAGTTGTGTTCGTGTGTGCAACAATAGTGAAGTTATTAGATGGTTGGGTATTTTTGCGAATAGAAAATGTCATGAGCTTTGTTTTGGAGGCGTTTAACTTAAGGAGACTCTTTGTTAGCCAGTTTATTGTATCGTTTATACCAGCCTGAGCATTATCAAAGACATCCGTCTTTGATAATGCTCAGGCTGGTTCCAACTATCACCCCCAAAAACCAGAGCCGTGTTATCAGCGTAGGTGAAAATATTCCCATTAGGTATTTTCAGATTGCAAAGTTCATTTATATACGCAAGGAAGAGAGTTGGACCAAGAATACTACCCTGTGGAACTCCGTGGTACACTGAGACAGCTGCACTAATATAGTCATTAATTTTTACACTCTGTGTTCTATCCACGAGATAGTCTCTGAAGAGTTGTAAAGGTAGTCCACGTACTCCCATGAACTCTAGTCTTTGCAATAGATGTGGAGTTGACACAGTGTCAAATGCTTTGGCTAAATCAAGAAAGATCGCCAAGCACTTGCCATCAGAGTCCAAGCTTCTAGCAATATAGTCTGTCAGATCACAAACTGCATCAGACGTAGATTTATTTTGACGGAATCCATACTGGTTGTCAGAGATCAACTCGTGCTTCTCAAGGTAGCATACTAATCTGTTATTAAGAATTCGTTCCAGTATTTTTGAGAAAGTGGGAAGAATGGAAATAGGCCGATAGTTACTAATATCGTCCTTTGATCCATTCTTACAGGGATTATAATTGCCTTTTTAAACACTTTAGGGAAACGTCCTTGGTTAATGGCAAGGTTGCATATATGTGTTAGCAGTCCTGCCAGGATAAATTTATTCTCTTTGAGTATACGTGTCGAAATGCCATCGAAACCAGCAGATACAGTATTCTTGAGGGAATTTATGATCATGATGACTTCAGAGAGATCTGTTTCTAGCAACGAGAACGAGCCGGAGGGAGGTATATTTGGAATTGAGTGGTCCGGCTGTAAATCAGACTGGGGTATTGGCAGAACATATTTCATACTACTCGCTATATTTTCACCAACACTAACAAACTAGGAATTAGCATTATTTACTGCATCCTGAGGACTGAATTCACCTGATAGAAGTTCCGAGGAGCGTGATTTCTGAGGTTTTAAGTTAGTCATGTTGTTTAATACTTGCCACATATTTTTGATAGTATCAGCTTGCTGAATTTGCGAGCGTTCAAAGTGAAGTTTTACTTTGCGTAATAAGCGAGTTAAAAAGTTACGATATCTAGTGTAAGTTAACTTTATGGTTTTATTATCAGGTGATTTTCTCAATTTCTGTGCAAGTTATCTCTATTTTTCATGTAGCGGATTAATCCCGGAGTTATCCAGGGTTTAATTGGAGTTTTGCGTTTAGGCAACTTTGCTAGTGAAGTGTTAGATTTTATGATACCAGATACTCTACTTGTCAACATCTCCGCTGCCATATCGCAGTCAGTACAGTTTAAAATATAGTGGAAATCAACTATATTCAATTCATTGTGAATGTTACGGTAATCGATTTTAGTCGGACCAATGCTTGGGCACCTTAGCGTAGTATTCCTTAGATTAAGAGAAAGTAAAAGAGTATAGTGGTCAGTGAGACTATTCTCGATCACAAGGGTCTTAGCTGAAAATCTAGACAGAAGCATCGCGTGATCGAGGCAAGTGGAGTAGCGAGTTGTTAGATTATGTGCTGGTAAGAGTCCATACGATGCTGTGAGATTCAAATAGTCAGGAGTATGTCGGTCTTTAGAGTCAGGTTTTATATCTATATTTAGGTATATCACCCACGATTGCTACAGTCTTGAAGGTCGAGCAAATGCGACCGCCCTTTTTTTTTTTTTTTTTTTTTTTTCGAATGGACTAATCTCGCTGTTGGCCTCTGAGGCCGTGACAGCTTAACCGAACTTTTGGCGAGCGCAGATGGCGCTCAGCCCAGTAAGTTTTATAGGCAACTAGCGCAAGGGCACCACTTAGGTACGAACCTCGGCTTGGGCTGTTGCCGGGATGGGGATAGGAGAGAAACGCCCGGTTACATGTCTGTACCTCGTATAAGCGGCGACTGAAGGGACTCGTCGACCTCGCCGGCGAGGTCGGTGTTTCTGTGAAGCGTTTGCTCTGTCTGATATAGCGAATGCGACCGCCCGTGGGGCGCGCCCGCTTTTATAGAAGTGATGGCTTCCACTCCGTATCGCTGCAGGATTTGGCTAATAATATAATATATATAATTTTTTGTTAACGTAAATTTAGCTCAAAAGATTTTACTGTATCAGTATAATTTAAGACTGAAGGTTACTTAAAAAAAAATATTTTTGTTTTTTTTTGTTGTACGTCTATATTAAAATGCGCAATTTTAGGGGTTAACTCCATTAACTGAAGATGTAGTAATAACGTTCACTACTGATTTGGGTTCTACCGATTTTCAAACTAAACCCCCTACAAATCTTATAATTTCAATATCTTGAACAGCATTTTCACCTACTAGAAGACCGCAATGAAAATTGTTATCTCTAGTAACATGTAAATTAAGTTCTAAGCAAACATCCTCAAATTGAACCTTTGCAGTGATAAAATGGCAAATACATACATGTATTCTATTGGGTCGGATTCCTTTTATATGGGAGATAAATGACAACCTAATCGTCAAGCTACGGATTCTGTGTCTATAAGATTCTTAATTGGTATATTGTTAATTATTAATTGATTAAATATTATTTCTATCGGCCTAAAAAAATAGACATCAATATTCAATAGCGCTGTTGTTACTGGAACCGATTATAAAACTTAGTCTCGCTGCTTGTAGTAGCATACTGATTCGGTATGACCATTACAATACGTACAGGGTTTAGAACGAAAATTGTCAAGTTTATGCAAATTTTTAGGAACCAATGAAACGGCATAAGCCATCTTTTTTTTGAAGATTGAAATGAAATGTGACAAACTTGATTACAAATGTAACATTTGCTTCGTGTATTTAATTTGAGACGCTTTGCTTTTAAGGAAGACCAATTGTTATTTCTAATGGTCTCTTTTTTATCTTTACGTACGTATATTTAACGCAAAGAAATAAGAGCAGATGTCATAGTAACGTCTTTATTTAAAGCAGCTATTCGAATATCAACATCACTTTTACCACCACAAATTAATTTGATCAATGTCCATCAGTTAGAGCTATAATGGTATAGTGAAATACATGGTTTAACATAATTTTCCAAAAATATTTCTCTTCTCGAGAATATCAATTATATCAGATATCGTAATTTTTCGCAGGATCTTCCTTCCAAGGGTCCCCAATTTTCAAACCATAACAAAGCTGAGCCCTTAAGGGCCTTACCGGCTTTTGCTGCTGTCTTCATGCTGCGCCATTTCAACTTCTTAGCGAGGTCCTTGATGCTGTTGCATCTACTAGCTGCATCGCAGTCGTTCTTGTCAGGGTCGAATTTGCGAAAATGTGACGTCATCGCCCCGCTGATGAGATGATGAAGCGGCATCGCGAACTGCTTTGAACAGTTTTCGTATTACTTCTGTGACCATTCTGAAAAACAACAATAAGTATACATATGTATTAGTAATATAGCCTGGGGGTATCCCACTTCTGATGATAGAAAAGGTAAAACAGTCTAATAATAATTTAATATACCTATCTAGAAATATAAGTCAATATCTAAAGTGGCATTGTATTGGACTCGCAACACTACTTTTACAGCTACTATGCCTTGAAACTAGATATAACCTAACGGGGATTTGTTTAATTAATTAGAATATGTAAGGAAATAAACAGAAAATACTTCAACAACGTGTATTCATTCATTACACACTATAAATAGGTAAGAAATTGAAACAAAGCCTAGTAAAATCACAACAATTAAATATATCTAGATTCTATTCCAAAATTACCTACACAAAATAAGCTGGGTGGGCGACAGTGTAACTGATACAATGAATAACAACACGGTCAATTCCAATAATCTGAAGTGTAGCTCAACCAAGCAGCGTGGTGCTGACGTGCTACCACACGACGGTGCACAGCATCATAACTTACGGTGTGGAGCTTTGGGCGCGCGTTGCTGACGTAGACAGAGTCTTCGTAATGCAAAAGCGCGCAGTGTGCGCCATCGTTGATATGCCAGACGACGTGTCATGCCGCGAGTATTTTAGAAAATTGAAAATGACGCTTGCCTGCGAACTAATCTACCAGGTAGCGACGTTCACCCACAAAAACATAAATAGCTTTAAACATAGAGACTTAAACACCTCCCGGGCTCTCCGCAGCAATAAACTAGCCTACCTTTAAGTCACACCCACTCATATGCTGCGCAAATCGGAGAGGTCTATGTACGTCATGGGTCTCTCTGTATCCAAAGTTTTCAATTTATTTTTGACTGTTTGTACAAATCTTTCAGCTTGACTAGTTGAGGACGAGCTATATGGTGGAGTCAATGTATGTTTAATGCCATTGCTTTTCATTATTCTTCTTGTTTCGTGTCGATGTCTCAGGCTATAGCCATTTTGACTAGTACGTCGCCACGTTCATGGCAGCGTCGGAGCAGGTCATCAGTTGCTCCATCGTGCAGGTGGTTGGGCAGGATGGGCATGTAAGGACGTTTGCCATTGTTTGGAGCTGGGCACCACATTGGCATTGCGTCGCCGATTTGTCATTTACTAAGATAACACCTGCAGCGGCCGACTTGGGTACGCAGTCTGTTGAGGGTCCTCCACATTGGCCAAGGTAGGTGTTGACCAGGGGGTAGTTCCTCTGCAGGTGAAACATAGACAGGTGTGGGGGCTTTATTTAGTTTCCACAGGGTAACACGGGCATCACTTGCATTATTTGTGGTGGCTTCTGTGGATCGCAAAAAACCCCTGCGACTACGTAGCCGTTTTTTTGGTGGATTAACGCCATACAAACAGTGTCGGACATCATATTCCTGTTTTGCCTTTTCTGTGGCACAGACAATGTCTCGCCGGATGTCAGGTGGCGCTATACCTGCTAAAGGGTATAGCTTGTGTAACGGGGTAGGCTTCAGACATCCGGTTATTACTCTATTGGTCTCGTTTAGTGCAGTGTCTACTTCTCTAGCATGGCTTGAACGATGCCACACTGGGCATGCGTACTCCCCAGCTGAGAAGCAGAGGGAGAGACCAGTTGTTCGGAGAACCGAAGGTGAAGCGCCCCAGGATGTTGCGGTAAGCCGACGAAGAATACTATTTCGTGAGCAGACCTAGGCTTTTGTTTTCTGACAGTGGGTTTGGAAACCAAGTGTTCTGTCCAGGGTTACTCCTAGGTCCACCGGATTTGAGAACGGTGTTATGGGTGTTCCTCGCCAAGTTAGCTGAAATGGACGGTTGGCTTGGTGGTTCTGCAGGTGGAAAACACAGGACTGTGTCTTTGTAGGAATTGGCCTCAAAGCGTTGGCGTCATAGTATTCACCTAGTACTTCCAGAGCATGCATCAAGTGTACTTCAGCTTTTTCAAAGCTGTTTGTTTGCGAGCCAAGTGATCTGCATACAAGAACCTCTGGGTGTCAGGGGGCAGGGTTGGTCGTTCGTGTATATGTTAAATAGGGTTGGAGCCAGTACACTTCCTTGCTTTTCATAAAACTCTTGAAATCTTGTGATGTAAACGATGTCCCGTTATCCGATACCGATGTGTCTTTCACGTTCAGATAGTGCCTGCTTAGTTATGTTGGATTCAACAATTTCTCCATGCCTTATTTTATTTAAAAAATCACTAGAGCATCGTAGTAGTTTTTGTGAATCCTCCAAACACACTAAACATTTGTTTTCCTCGGGAGAGTTCATTGCACTGCGTGATTGGGAAAATACAATATACAAACACTTGATTTGTCTACGTTTACATGCCTTTACTGACGCCAGGTATTATTTAAAAAAATAATACTTAAAAGTCACGGGTAACGTCTAATAGGTTGGGGAAAAAGTCTTTTCACATTATAGTATGTATGAACTTGTAATGAAATCTCTTTAGGTATTTGTATCTGGCTGGTTTTGGTATCATTCAAAGTTTAAATTTTAAAGAAGATAATTCCAAATTCAAATTAGGAAAATGTGTGATTTTTATCTGTTTTTCGTACTGTAAAGTTGAGTGAATCTAATGAAGAAATTCGATACATTTTAAAATTTTACTACAAAAAAGGTAAAAATGCAACGCAAGCCGCGAAAAAAATTTGCGATGTTTATGGGCCTAGTGCAGTGTCTGTGAGAGTAGCACAAAGGTTTAAGCGTTTGCAATCCGGAAATTTTGATGTCAAACATGCACGTCGCTCTGGTCGCCCTATTACGGATAAAATAGATGCCATTTTTTAAAAAATGGAGCAAGATCGGCATATCAGAAGTTACAACGTAGCTGAAGAACTGGGAATTGACCACAAAACAGTTTTGGCGCATATGAAAAAAACTGGGTACACAAAAAAGCTCGATATTTGGGTACCCCACGAGCTCACTGAAAGAAACCTAATGAACCGTGTACTCATTTGTGATTTTTTATTACGACGTAATGAAACCGAACCATTTTTGAAGAAGCTGATAACTGGTGATGAAAAGTGGATCACGTACGACAAGAACGTGCGAAAAAGGTCGTGGTCAAAGGCCGGTCAGGCTTCACAGACTGTGGCGAAACCCGGGTTAACTCGCAACAAGGTGATGCTGTGTGTGTGGTGGGATTGGAAGGGCATTATTCATTATGAGTTGTTACCACCAAGCAGGACCATCGATTCTGAACTCTACTGCGAACAACTGATGAGATTAAAGCAAGAAGTTGAGAGAAAGCGGCCGGAATTAATCAACAGAAGGGGTGTGGTTTTTCATCATGCTAACGCTAGACCTTACACACCTTTAGCCACTCAGCAAAAATTAAGAGAGTTTAGCTGGGTGGTGTTAATGCATCCGCCGTATAGTCCTAACCTTGTAGCTTTAGATTTCCACCTGTTTCGATCTCTTCAGAGTTCTTTAGGCAGTGGCAGGTTAACATCACGAGAAGACTGCCAAAACCACTTGTCGCGGTATTTTGATCAGAATCCCCAAAATGTCTAAAGCAATGGGATCATGTCCCTACCTACAAGATGGCAAAAAGTTATCGAACAAAAATGTACCTACATACTTTAGTTAAATGTAAATAAACTATATTAAAAAATGTTTTGAATTTTCTTAAAAAATGCGAAGAATCTTTTTCCCCAACCTAATATAACCACAATGAATACTTTGGTGAGGAGAGGCCCGATGCTGTCTGCAGATACGCCACGCGACTTCTGCGCAAGGCATTTTTCTATGACAGCGTAAGTAGACGTCTTATCTGAAACAAGATTTAATAGATTGGATAAGGAGCATGTGCCAAAAAAACATGGTCCAATGCGTGTTGGTTTGCCTTTGTGACTTTAGTGAAATGATGAATGGATAAATGAAAAACAATAGATTAGATTAGATTAGATAATACTTTATTGTACACCACGAAACAAATACATATAAAAAAAAACAACTACGTAAATCTATGGATACAATTGGCGGTCTTATCGCTAATTAGCGATCTCTACCAGACAACCTTTGGATGGAATGGACTGTGTAGACATTACCTGGGGTGTACCTGACATACTACATGTACTTACATACTAATACTAATTATATAAAAATAAAAAAATATAAAACTTGCATAAATGAAAACTACATGAATCTAAATAATAACTACTCATAATAATTCATAGATACATACTTAGACTTATTTAAGAAACAAATAATTAATAATAAATACATATATATTTAGCGACAAATACTCAGATAGTGTTCTCTGAGCATACGTTTAAAAATGGCAAGTGACTTGGCACATCTGATAGCCACCGGCAGCGCGTTCCATAACCGGACAGCCTGCACTGTAAAAGACTTATCAAAGTAGGAGGAGGAGTGTACAGGTGTCCTGAGTTACAATACATTGACATGAAATCAGTTCAATTAATTGACAAATAGCAATTATATGCGTGATAGTGTCATAAGTGGCCGGTCCTTATCTTGTATCCCCAAATTATTTGTATGACATAATTATAAACTCCTTGATCTGAGCATCAACCTTTTTCAACCTGAACTTTTTACAAAGAAGATGACATTCAACTTAGAGCTAGCGCGCACGGGTTACTTTTGTCAGGGTGACTTAAAAGTTTTTGTCACTGTCACGTCTCGTCTCCAAAACAGAGTGCGCTCACAAAGGGTGACAGAGACAAAACTGTTTTTAAATCGTAGCGTCATTTTTCAATATATATTTCGAAGAGATGGTCGTTGTCTGTCAACTCATCGGACTCATGAGAAAAAAATGAAAAGAATACTGGGTACTGGTAAGTCCCTTTGGAGGGACAGGCTACTAAATGGAAAGTTCTTTAGAATGTTTTATAAACTTCGAGAACATCCAAAGATTCTTTTTCGATTTTTCCGAATGAGTGTTAGAAGTTTTGATGAATTACTTCGCACTTTAAGACAAACAAAGATTAACATACAAAATACGAACATGAGATTGTTCAATTAATGAATGTTGTAACAACTTATAAATGTATAACATAAATATATCGTGAATAACATGCTTGCTGATACACAAAATAATAACTAAAAGAATGCATACAAATATAACTTTTAAATCTAAACATGAAGATACCCAAACAATGCGACTATAAAATGCAAATAAACTTTTATTACGTCCACCGAGGACAAACTATGGCAAACATAATATTACATTTGAAAGTGCAAAAATGTACAATGAACTGCCTAATACTTTAAGAGAAACCAATAAAACGCATATTTTCAAAAAAATACTAAAATCCCAGTTACTTCAACCAATAATCCCAACAGTCAAACTATTAACCTTGCATCATTTCATACGCAAATGATAGGCCATATCTAGTTCTCGCCGATCTGTGTAATATGTTTTGTTTTGGCTCAGCTATGCTGATGTTTTGTTCTCGTCAAGGTAAAGTTTTCAAATCTACCCACATAAACAAAGTTACCATTGTGCTGTTTTTCGTTCGTAAATGTTTTTGTTATTGTATTCTGTTAATTTTTAGGTAATATTAAGTGTGTATACATGTTTATTTTTAGTTATATGTAGCACGCTCGCGTATGCGATTATTATATTTGTCAATCTGTTGTTGTTATAATAAGTTCTCATTTAAGTGAATTGTAAATTCTTATGAGAATAAATGTCATAAACCTGAAACCTGAGATTGTCTGTCCTAGTTTTTTTCGGGAATATTCGCTTTGCTATGATACACCTTTATCGGCATCCCTACTATCTTCTTGGCAGTCAATGTCCTCTACAGAATTTGTATTTCCTGAGGTCTCTCGAGTGTCCATGCTTGAGACAAGTAACAAAAGTTTCTCAAAATGTTTGTACTTTCTTCTTTTTTTAGCGGCCTGACCAGACTTGCTAGATTTTTGTTTTCGATATAGTAAAGTCTAGATGTACCGTAATCTGGAATTAACAGCCACTATACATACCGGAAAAGACTGAACGACGCGGAGAGTGATAATTTTGTCACCAACGCGCTCGCTGGTAAGAAAACCTAACGGCGCGGTGACAGTTTCATCAAGGGCTTGTTCGCCGCTCAGCGTAAAAAAATGCAACCCAGTTATCACCTCGTAACATGCGCGCGTTGTCAGACATATCCACGGACTTGATAAGAGTGACAAAATTAGCAAATAAATTGATTTTATTTCATTTCCTTTCTACAGGTCCTGCTCCAAAATTGACTGCGCCAAGTTTGCGATTATTGTAAAATAACTTTTGACTCCTTATCGCCTCCAAATCCTTATTCATCGAACACCAAATAACCAAGTACAGGCTTTTCGTTCATCTGGCATTTTTGCTTTAACACCCTAAAGCTTCTGTAGTTCACCAGGATCTGTGTCGACCTTTGAATACCACCTGGAGATTGTTCTGGTATGTGAAAGAGCATTATTATAAGTTTCTCTGACATATTTGTCTCTGATATCAGTCATATTAGGTCTTTACCTATGAAATTGCCGTTTTGTATGGAATAAGTGAAAGTACTTATTTTTTTAAACTTTTTTATTTCTGTTATTCAAAGTAATCACCCATGCAATCGACGCATCTTTGCCAACACATTGGTAGTTTATTGATGCCCTTATTGTAAAAATCAGCTGGACGGGAGGCAACAAACTCTTCAAAGGCATTTTGTACTTCCTCTCGGGAATTGAATTTTTTACCCACTAAAAAGTTGTCTAAATTTTGGAAAAAGTAATAGTCGGTAGGTGCAAGGTCTGGTGAGTATGGCCGATGAGGGAGAGCTTCCAGCTCTTGCAGCTTGGAGACTGTCTATTGTGCAGCATGGGGTCGCGCGTTGTCGTGAAGGAGCAGTGGGGACGACCAAAGCTGGTTACAATGCTCATGCCGTTTTGTAAAAAGCTGTGGTGAATCACACCCGCACTAGACCACCAAACAGTGACCATCACCTTTTTAGGGGTCATTTTTGGTTTAGGGCATTGCTTTGGTGCTGAACCAGGATCTAACGAACTTGCTGAGCGCTTTCGATTTTAGAACAAAATCCATTTTTCATCGCTCGTAACCATTCGGTTCAAAATTCATTAATTTCTTTGCCTATTGAGCAGCGCGAGGCAGGTCTTGACGCGTACGTTGCGCTGGCGATCGTTAAGTTCGTGGGGTACCCGTCTATCAAGTTTTTTTACCTTGCCTATTTGTCGCAAATGGATCAAAATTGTTTTGATGCTAACATCAAAAGCTGCTGCTAGCTCAGCTGTAGATTGAATTTCGTCAGCTTCCACAATCGCCTTTAATTCATCATTGTTGACCAAAGTCTTCGGACGACCACGAGCTTCAGTTTTCAAGTCAAAATTTCCAGAAAAACCGGAAAACCAATAACGGGTTGTGCGTTCGTTTGTACAGTTCTCTCCGTAAACGTTTTTAATGTTACGTTGTAACTGGCCGGACCTGAATGGTTCCTCCACAATAAAAACAAACTTCATGCAAATTACATAATTGGTTACATAAATATAATATTACTAATACATATAAGTAGCATAATTGAGAAGATATGAACATATAACATATATATCTAAATTTACAGGCGATTGCGGGCTTTGGCTTAGATTAGGTTTGCTACGAAACTTACTAGATTCAGTTTTGGAGTGTTTTTCTATAACTTCTGCTTTGCAGTAAATGTGATCAACATGGTGTCGTTTCATAGTGTAATCAGGCTCACAATTGACACTTTGAAAAAATACTCACAATTGACACTTTGAAAAAATATTTAACCTAGAATTAAAGAATAAGTATAGCACAACTGTCATTTATGATAAATGAACCGTAGATTATATCTAGGCTAAGATTTTTAGTTCATAGTTCACCGACCGTGTATGAGTTCCAAAAGGTGCGGTACATTTAACAAAACCAAAATGACGCACGACCGCCAAGTATCGCCACTGGACCGGAAACATTAGGTAAAAAAGTACGAAAAATGGTAGAAAATGGAAGAAATACGACGGAAACGGAAATGCACTCTCCTCTCCTTGGTCGAGGATAGGAACTATCATATTCCGACTTATACCATCGCTACCGATAGCATTAGACGAAACAGATGCAATGCTCTTCTTAATATCACATCAATGAATTGATAAAAAATCGAATTATGAATAGTCAGGAATTGGAAGAAAAGAAAGATGTTGCAACGTTTGTGATTTCGCGTGTCCGTTGAAATCAGAAGATGAAGTGAAGTGTTGATTTAAAGAATCAAGACTAAATGTTGATGTAATTTATCTTGCTGACGAGATTTTCCAATTCCTAAAGACCGAAGGAATTTCCAAACCTTGGCGGGATTCCTCAATGGAGTTATGGATATAACGGCGTTGTGCATCTCTACACGCTATGTTGCAGCGATTTCGACGTTCATTATATATTTTTCTTTATTGCAATCGGAGTACCAACGCTGAAGTTTCGTCTTGGCTACTAGCTTTTTATTTCATGATAGCTCTAAATTCAGGTGTTATTTAGGGTGCTGGGAGATGTTTCAGTTTAATTTCCCTAACTGGTGCATTTTTGTCAAATAGTTTGGTTATAATATCGCTAAAAGCTTATAGAGAGAGATAAATAAATCGTGATAAGAAAAGGCTCCCGCTGCACATTGACCATGCAGATCTGAGATGGAGCTGAATTTGGATAGAAATGAGTATCAGAGAGGGAAAGAATCGATAAGTTGCAAGCTCTTGCAACAGGTTCAAGTGAAGCCGTACGAGAGTCTTGGTTATGCAAGCACGAATTGAAAACGCCCATTAATTAAATATCGTCATAAGAAGCAACTAGATTTTCTGAGAGTATCTCAAGAGACAAGAAGTAACTAATATAAAAGGTCCTTCCTCTAATATTATTAATATTAATTTAGCAGAATTTTTGTGTGGGTGAGAATAATTTATATAAAGAAGTGTTCACCTGCACTGGATGGCTGGGGTTGTGCCGACATACTAATTAAGGAGAAAAGAGAATAAAAAGTAGAAGGAAGGCATGGTTTGAACCAGGATTCGTACACTAGAATGACATGTATGTTTTTATGATTAAACGATAGTGTGTCAGAATACTCTGTGCTTTTATGTGAAGGATATTGAGATTGTTCGGAACGTCACCCAGGAATGAGTCGACGAAGCAAGATAAAGAAGGAATGCTACTGTAGCTATCGTCAGTGCTACATTCACCATCAGAAAAGGAAACGTATTCGTCGTTATCCGAACTATCTTCACTTCTAGACATATTAATAATGAATTAATAATAATACGCCTGCTTAAATAAACCTATAGATTTAATAAAATAAACAACTTTTGTCCAAATTCCACCTGCCAGTTGTGCTTTTACAAGAATGAGAGCATAAACAAATTACTTTAATTATAAACTAACACAAAACCAAAATAACTACTACTGTTACTCGGATTAAAAAAATGATAGAACACAAACGCCTTAATTTGGTGTATTCTTTATTATGGATAAATAATATATAAGTAAAATAATTTTCTATCTCAATGCCTTGGCGCAGAGCCGTTGAAAAATTTTGGTCATGTCTGTTGTTCTATTAACGTGCCCTTTTTATTATTCCAATACGTAGTACTGATATAAGTAAACGTTTTATAAACGGGTAAATTATTCGCTGCTTCATTTAATTTTTGAATAATTAGAGTTTTTACCAGTTAACTTGTAAATCTTGCATACCATTTAAAAAAAGTAGGCATCATCGGGACATCTAAGTGTTAGCGGTCGACTGAGATAATTTTTATCCTGATTCAAACGGACCTTGTGTATTTCTAGTGTAGAACCTTGCATAACATACCGAATTTGATTTTTCTCGTATCGGGGAGACCCTGATGCCATATAGTCTTAGCCTAAGACTAGAACGCACAAGGCAATAGGTATATACAGTTAGTCATATTTTAAATGCCATGGCACTCTTCTGCTACTGATGTAACCTGTATTCCACTCAAGCGGACTTTGAGCTACTTTCGACGACTGTGAGTGACTGCTCAAAGTCAGTGAAGTCACCCACCAAGACGCGTTGATGCACTTGAGGTCGAAACTGTAACTTAAGTTTTTTTGTAGGATACACAGTGATTACAACGAAGACTCTTCTCTGCAAATACTCGATGCGTGGTCTAAAAACCACTCATCAGAGTATAGAAAACTGCAGATTACATTGGACCGTGATACAAGCGGTCGCAAATTTCACGACCAGAAACATAACACAGAATGGACGCCGCAGCGCTATCGTCATGTTATAAAGCTGAGGGAGAAAGCTCTTCAGCTGGCTAAGGATTCATGGGCCGATTATATATTCGTAAGTATTATTTTGTTGGTTTACGTGGTGCAGTAAAGTTGTAAATCGTTAATGATACTTTCATTTCCGACCTCCTTGGCACAGTGGGCGAATAGCCGCCTGAGACGCAGGAGCTTTGATTCCCGCTGCGAAACGAATGTTTGCATGATCTACAGATATTTGTTCCGGGTCTGGAGTTTTTTTATATATGTTATAAGTATGTATTTACAAAAAAAGTATATAAGTATAAAATTCTATCAGTTATCTGGTTCCCATAGTACAAACTCTATTTAGTTTGGGTCTAGATAGCGCTGTTTAAAATGTCCAGCAATATGTATTTATTATTATTATTTATTTTATTGCGACTAATAATAAGTAAAACATGTATATTAATTAAGATAAGATAACTCTTTATTGTAATTACCACACAGAAACAATATAACACTAAAATAAAACAAAAAAGATTAGATAAAGGGCGACCTTATCGCCCTAATAATCTATTTTATTGCAGATGCTGGACGCTGATGTATTTTTAACAAATCCCGGGACGTTGAAGATCTTAGTTAAGAAAAATCGTCATGTTGTTGCACCCATGCTACTGACAGATGGTTTATACTCAAACTTTTGGTGAGACCGTCGTAATAATTTAAACCCGCATACCGCTTCATTTTTATCACTATTTTAAATAATTTTTATATTTACCATGGACGTGCCAAAATATAAACCCCCAACGCCATATTGTTCACGAAAGTACTTGTTCATATGTAAAGAATACGGCGCGTCGGGACGTCCATATGATCTTGTGCGTTTTAACGGAATTCCGACCTAGTTAATTTTAGTTTTACTTATTGACTTTAATCCCCGCAGTGGATATCCTCAGGTTATCATGAAGGGAACCTCACTGAGATTAGTAAAGGTAGTTTAATTTTTATAAAAATGTCTAGGGCCGGGATGACCAACGATTACTACTACAAAAGAACTGATAACTACGAAGAAATTATACGCCGGAAAGAGGTTGGGTGTTTCGAGGTACCTATGGTACATTCAGCTGTACTGATATCACTGCGTCAGGGCGATACTGATCGTCTCACATATGACCCGAAGAAGGTTAAGGACTACGACGGTCCGCAAGATGACATCATTACATTTGCTCTTAGTGCTAAGAAACACGGTAATTGACACGTACTTTAAACGTTTACTAATAGAAGTAATAATAATGTCACTTAAGTGACTGAAACAGACATTTATCGCATACACTTTTTATTTAAAATAATGATATGTTTTAGGTATAGATCTGACAGTATGCAACGATGAGTTATACGGCTTCTTGCCCATCCCCGTGGAAGATGAACTTAACACCGAAGCTGATCAGATTGACAACGTGAAACTAGAGGCGCTAGGTCGCGGAATAGATTTACCCATCGACCCGTTGATGGAAAAATTCCTGACATACCCCAATAAGACAAAATATGGCCTAGATGAAATATTTCTGGTAAACCTAGAAAAAAGAACAGAGAGGAAGAACTTGATGCTAAAAAGTTTCGATACTTTGGGGATTGATGTTAAAGTGATGAAAGCTGTCGACGGAAAGTAAGTTTACTCAATTAACATTTTACGATGTTAAGTAATAAAATATAAAATTGGCATTGATAATAAATGTTGCACCTTAGCAATACCTACATTCAAAATTGTATATAATTCCAGAGCACTTACCGAAGACAAGCTACGTGAATTCTCAGTTACCCTGCTGCCGAACTACGAGGATCCCTACCACAAACGGTACAGCTAATTGTTTATAATTTTATACAGGGTGTGTGGTTAATATGCTGACGATATTCAAGTGATGGTTTCTCAAAACATAAAAAAAGACTTCTCGTAAAAAAACATTACTAGTTATATTATCAAATTTAAAAAAATTGACTAAGTTTAGGTTATTAATTCGATATAAAACTTACTGCCTACTCTTGCAATCGACTTCAAAAAATAAAGGCCGATTTGATATCTCTTTCGGAAATGGCTGCGGGTTTTGGGTTAGAAAGGGACAACAAAAGATATCTCCAGACGTCACCGATACAGTATCTGTGGTTAGATGGCAAGCATTATACAATAGCACAACATAAGTTTAATAACGTGTTTGTTTTTACATGCCAAAATAAATTTCACATTTCTATAGTAAACGCTTTCTGGTATGCATCCAGTTCATCCCTCCATCTCCCCCTGAGTCTACCACGAGGCCACCGCCCGTTTGGAACCCATTCTGTAGTGGCTTTTGGCCATAGTTCCTCAAGGTGAGAGAGTGGCCTCAATTAGCCAATAACCGTGATTCGTGGAAGGAGGGAAGGGAGGCCTTTACCCTGCAGTGGGACTCTACGGGCTAATAATAATAATAATAATAATAATATAGTAAACATTTCACGAATTTATTTATTATGTTCATCAAAAGAACCCCTCTTATTTTTATGCGTATATTATGAAACACCCTATATAATAGTTACTAACATGATCTTGAATTGTATTATAGGTAACTTTATTTTTATAAATTATAGGCTAGCGTTTGACCACGATCTTGCCTGATGGTAAGCGATGATGCAGTGATGGTGTAACTTGATTTTTGTAGTTTTATTTTATTTGTTTGCTTGTTTTTGTCAGTGCTTTTTCAATTTCCGCTGAGAACAGTTGTGCTACTTGCGAGCGCGCGTACCTACAGTGTAAAGTGCTAACGCATCATAACAAAGCCGTCGCAACCGACGGACGGCCTGACCGCAATGACCCAGTTCATTATTGCGTTAGACTCGTTTGCAGGCGACAAATAATATTGTTAAGGCGACGCTATTGCTTTAACAATGGATCACATTCCACTAAAAGATAGCAGTCTGTTGCTGCAAACAGAAATGAAGCATATGCTGTACGACTGATGTAAAGAGCAACAAGATCTCTATCTGGAGGAAAAAAAAAGAGAGGAAGAGGCTGCAGTGCCTTGTAGAAGACTTGAAGAGCCAGGTTGAAATTCTACAACATCAGCTGAAATGCGTGGTGCAAACCAACTCCACAGTCCCACAATCGTCACAAATGGAAACATCTGTTCCCCGTGCTGAGTACAGTACTGATGAGGAGGATCAGAAACAAGCCTAAAAAGTAGAGTAGATTAGAACTAAATCAAGGAAGAAAAGGAAACTGAATACCTCACCGTCACTCTCACCACAAGATAAGAACAAAAATACTGTGGAAAAAACAAGGAAAGTTCACACACCGCCTCCCATTGTAGTGGATGGAGTGAACAATTGTCAAAACTTCTTTGACTTCTTGTCAATAAAGCTGGACGCTGGCACTTTCACTATAAAGATGTTAAATGGAGACAGCGTCAAAATAAATGCTGGTACAGATGAAGCGTACAGAGTCATAACCAAGTGATTGACTGACAGTAACTGTTTCTGGCATTCGTACGAAAATAAACAAGAAAGGCCTGTCAGAGTAATGGTAAACAAAGTACCTTTTACCTGCAAGCCCGAGAGAATCATTGAAGACCTAAAAATAAAGGCTACAAGGTTGAAGATGCGGTAAATAAGTTGAGCTGGAAAAGCAAGGAACTCGAAACGTTCATGCTTTCCTTCAATAACAACGAAGACATCAGCAAGGTCTACGAAATAAAGAGTATATTGGGGTGCATAGTTACCCCTTACCCCTTAGATCAATTAAACAGATCCCTCAATGTAAGAGGTGCCAGGTCTATGGACATATGCACATGTATTGCGCTAAAGAGTCAAGATGTGTCAAATATGTCAATAAACATCTAACAAAAGACTGCAAAAAACCAGTTGAAGAGAAACCCAAATGTGTGCATTCCGGAGAAGCACATCCAACGAATTATAGAGGCTGCATGATAGCTAAAGAGATGCAAGAACTGAGAAATAAGACCACAAAAAAATTACTTATTACACGTCATCAACAAGTTATCGGTGATAAATCACCTTCAACTCAGCAGCACAATCCTAGTCCAAAGGTTATCCCAACAGCAAAGACTAATATTTCCTACGCTCAAGCAGCTGACGGAAACATAACAACCGTACGACATAGTAATCAGCCCATTATAAATGATAGTAAGTTAGTCGAAATTCTAAAGCTCTGAAGAAGATTGAAAATAGCACCAAAACAGCTATAGCTAAACCTAAAAAATTATTAACAAACTTAAAATAATGACTTGGAACTGCAATGGGCTGCTTAATCACCAGAACGAACTGCAAGTAGTCCTAGATATAGAGGATATAGATGTGTGTTTCATATCAGAAACGCATTTTACCAAACAATTACATATCCAATTCAAAGGTTATAAAATCAATCACGCTCTACACCCACCTAACAAAGGAAAAGGTGGCAGTGCTTTAATTTTAAAAGAACAAATAAAACACTACGAAGTAAACAAACATGAAGAGTATTTGTATCACAACCAAACGTAATCCCCTCACGGTAGCAGCTATATACTGCCCACCGCGATTCACGATAAGAAAACACTCGTATCGTAGTCTCTTCCAACAACTTGGTAAAAGGTTTATACTAAGTGGTGACTTCAATGCCAAAAACACATAATGGGGCTCCAGACTAACGAATATAAAAAGCAAGGAACTCATGAGGGCCATAAAAGAAATGAAATGTAGAGTTACATCAACGGGATCACCTACTTACTGGCGCACGGATCCGCTAAAAACCCCTGATCTGATTGACTTTTTCATTTACAAAAACATATCATCTAACTTCATTTGGACACAGCTACAGAACAGAGCTACGATATGAACTCGGACCACTCTGCAATTTATCTAGAAATAAGAGAGAAAACTATGCATAAGGAAAGCACTATGCCACTAGTCAATAAGTACACAGACTGGTAGAGTCTTATGGAAGAACTCAATTCGAATATAGATCTTAAGGTTCCACTTAAAACTACAGATCAGCTTGACGAAGAAGTAGATAAATTTGTAAAGCTCATACAACAGAGTGCCTGGAAAAATACACCAGAAATCAAGAAAAGGTCAACAAGAAACTGTTATCCTAGAAAGGTAAAACAGCTAATTCATGAAAAAAGGAGTCAGAGAAACCAATGGCATCAATCAAGGTGTCCGCAGGACAAATCAAACCTTACGAAACAACTGAAGAAACAAATTCAAAACCACATAGATGCAACAACCAACACGTATCTCCAAAACTATCCAGCGACCGCAGTACAAACTACTCACTCTGGAATACTACTAAAAACAAGAAACGGCCTATTGACCAAATTTCTGCGATAAAAGTTAGACCTGGTAAATGGGTAATGAACCAAAACCTAAAAAATTTGCTGAGTATCTGGAAAATATATTTAGACCAAATAAAGGTGAAATATATAGTGGGGATATGGCTGAGAAAGTTTGTGACGACAAACTGAATATAAAACTTGTATCACCGAGAGAAGTTCTTAGTGAAATCAAACATCACATACACCCAAGAACATCTCCTGGATTTGACCTTATTTCAGGTGAAATTCTTCATAATCTCCCAATAAAAGCATTAGTTAAACTAACTACCTTAATAAATGCTGCGCTGAGATTAAAATATGTACCAAATTTATGGAAAGTTGCGGAAGTAATAATGATAGCAAAACCAGGAAAACCACCCCATGATACCTCTTCGTACAAGCTGATTTCCTTGCTACCTATAATGTCAAAGCTATTTGAAAAATTACTTCTTAAAAGGCTGAAACCAATACTGGACAATAAGAATCTTATCCTAGAGCATCAGTTTGGCTTCCGAGAACATCACTCAACCATAACATAACATCAAGTCCACAGAATAACAAATATAATTGAGAAAACACTAGAAGATGAAAAGGTCTGCTCTACTTTTTTCTAGACGCAGCACAAGCTTTTGATAAGGTGTAGCATGAAGGCCTTATTGTAAAATTGAAAAAAAATGTTACCACAAGATGTACTGGCCCGGTAATGTACATACTATACACCTGTGATATTCTCAAACTAGAAAGTAACACCATAGCTACCTTTGCTGACGACACTGCCATCATGGCCATCGAAAGCACTCACGCAGAAGCAGCAGAAAAGGTTCAAGTGGCAGTTAATGAAATCCATCGCTGGACGGAGAAGTGGTGAATCAAACTGAATGAATCTAAATCGATTCACATAAACTTCACCAATAAAAAAGAACAGTACTGTCCGGTATACATAAACAGTAAGCTCATACCATACGCAAACACAGCAAAGTATTTGGGAATGACGCTTGATGCGAAGCTACGCTGGAAAGCTCACGCCAAGGAAAAAAAAATGAACGTTATAAAAGAATGTACTGGCTGCTTGGAAGGCATTCGACGTTAGCGGTACAAAACAAAATACTACTGTACAAACAAGTCCTGATGCCTGTATGGACTTACGAGTATAGTATTCAGCTATGGGGCTGTACCAAAAAGAGACGTGGAAATAATACAACTCTTCCAAAATAAAGTACTGAGGGAAATAGTTAATGCGCCGTATGTAAAAAATTATGACTTGCACCGGGACCTCAACAAAGAGGTCGTCAACAAAATTGTAAAAAAATATGCAGAAGCTCATGAGCATAGACTTCACCACCATGTGAACGTTGAGGCTATCCAGCTCCTCGACAACACGGACATAGTGAGAACACTCAAGAGAACTAAGCCTTTTGAGTTAGTGTAGTGTATATTAATAATAGTGAAAAGTAGTCAAAATGTTAGTGCTACTATAAAGAACACATTAACTGTCTTCCCCTTAACTAGAGATAGTAAGAAAAGTGCTATTGGATACATTCTTAGTTTATGTTATACTTAAAAAACTAGGTCATAATTAAATTACTCATTAGCCTATACATGGCTAGATTGTAATAATATTACTAGGGTATATTTGAAATTGTGCATTAGAAATTACTAAAAAAGAAAATAAATGTTATATGTTTAAATATAAGTTTAGGTGCTCTATATTTTAGTTAATATGGAACAAAGCAATATGACACACTACTTGGGTTTAAATAATAAAATGTTACTAGCAAGAGTATCTACATTTTTAATGGTTACTCACTAATTCTGCTAATTTATAAGACAAAGGATTATGGAGCCATTATACACCGATTACGATTGTTGTTCCTGTCATAAGCTGACAAATTTTCAATGTAGTTGTCATAGCAACGGCCGTCATTGAAAAAAGATTGTGTTATTAGAATACCAAAAGGTACGTATAGTGCGTATTTTGCGACGATACCATTGTCACAGCGACTGCATTTAGCAGAACTAGGCCAGGAGCCCAGTCACTAGCATTTCTAGTAATTAAAGTTACTCAGGTTACCTATTATCATATTACCTTGGTTACAGTCCAATGAAAGCTGGCGAAATCGGATGCTTCCTTAGTCACTATGAAATATGGACTGAGGTGAGTACTCTTACTGATTTTATATTATAGCAGGCTGTATTCCGCGATTTCCTAGATTAAAACTACTAAACATGTACAGTAGCTAAAGTTTTTGACTAATTTGGTAAAAAGTAACCTCTCTACATTTGAAATATTGAATGAAGCAGTTTTATTCATCGTTTGTTATAAAAAACCCAACTTGACATTTATACTGTAATATCCTTTAGAAAGCGTTTTTGGATGCGATCACCTCAATAATCAGACCCTCGTAGTCGATTATCTATCCATCTTCCCTAGTAAGGATCGTTGACATATCTATAGACTATTACTCTGTCCACAGGTTGCTAAAAGAAACTTGCAGACCAGTTTAATATTGGAGGATGATATCCACTTCGTGCCGTATTTCCGTGAGCGATTCTTCACTCTCATGGAGGAACTAGACAATATCGGCGAATGGGATCTTGTGTAAGTTATCCATTTCAGCCCCTCCTTATCCTTTAGTACGAATGTAAACTATGTTAAAAACACGACAAAAGACCAATAAGTAGTGACTTGAAAAGCATTTCTGTGCTTCGGAGGGCACGTAAATTAGCATTACCTGTTATAACCCATCTAAATTACAAATCCAACGCCGGGTTAGTAGTTCAAATATCTTTTGGACGAACTCAAACTGTATTACTAACCACCTGTTACTAACCCTTATTCGCAATAAATGATTGATTGTGTCTAAGAGGACCCCTAACGCCATCTAGCGATGACCGGACTCAACGCAGCCACTGGTGTAAACATCTAACGCGTGGAACGTATAATATGTCATACTCTGGGACTAACTTCACTCACGCACTCATATCTAGTTCATCCATCCATGTACGTTTAAAATTATAATTCGTTTAAAATATACGTTTATATCCGTTAATATATTAAAGACTCATTGAAGACGTCCCTGGCTTTAACCGATTGATTGATTTTCTTATAGGTACTTAGGCCGTAAGGTCTTGATGGACCGCGACGAGGAGTTTGTCTCCGACCATGTGACCAGGCCTCTGTATTCCTATTGGACGCTTGGATACCTGCTCAGCGAGACCGGTGCCAGAAAGCTGATCAAGGCGGAGCCACTGGCGAAGATGCTGCCTGTCGACGAGTTTCTGCCAATCATGTTCAATCAGCACCCCAAGTGAGTTCATTATACTGCGTTCATTCAACTTTATTCAACATCTCATCCCTTCGGCATTTCTTTTTTTATTCACACAAGAGACTCAAATTACCCAGTAGATGCTTCTACATGTATATAATGCCTTATACACCTCGTATGATATTATCTTGTAGCAACACCTGGAAGTCGATGTTCTCGAAGCGCGACCTGAAGGCTTTCTCTGCGGCTCCGTTGCTGGTCCACCCAACGCATTACACTGGCGATAAAGGGTACATCAGCGATACCGAGGACTCACCCGTTGCTGATAAGTTCACGCCCGATGTTGACCGCGGGTGAGTCTTGTTAATATTTTTCTAACATACCCTTTGTTACTCGTAAAGAACAGTTTTAAATGGTAGACTCAATAAAGTTTTTTCTCCCACAGGTACATTCATGAGCTCTAACACCGCAAGGGTATAAGTAATAAGGGTTTGTAAGCATATGCTATAATGCTGGCATTCCTGTAGTACCCTGAATTACTAGAGTGCCTCAGCATTGTACGTCGGAAAGCCAATACTAAACAAATCACTTGCATAGTCAGCTACTGCTGAATACATATACTTTTAAACCTATAACATATCTAGTTAAAGTAGCTATTTGCTCGTCACAGCAGTTAAAATAAGTTTTAAAATATGGTAATCTACAATGGCTATAATTTAATAATAATACGATAAGAATTTCACAATGAAAAGGAATTAGTTTTAAGTGATTTAAAAAAAAGTGAGTTTATTTAATTTAATAACCATCATGAGGCATTTTTATCTTTTAATATTGTCCTACTACTATTACTATCCTAATTACATTTTAAGAAAACATTTGGTTCCCTTTTGATTATTCTAAGATTTTCAAGGTAAATTTACAGAAACTGCAGAATTCTATTAATTCTTTTATTTTATTCTATTAAATATGCGGCTTATTAGAGACCTTTGTGAATCCATAAAACATATTGGAATTGCTCTGATTTTTATCTCAATACTAATATTTATTTTATAGGGTGATTCAGACACCATCGTCCAAAAGCAGCAGCGTGATGGGGAATTATAATTTTGTAATGAAGCCGTTGGAATAACTTAATGAAAGTTTCAAAATAAGCAGTTTATGAATTATCAATGTATTTGAAAACATGAACAAAACATATGATCTATATTTGAAAAATGTCATCAAAATGTTTCATCTATTTTTCAGGTTTAGCATCCATTCAGTCACTTAATTATTACGAAAATTAACGAAGTACTTACACGCTTTCTTGCTTTTACCCGACTGCACGAGAGAAGATTATAATTTAGCATTTTGATAATATTTGCAAAACTCATGGGACAACTGGATGGTACGACGAAAATATTAATGAATATATTCAATTACATGTTTCCAATAAAAACTTGTTCTGATATTATAAACTTTAATAGTTCATTAACTGGGTATTATGAAATTTTTATCATTTTATTCAAACGGCTTCACCACAAAATCGTATTTCTACGTAAACCTTTTTCCTTCCGAAATTATCGAAATCAGGACATACTCCTTCATACTCAGTCCTAGCTACTAAACAACCATAGAATACTCGTATATAGGGGTTGATTCGGGTCGGCCAGGGGCTCTCAATCGCGCTGCTCCTTTTGGATCATGTTGCCTGAATCAACCTGTACAATGACTACAATGTAATACCTAAAGACTTTAATGTTTAAACAGCGACTCAATATATTATCTCAAATAAATAAGAATAAATTTGATGCCTAAATATGTAATAATATGTAATAATATGTAATAAATATGTAATAAACTTTCCTGTCATTAAATCAGATATCCTTCGAAAAAATGGTTTGTTAACCGTTTGGACTTCAAAATGGTTATTAAGTTAAATTAATCTAATATCGACAAAAAATTTAAAAATTGTATTATGTATACTAATCTATTAAACTGATGCCAAAAACCATGTACCTATAGTAAAAAAAAAATGATATTGTGCACTTAGATATAAGTCTTCGTCGATGGATTTGTACCTACACTTATATATTTCCTTATGGATTGCTTAAACTTATTCAAAAATAGTTTCTCGGTCGGTACAGGCATTCATAAATTCGAACTATATTATTTGGGGCGCACTAAAAATTTCTGGAATGAATAAGTAAAATAAACTATAAATGGTCAAAACGAGTTAATTGTTTCTCAAAATATCCTCCGTTAGCGTTCATACGAATATCCATCGTGATCTCGGAAACATGTTTTTCATACTCTTCGACAGCCTCTTCTGATGATGAAAATGGTTGACCGCATAATTGGTTCCTTATTTTTGAAAACAGATAAAAGTCACAAGGTGCTAGTTTGGAACTGTACCTTCAAAAGTTCGCTTGTCTGCCTGGCCGTGTGAGAGTTGGATTTGCCATCATGGTGCAAGCTAATACGGCGTTTACGGTTATTTTTACGGACTTTGTCAATAATTTCCGGCAAGCAAATGGTCGTGTACCAATGACTATTCACTGTACGAGAATTATGCAAAGCAACAGTAGCCACGCACCCAGTTTTATTAAAAAAAGAAGCAATCATCCGCTTAGGGGCACTTTGCACGCGCGCCACCTTGGTTGGTTTCGGCTTATCTTTAAATACCTATACGGTCAATATCTGCTTTGTTTTGGGGTCGCAGCTATAAATCTATGTTTCGTCACCTGTAATTATGGCCCACACTATATATGAAACCTGGATCCCCTTAGTTGAATCTGGAAAGCATGACAGAGTCACAAAAAAGGACCGCATCACTTCGAGCAACCAAGAGACGCGGTCCTTTTTTGTGACTCTGTCAAATTGTGAGGGATCCATTGCGAGCACAGTTTTTTCACATCCAAATGTTTGTGTAGAAATGATTGTATCTAACTCATGGCTATACCTAAAGATGCCCAAATCTCATGGTAGGTCACATGCATGTCTGTTTCAATCATACATCGCACAGCATCGATGGTTTTGTTGTTCACAGAGGTGGATGGGCGACCATTAGGAAATTCGTCACTGAGATTGACACCACCGCGCTTGAATTCTGCAAATCAGCCATAGGTTGTCTTGCATAGTGCTTCATCGCCAAAAGCAGTTTGAAGCCGAACGAGGCTCTGCTGAGCTGTTAAATTACACTTAAATTCGTACAACGAAAATTTTCACGGTTAAATTCAGGGTGATGTAGACACGCAATTTATAAAATTACGCCACTATGTAAAAACAAGTGACAGATATATGAAACAAATTATTTTCTACAGCCAAAGAGTTCTATTTTAAAATATTGTAACTACTTTTTAAATACTGTTTATGTAAGGCCCCAGTTCTGGAAACATAATAGTGCGCCCTGTGTATACCTACTATAAAATAAAAATATATTTTAATTTTATGATCATTTTGAATTCGGACGTAGAAGGACTGGCCGTAACACATAGAGGTGCGGATTAGGGTATCTCAGCGGAAGGGGCAAACCCTTTAGGGTAACTAAAAAAATATACATTTTAGACTGATAATATGATAGTCTTTAAATTGTTTATACATGTCTTGATTATTGCGTTTTTGTATCTAGGATTCACTATCATAATATTAAGTTGTTAGCATCCAAAAAGCTAACGTTAGAATTCCTAAAACAGTAGAACATAAATGTATCTCTAAATGTGCCATATATTTTTTTTTGCTATATAATTGTGCGTAAGTAATCTTTTGATGAATAATAAAAAAAACTTGTGTCAATATCATTGTTTCATTTATTTCATTTTTTTTGTCGTTCAAGTAACCTTAAAAACAAGACCAGTCAAGCTCGACTAGCACTCGACCACCGAGGATTCCGAGGTTTGTTTATGTTAATTAAGCAGCGCCAACAGTTATGTGACGGATAAACCAAGAAAAATTTAAAGACCGAGATCTAAAACACTGTTCTAGATAGAGACTTCTTTATAATTTTCCTGTAATCTTATATATGAACTAGAGGTTGCGTTGTGCGCGAGCTGCTCGCAGCTCGCGTGTTTTTCTTTTAGTCGAAGAAGTAATTAAAGAGGATATCGAGCTGTTAAAAGCCATCAAAGAGGATATCCATGTGTAAGAAGCAGTAAAGACGATATCGAAATGGAAGAAGCAATCAAATCAAAGAGGATTTCCAAGTGGAAGCAGCAATCAAAGAGGATATTGAAGGGAAAGAAGCAATCAAATAGGATATCGAAGCAGCAGAAACAATCAATGAGGAAATTAAAGTTGAGTAAGCAATCAAAGAGGATACCGAGGTGGTAAGAGCATTCTAAGAGGATGACGAAGTAAAAAAAGCAATCAAAGACGATATCGAACTGGAAGAAACAGTCAAAAACGATATCGAAGTGAAAGAAGCAATCAAAGAGGATATTGAAGGGAAAGAAGCAATCAAATAGTATATCGAAGTAGCAGAAACAATCAAAGAGGAAATTAAAGTTGAGTAAGCAATCAAAGAGGATACCGAGGTGGTAGAAGCGTTCTAAGAGGATGACGAAGTGAAAAAAGCAATTGAAGACGATATCGAAGTGGAAGAAACAGTCAAAAACGATATCGAAGTGGAAGAAGCAATCAAAGAGGATATTGCAGTGAAAGAAGCAATCAAATAGGATATCGAAGTAGCAGAAACAATCAAAGAGGAAATTAAAGTTGAGTAAGCAATCAAAGAGGATACCGAGGTGGTAGAAGCGTTCTAAGAGGATGACGAAGTGAAAAAAGCAATCAAAGACGATATCGAAGTGGAAGAAACAGTCAAAAACGATATCGACGTGGAAGAAGCAATCAAAGAGGATATTGAAGTGAAAGAAGCAATCAAATAGGATATCGAAGTAGCAGAAACAATCAAAGAGGAAATTAAAGTTGAGTAAGCAATTAAAGAGGATACCGAGGTGGTGTTCTAAGAAGATGACGAAGTGAAAAAAGCAATCAAAGGCGATATCGAAGTGGAAGAAACAGTCAAAGCCGATATCGAAGTGTAAGAAGCAATCAAAGAGGATATTGAAGTGGAAGAAGCAATCAAAGAGGATATCGAAGTGGAAGAAGCAATCAAAGAGGGTATCGAAGTGGAATAAGCCATCACAGAAGATATCGAAGTGAAAATGCTATCAAAAACGATATCGAAGATGAAGACGCAATCAAAGAGAATATTGCAGTGCAAGAAGCAATCAAAAGGAAATCGAAGATGATATCGAATAGGTAGAAGCAATAAAAGAGGATATCAAAGTGGAAGAAGCAATCAAAGAGGATATCGAGCTGTTTAAAGTTATCGAAGAGGATATCCATGTGTAAGAAGTAATCAAAGACGATCGAAATGGAAAAAGCAATCAAATCAAAGAGGATATCCAAGTGGAAGCAGCAATCAAAAATGATATTGAAGTGGAAGAAGCAATCAAAGAGGATATTGAAGTGAAAGAAGCAATCAAATAGGATATCGAAGTAGCAGAAACAATTAAAGAGGAAATTGAAATTGAGTAAAAGACGTCGAGGACAATGATAAAAATAAAAAACGGTTTCACCAAAAACTTATAGCAATATATTGTAAAAGTTTCCTCGAGCTATCTCTTCCCGTTTAAAGGATACGAGCGATTTAAGTTTTGTATGAAAACCCATAATTTTGTGGAGTGGAAATTGAAGTAAAAGAAGCAATTGAAGAAGACATATAAGTAGAAAAAGACATTAAAAAGGATATCAAAGTGAAAGAAGCAAAAATAGAGGATATCGAGGTGAAAGAAGCATTCAAGGAGGAAGACCAAGTGAGAGAAGCATTCAAAAAGGATGTCAAGAGCAATGATGGTAATAAAAAAACTATTCGACCTAAAATTTGTACCAATATTTTGTAAAAGTTTGCTAGGCGTAACTGTTCCCGTTTAGAATATACGAGCGATTTAAGATTTGTATTAAAACCCATAATTTTGTAGAGTGGAAATTGTAGTAAAAGAAGCAATTGAAGAAAATATATAAGTAGAAAAAGCAATTAAAAAGGATATCAAAAGGAAGAAGCAAACATAGAGGATATCGAGGTGAAAAAAGCATTCAAAAAGGATTTCAAGATCAATGATGGTAATACAAAAAATATTCGACCAAAAATTTGTACCAATATTTTGTAAAAGTTTGCTAGTCGTAACTGTTCCCGTTTAGAAGATACGAGCGATTTAAGATTTGTATTAAAACCCATAATTTTGTAGAGTGGGAATTGAAGTAAAAGAAGCAATTGAAGAAAACATATAAGTAGAAAAAGCAATTAAAAAGGATATCAAAGTGTAAGAAGCAAAAATAGAGGATATCGAGGTGAAAGAAGCATTTAAAGTGGAAGACGAAGTAAGAGAAGCATTCAAAACGGATGTCAAGGGCAATGATGGTATTAAAAAAACTATTCCACCAAAAATTTGTACCAATATTTTGTAAAAGTTTGCTAGGCGTAACTGTTCCCGTTTAGAAGATACGAGCGATTTAAGATTTGTATTAAAACCCATAATTTTGTAGAGTGGAAATTGTAGTAAAAGAAGCAATTGAAGAAAATATATAAGTAGAAAAAGCAATTAAAAAGGATATCAAAGTGTAAGAAGCAAAAATAGAGGATATCGAGGTGAAAGAAGCATTCAAAGCGGAAGACGAAGTAAGAGAAGCATTCAAAAAGGATCTCAAGGGCAATGATGGTATTAAAAAAACTAATCCACCAAAAATTAGTACCAATATTTTGTAAAAGTTTGCTGGGGGTAACTCTTCCCGTTTAGAAGATATGAGCGATTTTAGATTTGTATTAAAACCCATAATTTTGTAGAGTCGATATTGAAGTAAGAGAAGTAATTGAAGAAAATAGAAAAATAGAAAAAACAATTCAAAAGTATATTGAAGTAAAAATGCCATCAAAGAGGATTTCGAAGTTATAGAAACAATTAAAGAGGATATCAATGTGGAAGAAACATTCGAAAACGAAAAGGAAGTGAGAGAAGAATTCAAAATGATGGCAAGGGCGATGATGACCATAAAATATCGATTCCACCAAAAATTTGTGCTACGAAAAAAATTGATTTTCCAAAATGATCACCGTGGATGTTGCATAATAAAAAAAAATTGACGTTCCAAAATGATCATGTGGATGAGGCATAATTTAAAAAAATGATGTTCCAAAATGATCACAGTGGATGATGCATAATAAAAAAAATAATAATAATTGACGTTCCAAAGTGATCATTGTGGATGAGGCGTAATTAAAAAAATGATGTACCAAAATGATCACAGTGGATGTTGCATAATAAAAAAAAAAAATAATTGACGTTCCAAAGTGATCATTGTGGATGAGGCATAATTAAAAAAAATTATGTACCAAAATGATCACAGTGGATGTTGCATAATAAAAAAAAAATAAAAAATTGACGTTCCAAAGTGATCATAGTGGATGAAGCATAATTGAAAAAAAAATGATGTTCAAAAATGATCACAGTGGATGATGCATAATAAAAAAAAAATTGACGTTCCAAAGTGATCATTGTGGATGAGGCATAATTAAAAAAAATGATGTACCAAAATATCACAGTGGATGTTGCATAATAATAAAAAAAAAAAAAAATTGACGTTCCAAAGTGATCATAGTGGATGAAGCGTAATTGAAAAAAAATTGATTTTCCAAAATGATCACAAAGGATTTTGCATAATAAAAAAAAAAATTGACGTTCCAAAGTGATCATTGTGGATGAGGCATAATTAAAAAAAATGATGTACCAAAATGATCACAGTGGATGATGCATAATAAAAAAAAATAATAATAATAATTGACGTTCCAAAGTGATCATTGTGGATGAGGCATAATTAAAAAAATGATGTACCAAAATGATCACAGTGGATGTTGCATAATAAAAAAAAATGACGTTCCAAAGTGATCATTGTGGATGAGGCATAATTAAAAATAAATGTGGATGTTCCAAAATAAACATGATGAACGTTGCATACTAAAAAAAAAAAAAAATGGATGTTCCAAAATGATGATGATGACCTTTGCTAAAACTATGAAAGTTGTCTCATGCCCCTCCACAACCATTATATAGAATCAAGCAAATTTTACAGTAATTTTATAGTACACACAAGCAGTGGGCTCCCTACAAAAACAGTATGAAAATTACGGCAAACGAAATATACGGTTTACGGTATTCATACAGAAATATTTTGTATGGGATAATTTTTTTTTTGTATGAAAGACATTTTTTTTTTCATGGATCCGGATATAAAAAAATGTCCTCAGCAACATTAGTTTTTGCACCAACGCTCTAAGACCTATACTTTCCGAGATACGAGGTGGATGGGAGCGAATGGGGGACAAAAGGGGTACTTTAGGATTTATTCCCAACTCACCGGAACTCCCTCTATACGATCCCACCAAACATTTCCCCCCTACGAGGTGGCATCTGGGAGAACAATGATGTCAATCAGTCAGTGAGTCAGTGGTAATCGAGCTTTATATAATATAATATTATCTACCAATCATATTTATTTCCGATTTTTATATACCACTGCATCAACTCCTGGTTCAAAGTGATGCACCCAAGTTTTATCACCACTAACAATCCGCTCCAAAATAGTGGTAGACACTGCTCCAAAAACTGCTTTGACGCTTCAATTTTTTGCTGCTTTTGAGGCGACGGACGTGAGCGTTCTTGGCACCCATCTTCCACTGACTTTTGATACGCCAAGATGATCGTGTAGGATCCTCAATATTGTGGCGTCTGATACTCCTACTATTGCACAAAGCTGTTTTTTCTTCAGACGAGCATCTTTCAATATACATTTTTCAACGTTTTCGATATCCCGGTGTGGCGACCTCAGCGAGCCGACCTTGGCGGGGGTCGTCTTCAATTGAGTCTCTGCCATGTTTGAAAAGACTACCACTAATAAACTAGGGTTTTACCAGAGCACTGATTGCCATAAACGGCTCCCATCCCATTCATTATGGTTTGGGGAGGTTTTCCTTGCTTAGTAACGGTTTATAACGGCACGAAACTCGATTTGTTCCATTGTTGCAGTTTTTTCTCGGATTACCTTGTTTGTGTGATTATATTTCGTAACCTAATTATGTCAAAGGGCTGTTAATTAACATATATAACCCCTTAATGAGTGCCCGATTAGCCGAAACAATCGCTGCTGCTACCTGCATCTCCTCCCCTCCTGTTCCGCGGACTTATGGACCTCGCTTCGTATGTACATTAAACGATGCAAGTACAACACAAGTAAAATAACAACTTGTGGGAATAAACATATGAGAAAGCATATTTTAGGAAACAAATTATCTCTATGGTCAATCATAATTCCATAAAATAATTTTCAGAAACTCACACAACATAATCACGCCCCTCCCTCCCTCACCTTCTCAAGTTCTTCCCTTAATTTACACAACATCCCTCCCACCCTAACTTTCTTCAAATACGTACCTACCCAATTTCTTAAAAAAACAAAAATATATTGTGTTTTTAATTTATCTCTAAGTGACTATTTTTTTTAAAGTTAAGTCTATAAAATGAGAATCTATTATTGGCATTAAGCATTAGCTATAAGAGTTTGTTTACATTGATATCAAGTGCTGTCGATTCATTAATAAATGAATAAAAGAAAATAAACAGAAATATTATCTGGGTAGCAAGAATTACGTGCGCTGAGACTCCATGAAAAGATGGTGCGCTTACTTTCCGTAATCCGTAAAAGACATATACTACACAGTGTTTTTTTTACGGGGACGGTATGGGGAAATCTGAAACCATAGCAGATACAGAGAGTCTGAGAAACCATTTAGTCTTTTTTATAGAAATTATTTTGGCATAGTGAATTTTATGGTTAAGCGTGAGTTTTCCATGAAAATAATGAAATTCATATATGTTTTTATCATGCGAATGGATTAGTTTCATATTATTATTATTTCATTGCATCTGATTAAACAAATCGGGACTACAAATGTTGGTCAAATTTCAAAATAAACTTTTTTGCTAGTGCTAGTGCATGAGCTCGAAGAACTGACGGCCGTTCGGGCAGAAAGCTTAATTTACTTTGTATCTGCTATGGTTTTTGATTTCCCCATACTATCCCAGCTAAAAAAACACTTGTAGATGGCCAGAAACACTACTAGTAGACGGCATAATCAAATTCGTGGGCCCACCTGATCAGAGAATTTCAATATCGAGGGCAGTGGCAGAAGCATAAGAGGTATATCCGCGTTGACTGATGGTAATGATGATGCTAATGAATCAGTAAAACGGTACCTTTTTCTTACCACCTAAAAATTGGTTAACTAATAACATAAAATTAGGTGGGTAATTAGGCAAGGTTCTCCTAAAATGAAAGGCTCCTGATCTTTCAACTGGCATCAGAGCATCTCCTAACTAAACAATTGAAAAACTAGCTTCCAATAACAAAAAACTGCATTAAAATCGAACCATTTGAAGCTAATTTTGAAAGCTACGATGCCTGGGACACATACACAGCCAGACAATACTAAAAAAAAAGAACCTCAGAGTCATATAATAAAACCAATATTATATCAATAAGTTTTATTTTACACAAATACACGTTTCGAAAATTTGTTTCTTACATAACAGTATTGGTTTTTACACTATAATTTATCGTTAGCCAACAGTTGATAGAACAGTTCGATGATCGTTCTCGTGGGGCGGCCTGTCATACCGCGGTGAAGGTAAGGGAAGTCCAGGCCTTTTGTGTAAGCCACGTTGTACGTGTCGAGGTGAATCCACTTGCTATCACAGATGAACTGTCGCAAGAAAGCAGCACAATTCGGAGAGTCGCCGTATTTGTACCGGCCCGTGTTAGCCACGTCCGCCGTTTCGCAATCTAGGATCCTATCTTCGTAGAAATTCCACAATGGCATCCGCCATATACGGTCTCCCGTGTTACTACTCGCCGTCTCCAGGTGGCAGAACAAGTCATCGCTGTTTGAGTAAGCGCCACACGCGCTGCCGTCCAATGTATGCGTCATTTCTTTAGACATAGTACCGATGTCGACTATGATTTGAGGCCAGTAGTTACGCGCGTACACTAGACTGTCTGCGATCAGAAGCCGCCCTTCCCGTGACGGTATTCGTACGTGGATCTTCTTGCCGGTCGCGTTGCAGACCACGTCTCCAAATTTTGGGCTCTTCCCGCTCGGCATTAGTTCGCACAACGGGAGGATGCCTCGAATGTTGATAGGGAGTTTAAGTCTCGCAGCGGCTCGTGTGATAGCGAGCACGCACGCCGCACCTGCCATGTCTCCTTTCATGTACTTCAGCTCGCTCGGTGGCTTCAGATCTAAACTGCCGCTGTCAAATGTGACCCCTTTTCCTATCAACACGATAGGACGGGTGCATTCATTTGTGCCGTAATAACTGATTTCCACGTATAGCGGTGGCTGTATCGACGACTGCCCTACGGCAACGAATCCTCCCATTTCGTGGCTTGCTGCCCATCCTTGTGTTTTCACTTCTACGTTTATGTCTAATTCACAAAGTAACTCCACAGCAATCTTAGCAAATATAGTAGGATTCAACAAGTTTGCAGGCATTTCTTGTAAATATCGGGTCAGATTTTGGGCTTCAGCTTTGAGTTGCCCAATTCTCCAGCCGTCTAAATCACAGTCGTCGTAGAGATGTAATCCAGGTTTCTTGAGTAATTTTTTCACAGAAATACTTCTGTACTCTCGAAATTGCCACAACGCGAGACTGACTCCCTCGGCAGCTGCTTCGGCATTACCAAAGGATTCTACGTTTATGTTACTGGGACTTAGCTGATGGATTGCCGTGGCGCCAACACCGGCCGCTATTCGAATGGCCTCTTTACTCTCGTCCATCCGTTCGTTGATGTTGAATGCCAGGCATTCTGAGCCCAGTCCTGCGACCGCAACGTACGCGTATGACGGGTCTAAATCGTAAAACAATCTATATTCACCTAGTTTCGGAATAGGGGCCAGATTTAGTTGGTACCAGAGTTTTCCTCCACATTGTTTATCGTACCTTTGTGCGCTCTCTGTAAGGATAGCCTGCTCTCCGACAACATTTTCATTAAAATAAACACCCAGAACCAAACCGGTATCTCTGTGGCGGCATGCTCTTGGATCTAAGACTTTGCGTTGTGGTAAAATTGGTAAACAATCTGTACGATTTATTTTAAACTGAGATATAGTGCGTACGCTCCATGGAAATTTTCGGACCAGAAGATTAAGCTTAAACATATTTAATTTACTAAAAGAACAGAATTTCGAAATAAATGGACTGCATTGCCAACTAGTTTTTATAATTTTCTTTTTATGCCTACTTTTTGAACGATACCTCGTCAAATAGATATAATCATAACTTTTTACATAAAATAAGTATTATTACACAGTACACACAACACGCAATGCTCACAATTCAATCAGATTAATGCACAATGTCTTTTGGGAAAGGTCAAGATGTTTTTATTTTCATCCAGGCCGGAGTGTGGTGTTTGAACCATTCCGGGATATTCATGAGGATAGTTTCCTGTAACTGCCGGTAAATTATAAGAATTAAGAAAGGAATAGCAAGTCTTTCATCTTTGAAGAAGTAGACCCAGAAAGCCAGTAACAGCAGACATACATCTACTGTGTAATCTATAGCTGATCTCACGGTAATTTTCGCTTTCTTTTCTAGTTCCTGATAATCGATAGGTATGACTATAGTAGCCCTTTCAGTTTTCTTCAACACTATTTGTTGAGTAACTTTTTTGTGATCCTTACTCGATTGCTTGTCTTCTGTCTTCCGCGTTGTTTTGACAGCGTTTTCATTATTGCTTGCTTTTGGCTTAAGAGGTTGTTTGTCAACTGAGTTAATAGTTTTTGCCATCGCAGAAGGTTTTATGGCCTCTGTAGATCTCTTTACATTTGTTTTCTTTACTTTTACAATTTTGTTTTCTACGTTTTTTGTTTCGCTATTTTCAGGTATTTGTTGCTGAGCCACTTCTTTCAAATCTTCTGTATTTAGATAAAGTTGAGTAACAGGTTTCTTCTGGCTTCCATATTCTTTGACTATGCTTCCATAGTAATCGATGACTGTCCTTCCTTCATCAGTTATCTTATCATTAGGCGATTCCGTTTTCTTTGTAGGTTTGACGTTCTCGATATCTGCATTTTCATCTTTTACTTTTTTAGGTTCTTTTCTATTCAATATTTTCGGGAACTGGAACGATTTCTGAAGTGGCATTTTCGTTATCTTTTGGAATATAGGCATTTTTTCGTCTTTCTTTAATTTTCGCTCAGGTTTTGGTTTTTCTTCATATTTTGGTACATTTGGTGTAGGAGGTTTGTCAGGTACGTCTCTTTTCTTTAGAATAGGTTTAGGCACAAAATTGGGATCGAGAACTGGTAAAGGTTTAACAAGCAGAGGAGATTCAGACTTTTCTTCAGAAGATTCTTTAATGGGAGAGGCACGAGCCATTTTGTCCCTGGGGTTATAGGTATCTTCGTCATTTGAGTACTGGCTTCGTCGATCGATATCTCCATTTAGGCTTCCTTCCGAACACTCGCCGTCGGAAGATACAGTGCTGGCCGTGTAATCCTCATCGAAAGACATATTCTGCTGCCATTTGCCATCGGAAGCTTCAGAATCATGAGACGCTTGTCGCTCGTTAAAGTTGTATTCTCTATCTTCGACAGAGTCAGTTTTGATTAAGATTTCCGGTGGTTTGGCTCTCGGTTGATTAATGACTTCACGTCGGGTTTCTCTGTCAATGCTTCGGTCAAGTGTTGAGTTGTACGGAATGTCATTGATTTGTTGTTTGGAGGTCGACTCGTCTTCTTTCTTTTTGTTTTGTTCTTCTTGTATGGCGACGGCTTTGTAGAAGCGGGCCATGGCGCGTTCGTGGAGAAGTTCTGTGGAGCTGACGGAGTTACGTAGCGCCTTAAAGGGCAACTGCATGCAGCGCGCGCTGATGTCCGGAGCTGACAGCGACAAAGGGGGCGGAGATAACGCGTCAAAGTCTAACTGGAGCGATTCTCGTTTCTCTGTAAAGTATAAACATGTGGTTATAGCAGAGGTTCTCAAAGATTAACTTATTTATAACTTATCATTTTATTTCATTAAAAAGTTGAGTCCGGAGCAGTTGAGCTATCTATAGATCGTTTGCAACGGTCTTTAGATTATTCAACTGTTTTTTATGATGTATTTATAGTCATGTAAATAATTGTATATTATTTCTATTATTAAATGAATGAAAAAGAAATACCTAGTATCTACGTAATTTGAAAGAAAATTAACAGTGGAAATTGAAATATTAGGTTGGGGAAAAAGTTTCTTCGCATTTTTTAAGAAAATTCAAAACAGTTTTTAATATAGTTTATTCACATTTAACTAATTTTGTTCGATAACTTTTTGCCATCTTGTAGGTAGGGACATAATCCCATTGCTATAGAAATTTTGGGGCTTCTGATCAAAATACCGCGACAGGTGGTTTTGGCAGTCCTCTCGTGATGTTAACCTGACACTGCCTAAAGAATTCTGAAGAGACCGAAACAGGTGGAAATCTGAAGGTGCAAGATCAGGACTATACGGCGGATGCATTAACACCTCCCAGCCAAACTCTCTTAATTTTTGGCGAGTGGCTAAAGATGTGTGAGGTCTAGCGTTATCATGATGAAAAACCACACCCTTTCTGTTGATTAATTACGGCCGCTTTCTCTCAACTTCTTGCTTTAATCTCATCAGTTGTTCGCAGTAGAGTTCAGAATCGATAGCCCTGCCTGGTGGTAACAGCTCATAATAAATAATGCTCTTCCAATCCCACCACACACACAGCATCACCTTGTTGCGAGTTAACCCGGGTTTCGCCACAGTCTGTGAAGCCTGACCGGCCTTTGACCACGACCTTTTTCGCACGTTCTTGTCGTACGTGATCCACTTTTCATCACCAGTTATCAGCTTCTTCAAAAATGGTTCAGTTTTATTACGTCGTAATAAAGAATCACAAATGAGTACACGGTTCATTAGGTTTCTTTCAGTGAGCTCGTGGGGTACCCAAATATCGAGCTTTTTTGTGTACCCAGTTTTTTTCAAATGCGCCAAAACTGTTTTGTGGTCAATTCCCAGTTCTTCAGCTACGTCGTAACTACTGATATGCCAATCTTACTCAACTTTTTCAAAAATGGCATCAATTTTATCAGTAATAGGGCGACCAGAGCGACGTGCATCTTTGACATTAAAATTTCCGGATTGAAAACGCTTAAACCAAATTTGTGCTACTCTCACAGACACTGCACTAGGTCCATAAACATCGCAAATTTTTTTCGCGGCTTGATTTGCATTTTTACCTTTTTTGTAGTAACAGTACGAAAAACAAATGAAAATCACACATTTTACACACATTTACATTTATTTTAGCCAGATACAAATAGTATAGCCAAAGAGATTTTATTACAAGTCCATACATACTATAATGCGAAAAGATTTTTTCCCCAACCTATTATATCATTGACATATTTTTATGTAAGTACCACACTAGCAAATCCACGGGCAGTAGCTAGTATAGATATTACATCACTATGCTGTTCGCTCGAGCAGAAAATTGTTTGTTCGCTAGTGATCTGCTTGCTAATAATTTCGCAGAAGCAGTTAGTAAACTCCTAACCAAAAAGTTTAAACGCCTTCAGTTCGAAAACAGGCAACAACTAACGGGAATGTTCTGAATTTAACGTTTTTGTCCGAAAATATGTTGCATTATTTTATAAACCTCCAAGACAAAACAAGAAATAACTGATTTGGTATGATTAAGTTTATGACATTTGGAACTGTCAGTTTTAGGACGGTTATAGTATAGTTCTGCAAGGCGCTTCTAAACAATAAATATTTCTGGAGAGGAGGTTAGATCAAGCCATTACTCTTCAATAAGTTGTGAACTATGGGCTGCGTCTATAAATAAACATATAAATAAACTTACGAACATTACTCTAACTAAATAATGTGGTGTAACAACTGCTTATAATGTTAGCAGACTATTGCTGATTTTATATTTATTTTTAGTGTGTCGGGGTTTCACGAAGGTTTAGATGTTTAATAAGATTTGGAGGTGTAGAAATCACAGCTTTATTGAATAGTAAATCAGTATGCAGTATAAATAAATAAATATTGCTGGATATTTTACACAGCGCTATCTAGCCCCAAACTAAGCTTAGCTTGTACAAAGGGAACCAGATAACTGAAGTTCATTAAATAACAACATTTGCATGCCTATTTTTTTGTTTGACAATAATGCTATTTTGTATTTATCGGGTAGACTCTGTTACGATGCTTTTCATTTTGCTGTTTATACTCCAATGAATCCCTGCTCAACACACGACCAGTTTTAAATGATAAGCATAAGTTTGGGTAAATTACGATACTTTAGAGAAGATGACTTACAGTAAATAATGTGAAACAATTCGCTGATCGCGCACACAAAATGATGTTATAGCCTATGTTCGGTAGAGGATGTCTTATGGCCGATGATAATGATGACACACAAAATATCGAAGATACAAGCACGTTTTAGGGGTAGTTGTTAGGAATATTTAGGGGTGTCAGCTGGTAACATACTCAAAACAGTGAAGGATAACATCATGACGAAACCGGCTTAGGTTGCTCTGCACTTACGTATAGAACGTGTCTTTCCTGTAGATTAAGGCTGATTTAGCTTAAAGGTTGGGAGCTGGAATACCCAGGTCATAATCATACAATAAAAAGTGTGCTTACCAGCTTTGGTGAGAGTGTCCTTCGCGTCGGGGTAGAGGAGAAACAGCAGTTCGGTGCTGCGTGCGCGGGTGCTAGACGGCGGCGGCGGTGCGGGTGATACGCGCTTCCGGCGCGGCGCCGGTGACACATGCGTCTCTTCCCCCTCGTGTGCCAGCGCCTCGCTGATGATCCGCGATTCCACTGCCAGGAACTCCATGTCAACCGCGCGCCCCGGGATGCGCACCGGCGCCGACTCCTCGCTCGGCGCGCTCATGCCATACGGACTCTCCGCTTTCACTCGAAATCGGTACTCGCTGCCCTCGATCAGATCAAACAGCGTCACGTTTGTCTTGCGACTCGTGGTTGCCTTCAGCCACACGTTCCAGCCGGTGCGGTAATATTCCACGACGTAGTTGCCGATGCGGCAGCCGCCGTCGTCCTCGGGTGGCTCCCAGTCCAGCGTTACAGACTTGTCGACCTGCCGTGCTACCGACACGGTGCGCGGTGGGTCCGGTGGCGCAGTTATAGTGACGAGAAAGGCGGCCGTGTCTTCGCCGATGGCGTTGGTGGCGTGCACCTGGTACTCGCCGCGGTCACTACGTCGCGCCGAATGGATCTTCAGCACAGAAAACTTGGCCGCTTTCGATATCTCCACCCGGTCGTCCGTTACGATCGGCTGCCCGTCGTGACGCCATTCTACCGTCGGCGTCGGCTTTCCGACGATTGTCGTTTTCAAGAAAACAGTTTCATTCACTTCGTAGAGAAGTCCGTCCTCGTACTGGCGGGGGTAGCGCAGCTTAGGCGCCGCCTCAATGGAGAGGCGCGCGCGGGTCACTGCATGCCCGCTGCGGTTAGTGGCCGTGCATCGGATCTCGCCCTCGTCGCTCGAAAGCGTCTGATGGAACACTAGCACGCTCGTCGACTCGTCAGTTACGATGGCCGTCCGCCGGCTGCTGAATATCTCATAATCGTCTTTGAACCACGCTATGGTCGGATGCGGCGCGCCCTCGAACCTGACGCGGAACTCGGTCTTGTCGTTCTCTAGCACGGTTATGTCCATGAGGTGAAGCACAAAAATGGGCGCGCGATGCGTCACCGGCTCGGGGTTGACGGAGAGCACATCCGAGAGCTCGCTGTAGTCGGAGTGGCCGACTGCGTTGAGCGCGGCAACGCGGAACTGGTAGCGGTGCGGTGGCTCCAGGCCTGAGAGGAGCAGCTCGGGGCGCAGCACGACGGGTGGCTGCGTGCGCAGCCAGTCGGTCGCGCCGAGCCGGTTACACTCCACCTGGTAGCCTTGCAGCGGTGCGCCACCATCGTGTGCGCCCGCCGCCCACCGCAACGTGACCGCGTTCGGCTCATCCTCCGACACCAGCGGGATGATCTCTGGCTTGCCCGGCGCTGCAGGCCTTCCTGAAACGAAAACGATGCAACTCTTTAGACATTGCGCACATTCGATCTTAACCTTTCGCAGTTAGGCTGGCTCGGCTGCGGCACCGTTTGGCATAAAACTCCTTTCAAAATTAGACGCGTGATAATCGTTACATGAACGCGGTCAGTCTTACGATTTGTTTTGTTGTGCCACGCTTCGGGAATCGTAGCGAGCAGTCTTTATAAAAATAGACTTTGAGTCGGGGGCCTCAGGCGACCGGGCGTCGGGGCCGGGGTCGCGCGCGGCTAGGCGCGGCTGCGAGGACGAAGGTACCTGCTGACTTCCAGTGCACGTTCTTGCGGGGCTTGAGGCTGTTGTGTGAGGCGGAGTGGTGGTTGCCCATGGCGGCGGCGGCGCGCGCCGACACACTGAGCGCGCGCGCCGCCCGCCCCTGCCGCCGCCCCGCGCTTGCCCCGCACCCGCCCACGCCGGGAATAACTCGCACGCAGCGCCGCCGCTGCCCGCCCGGATGCGATCTTGATTAGTTTGATCGATAGGTTTCATTACCGCCGGGAGAGCATGACCTTTGGCGCAACGATCGTTGATCATCATCGATTTGATTGATCTACCTGTTAGCGTGCCAATTTTATCATTGCTTTGACACCATAATATTTGTTTGTAAATAAATACGTCATTTGTCTTCTAATTTATTAAAATGAACGAGGAAAAGGCAATAAGGTACTACTGATAAAATGGAAATTGCATTACTTCTGCTCTGAAATGTGGCCATCGTAAACTCGATAACGGCTCCATAAATGCAATTTACGGCCCTAAAGGCAAATTTTCTTTTTAACAATAAACTGTTATAAAAAGAATGTTTAATTCATGTGTATTTTGTGTTTTTGAAGCAAATAAATAAATTACGAATTTCCTCGATTCACGTGGTCGCTCGCATTAGCTCACAATAGATCGCTTACAGCCCTTTTATAGCAATGTACTATTGTTGCATTAGGATAGTATACAGGTAAAATTATTTGTAATTAGCAGCAAAGCATGAATATTATAATAATGTTAAAAATATAGATTTGGGCAAACTATATCATAATAAAGTAAAGCCTGCATAAAAATATGCATGTTTTCTTCTTTATTTTATTAGTATTTTAGAGGTAGATTTATGGCGGGTTCTTATATCCGTCGGTAACCGACTACGACTCGTATCTCCTTGAAAAAGTGTCAAACTTATGACACGTTAGGCATTCTATCAATCTAACAATCGAACCAAAATATTAACTTTGTCTTGTTACTTTCACTATCGAGTAGCGCGTTGAAATTTTCTATGAACACGTGCTACGCGGCGTAGACCCCACGGGTCATGCCACGTAGCTCCTTAGGCAGTGTAGAGGGAGCTACGCAGTGTTGGAAGTGTTGGAAACATTAAAGATATTTTATGCTGTTATTATCAATAAAATAAATAAATAAATATTGCTGGACATTTAACGCAGCGCTATCTAGCCCCAAACTAAGCAGAGCTTGTACTATGGGAACCAGATAACTGATAGAATACTTATATACACTTTTTTTTGTAAATACATACTTATAATATATATAATAATTTGACAATAGACGTAGAACTTACGAACAATGGATGGACGGATGGACATATTAAGTAACAAGAGTGAACGAAGCAAAAAATACTTTTTTCTATATGATGTCTTTTTTTTAGGTAAGTATTGTCGATCGTTCCAAGTGAAAATCTACCTCCTCCTTTCAGGTAATAAACGCTAGATTACGTACGAGTATGTATAGGATAATGTGGATGATGTATCTCTGTTGATGTCTCGTACTAAAAATGTAGTTGTTACGCCTAATAATTCAGGTCGCTATGTTATATTTATTTTTATAATCTTGTACTAAACACCCAAAATAAAGGTTATGCAAGGGGTTAAAATTACCCATTATTAACGAGGTAGTCTTACGCATTATATACGGAATAAATAAAAACACAGTTATTTAGATGGCAAATTAGGAAAATTTAGATATAATAATAATAATAAATAATAAATATTGCTGGACATTTCACACATATGTGGCGATCTCTTTTAGCATGTTGCTAAATTTATTTTTGCCTATAACTTGCCTTGTACATTTTTCATTTTGATAGTTGAGAAAAAATCTGGGCGTGCCCACTCCACTCAGCCGTAAATCTTGATAGGATTTGACAATCTTTAGAAATTCTCTTTCTCAGTCGTTACACTCTTGGCAGAGTGGTCGTGGTCGTCACTTCGCCACTCCTCTCGTATTGCTTTTGTGCACTCGTGTAGGGGACCGTCAAGTATCCGTCAGTTGATTTGGTGCGTTCATCTCATTGGTGATCTACCGTGTGGTCGCGTACACTCAACATTCCCCCGCACCACAAGACGCTCAATGGACACCTCTCCACGTCGCGACACGAGCCTGAAGAACGTGAGGATGCGAGATTGCACAGTAGAAGAAAGACGCTGCTTGATGAGTAATCTTTTTTTTTTATATAAATTATAGGCCAGCGTTTGACCACTATCTCGCCTGAATCTGTTACCGAAAAAAAAAATGAAATTCACCTCTTATAACGAATTTGCTCTCGTTATTTGACTTTGTATGGGGCAGATTTATGGCTTAAAGATGGGTACCAGTTTTGACATCTTCCACTCTTATGTTAGCCAGTTATATCCCTCTGAGGCACCACTGATCCCATAAATTAAAGGAACCTGAAAAATAAAAAAAAGTGTTTTTAAACTGCATTTTGGGTGGCACCTCCCAATTTAGTTTGATGAAAATAATAGAAAAGTAAGTGATTACCTCTGTTGGCAAGTATTTTTCATTTTGTGCGTTATTTACAAAACTTTCGATATCGATTCCTCATGAAAACTTTGGATTTCTTGGCCTTGTAGCTGGTGGATAATTTCTTGAGAAAAGCTGTCGTTTACATATTTCTGTATGTTGACATTATGTCTTGTCTGTATAGTTGTTCGTAACATTGAATATGTGCTCTAAAGGGTTCAACTTTGATAGTTTTTGGAAAGTTCATTAAAATACGTAAGAAAAACCCATTTCATAAGCGAATGTACTAGTTTTTCTGTCTTCCGCTTCCTAAGCTTCTGTAAGTATTTAAATAATTGCTTTGTGACCTTGATAGCTACAGATTGAAAATTATTTCTTTTCTTTTCTCTTCCATCTGTCATAAGGTCTACATTCTCAACAGACAATTACATTTTCTATGTTGTAAAATAATTTCGGTCTCCAGTTCAATTTGTAATTAGTGAAAAATTATAAAGATTTCGCGCCAATGTCTTATTTTTATTTCTTCTGTAGCCGTAACGCAATTCGCGCATTCTACCAAAGAGATCGCCGCAAGACTCGTTATTAGCAGACAAAAAATTAAAAAAATATACTTTCTCCCTAGAAAGAAATAAACTATTTTGCCCTCGCTCTGGTACGCTTTCATATGACTGACTTTTTGAGCTAGAGAAGTGAAATAGTACATTATGATATAAGTGCGGTAAGTTGAAAATTACAGCCGAGGCGATATTGCTAGCCCGAGCCGTAGGCGAGTGCTACAAGAAAGCAGAGGCCGTAATTATCAAAACGCACGTATGTCATACGACGTTTTATTACATATTTGCGAGGAAATAAATAAAACTCAGACTTTCTCCGAAAGAAACAGCGCGCGGAATAATTTTTACTTGTTCACAAATTAGCGATGCGCGCGCATCAACGCTTTAAGGCAAAGGCACAAAAACAGCCAGTATTACTAATAAAGTAAATTAATATTTTATTGTTTTTGTTACAGATAAATTGTTGTAATTTATCGTCAAAATTAATTAAATTAAAGAATTAAATGTTTATTTTGTATATTTTATCTCCCAAAGTTAATTTTATTCATAAAATGTTGACCACTTTTTTGACATAAAAACTCTTTGCTAAGACCTTCGTTCGTTTTAGACGGCTCATCTTGATAAACCGTGCGTTTTACCTTATTAAAAAGAAACTCGTGCGTTTTACATTACAATAACGCACAAGTACGTAATGACATACATTACGATATTGAAATTGGTGAAATAAGAGACCCTTTACGAGCAAATGTGTTATAAAATACATTACATACTAGCCTTGATACTAGTGAGAGTAAATTAGATAGTCGGTTTTATTTGTAGCTTTTAGCGCCATCTATGATTTTCAGACCGAACTATGTGAGCGAATACTGCCACTGAACCCCCGAAGTATGGTTTGAATGCATGTTGCGTCGCTCGCGACGCCCCGGTTCATTGTTTCTCAGTGTTTAAATGTGGCTAAGAAGCGCGGTTAAGAAATAACAGATGGCGCTGTTAATATATATATTGGCGATACAAGTATACTTTAAGTACTATTTAAGTAGCTTTTACGTTATCTTCCTTATTTATCTATTTATAACCACTTTGTTTAGACTTTTTATTGTTCACTTCACATTTTGTTTTTATTATGTTGTTTAGTCGTGAAAACCTTTTATTGGCTTTCTTTTATTTATTTTGTTTCATATTGTGTATAATTAGCTGTTGGTTTTCCAAATAAATAAATAAATAAATAATAATTGTTTAAATTTATGTTTTGTCTAATGTAACAAATGAAGCCAGAGAAAATGTAAAAATGTACATAAGTTTTTTGAAACCATTTCAAAAACGTTCAAGTCTAGATGGGACTCGAACCCGTTAGATTTTTCCGTAAGAGTTTGGATAACACTATAATAATAAAATACTATCTACATACCATGCACATCAAAGTCAAAGTCAAACATTTATTGCGTAGGTACATGTTGTTTTACATAGGTCTTATTCTGAGTGTTTCTGTTCCAAACATGAACCCTGCAAGGGCACCTCAATTTTTTGCTAGGTGGCGAAGTGTCTACGTAAAGAAATATAATATATGTATAAAAATTAAAGGAAAATCAATGAAAATGGTAAAAAAACCGGTTACCTCGGTAAAAATCTACTTACGTTACTTATTAAAACTAGTGGTTCGCCCCGAACTGAGATCTTGCGAGTCTCAGAATAATACAAAAAAATATTATTTGTAATCTTTGACTATCAAAATAGTGCCACGAAATAAAGAACCATCTAACTCAACCTACAGTTTCATTCAATTTACAGGTAACGTGAGTTCATGTTATTTGGTTACTCTTTTTTGGGGTACAAATTGCAGTTATTTTAGATTTTAGACTTTTGCCTATATTTGTGTCACTTAAGCTTAACACATACCAAATTACAGCACTGTGGAGTCACTTGTGTACCCTGTGAATTTTGTCAAAGTATAGTTTTTATTATGGCTAATAACTCAAAAACTATAAAGACTTTACTAAAAATAAAACAGAATCTAAATGTACTACAGAATACCTTTCATTTGACGCGGTCGACGGAGGGTTACACAATTTTGGAACAATTGTGTACAAAGTTCACAATTTTATACATTTTCACAAATCAAGTATATAAGCGTCCGAATGATCGTAACATGCTAAATAGAGTCATGTAAAACTATATGTTGTATAGCTATCTCGTTATTGACCGTCCGTCACAGGTTGGTAAGATCAAAAGCATTGTCTACCACATCCGCCTCACTATTTTAGTGCTGTAATTAAAGATCAGATTTGAGTGATATTATTTTGTTTACAGGTTTTCTATGTATCAGCGCACCCACGCAGTCTTAGTCAGGATATCTAATAAACTATATCTCTCCATTGAACCCCCAGCAGAACATCTGGCTCCAGCACAACACTACCCAAATAGGCCGTTGAGGAAGGCTCTTAAACAGAACCTCCCATGCAGTACTTGTCCACCGCCCTCTGTTCCACACCACCTGCTTTCGAGAACAATATCTAAGGCAGCTGATGAAGATATAGTGTTGGCCATCTTCTGGTCCAAATTAATTTAATTCCGTAGATTAAAGAGTAATTGACTCGAGAACAAGAAGAAAATTTACTATACAAGGTGGAAAGTTAACATATACGTTTGAAATCCGATCTATCTTTCTTTATGTCCGCGCGCCTGCGCAGTTCCCAACACTTGGCTGTCGAATTAGTCAACTGCAGGCTATTTTTTGCTTAGTTACAGTAGTCAAATAATACATAATTTATATTTGTGTTCAATCCTCAACCGGCAGCTACCTAAACACATTGATGACCTATGTGCCATTGTGCCATTGGCCTAGATCACACTGGGTCAATTACTTTTGTAATGTAGATAGCAATCGCCGTGTACTCCATGACAAAAAGTATCTTTTTTTTACAAAAAAAAATACAAGTACATACAAATAAAATATATTTGTATTATATTATAGATTTGCACAAATATACAGTCTGAATAAATCCACACACGATACACAGGAATTAGGAATGTTTTTGACCGATTATAGGTGGTTTTTTTTTTGTAAAAATAAGTTGTGTTGAGCTGTCACTAGTTCTGAGTGGGGCAGACAAGGAAATTTCTTAAAATCATCTTAAAATCTTATCTCTGGCATGGCACTTCGTTGCGTCCTTTACCTAGCTAATGCTGGAATTTACCATAAATAATCTTAGATGAATAAAAGCCCCAGTAGTATACTATAGTTGGTCAGTGTTGGATGTGACGGAAGCATGAGGTTGTGGGTACCACTCCCCCTGTGGAAATGTTCCTATAGTCTTCTATTTGTCCTGGACCTGGGTATTGTAGTGTTATGGTACTATTTGTTTTTCTAAAAAAATATTTAAGTATTCTATCAGTTATCTGGTTCCCATAGTACAAGCTCTGCTTAGTTTGAGGCTGATAGCGCTGTGTGAAATGTCCAGCAATGTTTATTCATACATTTTATTTTATTTATTTATTTCATAGGAGGCAAGGGAAGCCTTTGGCCTGCAGTGGGACTCTACGGGCTAATAATCATATAATAATTTCATATAATCTCATTCACAAATTAACCTGGTTCTGCGATTATAATAAATATAATACCAGAGCTTCAGATACTCTTCTAGTGACGCCTGCAAGTAGCACCGCAGCTTTTCGTGGTAGCTTTAGCTATTTCGCTACGAAGTGTTGGAATAATATCCCTCCACATGTTTGCTAGCACGGATTATTTGTTTAGATTAAGACTCAAAGCTGGTATTATGTCAACACAGTTAAACTTACCGTAGTGGCTATACCTGAAGCTCTCTCTCTCTGTTTTACTGTTCTCCATTTCTAAATTTAAAGACTAGTGAAATGTTCTTAAAGGCCAATATTTGTTGATTGTTGATCCTATAAATTCGTTTTCATTGGGTTAAAAGAGAATGTACTAAATTGTGTTGTTATATTATGTATTTTGTATTGTTGGGTTTGACTTTAGTAATAGTAGTTTTATTATGGTTACCCTTGATCAAGATGTACGTGAGGGAAACAAAATAAAATAATTTCTTTCTTTAATACCGAGTACTTGATACCCAGGCAATCTTAGTGTGGGGTCAGGATGATGTATTCTGTTGGATTTATTATTAGAATTTGGTAAAACAAAAAAGATCTGTATTTGTCGATTTAGAAAAAAAATACCGCCACCGAGAACAATGTTAGTATTTACGAAACTTCTCTTAGCCGAACCCTTTAGTTAGAAGATATTCTTAAATTATTTCTTCCTTCGAAATTAATTCATCTAAACATATTTTATTTCATCATCTAAACAATATAGCTTTACTAATCAAAAGTAAAATTAGAATAGCATAAGTTTGGCCTAGATAATTTTATATAATCTTAAAAAGCTTTAATGATTTCACCATACGATTGACATAAACCATATTTTCAATTAATCATGAAAACACATAATTTTTCAATCGTTGCAGCTAATTGCAACGATTGAAAAACGTTACAAAAATGGACATTTCACGATTCTGTGGTGCTCAAATAAAAACGTTGTTGGTGATATCATTGTAAGCATAGCGGAGCCGACCTACATACAGTCTGCTGGATCGACGCCAGAGCACAAATACTTACCCGTTGCCCTAGGTGAGCGACGAGTAGCGATAATTACGGCGCGATGCGATGCGACTTACACCAAAGCCTATGGGCGTACAGCGTGATGGTCGTACGATAACTTTTATTGATACAATACTACACGCGACCTGTGTCCTATCTAGCGCGATATCAGATCATTTCCATGATAACCATGCACACTTGCCCGTGTAGTAGATATTCTGTTTTTTAATAGAAAATTTATAGTTATATTACTTATTTCCTGGAACATGAGAGGGATCAGCATCGGTGACAAAAAACTCACAAACTTACGTTTTGCTGACAACATCGTTCTCTTCGCTCCATCCGCACAAGAACTTCAACAAATTCTCCAAGACCTGAGCACAGCAAGTCTTGAGGTGGGACTGGCCATGAATAGATCAAAGACTCAAGTCATGACCAACAGTATAAAGCGTAGGGTCGAAGTCGATGGGCAGGTTATACAATATGTCGATGAGTATATTTACCTGGGCCAGCTAGTCTCCTTCCAAAACCGGCAAGACACAGAAATCAATCGCGGCATTGAAAACGCTTGGAGGAGCTACTGGTCCATGAAGCAACTTATGAAGGGTTCCTTTCCACTGACACTGAAGCGAAAACTCATCGACATGTGTATCCTGCCAATATTGACCTACGGAGCTCAGACTTGGTCCTTGACAGAAGCACACAAGACTCAAGATATGTCAGAGAGCGATGGAGAGAAGCATCCTTGGAATCAAGTCAGAAATACCGACCTACGAGCGAAAACCGGCATAGAAGATGTAGGTATTAAAATGGGATTGGGCAGGCCATGAGGTTCGAATGCATCTAGAACGATGAGCGAATCTAGTCACCCAGTGGATACCGAACGGACGACGCAGCCGTGGTAGACCCAGAAAAAGATGGAGAGACGACCTGGATGCATTCAAACAGATTGGTCAGATTTGGCTGTGGACCGTGATGGATGGAGGGGAGATGGGATGATGGATGGGTAGACCTTTGCACAGCAGTGGGACAATATAGGTTGATAAAAAAAAATTACTTACTAGTGGTTCGCCCCGAACTGAGATCTCGCGAGTCTCCCATAAAAACAAAACAATACTATTCGTAATCTTCGACTATCAAAATAGTGCCACGAAATGCTTAACCATTTCACTTGACCTATAGTTTCATTCAAATTACAGGTAACGGGAGTTCATATAGTTGTTTTTTTTGGGGTAGAAATTGCAGTTTTTCTGGATTTTAGATTTTTGCCTATATTTGTGTCACTAAAGCTACACGTATACCAAATTTCAGCACTGTGGGATCACTGGTGTACCCTGTGAATTTTGTCAAAGTTCAGTTTTTATTATGCTAATAACTTAAAAGCTCACTAAAACTTTTTATTATACGTGTCACTTGAGCGGATAGTCCCATTTTGTTTATTTTTTACCCTCTTGAACTCCAATATATCAACAACCCCCCAACATTTTTAGCTGATTTATTCACGCCAAAATTGTGCCATCACTACCTACCTATATACTAAATTTGACGACGATAGGATAAATGCTTCGAAAGTTATCCTCGGACAAACAAACATACATACATACATACATACCTACTATTACTATTTATTGAAAAATCAAAAATATTATTATTTCTATGGCATCGATATTGACACGATTATTTTTCTTTTCAGCATAGGCCTCCCCCAGACTTACTTCTCCACAGTGCTTCTGCTATGACTTTAACATCATCTTCCCATCTTCAGAATGGTCTTCCTCTTGCTCATTTCCCTTCTCTAGGGTACCATTACAAAACGAGATTATTTCCATAATTAAACAAGTATAAATGAAAAACTTAAAAACCTCCTACACCCGTACAAAATTTTTATTTTACAGCTGAGATCTTTTCACTTGTTTTAAATCAGAGTGCTGATATTGTTCGGATCGGCTGACGTGACCTTCATCACACAGCTAAGAACCATACCTGTTGATTAGCATTCTATTTAAAAAAACTAAGCCTCAATCGGTCTATCCATTTGGGAACAACGAATACTCCGATGACTGCTGCAGACAGACATAGGCGTCAACTTATAACACCCATCTTTTTGCGTTGTAGGTCAAAAATATGAAAATATTTGCTATGAATACCACTTCGTATACTCATTTCGTCACGTCCCATCACACTATCGCACTAATATTATAAATGCGAAAGTTTGGATGTTTGTTTGTTTATTTGTTTGTTACATAATCACGTCGTAACGGCTGAACTGATTTCGATCAAATTTAGTATTTACGTAGATTATAACCTGTATTCATACAACACACTACTTTTTATCCCATAAATCAGGTTCCATGGGATATAAATGGGGTGTCAATTGTCAAGACAAGTTGCAAGACCGAGTTTGGCTTTATTTCTAGGTTACCTACACATTTAGTAGTGTAACGCGTACCACGGGGAAAAACCAATGAAAAATACATCCCCACTGCATCGCGACTTTTCGCAAACTGATCTACGCGGTAACGTAAGCCACGACAGCTACTCCCTCATATTCGTGCTGTGACACGCACACGCACACGTAGGACAAAGCGTTAGGACAACCACTCGTCGTCATACGTCAAGGTGACATTGTACACCCAGCAACGCAGCATCTGCTTTTACTCCGTAAAGCTTACCTCTCCGGTTATAATAGAGCTCAAATTTGCTCAGCACATGATGAGTGTGGAATATTGGATACAGGCTGTGCTTTTCACTCTTGTACTAAAAGTGCTGGTGTGCAGAACTTAATGTGCTCGGTATATTGATGTGACGTGAAGATGTTTGCTTCGATACGTCACTTCTTGGATTTGTAGTTGGTGGAAAGCTCGGCGGCTGGACAGTCTTGCATACCTATATACCTTCTTACCATAATTTGTTTCCTGTTTAAGATGGGGCGTGTACTATGATAGTGTACGTGCAATTTTTTCTAAAAAATAATTTAGAAACGTATATTACTATATACTTATATACTTAACCGAAAGGGGTGAATCAAACCACGAAAACTTTTGACCGAACAGAATTTTGATTTAATATGCTTTTTAACAAATTGAAAAAACGGGTCAAAGATGAATTGCAAATTTTGTCCCTTCTGCCAAATTTTTCTGTCAAAACAAAAGAAGCGCGCCCTTAAGTCTCGGTTTTGAGTTTAGTTCTGGATGACGACGTCTTATCATTACATACGTACAAGAGTAAATCCACCACCTCAGTCGGTTCCTGATTGAAAATAGGGTCTATACTTATATTATAAATTTGAAAGTATTTCTGTTACGTCGCTATGTTAAGTTTTTACGACTAAACGGCTGGATCGATTTCAATATAATTTGGTATACAGATGAGGGTGATACAACGATACTACGATGTGAATCATCATCATCATATCAGACATAATACACATAACCATAGCCTTCCCATTTAGGTACAAAATTATTAACGTAAGGTTAATAATTTCAACGGCTGTTATTCGTTAGTTATTACTCGTACAAACCACAGGAACAATTAATACACAATTAATCGACAAAAAGCAAAGTCTTTGGGCGGATGGATATAAATTATTTGGTTTAATGTCAATTTGTATTTATTTGACCCACATGCTTTTACCTACAAGACACACAGAAGGCACAAGAGCTTTGTATATCATTATGGAGTAATGAACAAAATCTTATTATTAGACATGACTAAAGCATTGTTTTGGATGCTGTGCTTGTGTGTGGTGTGAAGCGTCACGTACACCTCTTCCATTAGATCTTATTTTAGCTTTTGGAAATCAGATTGGTTCATGCCATAACATCTGTTGTATCTCATTAAATATTTCTCGTAACTATCGCGACTAGTTTCATAACATTTATTTACTTATAAGATTACAATCTTCTATGTTGTGCCACTTTTGAGATATTGTTTTTTAAACCCAACGCAAAAAGGGGTGTTAAAGTTATGTAAAGTTTGACAGCTATGTCTGTCTGTGACGGATGATCCTAATTATAATTATAGGATAGGGTGATGCACCGCATTGGGTTGTATTGTGCATTACCCTTTTTCAAACCTGACCCCAGCCATTCTACTTTCTTGAAATAACAGAGTAGGACTGTGGGTTGATAGCAGCAGCTTTCCAGGATTTCTGTGGATATTGTTGTAGCGGTGTTGGAGGAGGATGAAGACTCAATAACCCCTTGCAGGCCAGTTCTCAGTCTGGTATCGTTTATGGCCATGCAGTGAAGCATCACTGCCTCTCTTTCTCTCTCGGGTGGACCTATTCGGAAGCGGTTTTCTTTAATAGAAAGCTAGTTTACCCGGTCAGCCGGCACGAAGCACTTTTTTTTTGAGTAAAGGGATCTCAGCTGTAAAATGGATATTATATTATTTTTATGATTTTTAGGGTTGCGTACCCAAAGGGTAAAATAGGACCCTATTACTAACACTCCGCTGTCTGTCTGTCCGTCTGTCACCAGGCTGTATCTCATGAACCGTAATATTTAGACAGTTGAAATAATCACAGATGATGTATTTCTGTTGCCGCTATAAAAACAAATACTAAAAACATTAAATATTTGAAGGGGGCTCCCATACAACGATAGATACGGAACCCTTCGTGCGCAAGTCCGACTTGCACTTGGCCGATTTTTTTAATAAGTGTCGGGGGTTTTTTCAAATTTAGTGGTTTACTCAGATATTTTCATAATGAGTTCAGTAGTTACTGAGATTAGTCCCCCCCCCTACCCTTCCTGTAATTATACAAACTTACAAGCAATTTTGTTTCCACCAGGGCACGATCTGATGCGGCCAGTGTGGAAGTCCTTACATAGACTTTGCACATAGGTTGGTCGCTGCAGAATCAATATGTGCAAATGGGGATTCGGGAATTCTGGCCTAATGCAATACGACTGTGGTGATACCTAAGCTAAGGAGTATCAATTTTATTCACAATTCTGATAATTATTTCTCAATATGACGCAAACTTCGCTGGTTCTGACATATTAATAATGAGATTAGTAGTTTGGGTTTAAATTAGTTTTAGGTATATTAGAGTTATTTAGACTAAGAATTCACAGTCCAAATCTCAGGGAGGAGTAGAAGTAAAGAGGATAAAACCAGTATTTTTAACGCTTATAAACTTGATCTCAGCAGTAGGAAGTCCACTGCTGAACAAAGCCAGGTTCAGTAGTTGCTGAGATAATCAGCTGTGATGACGGATGGACAAAGTCACCATAAGGGCTCCGTTTTTACCATTTCCGTGTTCCATTAAAGAGACATTATGAAAACCATAACCCACCTTGAATGACCAAAATATGTAAAACTAAACTAAAACCTAAATTATTATTGAATATAGCAACTAACCCCTTTATGAACTTGTACGAAAATAAATCGGGGACTGACATCACTACAAAAGAATGCTATTATTCACATTTCAGTTCGGTTCGTGACTCAGGCCAAGTAGGGAACACATGCGTTAGGTATAATTAACAGTCTACAACTAATAAAGTAGCTAAACCTAAGTGTCGTTCAGAATTATATAAAAATAAACTTTCCTTTGATGCCCGTATCATTGTATTTGTTTTGGCCAAGGGCTGTCACCAGACTTTGGATCACCACGAAAATTGCAATGTATAAGAACCACCACCACTCATCTCAGTCGCTTCGCCAATCCAGATTAAATGTGTGGCCGCAGGCGCCAACTGAGAATGTTGTAGCATCTCTCGTCACAGTATTAGATTTTGTCTCCAAACAACTTCATTAAAAATAACAAAACTCCCAAAATTCAAGCATCCACAAAAACTTTCCACACAAGATGTAATTTTTACAAGCTTTTATTTAACTTGCAATGTATGTAATATGTTTGTCCATGTGGAATCTTGCAACTGAATTTTAAAACAGCTATTTTGGATGACAATGCATGCTTAGCTATGCGTCATTCCAATTCCAATCCGTCTAAGATGGCCGACTAGTTATTTTTTCTGCACTACCACAGTATGGGTCTCAAAAGAAAGGGCTTGCTGAGGAGAACACGAAAACTCACACTCAACAACAACGTCACATTATGAGCTGTTGTTGTTTTTAAAAATCTTAGCTTGCAGTGTTTGTTTGTTAGTTTGTTTGTCCACTTCCTCTTATCCTACGGAGTTGAAATTTAATATGTTGATTCAGTTCCGATGACAATGCAGTTTTATGGTATGTATGGTCTGATTCTACACCCTGGATTGGCTTCAGACGAAGGAACGCCTCTACGGTCAACATCAGAGCCACGAAATTTTGTATACGCATTTAATTATGATGGTTAAAAGTTCCACCATGACATGGCTGCTGCACTCAGCGTTGACTTCCCAGGAGGAACTATTCAACCATCAACAACACAGACACGAAATTTTGTTTATGCGTTTAAATTTGGAATAACTTTGGTGACAATGAGATAATGTGGTAGGGATAGAGGTGGGCGATCGAGACGGATGCTAGACCACGGAACTTCCGAATGGGTTGTAGTGGGCTACTAGTGTTCGGGCTCATTTGAATCTGCTTGTGATTCTGATTATGAATTTTACAAAGCTTGTATTAAAAAAGTAATTTTTCAATAAATAACTTATTTCATTACTATTTTTTAGTTTTTTGTACTGCACGTATCAAGCAAGTTTCATGGCGCCTGCATGCAGGCCCGCAGAAACGGCTTTACTCCCAATATTCGCGACAGTGTCCTATCCATTACAAAAATGTAATCAACCCAATGTCTGGCTTAAACAGTTAGAAAAATCACATGCGAGACAAAACTGTAACTGGGGAAAATACATTCCAGTCTAGTCATCTACATATGTAAAAATATAATTATATACTGGCTTTAGTCTAAGTTAATGATTTTATATACCGTTCTGATCATATCTACTTTTATAATTATTTATTGTTTTTTTTCTTCTTATTTCTGTATTATTTTGTTTTACCATAAACATTAAAAAACAATATCTTGTGATTATTTATTTTTAGACAATTATTTTTATGTACGTAAGTTTTATTTCGGTGTTTCTTTATAAATCACTTCCACTATGTATTTATTTGTCTTACTCGCTCCTAAAACCATCAACAAAAGACCCGCGCAGGTCTAACGACCTGCAAACGCTGAGTTAGGCATTTTTGCAACCAAACCGTTTGTAAGCCTAGCTAAAAGTTTTGTATTGTTATATTTGTTTTGTGTTACTCTACCGTATTATTTTATAGTTAGTTAAGTGTTGTAAATAAACATCTGGATTTGATTTGATTACCAACTTCTTGGGGCGGTATCAGCAGTTTCGACAGTATATATTGTATAATAATTATATATGTATATAGTACTTATAACAAAAATATATAGTGTAAAACTTAAAAAATCCAATGAAGTTAACTTTCGAATATTATAATTTTCTCGGTTTTTTGGTAAGTTATTGTAGCTAGCCAAATATGAATCATACGTTTTGCTTCACTAACTGATTTATTTTTTATGTCACAGTATTTTGCGACATTGTTGTAGACGTGTAATTTCATAAAAGAACCTAAACGTTGTGCAAATTTTGTATTAACGGGAGGGGTTGGTAATTTAAAGACTCTGCGGTTTAATAAGAAGTCGTACTCTGGGGATGTTAGGACAGATTTATGCGTTATCAGAGATGTTTTTAGCACAAAGAGTTTGCGCACACTTAGAACACCAGCATCTATGTTAAAAGACGTCGTGGGATATCTATAGGGCTTGCGTAACATCACCTTAAGAACATTACGATAATTTACAATTTTGGCTAGTTTCCTTGAAGCTTTTTGCTTTGGAATGTGTGGGAATTGGTCAATATATTCTTTATGTAGGTCTATAAGATATGACCGGATGTCAGATTCCAATTTAGTGATTTTAAGGTAAGTACGACGTGATTTTAAGGTAAGGTAAGTAGGACAAGGTGTTCATTTCATTTGTCCAATTCTTACGCGTACGAGTTCTAACCGTGGCGGGTGCAGGATCATAGACTGTTGTCGTCTGCACAACGTTCTCGGTTAGTAAGGATTTTGGTGGATAAAGAGAAGGACATGTGGTTGTAGAAATACAGTTTACATAAGAACGTGGAGAAGAAGGAAGTGATGAGAAAAGAGATCTAGGTGAGGTTAAAGGTGATTGGGCTTCTTGAAACTCTTCAGCCCGCTCTGGTTTCTTTCTTCGATTGAAGCTAACTGCCGTTGGTGCACTTTTTTTGCTTGCCTTACTCTGATGTACGTTGCCTGACATTTTTCATGTACCTCGGCAGAGAGCCGCCCATTACCCTCGCCGGTGGGTAATGACGTGCCCCAGCGAAGCGACCGTATACGTAGATTCTTACATTGCTCTATCATAATGGGTTTGCCATTACCCTTTTTAGTCACTTGCTAAGTTATTTCGTTCCAGGCGTCCGCCCCTCACGTGGAATAGATGGTCAGCACGGACGTGGGGTTGGGCTTGGAGCGGCTTATTATTATTTGTTATAATACATGCCGCGTATGACCCTCGCCATCGATGGATTGCATGCTGGAGTGCCCAGCATCGCCTCAAGGTGCACCCTGGCCATCGCTCCTGAGAAGCTATACTATACTACATTTAATATTGCTCCATGTTGATAGGTTTGCCATTACCTTTTTTAGTCACCTGCTAAGTTATTTCGTTACAAGTGTCCGCCACTCACGTGGCATAGATGGTCAGCACGGAGGTGGGGTTGGGCTTGGAGCGGCTTATTATTATTATTATATGTTTTAATATATGGAACCTGTGCAATGTAAAGCATATCTACATCAGAAAAGGGAGATACATGACAAACATGAAAATAATTTTAGTGGAAGTATTTCAGAACAACGCAGAATACTTTGAACGAATGCCAAGAAAGCGGGCAATTCTCCAATCTTCGCCGAATTTGCAAAGAAAACATGTTGCCGGGGCAAAACTGATACAGGCACCGGCTTCTAATTCTAATTCTAGGGTGGAGGGAATAAGATCTGCACTGACGTCCCGCACTGGAGTGTATCGTGCATTACCCCCTTTCTAACCTGACCCCAGCCATCCTAGCTCCTTGAAGTAACGGAGCAGGATTTTGGGTTGATGGATGCAGCTTTCCAAGATCCCCGTGGATGCCGTTGTGTTAGCGGATGAGGATTCGATGAGCTCCTGCAGACTCGTCCTCAGCCTGATATCGCTCGTGGCCGTACAGTGAAGCACCACGTGCTCCACCATCTCTTCCTCCTGAAGACATGCGCGACAAAGCCCACTGTCCGTCGCCCCGGTCTTCAAGAGGTGATGGTTAAGTTCGCAGTGTCCTGTGATGATTCCCACCATCATCCTTAGATCCTCGCATTTCATTTTTAACAGGGTATTTGTTGTTTTTCGATTCTTTGCAGGGAACATTGTTTTTGTTTGCTTGCAGTCGGTTCTGCGTTCCCAGACTCTCTGGTGCTCCTTTTCGGAGTTCATCAGCACCAGCTTATGAGCACGATCTATGTCTATGCAAAAGTATCACTTATTTTTTACTAAGAAAACTTTTGTAATTTATTTTAATCATATATATACGTAAATAGGTATATATTATATATATGTAAGTAGGTGAAGAGAAAACTTTGTACACCTTTTAAGCTTATTGCGCGCACGGAGGAGTGTGGGATTCGGCATAGTAAAAGTAAAAGAACAAATACAAATTTCGGCCATTGTGCACTGCAACTAGTTAATATAAATACGAGATTACGGGAAGTAAGACGAGGTGCGAAGCGGATCGCACTCGAAAAATCTTTCCCAGGCAATAGGCCGATCAATATAAAAAATATTATTTTGACTGTAGATTTCTATATATTTGCCATAATTCGGCCTATTTCTATATTTTATATCCAACGGCAATGACTTGTTTCTACTTTAAAAAGTGTCAAACGTTAACATTTTTAAAATATTTCTGCCGCTAAGCAACGTTCCTGTATTTCGGCTTCGGTTGCCGGTGAAATTACAGGCACATGAGGCTTTACACCTGTATGCCTCAAATTGATGGACGCAGGGGAGTGCATCGTAGGGCACGTTTCTAAGGTTTGTGACCAACGGGGCAATCCTCTGTTATAGGCGATGGTTACCACTTAATATCAGGTGGGCATAAGCTCGATTCATATAGCATACACATATAAACGAGTCGTGGGTTCCTACGTTACCAACGCAAAGCTGGTAAACGCTGTCAATTAGCATTGCCACCTGTTTTACGTAAAATGAGGGCTCAGAATTCAATCTAGGATAAACAGCTCGGATTGCAGAAATAAAAACACAGCCTAAACAGCCAATTTGCTTAGTGGATGCAGAGATATATTACCTGAGGTAAAAACTACTCGTATCTTAAGTTGCACATCTTAATATATAAAACAAAGTTGGGTTTGTTCAAACACATAACTCGAGAACGGCTGGACCGATTTTGATAGTTTTTGATTTGTTGGATTTGTCTCCGCCCTGAATAGTAGAATAACTATTAAAATAACGGAAAAAATCACGCAAAAAGAAATAATGAAGATAATTCATTTTCACATACATGCAGTGAGTGACTTACATTGACAGCCCGCGCCATGCATGCCAAGGCGGTACGAAGTTAGGCGGGACAGCTAGTTCTAGATTAAATATTGGAATACATTACTACTACTATATTGGTTAATTTTAAACAAAATAATTATCTTGTATCTAAGAAAATCCTAAGAGGATTGATGAGCGTAGGGACTCGAACAAGATAAACAGTTTTATGAGGAAACATTTGTATCTTAAGTGGTTATGTTGGGTTCCATTTCTTTTCTTTTCTTTGCATTTCTAAGTAAACCTAACTTACTACCTATTTCAAAGATGAAAGTTTATATAAAAATTCATTATTTTTCAAAGTGGGCACTAGAGGCGATGTATTGGAAAAAGAAATAAGCGTAATATGATTAAATCGTATTTTATCCGTCTGTAAGATAAGTTTAAAATCGAAGGGAAGTTGGTACCTAGCTATGGCACTAGGTTATGTTGTCATTTCTGTTTAATAGAAAAAGGAATAGGTAATAATTCGGGGTTTATGTTTTTAATGTATGGCTTGACCGATTGTTATTGTTTTTTTTAAGTTGAAATGCTTTTTTTAATATGCTTTTTTAATATAGTGTAATAAGTTCATTTCTTCTCCCATATATGTCGCAGATATATGGTCCTTCACCCGTATGCATTTTCATATGAATTTTTAAATCACTTGTATGAGTGAATGTTTTAGAGCATGTTTCGCAGGCATACGACTTTTCACCAGTGTGCGTTCTCATATGTCTTTTTAAGTAAGCGTTTCGATTGAATGTTTTGTAGCATATTTCACAGGTACACGGCTTCTCAACGATGTGCGTTTTCTTATGTAAATGACTAATCCCAATGAATGTTTTACCGCATATTTTGCAGGCGTATGGCTTTTCTCCGGTGCACCGGTGTGCGTTCTCATATGTGTTTTTAAATCTCGGGGGAATGTTTTATCGCATATTTTGTGGGTATACGGCTTTTCACCGGTGTGTATTTAAACGACTTGCGTTACTAAATGTTTTATCGCATGTTTCGCAGGCATACGGATTTTCACCAGTGTGCGTTCTAATATGTCTTTTTAAGACAGCGTTTTAATTGAATGTTTTGTAGCATGTTTCACACGTACACGGCTTTTCGTCGATGTGTGCTTTCTTATGTATTTTTAAATGACTAGTCCCAATTAATGTTTTATCGTATATTTCGCAGGCATATGGCTTTTCTCCGGTGCACCGGTGTGCGTTCTCATATGTGTTTTTAAATCTCGAGGGAATGTTTTATCGCATATTTTGCAGGTATACGGCTTTTCACTGGTGTGCGTTCTCATATGTCTGTTTAAACTACTTACGTTACTAAATGTTTTATCGGATATTTTGCAGTAATATGGTTTTTCACCGGTGTGCGTTCTCATGTCTTATTTCTGTATAACATTTTAGATTGTATGTTTTGGAGCATATGATAATAGTCCCATACAAATATTATCTCTGAGCTAAGAATTATTTGATGAAGCATGGTATAAAAGTTGGTACAGCTATATACGTTGGTAGGTTTTACATACTTCACCGATTAGCGGCGTGCAAATTACAGTTGCATAAAATTAATTAAATTATACACAAAATTTCATGAATTTTATAAAAATCAATCAATAAACATCAAATACTAAATCATTGTAAAACATCAATCAATGTTTCACAGCGTTTAGTAATCATTTACCTCAGCTTGAACAATTAATGTTCTTTATTTTACATAAATTTATTATTCCTCCGTTCTGCATTATTAACGTGGTCGGACTACGTCGTTAAAACAAGAACAAGTCACAAAATAGCAAGTTTATGTTACATATTTCGCTAGAATATGATCTACATTTCTAAATTCACAAAACATTGCGTCATCATACGAAAATCACTCTTATACCGAGTAGATCTATTTTTACAGAACATCTATGAATCATTCTACTACCTGAGAATAAAAACATGTGTGAGTGTCCAATCCAGAAATATATTTGAAACGAAGGTTAGATTACCTTAAGATTACAGTTTTTGAAGTGAAAACTTCTTTAGGTGCATTGGGAATTTTTCGAGATGGGAAAAAACCATTGAACTCGTGACACTGTTACCGTTACCGTTACCGACACCTCTATATATATAAGTATCTCGTAATTTTTCAAGTTTTCACTTCTGTAGGCAATCCCGGAGTGCCTCTTTTTTATATATAATATATTTTAAAGGCTCGCGTTTGACCACGATCTCGCTTGATGGTACGCGATGAAGCGGTCTACGATCATCGATAGTTAGGCTATTGGTTTTGTTTGGATAGATGTTCTTATGAGGAGTTTGAATAGATAAAATAATTTATCATATGTTTTATAGGGTAACTATAACGCATAATATAATTTACATACTAAAAAGGTATAACGCTTTTCTACTCTTAAATATGATCCGATCTCGATGACCTTAAACTCGCACGATAAACTGGCTTTATAAGTTTTCTTTTTCCAAAGTTCCACAAAAACAAATAATTATACTATAACCACCGTACTAATAAACATGCTCAATCCTTGGAACAGTTACACCGTCCTTTGTATCTATTCGATTGGTATAGATTGGATTTAAAACAGCTTATTAATGCAAAATACAAAACATATTGTGAATATTTTAAGGATACAACGAGTTTAAGTTGAATCATCTAAAGACCGCTGCAAACGATCTATAGGTAGCTCACTTGATTCGGATTACTAGCAGGCGTCCTACTAGCAAGTGCCCCTGAGACACTGACAGCATTGCGCCAGCTCTCGCATCAGTCGGGGCTTCGACTTGCCTACAAGAATTTTAAAAACGCGAAGGGCTATAAACTCCGGGTCTGGCCAAATAGTTCAAACTATTCAACGGGTTTATTAGTAACGCGTTAGTATTCTTAACTAGTCAAACCATAAAATTACAATTTTATTGTCAGAAAGGGTCCTCAGCTAAGCATGTGAACTGTTTGTTGCCATGCTGCAGCGTCTTCTGTGAAATATTCGAATACAGTTGACAACGTTTTCTTTTCCTTGCTGTATACTATTCTCGTTTCTGTTATAAACTACCACTTAGGTCACTCATCCGTATTGATAATAATAATCTTGCAATAACAATAAAGCATGCGGTCGAGAAAGGTCGGGAATGCATTATTATTTCAGCTTATGAAACCGAGGCTGCCGCCGCCCACGCGTCCTTGTTTGATGTGTTATTTCCAACGTTATTTTCATTGCACAGACACATTCGGTCTTTTTTAATAGGAAATTCAAACACGATTACACAGTTCTATACAAAATTGAATATAGATTACAATTAATTAATTACATCAAGCGCTGGTAGTTTGCTCATTTTAGTATTCCAAAAGACTGGACTGATTTAAATAAATAATTTCGGTTTTAAAAATCTTGTAATTTTCCGTATGGGTTCGGATAACACTATAAAAATAAAAATACTAATTGAAATAAGCAACGCGACATCTCTTGTCAATGTATTAAACTGCAACGTTTGGCATTGAGCAGGTCAAAAAACTGTATACGTTTTCCTGTAGATGGAGCTAACGGCGCTTTAGTCGTAATCTGAATCATCTCACTAATTTCAACCCTGACGTGAGATAGTCTAGTGGCACAAGTGGATAGTGCGTTCTCGTATCAAGAGGAAGGTAGCGGGTTCAAGTCCCATCTAGCCTTGAAATTATTGAAATGGTTTTCAAAATCTTGGAATTATAATAATATCTCTTTATTTTTAGACAAAAGATCCACACATAAAAGTTAAAGTAAAAATACAACAAAAAAAATGTAAAAGCAAAAATATGATATACAATAGTATAGTCTCCTAAAAATTCGGGATGCTAATTGCACCCATTGTCTATATACCTTTGTCGTAAAGATCATCTCCACAAGACTTGCTATAATCGTGTTTTTACACCTGTCAACTCGTGACATGAATTTAGCAATCCTGTTACTCTGGATGGCATTAAAATAATTGACCCTCGCCTCATAAAACATACCGGAGGCACTTTAGTAACCCTCCAATCCCATCAGTTGCCTAAAGATGTTGTTATAGGCAACACGTATACTATCATGCTTTTTCTTTGTACAGTTTGTCAAAAGTTGACAAGCGTAAAACGTCTGTCAGAAGGATATAAAGAGGGTGATCTTGACTTCACGAGATAATCAACCGAACTTACGTATGAACATGTTCTTCTTCTTCTCTCGAGTCGAGCGAGATCTACCGCTGGGCGGAAGCCATGTAGAGTAGGGGGAAGGCTCTGGTTGTTAGTTTAGACATCGCAAAGGCATTCGATCGGGTGTGGCACAAGGCGCTTCTCTCGAAGCTCCCCTCATACGGCCTCCCCGAGGGATTTTACAGTTGGGTCGCCAGCTTCTTATCTGGGCAGAGCATAAGAGCCATGGTAGATGGCTCTTGCTCGGACTCAATGCCCATCAATTCTGGTGTACCTCAAGGGTCAGTGCTATCGCCCACACTGTGTATTCTTCACATCAATGATGTGCTGCACATAAGCGGCCTACATTGTTTTGCGGATGACAGTACGGGTGATACTCTCTACGCTGGCCACCCTAATGTCTCTCGATCTGAAGTGGAAGACAACAGAGAAAGGCTTGTGTCTGAGGTTCAAGGCTCTTTGGAGCGCGTGTCAGATTGGGGTAACCTTAATCTAGTCACCTTTAACCCAACTAAGACGCAAATCTGTGCGTTCACCACTAAGAAGGCTCCTTTTACAGTAGCTCCACAGTTCAAGGGCATTCCTCTCCCCGTCTCGGCGAGTATATACGAGTCGAAATTTCTAATGAGGTCCAGTATGGGAGTCACTTAGAAGCAAAAACTGTGCTCACCTCCAAAAAACTTGGAGTCCTCAACCGTGCCAAACAGTATTTTACGGCACAACAACGGCTTGTACAAAGCGCAAGTTCGGCCAGTTCGAATACTATTCCCATCTTTGGAATGAAGCTCCAAAGTTTTGACTCCCTTCAGAGAAGAGCCATTAGAATCATCGGGACCCCAAACTTGCCAACAGGCTGGAACCATTGAGTCAACGCCGTGACATCGGCTCGCTCAGTGTTTTCTACCGTCAATGTAAATGTTATGACATTCCCTTGTCAATACATGCATAAAAATCTGATGTATGTTCACAAGAATATTTTTTTTTTAAGAAAAATAGCGATAATCATAATTTTAATACTAGAAATAAAGATAAACTCGCTGTTGCCACTTTTAGACTCCATAAAGTTAGTAAATCGTTTAAAGGGCAAGGTGTACGCTTTTATAACAAACTCCCAAGGGATGTACAAAAATTGACAATTAACAAATTTAAAAACGTAATTAAACAAAATCTTTATATAAGAGCCCACTATAAAATATCGGATTATTTAGATGACAGAGAAGCTTGGGATTGAAATTGCTCCAACTCGTTCAAAATGTTACAATTTAGACGTAATTTATTTTCTATATTATGTATTGTAAAAGGATCATTAAAAAAAACAACCAGCCTTGTTTCTTGCCTTTCTTTCCTGGCTTGGTCGCGAAGGAACAGGCAGTAAAAATTGACGGTTCAAAGTGGTCCTTGTAATAAAAATATTTGACTTTGACTTTGCCTGTATAATGGGGAATATTCTGAGGAATGATTCGATCTGATCCCGTCGTCGAGATTTTATCACCGCACTTCTCGACAACGTAATAAAGCTCATCCACATAATATGACAATTGGGTATCGCGCACCACACGCTTCACACGATCTTTTATACCCCATACTTGCAAGATGTGGAATGAGCTACCATCTGAGGTTTTCTCGTTAGGCTACGACATGGCACGCTTTAAGAGAAATGTTAAAAGGTTTCTACAGGGTAGGGAACGCATCGACAATACCCCGGGTGTTGCCGGTGTCAATAGGCGACGGTGACCGCTTACCATCAGGTGGGCCGTAAGCCTGTTTCCCCACAAATAACATAAAAAAAGATCTCTGAATCAACTTGGGTAAATCAGCGTAGTATGTATGTATGTATGTTTGTTTGTACGAGCATAACTTTCGAAGCGTTTATCCTATCATCGTGAAATTTGGTATTTAGGTAGGTAGTGATGGCACAATTTTGGTGTGACTAAATGTGCTAAAAATGTAGGGGGTTGTTGAGATATTAGGGTTCAAGAGGGGTAAAAAAAACCAAAATAGGACTATCCGGTCAAGTGGTACGTCTAGTAAAAGGTCTTTGTGAGTACATTTCGACCCCATTTTTATTTTTTGTTAGATTTTGTAGTTTTTAAGTAATTAGCCATAATAAAAACGGCTTTGACAAAATTCACAGGGTACACGAGTGACCACACACTGCTGAAATTTACACAAATATAGGCAGTCTGAAATCCAGAATAACTACAAATCAACGTCTCTTGGAGCTGAAAAACAATCAACCTTAAAACCATAAAAAAATGGCAAAATTCCGAAGAAATGGCTGCATCCCCTTGACCTAGAATCATGAAATTTAACAAGCAAGGTCTCGTAGCACAAGTAAAGGAAATAATCCGAAAATCGTTAATTTGTAGTTATATCACATAAATAAAATATTTTAACGGAACCTTCTGCGCGTGAGCCTGATTCGCTCTTGTCCGGTTTTTGTCTAGCATGTTGTACGTTTTTCTTTGAAATTAATTTTACGAGAGCTACATCTTTTAGTATTATACTTCTTATAGGTAGTTTAAAAGTAAGTTATTCTTCGGTTGCGACTGGTTACTGTTAATTACGAGTCGAGTCAAACATGACACATTTGACCGAATTTTTGTGAACGAAAATAGATGACATCGATAAATATCCAAAAATGTTTTGAAACACGTAAGTGGCCGAGAATTTGTAATTGCAAACCAGATGGTTACAGAAAAAATTACATAAAACGACATATTGCCGTGGTTTCTATATTTGTTATATATTGCTCAAGCACGTGTCGGACCACGCACAGTGAAGGGTTCGGTAGTGAGTACGGCTGTATCTTAGTCATTTTGATGCAAACAACAAGATGCCGCCGCTGCATGCCCGACCAGGCCCATTGCCCCCGCGCCCGCTCGTGAACCACTTTGCTCCTCACTGGAACGCTCTTGAATTCCAGAACGCATCCACTGAGGTGGTGTTTCTTTCAGTTTTAACACATTAAATCTGACGGCTTCCATCAATAGAACTTTCATTGGTTTAACAGATTTTCACAGCTTTCTCAAGCGTTAGATTATCTGTCCTTAACAATTGGTCCCGCACACCACTGTCGGCCACCCCACAGACGATCCTGTCTTGAACTAAGCCATCGTCCAGTTGATCAAATTAGGTTTAAAGAACTTTATTTCTCATAAGAACTACATGGTTCACTTAAAATGAGATACATAGAAATTTTATACTGATAATCTTACACTCTGGGGCCTTATAACTATAATTATTATTTAAGTAGTGATATATTGTGTTATTTCTATAAGTGATATATTCTATAACGTTTGTACATATTTTTTAAGCTTATTTTTATATATATTTATATTAACACACTCTTTAATGTTGTTAGGTAATTTGTTGTACAGCTGTGCTCCCTCAAACAAAATTGTTTTCTTTCCGTAATTAGTTCGAGAATTAGATATATGTAATTTAATTTTGTTTCTTAGATTGTGTATATTTGATTTATGTTGTAGCTGTATATTGGATTGGATGGAATTAGTAGTGATATTTTTTATAAGAATGCAGGTGTAATAGATATAAAGTTGCTGTATATTAAATATTTTGCTTTTTTCGTATAACTCCTTTGTTGGCATTAGGTAGGGATAATGGAAAAGTACTTTAATTATTTTATTTTGTATTCTTTGCAGAGGATTTAAGTTTGTAGCGGCAGCTGCACCCCATATTTCAATTAAGTACTCCAGGTGTGACTTTACTAAAGAGTTATAAATGATTGTGCGTGCCTTAATTGGAATACAGTTTGCAGCTTTGCGCAGTGCACCGAGCAGTGAAGTTAATTTTGTTTTTACATGATTGATGTGTGATTTCCAATTTAGTTTATCATCTATCCACAGACCGAGATATTTTTCTAGCTTAGATTGTTGCATTATTTCCTCATTAATTGTAAGAGGCGAATACTCAGGTATGTGTTTATTTTTAGCAGAGAAAACCATAAATGATGTTTTTGATGTATTTATTGTGAGTAGATTGTATTTTAGCCATTCATTTAGTATATTAAGGTCCTTTTGAGCATCAGCAATAATTTCATGAATTGATTTGTCAAAGTAGAAGAGGCAGGTGTCATCTGCATATAATGTGAGGTGACCGGTCAGTCCTATCATATTTATATTATTAATATATATTAAAAACAGCAACGGACCAATTATTGAGCCCTGTGGAATGCCGTAAGTGACATCATGGACAGAGCTGGTGAAGTTGTCTATTTTTACGACTTGACGCCTGTTACTTAGGTATGATGTAAACATTTCCAGGGCAATACCTGTGACACCTATGTTGTTTAGTTTTTGAAGAAGTTTTTGGTGGCTAACCGTGTCAAATGCTTTTTTTAGATCAATAAAGATACCCAGTGCAAAGTTTTTCTGATCAACGTGAGTTTTAATTTTTGTAACCAGGTCTATTGCTGCTGTTAGAGTGCTTGATTTTGGACGAAAGCCGTACTGTTGTTCGATAAGTATTTTTTTTTCAGAAAGATATGCGTTTAACCTGTTGTACAGTACCTTCTCAAAAATTTTTGAAATTACGGGCAGGACTGACACTGGCCTATAATTACTTGGATCGGTTCTACTTCCAGATTTATATATGGGACTAACCTTTGCCACCTTGAGTGTCTCAGGAAAGACACCTTGAGTAAGACTCATGTTTATACAGCTCGTTAACCTTTCAATAATTAAACTTTTTAGGCATTTTATTGCTTTGGTACTAATTCCATCCAGACCAGTGCTAGTGTTACTATCTAGTGCGTCAATAATTTTAGATATTTCATCCACAGTACATGGAGTAAGCTCATCAAGCGCTATGCCATGTATGTGAGACTGTTCATACATTAAGATATTTCCTGTATTTAAATGGTATGTGCTAGGTATTTTATTTGCCAAGTCGGCTCCAATTGATGAAAAAAATTAATTAAAGAGGTTACAGATTTCGTTACCATCAGTGATGAGCCCGGTGTTTAATCTTAGTTTGGGAAGAGCACTGCTGTCTTTAAACTTATTTAATGCTAAGCTGTTTATAATTTCCCACATTCTTTTAGGGTCTTTGGCACTGTTGGAGAACATGGTATAGTAATAGTTTTTCTTTTCCGATTTTATAAGGTATTTTACGTAGTCTCGTTCTTGATTGTAATGTGTTTGTATGTTTTCGTCTTTTGGATTAGCTTTTGTTTGTTGCCATAAGCTGTTTCGAAGATTTATAGAATCTATGATTTTCTTATTGATCCAATCTTCTTGTGGTTTGTTTTGGATTTTCGTCTTGTCTAATTTATTTTTCTCTACTTGTTGTAGCAAAAAACTTTCCAAGTTATCATAGTCATTTTTTCATTCACGTAGTCAGCTTTTAAAACACTATCGTATAAATTGATGTAATCTAGTGCTTTATAATGTACTTTTTTATTTACTTGTGGTGCAAGGCTGCCAATTTCAAGATATACCTGTTTGTGATCTGATAAGGATGATTCAATTAAGGAAAAACTTAGTGAGTGATTGTGTATGTTTGTGCACACATGATCAATCAAGGTATTTGTAGTACTTGTTTGGCGAGTTCCATACATTTGATCGACTTTATTAATTATTTCATATCCATTTCCCTGTATTTCATTCAAATACTGTGTTATATTGCTTTCGTTACTTAGTAGATCGATATTGAAATCACCAAAGACAATTGCTCTCTTCCTTTGTTCCAGCTGCGGTGAATATATATTTAAAAAGTTTTGTAGATTAGTCTCTCCAGGTTTATATACTGCTCCAATATTTAGTGATAATTTGTCTATGTGTATCCATAAGTAGTGGTTTCCATTTTCAAATAACTCTTCCGTCACCTCATGCTTTATACTGTTGTGTACATAAATTGAAACACCTCCTCCCCTTTTCTTTGTTCCTTTTCGCTTTTTTTTTAAATCTTTATCTGCTTCTCTATAATTGTAAATATGTGTATAGTTTGGTAATTGATATATTTTAGCATCACTTTCCGATTTTATCCATGTCTCAGTAAATATCAATATGTGTGTAATTATAGGTATTGCTTTTAGTATACATTTCAGCTCATCAAACTTTCCAGCCTTGCAAATACTGCGTAAATTAGCGTAAAAGAAACGTAATGACGATGAATGGAATGGTATGTCTTCGTAATTTTTTATTAATTGATAACTTATTCTACTTTTTTTTCCTGTGCGGGTATTATTAAGTTCATGAACCGCTATTGGTTTTTTGGGTTAGTTTTATGTATGACAATTCTAGGCATACCTTTAATGTATTTGATAACAAGGTCCTTCTCGCCTTTTTCCGTACGCTTTTGTAACTCCTCCTTCACCGATAGCCAAAACTGTTTTTGCGTCGGGGTTTGATCTCCATATATTCGGGTATTTTCTGGTAGTTTTTCCTTATTCCGTAATAAATACTTCGGAGTGTCTGTGTCTCCGAAGAACACTTTTATAGGACGATTCTTGTTCGGAATGTATTTTCCTAGTCGCATGGATTTGACCGGCTTTGGGCAGTCTTTATACACTGAAGTCATGACTTTCATGACTTCCTCGTCGTCATAAAGCCGTCTGGAATTAAAATTTTTGTCATTTTTTTCCAAAATACCTACTACTACAACATTTTTCTCGCGGTCGCAACGATCTTTTAGTTCCAGGATGAGGTCTTCGTGACAGAGGGCGGCCGACTTAGACGTTGAACTTGCAGCGATTTGTTGATTTTTCATCTGAGATATTTCAGTTTCAATGTGTTGTATTTTTTCTTGGGTTGTATTACTGTTCAATTTAATTTTTTTTATTTCATTATTCATGTGTTCAAATTGTTGTGTGAAATTTTCCGTAGCTAGTTTTATTGTTTTCATTTCGTTTTTTATATCGGACATTTCTTCTCTGATTTGGGTTAAATTTTCGGTGTGTGTTTTGCCAAAACCTTGTAAAAATGACATAATGTCATTACGGAAACTTTCAAAATCTTTTCTATAATCCTGTTCCTCAGTGCGCTCCTTGCGTTTTCGTAGATTCATCTTTTTATAGGAATCCTCACCATACGTTGATAAGTTTGGCACAGATCCGCCTGCGCTCTCGCTACCGCTTATCAATGTAGAACCGGGTGGAGTTCTCTGTAGGCTCATTTTGTGTAGTGTTAGCGTACCTTCGCAGGAGTGCAGGCGAGAAAATAGCAACGGCTCTCTTTACTCGAGGGGGTGAGGAGAGCTGCGTGCACGCTGGTCTGTGTTGATGCGTACTTCCGTAGAAACAATACGTCTTGAAAGATAGTAGCACTTGTATTTAGAAATAGACTTTCTCACTATTCACTTACGAATCACTTTAGATTATCGGAGTATTTAAAAAATTTAAAAATTATCGAGCACACGTCTGCTTTCAACGAGCGCCCAGAGGCATAATTTAAAATTCTAATATAATTAAAATTCAAATATATTAAATTTAAATATAATTAAAATTCACATACCTATTTGATTTAAGAGTTTTACACCCGGTTGTTGAAACGATAATTAACTCGCAAATCAGTTGACCATTGGTCAAACCTCTTGTCAAGTGCATATTGGGTTGCTGGAACGTATTTTACCTCATTTGATTTTAATCAGAGATTAGCTAATCAGGTTGTCAAATCAGTCAACAAAATCTCTTGTCAAACGTCAGAATGGGTTGCTGGAACACTGATTAGTCGTTTTTCGTCCACTAATCGCTGGTCAAATCGATAATTAACTAATCAGTGTGTGAGCTCTAGTTAGCAGAAATAATTTGATTATTTCGAGTGAATTTAGTGGTTTTATTCTACAAATACATAAGGTGTGTACTCCAAAAGTGGCAATATAATGATTATATATATTTGTGGAAGTGTTATCTATTAAAAATTTGTTGAAAACTGCTAACATAAACTAACCTTTAAATTATTATTTCTAGGATGTCTCTATCGGATTTAACAAGTAACAATGATGAGGATGATTCACTGAGGAAGAATTCAAGATGCGCTATAGAGTTTCAAAGCCTGTGATTTCATAAACTGCCTTGATTGGGGACTCTATAAACCCATTTACCTACATTGCAGTGTAGCTCTATCAGCGCCCTACAACAAATACTATTGACAACAAGTTTTTACGCCACTGAGGCATTCCAAATTACTGTAGCTTACCGCTAAGGTATACATAAATCTACAACGTGCTGAATAATAAGTGAAGTGTCAGCAGACCCCAATATATTAAATAAAATGCTCCAGACGGTGGTTACCACAAGCAGAATTATTTTTATACCAGAACAGAAAAGGATTGTTTTCACCTGCACGTGCAGGCAATCTGTGATGCAAAATTAAAAATAATGAACACAATTTACAGGTGTTTTTATTGACTTTTAACATCAAATCAAATCAAATTGTATTTATTGCGTAATATGGGTAATAAACAAGGTGTAGGTACAGTTTTTATGTAGGTACAACCATATTCAGCGTAAACGCATGTAATGTTAAAGCTTTACATGTTCATTTTATTATTACGTTATTTATTTACAATAATTAATATTTTTGCAGCTCTTACCGCATATAAAAACATTAAAATAATAAAAAGGTATTGATGATGTTAGTCAAACTTAAAATTAAAATAAAAAAATAATTATAATGGTTCATTCAAAATTGTCTACGGCTAGGTAATCATTAATACGTATACGATAATATACGATAATATACGATAATACGATACCTAGTATGCTTTTGCTATTAATAGCTCACAAATAACAAATCTTCTTTGTATGTTGTCACTTTAAGTGGGGTCTGCTCTCTTAATTTTTCGGCGCCAAGTTAGTCTGTCTTGGGTTGTCAGGTCAGGTAGTTTTTCCTTTTTCAGGAGTCTGGTCATGCTGGTCCACCATGCCAATCGGGGACGTCCCCTGCCTCTTTTGTGTTTTGGAAGACACAGTGCTGTTTTGACCACATATTCTTCAGGTCTTCATGACGTGGCCATACCACCTCAGTAGGCTTTCAGATAGCTTATCTGGTATACAATCCCAAAGCTTCCTCAGATGTCCGAGAATCCAGAATGAATATGTATTCATTCTGGATTCGGTTGTGCCTGGTTACCCCTCCTGATCATCTTACCATCTTTATTTCCGTTGAATGCATCTTCTGGAAATGTGTCTCTTACTATCCAACATTCTGCTCCATACATCATCCCGGTCTGACCGCCATCTTGTACACTTTGCCCTTTGCATGGACAGGCATACATGGGTCACAAAGTATACCTCTCTAGGATTGCCACTTCTGCCAGGCAATGCTTATTCTGCAGTTTACGTCTGCCTCCTTTTCTGCAGTGCATGTTACCACTGAGCCAAGGTATTTAAAGTGATTGACTTTTGGTACAGATGTTTTATCGTGATAGTAAACTCTTGAAGTCCCTTCTGTGTAGTTGTCCTTACTAAAACAGCACTCTATGTGTTCAGTCTTCGTTCGGCTCACTCTAAGACCAGCTGTTGCTAAGGCGTTGATCCATGAGGGCAGTGATATTTGCAATTGTTGAGGTGTTTGGCGATGAGTACGACGTCGTGCGTACAAGAGATTCCAAGGTAATTTGAAAGATGTTTTGGCGTAAATAAACGACGTTTTCCATGCCTATCTATGGGATTGCGATGAGTATAATAGTGTATTACTGCATACTTTTAGGTCATGTTTGTTTTTTAGAGAGAAAAACGACCCAAATAAATTTATTTTTATACACATTCAAATTGTACATCTGATTTTCGACAAAAATCTCAAACCTGTAGACATTGACATAAGCAAATTTATGACGTGTAGGAATGGATGATTGAACTAAAACAATGTTTTCGATGGTTCGATGGTGTGAAAATAGCATTAGCTTGTCAGACAAAAGATGATCCTTTGGTTAGCTAATTATTCACTAATCAACCTTCGAGAAACTCGATTTGATTTAACAAGAGTGTTAAGTTAAACACTATGTCAACTGATTTGCGATTTGATTGGCGTACGAACAACCGGCTGTTAGGGCCGTAACATACTCATCTATATCTGCTCTCACCGGAAATTTGTCCATCGCGAAATATTTTTGTACTAAATAACCGTAATAACTTTATTAATTTCGTTTTACCGTTATCACCATGATGCAAACAACAAGATGGTTATTTCAGAACTGATTCTTTATTATATGAACTGGTTGCAAAGCCAATTGGTCGATTACTGCTCGTAAACTAGTAAAGTCTACTCAGCTTTGATAATTCTTCTTACAACTACAGTAGATTATGTGCTATTAGTGTGGAAACTTTTTAGGTATACAGGAATAGCAGTTTGTCTAGCAGAAGGGGGGGGGGGGGACACGACGACTATTGCGAAAATGGCACTTTCTGGATTTATATTTCATAACTGGACTCATGGATTAAAAAAATGTTAAGGCAACCTTATAATGTTTTTGAAAGACCTATTCAACGCCACTCCACAAAATAGGGCGATTTAGCTTCGATCTATAAATTTGATTTAGAAAACACCCCCAACTTCCATGCAGGGGATATAAAAGTTTTAGTTATTATTTCATAACTTACAAGGCGTCACTGAATCGTATTATCGGGCTAATTTCAGCGTTAAAGCACAAATAGTCTACGAATAAAACGGCTGTAACTGGTCGTACGGACAGACAGACGAACGTGGTGAAACTATAAGGGTTCCTAGTTCAACTACCAACCTCTAAAATTCAATAAATAAAAAAAAAATGTTCGTGTCCACAAAACTCGAAAATTAATCAATGGATAGACTTGAAATTTTTACTCTACGTTAATCACAATCACACTAATAATAATATATTATAGATGTGAAAGTTTGGATGATTATCTATTAATTTGTTGTTTTTTTATTTTTTTATTATTTTGTCAATTACGTCGTAATGGCTGAACCGATTTTGATGAAATTTGGTGTGTTGATAGATTATGACTTGGATTCACTTGACTTGATTGACTGCTTCCGTGGCGCAGTGGGCGTATAGCCGGCTGAGACACAGGAGGTAGCGGGTTCGATTCCCACCGCGGAACAAATGTTTGCATGATCTACAGATATTCGTTCCGTGTGTGGGTGTTTGTCTATATATCATAAGTATGTAATTACAAAAAAAAAAGTATATAAGTATTCTATCAATTATCTGGTTCCCATCGAACAAGCTTTCCTTAGTTTGGGGCTAGATAGCGCTGTGTGAAATGTCCAGCGATATTTATTTATCTATTATTCATTACTTTATATTTATTCAATCATAGGCTAGTTTTTGTTGACAAACAACGCGTGCGAAGCCACTGACGGTAGCTTGTTTTCTGTGTAAGAGTGTTTTTATATACTTAGTTGCCACGGAAATTAAAAACTCCAAACATGTAGCGCCGCGGATACTAATTGCATGTAATTTTTAATTGATGGGTTTCAACATCAGGTATTCTGGTACACGTAGAAATAATTGCAATGTCCAGGTACAATGTTTGGCAGCGGGCGTCGTCATGTAGGTGGTCGGTATTCTCGGCGGAAAACAAAAAGTCGCCCACGGGACGCGCTGAAAACACGATCTGGCTGCTCACTCCAATACATATGGCAAGTGAGATTGAGCTTTATAACGTTGGAATTAGAACAAATCTTGCTTGGTCGAAAACAAATGCGCTTTCTGAAAATTCTAGATTCAGATTCATTTATTTACCCTAGCAATACAGGGTACATAATAGTGTCGGCTGTACATAGGGCTCGTCAAGATGTACTAATAAAATAAACTAATAGTTATGTATTAACAAATCAACAATTTAATTATTATCATTCTGAAGATGTAGCGCTCTGTGTTTTTTTAAATGTGTGGGTTGTGATTTTCACGACGTGATTTAGTTTTCAGAGACCCACATCTGGTAATAAAATCTAAAGTAAGGTTTAAAGTTTTGATCTCATCTCGATCCCTGTTAATGCATCGTCTGTGAAAGTTGTCTAAAGTAAACATTATGAATTGGGGTAGTGAGTGAAACATCTTATAGATGAGTGCTACTCTTTCTGTGGCGTTTTGCTGACGGTATGCAATGGCATCCAGTGAGTAACCCTTTTACGCAACATAGGTGACCTGCTTCCAGATGATCCTTTTGATGATAGCATACCAGCTGACGAAGACACAACACACACTACACTCAAACTAAATTAAGTTTTTAATAAATCGAAAGACACAATGCAGATCAACGTGTGTAGTCATGATTCGAATCAAGGGTTTCGCAGCTGCATCAACCCTTGACTCATAAGGATGTAGGAAATACATTAGTACCTATTACCAAAGAGATAAGCGCTGTAAAGGCTTCTTCTTAGCATGTCAAGAGTTCTACGTTTTAATTTATAGTATGTTCTTTTTTTTTCCCTACCCGTACCACCATCTTAAAATGGCACTATGTTGCGGCTACCCTCTGACTTAGTCAGAGACTTTAATAAAACACAAACTTGTTTATTCGCTGGCCACATGCCATTGAGCGTTACATACTGGTTTTTTACAGGCTAATTATAACTAATATTTTATTTACATTTACTATTTCCTTAAAACTAAACATCTGGATATTTTAACTTAATTTTAGAGATACCTAAAGCTAGAAAATTACATCTTATTTTTATTAAAGTTATCTTGACATTTTTTATTTTATTACATGTACTTTCTTACAGCTAGATTATCCTATCAGGTTTTTACTACTTCTATGTATATTTTGTATATTATATCTCTTATCTTATTTACTTATTTCTATTGTATGAATTTTATATATATTTATATATATATAAACCATAAAAATTTTCACTTGTTTCTTTTTATTACTACATTTGCGATTTTAATACAAAACTTAAAAAACTCAGATATTGTGTGCTTGTTTGAGACGATTTCATTAGCGCTCGTTGCACTTATCTCGCTGTCTATTAAGTTTTCCGCTTCGTATCTCTGCTGGCCGAAAACCGGGCACTCAAAAAGTATGTGAGCTACAGTTTCTTTAGCGTCTGGCTCACAGATGCACGATGGGTTCTCTTTGCACCTAAACCGGGTTAGGTACTCCGAAAACCCACCGTGCCCCGTTAATACCTGGGTGATTACGCCAGTTGGTTCGAAGGTTCTTACTATCCTGTACGCCTTTACAGCGTCTGGGAAGAATATTTTAGTGACTGCTCCCTTGTCTTCCGTTACGTATCTCCGGTTCCATACGCCAAGCGAATCCTCGCGGATTAGTCGCTTTACGTATGAGACCAGACACGCCTTGTACTCGGGTTTAGTCTTTAAATAAAGCGCTGCGGCCTTCGCCAGTTCGTCAGCTCTCTCGTTCCCACTCATCCCGGCGTGAGCTTTAATCCAAAACAAGGAAATTTCCTTGCTTTGGAGTACGACAGTTTCCAGGTTTCTGCGGATTTCTACTGCCAGGTGATGAATGGAGCCGTTATTTGTTATTGTCTCCAGCGCCGAGCGTGAGTCGCTGTAAATGCCAAAGCTGGCTTCGCTGCGTTTTATAATCTCCCGCGTGGCTCTGAATATGGCGTAGAGTTCCGCCTGATATACCGTGCAGTAAGATGGCAGTTTAAGTTTGAGTTTCTTTGTCTCCGCTTCACCATCCCAGAAGGATAGTGCTGCGCCGACCTTTCCCTCAATCTTACTGCCATCTGTGAATATTCGGACTGCCTGGACGTTGTGTTGTGCAACGTCTTGCTGGTTCATCAGGCTTATGAACTTCCACTCCATATTTTTTGGCGGGTGCAGGGTCATATTGAACGCTACTCTGTGCTCTACCTCCCTGTCTCCCAAACTCGGCTGGGGGACTCCACGCTTGGCTTCGTACAAGGTTGCTGCCTCCTGGATTCTAAGATCCAGTGGCAGGATCCCAGCCAGTACTAGAGCCGCGTTCAAAGAGACAGTTCGGTAGGATTTAGTCAGCTTTTGCGCAAATACTCGCTGGACGGCGTTGAGTTGCTTTCGCACCTTTATCTTATTCGTCGCTGGAGCCCAGACGCTCGCTGCGTACGTCATGATAGGTTCTACTGTGGCCCTGTAAATGACGCGGATCACTTCTGGGTGCAGCCCCCAGCTAACCCTGGCGGCTCTTGACAATCTTTTGTTCAGATTTAGCGCTTTAACACAGGTGTTTGCGGCATGCTTGTTAAATGTAAGCTTTTTATCAATCGTGAGCCCCAGGATTTTAATTTCGTCTGACATGCCAATGTCGACCCCGCCCATGCTCAGCAGTGGTGTATCGAATTTAAGTTTGCGGGTTATAATCATCGCACATGTCTTGTGCGGTGCGAATTTGAGCTTATTATCGATACCCCACCCCTGAACATAGGCGAGTGCGGCATTTGCCTGTATTTGCACCTCCAATGCTGTGTTCCCGTCAAATACTAGGACCACGTCGTCCGCAAATGCCTGCGCGTAATCACCACGCTGTTCCAGTTGAGTGAGGAGAGGATCCAAAAGAAGATTCCAAAGTATTGGACCGCCGATAGAACCCTGGACACATCCCTTGTTCGTCGATTTTGTATATTCGTGACCCGCGTAGGTATCTAATTCTAACTTTTCTGTCACCGAGATAACTGTCCATCACTCTTCTCAGGTTTACTGGGCAACCTACTTCCGCTAGCCTAACCCGAATGGCCGGCCACCAGGCACTATCGAAGGCTCCCTCTATGTCCAACGAGATCATGACTATTATTTTTCTTTGTTCTAGTTTATTACGTATGTACTGCATAAGGTCATAGAGAGAGTCTTCGGTGCTCCTTTGGGGCATAAAACCGTACTGTCTGGTACTAAGCTTCGGTACAAGGTGCCATTTTATTCATCGCATTGTCATCTTTTCCATGATCTTGCCCAGAACCGGTAGCAGTCCTATGGGCCTATACGACTTTGGATATGTATAGTCGTCCTTTCCTGGCTTCCTTAGGACTACCACCGTGGCCTCCTTCCACACTGTGGGAAAATGGCCAAGGGCAAGACATTTATTACACAAAGCGAGGAATATTCCTGAGTTGTGGTGTATGGCCCTACTGCAAATATCCGCAGTCAGACCGTCAGCCCCGGGAGCCTTCTTTGGGTTGAAGCTTTTTGCGGCGAATCTAAGCTCTTCGGTAGTAAACGGTGGGTCATGGTATTCATCATGAACCCATCTGTTTACTTTTTCAGCTGATTCTCTGATTAGCATGTGGCTTGCGGTATCTTCCCTCGTTAGGTCCTCCGGGTAAAAGGTCTCTGCCAGGAGCCTTGCGGATTCGCGGCCGTCCAGTACCCTTCCCTCCTTAACTAAGGGGAGATCCTCCTGCCTCTTTGTGGTTCTGCTAATAACTCGATAGATCCCATCCCACACGCTTTCGTTATCTTGTTTCCCACAGAAGTCCTTCCAGCTCCGAATTTGCGCTTTTTTGGCTTCGATCTCATATTCTTCTTTTGCTTTCAGGTAATCAACAATCACCTTCTGCCTGCGGACCGGCGCTGCACAGCGGATTCGACGTCTCATCGTGGTAGCCTTTTTCTTCAGCATGGCGAGTTCCTCGGACCACCATGGGTAGGTAAGTGTGCTGTTTATTTTCTTTTTTGGAATGCTATAATTACTTGCTTCTACTATTGACTTTGTATATTTTTGTACAATTACTTCTAATTCTTGACTATCTATTATGTTATCTATTTTATTTTCATATATTTTGTTTGACTCAAGCAATTTGCTTTTTTACTGTTATATTTCCTAGTTGTTCTAATAATATTTATGCCCTTAGCTTTTGTTAATCTTATTCTAAAAGTCAGCACATTATGATCATGAATTTATAGTATGTTGGACAGGTGTCTGGCCACAACAATAGCATTAGGTGAGGCGGTTATTAGGTCCTCCATTGTGCAGGTGTTCGGGCACAAAGGGAACATTAGCAAGTGCTGCATTTACTGCGCGGGATCACCGCAATCGCACTGCATTAAGTTAGGGTCCCTGTATCCCCATTTGCACATATTAAGTCTGCAGTAAAACAACACACACAAACCCAGGTTCTACAAAACAAAAAAAGTAACTAACTTGTCAATATAAAAAAGCTACTATCATGAATAATCAGGAAATATTTCCGAAACCACGCAAGATAGCTTCTTGAAATAAAATAAAAGTTTAAAAAAACACTAATGGAAACAAAACAAATTTAATTAAATATGTTAATTGAGGTAAAAACAAAATAAGGCCAAAAAATCAATTATTTCTTAAAGTGGATTTACGAATTTGAAACTTAATTTATTAATCAACTCCCATCTGATGTCGATTTCTTAACATCATTGGTACAACGAATCTACCTTCTCGGGCCGTTGTCCACCTTGGCTCGGCATTGCTTGGTCTTCTTAGGTTAAGTCCAGTCTCCCTAAACCTCCGAAGCACTTGTTGTAAAGTATAATATCTCACACCCATTGTTCTGGCAGTATGTTTCTGGTATCTCCACAATTCCACATACAGTGATGATCTTGGTAGATTCCTCAGGCACTTAGCAAGCGGCTTTTTTATAGATATCTATGTTAATATTATATGAAATATACAGATTTTTATAGTTATTTTTTATTTATTCTTTATTGCACACAAGAAAATACATTTGTAAATACAGAAAAAGAGGTCATGTACAAAGGCGAGCTTAACCCTAAGAAGAGTTTTCTTCCAGCAAACCTTTGAGGTTAGAGAGAGAAATGATTTTAAAGGTAGGTGAGTGTACAAAAACATAAATAAATATATATATATACCCAAAACGAATATGAACTATACTCAAAGTATGTTATAATATTATAATTATAATAAATAAATTATATGGAATAATAATATATACCTACGTAATATAAATATATACCTATATATAATAATATAAAATTACAGAGAAAGGTAGTGCTCTTTAACTTTCCGTTTAAAAATGTTGAGTGATGGGCTAGCGCGAACTTCATGAGGAAGGGCATTCCAAATTTTTACCGCATAAACGGTGAAGGAGCCTCCATAGCGGCTAGAAGTGTGTTGAGGTGTTTTGAGGAGAAGAGACTTAGAGGACCGGCATGGCACACTGCGAGGGACAAGAAATTCAAAACGCTCACGGAGGTAAGAGGGAGAGAGTGGACAATATAATACTTTAGATTAATTTACTTATAGATTAAGAAATATGTACAAACGTTATAGAATGTAGCATTAACCTTAAATAATAATTATAATTATCTTATATATATATTATATTATATATATTATTTATAGTTATCTTTATCTAATTTAATACCCAGAATATCAAGAAATCATAGATACCAATAAATTGATGCTATTCGCATTGTTTTCTCCTAGAACTACTCTGTTTTTTGAGAAAGTTTTAAATTACTAGAAATAAATGAATATTTAATAACAAATAAATAATATAATCAAAAGTAAACATTATATAATAAAATTTCAATAACAAACATTTTAGCAAAAAAAAAGGTTCAAACTGTCACAATTGTAGGTTAAATAAATATCTAAAACATATCGAATGAATCAAAATAACCACGAAAGTCCAACAAGGCTTATAACAACAATTCACTTACAAGCAGGCCATTAAAAACACAGTGAAATACGATGCTTTCCCGCGAATCTGAGTGGGTTAAATACAGTCTTATTAATACGCGGCCCACCTAGTTACAGCACGCCTCAATTTACCTGTGTCAGAAATAACACATTCTACATCTCCAATTTCCATGTGTTTTGGAGAGCGACGAAGATGTAACGTTTTTGAATGCGGTGACTGCATCAGCCTATGACCCACCTGATGTTAATTGGATGTCACACTATAACGATTGCATTACCTCACAGGTTAAGATCAGTATTTAGATAAAGTGGCAGTGGGCGAGGCAGATGGAGACCATTCACTGGAAAGTGCAGCGTAGGACGGCCTCCTACTAGATGGAAAGTCGTCTTGATAAAAGTTGATGGGAGCCGTTGGGTACAGGCCGCTCGTTCTGGACATCTAAGGCAAGGCCTATATCCAGCAGTGGATGTCCTATGGCTGATAAGATGCTGATGATAACGTTGAATTAAAATGAAGCCTTGTTTGTTGGTTGGGGTGGACGCAGTGACAGGAGATCGACACCTTTCACGGACTTCTGTCCTAGTTAAGGCAGCAAACTGGTACATATATAATTTCAAAGTCAAGTTGCGGTCTCGATCTTCAGTCTCGGTCTCCTGTCTCGATCTCCCGTCTCGGTCTCGACACAAACCACCGCAAAAATTTAATCAAGTTCTTAGTCAGGCACTGAAAACCGTAAACTATGTATATGGATCCACAAACTCTTAATTTATTAGATGTTTACTGTTACGGTTCTGTGTCGCTTTTCATTGCTAAAAAAGTTTACAATTAAGGTTTCAGTACAAATTTTAATGTAAATATGTGTCCCTGGTTATTTGGCCGTTAATATAGCCAATAAATTCTGGGGAAAAAACATGTTTATTCTTGGCTGATTTTAAAAGACGTTCGGGAAAATGATGGGGGTTTTGGATCATTGCTGTTAGATATTTGAAAAACATAATTCTTCTAAAAGAGTATTTGCATCTGTCCGTCTAAGAGATCTCAATACGCAAACGACAATATTTTCGTGAGCGTTTTCCTTGCAACGTCCTTAGGCGAGCTTAAGGATGCTACACACGTCAAAGTCAAAGTGGTACTCTTCCACCTTTATTATGCGCACCGCCAAGGAGTGGAACGCCTTACCTGAGTCTGTGTTTCCTGATAACTACAACCTAGGGATCTTCAAGTCACGAGTGAATAGGTTTCTTCTAGGCAAGCGTTTACCACCGTAGACTGCATCATCGCTTACCATCAGGCGAGATAGTGGTCAAACGCTAGCCTATAATTTATAAAAATAAATTTAAAAAAATTCTTGCAAGCCTTGCGCAAGCCTAGAAATAAGAACGTTTTTCGACTATGGGTGCGAATTTAAAACTTCCCTTTATGAATTCGTTCCAGTAATGTGACACCTGCTGCCCAACGTAGCATGCACATTTCTGTTGTCTGCAGTTTGTTGAGTATAATGGTATAATGGTCGCCCAGCATTTAGACCCGCAATACCTTTATTGCTGTTTTGTGCATTATGTCTTTCACTTTAAGTGACATTTTTCTGTCACACATTACGCCTGTGTGTTATCTCTATTTTAGCCAACCTACTGTTGTTCTATGGGTATATCTATATAGGTATCGCTATCTATCCTGCCATCGTTGCTTACAATTGATCCCAAATATTTAAATTTTTTCACGGTACAGTTAAAATGGAAATCATGATGTTATCATACACACAGACGTATGTTTTGTCTTTTTTCTCCTTATCATAAACCATTATCTTCGAGTGCTTTTAACCAGGAATTCAAGTTTTGCTGGAGATCGTCTATGTCTTCTGAGCAACATCATCTGCGTACATAGTATATGTATTAAATTTCGAGTTAATTTCGGTCATTTTGTATGGACATTATAAGAACTGTATACAAACCCAACTACGGACATAAGTTGATCGACTACCGCTCGTGCACTAGTCTAAGTAATTTTTTTTTCTTTATATATTATAATTATGTATTTACAAAAAAAATGTATATAAGTATTATATCAGTTATTTGGTTCCCATAGTACAAGCTCTGCTTAGTTTGGGGCTAGATAGCGCTGTGTGAAATGTCCAGCAATATTTATATTTATATATTATTACTAATATATCATTATCATGTTGTAGTAAGTTGAAGCAAAGGTCCCTCGCGTCTAAATACAAGTTCTCACTTAGTTAGAGCGAGGAGTACAAGATTTCACTGTACACAGGTTTTTAGCAAAGTATACCGCTGCACTACACCAACACAATCCTTACAACATAGCTAAATTAATAATCATTATTTATTGTAAAAATATATTATGCCTTCCATTAAAAATTAGCTAAGGCTTAGTTATGTAAGTACCAGAGTTCTATGTACACTTTGAAATCTTTCTGCAAATAAATAAATATTTTATTTATTATTTTATGTTTTATTTTACTCGTTCCCTACTTAAATTGTAGAAATTCCGGATGGTTTAGGATTCTCTCCGCATTCCGGACAAAGACCTATATTACCGGACATGTCCGGAAAATTCCGGACGTATGGCAACCCTAACTCCAACTGATCTCACGATATTAGCTGATTTATTTCTAAGACCTTGGTTACCCTGGCTAAAGGCCATTGTAAGGGTAAAATTCAACCACAGCAACAAAACTAGTGGACGTTTTTGTAAATTAGACGATTTTTTAAACTACTTTGGTCTACATAACATTTGTGAAAGGTAATTTTTGTGCCACACAGCCATAGGTCTTGCAGTAGTTTTAGAAATGTATTCCAAAAAATTTTGTTAATTTACATAAGTTGTCGCTATCCCAGGCTCAGGAATGTTAATGAACCAAAAACAGGTTTATTAAAAAATGCCCTGGAGTTACACATGATTTTTTTTAAATTTAGCTATGTTGTAAGTATGGTGTTGGTGTAGTGTAGCGGTATACTTTGTATATATACTTTCTCAAAATCTGTGTACAGTGAAATCTTCGACTCCCCGCTCTAACTGAGAACTTGTATTTAGATTTAGATTGTTTGCACCATTGAATGTAGGTTCATTATCACAATAAATAGTGTGAGGCAAACCTCTTCTAGACTGAAATCTTTTTAATGCAGCCAAAATATATTCAGTGGTTTGGTCGGATACCAACTCTAAATGAACACATCTAGTAACAAAACGTACAAATATGCAAACATATCTCTTAGACACTATAGACCGTGTAAAAAGTCAAAAGTCAAAAAAGTCAAATATTTTTATTCATTAAAATCACAAGGATCACTTTGAAACGTCAATTTTACTGCCTGTTCCTTCGCAACCAAGCCAGGAAAGAAAGGCAAGAAAACAAGGCTGGTTGTTTTTTTTTAATGATCCTTTTAACATACATAATACAGAAAAGAAATTACGTCTAAATTGTAACATTTTGAACGAGTTGGGGCAGTTTCAATCCCAAGCTTCTCTATCATCTAAATAATCCGATATTTTATAGTAGGCTCTTTTATAAAGATTTTGTTTAATTACGTTTTTAAATTTGTTAATTGTCAATTTTTGTACATCCCTTGGGAGTTTGTTATAAAAGCGCACACCTTGCCCTTTAAACGATTTACTAACTTTATGGAGTCTACAAGTGGCAACAGCGAGTTTATCTTTATTTCTAGTATTAAAATTATGATTATCGCTATTTTTCTTAAACAAATTAATATTTTTGTGAACATACATTAGATTTTCATAGATGTATTGACAAGGGAATGTCATAATATTTATTTCTTTAAACTTATTGCGTAATGATTCTCTGGGGCCCATATTATAAATTGCACGAACAGCCCTCTTCTGCAGCACAAAAACGGTGTTTATATCTGCAGCACTCCCCCACAGCAGTATACCGTATGACATAATGCTGTGGAAGTAGCTGAAGTAAACTAGTCTAGCTGTGTCTACGTCTGTAACAAGACGGATCTTTTTGACTGCGTATGCCGCAGAACTAAGTCTCTTCGACAACCCATCAATGTGAGGGCCCCATTGAATCTTATTATCTAGGGTTATACCTAAGAATACGGTGGTGTCCACAAGAGCCAACTCCTCGTCTTTGATTTTGACTTTGATGTCTGCTTTAACTTGTGTACCATTAGGTAGTATAAATCTAATACATTTTGTTTTCTTTTCATTTAAAAGTAGATTGTTTACATTGAACCATTTTACCACCTTAGAGATTGCATTGTTTACATCGTCAAAATCGGTTTGTCGTCGCTTTAATTTAAATAAAAGTGACGTGTCATCTGCAAACAATACAACCTCATCGGTCGAGCCGTTAAGTCGTGAAAAGGTAACAAACATACAGAGATACAGAGTTACTTTCAAATTGGTATGTAGGTAGATAATTTTATTTATTTATTTTTATTTATTTATTTTAGGAAAACCATCAGCACATATTAAACACAATATGTAACGGACGATCAAAGACGGGGCAGGATCGAATCTAGATTTAAAATGTATTAGGTAGTTATAAGATCGAATCAGATTCAAATGTAATAGGTAGCTAAGATTGTAACGGTTTAAAGTTGTAACGGTCAAGAGAGTGAGATAGCTATAGATAAGTCCCTGTCTAACTTTTTCTGGAAACTTCGATGTAGTAGGAATTGTATACCATGATTTGTGAGAATGTGAATTACGATCCCCGCACCATGGCTAGGGCGAGAACTATTTTTGCGTAAGTATAAACCGATTTGAACGGAAAAATGTTGATCATCAAGTATGCGATTTATACCTTGTGAACTAGGGACTAAGAAGAAGTAAATACAGTCCACTTTTGCTAAGTACCGAGTCTATCATTTGAAGCCTGGGTAGGAACTCTACACAATAGTTACAGTAAATAGTAATAAACAGGCCATATAAAGGTCTCCACTGATAGAATCAGATTATACTAACAAGCAACAACAAAAGACAAAATCTAACCGAACACTGTACGGGTCACGATACCAAATCAGGTGCCATTCACTCAATTTACAAGTAAATATATTACAAAATTAGTTATCAAAAACTCATCCTCACTCAGCCACACATGTCCTAAATCGATCAAAGAAGATATTATTTATTCTGTTTTTAAGAGATGAAATACTGCAGTTGAATAGGTCAAGGTCATGCTCATTGCTCAATAGATTGAATATTTTACTTGCACGATACACAAATGCATTTTGGCGATAACTCGTAGAAACTACGGGTAGATAAAATAGGTTGCTTGTCCTAAACGTTCTGGTAGGCGCATAAAATTGTATCTTATTAAGGAGTGGCGGGCAATCGACAGCAGAATTAATTATTTTCAATGGGTATAAGATGTCGACAAACTCTCGTCGCAGATAAAGGGGAACAAGGTGTTGCTTGGCACAATTGAGTACATATGTAGTCTGAGTGGTAGGTCCTTGTTTTATAGTTTAGAAAGCGTAAAAATTTCCTATGTATTGCCTCAAGTCTATCGATGTAAATTTCATAAGCAGGGTTCCACACTTGAGAAGCATATTCTAGATGACACCGAACTTAGGTACAATAAAGAATTTTAATAGTTTTTATGTTTTTAAAGTCCTTAGAGGACCTCATTACGAATCCTAAAGCTTTGATGCTTTTTTTACGATTGATGACACATGCGAATCGAATAACAATTTTGAGTCATGGATAACACCAAGATCCTTAACTTCATTGACTCTCTGAAGTGTATGACCTTTTATAGTGTAACTAAAGTGGATAACGTTAACTTTCCTAGTAGGTATAAGTCATTATATTGCATTTGGTAGGGTTGAGCTCAAGTTTATTTCCAAGGTAATAAGAGTCAAGGCGATCAAGATCGTATTGCAGAAGCTTAGCATCCTGCTCGCAGGTTATCTGTCTTAGTATCTTCATGTCATCAGCGAAGGCAAGGAGAGAGGAGTTCAAAAAGCATGAGTCAATGTCTACTATAAAAACTAAGAAAAGTAAGGGGCCCAGCAACGAGCCCTGCGGGACACCACTTGGAACGTTCATCCACCTTGAAATGTAATTACCTAACACAACAACTTGCGATCTATTGTGGATGTATGACGTAAACCATCTGAGAAGATCACCCCTGATCCCTATAGATGAAAGCTTGAAAATAAGATGGTGGTGGTCAATTCTATCAAACGCTTTGCTATAGTCAGTATAGACCACATCCGTCTGATAGCCATTATCCATTGCTTCTGTGAGTGTCTCGTTAAGCAGAACCAAATTGGAGACAGTAGACCTACCTGGAAGAAACCCATGTTGGGTGGAAGGGAGTACGTTTTTAAGGGCACCATAGACTTGTTCGTATATTATACTTTCAAATAGTTTAGCTAATAACATAGATATGGGACTATAATTATTTACTTTATCTTTTGGTCCTTTCTTATGCACGGGGGTTGTAAAGGCTGACTTCCAAATGGTAGGTACATAGCCTTCCTTTATTGACCTATTAAAGATTGTGAATAAGGGTATGCACAAGGAATCGGCACATTTTATTACTAACAACGATGGTATAGAATCAGGGCCTGATGATTTAGTTCTGTCCAATCTTAATAGTTTAATTTTAATTATTGGTATTGACAGCTCAACAGAAGATAAGCTACAATCTGTGGTAGTTGGGAGAGGTTGATCACTGTTATTACAATAAAAGTCGATAGCTGGATTTTGGGGAACAAGAAAAGTAGAATGAAAGTAATCTGCAAACATGTTACAAATTGAGCTTCCTGAGCCGGTAGTTGTGACGCCGTCAGACATGGTGTTTGGTATAGACGTTGATTTTGATAAAGATTTAAGATACGACCAGAAATATCTAGGGTTGTCTTTAATTGATTTTTCTACTGAGGAAATATATAAGTTAAAGCAGCCCTCCTCTAAGACTTTAGCTCTCATTTTAAGATAGTCTACCGATTAACACATAGACCACTTTTTGTTGACAAACAACGCGTACGAAGCCGCTGGCGGAAGCTAGTTATACATATTAACCTTCCTCTTGAATCAATCTATCTATTGCTGAGAACTGCATTAAAATCCGTTGAGTAGTTTAAAAGATCTAAGGTAACAGACAGCGGAAGCGACTTCATTTTATACTATGTAAAGACTCTATCGTGCTCAGCTCTATCCTGTCGCAATGAAGCCATCAGCTATTGCGCATTTAGTTTTATATACTTAAAACATGGAACACATTTATTTATAATTAACAAACATACATGCATGCAGCGGCGATTTGCCCAAGTTAATTTGGAGATCTTGCTTCGCACAATCAAATAACATGTTGTCTGTTTTGGATTTAATTAAAATATGATAAAATAAAATGTTACTACAACCGATCACCTAATGATCTGATGGAGAGCACTGAAGTTCGGGAAACAGATATTTCTAGTCCAAACTTCAACGAACAATTATTTATGACTGAATGTCTCAATTTCATAGTCAATAATTGGCCTATATTTTTTTTCAAATTTCATCGCTGAATATAATAGTTTTATGAGAATTTTTATTTAAAGATGATTAAAGATTGATGATAGGGCAGAAGATTTTCGAGTGGAGATCACGATTTTAAAAGGGCATCGTCTTTTAATAAGACGAAAGATTAGATTGTAAAAGTTTTCTTTGAAGCGAAAAGATATTTTGGCGCACCTTGGAAGTAAGACCGACTCGTGTGTCGTCTCACATTTTTTTTTATTATTTTCTTCTTTGGAATGGTAATAAACTTAGACCTTTATATCAATTAAGGATGATTTATACAGCGCTGGGTGGCAAGTTGGCAGCCGTAACTTCACATATTCTGTAATGCCTTGGACACGATTTCTGCCCTACTACCGAAGGTGGGCTATAAATATATTAATTGCACGAATCTATGTAAGTATGATTATGTTCATCTTTTTATTACCTCATCTGAAGTCCACTGGTAAATATAGGCCTAATCGTTTTCCTATTTAAAATGTTATGAAGGGTTCATACATTTTTTAAATACATGTATTTATTTTTATTATTAGTATTAGTATTTATGTAGTAGGTATACCATTACACCCCAGGTAATGTCCGCACAGTCCATTCCATCCTAAGGGTGTCTGGTAGATATCGCTATTTAGCGATAAGACCGTCAATTGTATCCCATAGATTTACGTTGTTCTTTATAATTGTATTGTTTTATGGTTCGTTATAAAGCATTTTCTATATTATTTATGTAGTAGAGGTCGCGCCCGTTCTAAGCTTTCCAGTGCTTGGTCACTACTCAAAATACCTTTAACTTTATTCCAAACCGTAGATATTAAAGATTACAATCTTAATTAATATCACGCATGCCATACACCGTACAAGATAGTAATTTCACAGTAATCGGTTACATGTAGATTGCGCATTAATAAGCTTGGCGTACACTTGCTAGCTTACGTGTTACTTGCGTAACGTGAATAGAAAGATGAAAAGAAAGAACATATACTTAGTTGGTCCCAACAACATCACAAAATGATTATAAAAAAACACATAACACAAAATGTCGTGTGTCGCATGTCAAATTATGTCGACGTCAACATGACGTTTGATTTATTTTAATACGTGAAACGCTAGTATTTTATTAAAATTTAATCGAAGGAATTGAACAAATAATACAACAAAATTAAATATTTATTTTGTAATGCGCTAACTTATCCCACTTGGGCGATCTTAATGGGACAAGTTGATAAGCAATCAAAAATTTAATAATGACTATTGGTATTTTTAATAAGCTGACTCATTCAGTTCTCGGTTTAAAAATCATTGTTGTCACATGTTTCTTTTAAACCCGACTCAAAACTCTTGTTCGATACCCATGTCAGTCTGTATGTAGCATTGTAGTTCCAGAATGGGTGGAACCCTCCGGACTCAGTTTTGGAAGTGTAAACTTCTTTAGCATCGTTGTGATTTGAAGGTCGATGAAACGAAAACACGACAGTTTAGTTACCATAGTTACCATAAGCAAAACTTAGCATCGTTGTGATTTGAAAGTCGATGAAACGAAAAAAGGACAGTTTAGTTACCAGAGTTACCATAAGCAAAACTGCTTTTGCATCGTGATTTGAAAGTCGATGAAACGAAAAAGCGACAGTTTAGTTACCATAGTTACCATAAGCAAAATTTTTTAGCATCGTTGTGATTTGAAAGTCGATGAAACGAAAAAGCGACAGTTTAGTTACCATAGTTACCATAACTTGTTACCATAGTTACCATAAGCCTCTTGTATCATTTATCGAAAATGTAAGCTCTGAGTCTGAATAAGTCTGTAATATTATATTATACGAATAAAATATAAAATAATTATCTAACTTTGCATCACTACGATCACTACTAAAACCTACAATTATCATCTTCCCGAAATTTTACATTCGTCTCATTAACTTGAAACCAAAATTGAAGGTTTCACTTCTACCACGTGTGAATTGCACACAGGCTTTTTTAAATAGAAAACTACTTCAGCTGTGGTTGTTTTTAGCTAAGCCAGTTTTTACCCCCGAGGAGAAACAAGGGGGTCAAGAGTTGTTCATTACACGTTTCAAAACATAATTTTTTTTTGATACTGATAGATACTTCAGCGAATCTACTTCGAAAATAGTGTACGCTGACGTAAGTGGACGCTGGACTTTAGAATGTTTGGCTCCTAACCAGTTATTAACGTATGGCAAGTAATGGATGATCGCAATTTCTATCTTTAGTTTAATATTGTCATAAAAACGGATGACAATAGCGGAGAGAGCAGTGCCAAGCCAAGAAGACATTCAACTAATGGATGGGCTAGAACTAAACAATGAAATTGGTTTACCAGTTATAAATAAGCTACCACACAATCACTTACCGGTTAGTTAGTGCACTCAGTGCATTTATTTCTTGCGGACACCCAAAGAAATTAATAGAAATTCGAGAGAAACATATTAACATTCGTGCAAGCTTAAAATCAATGTAAAGTTGCTTCCCCTTGGTAAAACCAGTTGGATCATGATCCTACTAATTACATGAACTTCATTAATTTGATTTAATTTTGATGTAATTGCAATTTAATTTTAATTTAATTTTAATATCATTTTGATTTAATTTTAATATCATTATAATTTAATGTAATTTTAATACTATTAACATACGGATCATGGATATCTGAAATAAATGACTATTTAATTTAATTTAATTAAATGTAAGTAGTTTTACATGTCGTATAAGTATAAGTATATATAAATATAAAATGTTAGTAATGGATTTTAAGTTCATTGCTTTTTAGAATATGTATTTGATTTTGTAAACGTAAAATGTTTTTCTTAAGCTACGTCTATTTTTTTATATTACGGAAGAGCGAAACCTCCTAATACAGGTATTATTTACTTAAAAGGAGGTTTCAACTACTAGTTAAGATATTGTAAACACAAGTTATCGAAATAAAACATTTGTACATTTGTATGTCGTCGACTTTACTTATCCAATACTGTCGACAACTCAGTGCTCTCAAAGTAACACTCAACTCCCAATTTAGTTTAAGTTAGTTCCTGAATAGCGTAAAGCTAGTAATCCAGTGCAAGCAATCATACAACTAATGTGGAAATCTCATCCGGGTAATGCCTCTACCAGGATTAGTTACCAAATCTGAGGACATATGGGACTTAACTTGTAAGTAATTGCTTAGCGTCCAAACTGTAGAGAGATATCAGGATAGGGATACCATCCGTCTGGATTTTTAAGTACTTGTTTAGCTTTTTTTTATTTTATAGTAATTTATGAAGTTTTGAGACGAATTATTCTAAAACAAATTTAGTCTAAAGAAATATTATGTTTGCAATACATATAATAACAGAAAGAATACACAATTATTTACAAGATTATATACAATATAGAAGAAACAGTTGAAACATCTAAAGAAAATGCAAACGGTCTATAGATAGATGGATGAGTGATTTGATTTCATCAGTGAGCCAAGCAGCCGGACGATGCTACAGTTTAATGGTATAAAACGTTGCATGGATTTCAAACAGTTGAGTGACCAAGGTATTAAATATGGCAATTTTGTCATCCATGGAGTCTGCATTTAAAGCAGATGACCAATCAAGCTTTTCAGCATCAATGAGGAACAAACGGAACGCGTGAGCGCTATGAATTCGATGGCGCTTACAACGTTGTTTTAATACCACATAAATAATGTTTTAACGCTGCAGCGAACTTTAGTTCTAACTCACCAGCATTTGAACAAACTTTTTTCAAGAATGTTCTTGTCTATCGGTAGAATATATGTCTATGTTTTCGATCTTATCTGTTATTCTTTTAAAAAAAGGTGAGTACGCTACGGCTCTATTTACCATTGTTATGCGTGATCTTGTGGATGTGTCCGCAATTGGACAGATCTGTCTCCATCCGTAGCCGCTTTGCTCTAGCACCCCGTTTATGTGTGAGAACTCGGGGTTCGTGTACTGAGAGTCACATAGTGTTAGTGCTCTATTAATCAGAGTACGCGGTACAGAGGCTAGGTGAGCTGGATGGTGGTGCGAGACAGCTCTAAGATACCTGTCGCCAATCGGATTATACCCAAGCCAAATTAATCAATGTCAAGTAGTACTGGCTATAAAAGTCAGAAGATGGAGGGAGTTGCTCTTTTTTCGGCGGACAAGGGGGTTGGTTTTTGGAGGAAATAAATGAGAAAATTCCACAATACCTGTCAGTGTGTATGGTTTAGGTACGGTATACCGTATGCCAGAAACATGTCCAGGAACAGTAGGCATCTATCTTTTTCCAGCTCTACCGTGAAGGAAATCTTAGAATATTTACAGTTGAGATAAGTAAGTAAGATGTCTAATTTAATAATTATTTTTGTTGAAAGTTCAGTATCTTCTACCTTCTGTTACTTCCGCTATCGGTTTACACGTGGGTTATTGCGATGGGCTTGTAATATGAAAAAATGCTTGTTTTCTATGCAAAAAGTTGGCATGTATCAAAACGTAATGTTTAGACTTACCCTCACTTACCATCAGGTAAAGGCAAGCGCTTGACTATCATCGATAAAAAAACCTTGTGGAATATCTTCACGAGTATTCCACAAGGGTAAATAATGAACAGGAAGCCGATAACGGATACCAGAGGGCACTGGGGTCAAAAATGCCCCTTTGGCCACCCAATGCAACACTTTTACTTATTTACTATTTACTTAAAATTTTGATGTTTTTGTACTTTTAGTTTGAAAGAAAGAAAGAAAATACATTTATTTGACACACACATAGGACAGACCATTCAGTATAGAACAAACATACCTACTTACATAAAGATTATATATTATTTAATAATGAAAAGAAAAATTATATAAACACAGGAAAAAACACATGATAGAAATATAGCAGATAGGTATACATAGGTAGTCGTAGGTACATACAATATGGTGTTCCGTGCTGTGTGGGCCAAACAGGCCCCATCTCAGCGTATTGCTGCCAACCATCCGAGGGTTTTCAGATGGGACCCATGAGTAGCCTCACGAACGCAGAAAAATAAATAGATAAACAGGTACATAGACATACATAGATACTTACACGTAAATAATAAAATAATCTTGAAATAATAAAATGCATATGAGTAAGGTAGAGCAATTTTAAGTTATCTGTGGTGTGTGACAAATAGATGACAATTGTCATTGACATATTTGCTGAATAAATTACTCACGAAAAGGCGCATGAAAGGCTAGCAGGAGTTACCTTCAAGAGAAATATACAGGAAGCAATAACCGGGACCAGAAAACGAGTGAGCAGAGCGTGAGGAGTAGTGTTACGGGCAGTGCAACAAGAAGGAGAAAAAGACTACAAGATTTCTCTTTGCTCACATAAAGTTCGGTGAGCTATGAGTGCTTTTGTAGTGATAGAGGTTCCCTCTTCAGTGCAAATTTAAAAGAAGTTACTGTTTTCAGGGCACGTAAAGGTGGCGGCAGGTCTTTCCAGCATATTGCTTTTCGTTCTTTTCCTGTACATTTCAATCCGCCCCTGGTTGTTTATATCTGTCTTCACCGATGCAAGAACTGCTAAACATTAGCAGTATTTACTCGCATCACTTCGCAACAGAATCCAGTCTAAATAAAATTCCGATCAAAAACCAAAATCATCTGAAAAAAGTACTAAAATTACTCATAGTTGTAGATAGATCTCCAAATGTTATACCAGCTGGGTTTTTTATTCAACATCTTGTATTTTAAAAGTTAGAAAATAATAGCATATTGTTATATAAGTGCTGTAAGCAATCGGAACAATCTGTACACCCGAGATATTTTGGCTAATCGAGGGTATATTAATATTTCATTACGAATATATAAATAATATAATATATATAGTATAAAATGAAGTCACTTTCGCTGTCTGTTCGCTTTGATCTTCAGATTGTTGACATGGCGTTGAGTGATGAAAAATAACTTTATGTTCTTGTGCATAATAATGTCTCAACTATCGTGAGACGAAATGTAATTAAAAAGTAAAAAGTGCAATCCTTGTGGTATTCAATAATCTTCTGTGGCAAAAAAGTTTCCGACTTCAATTGCGACAGCCATTTACTTTTTATGTCAAGGGTGACTGATCTTTTCTGGGACTCTCATCCTTAGAGTTTCAACTATTTTCTATACATTTCTATGTCTTCTCTTCCAAGGAAAAACTTTATAATGACAACCCGATATTAGACGATAGAAAATTGACTTGCGAAACTTATGGAAATTTATAAATCATAATTTCTAATTTGATTTAATAATTGCTGATCCACTTTTACTTCAATTGAATTCAATTTATTTAATACCTACTCAGATATTGCATCCATAAATAGTAAAAAATTAAATCTCAAAACTATGTTAGTACAATTGGTAATTCACTACTTATATTGTTTATTCATTACATTATATTAGGCTACTTTATATTAACAAACAATGCGTGCGAAGCCACTGGCGGTAGCTAGTACATAATATAAATTTAATAAGAAGCCAGTGAGTCAATCTTAGAAAACAGATGCTGGCTGGGTCAAACTTGACATCTGCTCCGCGATATACTCCTTTATGGCTGAGGTAATTTCAAAGGCCGTTTCACCATGTGCGGTCTCGTCATCTAAAGTTTTTGAAAACTGCCTGTTTTTGAGACTTTCCTCGTAAAGTGACATCCTCATCACTTTCGTCCACATCTGAGCCTTCTCGGGAGCTATTAGACTTCAGCACTACGTTTCGTACTACTCGTTTAGAATCTGAACTTGATCCTGATGACGCCGCCGTTGGCGCTGTTGATGCCTGGCATGGTGTTCTCGCATTCTTAGTCTTTCGGTCTTCGGTCAGCATCCGGTAGAAAATACCTTTTCTCGTATCCTTTGCATTCGATACGGACATGTGACATGTGCTTACAGCTGGTGCAAGATAAAATGGCCCTATTTTTGGTTATATGCTTACACTTGCCACAGCTTATAGTAAAAGGTGGCGCAATCTTTTAAGTTAAGCTTTTAGTTACATCAATCCTTGTAAACGAATAAGTATTCCTAAAATAAGAAAAAATATCACTGATGAGTAGACTTTACTTGTTAAGAATAGTAGTTGACCAACATAAAACTGTAGTTCGATTTTTAAATCCACAGCAAAAATAACTTTGTGTTTCGAACTGACTTCGCCTTCACTGTGCGTGAGTTGACACGCGCTGTGCTAATTATTTATGTAGCAAGAAATTCTTAATACTAGAAGTCTTGAACTATCACGACTTTTGTAAATTTAGAACTAAATTTTAATCGTGGTCGTTACAAGATTTAAGTCCATTAAAGTTGTACCTCAGAATGAACTAACTTAAACTGAGTTTAAGACTCGTGTAAAAACATGAAAACCCGCCATCTAAACTTACTTCTGTAGTCTAAGGTAAGTGTAAAAGCCCTTCTTCGATTACCCCCTTATTTCGTTACTTAGTTACTTAGTGGGGGATCTTAACATTTTGTGTACAATAAAGTGTTTTCATTTATTAATTCAAAAGTATGTCCATATTTTGTTAGTGTACAATTAAATTTAAATCTTAAAAACTATGTTAGTGACACATATTACAATACAAACATAAACAACAACTAAAAAATGAGTCACTTCGCCACTAATGCAGCTGGTGACTGCAGTAAGGATATCCAGTGGCTCACAATCAGACCAGAGACGTCCTTGGCGATAACGGTTACCAAGCTGTTGGTACTGCAACAGGGATGCCGCTCTTTTACGCACTATCGCATAAAAATCATCGGTCCGCGCATCTGCAAACATCCTGCAGACGCACTACAATATAGTGGCAGACCCAACAGTATTCTGAAGCCATTATTATATTGGACTCATAAGGCATTGAAGGCTTTCTGCGTATACTGGACCCACAGACTGCACGTGTAGAAGGATTGGCAGTACGCCTTTAACAGTGCTACCTTCACAGGTGTGGAACAACGTGTGAATATGCGGGCCTTTCCAAGTCTAATTCATCACACATATTGTCTGCAACCCAGTGACCTAGATATTTAAAGCTCTGCACCTCTGCAAAGTGAGGTGAGTATCTCCCAGCTTGATTGGTGAGACAGACTAGGTTTTGGTACCCGATTTAAAAACCGTCACCTCACTCTTGGTGTCGTTTTACCTGAGTCCATGGCCCACAACATACGACTCACATGCGCCAAGTAGACGCCTCAGAGCACTAATCAATGGGCTCAGCAGTCCCATTATGTCAGCGTAGCTAATGTTGTTAATAATAGTGCCGTTAATTGAGCATCCGACATTGGCTCTGCTAAGATCATCTATCAGCGCATTAATATAAAAGTTGAAAAGCTTCGGTGAGGTTATCCCCCCCTGCCTCATCCCGCAGTTCAACTTGTATACGCCCGATTGTAAGCCCGCCCATCTTCGAACACTATTTTGATTCTCATACCAAACTTCACCACCTCTTTAGACACATTAGTATCCCTTTTCAACTTATTTCACAATATGGCTATGTGGCCTCTCGGCCACTGGGTTATGTTGGTGAATTTGGTTCTAGAATAAATAATCAAAATAATTCTAAAAGAAAACTATTATAAAATTAAGGCCATGACTCAATTGTACAACACATCGTAGTCATCTTGTAAGTCATAAAAATAAAACGCTCTGAGATTCATCGTTGTCGCAATGTTGGTGAGCGTACGAGATTATTTTAATAAGTTATCGAGAGTCATACGATGACGCATATTCCCGGTTTATTTCAGGATAAGATGCAACTCGGGGGACGCCAGTGGATTTATGAATACCTAAGACATGCATTTGCGGACGTTAGTGAGCTAAGTAGCTCTGGCTAAGAATATCATCAGCATGATATCAGCCACAGGACGCCACTGCTGATTATAGGCCATAGATTTCCAGAGCGACCGATCTTGTGCGGCTGGCACCCAACAGCCTCCAGCAACCATTAACAGTTTGTCTTGCCATCAAGTAGGGGTCGTCTTACGCTGCGCTTTCCAGTGCGTGGTCTCCACTCGACAACTTTTCTACCCCAATAGCCGTCAGTTCTTCGAACTGTGTACCCCGCCCACTGCCACTTCAGCTTGCTAATCCTATGTGCTATGTCGGCGACTTTGTTTCGTTTACGAATCTCCTCATTTCTGATTCGATCTCGTAGAGAACACAAGCTTAGCCCTCTCCATAGCACGCTGAGCGACCTTGAGCCTTCTTATGAGGCCCATAGTGAAATACAATGTTTCTATACCAAACGTCATCACTGGTAAAACATACTGATTAAAGACTAGATAAGCCTGGAAGATCTCTAGGATGACTTGTGGATCTAAAAATACTTATTTATAAATGTAAAAAAAGCCAGTCGACGCCGTTCACGAGTTTTTTAATCCATTTCCGTAGCCATCATCATCAACCAGGTGTTTCTAGTAGATGCTTTGAGTCACTTTACGTAAACTTGTATCATTTCATTTACGAGACGCAGATTGGACCTTTGCATTTAGAAAACTTCGTGTTTTTTTAAATATTTGTGTAACAAAGATAATTGCGACAGCAGCACCGTTTACAACGGGTTACTTAGATAAATGTAGTATGTTTATAGGCTATGTAATGAAAAGTAGATACATAGTTAAGTACTTATTTTCTTTTCTAAATTTCAGGTAATTATTTTTTAAGCCCGCGGCAATGTTTCCAGTTACGAGCGTCAATGGTTAAGTTTAATTAATTTATATTTATCAATAGTTGTTCATATTTCAAGTTTCAACATTGTCACACATTTTGTCATTTGTCATTCATACAGCGTAAGAACTTTTTTTGAATAGATTCAAGGGCATCGTTATATTTAGCATATAATGGATTCCAGATAGCCACAGCACACTCCAGTTGTGATATTATCAAAGATTTATAAAGGTATTGATAAGTGGAGGCTCGAGTAAATTTTGTACTGGATCTCATAACAAATCTATATATTTTGTAACCTTTACCGTCAATATTGTCAATTTGTGTACATTGAGGTGTTTGCTGTCTAAAGTGACTCCTAGATCTCGCATGGTACGAGTACAACCATTTTTGATGGATGGTGTCAAATTGTTCTTCAAAAATGACATTACCCTAAAACCCAAGTACCTTAAAGTTTTTATCACATAGCATAATGAACGTTGACACTTGTAATTCCACAGTTCTAGGGACGTGGTAAAGGGTTCAGGTTATAGTTACTGGTTTAGCGAATAATCAGAGGTTAATTGACTTTGTATAGATAGGATTAAAAATCAGTAGAAGCATCGTATGCAAGCTTAACTAAATTTATTAAACTATAAACTAATTTTGTTTAATCCTTTTTATCATTGGGTTCCAATGAAGCATGTGGGCACTCGGCACCGACGTGTATATAATTTCCTATTATACAATCTTTACTTACATTCCTTTTCCAATAAATCATTTGCTTAATTTCCCAGTTAATATTCAATACGTATTCATAGCATATAACAATAGCTATGAAATATTTGCTAACGATTTACAACCAGTTTACCGAATCATTTATTTAGTATACTTTATTGCCAATATAAATATCGAAGAACAACCAAATGTTGAAAACAAAATGCCTTGTGCGTAACTCGTAAATACAACGACATAAAGTTCACGTGAAATGCTTCACGGAAACATACCGGAATCGCATTGTTAGTGGTAATTACTCTTTGATATTGCATTCGTGTAGTTCCAATAAAAAAACAAATGATTATCTTAGAGAAATTTGATAGCATTAAAACGCTGTCTGCTTAAAAGAAGGGTTTACATCTCTCATCATCATATACACTATAGGACGTCAGATTTGACAGATTTTTTCTGAAAATTTTGATGTTATGTGGTCCTAAATAACAACACTATGGATTCCTGAAGACGGCAGGTACGTTTGAGTCGGCTGAGAGAGTATTGGCGGCTATTAAGCTATCAAAGGATAGTTTAAAAGATCTAGGACATACCTTTTTTACCAGTAGCACAAGATAAGAAAACAAGTTACATTTCAACAAAAATATGAATGACTTCAGAAAAAAGAAAATAGGAAAATTACGACATCAGAACTCCAAAATGAATAGTTAACCTCTTTTCGATGAATCTACTAATTCATTTTTAAAGAGCTTTCCAATAATACCACACACTAAGATGCAATCAATTATTTTCCCTATTACCTCAATGGAATGGTACCTTTAAATACTTTCGCCTCAATTAAACTTATATGGAAATTTAGAGCTATTACAGCATACAACGCAACAATAATTAACCATTCAAAGTAATGCCTGAACATACATCAATTTCATAAAAATCCAAAAAGTTGAAAACTTTCTACTTATTTTAAGATGGGTTAAAAAATTATGACACTTTTAGATGGAAAGACGGCCTGATAAAGGTTGCTGGGAGCCGCTGGATGCCGCACAAGATTGGTTTCGCTGGAACACTATAGGAGAGGCCTCTGCAGCAGTGCACGTCTTACGAGTATATCTGCTATGATGTTTTTAGCTCGGAGGGTAAAATATTCACCGTCTGCATTCGATATTTCACATTTGATGTCTATCACTTCGCATTTTAAGCCGCTAGACACCTGTGTCACCTTCTGTATTGATCATTCACTTCTGGCCTTCTAGTCCGGCTCGCTCGACGATGTGGGGTGCTATGAGGATGTATTGAGCGCTGTCATTGAGCATTGCAAAAGTTTGGATATTTCGTTTCGGTCCGTGAACAGTCAGCGGTACAGTTTTGAATAAAACTATTTTCCTCTTCTCAGCTCCTGTAAGAAGATAAAATAATCATAGTCATGTCTCAAGAATCAGTATCGTGAGAAACAGCAAGGTGTTCAAATGCAGAAGTAACGATAGAGTGGTAGAGGTGTGATGATGATCATTTTATTTATTTTTTTAACAACGGTTCTTTGAACATATCATACTCGTACCTGCAAAATTTTCGGAGAATCATCAATTATTAGTATCTATCATCATTATTATCTAACTAGCTGTGAGTTTTAGCTAGACTTTTAACAAAATAAAAGATAGTATATAGCAGTCAGCGATACTGAAGCTTTCTATTATTGAAACCATTTTCAAAATCGGTACTGTAAAAAACTTTAAGACCTCTATAATATTCAATTAGAACAGATATTTACGAACTCTTTGTGAACAATTATCTAACGTCGATTTGTGACAATACCATTTAAAGTACAGACTGCAATAGAAAGTTCTTCTTCTCTTCTATTCTGTCATGGCCTAAAAACCTCCCCTTCCGAAGTTATATGTATATGCCTGCCACTTTGGGTGACAGTAATAATTGCTTAAGCTGACAATCCTGTTTTGATAATCCAATTTCAGCTTCGCCTTGCAGTTAGTGGTCTTGTTGGAACACCTCCAAGAGTCTGTTTTTTTGTATTACGATTCTCCGTTGGCAAAATAAATCTGTTGAAATCCGGTCCGTCTATCAAATTACTAATCTGTACTTATATTTGATAACGATTATGATGTCATTGACTAAATAAAAACGTAAGAAAAAAATCCACAGTAATTATATCTTCATTCTTATATTTTAGTATTATTAATCTTCATCATCTTAGCCCGTCGGTACCCACTGTTGGGTAGTATATAGGCCTCCTCTTTATTACGCCATTCTTTCCGTAGTATTACTAAACAGCTCATTTTTTATTACCTTTATTATTCCTAGACTGTGTCTTTCCGCGCCAGGTAAAGACACCCTATCACTTTTTGTAATCCAGTGTTATTGTGGACCAAACCTGCGAGGATATTGTTTAAGAAAAATGTTTACAATATGTCCCTAAAAATATTCAATAAAATACCTGAAGAACTAAAAGTATTACAAGGAAACATATTTAAGAAAAAACCGTCACTATGCCTTTTAGTTAGACAATCGTTTTTGTTGTTTTAAGGCCGGTTTCTATATCCGATATACGCTTCGTATTTGCTACGACTCGTTAAAAAATTAACGGGGCGTATGTCAAAAGCGTTCCTATAAAATTTAAAATCAACCTGTAACAGTTTAAAATAAAAGATAAAAGAAATAAAAGATAGGTATTGTTTGATACATATATTAGTAAAATAGAATTCGGTAGAGCGGGTAGGTTCTGTACAATATTTCCTTATACTCGTGGCAAGGCAACAGAGGTTGACAATATTTCCTTGGTTTATCGATGGTAGGTAGTTAAAACTAGAGATTTACAATAAAAGTGTATAAATACAGAGGTAGACAAAGGAATGTTCGCTGGAGGAGCACAGAATCTTGAGGCTTATGGCCTTACAGCATAACAAAATACACGTGGTAATTATAGAGGGTATGATTGTTACCGTTCAAATAATAAAATGGGCGCCATCTGACGAGAAGTGCGTCAGAAAATATAATAGGGTTCCTAGGGGTTCAACCCGGGTAAAAATATGGATTAAATACACCTATTATGATGTTCCGTCGACCGTTCCTGGCGCCTGTCCGGAGAGATGATGTGGTGCAGAGCTAGCGACGGTAGGCTCGTAGAAAAGTCGAGGCTGCCGGAGTGTGGCGGTTTAGCTGGTCGTGCGGAGGAACCGTCAAGCCTCTTACGGCTTGGATAACACGTAGGTGATGATGAGAAGAGTCAGGTTAAACCCAAAGAAAGGGTGTAAATGTATATAAAATGATAAAAAACCAAAAACCGACTTCCTGTTTGGGAACAGAAAAAATACGAGTTAATTTAAAGAGAACGGAATTAGACGGGGATTACACATGATAATTGAATAGGCGAGGCACTATTACTTACCAGATTTAGAAGCGTGTTGCACAGAATTTAAAAGAAAAGAGTAGATAAAAACACACTGTCGCAGCAAACTGAGAGGTTAACTTTTGTGTGGAGTAGAAAGAAGTTTCTGCTGTGGTCTTCTGGTGAGGAAAAGACTGAGGATGAACGGGCGTTGGCTTTTATAGTAAGCGCAGCCAACCCGCGATCTTTTTAGTAACCGTTGAATTTAATTATCACGTACTTTGCTTGCATGACGCAACAAATAAATTAGTGCTACCATAGACAAGAAACGACATCAGCAGTCGTCAGTCAAAATAAAGCATTGTTTATGGCCACATTCTGTACAGTGTTTTACAACGCCATCTACCGCACCCATGGCGAACTACTATAAGAGTACTAGAAAAGATGTCTTGATGTGTGAGATCGTGATGTGATAATGCGCCGCCATGTCGCTAGATGTCGTGTTCTGTGGTATTTGTTTGTATGGTATGTAAAAATGTTAATTAATTTAAAGAATGTAGCGTGTATTGAAATTTACACGTTACAAACCGATAGATGACAGTAATCGGCCGATCTAAAACTTACTGATGAGAGTGTCCTATCAAAATTATAAGGTGTCAGCTGACTGTCAAAGTCGGTAGGCAAATCAAATACGCCTGTATTTGATTTGCCTACCGACCGATTTATGTTGGTTTTGTGTTAATTTAATTGATATTCCAGGAAATATTGGAAAAAAATTCAATGAATTCCAATAGTTTTGAGGAATCAAGTAATGAAATGATATTTCTATTCTGAATATATACAAAGCTGATCAAGATATTTGTTTGCGTAATCAAATGTAAGTACAATAAGGTTTTAAAAACTATGTAATGGCACTTTATACTTGTTAGCCCTTTACGAGCATCGCAAATTACTGATTTCAGTAATCGTTTTACAATCAAATACCTATTTTAAAATCCACAGAACTAATCAATGAACATTTTAACTTTAAAGTAACCTTACTTTTATCTGTTTTTACAGAGTATGATGAGTAGTGATGACGAACGGCTCGCAGAGGACGATAGTTTGAGGGTGCTGGGATTGAATTATGTCTCCTAGCAAGACTTCTACCTGAAGGATTGGCCCTTACTCTCCTATCTCTATACCGACGCTACAATGGATCAGCTAAAATAAGCCTGGAGTGGTTGCAAAACATATCAGTCTTCCGCACTCAACTACAACGATCAGATAATGTCGAGATGTCCATCTACTATGTCTTCTTTATAACTTCTTATATGATCCTAAATCACACAATTACCCCAAATAATGATTTACCCCCTTGTATGCTGAGAACCGTTTTGTACGTCCCTCGCAACACCTGACTCTACAGATTACTATTGCAATTCATTCACCATCACTGTTATCCGACTATGGAATAGTACGAGTTCAAGTAAGTTTCTCCCGTTGAGATCCAAAGTGTACAAGCCTCACTCTCAATAATGAAGGCTACAAAATGAGTGTTATCCTGTAAATACTCTGTTACATCTATTATTTATTTTCTTTATGAATTGTATAACTAGGGATTACTGTTATTTAAATATTACAAAGATTATTGAAATACCTTGTGTTTGTTAATGTCTTGGAATTTAATTAAACTTCTCCCTCTACTCATCATGCACTACATACAATAAACTGTTTTTCCACATTACACAAAGGTTAACTGGAAGAGAATGTTATCTAGCATTTTCTGTCCCCGAGGACATCTCTGGTCTAGGCCTGGGGACAGTTTTTTTGTATGGAGATTGCTTATGGTGTGCTGCGTTACCATAAAAAAACTAAAATTTCGCTTAAAACTATAAAAACTATGAAACTACCATGTTAACGCAGGATCTTATTTTACGTTAACACCAAAACAACCATATTCTAAACTAAAATACCAATTTTATTGCTATTTACATGACAGGGAGAAAAGGAGTACCTTAAAAGTTGATTCACCCTTCTACCTGTTTTATTAGAGAAATACAAATATTATTGCCTTGACAATTGTGTATGAATGTATAAAAATACCTACTTTTGCGTAAAACGAAACAGTTCGGGAGGGCTCGGTTAACTCGTAACTAACGGATAGCCGTCGGTAGATGAACTGAAAAATAACTTGTGAAACGCAAAAAACGACTCCTTCAGCATGAAAACGCCTCGTTGCTTTCTACCGATAACGGACAGTTGAATATAGTAACTCGGCATTAATAGTTTTTTTTCAAATTTTTATATTAGTTATTGACATTGTTAAATAAATACCTACTGACAAATATTTGCACGCCTGCATGGAATTTGAATACATTAACAAGCATACATTTAAGACCTGCTATTATAATTATTGCGTATTCTAGCAGATAAACGATTGTATTTTTTTTTTGCCAAATAAATCCATGTCGTCCGGCCTTCTCAATCTAGGTCCCCCAGACGGCAGACGTGCCCAGCCTAATTCCATTTCTTTCAGCTTTTAAGTGACGTCGGGGATTTTGGTTTTGGGGAAGGGTGATACTATTAAATACGTATATATGTATCAGATTTAAGTAAGTACATCGTCTTTTTAGGATGACAATGATCGTTGCACATACTGACAATCCTGTTGCCATCGTCCATCTTCAACCTGGCTTTGCAACGACGGTTTCTTGTGGAACAAAACCAGCTGTACCGGAACATCTGAGAAAAGATGAACCCATCCACAACTATAAGGTCCTTCCCCATCTGTGATTTTATCCTTCTGTAATTGTAAATTGTATAACATGTAATAGTAAAAATTAAAGTGAATCTGTTAGGGATTCATGGCTTTAAAAACAAGACCACTCAAGTGCGAGTGAGACTCGAGTGATTTAATAATAAATAATGCTGGACATTTCACAAAGCGCCATCTAGCCCCAAACTAAGCAACGCTTGTACTATGGGACCAGGTAACTGATAGAATACTAATATACATTTTGTTTTGTAAATGCAAACTTATAATACATAGAGAAATAACCAGACCCGGAACAAATAACTGTAGATCATGCAAACATTTGTTACGCGGCGGGAATCGAACACGCAACCTCCTGCGTCTCATCCAGTTATATACCCACTGGGCCTTGGAGGTCGTCTAGTTTTGCTAGCTTTGCTGAACCAAGTTGATGAAAATCTTAGGGAAAAAATAAATAATAATATACATTTATTTGGTCACATAACATAGAATTTCACATATTATTACAAATATGTACACTAATGTCAGTATAAACAGTTAATAGCCTCGGAAATGTAAACAAGAGTAAAAGCCTGTGCGAAGGCATCTGCGTTCCTCCTAGTAAGTCCTAACACGAAATACATTTGATAGGTGTTTATTAACTGGAATTATCAAGAGGTAAATTTTGCATGTTTGTTTGTTTGGATGTTTCACCGGAACTACTGATCCGATACATACAAATTCTTTAACTAATAAGAAGCTACATTATCCCTGAGTGCTATATTTTATTTTGATAAAAATCCGTGCGAAATCGGGGCTAGTAAGCTGGTTCTAAATAAACTAAACACATTAAATTTAAAATAACAATCATAAAATTAAACATAACCTTACCTAGATTATTACAGATTTTAGATTTATTTATTTATTTGCGAGTTTAATATTTGGCTTGGCTAGAGGAATGACGGGCGTTGGACGAAGCGATTACAGATTGGTGGCCAAATGATGCTCGTAGACCAAGAGGAAGAACACCCACCTGATGGTCGAATGACGTTGTAAACGAAGCGGGGTGACAATGGATGACACTCACAAGGGACCGGAAATAAAGGTGTAATAAAAAGGAGGCCTGTATACAACAGTAGGTGCAGACTGGCTGAGATGATGATAATGATGAGATTTTATCTGCGGAAACTTTTAATTGATCTTCTTATAATAAGTAGCAATTATTGTTGTTTATTTTATACTCTCATACCTTTTTTGTAACTTAGCTGTAAGTTTTCCTAAAATTCTAAAAATAAAATAATATAAAATAAAAATGACTTATTTATTTACATTAAATAGTTAAATCACATTTTTACACGTCCAACTAGCCTAATTACGTATTTTAATAATATCTTTGATGAGTTCCGAAGCCCTTTCATCATTTATATACCTAATCATTGACTATGTCGTGTAGTAAGCACGCTTTACAAGATTATTCATTATAGCCCTGAACGTGTAACAATGTGTTTCGAAATGTTGTTGTAGAACTTGATGTCTACCCCTTTAAAGGATTAACTGGTTCGTGTTGCTCTATTTTAGGGAATGGCAATTTAACTTATGTCTATCTCTAGTTGATCTTAAAATTATTTAACAACTAATATTCTACACTACACTGTACTTGCAGACTCCCACCCGACCCACTTTCCCGTCAATTATGGTCAAAAGTATTTCATGTTTTTTTTTATACTACATGGAGATGGAACAAGCTTACGGCCCACCTGATGTTAAGTAGTAACCATCGCCTATACCAAAGTAGATCACGCACTTTATAAGCGTGCCCTAGATGCACTGCCACTGCGTCCATCAACTTGAGGCATACAGGTGATAGTAACAGTGATAGTTTGATGGTAACCTCAATCTCGTTCGCCTTGCATTATAGCCGGCAGTAAGTTATTTCAAAAAGTATTTTTTTATGGTGTTATTCGAACACATACGAAAAAAGTCACGTCTAGGCATGACATTTTTCAGACTTTTTTAAATATCTTAGTGAGTCTTGAAAGAGATAAATAATCTCTTTCAAGACTTTATTTGATTTTTCGACTGTAAAATCTTTAGTTTCTTTAGAAAAGAACGACGCTGTGGTTAGATACCTAGTACTTCTACGACAACTGTAGTAGATGGTCGAGGATTTTTCCGGACAATATTCCTCCCTTCGTAAATTAAGTGGAACGAATGAAAGCATAAACGAATATTCATCAGTGTCATCACAGTAAATTTTCTTCTTCGTTTTGCCTTGAGGCGCCCCCGTGTAGTGTGGGAAAAGGGCAGGAAGAAAAAGTTTTGCCTTGAGTCTCAATTCTGAGAATTCTTTCAAGAGCTTAGTAAACTTAATTCCGAAACGAATAGTAAAACTCAGGCTTATAGTCATCTTATAAGAAATAGGTAGACCATATAACCAATCCTTGTGGTTTTTAAGCTACCGACCTCGATTCCTTGCACAGATACTCCACTTTTGTTGTATTTTGGCGGATGTTCTTGAAAGAGTGGTCTTTTTGGCGTTCAGAGAATACAAAGATGGTAAGCTGACATCTTGTTTTGAAGATATAAATTGAAATAGACATTCTTTTTTATTCGCTTTAGGATGCTTCAGCCATTCTTTAAATATCTTCGATATTGTGAAAACTATATCTAAAAAAGAAACACTTTTGTCTAGTGTTGGAGCACATAAATTTACAATTTAAAGTAGACAAATAGAGGTAGGTATCATATTGTATAAATTTCACAGGAGTGTTATAAGGTATCATTTTTTTATATAAAAGCTAAAATAAGAGCTAAATTTTACGCCATTTTATGACACAAAGCTTATTGCAAGGTGTTTGTATAATATTAAACACATTAAAATATTGTTATACTAGCTGTTGCCCGCGACTTCGTACGCATCACACTCTAAATGTGTATTTATCACATTAATTTATGTGATGATGTTCAGTGCGGATGTATGTTTTTTTGTTTGTTTGTCATGTCGCAACGGCTAAACCGATTTCGATGTAATTAGATATATACGTAGATTTTAACCTGGATTAATACATATACTACTTTTTATTCCATAAATCAGGTTAAAAATTGCAGCTACATTAAGCGTCCTGCAGTCCCACTCCCTTTTAGTTTAATATTGTTGCAAAGGTGAGCCATACAAAATGCTAGCCGTAGTGACCCCAGCCCACTCTACATAGTTTATTTATCAATTAAAGGCTAGCGTTTGACCTCGATCTCGCCTGATGGTAAGCGATGATGCAGTCTACGATGGTACACGCTTGCCTAGAAGAAACCTATTCACTCGCGACTTGAAGACCCCTAGGTTGTAGTTATCAGGCAAGGCATTCCACTCTTTGGCGGTGCGCATAATAAAGGTGAAAGGGTACCGCTTTGTGCGTATGGGAGGTATGTCTACCATGTAGCGGTAGCGCACCGCGGATGTAAGATATAGGCGCAATGATGAGTAACATAAAAAAATCTTAGCTGTTACCAGTGGCTTTGCGCGCGTTGTTCTATTGTGTAAAAATACATACAGCTAATTTTAAGAGACTCAAGTGAAACGCTACCTAGAAAGAGCAGGTTGAAAAACTTGGAGGTAGCTGAAAGTTTGTGATCACTCATAATTGCGATCCTATTTATCTTAAATAGATGGCTGGGAGATGCTGCGCTCGCTCCAATTTCTTTGACTTATCATTTGAATCCTATCGTTAGATAGGTTATTGTTATTGTTGTGAGTTGGTTAGGGAACGCTGCAGTTTTTACGATGTTTTATGGCTCATCATTGGGACTCTGGGTAGTGGGGACGCTTTGTTGGCTGCAAACTTATATCACTTATCCTTGCGACCCCATCAATCTTAAAGGCAATGGGTTGCGGGGCGCTGCGGTATTTTCTAGCCCTACCTAACTTGTAGTGGGTTGAGTGAGGCACGATGCGTTTTTTATATGACTGTTTATATTAATGAGGGTGGCCTGGGGGTTGCTGCGCTAGCTGATTTATTTTTATGACTAATAATTGCCACCCATTTTATCTTATAAAGATTGGGCTGGTGGACGATTTTTTTATGACTCATCGTTGTGGTCCCATGAGACTTGTAGTTAGTTGGTTGGGGATGACGCTGCGTAGCTACAAACTTTTACTTTGCAACCCTTCTTATCTTAAAGAGAGTGGGCTCGTGGATGCTGCGGTAGCTAACAATTTTTTGCCTGATCATTATCCTATTCAAAATATGATGAAGGGTAACCTTCCAGTCATACTTAAACGCAAGCTCATGGACGCGTGCATTCTCCCCATCCTTACCTATGGCGCTCAAACCTGGTCTTTGACAGATCAACAAAAGTCTAAACTCGGGGTTTGTCAGCGAGCCATGGAGCGCAGTATCCTAGGAGTCAAACTAACAGACCGCATTAGAAACAGTGAACTGCGCTCCCAAACACAAATCGCGGACGTTGGGCACCAAGTAGGCAAGTTAAAGTGGGACTGGGCGGGACACGTCTGCCGCATGTCGGAGGAGTTATGGGCAAAATCCACCACCGAGTGGATCCCAAAAGACAGAAAACGACCACGTGGCAGACCGCGCCGCCGATGGAAAGACGAACTCGACTCGTATATGGAAGACTGGACTACACAAACGTACAATAGAGTGGAGTGGAAGGAAGGAAGGGAGGCCTTTACCCTGCAGTGGGACAGTACAGGTTCCAAATAATAATATTATCCTATTCATCTTAAAAATACCCTAATTTACTTGAAGAGAGTAAGCTGGGAGATGCTGCTGTAGCTGATTTGTATATAATATGACTCAATTTGAAACTCTACCTAACTTAAGGGTTTCTCTTAAGGGCTTCCTTAACAAATTTCAAGTCTCTAGGACCAGCGTTTTGGGCTATGCGTTGTTTATATGTCAGTCATTCAGGACAACGATTCTTATATAATAAATAAATATAAATATCACCATCATCATCTAAGCCCACATCCACCCACTGCTGGGTATAGGCCTCCTCATCGTGTTTAAATATATTTAAATAAAAACAATTATTAATTTTGCACATAAAACACATATAAATCAATAAACAAAAAGAATGTTAATAAAAAGAATGTTATGCAATAAGCAAAAAAAACTGTGTAGCAGTTTCAGCGCCCGTCTCTTAAACCAGTACAATTGTGGTTTCTAAATAAAACAATTTAAAGTAGCTATCATAGCTACATGTAAATCTAGTTATTCCACTATTTCTTTAAGGGCGATTAGCGCATGATGCCTAATCGTATTTAGTGGCTGACTATGCTTTAAGGAGGTGACATGATTTTTGAAAGTTTGTAAATGGTCAGTGACTTTTGGAGTTGACTGTACGAAGTTGTGTCGTCATTCTTAAATGACCTGTCAAAAAATTTACGGAGTAAAGGTGCTTGATTTTCATAACCCACTGACACGCACATTCTTTGTATACTCAATTTGATAAAAGCACCTTTAATTTTTTCTTTTTGTCAGTGGTATTACACGTTCACATACATGCCATGTTCTTTGCGCGTATCTGAAGATTTCTGCCGGCGACTGAACCTATAATTGAAATTTTAATTAAAAAAGTACTAAGAAACTTTCAATAGGTTCTTTAATAAATGGGATTTTCTGAAAGCCCGCTGCACACTCTGTTGAGCTCTATTGAGTCCTTTGAGATTGGTTAATCGAATTTTACAGTTCATTTACTTTACCGGTGCCCAGGATTTGATCCACGCTCCTTTGTGACACTGGTTCTTTTTTGGCAGACTGCTTATGTTCAAAGGTTGAGACATTACTAAGAAGCTCACGATCGAATATTATAACAATATAAAAAAACAACTGCAGTTACACCTGGAATCGCTTTTGCCTTTATGGAATCGTCTCATTCTACTAATATGAAATAACAAAAATTCAATAAAAAAGTCGAACCCCAGAAAAGTAGTCAAAAAGTGGGTAAGTAGTCAGACAATCAGTGGTTTTATTTGCGCGCTCTCGGCGGAAGGAGGGGGGGGGGGGGGGCTCACTATGTCAGCGTTCACCAGGGTCGGAATGTATTGTATTATAATAAATATATGTAGTATCACTATATATATATAATTCAACTATTGCCCGTGTCTTCGTACGCGCAAAATAGGGGTTGGTGGTAGAAGGATGAAATTTTTGGTGTGGACCACCCTTATCACATTCATGTATGGGTATGAAAAAAGTTAACGTTCTATTCTCAGACCTACCGAATATAATATACAAAAACGAACATAAAAATCAGTAAAATACGAAGGCAAATTTGTTTTTTATGTCAGCAAGGTTCTTAAATTGCGTAGGAAACTAATGGGAAAATACATAGGTCACACTAAAAGTTTCCGGAATTGGCCACTTACATAAACAATATTTAAAAAATTATTACTACATTTGAAAATGGAACTCTTTAGCAGTAGAATAAAATTTGTTTCATCTGATTGTCAATAGTTTTCACATTGTGGCGTCATTTTAAAAATTGCGTGATTACAATAAAATGGATTTAACTCGGGAAAATTTTCGTTGCATGCTTTTTTACGATTTTAACTGTATTTTGAGAGCTCAGTAGAGCGTCGTTCGGCTTCAATCTGCTTTTGGCGAAGGAGCACCATGCAAGACAACTATTTATAGCTGGTTTGCAGAATTCAAACGAGGTCGTGTGATGGAGATCATGGAGATTGCTCTATGATTAAATTCGTGAAGGTCGCCCATGCACCGCTGTGAACAACAAAAACATTGATGCTGTGCGCCGTATGATCGAAACAGACAGGCATGTGATCTACCATGAAATCCGGAAATCTTTGGACATAGGCATGAGTCAAATACGGTCAATCCTACATAAACATTTAGGTGTGAAAAAGCTGTGTTCTCGATGGATCCCACACAATTTGACTGATGCTCAAAAAACAGACCGCATCACTAGGTGCCATGCTATGCTTACCAGATACAATGAAGGGGCTTTCAGTTTGGTGTGGAACATAATAACAGGTGACAAAACATGGATTTATAGCTATGATCGCAAAACGAAGCAGCAATCTCTCTGCCACTGAAATAACTGCCACTAAAATACTGCTGGGTCTTTTGCAGAGCTATGCCCTAAAACCGCAGATTAAATCTTTTACTCATGTCACATCTAGATCAAGAACCTGTATAGATAATGTAGTTAGTAACGTAAGTGGTATAGGTAAAGTTTATGAGCTGGGATTATCGAGACATTCAGCACAAATTTTTAAGTTTCAAATAAATACCAATATATATATATAAATGCTTGGTATGAGTTTAAACGAAGTTATACAGAAGAGAATATGCAAAAATTTGAAAATACTATATCAGCTCTATCATTTAACGAGGTCTATAGTGAATCGGAAACCGCAAGTGCATTTGCAAAATTTTATGAAACTGTTATTCTGTTTTCTAGCTTATGCTTTCCTCTAGTAAAAATTAATAAGAAACTTAACCATCGCCAAAATTAGATCACAAATGGTATAAAAATATCTATTAAAACAAAGAGGAAGATGTACTACACATCAAGAGTAAAACGTACAGAAGATAGAGTTCGTAAATATTGCAATTATACAAAAATATTGAAAAAATGTATTAAAATATCTAATCAAAAGTCTAATCAGCATTATATTGAGAATTCTAAGAATATTTGTAGATCGACATGGAATATCATTGAAGGAAATAGAAATACTAAACTACCAGTAACCATAAAAGAAATTCACGTTGAAAATCACGTAGAAAAAACCCAGAGAATATATGCAATTTGTTTAATGATTATTTTAAAGATATTGTCGAAAAAGAATGTAGTCATAAGATTAACATCTTGTCTACATTACAAGATAGATCTATTGATAGCTCAATTTTCCTAAAACCAGTAAATGCTGGTGAAGTAATTGAAGTTATTAAAGCTCTTAATAATACAGCTGCGGTAGGAATCGATCACATTTCAACTGCAGTCTTAAAACGCAATGCCAAATACATAGCTGAACCATTAGCTCACATTGTTAATCTGTCTTTTGAGCAAGGTATTTTCAAAGCAACTGAAATCCTCAATTATAAAACCTCTACATAAAAAAGGGGATAAGTCAAAGATTAGTAATTATCGCCCCATTAAGTTAATATCAATATTGTTCAAGGTTTTTGAAAAGTTAATGTTTGCCCGCCTTATAAATTTTGTGGAGAAACATAAGATCTTAAAAGAAGAACAGAATGGATTTCGACAAAATAGATCTACGACACTGGTTGCCTATCATCTAATGAAAATGGTGACTAAATCCATCGACGAAAAAGTACCTATTTGTGCATTGTTCATGGATATGTCTAGGGCTTTTGATTTTGTGTCTCATAGTCTTCTACTAAATAAGCTACAGTTGTACGGCATTCGAGGAAATTGCCATAAATGGCTTCAATCATACTTGGAAAATCGTGATCAGTGCACCTCTATTTCCACTTTAGACTTAAAAAATAAAACACTTATTGAACATAGATCAGGCTTTAGAAATAATTTGTATGGAGTCCCACAGGGAAGTATTTTGGGTCCATTATTGTTTATTTTGTATATAAATGATCTTAGTGATGCTATTAAGGATCCGATGATCTTATTTTCCGACGACAGTGTGGCGGTAATAAAGGGTAAAAACCTGGCCACATATCAGGATAATGTTAATTTATGTTTAGGCAAACTTGGCACATGGATGGAAAATAATAATTTAGTACTTGATGTAGGGAAAACTAAAATCATGCAATTTTACTGTCCAAAAGGTTCAGCCAAGCCTTTAGAGGTATTATACAAGAATGAAAATGTCCAACAAGTACCTATGTTTCCTTTCCTGGGCATCACGGTCGACAACATGTGAATTGGCATAAACACTGTGAAAACTTATGTATGAAATTAAATAAATATGTATATGCGCTCAGGAGAATAGTTCACATGTCTTCACTTGAAGCAGGAAAAATGGCCTATCACGGATACGTAAGTTCCAATCTCCGCTATGGACTTATTCTTTGGGGTAACTCTAGTGAAGTAAAATCTGTTTTCTTGACTCAAAAGAAATGTATTAGAGCCCTTTGTAATATTGGAGATCATACCATACTCGTATCATGTAAGCCATTGTTTAAGGCCCTAAATATTCTGCCACTAAGTTGTCTGTACATTTATGAGGTATGCCTGTTCATAAAAAAGCACCAGTCCTATTTTTGTAAAAAGCCTACTCCTTATAGTGAGAGGACCAGGGAACGATTTAAGAATAAACTAGCCCTCCCAAAGTTTAGATTAACAACAAGCATGAAAAGTATATTTGCCATGTCAGTTAAGATCTATAATAAGATTCCTAGCGATATTACCTCTCTACCTTTTCAAAAACTGAACAGAAGGCTCTTTGTGTGGCTTTTGGACAAGTGCTTCTATGACGTTAAAGAACTATTGGAATGATTCACTTTTACATTTATTATTTTGTCATATTATTTTTTTTACGATTCAATTAATTTATTTTTATTTTCTATTCATGAACATCTTAACTTTCAATTATTATTATTATTTATCTTTTTTAGAGTTAATTATCAATTTTACTGGACACGTGGCTACGGTTGCTTTAGAAAATCGTCGTACAGCGAAAAGTGACTGGTACACGACCATTTGTTTACCGAAAATGAATGACAAACTCCGTGAAAATAAAGGTAAACGCCGTATCATCTTGCACCACAACAATGCAAGTTCCCACATGGTCAGACAGACAAATGAGTTTTTGAAGGCGAAAAACGTACAACTTATACGTGCACCGTGTGACTTTTTTCTGTTCCCAAAAATCAAGAACCGATTACGCGATCAACGGTTTCCATTACCAGAAGAGGCTGTCGAAGAGTATGAAAAACATGTATCTGACGTCACCACGGATGAATGCACAAATGTTTTCAAATTGGTTCTATCGTATGAAAAAGTGCATTGACGCATTTTGAGAAACAATAAATTCATTTTTGACCATTATTAGTATTTTTTTATTATTGATTCCGGAAACGTTTAGTGTGCCCCTCGTATTCTAATCTATTTGTCTAGATATTTGGGCTTACTGCTTAGAATGTTCAGTTAAAATAATCTTCAGTTCTCATCTAAAAAGATAGGCAAATACAATGAAAAATAGTTATAAACTTAGTAACATTATATGTCATCTCAAATTAACATTACATAAGTAGGTGGGTACATAAACAAATATTTATTTATCTTACGGTAGATGAGTTGTCAAAACAAACATTTAAGGCATAATGGTAGACAAAATAAGCAATTCGACCTCACGGAATTCCGTTTTTACGACGTTTTAAACTAAGTTCTACAATTTTCTCTCCCCTTAAAGTAGCTAGAAGTTGTTGAAGACATAAAGGTTACTCAACCAGCACTTACACCACTGTTTTTAATCTAATTAGGTTCCCAGAAATCTTCAAAAATATTTTTACAAGACCCATATCTATAAAATATTGGTGCCTTTTTTTCGAACTAGGCGTAATGATAAGTATTTACTTTGTGTTAATTGTCAATTATTTGTCTTGTCAATGTCAAGCAATTATCGAAAAATTTGTTTGCCTGTTGGTTAGGAGTGATTCCAACTTAGCTTAGCTTAGCAAGACAAAGTCCTTGTCTATAGCTACTGTGCTAGACCTACTGGAGAGATATTCGGAACGTGTCTGTAATCCGCTGCACTATCCGCTGTAATAATACTGCTGACGCGCCGCTAGACTTCGCTTCAACTACGCAAATAGCTACATAGTCACCAAGTGTGGCACGGGAGTAAGAACTTACTCTTAGAAAACCGACACTGAATTGCAGAGTGCAAATCTTTTTGATGGCCTATGTTTACCAGTGGTCATTCTATGGCAGATATAATGATGATGATTATTGATAGGTATTGATAGATAGTTCATTGTTGAAATAAGCACAAATGTACTTTTGCATTTTTTTGTACCTAATATTACTTTATTGCAAATGGGCAAGCTGTTATAGTATGAGCTGTAAGAGCGAGACGGCACGTCACGGCGCACAAAACCTCAGACACACTTCACTTTAACCGGTGACTTTTTTCTGTTGTGTACATGCCGATTCAGAATACTTTAGTAGGATTTGGGCAGTCCTTGACGAGGGCAGAAATAATGGCGTTTACTTTAAATCCGTCATAATTTTGATCATTATTTACGCCTGAATGAGGCTCTGGTATGCCCACGATTATAAAAAAAATCTCCCTATTTATGCGTTTGTTCAGGTCTTGAATGGTTTTCTCGTTCAAATATTGTTGATTGTGTTTGGTTGAAATCCCAGGGCAGACGTTGCAAAAGATTAAATCCGTATTTCGAGCGAGGAAATTCGCTTATCATCGTCTGTGGCAAGCCTTGTCTTGACCTCCAAACATTAAGCATTTATAATACTTTGCTCCTGCACTACTTTAGAAATGAATGCGATAATATTCGTAATCTCAGATTTCATATCAGAAATACATGTACTTTCCCGTATTAAATTAAGGATTTGTTCTTGTGATACGACGAATTTTTCCAACAAGATGTTCATACGTGTAAGACCGCTGCGAAGGTCTCTTATCTTCTTTTCTATTTCTATACTTGAATACATAATTAGTATTCACAATAGCACATTATACTGAAATTGTAAGCATTATCAGAACTGAGTAGCCTTCACTGAGCGTAGACCGACTAACACACGATTACGCAATTTATATATTTTTTACACTTCGTGTAATCCATGTCATGTTCGATTCCTTTGATATCCCATATAAATCCACAAAAAAGTGAATCGTAGTTTCAATATAAAGTAAGTATAGACAATGCCCAATTGCACGTCCCTAAGAACCCTATGTTTTGTAGAAATTTGCCTAAGATCTGCAAAAGAAGATAGATCATTCCGACTCAAGGAATCGGGTGATCTATGTTCTGCACGTCCTGTGTCTGATATGATGATGACTATAATTTGTTAGTTTTCAAGTCTACTTGAATACTCGGAGATTATACAAGTTCATTCACTTAGCGCGTCGAGTATTTCATTAGAACATAAACCAACCATTTTAAAATAAAAATAATAGGCCCTTACAAGTTTTCCGTGCGGTATTAATACCACATTCCATACTTTATAAGATACCACGAGGTATTTCTTAACAAAAACAAACCAACAATAACAAAGAAAATAACAGAGCAGCGAGATCCTATTGTAAGATAGTTGAAGCATTGAAGAGCCAATTGGAATAAGTAGCCGATACTGTACGTTTTCTGCAATACAACAGCTTGTTATTGTGAATATAAGTCTCGAGAAGTTAGTAAGCTCCTTCCAACTTACTAACTTCTCCCCACGACTTCGCCTATAATTATATCTGTATTTTGCACTCAATGTTAAAATTAAACCGAGATTTTTATTTGCAACACATAATAACTACAAAAAATAATACGATATAAATATCAACACTATATATAAATAATAACTATATCATGTAGGTATGTAAAATATTTCAAATGTATTGTTTTGTTTGTCCTAACAATTTAATGATCATCTAATGGTAGGTAACCTAGAAGCTGGTTTAGTGTTGGTACTCACTTAGTACTTCTAATGCTTAGGCGACCGTAGTGAAATGAAATGAAATAAAAGAATATAAGAAAATGATCAAGAACTTAATAAAAAATAATTAAGTGGGTCTTCTTTGTAATAACTTAAAGCCGGAGAGTTGATTTACTTTACTTGAGGGTAGTCGAGTTATATGTCTTTAAATAGTCGGGAATTTATATTTCTGTATTCTGTAAGTAAGGCACCTTAAATTATAAAATTAATATTATAATAATTTCAAATTTTCTAAAAAACTTATTTTTGGTTTTATACGGCTGATTTTCGGTGTTTTTTTATGAAAATATTGGATTTTTAGTAAAGTCGTAGGAATAACTTTGTTTGCGTAATTAAAGACAATACTCCTATTTCGAGTTTCTAAAAAACCTAGTTTTGGATATTTACCAAAGAATATAAAGTATTTGGTAATAAATGCATAAGTTTTTGTATATACACACCAATCTCTTTGGTAGTTACGGCGATATAAAATGACAAACATTCATCCGCACTTTCGCTTTTTTAATATACGGGTATTGCGAAGAAATCTTTGATAAGTGGCTAGAGTCGCTACTTAAATTTTAAAATCGAATTTCTAGGATATTTCCAGGTCTCCTTCGAACAATTTTCCTGGAAATTAATATTAAACTCTCGTACAAGATTTTATTAGATACAAAATATTCAAAGAAGCTTAATAAGATTATATCAATTAGAAAGACAGAACTTACTGACTGAACACATACGTGCAATGAAGAATGTCGACTCCAACAGTTCTGCAGTGGCGGAACATGCCCTAGATTCTGATTCGAGGCACTACATTCGTTTCAACAAGGCCCGGGTCTTGGCGAGAGAGAAGTTCTTCGTTCCTCGCAAGATCCGAGAGGCGATAGAAATAACTCATGTGCCGAACTTTAGCAGAGATAGAGGATGGGTTCTACTGCCTGGAGGCCATGTCTTCATGATGCAAGCGACAGAAGAGTGAGTGAACCTGGTAGAGACACAGTTAGTGTTGTGTGTTTGCCTGTACCGAGAACTACCGAAGAGAGCAACAGTGATGTTAATGACGATGATGCATCCTGTCAACGCGCTGGGCCAACGTTGACTCAATCCCCACCACTGCGCCCGTCTACTCGTGCGCAGAGTGCTGTAGCGCGCAGTGCGAGGCGAGACGTTATTCGGAGAGGATCGCACTCACCTTGATGAAGGTTCACGAATTGAACCGAAACATTGTCGGTCGAAACACCGATAAGACGGTACGTGATAACTCCCGTATTTATAATAATGATTGAAATAAATCACAAAAGTTTTCTAAGTAAGACAGAATTATCATTTCATTTCATTTATTTTCCACTGTAGGTACATTATAGAACACTAAGTTACGTCAAATTTAGATTAAAACAATAACAATTGTGATATAACTAACATTATTGTAGCTCAAACAGACAGGTATCGGGACTAATTAAGTTAATATATCAAATCATGTCAACTTAAAATAATATTTAATAAATAGTTAAATATAAATAATTATAAATAATATACTATAAATACTAATATATAATATATAAATAACTATAAATAATTAAATTCTAATAAAGGAAATATCTCTCTCTTCCTTACTGTTTATCACATGGTGGTGGGGTCAGCCATCCTGCAGTTTTTTATACACTTCACTATATCTTCGACATCTTCAGAAACATTGCATGCCATCATGCCCCTGAGCAACACCTCTGTTCACGTGGTCTTGGGTCTCCCTCTATATTTTTTAGCAGAGACACATAGTTCCAGTGCTTGGTTGCTAATGTAGTCAGGTGGCCTCTTCTTGACATACCCATACTATCTCAGCCTACTGCCTTGCAGTTTATCGGCGATGTCACGGACTCCCAGGCTTCCTCGCATGTATTCGTTACGGATCTTATCACGCCTGGTGACTCCGTGCATACACCTCAACATTTTCATTTCAGCAACGTGAATGGTATGGCAACATGCCCCTGGACTCCGCCTGGTTACCGCCCAGAGCCCGTAGCCAAGTTACATTTGCTTCAAATCGATTCGATTTCTACATACAAGTAGGTTTGTTGTCGATATATCACGTGATATTTCCATAGCATGTGTTAAATCCCATACATTTTCGGAATTATCGACTAGCACCATCAATAATCGAATGTAACTTGGCTAAGCCCTCTGGTCTCACTGCTGTACATGAGCACTGGTCGTATTATGCTCTTGTAAACGAGCCCTTTAAGTGTGATTGGCATTTTTGTCTCACATGTTACACCCGTTACGTCTCGCCATGCTGCTGCTATTCGATTTTTTTTAATGTTGTGTTCTAGATTTCTAGAACTATGCATCATGAGTCCTAGATACATATACTGGTCGCACTTGGTGATAAGTTGACCTGCGATGTTGATAGGTTGCTCATCCGATTTGGAATCGCTGAAGACCATATACTAAGTTTTTGCAACACTCAAAACCAAGCCACCTGCTTGTAACTGGTGCTTCCAGGCTGTAAGTGTTTCTTGTAAAAGGATCTGACTGTCAGCACATACCGCCACGTCACCGGCGTGGTTCACAATGCCTCAAGTCCTGGCCATATTCAGTGAGGCTAAACAAAATAAAAAGGGGCTAAGGACTGTACCCTGATGTACACCTTCAGTGACCGCCATTGACCCACAACCGTCATTACGAGTGATTTTGCGTCCTTATACATGTCGGCCATGATATTAATATATTTTTCAGGAGCATTTTTCTTTCCAAGACTCCACCAGATTATTTCTCTAGGTACACGATCAAACGTTTTTTTCGGGTCTAAAACGCAATATACAGGGACTCATTACGTGCATGGTACCTTTCTGCAAACATAACAGCTTTCTTTTTGGACATTCTTTGTAGCACTTTTTTGACCTCCCCAGGTTGTATGGGTGGAATAAGTCTGGCATTTGGTCTTAAACATGGGAGGAGTAGTATGTTTGCCGAGGTGGTATTGAAGAGTTTATCGTAGTATGCTTACCAGGTTGTTATTACGTCACTGTCTCTATACTGCAGTTCGCCAGTGGTATTTTTGATGGTTTTACATCGAGTAGGATCTTTTTAACTCTGACAACGCTGATTAGCAAGCTTATAGATGTGTTTTTGGCCTTCTTGTGCAATGAAATTTGTATATTTTCAGTCCACCACTCGTTTTCCTGTTCATCTTTTCATAGCATTTGGTACGACCTAACATATTATAGATTATGTAAATGCTCCCAGATAGTATCGAGATCCAATTCCTCATCGAAATCTAGATCTGCTAGTTCAAAATCAAAATCTTTTTATTCATTAAAACCACACGGATCAATTTTACTGCTTGTTCCATCGCGACCAAACCAGGAAAAAAGGCAAAAAGCAATGCTAGTTTTTCTTTTTAATGACCCTTTTAGAATACATACAATTAAGAAAATAAATTAAATCTAACTTGTTACACTGTTGAACGAGTTGGAGCAATTTCTATCCCAATCTTCTCTATCATCTAAATAATCCGATATGTTATAGTAAGATTTTTATAAATATTTTGTTTAATTATGGTTTTTAAATTAGTTAATTGTCAATTTTTGTACATCACTTGGGAGTTTGTCATAAAAGAGTAAACCTTGCCCTTCAAACGATTTACTAACTTTATTGAGTCTAAATGTGGCAACAGCGAGTTTATCTTTATTTCTAGTATTATAATTATGATTATCGCTATTTATCTTAAACAAATTAATATGTTTGTGAACATTCATCAGATTTTCATAGATGTATTGACAAGAGAATGTCATAATATTGTTACGAGCTCAGGGTTCGGGATAAAATAATGGGAATCGATCTAACCAAAATAACACTTTTATTCAACACTAAAACGATGAATACACGAACTTGGTCACACGTCACTATCACAACACACTAATTCACACCACTGTTGCACCACTTAAAGTCACCGAAATGTTCGCACGTATAGCTTAATCCAGACTGACTCGCGAGCAACTACTGTTCACGCGAGACCCTTCTCCACGTTAGTCCTCCAGGGCCTCGCTGAGACTGACTGACTGACTGTCCGGCCATCTCTCCGGCCTATTTATATCGTACACAATTCGATTGTTCGAGAATGATCTCGGTCTTTCCAGGAAAGGGGTCGGTGTTTCGACAGAACGACCCATCCCCATTGTGCGCAACCGCAGACAATAACAACAATAACACAGCAAGACAAAGAAGTTTCGATTATTACTCATTGTTTAACAGCCTCGGCGTAACAATATTAATTTCTTTAAACTTATGGCGTAATAATTTTCTGAACTCATATTATAAATTGCACGAACAACCCTCCTCTGCAGCACTAAAACGATGTTTATATCTGCAGCACTCCCCCACAGCAGTATACCGTATGACATAATGCTGTGGAAGTAGCTGCACTAAACTAGTCTAGCTGTGTTTACGTCTGTAAAAAGACGGATCTTTTTGGCTGCGTATGCAGTGGGTGATATAACTCTGAAATTTTACACTCTTTCAGGTTGAACCATTTGGTAAGTTTCGGAGCTTTCTCTGTGTGTTTTTTAAGGTAAGTCATGTCCATAACAACAATTTGATGTTGAGATGTGACACGGCCAAGATGTGCTCGATTTAGCAAAATGTAATTTATTGGGACTCGGTGTTGCCACTCTTGTATGTTATAAGATGTTCTGTCTTTTTTGTGAATAATGAATTCGCAATGGCAAGATCATAAGCAGCTGCAGTTGAAAGTATGATTTTACCCGATGTATTCAGCGTGCCATAGCCGTGACCTCCGTGCACTCTCGTAAAAGTATAATTTCTCGCTCCAATATGACCATTAAGATCACCTCCCACGATGGCTAGTTATTTTGTGGGGATTTGTTGCATAGCACATTCAATACTTGACCAAAAATGATCTTTATCCTCGTGGCTGCAGTTAACTTGGGGAGCATATGCAGATATGATATTTACCGTTTCACACTCAATCAGTACTTTTAACGTAGTACTTTAACATATTTAGGCATATAGGCATAGCCTATCGTTTATGCGGTTAATTTCTAAGATGTTGTACTATAGTTGTCCTGAACATCTCTAAAAAGAATCTCTAAAAAGAAGAAAGAAGAATACCATCGATAAGCGATAGTATAATATCGCTACACCATTTCTATCACTTTTAGAACCATTGTACAGCAGTTTATACTGTTTCCCGGGCCTTTGCCATTTCGTTTCTTGCAGGCACACAAAATCCACCTTTCTACGCTTGAAGAGGCATGCAAGTTCCTTTGTCTTCCCAGTTAGAGAGCCTACATTTAAAGTAGCGAAGCGGATTTTTAGGAAGTCGAGACATGGTCGAGTCGGTAGCCCTAACACAGTATTCGGTAGGTAGGAGGTAGGACGATGTAACTGCGCGTCGTTTCGCGGCGACGCCTATCCGTTATCCTCTTTGTATAATGATTTTTTTTTCTTCCTTATTTCTTTCTTAAAATTTGGCGAGTTTGGGTTTTTTATTATATATTTATTTATTATTATATATTTATTTATTATTTTATGTTTTTATTATTATTTATTTTAGGAAAACCAAGAGCGATATTAATTTAACAATTAACTAATGCAAAACAGAAAGCCAATTAGGGCAATGATTGTCACCCTGAAGACGAGCGACGGTGCCGAGGAACGTGCTGGCGTGATGATTTCCAGGTCTTCGCGACAGATTGATGGGATTTGGCACGCGAGCGAAAGTCCTGGAAGACCTTTGCCCAGCAGTGGGATAACAGAAAAAATTGAAAAAAAACTAGGTAAGAACATAATTTATTCCAACTCGGTGAAACAGTTATCCAACATAATAATATGTTATTAATCTACTAATTAGTAAGTTGAACCGTACTAACGTTACCGCCAACAAAAAAGAGTTTGCTCAATCGCTGTCTAACTGAGTTGACACTCGTGCTGAATAGATCAAAATCATTGCTCTTGCACAATTTATTAAAGTTGTCGCTTTAACGGCACAGAAATGTATTTTTCAACACACTTGCTTGTAAAGTGAGCCTTAATACATCGTTCTTAGGGTCATAAACCGAACTATAACACACACGTGCATAATAATATTACACACTAGTGAATAATAGAATTATCCCTACAAAGTTAGGTTAGTACCTAACTGCAAATTATATGCGATTAAACAGAGCATTTTCAATTTAACCGGGTAATACAGTTTTGTAACAACAAAGAGGTTTTATGCCGCTGAAAATTCATTTACATTTTTGAAATAAATAAATGTATCCCTAACTAGGACGAAAAAACATTTATTGTTATGTATTACTTATAATTCACAATAATTTGTTATAAAATAGTTGCATTTTATCACTAAAATTATAATTTTGAAGTAGGCTGTATGGCTATATGTAACCAATCACCTTACATTTGGCGCGTGCAACAATATTGATGATATTGATATTTATGAAAATTGTACATTCACCAATTGTTTTAATAAATAAAAAAAATAAAAATAAAATAAATATTGCTGGATATTTCACACAGCTCTATCTAGCCCCAAACTAAGCAGAGCTTGTACTATGGGAACCGGAAAACTGATAGAATACTTATGTACTTTTTTGTGTAAATACATACTTATAAAATATAGAAAAACATCCAGACCTGGAACAAATATCGGTAGATCATTGTATCACATAAAAATTTGTTCCGCGGCGGGAATTGAACCCGCTACCTCCTGCGTCTTAGCCAGCTATTCGCTTACTGCACCACGGAGGGCGTTAAATAATTTTATGCTTAACAATTTATGCAATACATGTTTGTTTTTTCCTCGCAAGTGTGTTGAAAAAGTGCGAATGAAACTCGTGAGCAACTTGCTCACTAGAGACTCAGCTGATTTACGTTCTCGCCTACGGCTCAGGCTGCAACCCACAGCCTCGTGTATAATGAGCTACTTAGCTCACTTGTATAATAATATACTATTGTCTGTAATTTGTTCTAATTATAGGAGAATAAATGATGGGATTAAGGAGTTTTATTTTAAAAGGAACATTAATACGGATCTTGCAGAGAAACTCGGGACAGTCGATGTTATTGGAGGTTATTTTGAGTAAAAAGGATAGGTCGGCTATTTCGCGTCGTTTGGATTATTGTACCGATAGCCATCTGACAAACAAAACCTGACCAATTGAGATAGGATAACCCTAGGGCTTAGTTGTTCAGTCCAGGCACTTAGCATTAATCATACCCATCTTACTAGCCAAAACCATTCCAAAAATAACCATCAGCCAGGTATCAGATCTCACTTATCTCTTCTCTTACTCCAAAAACCGGGAAGTGCATATTATATTACAAACGGGATATTTTTAATTTCTGTATACAAATACAGAAATTAAAAAATATCGCGTTTGGTTTATTTATAGCTACTGTTTTATGTGTTATTCGAGCTAAATTGATTGCGTGTAATCAGGTTCCACGTAAAATCCTTCTTTTTGAATAAATTAAATATATTGCAAAAAATAATTACTAGTAAAATATAACCAGAAGATCTGTTTTCAATACCTACAGGTAGAAATTAAGTATGCCGTTACTTCCAAATACAAGGATCTTAAGATACTGGTGGTGAAGGCACCAGGGAATAAGGCTGGTGGTGGTTGCCGGAGTGCTGAGGAGAGAGGTCTGCCGGGGGGAGGGAGGGGGAGAGGGTGTGCGGGAGTGCGCGCGCTCGAAATAACCCATGTATTTCGGTCGCCCCCCCACCGTGCCGCCTGCTGCGCCCGCGCCGGCGCCGCCGCCACTATCCGCTAACTATTCGCAATCGACCGACGTCTTGGTTGTTGGACTTGGGTTATAATGACTTGACTTCTGCTAAATGAACCCGTGGACTAGTATAAGTTTATCGCAGTGGTGTATTTATTTTTCTCGAGCGAGCGAGAAGCGATCGCATTAAGGACCAGTAGCGTCGAGTGAGAGTTTTTTTGTGCGTTGTGCCGGCGGCGGCCATGGATAAGCAGTCCAGGTGGAGCACGGAGCAGCGCTCCGAGCGGCGCGAGCAGAGCCAAAGCCAGAGCGTGCAGCGGACCGAGCACCACTTCACGCGCCAGACGCTCTCGCAGCACCAGGGTGAGTACCCCACTAACTTCTAGCTAACTCATCATCACTTATCATGCACCATATCGCACTAACATCCTAAATGCTGCTCTGCGAATTGTATAAATGCCCTGAAATCCATCTGATCTCATGTGCGGCGGGCGGCGGCGGGTCCGGCCGAGCGGCGCCCACGCACCGTCCCCAGAATAGCCGCACTATCTCGCTCGCGAGAAAGCGCTATGCACAAATAAAGTTACGCACCAGGAAGAAACCAAAGACATTCGCGAGCGGGGCGCCGAGCGCAGCGCCCGCGCACCCGCCCGTCGCTCCCGGAATGTGACCCTCAGAGCCTAACGCTCCGAGGCGAAGCGAATTAGCACTTTATGACATGACACACTGAACACCTGAGAAACGAGCTGGCGATGCTGATGCGACCTCGAACCGATACTTTTAATGCAATATGTAAAGTGGAGAGCCGGTCGGCGCCGGTGCCGGCGTGTTCGCGCCGTAAGCTCGTCTCTCCATTAAGGCTGCCCTGCGAACGCATTCACAACTTGTTTTCGTATAAGGCATTGTGGTCTCCCATACAAGGAACCCGAACAAATATGTTTCCATTCAAGGATTATTTTTATATGAAAGCTTACGATTACGAAAGTGGGACGAATGTTAAAGTGCTGTACCGGTGATCTAAACTTAAGGAGTAATGATAAAAACAAACAAACGTTGATCCGAAAACAAAATGATGCAAGTTTTTTAATTAGCTGAATGAAATTGCCATCTGTATGGGAGGGTGAACGCCTATTGCGTGATGAAGCTGGTTAATTATTTACAAGAGCTTGGCATCAGAACAAAAACAACATCGGACCGACTGGAGAAAATATAGCTTGAACGGAATGCATCTATCAACTTGTATTATATAAATTGATTTATCTAAACGTCAAAACTTGATTAGAAAATCCATATTTACTGATCGAATCCGTAGATTAGTCTTGTAAACTACGAGCTATTTTCGATTGCTCTATTTCTATTAACAACATGATTTTGCTCTGTTTGGATTTTGAACACGAAATTTATACAACATTATTGCAGTTAAGATTATTTCGTAGAATAGTAATAATAAAAGGCGTAAATGTTGTATCTCCGTTATAATATTATCCTTTTATCGTACAGAAACGACACTAAATCTCGCGATGAACTCTTAACAACAAAAAAGATAATATGTAAATCGTTTGATGCGCTACTGAGATAAAAATGTAGATCATAAACGAATTTAATTTATAATTATTCGTTTGAGAATTGCCCGTTTTGCTTCACCGTAATAACGTGTAGATGATTTTTAGGTCAAAATAAATAATCCTTACCTAGCACGTAGCTAGCTTAGCTGAAACATTGTCCCTGGCTCTTTATCATGCAAGTAATGATAATTGTATAACCGCGTAAGATATAGTGATTTAGCTGGTTATCGTCTATTTATTTCGGTTTTTAACTCAGTCTGCCTAATGTTTATACTTAGAAGCGTCGCTCAAACTTAATGTTCATTAATCCCCTATTAATTATTTTAGATTATGGAACTAGGCAATAAAATGAAATGTCCTCGTTATATTAATTTATGTATTAAAGTTTTTTTACAGTTATATGAAGAACGTTATTGTTTAAACCTAAATAAAAAATAAATGTGGATCGACATGTTTGCTTACGATATATAATTATATACTACATTATTCAACTTTATATATTATTATTATAAAGAGTGGTATGTAATGTTTGAAGGGTTTCGATAAATGGTAGAGCCAGGGTGCGTGCCCCCACTTAAGCTGTAATACTGACGTACAGTGCATGTCTAATACGAGCTGACTAGCGGATTTATACTACATGTTTTGTTATGTACGACATTAAATGAAAACACGGGTAGGGCTAGTATTGTTGTAAAATTCGTTTTTAAAATTCATTACCAAATAAACTTTTTAATAACCTTTATATCAAATCCTAAAATATCAATGACACTGCCTGTATAAAGAAGGTAAACAAATCATAATAATTCATTGCGTAAGTAAGTACTTGTTAAACTGACTAAGTGGCATCGCCGCAAAAGGCGCCGCCGATTTACGTACAAAAATGTGTATTGGAAATGTATCGATTACTGGATAAATATTCAAGTTACCGGTATTAAACCCACATCTAAAATCGGTTTATCCGATTCCGGATGTGTGTTTTAAATATATGTCGTACATATATAACAAACAGGTTGTATACACAAAAATCCTATAGCATTCAGAGATAGTGTCGCCTTCTATCAGTAAATACTATTTAGAATCGGTTGAGTCGTTTCAGAGATAACAAACAATAAACAAAGGTTTAATATTTAATTTTAATATGTTCTATATCAGTATAGATAAAGTAGATTGTTTAAAGAGTTATCATCAATAAATAGTTTTGTTAATACTTTGATTACAATTATAACAAAAATAGTAATAATCGTTTCATACAACCTGCTCTACAATGTCAAATTATGTGTCATGAACACCTCACCGAAAGCAGGTGATTAAATCCCTACGGCTGAGCCAGGAGTAAAGTTGTAATGAACTTCATTATGCACTCGCGGGCATAATGAATTAAATTTGGAACCACATCTGTATTAAAATTTTAACTAAAAAGACCCACACAATAAGAACTTATTAGTAAATCGAACTAACATCTGCACTAAATGCACAACCCTAAATTTGGATGATAATTATTGACTCGCAGAAAGTGTGAAAAATAGAGTATTCTCCTCGTAGATAAAGCTGTACTCAGGAACTCAGGATTCTAGTAACTCCCTCGGTCCGCTCGTGAGTTATCTCTAGAATCATTCGCTAACTTCGGGATTTAATATAGCACCAGCGACGCAAGACACTGCTTTATACCCTCGTTTAATAATCTAATAGTACATGATAAAATAAACAAAGTACTAACTAAGCATGCAAAAAACATTATCTTTTTAGGCTGTGAAACTATTTTAAAGTTTAACAGCTTATCAGCTATTACATTAACGAAATAAACATTTATCCTTTTACTATTTTCAATAGTCCTCCGTATTCTCAGTGCGTGTACCGTTGTCATCTCGTATTTGACCAGTGACTAGGCTATTTTATACGACATGGAGTTGGGTCAAGCTTATGGCCCACATGATGTTAAGTTGTGCCCTATGATGCACTGTACTGCGTCCATCAACTTGAGGCATACAGGTGTAAAGCCTCATGTGCCTGTAATTTCACTGGCATACCCTTCAAACCGAAACAGCAATGGCTTGGCGGCAGAAATTAATACGGTCGTAGTACTTCCCCGGGCGAGCCCTTTCACAAGGAATTGTATCTACTACTCTTAAAACTCCAGTAACCGGCCCCGGTGTAAGAGTTTTAAGTCTGCTGAATGCCTCCGATATTATAACGTGCCCAGTATAGACATTATTTCTCCTTAAGTATATCAGTACGGAATACCAAGGATCGAGGTAAAATACTGCCTGATATACACAGTTGTGCAAATAACTCGTTGTACATACAACCAGACAACTGAAATATACACTTAGGTAAACATATCGGTGTTACTAATAAACGTGGATTAACCTTGGAATAGGTAATGTCTAAAGTGAATCTGGATACACTTTAAAAATAAGACCAGTTCTAAGCGCACCACCATCATCATTCAGCCGTTTTTATGTGTAAGCAATGTTTTTTGTCATGCGGTTTTTTAAATAAAAAAGAAGATGGAAGTTTCTTTATAATTAGGAAACATCTGTATGAAAAATAATGCTGGGCTTAAAAATCTTTATTTGCAGCCAAAATTTTAAACAGTAAAATTAATTTGAGGACAATTTTTGTAATTCAATTTTAAAGATGCCTGGTATTATTATCAACTAAACATTATTAATCAAAGTTTGAGGCAGAAGGCTCTACCTACGATCACAGTTTATTAGCAATTTATACTTTATTATTTCACATGATCATCGGTACGCGTGAGTCGAGCAAAAACACTGACTTTTCTCTCTCTTAAGTTTTCACTAACCGATTTAATTGCATTCAGGATTTTTAGAATTTAACAGGAATGATAAGATCCCAATTCATATTGTAATTCATGTACAAAATATCAAGATTTTGTTAATGATGACTAGCTTCCGCCCGCATCTTCGCACGTGGTTTGTCATTAAAAAGTAGCCTATTTGTTAATCGAGGTTATAATCTACGTTCATACCAAATTTTATTGAAATTGGTTCTGCCGTTACGACGTGATTGAGTAACAAACAAATAAATAAACACACATCCAAACTTTCGCATTTATGATATTAGTGTGATGCTCTTATGAACGATACTTTAAGTTATGTAAAATGGTAACAACGACACGCCAACTATCGTTTACATTTTAGCGTGACTCGTCACTCGCAATTGAATTAAAATCGTTCGAATACGGTCCGAGATATATCTCGATACAAATTAATACCGAGCAATGTATATTTTTAGCGTTCCGTAGCAATTTATAAAATGGTTATCTTAATAATGGCATGGCTTCGGTAACTGTATGCCGCATACCATACGTACGATTATTACTGCCGTCAAGCACCATTGCTGTGTTGCGGTATGAAGGGTTGGTTGGAAATTACAGGCACGTGAGGCTTTACACCTGTATGCCTCAAGATCGACGCTGATCAGTGTATTGTAGGGCACGTTTCCAAGGGTCGTGACATACGAGGCAATACTTTGTTACCACTTAACATTAGATGGGCCATAAAATGCTTGTTCTGCTTCCAAGACGAATAAAAAAAAGTCAATCGATGTATCCGTCCCTATTTCTGCCGCCAACGTGTTTCGATTTAAAGGATATGGATTTCTGAGAAATGATAGGCATATGAGACCTGTATGTTTCAGAGAGGTGTGCGCATTGCAATGCCATGTAGGACAATTCCTAGTTGGTCGTAAGCTGTGAGGTAGCTTATGTAATTTTTATAGTAGTATCTGTTTAAAATCAGGGCATGGGCTAGTGTCACTATCTGACACTTAAGTATATCAAAAAAGTTTATAAGTTTTCGAAGTAACTACTGGAACTGTATATACCTAGATTTACCATATTTTATTTTAAAAATCTCGTTTTTGTAGTTGTACTTTAAAAGGAACAGTTCACATAACAAGGGCGGCCTATGAAACCTGACAATAGGCATAACAAGCTCATACCAACTTAATCATTTATTTTGCCATTCTGCGAAAATGGTGGTCAAAGGCAGTTCGCACAGTGAAAGAAACAATGCGGAGCATGGGGTCAGTACGAATCAAATATATCTTATATTTCTAACTAGATGTTTATCTATACGAAATCAGTCAGTTTTTTAAGCCGCTATAATATAGAACACTAGTCTCAAAGATCGACTCGAACTTAACCACTTTTATTTTTTTAATTTTTAATTGTCGCTCTCTATTCGTCGAGAATGACTATATCAAGCCAGCACTTGTTAAGGTAATAGAGACTCCCGCGTTGGCATACACTAGGGTTGCTATCCACTAATTTTCAAACTCAGGATATTTCGGATTAAAACCAGGACGCACTATTGTGTTTGGAATCCTCGTGAGAGCTCGTATAAGCTTTTAATGGAAAAGGTAAAGAAAGCTTTCCAAGTTGCTTCTTTGTTTTAAAATGTGTCAACGACCTTTACACGTGAGGCGCGGGCTCTTGACAAAACGATTGGAGACAGTAGTGGCGCGTAAATTTTAAAACACAGGACTCTACTTAAAAACTATCCAGTACAGCCCTGGTCACCCTAAAACGCAGGATGTATCCTAGGGAAAGAGGACGGATGGCAACCCTAGCATAAACAGATACGTTACATCTATGATAAGACGATGATTTAAAAACCTTTGTACTGACTGGGTGACGACCAGAGCCGTTGTAATGCCTGAGACAGTGTTATTACTTTTGTATACCTATACAAAGTTTAGGCTGCTCAAACATCTTCTGATTACTTTTATAATCCGACATCTAAATATACCTCACACATCAGCAGACTGAATACTATTCAGTCTGCTGATTGGCCAAACAATAGAAATGGTTCAATGTAAACAATCCACTTCTAAATGAAAAAACAAAATGTATTAGATGTAGACTACCTAATGTTACACAAGTTAAAGCAGATATAAAAATCAAAGACGACGAGTTGGCTCTTGTGGACACCACCGTATTCCCTCACATTGATAGGTTGTCGAAGAGACTTAATTCTGCGGCATATGCAGTCAAAAAGATCCGTCTTTTTACAAACGTAGACGCAGCTAGACTAGTTTACTTCAGCTACTTACACAGCATTATGTCATACGGTATACTGCTGTGGGGGAGTGCTGCAGATATAAAAACCGTTTTTGTGCTGCAGAAGAGGGCTGTTCGTGCAATTTATAATATAGGCCCTAGAGAATCATTACGCAATAAGTTTAAAAAAATAAATATTATGGCATTCCCTTTTCAATACATGTATGAAAATTTGATGTATATTATGTTCACAAAAATATTATTTTGTTTAAGAAAAAGAGCGATATTCATAATTTTAATACTAGAAATAAAGATAAGCTCGCTGTTGTCACTTGTAGACCCCATAAAGTTAGTAAATCGTTTAAAGGGCAAGGTGTACGCTTTTATAACAAACTCCCAAGGGATGTACAAAAATTGACAATTAACAAATTTAAAAACGTAATTAATCAAAATCTTTATAAAAAAGCCTACTATAAAATATCGGATTATTTAGATGACAGAGAAGCTTGGGATTGAAATTGCTCCAATTCATTCAAAATGTTACAATTTAGACGTAATTTATTTTCTGTATTGTTATGTATGCTAAAAGGATCATTAAAAAAACAACCAGCCTTGTTTTCTTACCTTTCTTTCCTGGCTTGGTCGCGAAGGAACAGGCAGTAAATTGACGTTTCAAAGTGATCCTTGTGATTTTAATGAATAAAAATATTTGACTTTGATTATATTCTATTGGTTCTTTGTTAACAACTCATTAATAAGTACAAAAAATAAAGTCAGAGTGATTTTAATATGAGAAGCCACTAGCAGTTACCTAACCAAGTACTGACAGTGTATTTGTTACTAGTAAGCAACTAAAGTAAAATCATAAGACCGCTTCAAACTCCTTTTTCTGTTATTGATGTTTTAATCGAATTGTTATGTATCGAGTCGTATCAATTCGATTCCAGTTAATGAATTGCCTATGTTTTTAATCGATAATTGTAATTACCGGTTTTCTATTTAGACTGAGAACGTAGTAATAATGGCATCATTATATCGTGAAAAACGTTAGTGCCTGCGTTTTCACTTTTTCTTAGCGGTTGACGTTCAATAGCATCTAGTGATGTGCTAAATGCAACTTTTCGGCTCAACTTTATCTGACCGAAGAATTTGTTGAAATTTTTGCCGAAAAAAATTCATTTGAACCTTATATATATTTTGACCCTGCTACTGCTTATACTTCACTCACTTCATCATCATCATCCAAAGCCCGACTTCACCCACTGTTGAGTATATAATATATGACTTTACACATAAACTATGGATTTTACTTTGCGTGTGTTTGCAAAACAAATATAGTAGGAAATATAATTTTATTGCTATTTCCAAAATCAGCTATAAATTTTTTTTTTTTGGAACTAAGCCAATAAAGCCTAACGCTAAATATTTACCTAAATTGAATCTATAATAGGATTTGAAACTACACGATAATGGAAGGAGACAAAATATTGTGTAACTCAAAGGAAGGTCGTTGGGGCAGAAATTTTCTAGAGTAGTTATTTAGTTAGTTAAACTTGCCCCGGCTTCGCACGGTTTTTATCAATTAATTAAATTTAGCCTATGGTAGTCAGAGATATAACTTTCGATCAGGTAAAAAATTTTGAGAAACAGTTCTGTATGTACTCTTAAAAACATTCAAACAACAAACTTTATTTCATATTATATTTGATCGAGCGAAGCGAGATCTCTAAATTAACTTGGGCAATCGACGTTGTTTGTATGTATATAAGTATGTATGTATGTTTGTCCGAGGATTCCTTTCGAAGCGTTGATCCGATCATCGTGAAATTTAATACATATGTAGGTAGAAAGTAATAGCACAATTTTGGTGTGATTAAATGAGCTAAAAATGTTTGGGGGTTGTTGAGATATTGGGTTTCAAGATGGGTTAAAAAAAATGAATATGAGACTAAAAAGTCAAGTGGGACGTCAATTAAAAGTTCTTCATTAGTACATTTTAACTCTGTTTTTATTTTTTGTTTAATCCTTTTAGTTTTTGAGTTATTAGGGATAATAAAAACAAAACTTTGACAAAATCCGCAGGGTACACCAGTGACCCCACAATGCTGGGTATTCGTGTAGCTTAAGTAACACAAATATAGGCAAAAGTCTGAAATCCAGAATAACTGCAAAAAGAGTAACCAATTTACATGAACTCCCGTTACCTGTAATTTGAGTGAAACTGTAGGTCAATTAATTATGGTTGTTTATTTCGTGGCACTATTTTGATAGTCAAAAATTACGAATACCTATGTATTTTTGTTTGTATGGTAGACTCGCGAGATCTCAGTTCGAGGCGAACCACTAGTAATAGTATAGATTAAAGTTGAGATTTATTAATTTGAGAAAGAAGCCGAACATTACCCAGCTCCAATAGAAACTCTTCGGGTGATATGCGCATTCACTTTTTACTATTCAAACACTCGTGCATACTCGCTGTGGATTCAATAAATATTATGATCGGGACACTGCATATACCTATGTACCACCTCTGTGACGTGGTGGGAGAGTAGCCAACTGGTTCGATTCCCGCTGCGGGACAGATGTTTACAGTATCTGCCAATATTTGCGCCGGGTCTGATTTTAATTTTCGGCTTCTCGTGTCAACTACTAAAAGATTAAATTAATTTGAACGGAGAACGGTTTTTGATTAGTGACCACGGACTGGAAAGCGCAGCGTAGGATGGCCCTGCACTGGATAGATGATATAACAAAGATTTTTTGGAGCCGTTGGGTGCAAGCCGTTTGCTCATTGCACATCATTGTTTGGTCTAAAAATCTGGTCTAGGTAGGTTCAACAGTGGATGGCTTATAATGATGATTATGGCCAATTTTACAGCCTCATCAGTTGCCTCATTAAGCTATTTTCGAGTATATGTGTTTGTATTGTGGTACCCTGATACTCAGACTGCAAGTACCATGGTACCTTAATGGCGTATTTGAGGATGACTCGCTTAAATAAATAAGTCATCAAGCCATGTCGAGACCTTTAAGCAACCTAAACACTCGATAAGATAAGATAAGAATAAAATATTAATTGCACAAAAATAAACAGACAAAAGAAAAAGTAGGTTTAAATCACAGGTTTCATAAAATGTTATGTGAATTTCGTATATTAAGCAATTAGTGAATAAAGGACGAATTTAAAGCGAGGATAATAGATGAATTACGAGCAAGTGAAGGATTCTAACGACTGAATCACGACCGTAGTGATTCATGATGCATAACGAGCGTAGCGAGTGATTCAAGTGCTAGAATCCTGAGCGACGCGAGTGATTCATAGCCCTCGATATAAATCCGTTTTATTTAAGAGTTGCATAGGTACTATACTTTATACCATATCTACGAGAAAAAGAAAGATTTAAGCGAAAACAGACATTTAATAAAGAAAAAGGAAGTTTAAATTAATTAAAATGCACATAAAATAAATCAGGAAAACAGACTGTGAAAATGTACCAGAAGCTTGATTTTCATTTTTCCATTTTGAAATTCATCGCAGGCTTTGATGTAAACCAGCCGTGATTTGTTGGGTAGCAAGTTTTCTACTATATCGGCCGCTCTCTCTTTCATAAACTCATGTGTTAACACATCTTCTTCATCACTTGAATGCATTTTCAATCGATTAATTATTAAGTAACACTAAACTTTGCATTTGTACAACTTACAGTATTCAAAATTTACTAATGACAGCAAAGAACACAAAACAGTTTTTATTCTAATGCTAAACTCCTTGTTGAAAATTTCAACCAATCAAATCTCAGGGAGTTACGAGTATTTGCACAAGGAGTTTGTAAATCGAGTATTCTTTGCACAAGGAGTTTGTCACGAGTATTTTTTGCGCAAGGAGGTTGTATAGCATTGAGAGGGATATATTGGTCGAATATATTCGTGTGTTCTAAATTCAAACACCAAAATATCGATTAACAGTGCTTTTTATTCACTGTTTTCAGTGAACAAAATAAGCTTTGTAGGGAATGAATATGTTATGCTCGCTCGGGCATAATGTGATTTGAATTTGGAACCTCACTTGTATTAGTATTTGAACCAAAGAGAACTTATTCGTTACTTGAACTACCCTTACTCTACAGAAAGCAAAATTATGAATTTATGTCTTGTTATATTTTTTAAGTCTTCTTTTTCTCCTTTTGTCTTCTTATCTCCTTCTATTCGTTCTTACGTATTACGTATCTTATAAAGCAAAAGTCGCAAAGCTGTTACAAAGACAAAATCTGTCTCGCAGAAAGTGTGAAAAGAAGAGTATTCTCCTCGTGGATAAAGCCGTCTGCGTTTTGGGGGTGCCTCTGCACTCATGGTCTAAGAGCCGGTGAAGATCGACCTTTACCGATCTGATAACCAGATGAGACATATTTTTTATCAAATATAATTTATAAACAAATATGCCTATAATTACTTGCCTATCTAAAAGTGCTATCTAAAAGTTTTTAGCTAGGCAACAGTACTATAAGTATGATTTTTTGCAGGCAATGATTTTGAAATATGACTGATTTTGTAATAAAGTAATCTAAAATTTGATATAACTTTCGATAAGTTAGCAGAACGATGGAGTCACCTATATTGACTTACATCTTACTGTACCTGTTCACATCGGCTTGCCAGGTAGCTATACACAGAAATGAGTAGGCAAGCCTACTGAGGCATATTCTGTGTGTTAAAAACTAACAGTGAAATAAAATTCATTTGGTTATCAAAAGAATGAAAGTGATGAAAAAAATCGATTAAAGTTAATTTAATTAAAAATAGCCATGAGCACTTTTAGATAGGCAAGTAATTATAGGCATATTTGTTTATACATTATATTTGATAAAAAATATGTCTCATCTGGTTATCAGATCGGTGAAGGTCGATCTTCCACGTCTCCTCTACTATCAGGATTCTAGTAATGTTCTATATCAGTATAGATAAAGTAGATTGTTTAAAGAGTTATCATCAATAAATAGTTTTGTTAATACTTTGATTACAATTATAACAAAAATAGTAATAATCGTTTCATACAACCTGCTCTACAATGTCAAATTATGTGTCATGAACACCTCACCGAAAGCAGGTGATTAAATCCCTACGGCTGAGCCAGGAGTAAAGTTGTAATGAACTTCATTATGCACTCGCGGGCATAATGAATTAAATTTGGAACCACATCTGTATTAAAATTTTAACTAAAAAGACCCACACAATAAGAACTTATTAGTAAATCGAACTAACATCTGCACTAAATGCACAACCCTAAATTTGGATGATAATTATTGACTCGCAGAAAGTGTGAAAAATAGAGTATTCTCCTCGTAGATAAAGCTGTACTCAGGAACTCAGGATTCTAGTAACTCCCTCGGTCCGCTCGTGAGTTATCTCTAGAATCATTCGCTAACTTCGGGATTTAATATAGCACCAGCGACGCAAGACACTGCTTTATACCCTCGTTTAATAATCTAATAGTACATGATAAAATAAACAAAGTACTAACTAAGCATGCAAAAAACATTATCTTTTTAGGCTGTGAAACTATTTTAAAGTTTAACAGCTTATCAGCTATTACATTAACGAAATAAACATTTATCCTTTTACTATTTTCAATAGTCCTCCGTATTCTCAGTGCGTGTACCGTTGTCATCTCGTATTTGACCAGTGACTAGGCTATTTTATACGACATGGAGTTGGGTCAAGCTTATGGCCCACATGATGTTAAGTTGTGCCCTATGATGCACTGTACTGCGTCCATCAACTTGAGGCATACAGGTGTAAAGCCTCATGTGCCTGTAATTTCACTGGCATACCCTTCAAACCGAAACAGCAATGGCTTGGCGGCAGAAATTAATACGGTCGTAGTACTTCCCCGGGCGAGCCCTTTCACAAGGAATTGTATCTACTACTCTTAAAACTCCAGTAACCGGCCCCGGTGTAAGAGTTTTAAGTCTGCTGAATGCCTCCGATATTATAACGTGCCCAGTATAGACATTATTTCTCCTTAAGTATATCAGTACGGAATACCAAGGATCGAGGTAAAATACTGCCTGATATACACAGTTGTGCAAATAACTCGTTGTACATACAACCAGACAACTGAAATATACACTTAGGTAAACATATCGGTGTTACTAATAAACGTGGATTAACCTTGGAATAGGTAATGTCTAAAGTGAATCTGGATACACTTTAAAAATAAGACCAGTTCTAAGCGCACCACCATCATCATTCAGCCGTTTTTATGTGTAAGCAATGTTTTTTGTCATGCGGTTTTTTAAATAAAAAAGAAGATGGAAGTTTCTTTATAATTAGGAAACATCTGTATGAAAAATAATGCTGGGCTTAAAAATCTTTATTTGCAGCCAAAATTTTAAACAGTAAAATTAATTTGAGGACAATTTTTGTAATTCAATTTTAAAGATGCCTGGTATTATTATCAACTAAACATTATTAATCAAAGTTTGAGGCAGAAGGCTCTACCTACGATCACAGTTTATTAGCAATTTATACTTTATTATTTCACATGATCATCGGTACGCGTGAGTCGAGCAAAAACACTGACTTTTCTCTCTCTTAAGTTTTCACTAACCGATTTAATTGCATTCAGGATTTTTAGAATTTAACAGGAATGATAAGATCCCAATTCATATTGTAATTCATGTACAAAATATCAAGATTTTGTTAATGATGACTAGCTTCCGCCCGCATCTTCGCACGTGGTTTGTCATTAAAAAGTAGCCTATTTGTTAATCGAGGTTATAATCTACGTTCATACCAAATTTTATTGAAATTGGTTCTGCCGTTACGACGTGATTGAGTAACAAACAAATAAATAAACACACATCCAAACTTTCGCATTTATGATATTAGTGTGATGCTCTTATGAACGATACTTTAAGTTATGTAAAATGGTAACAACGACACGCCAACTATCGTTTACATTTTAGCGTGACTCGTCACTCGCAATTGAATTAAAATCGTTCGAATACGGTCCGAGATATATCTCGATACAAATTAATACCGAGCAATGTATATTTTTAGCGTTCCGTAGCAATTTATAAAATGGTTATCTTAATAATGGCATGGCTTCGGTAACTGTATGCCGCATACCATACGTACGATTATTACTGCCGTCAAGCACCATTGCTGTGTTGCGGTATGAAGGGTTGGTTGGAAATTACAGGCACGTGAGGCTTTACACCTGTATGCCTCAAGATCGACGCTGATCAGTGTATTGTAGGGCACGTTTCCAAGGGTCGTGACATACGAGGCAATACTTTGTTACCACTTAACATTAGATGGGCCATAAAATGCTTGTTCTGCTTCCAAGACGAATAAAAAAAAGTCAATCGATGTATCCGTCCCTATTTCTGCCGCCAACGTGTTTCGATTTAAAGGATATGGATTTCTGAGAAATGATAGGCATATGAGACCTGTATGTTTCAGAGAGGTGTGCGCATTGCAATGCCATGTAGGACAATTCCTAGTTGGTCGTAAGCTGTGAGGTAGCTTATGTAATTTTTATAGTAGTATCTGTTTAAAATCAGGGCATGGGCTAGTGTCACTATCTGACACTTAAGTATATCAAAAAAGTTTATAAGTTTTCGAAGTAACTACTGGAACTGTATATACCTAGATTTACCATATTTTATTTTAAAAATCTCGTTTTTGTAGTTGTACTTTAAAAGGAACAGTTCACATAACAAGGGCGGCCTATGAAACCTGACAATAGGCATAACAAGCTCATACCAACTTAATCATTTATTTTGCCATTCTGCGAAAATGGTGGTCAAAGGCAGTTCGCACAGTGAAAGAAACAATGCGGAGCATGGGGTCAGTACGAATCAAATATATCTTATATTTCTAACTAGATGTTTATCTATACGAAATCAGTCAGTTTTTTAAGCCGCTATAATATAGAACACTAGTCTCAAAGATCGACTCGAACTTAACCACTTTTATTTTTTTAATTTTTAATTGTCGCTCTCTATTCGTCGAGAATGACTATATCAAGCCAGCACTTGTTAAGGTAATAGAGACTCCCGCGTTGGCATACACTAGGGTTGCTATCCACTAATTTTCAAACTCAGGATATTTCGGATTAAAACCAGGACGCACTATTGTGTTTGGAATCCTCGTGAGAGCTCGTATAAGCTTTTAATGGAAAAGGTAAAGAAAGCTTTCCAAGTTGCTTCTTTGTTTTAAAATGTGTCAACGACCTTTACACGTGAGGCGCGGGCTCTTGACAAAACGATTGGAGACAGTAGTGGCGCGTAAATTTTAAAACACAGGACTCTACTTAAAAACTATCCAGTACAGCCCTGGTCACCCTAAAACGCAGGATGTATCCTAGGGAAAGAGGACGGATGGCAACCCTAGCATAAACAGATACGTTACATCTATGATAAGACGATGATTTAAAAACCTTTGTACTGACTGGGTGACGACCAGAGCCGTTGTAATGCCTGAGACAGTGTTATTACTTTTGTATACCTATACAAAGTTTAGGCTGCTCAAACATCTTCTGATTACTTTTATAATCCGACATCTAAATATACCTCACACATCAGCAGACTGAATACTATTCAGTCTGCTGATTGGCCAAACAATAGAAATGGTTCAATGTAAACAATCCACTTCTAAATGAAAAAACAAAATGTATTAGATGTAGACTACCTAATGTTACACAAGTTAAAGCAGATATAAAAATCAAAGACGACGAGTTGGCTCTTGTGGACACCACCGTATTCCCTCACATTGATAGGTTGTCGAAGAGACTTAATTCTGCGGCATATGCAGTCAAAAAGATCCGTCTTTTTACAAACGTAGACGCAGCTAGACTAGTTTACTTCAGCTACTTACACAGCATTATGTCATACGGTATACTGCTGTGGGGGAGTGCTGCAGATATAAAAACCGTTTTTGTGCTGCAGAAGAGGGCTGTTCGTGCAATTTATAATATAGGCCCTAGAGAATCATTACGCAATAAGTTTAAAAAAATAAATATTATGGCATTCCCTTTTCAATACATGTATGAAAATTTGATGTATATTATGTTCACAAAAATATTATTTTGTTTAAGAAAAAGAGCGATATTCATAATTTTAATACTAGAAATAAAGATAAGCTCGCTGTTGTCACTTGTAGACCCCATAAAGTTAGTAAATCGTTTAAAGGGCAAGGTGTACGCTTTTATAACAAACTCCCAAGGGATGTACAAAAATTGACAATTAACAAATTTAAAAACGTAATTAATCAAAATCTTTATAAAAAAGCCTACTATAAAATATCGGATTATTTAGATGACAGAGAAGCTTGGGATTGAAATTGCTCCAATTCATTCAAAATGTTACAATTTAGACGTAATTTATTTTCTGTATTGTTATGTATGCTAAAAGGATCATTAAAAAAACAACCAGCCTTGTTTTCTTACCTTTCTTTCCTGGCTTGGTCGCGAAGGAACAGGCAGTAAATTGACGTTTCAAAGTGATCCTTGTGATTTTAATGAATAAAAATATTTGACTTTGATTATATTCTATTGGTTCTTTGTTAACAACTCATTAATAAGTACAAAAAATAAAGTCAGAGTGATTTTAATATGAGAAGCCACTAGCAGTTACCTAACCAAGTACTGACAGTGTATTTGTTACTAGTAAGCAACTAAAGTAAAATCATAAGACCGCTTCAAACTCCTTTTTCTGTTATTGATGTTTTAATCGAATTGTTATGTATCGAGTCGTATCAATTCGATTCCAGTTAATGAATTGCCTATGTTTTTAATCGATAATTGTAATTACCGGTTTTCTATTTAGACTGAGAACGTAGTAATAATGGCATCATTATATCGTGAAAAACGTTAGTGCCTGCGTTTTCACTTTTTCTTAGCGGTTGACGTTCAATAGCATCTAGTGATGTGCTAAATGCAACTTTTCGGCTCAACTTTATCTGACCGAAGAATTTGTTGAAATTTTTGCCGAAAAAAATTCATTTGAACCTTATATATATTTTGACCCTGCTACTGCTTATACTTCACTCACTTCATCATCATCATCCAAAGCCCGACTTCACCCACTGTTGAGTATATAATATATGACTTTACACATAAACTATGGATTTTACTTTGCGTGTGTTTGCAAAACAAATATAGTAGGAAATATAATTTTATTGCTATTTCCAAAATCAGCTATAAATTTTTTTTTTTTGGAACTAAGCCAATAAAGCCTAACGCTAAATATTTACCTAAATTGAATCTATAATAGGATTTGAAACTACACGATAATGGAAGGAGACAAAATATTGTGTAACTCAAAGGAAGGTCGTTGGGGCAGAAATTTTCTAGAGTAGTTATTTAGTTAGTTAAACTTGCCCCGGCTTCGCACGGTTTTTATCAATTAATTAAATTTAGCCTATGGTAGTCAGAGATATAACTTTCGATCAGGTAAAAAATTTTGAGAAACAGTTCTGTATGTACTCTTAAAAACATTCAAACAACAAACTTTATTTCATATTATATTTGATCGAGCGAAGCGAGATCTCTAAATTAACTTGGGCAATCGACGTTGTTTGTATGTATATAAGTATGTATGTATGTTTGTCCGAGGATTCCTTTCGAAGCGTTGATCCGATCATCGTGAAATTTAATACATATGTAGGTAGAAAGTAATAGCACAATTTTGGTGTGATTAAATGAGCTAAAAATGTTTGGGGGTTGTTGAGATATTGGGTTTCAAGATGGGTTAAAAAAAATGAATATGAGACTAAAAAGTCAAGTGGGACGTCAATTAAAAGTTCTTCATTAGTACATTTTAACTCTGTTTTTATTTTTTGTTTAATCCTTTTAGTTTTTGAGTTATTAGGGATAATAAAAACAAAACTTTGACAAAATCCGCAGGGTACACCAGTGACCCCACAATGCTGGGTATTCGTGTAGCTTAAGTAACACAAATATAGGCAAAAGTCTGAAATCCAGAATAACTGCAAAAAGAGTAACCAATTTACATGAACTCCCGTTACCTGTAATTTGAGTGAAACTGTAGGTCAATTAATTATGGTTGTTTATTTCGTGGCACTATTTTGATAGTCAAAAATTACGAATACCTATGTATTTTTGTTTGTATGGTAGACTCGCGAGATCTCAGTTCGAGGCGAACCACTAGTAATAGTATAGATTAAAGTTGAGATTTATTAATTTGAGAAAGAAGCCGAACATTACCCAGCTCCAATAGAAACTCTTCGGGTGATATGCGCATTCACTTTTTACTATTCAAACACTCGTGCATACTCGCTGTGGATTCAATAAATATTATGATCGGGACACTGCATATACCTATGTACCACCTCTGTGACGTGGTGGGAGAGTAGCCAACTGGTTCGATTCCCGCTGCGGGACAGATGTTTACAGTATCTGCCAATATTTGCGCCGGGTCTGATTTTAATTTTCGGCTTCTCGTGTCAACTACTAAAAGATTAAATTAATTTGAACGGAGAACGGTTTTTGATTAGTGACCACGGACTGGAAAGCGCAGCGTAGGATGGCCCTGCACTGGATAGATGATATAACAAAGATTTTTTGGAGCCGTTGGGTGCAAGCCGTTTGCTCATTGCACATCATTGTTTGGTCTAAAAATCTGGTCTAGGTAGGTTCAACAGTGGATGGCTTATAATGATGATTATGGCCAATTTTACAGCCTCATCAGTTGCCTCATTAAGCTATTTTCGAGTATATGTGTTTGTATTGTGGTACCCTGATACTCAGACTGCAAGTACCATGGTACCTTAATGGCGTATTTGAGGATGACTCGCTTAAATAAATAAGTCATCAAGCCATGTCGAGACCTTTAAGCAACCTAAACACTCGATAAGATAAGATAAGAATAAAATATTAATTGCACAAAAATAAACAGACAAAAGAAAAAGTAGGTTTAAATCACAGGTTTCATAAAATGTTATGTGAATTTCGTATATTAAGCAATTAGTGAATAAAGGACGAATTTAAAGCGAGGATAATAGATGAATTACGAGCAAGTGAAGGATTCTAACGACTGAATCACGACCGTAGTGATTCATGATGCATAACGAGCGTAGCGAGTGATTCAAGTGCTAGAATCCTGAGCGACGCGAGTGATTCATAGCCCTCGATATAAATCCGTTTTATTTAAGAGTTGCATAGGTACTATACTTTATACCATATCTACGAGAAAAAGAAAGATTTAAGCGAAAACAGACATTTAATAAAGAAAAAGGAAGTTTAAATTAATTAAAATGCACATAAAATAAATCAGGAAAACAGACTGTGAAAATGTACCAGAAGCTTGATTTTCATTTTTCCATTTTGAAATTCATCGCAGGCTTTGATGTAAACCAGCCGTGATTTGTTGGGTAGCAAGTTTTCTACTATATCGGCCGCTCTCTCTTTCATAAACTCATGTGTTAACACATCTTCTTCATCACTTGAATGCATTTTCAATCGATTAATTATTAAGTAACACTAAACTTTGCATTTGTACAACTTACAGTATTCAAAATTTACTAATGACAGCAAAGAACACAAAACAGTTTTTATTCTAATGCTAAACTCCTTGTTGAAAATTTCAACCAATCAAATCTCAGGGAGTTACGAGTATTTGCACAAGGAGTTTGTAAATCGAGTATTCTTTGCACAAGGAGTTTGTCACGAGTATTTTTTGCGCAAGGAGGTTGTATAGCATTGAGAGGGATATATTGGTCGAATATATTCGTGTGTTCTAAATTCAAACACCAAAATATCGATTAACAGTGCTTTTTATTCACTGTTTTCAGTGAACAAAATAAGCTTTGTAGGGAATGAATATGTTATGCTCGCTCGGGCATAATGTGATTTGAATTTGGAACCTCACTTGTATTAGTATTTGAACCAAAGAGAACTTATTCGTTACTTGAACTACCCTTACTCTACAGAAAGCAAAATTATGAATTTATGTCTTGTTATATTTTTTAAGTCTTCTTTTTCTCCTTTTGTCTTCTTATCTCCTTCTATTCGTTCTTACGTATTACGTATCTTATAAAGCAAAAGTCGCAAAGCTGTTACAAAGACAAAATCTGTCTCGCAGAAAGTGTGAAAAGAAGAGTATTCTCCTCGTGGATAAAGCCGTCTGCGTTTTGGGGGTGCCTCTGCACTCATGGTCTAAGAGCCGGTGAAGATCGACCTTTACCGATCTGATAACCAGATGAGACATATTTTTTATCAAATATAATTTATAAACAAATATGCCTATAATTACTTGCCTATCTAAAAGTGCTATCTAAAAGTTTTTAGCTAGGCAACAGTACTATAAGTATGATTTTTTGCAGGCAATGATTTTGAAATATGACTGATTTTGTAATAAAGTAATCTAAAATTTGATATAACTTTCGATAAGTTAGCAGAACGATGGAGTCACCTATATTGACTTACATCTTACTGTACCTGTTCACATCGGCTTGCCAGGTAGCTATACACAGAAATGAGTAGGCAAGCCTACTGAGGCATATTCTGTGTGTTAAAAACTAACAGTGAAATAAAATTCATTTGGTTATCAAAAGAATGAAAGTGATGAAAAAAATCGATTAAAGTTAATTTAATTAAAAATAGCCATGAGCACTTTTAGATAGGCAAGTAATTATAGGCATATTTGTTTATACATTATATTTGATAAAAAATATGTCTCATCTGGTTATCAGATCGGTGAAGGTCGATCTTCCACGTCTCCTCTACTATCAGGATTCTAGTAACTCTAGAATCTTTCAAATATATAAATTCACTATAGCGGCCGTGACGAAAGACATTGCTATATTCCCTTCGTTTAATAACCTACTATTATAGTATTTAGTTATACATGCTTCCTTATATTCATTAAAATAATATGTATTTATGGTTTTCTTTATGTGATTTCATTTTTATTATTACTTTTTGTTAAAATATTTGATGAAATCAGTTTTAGTTGTTGGTATAATTTTGTCATGTCCGAGGTCACCAATCAAAAATGTCAATCCATCTGACTGGTCTTCAGGATACAGGCTTTCCAAGAGTCAAGGCCGCTGCATAAACTGTGAGTTAATTATAAAAAATGTCTTCAAAGTAATTTTATTGATAAGATTTTGTCTGCAAATAAATATTTTTTCATGTTTTAAAGGTACAATGAAAAATTACATAATACGTATTTACTACTGGAACATATATCTTTTAGCGACAAGGCTGCTAAAATATATATCTTCTAAGCAACCTTTTGATGATTTAGAATTAGGTCCAAAACCAACGCGGCTCAACTTTTTCTTAACACTGCTCAGTATATTTTAGTTCGTTATATTCACGTAAAATAAAAAGTAAGTATTAAAATAAAAAAACCTCAATCACAATAGTTGAAAGCACCAACTAAAAGAACATAACAGAAATATGCAAATTCGTTATTAAGGCATAATTACCCACGTTTATGATATTTTAAATTACGCTTTCATCTCAACGCAATGCTTTAATTATTTTTAAAGGTCATTTTGCTTTATCCAAAACCTTTTTCACCTAACAAGTATTCTGTTAAAGAAAACGAAAATATCTGATATGGAATGAGTTTTTTTGACCAATTATACTAACTAACCTTTTTACAAGGAAAAATAAAATAAGTACCTGGTGGCTGCTAATTTTAGAAGCTTTTATTTAACATGCATTATTTTGTCAAATCTTGCAACTTAATTTTAAACCCCGAAACGATTGAGCTGAAATTTCCAATACATATGTATGTAACTTCGGTGGCAATACAATAATATGGTACCATAAAGTGGTTGCATGATGGAGACGGATGCTATACAACGGAATTTCGGAATGGTTTATAATAGGCTTCTAGTGTTTGGGCCCATTTGAATTTGCTTGCAGTTGCTTGCAGTATCAATTATATAAAAACTTCTTTTTAAAATGTTCATTATATACATTTTTATTATTTTTGTACATTGTCAGGTCACTCTTGAGGATCCAATGATTCTCTTGTTACCTGTTTTTTAATCCGCCTAATCGTTAAGCTGGACGGTGGGCTTGTGACGTCCCCTTAAAAAAAAGGTATAAATGCGATCACGCGATTCAAGAACACCTAACGTTATAGGAATTAAGTGCTTATCGTATTGTTACGCATGTTCCGGTCGGTAGATAGATGGCAGATAGGGTGAGTGGGCCATGTGCAAAGTGACGCTGCGTAGATAAACGGACATCTACGCAGATGATCGTAGATTGCGCGGCCCCATTATTAATAGCGGGGTTTGCAAACAGTGGCTAAGTTATCCACCCGTGTCTATCATTAATAATAACTTAGATAATGACGTGAAAGTATATATGGTGTATTATAAGCTATTATCGCTAAATCAAGCTTTATCGCTTTTTAAAGGCAGATACCACATATCAACTTAATACATCGTTATTATAATTATTTTATTATATTGATTTACAGGAAACCCAGCAGCTCTTATAACTAATACAGATTTAAAACAGATTGTTGTGTTTATATGCACATGTATATATTAGCCTATAACCACTTTTTTTTGCCTCTTTCACTCTCTTACATTCTTCATACATGCTTGTCGGTTTAGACATCGACAGACATATATTTGCCACCATAGGTTTAAAGTATTTTGGCCCTGGCTTTTCACTAAGATGCCTTGCTATTATTTATACAATTTAACAAATAGGTAATAAAATAATAAACTATTGACTGTGTACAAAGTCAAATATTTTTATTCATTAAAATCACAAGGATCACTTTGAAACGTCAATTTTACTGCCTGTTCCTTCGCGACCAAGCCAGGAAAGAAAGGCAAGAAACAAGGCTGGTTGTTTTTTTAATGATCCTTTTACAATACACAATATAGAAAATAAATTACGTCTAAATTGTAACATTTTGAACGAGTTGGAGCAATTTCAATCCCAAGCTTCTCTATCATCTAAATAATCCGATATTTTATAGTAGGGTTTTTTATAAAGATTTAGTTTAATTACTTACGTTTTTAAATTTATTAATTGTCAATTGTACAGTTTTATTTGGTCATTTTTAAACTTGTTATAATTATTTGAAATCGTCTCATCATGTTACCTTTATTTTGATACTCATATCAGGCGATTGTAATAGTTTTGTTGTAATCTTGTATCTTTGGATAAACATATTCTTTTTATCACAAACAATAAAAAGGCTCTTTTTAAAAACAAATCGTAATAATGGTAACTACTTTAAAAAATGGGAGGCCTAAAACACCGCTTCAGCAAATAGCTCATACGAACTAACAGTTATCTAATAAAATAGGAACGCGTTGAAGTCTTTTATAGCAGTAAGTTAGTAACGCGTTGCGTTGCTAGTTTGTAATACGATTGCGAATAATTTTAAATAAGGTTTTGTGTCCGCGCTATTGTGATAATTCAAAATCTTACTTATTAGTCAACACAAAACAAAATTAACGCCTTTGCAAAGATATAAGTAGCATTCATATTCATTCAGTATGTTTACTGGCTGAATTGACTACAAAAACCTCACTTAATATTTATATTTTCTTGACTAGCATGTATAGGACAGATAACTCTTTATCAAATCGTAATTACATAACATGGAAAACTTGAAGACGCGGTGGTACAATGTTCGGCCTTATCCATTCATATACAAAGTCCATAATTATGATAGCTGAGTTTATTTCGATCCTAAGATGAAGTTTAAATCCAAGTTCTCATACCTAACGGTGTCTATAGTGGGATTTGTAAAGGACCGTGGATTTTCTTCAACCGGAACTTCAATGTTGAATTGAAATAAACAGATAATTGTACTTGATCGGAGAAAGCAGTTTATAACTTTTGTTGACTATTTACAAATTCAGATTCTATTGTTCTCCCGGTAAGGTAATAATATAAATAAATATTGCTAGATATTTCACACAGCGCTATCTAGCCACAAACTAAGCAGAGCTTGAACCATGTAAACCAGATAACTGATAGAAGTGAAGTGATAATAAGTGTGATGTCTGATTTTGTTTTAGTTCGTTAATCGTTCAAAGGTCAAAGTGTACGTTTTTATAATAAACTCCCAAGTGACATGCAAAAATCGAAAATGTAACAACGCTTTAGGTTAAGCTTACTGTAAAATATCGGTTTACTAAGACGACAAAAAAGCATGGGACTGAATTTGCTCTAACTCTACCCAAATCATACAAATGTAGCAATATTATTTAATTATTTATTTATTTGCTAACAACCCGTAATAAATCAGCCGGGTGGGTTGTCCTGAGTCTGTCCGGTGATTGGTTTGCCTTTCTTTCCTGGATTGGTCGCGAAGGAAAAGGCAGTAAAATTGACATTTCAAAGTGATCCTTGTGATTTTAATTAATAATAATATTTGATTTTGACTTTGGTCGCGAGTAACTTATATTGACGCGTTAAATTTTACTGACCCAAAAGTTTCCTTGAAAAACGTAATTCTGATTTATTATAAACAATATGAAACAATTAAATAAATATTGCTGAACATTTCACAGAGCGCTGTCTAGCCCTATGGGAACCAGATAGAATATGCTCTTTTTTTTAATACATACTTATAATATATAGAAAACTTCCAGACCCAGAACAAATATCTGTAGATCATCCGAACAATTGTTCCGCAGAGCGAGAATCCAATCCGCTACCTCCTGCATCTCAGTCGCCCACTGCTCCACGGAGGTCGTCACAATTTACTGAACGCCTTAAAGAAAAATAAAAAAATTGTGTGGTGATAGGCAACGCGTCAGCAGTACCAAGCGTGCTTCTAGCCTGTCGAAGACCACTCTACATCAGGAGGTCCGTCAGCTTCTGCGCCTTAACGTCATTTTTATTAACCAGACTTAAAAAAAAAACAAAGTAAAAAACATTTCAAGCAATTATCAAATGGGTCTTAAATCCAATGCGCGTATGGGAAGCAGCAACAGCAACAAGTGAGCCAGACGGATACAATATGGTTAATTGTATAAAAATGTTATAAATAAAAAAAAACGTGAGTCACGATTCATAAACATTCGAAAGTTTTCCTATGGAAAGATGCTTTTACACGGGCGATTAAAGTTAAGCAACACAAAAAGTTTGCCTATGGAAAGATGCTTTTACACGGGCGATTAAAGTTGAGCAACACAAAAAGTTTTTTAAATGACCATACGGCCCATCTGGCTGCTAACCACTAGGCTGCCAGAAGAACTGTATGGGCGTGCTCGTTTCATTTTTCGTTTTATCTGCCATTATGGGCTGGCGGTCCACGGTTAGTTCGCATTACTATGTTGCTTGTTACTATTTCAAAACTACACAACCGATCTCTTTCGTTCTTTTTGTATTCCCTTCTCCATATAGCAGGCTAGGTAATCAATGCAATAACAAAACTCCGCGTGTTAGAAAATTAGACAGGAAACGAAATATAAAACTTTTTTACTCTTGGCGTCATTTTCTTCTGTTTTCATCAAATTCATTGTTTGCTATTGTTTTCATGTTACGTAATCTTATTGTAGTATTTGCTATTATTTTATAGGTCTAGGTGTGTTGTTTGTGGAATAAGTATTTACGACGCCAAAAAAAGTAATAGTTTTTGAATTATGATCGTTTTTTTTCGTGTTATTTTTTTAACCATTTTTCACCGCGGTGAAGTTATTTTCATTTTAATTAGGTCAAATTATTAATCCTTATCTTATTTTGTATTTTATTAGGCTTAATAAAACTATATAAATGATAAATAAAAAAAATCTCTACGATAAACCATATACCTATAATAATTAGGTAAAAAAGTCATGTGTTTTTACCGCGAATTAGGACCGGATGCAGCTAAAAGTTATTTTTTTTCTATTTATTACTCAATTTATTTATTTATTCAAGTCTTAAAAATAAGCTGGTTCGCTTTAAAGAGCGTGCTTAAAATAGATTTAGGTATTTTGAACAACACAAATGAGAGGTTTGTAACGTCGCATGGTCTTAAAGCCAATCATGTCGGAGTTTTTCAGTAACCAACGTCATCTAACGTTGCAAAATACTCCAAAAACACGAAAGCCAGTTCAAATATAAGTCATGCGTCTCGTGTCTCGTATCCACGCTCATTGTTGCCCCACAAAAATAAAAGTAGCTCGTGTATCAGAAACTACGTCGAGATTGATCCGTGCGTATTCCGTTTTATCCAAGAATGTTTCAACTAAATACAGTTAACGTTACTTTCGCTGTAACCATCAGTCTGGGTTGTAAACTTAAAATTTACGCTAAGTCTGCTAACGGTAGACTGGATTTTTAGCTTTTAATTCGAAGGCAGTTGACATCAGTTTAATATTATATGAGCATTTATGTGGCAATAGGCTTGCAACCTTTCACACCTAACCTGCTTCTTCTTCTTTATCGTGTCGATACGGTCCATATTTAAATATGTTGTTTTGCCAATACTTGGGCACTGCAACAGCGTTATCTGTGGCGGTACAAATATCTCTCAGGGTGCAAAACACAGGCATGCTACAGTAACACTGATTTTATGTCATATCCGGCATTTTCCAATTAACAATTAACTAATTTTGTTTTTATTATATCAGCTTTGATGATAAGCAGACTTAGCATAGACATACTATATTTCTTAGAAATCAGCTTATTTAAGTTTATGTATTTTGCAAATAATCGGACAGTATATTTAGATGATCTGATAGAAAAGAATTGTTATTATACAATTATCTCACTAAAATTATAAATGCGAAAGTTTAGATGTTCATATGCTACTCAATCACAACGTACGGCTAAACCAATTTCGATAAGACTTGGTATATAAATAGATTATAACCTAAATTAAAATAATGGCTATTTAATATTTACTAAACACGCGTGCAAAGCCGCGGGCAGAAGGTAGTTAATAATAGAAACTAAAAAAACGGCTTAAATGACTGTTGTCATGTTATAACGTCTAATATAATTGAAGTAAATGTAGCGGAATAAAAAAGTCCCCCTTCATCTTTCGTCTCGATGTGTCAGGCAGGACTATAGCCATTTTGACCAGTACGGCGTCACATTCATGGCAGCGTCGGAGCAAGTACTTAATTAATTCAATAGTCCCCCTTTTATCGGGGCACGTACAAATCCATTGGTAAGCGCTAGTCACTTATAATTTCAACTTTCCCATACCATAGGTTTTGCCGTATCACGTAAACGTGATGACTGTTATTAAGTCAATTCCTCGATTTCAATAATACGAGTAACTGAGAAAACGACTTATCATTCAACAAATTCTCATTTCACATTAAAACAAACATTTTGACTCTAAAATTAAAACTTAGTTTTATTGCGAAGTACAATCTATCGCTACGAGACGATAACTGCTAGTCGATCCTGGGTTATACTTGATATACACTGATTTTTGATCAAGGATGGATATTATGAAAAGGCAGTCTAACTAGGACCTAATACAATGTATAAGGTATGTTTTGCCGAACTTTAAAATTTACCGCCAGTGTTAATTTCGAATTTACAATATTGTACTTATAAGTAAATTTTAGTTTGTTTGTTTATTTTTAAGGTGTGCAATAAAGATATTACTCATTAAATTATCGTTCCAAAAGCAAAAACTTGTCCAGTGTTATGCGAAAATATTGCTCTAGCCACGATAGTTTCAAAAGTTCAAAGGCTCCCAAAAATGTCTCTGTCATTCCGCATTGACCTACGACCTGTCTCCACGACCTACAGCAAACAAATGAAAGAGAACTCACATAACTCGTTATAATGACGTCACAATACCGTTGCTAAACACAGATAACTCTTTGTAGACGCTATCTCCGGGGATTAAAGACTAATTTGCAAGGGTAGACCTGGTACCTGTCTGGCTGGTCACGCTTGGTGTGTGATAACATTCCTCGTTGTACAAAAACGCTAAGGAGAGGACATTGCTCTTGCACCACAAGTTCTAAGACTACAATCTATTGAAAGTCGAACGTGGTAGGTATACCTAAATAATGTGGACCTACATCGGTATCAATAAATTCTGCTGTTAAAATAGTATTGCGATTCCTAAAATATCGATTTGATAAAGTTGATTGATTGATATTTTCATGGTTTTTCAATTGGAGCAGTTCAGCAGTGGACGTCTTATGGCTTCTGATTATGATGATGATTCTGGTGTTTAAAATAACAAATGAATAAATATCTACATATATCAGCCAGTGACATAATCAAACATGCAATTTAAGTTTCATTGACCTTTATTGGCAATCGTTCTAACAATCGAAAGTCAAATCGTCAATCACAATGAAAGTAAGCCTCTCAGGTATTCACGGTTAACAAAATTTTCTTTTATAAGCTTGCGCATACGGCTTAGAGCGTGTGGTTTGTTAATAAAATGTAGCATATACCTCAATACAGGTCTACCACTTTTTAAAAAACACGTCCGGAATCGTATTACCTGATTTTAGAGGTGGGTTTAATACGGTTTAGCTTGAATATTTAACTAGTAATTGATACGTTTTCAATAAACAATGTTTAAAGTAAATCAACGGTGCCACTTAGTCAGTTTAACAGTTACCTATTTACATGATGAACAGTGTGACATGCCGGACCTCTAAGCCCCTTCTCCTCAAAACACCTCAACACACTGAAGTATGTTGAGGTGTTTTGAGGTAACGTAAAATAAAAAAAAACAAAGGTAAGTAAGGTAAAGTAACATAAACGGTAAAAGAATCACCAAGCAGCTTGAAAGCTGCTATGGTGCCATAGGCTATGGTGGTCCTTTACCGTTTATGCGGTGAAAAAATTTTGAATGCCCTTCACCATGAAGTCCGCACTAGTCCATCGTTTAACACTTTCAAACGGAAAGTTAAATCTTTCTCTGTAATTTTATTTTATTGTAGGTATATATTTACTTTTGTATATATTACTTTATTTATTTTATTTATTATATTCATAATATTATTAGTTACTTTAGGTATATTTCGTTTTATTTGTTTAAGATATATGTACATATTTATGATTCTTGTATGTGAACTCACCTACCTATAAAGTCATCTCTCTCTAGCCTCAAAAGTTTGCTGAAAGAAAACTCTTCTTAGGATTAAGCTCGCCTTTGTACATGCCCCCTATTTCTGTACTTGTTAATGTATGAATGAACATGATTTGTTTACCTAATTTATAAAGACTGTTAAATTACTAACCATTAGGCCGACCCGTGTTTTCATTTAATATCGTATATAACAAAACACGTAGTATATATCTATACCAAATACTAACTATGTACCAAATTTCATCGATCCACCTGTTTAGTCGTCAAAACATAGCAGACAGAGACACTTTCGAATTGATAATATAAATATTGATTATTTTGCGTGTTTTCTACGTCTATAATGTGGTTATCAAGCAGAGGCTGAGACTCTTCTGCTAAATAAGATCACACGAAAATATGAGAATTAACATTTAGGATAACGTAGATCACATAGAATAGGGTCATACTAAAGTCTTCTGATCGGTATTTAATATTTAATCGGGCTGAACAATATATTCTGAATTATCCCGCCAGTCAACAAAACAAACCAGTTTGATGAATAATTCTATTTTATTTTCAGTGATTTGTGTCCTACTGCTGCGCATAGACCTACCCCCCATTCCACCAACCAATATCTTGTGCCAGTTCCGAAATTAAATAATCACACTATTATTATGAATACTGTAATTTAGATGTTTATCTGTTACTTAATCACGTCGTAACGGCTGATCCGATTTCAATGAAATTTGGTACATAGCTAGATTATGACCTGGATTCAAACATAGGCTACTTTTTATTGACACCCACGCTTTTTGCAGCCATGCAAAGCCGAGGAAGCCAGTGATAAATACAACTTGCTTATACTACACCTTCACTGACTTTGGTTCCAGCTCTCGGCCAAAACCAGACGTTTACAAACATAATTTCTCGCTTATGCAATTATAGTTCAAGTACAGTTGCTGTGTATGAATCAGCGAGGGCCACTGACCATATGGCAGACTGGGTCAGGCAAGTCCGCGGGTACACTCAGCCATAAACACGAAGGCTATTTCCAATGAGCAACGGTTTAACACGTATCGTAGCGTACGTAATTGTTTTAAGAGTTTACTACTGCATCGCGCTCGCTTCGTCATTATTTGTAATGTTGGCGTAGCTACGGCGACACGAGCGACCGTTAAAGATTAAATAAATAACTAGTGGTTCGCCCCGAGCTGAGATCTCGCGAGCGTATTGTAACAAACAGTGCCATGAAATAAATAATCAAATAACTTGACCTACAGTTTCATTCAAATTACAGATAACGGGTTTTCATGTTTTTGGTAAATTTTTTGGGGTACAAATTAGAGTTATTCTAGATTTCAGACTTTTGTCTATATTTGTGATATTTAAGCTATACGCATACGAAATTACAGCACTGTGGGGTCACTGGTGTACCCTGTGAATTTTGTCTAATTTTGTGAAGTTTAGTTTTTATTGTGGTTAATAACTACAAAAACTTTACTAAAAATAAAAACGGGGTCAAGGTGTACTAATGAAGACCTTTCATTTGACGTCTCACTTTGACCTAATAGTCTCATTTTCATTGGTTTTTACCCCTCTTGAACCCCCATATCTCAACCACCCCCCCACATTTTTAGCTTATTTAGTCACACCAAAATTGTGCCATCACTACCTACCTATGTACAAAATTTCACGATGATCGGATCAACGCTTCGAAAGTTATTCTCGGACAAACAAACATACATACATACAACGCCGATTTGCCCAAGTTGATTTAGAGATCTCGCTTCGGTTAATTAAAAATTAAAAATAAATTATTTCAAGCCATTGACCCATAAAGATTACATATAAAACGAAATATAAATTACAAATTATTTAATTCCAATTCTGTTGTTAAACAGCGTAATTACCCACTGCGAGAAGCGTGTTTTTAGGCTTATTTAATATGATTTATATCTTCTAGACTCACACATAATCAAAATAACTGGTATCATCATCATCATCAACCTATAACAGTCCACTGCTGGACGTAGGTTTCTCTCAGGGTGCGCCATTGAGTCCGAACCTTAGCACTTCTCATCCAATCCTTGCCAGCCACAGCGCGCAAATAGTCACTACATCTAGCCGCTGGGCATCCTACACTTCGCTTGCTTAGACTCCACACAGAACACGTTTATTTTATTTTATTTTTAGAATTTTAGGAAAATTTACAGCTAGGTTACAGAAAAGGTATTTGAGTAGAAAATAAAGAACAATAAATGTTCCTTATTCTAAGAAGGTCAATTAAAAGTTTCCGCAGATAAGGTAAGAGATGCATAATAATATATAAATTAATTAGAGGAAATAACAATACACACACACACGTACACGAAATCGTTTAAGTGCCTAATCTATATATTAAAAAAATTGTCGGTAAGTAAGCGTTTAAGTTTACCTGTTTTTGTATTGAACAGATCAACCTCCATATTTGCCATAGCCAATGAATTAAAGGAGTTACAAACTCTCAAAAATAAAATAATTACGCCTATAATTAGTTCTAACTCTTGGAACATAAAGAAAATTAGGATTTGTTAATACATCTTTAATAGTTCGCAGTCCTATTAGCTCCAGAAGCTCTGGGAAATCCACTGTGTCGTTTGCTATGTTAAACAGTTAGGTCAAATGTGATATTACCCTTCGTTCGGATAGGGAAGAAAGTGAAACTTACGACATCTTGTATCATAGTCTGATAGAAATAATCGGGCTCTGTATTGGAGATAACGTAAAATCTTTTTTTGTATACCTTCCAAACGTAAGGAATAAACTTTATAACCCACACTTGCGAAGCGTATTCTAAATGACTGCGTACGTACGCACAATGAAGTATTTTAAACGTTTTGATACTTGTAAACTCTGCTGACATTCTCAGGACAATACCAAGTGCGCGAGATGCCCTTTTAACTTTTCTATTAATATGTTCGTCAAACAATAACTTACTATCAAACGTCACTCCCAGGTATTCTATTGTATTTACTCCATTTAGCTGTGAGTTATAATGTGTATATATGTCAGTGTTGTAGGTTTACGAGTAAAGGAGCACACATAGCATTTCGAGACATTCCGATCTAATTTGTTTAGTATACAATAATTTTCGAATCTGTTTAGGTCATCTTGAATGCGAAGATTACCCCAACAGTTATCGGTTCTGCAGCAGAAATAACCCAAATCAGATATTTATATAAATAGTATAAAATAATAATACCTGAGAGTCGTCACAGGCTGAAAAGTATGATAATAATCATAATTAAAAGTAATGTTTCAAAGAAAAATGTAATCAATAAAATAAGTATTTTAGTATCGTAGTCGAAGCTTAGTTAAGAAACAAGCTAAAAAAAGTCCAAAGCAAAAGCAAAAACAAAATCAACTCGAAAAAAAAATATACTCGCGACAGACAACTAATTCAATTTAAAAAAATAAGTTTGACCTAAAGTAAAAGTAAAGTAATAATGTATTTATTGAGATAATCAAGTATAACCCAACATACAAGACGAATATAAATATATATCAGTCTTCCGTGCTTACAACCCCACAAGAATAAAGTAACATCAGAAATTTTGTAACAAGTAGATACTTACTCAGATTAAAAACTAAAAAGTTACTACAGTTAAAGGTTGCGTTCTGGGGTATGAACAAGTTTTGATAAGTTAAAGTTCTGGTTAGTTCAGTTTCACATTTTTGCTTCTATTAAAAAGTAAAAAATAATCTAGCTACTTTGCTGACTGTACCTTTTTTGTAACAGTTCTGCTATAGGTAAGATTATTTGCATTATTTACTCGTATATGGTTTTAATTTAATTAACGGTAGGTTGGTACCGATCCTTTATGTGAAATGTGGTCTTAAGACTATCCTAAGAATTTTTGATTTATTGTAAACTATATAAAAGCATCTCTTCCAAAAAATCTCTATAGAAAAGAAGCCCTAAGATATTTTTATTCGAAACGCAATATAGGCACTAACTGTTTCTCAAAGTTTTTTTGGTAGTGCTCCCAACCCTACATGACAATTTATTTATGATATTTATTTATTTGATGAATTTGTTTAATTATTCTTCTTATGTTGTTATGATTGTTACAATGAGTTGTATAATCAGTGTAATTGGTTATTGTACAGCTCGTCCCTCCATCTTTTCTTTAGTCTGCCACGACGTGTTCAGGCTGTGTCGGGGTTCCGCTTGGTGGTGAGCTTATACCACTAATCACCTGAAATAGCATAAATGAGCAGCCTCGTCCCACTTGAACTTGGCGGCTTTCGTAGCTACATCTACGATTTAAGTTCAAAACTTTACATACATAGTTAAAATTATATGACGCAGGTCCTTTAATCTTGAGAAGACCCTAATCTGCTTGGGTGGATGGGCAACCTACCGACATACCTACTCATTACTTTATATTGTTTTTTATGATCCATAATGTTGTAATATTACTGTGAGAACCAATAAATGTATATTCTTTCTTTAAAATGATATACATTTTCATAATAACCAATAGTTTTAAAGCTAGTGTTGAATAATGCTAGTTGCTTAGATTTCTTTGTATATTACAAAGAAATCTAAGCAACGCGTTTTCTCACATGTTTTCACTAACCGTTTTGAAAACGTATAAACTATTCGAATAGAAAAAATCATTGGTTGAAAAAACCGTACTTTCACTCGCCTAGTTTTTAAACTGTTATTTGCTTTAGTTAAGTAAGTTAGTAGTTAAGCTAGTTTCTTAAAAGTAGTCTGTTAAAAAAGCTTTTATTGAAGTGGAATCTTCAGTGACAAATCGATGTGCTTTTCGATTCTACCCGGGTGAATGAACAAGTTTCTAATTTTTAAGATTAATGAATAATTTTATGATCTTAACACGTCTGTATATCAATTGTTTCTTGATTTTTTTACTTATCTGACGACTTATTTTAAGTTAGCTTACCCGCACGAGCTAGACTCGGATTTTATTAAAATAAAATAGAAGCACTCAGGAATAGTGTAGATTTCTATTAATGTAAATATTTTCAGAGTTCAGTAGTTTCTGAGATAACCCCCTAAAAACTTACAATCTTTATTAGAGCGTATTTGAGCTATTTGGGGCTGAGACCCTGGGTCCAAGAGATACCGGGGCCCATCGCGTTTTAAAAAATGTTTTTGAGCGTCTGGTCAAAGTGACGTGTGATCCAAGAGCTGACGCTTATCTACGATGCGCTTTCTAGTGCGTGGTCTTCACTTGAGAACCTTTCTGTCCCAATGGCTGTAATTTCTTCAAGTTATGGTCTTTTGTCATAATAAATATTATTTGAAAGATATACTGAAACTGCTGACCAACGGAATTTCCATCGAAAGTAGCCTATTTTTACCAGAGTTTTTTTTAAATAAATATCTACACTGTAAAGTCGCTGAACAAACATTGTCCTTTGGACAATGAGCCTGAATCAGCATACATGCATAGTCCGAGGTATTAAGCGCGAATCTTGCGAGTCATTTGCCCCAATTCTCGATAACCGTGTTGAAATTTTGCATACCTGTCGAGTTCCGATGACAATGCAATATTAAGACGAGAGGGGCACTTGAACAGTTAATGGTACTCCTCAGTTGATAATAGACTGTCCATGTTGGGGTTTGGCTCAGACAAAAATTTGAGCAATCGAGAAAACGCTTTTTTTAAGTGAATTCGTATGTACCGATCATGAGCGCCCTAGATAGATTTCTGCGCGAGAAAGTACAAATGTTTCTATATTCCACGCTAAAATGTTATTTAACTCGATTCTTCCGTAGAGATAAACTTTTCTACCTAGAAAAACTAGCTAGTGGCCATTCTAAGTGTATGCGTCAGTTGCATAGAATTGTCCTGAGTGAAGACTGAAGCGTTCCTTAAGTCACAACACCGTCACGCAGTACGCCCTGCAGATTGTTATTTCAGTTTGTACACTTATAGCTGGTTGTTGTGTAGATATTTTGAATGCACAAATCTGTCTATTGCATCAGTAAATAATGCCAAGTGTTAGTTCTTAACCACAGACGCGCCGCAATAAGATAAGGGCAAATTCAATGATCCATTTAAATCGCGTGTGGTTTTCCTGGTCGTACCAGTGGCGACTATAGAACTTGCCAAATTTGTCGATAAAAATCAATAAACTGACAGATACTATAGCTCAAAATTGTAGCAGTAGACTGTAGTTTCCTGGTTCTTACCGAAAGTATCACTGAATTTTATAGAGCTTATTTACAGTCGACACAAATTGTTGTTATCATAAGTGTTTTAGACGAGGTTAAATTATTTTATTTAAATTTCTGGGGTTAGGGCTATAATTAAGTTAGTACGTTAAGTGACAAGTAGATCTTGCAGTATACCTAGTACTACTACCTATTACCACACAACATAACCAAGCGCCACTCACAATAGAATCGTATCTCCTAAGATAGTGTTACGAGCTGAGGGTTCGGGATAAAATAATGGGAATCAGTCCAACCAAAATAACACTTTTATTCAACACGATGACGATGAATACACGAACTTGGTCACACGTATCACAACACACTAATTCACACCACTGGTGCACCACTTAAAGTCACCGAAATGTTCGCACGTATAGCTTAATCCAGACTGACTCGCGAGCAACTACTGTTCACGCGAGACCCTGCTCCACGTCAGTCCTCCATGGCCTCGCTGAGACTCACTCACTCAGACTTAGACTGCCTGTCCGGTTTTTTTTTTTTTTTCGAATGGACTAATCTCGCTGTTGGCCTCTGAGGCCGTGACAGCTTAACCGAACTTTTGGCGAGCGCAGATGGCGCTCAGCCCAGTAAGTTTTTTAGGCAACTAGCGCAAGGGCACCACTTAGGTACGAACCTCGGCTTGGGCTGTTGCCGGGATGGGGATAGGAGAGAAACGCCCGGGTACATGTTTGTACCTCGTATAGGCGGTGACTGAAGGGATTCGTCGACCTCGCCGGCGAGATCGGTGTTTCTGTGAAGTGTTTGCTCTGTCTGATGTAGATGACTCACCTTCCGCATTAGCGGAGGTGATTTCGTCATCCGGGTCTCCGAGCACGTGTCTCGGACGACGGAGGATAAACTGACTGTCCGGCCATCTCTCCGGCCTATTTATATCGCACACATTTCGATTGTTCGAGAACGATGTCGATCCTTCCAGGAAAGGGTCCGTCCCTCGACACAATGGTCACTCCCCGTTCTGCGAAACCACAAACAATAGCAACAATAACACAGCAAGACAAAAGTGTTCGAGAAGGTTCGATTATTACTCGTTGTTTAACAGCCTCAGCGTAACAATAGTTTATAAAACATAAAACTTATAATTTACCCTATCGAAAAATAATACTTTGATTAAAGGCAAAATCGTACAAAACCAACTACATTTTATTCGGTCGAAGCTTTTGTACGCTTTTGTCATTTTATTGGGGTCGATGTTAAATTTCAACCGTTTATTTTATAGGCAATTCTTTATTCCTGGAATGTATTGCAACGAGTTTCACCATTAACATTATTGGACTGAATAAACGCCTCTATTTCTCTATTAAAATAAACTCTAGTTAAATAACTGCCTCTATTTCGAGCCATGTGTTCCAGTCTTGGGCTGATCGCGTCCAGATCGTACCAGCGATGTTGTTTGCCCGTCCATCCTACTAGACCTTAGAATTCATCATGAGTTGATTTCACAATCCTTGATAGTATTTGATAGTAACTTTGGGCAGTTAATAAGCGTTATACTTCAGAATCACTAGACACCGGGGGATTTCCAAGATAAAATAAAAGAGCTGGTTGTTATTAAGTTGAGTTGCATGCAATGATAAGCTACTAGATCGGAATACTAGACTAATGTAAATCCTCCTTTAGGGGGCACCGGCATAGTACATTGCGCAAGACTTTTCTTGTGGTTACATTGCACTGATCTTATTGCCAGTTTACTCTAGGAAACTTATGCTTTTAGCACATTCCTTTTTGGCTTAGGATTTTTTATTAGGTCAACTTCAAACGGAAGATGTTATTGAATTATATGCTGAGATAGTTAAGAATGTTGCAGATGAATACAACACATCCTTATTATAAGTCGGATAGAAGTGACATTAGGTAGTAGTATTTATCAAACTTTTGCGATCACTATACATAATTAAATGATAAACTAACATTAAACGTGTGGGGGTTCGATCTGGTTTGCAGGATGATGTGTGTGGACTATATATTGGGTTTTGGATAATGAAACAACTCGTCACTTAAAGCTCCTTCTGCGCTTCCTAGGGACTTGACGAAGGCGATCCTTAGCAACTCTACTTGCAATCACGTGGTACTTTCAACGTGGTACTTTTTACAACTTCTTTGGGCAACTGTCTTCCTCAAAATTCTTTTGGCAACTGCCTCACATTTTTTTATTTATGAATGGACTAATCTCGCTGTTGACCTCTGAGGCCGTTGCAGCTTAACTGAACTTTTGGCGAGCGCAGATGGTGCTCAGCCCTGTTAGTTGTTTGAAGAGGCAACTAGCGCATGGGCACCACTTTTTTTTTTTTTTTTTCCTGTCCGGGCGCAGAGGCCCGGCCCGCGAACTAGCCTACATGATGATCCTCTGCCATAAGCAGAGCCTTTATTTAGGTAATTTTTTAATTGTTTGCCTTTATTTCTTATTAACTAGTTACAGGAAGAACTAGTTACGGTTCTTACATTATTACATTTTATTTTAACTATACGCTATACAGTATATTCGTCTTCATTTTTATATCTACTATTCATATGTCATTCTTAATAGAAAAAGTGTACCAACATTTCTTACTTGTCTTTTTGTTTAATGTGGTACTTATTTTTATGACTTATATTTTGATAGATTGCAATTTAATTTTTGTTTACTTTTTCTTGTTTTTGTGATACTAAAAACGGGATATTTACCATGATTTGTGAGTTCTTGAGTGTCCCGATATTTCGACGCAGTTGCATGCGCCATGATCACGGGTAAACTGAAGTCTTTGCGAGTGGATAGTTATTGGCAGATATAACGATCTACCCTCTTTCTTAGTCTCTTGCTAGGAATGAATTCAGTAATACTATCACTACTACCGGTTTCATTCTCGATCATAACTCTATTCCGACACACAACACTCACGGTATCAGGGCGCGTAATTGACACTACACTTCTTCGGTTCTTACACATTCTCACCACAGGATTCCAGGCTCCAGATAGTTGAAAACCATCTTCACGATTGAAATTCTTGTGTTTGGTAATCTCAATTGCCTCTTGAACCAGTCTTGGGATGTAATGTCGCTCAGTTGAGATTACTTGTGGGTTGTGTAGCTCGATCCAGTGGTTTGAGCCTGAGTCCAGCAGATGTTCCGCTATGGCAGACTTTTGTCTGTCAACATTCTTCACCGCCCTGATATGTTCCTTCACCCGACAAGCTATTGTGCGTTTGGTTTGATCAATATAAGAACTCCCACAGCTACAGTCTATCTTATACACTCCTGGTTTTTCTAGTGGAAAGCAATCTTTTGGTGAGCGCAGGTAGTGTGTAATTTTCTTTAAAGGAGTAAAGATGGTCTTCAGTGAAAATTTTTGTAGAATGTTTGCGATTTTATCTGTCACTCCTTTAATATATGGTAGAAAAGCAGGTTTTCGTTCCACCCTGCAACTGTGGGGTTTAGGTCTTGGTCGAAATGGTAAGGACCGCAATTTATAACCATTCCTAACTAGAACATTACGGACATGTGCCAATTCACCCTGAATGTGGTCCTCATCGCACAGGTCGAATGCACGATTGGTAAGTGATGTTACCACCGAATTAAGATGTCGAGGGTGATGGTGTGAATCAGCATGTAGGTATCGGTCCGTATGTGTAGGTTTTCTGTAAACTGAATGGCCCAAACTACCATTATCTCGAACCTGAACCAAAACGTCCAAGAATGCCAAACGACGATCACATTCTTTCTCGTACGTAAACCTAATTTTACTATGTACGTCGTTAAGGTGTGCCAAAAGGAGTTCCACTTCAGCCGTGTTTCCTTCCAAAATACAGAAGACGTCATCTACATATCTTTTCCACAACTTTATTGGTAAAGGGGCAGACGAGATGGCCATATTCTCGAAATACTCCATCCAAATGTTGGCCACCACGGGAGCAACAGGACTTCCCATAGCTACTCCATCTATTTAGAATAGAATAGAATAGAATAGAAAAACGTTTATTTTGCATCACAAGTGTACAATGGCTTAGAAAAATGGGTATAAATTAATTAACAAATTTGTGAGCAAAAACGGTCACCACTCAGCATTGTGCTATAGTAGCATATTTATACTACTATAGCGCTGGTCTTCCGTGGTGCCATTTTTGTGTGTGCAGGGCAGCAACTGTGTTTACAATTACCTATCGATACACATTGCCAGTAGGTACATATAACCTTTCGGACTCGTTTAGGTACCTCCCTACTTACGAACTATTAAAACATACAAAACATGAAAATACACAATCATAAACAGTTAACAGACATAATTAAAATAGTTTTGAAAAATTAACAATTAAAAAAATAAAAATATATAATACAGTAAACAGGCATAATAAAGAGAGCTTTGAAAATTATTATTAAATAATTACAATTATATTGCTAGAAACCAGGCCCAGAACAACCACCTACGTGTGAAAACTTTTGAAAACTCAACAAGTACTTTTTTAAAGATTTTTTGAAAGACCAAACAGCAATTAAACAGTAATATTTGAAGATAGTATTGCCCCTTATATATGAAAAAGTTGGTGAAAAGAACATGCTCCAGAAGCTTGACATACTCTGCCGGGATACCGTCTTGCTGTATTTTCGCCTCAACTACCCTCATACAGTCAGCCACAGGGACGTTCGTAAAGAGAGATTCTACGTCAAAACTGACCATCATCTCATTACCCTGTACCTCTGTCTCCTTAAGTATCTGTATGAAATGCCGCGAGTTCCTTACAAAAGACGATGTACGTCCCACCGTCGGTTGCAATACTTTAGCTACATGTTTCGCTAATTCATAAGTAGGAGAATCAATTTGACTCACAATAGGTCGTAGCGGAGCATTCTGCTTGTGCACCTTTGGCAGACCATATAGTTTAGGTGGCTGGACGTTTCTTGGTCCTAAAAGGAAACTGGTGACTTTCTCACCTATAGCATGATGACACTCCTTGATTAACTTTTGGGTATTTCGTTGCGTTCGACTTGTCGGATTGTAGTTAACTGGCTTGTAGGTGTTGGTGTCACTAAGCAAGCTTTGGATTCTATCCTCGTATTCTGTGACGTTCATCACCACTGTGGCATTCCCTTTGTCAGCCTTAAGGATTATCAGGTCTTTGTCTCGGCGTAAGTCTTTTAACGCACCCAACTCTTCATACGTGATGTTCGGTTCTGGAGGTTTAGCATGACGTAACACAAAAGCAATGTCTTGTCTTAGACACTCCGCGTCGCTTTTTGGAATATTATTATAACGGATAACTTCCTCTACATTGCCGAAAATTATTGCGAAAAACTATATGGTCTGCCAAAGGTGCACAAGCAGAATGCTCCGCTACGACCTATTGTGAGTCAAATTGATTCTCCTACTTATGAATTAGCGAAACATGTAGCTAAAGTATTGCAACCGACGGTGGGACGTACATCGTCTTTTGTAAGGAACTCGCGGCATTTCATACAGATACTTAAGGAGACAGAGGTACAGGGTAATGAGATGATGGTCAGTTTTGACGTAGAATCTCTCTTTACGAACGTCCCTGTGGCTGACTGTATGAGGGTAGTTGAGGCGAAAATACAGCAAGACGGTATCCCGGCAGAGTATGTCAAGCTTCTGGAGCATGTTCTTTTCACCAACTTTTTCATATATAAGGGGCAATACTATCTTCAAATAGATGGAGTAGCTATGGGAAGTCCTGTTGCTCCCGTGGTGGCCAACATTTGGATGGAGTATTTCGAGAATATGGCCATCTCGTCTGCCCCTTTACCAATAAAGTTGTGGAAAAGATATGTAGATGACGTCTTCTGTATTTTGGAAGGAAACACGGCTGAAGTGGAACTCCTTTTGGCACACCTTAACGACGTACATAGTAAAATTAGGTTTACGTACGAGAAAGAATGTGATCGTCGTTTGGCATTCTTGGACGCTTTGGTTCAGGTTCGAGATAATGGTAGTTTGGGCCATTCAGTTTACAGAAAACCTACACATACGGACCGATACCTACATGCTGATTCACACCATCACCCTCGACATCTTAATTCGGTGGTAACATCACTTACCAATCGTGCATTCGACCTGTGCGATGAGGACCACATTCAGGGTGAATTGGCACATGTCCGTAATGTTCTAGTTAGGAATGGTTATAAATTGCGGTCCTTACCATTTCGACCAAGACCTAAACCCCACAGTTGCAGGGTGGAACGAAAACCTGCTTTTCTACCATATATTAAAGGAGTGACAGATAAAATCGCAAACATTCTACAAAAATTTTCACTGAAGACCATCTTTACTCCTTTAAAGAAAATTACACACTACCTGCGCTCACCAAAAGATTGCTTTCCACTAGAAAAACCAGGAGTGTATAAGATAGACTGTAGCTGTGGAAGTTCTTATATTGATCAAACCAAACGCACAATAGCTTGTCGGGTGAAGGAACATATCAGGGCGGTGAAGAATGTTGACAGACAAAAGTCTGCCATAGCGGAACATCTGCTGGACTCAGGCTCAAACCACTGGATCGAGCTACACAACCCACAAGTAATCTCAACTGAGCGACATTACATCCCAAGACTGGTTCAAGAGGCAATTGAGATTACCAAACACAAGAATTTCAATCGTGAAGATGGTTTTCAACTATCTGGAGCCTGGAATCCTGTGGTGAGAATGTGTAAGAACCGAAGAAGTGTAGTGTCAATTACGCGCCCTGATACCGTGAGTGTTGTGTGTCGGAATAGAGTTATGATCGAGAATGAAACCGGTAGTAGTGATAGTATTACTGAATTCATTCCTAGCAAGAGTTTTTAGTACAAATAGTGTTAATAACCATGATAGTTTCAAAAGTTAAAACTGAATAATTTACATAAAAATAAAATTATTTACAAATGGTCCAAATATTATTAAAATTCGGGTTACCGTCCGACAAAGCAAATTAAATATCCTAACCTAATTTTTTAAAAACCCCGCTCAAGGCACCCTGAATGTAGGTCAGCGGGTCAATGTGTCAGTGGGTCAATGTGTCAGTTGGTCAGTCGGTCAGTAGGTCAGTGGGTCACTAGGTTTATGGGTCAGTGGGTCAGTGGGTCAGGTCAGTAGGTCAGTGGGTCAGTAGGTCATTAGGTCACTAGGTTACTAGGTTACTAGGTCAGTAGGTCATTAGGTCATTAGGTCATTAGGTCACTAGGTCACTAGGTCAGTAGGTCACTATGTCATTAGGTTTATGGGTCAGTAGGTCAGTGGGTCACTAGGTCAGTAGGTCAGTAGGCCAGTAGGTCAGTAAGTCAGTAGGTCAGTAGGTCACTAGGTTTATGGGTCAGTGGGCCAACTGACCTAGTGACCTACTGACCGACTGACAGTGACTAGTGTCAGTCAGTAGGTCAGTCGGTCAGTAGGTTACTAGGTTTATGGTCAGTGGGTCAGGTCATAATATCTTCTAAACTACTTGACCAAAAATTCTCAAATTTAAAACATACATAAAAAACCAAAAGCAACTCTGTATGTCTGTCTGCCTGTTTGTTACGTTTTCACGACTAAACAGTTTGACTTATCTTGGTGATACTGGCTCCTTGTAGGACATAGGATAGTTTCTTTTTTTTGCGAAAAATTAGATTTGTTGCCATAGAATACTGATTCTTATTTAGATACTTGTGCCGTGCCATAGATTAGTAAATAGTATTTGACACATTGTCGCGTCCACGAAATTATAAGGTTTTTAAATTTAGTGGTATAAAACTTTTTGAGTCAACTGGGTATGGGAGCCGCTCAAGTTTAACCAAAAAGGTCGGAAAGTAATAACTTATTTGGTTTAACTATGACTATGCGTTTTCGGACGTATGCGATTTTCGATAATTGGCGCGGTTATAATTTAAGTCAACGCGAACGAAATCGCTCGTATATTTTAATAGAAACACCCAGATGAACACATATGGCTCACGGGGTAATGAGGAGGATCTAAGAGTGTATACCACGCACTGGAAAGCGCAGCGTACGACGGCCCATGGAAAGATGCCGGGAGTCGTTCTGCAAATCTATGATGAAATATGTCATTATAACGACAAACAGTCCAGTTAGATTTTACGATTTTGTAGATCTTTAACGTCGATTGTTGATCGACAAATTCGATTAACGACTTAGCAAGCTACAATAATTGCTACAATAATTGCGTAAAGTACATATAAATAATGCAGGACATTTAATATGGCGTTATATAGACACAAAATAAGCAAAACTTGTACTATGGGAACCATTAATATAATGTAAACAAATGCATATAACCTATGTAGCATAACTCTCATAATTGAGTTTGTAGTTTCTCGGTTCTATGGGTAAGGCATCGACCGCCACAAGAACCGGTCGCTTTAATCTCCATGCATTCCTCTAAGCCTCAAAGCATAGACTTCTGCGTAACCTGTAAATATAAGCCTACAGACTAGGTTTTTTGGTATGCAGGTCAGTAGGTCAGTAGGTCACTAGGTCACTAGGTTTATGGGTCAGTGGGTCAGGTCAGTAGATCAGTGGGTCAGTAGGTCATTAGGTCACTAGGTTACTAGGTCAGTAGGTCATTAGGTCATTAGGTCACTAGGTTACTAGGTCAGTAGGTCATTAGGTCATTAGGTAACTAGGTCATTAGGTCACTAGGTCACTAGGTCACTAGGTCAGTAGGGCAGTAGGTCACTAGGTCATTAGGTTTATGGGTCAGTAGGTTAGTGGGTCACTAGGTCAGTAGGTCAGTAGGTCACTAGGTTTATGGGTCAGTGGGTCAGGTCAGTAGGTCAGTGGGTCAGTAGGTCATTAGGTCACTAGGTTACTAGGTCAGTAGGTCATTAGGTCATTAGGTCACTAGGTCACTAGGTCACTAGGTCAGTAGGGCAGTAGGTCACTGGGTCAGTAGGTTAGTGGGTCACTAGGTCAGTAGGTCAGTAGGTCAGTAGGTCACTAGGTTTATGGGTCAGTGGGTCAGGTCATAATATCTTCTAAACTACTTGACCAAAAATTCTCAAATTTAAAACATACATAAAAAACCAAAAGCAACTCTGTATGTCTGTCTGACTGTTTGTTACGTTTTCACGACTAAACAGTTTGACTTATCTTGGTGATACTGGCTCCTTGTAGGACATAGGATAGTTTCTTTATTTTTTGCGAAAAATTAGATTTGTTGCCATAGAATACTGATTCTTATTTAGATACTTGTGCCGTGCCATAGATTAGTAAATAGTAGCTGACACATTGTCGCGTCCACGAAATTATAAGGTTTTTAACTTTAGTGGTATAAAACTTTTTGAGTCAACTGGGTATGGGAGCCGCTCAAGTTGAACCAAAAAGGTCGGAAAATAATAACTTATTTGGTTTAACTATGACTATGCGTTTTCGGACGTATGCGATTTTCGATAATTGGCGCGGTTATAATTTAAGTCAACGCGAACGAAATCGCTCGTATATTTTAATAGAAACACCCAGATGAACACATATGGCTCACGGGGTAATGAGGAGGATCTAAGAGTGTATACCACGCACTGGAAAGCGCAGCGTACGACGGCCCATGGAAAGATGCCGGGAGTCGTTCTGCAAATCTATGATGAAATATGTCATTATAACGACAAACAGTCCAGTTAGATTTTACGATTTTGTAGATCTTTAACGTCGATTTGTTGATCGACAAATTCGATTAACGACTTAGCAAGCTACAATAATTGCTACAATAATTGCGTAAAGTACAAATAAATAATGCAGGACATTTAATATGGCGTTATATAGACACAAAATAAGCAAAACTTGTACTATGGGAACCATTAATATAATGTAAACAAATGCATATAACCTATGTAGCATAACTCTCATAATTGAGTTTGTAGTTTCTCGGTTCTATGGGTAAGGCATCGACCGCCACAAGAACCGGTCGCTTTAATCTCCCTGCATTCCTCTAAGCCTCAAAGCATAGGTTTCTGCGTAACCTGTAAATATAAGCCTACAGACTAGGTTTTTTTGTATGCAGGTCAGTAGGTCAGTAGGTCACTAGGTCACTAGGTCACTAGGTTTATGGGTGAGTGGGTCAGGTCAGTAGGTCAGTGGGTCAGTAGGTCATTAGGTCACTAGGTTACTAGGTCAGTAGGTCATTAGGTCATTAGGTCACTAGGTTACTAGGTCAGTAGGTCAGTAGGTCATTAGGTCATTAGGTCACTAGGCCATTAGGTCACTAGGTCACTAGGTCAGTAGGGCAGTAGGTCACTAGGTCATTAGGTTTATGGGTCAGTAGGTTAGTGGGTCACTAGGTCAGTAGGTCAGTAGGTCACTAGGTTTATGGGTCAGTGGGTCAGGTCATAATATCTTCTAAACTACTTGACCAAAAATTCTCAAATTTAAAACATACATAAAAAACCAAAAGCAACTCTGTATGTCTGTCTGACTGTTTGTTACGTTTTCACGACTAAACAGTTTGACTTATCTTAGTGATACTGGCTCCTTGTAGGACATAGGATAGTTTCTTTTTTTTGCGAAAAATTAGATTTGTTGCCATAGAATACTGATTCTTATTTAGATACTTGTGCCGTGCCATAGATTAGTAAATAGTAGTTGACACATTGTCGCGTCCACGAAATTATAAGGTTTTTAGCTTTAGTGGTATAAAACTTTTTGAGTCAACTGGGTATGGGAGCCGCTCAAGTTGAACCAAAAAGGTCGGAAAATAATAACTTATTTGGTTTAACTATGACTATGCGTTTTCGGACGTATGCGATTTTCAATAATTGGCGCGGTTATAATTTCAGTCAACGCGAACGAAATCGCTCGTATATTTTAATAGAAACACCCAGATGAACACATATGGCTCACGGGGTAATGAGGAGGATCTAAGAGTGTATACCACGCACTGGAAAGCGCAGCGTACGACGGCCCATGGAAAGATGCCGGGAGTCGTTCTGCAAATCTATGATGAAATATGTCATTATAACGACAAACAGTCCAGTTAGATTTTACGATTTTGTAGATCTTTAACGTCGATTTGTTGATCGACAAGTTCGATTAACGACTTAGCAAGCTACAATAATTGCGTAAAGTACAAATAAATAATGCAGGACATTTAATATGGCGTTATATAGACACAAAATAAGCAAAACTTGTACTATGGGAACCATTAATATAATGTAAACAAATGCATATAACCTATGTAGCATAACTCTCATAATTGAGTTTGTAGTTTCTCGGTTCTATGGGTAAGGCATCGACCGCCACAAGAACCGGTCGCTTTAATCTCCCTGCATTCCTCTAAGCCTCAAAGCATAGGTTTCTGCGTAACCTGTAAATATAAGCCTACAGACTAGGTTTTTTGTATGCAGGTCAGTAGGTCAGTAGGTCACTAGGTCACTAGGTCACTAGGTTTATGGGTCAGTGGGTCAGGTCAGTAGGTCAGTGGGTCAGTAGGTCATTAGGTCACTAGGTTACTAGGTCAGTAGGTCATTAGGTCATTAGGTCACTAGGTTACTGGGTCAGTAGGTCATTAGGTCACTAGGTCATTAGGTCACTAGGTCACTAGGTCACTAGGTCAGTAGGGCAGTAGGTCACTAGGTCATTAGGTTTATGGGTCAGTAGGTTAGTGGGTCACTAGGTCATTAGGTCAGTAGGTCAGTAGGTCAGTAGGTCACTAGGTTTATGGGTCAGTGGGTCAGGTCATAATATCTTCTAAACTACTTGACCAAAAATTCTCAAATTTAAAACATACATAAAAAACCAAAAGCAACTCTGTATGTCTGTCTGACTGTTTGTTACGTTTTCACGACTAAACAGTTTGACTTATCTTAGTGATACTGGCTCCTTGTAGGACATAGGATAGTTTCTTTTTTTTTGCGAAAAATTAGATTTGTTGCCATAGAATACTGATTCTTATTTAGATACTTGTGCCGTGCCATAGATTAGTAAATAGTAGTTGACACATTGTCGCGTCCACGAAATTATAAGGTTTTTAACTTTAGTGGTATAAAACTTTTTGAGTCAACTGGGTATGGGAGCCGCTCAAGTTTAACCAAAAAGGTCGGAAAGTAATAACTTATTTGGTTTAACTAAGACTATGTGTTTTCGGACGTATGCGATTTTCGATAATTGGCGCGGTTATAATTTAAGTCAACGCGAACGAAATCGCTCGTATATTTTAATAGAAACACCCAGATGAACACATATGGCTCACGGGGTAATGAGGAGGATCTAAGAGTGTATACCACGCACTGGAAAGCGCAGCGTACGACGGCCCATGGAAAGATGCCGGGAGTCGTTCTGCAAATCTATGATGAAATATGTCATTATAACGACAAACAGTCCAGTTAGATTTTACGATTTTGTAGATCTTTAACGTCGATTTGTTGATCGACAAATTCGATTAACGACTTAGCAAGCTACAATAATTGCTACCATAATTGCGTAAAGTACAAATAAATAATGCAGGACATTTAATATGGCGTTATATAGACACAAAATAAGCAAAACTTGTACTATGGGAACCATTAATATAATGTAAACAAATGCATAGAACCTATGTAGCATAACTCTCGTAATTGAGTTTGTAGTTTCTCGGTTCTATGGGTAAGGCATCGACCGCCACAAGAACCGGTCGCTTTAATCTCCCTGCATTCCTCTAAGCCTCAAAGCATAGGTTTCTGCGTAACCTGTAAATATAAGCCTACAGACTAGGTTTTTTTGTATGCAGGTCAGTAGGTCAGTAGGTCACTAGGTCACTAGGTTTATGGGTCAGTGGGTCAGGTCAGTAGGTCAGTGGGTCAGTAGGTCATTAGGTCACTAGGTTACTAGGTCAGTAGGTCATTAGGTCACTAGGTTACTAGGTCAGTAGGTCATTAGGTCATTAGGTCACTAGGTCATTAGGTTTATGGGTCAGTAGGTTAGTGGGTCACTAGGTCAGTAGGTCAGTAGGTCAGTAGGTCACTAGGTTTATGGGTCAGTGGGTCAGGTCATAATATCTTCTAAACTACTTGACCAAAAATTCTCAAATTTAAAACATACATAAAAAACCAAAAGCAACTCTGTATGTCTGTCTGACTGTTTGTTACGTTTTCACGACTAAACAGTTTGACTTATCTTAGTGATACTGGCTCCTTGTAGGACATAGGATAGTTTCTTTTTTTTGCGAAAAATTAGATTTGTTGCCATAGAATACTGATTCTTATTTAGATACTTGTGCCGTGCCATAGATTAGTAAATAGTAGTTGACACATTGTCGCGTCCACGAAATTATAAGGTTTTTAGCTTTAGTGGTATAAAACTTTTTGAGTCAACTGGGTATGGGAGCCGCTCAAGTTTAACCAAAAAGGTCGGAAAATAATAACTTATTTGGTTTAACTATGACTATGCGTTTTCGGACGTATGCGATTTTCAATAATTGGCGCGGTTATAATTTCAGTCAACGCGAACGAAATCGCTCGTATATTTTAATAGAAACACCCAGATGAACACATATGGCTCACGGGGTAATGAGGAGGATCTAAGAGTGTATACCACGCACTGGAAAGCGCAGCGTACGACGGCCCATGGAAAGATGCCGGGAGTCGTTCTGCAAATCTATGATGAAATATGTCATTATAACGACAAACAGTCCAGTTAGATTTTACGATTTTGTAGATCTTTAACGTCGATTTGTTGATCGACAAGTTCGATTAACGACTTAGCAAGCTACAATAATTGCGTAAAGTACAAATAAATAATGCAGGACATTTAATATGGCGTTATATAGACACAAAATAAGCAAAACTTGTACTATGGGAACCATTAATATAATGTAAACAAATGCATATAACCTATGTAGCATAACTCTCATAATTGAGTTTGTAGTTTCTCGGTTCTATGGGTAAGGCATCGACCGCCACAAGAACCGGTCGCTTTAATCTCCCTGCATTCCTCTAAGCCTCAAAGCATAGGTTTCTGCGTAACCTGTAAATATAAGCCTACAGACTAGGTTTTTTGTATGCAGGTCAGTAGGTCAGTAGGTCACTAGGTCACTAGGTCACTAGGTTTATGGGTCAGTGGGTCAGGTCAGTAGGTCAGTGGGTCAGTAGGTCATTAGGTCACTAGGTTACTAGGTCAGTAGGTCATTAGGTCATTAGGTCACTAGGTTACTAGGTCAGTAGGTCATTAGGTAACTAGGTCATTAGGTCACTAGGTCACTAGGTCAGTAGCGCAGTAGGTCACTAGGTCATTAGGTTTATGGGTCAGTAGGTTAGTGGGTCACTAGGTCAGTAGGTCAGTAGGTCACTAGGTTTATGGGTCAGTGGGTCAGGTCAGTAGGTCAGTGGGTCAGTAGGTCATTAGGTCACTAGGTTACTAGGTCAGTAGGTCATTAGGTCATTAGGTCACTAGGTCATTAGGTCACTAGGTCACTAGGTCAGTAGGGCAGTAGGTCACTGGGTCAGTAGGTTAGTGGGTCACTAGGTCAGTAGGTCAGTAGGTCAGTAGGTCACTAGGTTTATGGGTCAGTGGGTCAGGTCATAATATCTTCTAAACTACTTGACCAAAAATTCTCAAATTTAAAACATACATAAAAAACCAAAAGCAACTCTGTATGTCTGTCTGACTGTTTGTTACGTTTTCACGACTAAACAGTTTGACTTATCTTGGTGATACTGGCTCCTTGTAGGACATAGGATAGTTTCTTTTTTTTTGCGAAAAATTAGATTTGTTGCCATAGAATACTGATTCTTATTTAGATACTTGTGCCGTGCCATAGATTAGTAAATAGTAGCTGACACATTGTCGCGTCCACGAAATTATAAGGTTTTTAACTTTAGTGGTATAAAACTTTTTGAGTCAACTGGGTATGGGAGCCGCTCAAGTTGAACCAAAAAGGTCGGAAAATAATAACTTATTTGGTTTAACTATGACTATGCGTTTTCGGACGTATGCGATTTTCGATAATTGGCGCGGTTATAATTTAAGTCAACGCGAACGAAATCGCTCGTATATTTTAATAGAAACACCCAGATGAACACATATGGCTCACGGGGTAATGAGGAGGATCTAAGAGTGTATACCACGCACTGGAAAGCGCAGCGTACGACGGCCCATGGAAAGATGCCGGGAGTCATTCTGCAAATCTATGATGAAATATGTCATTATAACGACAAACAGTCCAGTTAGATTTTACGATTTTGTAGATCTTTAACGTCGATTTGTTGATCGACAAATTCGATTAACGACTTAGCAAGCTACAATAATTGCTACAATAATTGCGTAAAGTACAAATAAATAATGCAGGACATTTAATATGGCGTTATATAGACACAAAATAAGCAAAACTTGTACTATGGGAACCATTAATATAATGTAAACAAATGCATATAACCTATGTAGCATAACTCTCATAATTGAGTTTGTGGTTTCTCGGTTCTATGGGTAAGGCATCGACCGCCACAAGAACCGGTCGCTTTAATCTCCCTGCATTCCTCTAAGCCTCAAAGCATAGGTTTCTGCGTAACCTGTAAATATAAACCTACAGACTAGGTTTTTTGTATGCAGGTCAGTAGGTCAGTAGGTCAGTAGGTCACTAGGTCACTAGGTTTATGGGTCAGTGGGTCAGGTCAGTAGGTCAGTGGGTCAGTAGGTCAATAGGTCACTAGGTTACTAGGTCAGTAGGTCAGTAGGTCATTAGGTCATTAGGTCACTAGGCCATTAGGTCACTAGGTCACTAGGTCACTAGGTCAGTAGGGCAGTAGGTCACTAGGTCATTAGGTTTATGGGTCAGTAGGTTAGTGGGTCACTAGGTCAGTAGGTCAGTAGGTCACTAGGTTTATGGGTCAGTGGGTCAGGTCATAATATCTTCTAAACTACTTGACCAAAAATTCTCAAATTTAAAACATACATAAAAAACCAAAAGCAACTCTGTATGTCTGTCTGACTGTTTGTTACGTTTTCACGACTAAACAGTTTGACTTATCTTAGTGATACTGGCTCCTTGTAGGACATAGGATAGTTTCTTTTTTTTGCGAAAAATTAGATTTGTTGCCATAGAATACTGATTCTTATTTAGATACTTGTGCCGTGCCATAGATTAGTAAATAGTAGTTGACACATTGTCGCGTCCACGAAATTATAAGGTTTTTAGCTTTAGTGGTATAAAACTTTTTGAGTCAACTGGGTATGGGAGCCGCTCAAGTTTAACCAAAAAGGTCGGAAAATAATAACTTATTTGGTTTAACTATGACTATGCGTTTTCGGACGTATGCGATTTTCAATAATTGGCGCGGTTATAATTTCAGTCAACGCGAACGAAATCGCTCGTATATTTTAATAGAAACACCCAGATGAACACATATGGCTCACGGGGTAATGAGGAGGATCTAAGAGTGTATACCACGCACTGGAAAGCGCAGCGTACGACGGCCCATGGAAAGATGCCGGGAGTCGTTCTGCAAATCTATGATGAAATATGTCATTATAACGACAAACAGTCCAGTTAGATTTTACGATTTTGTAGATCTTTAACGTCGATTTGTTGATCGACAAGTTCGATTAACGACTTAGCAAGCTACAATAATTGCGTAAAGTACAAATAAATAATGCAGGACATTTAATATGGCGTTATATAGACACAAAATAAGCAAAACTTGTACTATGGGAACCATTAATATAATGTAAACAAATGCATATAACCTATGTAGCATAACTCTCATAATTGAGTTTGTAGTTTCTCGGTTCTATGGGTAAGGCATCGACCGCCACAAGAACCGGTCGCTTTAATCTCCCTGCATTCCTCTAAGCCTCAAAGCATAGGTTTCTGCGTAACCTGTAAATATAAGCCTACAGACTAGGTTTTTTGTATGCAGGTCAGTAGGTCAGTAGGTCACTAGGTCACTAGGTCACTAGGTTTATGGGTCAGTGGGTCAGGTCAGTAGGTCAGTGGGTCAGTAGGTCATTAGGTCACTAGGTTACTAGGTCATTAGGTCATTAGGTCACTAGGTTACTGGGTCAGTAGGTCATTAGGTCACTAGGTCATTAGGTCACTAGGTTACTAGGTCACTAGGTCAGTAGGGCAGTAGGTCACTAGGTCATTAGGTTTATGGGTCAGTAGGTTAGTGGGTCACTAGGTCAGTAGGTCAGTAGGTCAGTAGGTCAGTAGGTCAGTAGGTCACTAGGTTTATGGGTCAGTGGGTCAGGTCATAATATCTTCTAAACTACTTGACCAAAAATTCTCAAATTTAAAACATACATAAAAAACCAAAAGCAACTCTGTATGTCTGTCTGACTGTTTGTTACGTTTTCACGACTAAACAGTTTGACTTATCTTAGTGATACTGGCTCCTTGTAGGACATAGGATAGTTTCTTTTTTTTGCGAAAAATTAGATTTGTTGCCATAGAATACTGATTCTTATTTAGATACTTGTGCCGTGCCATAGATTAGTAAATAGTAGTTGACACATTTTCGCGTCCACGAAATTATAAGGTTTTTAACTTTAGTGGTATAAAACTTTTTGAGTCAACTGGGTATGGGAGCCGCTCAAGTTTAACCAAAAAGGTCGGAAAATAATAACTTATTTGGTTTAACTAAGACTATGTGTTTTCGGACGTATGCGATTTTCGATAATTGGCGCGGTTATAATTTAAGTCAACGCGAACGAAATCGCTCGTATATTTTAATAGAAACACCCAGATGAACACATATGGCTCACGGGGTAATGAGGAGGATCTAAGAGTGTATACCACGCACTGGAAAGCGCAGCGTACGACGGCCCATGGAAAGATGCCGGGAGTCGTTCTGCAAATCTATGATGAAATATGTCATTATAACGACAAACAGTCCAGTTAGATTTTACGATTTTGTAGATCTTTAACGTCGATTTGTTGATCGACAAATTCGATTAACGACTTAGCAAGCTACAATAATTGCTACAATAATTGCGTAAAGTACAAATAAATAATGCAGGACATTTAATATGGCGTTATATAGACACAAAATAAGCAAAACTTGTACTATGGGAACCATTAATATAATGTAAACAAATGCATATAACCTATGTAGCATAACTCTCATAATTGAGTTTGTAGTTTCTCGGTTCTATGGGTAAGGCATCGACCGCCACAAGAACCGGTCGCTTTAATCTCCCTGCATTCCTCTAAGCCTCAAAGCATAGGTTTCTGCGTAACCTGTAAATATAAGCCTACAGACTAGGTTTTTTGGTATGCAGGTCAGTAGGTCAGTAGGTCACTAGGTCACTAGGTTTATGGGTCAGTGGGTCAGGTCAGTAGGTCAGTGGGTCAGTAGGTCATTAGGTCACTAGGTTACTAGGTCAGTAGGTCATTAGGTCATTAGGTCACTAGGTTACTAGGTCAGTAGGTCATTAGGTAACTAGGTCATTAGGTCACTAGGTCACTAGGTCAGTAGGGCAGTAGGTCACTAGGTCATTAGGTTTATGGGTCAGTAGGTTAGTGGGTCACTAGGTCAGTAGGTCAGTAGGTCAGTAGGTCACTAGGTTTATGGGTCAGTGGGTCAGGTCAGTAGGTCAGTGGGTCAGTAGGTCATTAGGTCACTAGGTTACTAGGTCAGTAGGTCATTAGGTCACTAGGTCATTAGGTCACTAGGTCACTAGGTCACTAGGTCAGTAGGGCAGTAGGTCACTGGGTCAGTAGGTTAGTGGGTCACTAGGTCAGTAGGTCAGTAGGTCAGTAGGTCACTAGGTTTATGGGTCAGTGGGTCAGGTCATAATATCTTCTAAACTACTTGACCAAAAATTCTCAAATTTAAAACATACATAAAAAACCAAAAGCAACTCTGTATGTCTGTCTGACTGTTTGTTACGTTTTCACGACTAAACAGTTTGACTTATCTTGGTGATACTGGCTCCTTGTAGGACATAGGATAGTTTCTTTTTTTTTGCGAAAAATTAGATTTGTTGCCATAGAATACTGATTCTTATTTAGATACTTGTGCCGTGCCATAGATTAGTAAATAGTAGCTGACACATTGTCGCGTCCACGAAATTATAAGGTTTTTAACTTTAGTGGTATAAAACTTTTTGAGTCAACTGGGTATGGGAGCCGCTCAAGTTGAACCAAAAAGGTCGGAAAATAATAACTTATTTGGTTTAACTATGACTATGCGTTTTCGGACGTATGCGATTTTCGATAATTGGCGCGGTTATAATTTAAGTCAACGCGAACGAAATCGCTCGTATATTTTAATAGAAACACCCAGATGAACACATATGGCTCACGGGGTAATGAGGAGGATCTAAGAGTGTATACCACGCACTGGAAAGCGCAGCGTACGACGGCCCATGGAAAGATGCCGGGAGTCGTTCTGCAAATCTATGATGAAATATGTCATTATAACGACAAACAGTCCAGTTAGATTTTACGATTTTGTAGATCTTTAACGTCGATTTGTTGATCGACAAATTCGATTAACGACTTAGCAAGCTACAATAATTGCTACAATAATTGCGTAAAGTACAAATAAATAATGCAGGACATTTAATATGGCGTTATATAGACACAAAATAAGCAAAACTTGTACTATGGGAACCATTAATATAATGTAAACAAATGCATATAACCTATGTAGCATAACTCTCATAATTGAGTTTGTGGTTTCTCGGTTCTATGGGTAAGGCATCGACCGCCACAAGAACCGGTCGCTTTAATCTCCCTGCATTCCTCTAAGCCTCAAAGCATAGGTTTCTGCGTAACCTGTAAATATAAACCTACAGACTAGGTTTTTTGTATGCAGGTCAGTAGGTCAGTAGGTCAGTAGGTCACTAGGTCACTAGGTTTATGGGTCAGTGGGTCAGGTCAGTAGGTCAGTGGGTCAGTAGGTCATTAGGTCACTAGGTTACTAGGTCAGTAGGTCAGTAGGTCATTAGGTCACTAGGCCATTAGGTCACTAGGTCACTAGGTCACTAGGTCAGTAGGGCAGTAGGTCACTAGGTCATTAGGTTTATGGGTCAGTAGGTTAGTGGGTCACTAGGTCAGTAGGTCAGTAGGTCACTAGGTTTATGGGTCAGTGGGTCAGGTCATAATATCTTCTAAACTACTTGACCAAAAATTCTCAAATTTAAAACATACATAAAAAACCAAAAGCAACTCTGTATGTCTGTCTGACTGTTTGTTACGTTTTCACGACTAAACAGTTTGACTTATCTTAGTGATACTGGCTCCTTGTAGGACATAGGATAGTTTCTTTTTTTTGCGAAAAATTAGATTTGTTGCCATAGAATACTGATTCTTATTTAGATACTTGTGCCGTGCCATAGATTAGTAAATAGTAGTTGACACATTGTCGCGTCCACGAAATTATAAGGTTTTTAGCTTTAGTGGTATAAAACTTTTTGAGTCAACTGGGTATGGGAGCCGCTCAAGTTTAACCAAAAAGGTCGGAAAATAATAACTTATTTGGTTTAACTATGACTATGCGTTTTCGGACGTATGCGATTTTCAATAATTGGCGCGGTTATAATTTCAGTCAACGCGAACGAAATCGCTCGTATATTTTAATAGAAACACCCAGATGAACACATATGGCTCACGGGGTAATGAGGAGGATCTAAGAGTGTATACCACGCACTGGAAAGCGCAGCGTACGACGGCCCATGGAAAGATGCCGGGAGTCGTTCTGCAAATCTATGATGAAATATGTCATTATAACGACAAACAGTCCAGTTAGATTTTACGATTTTGTAGATCTTTAACGTCGATTTGTTGATCGACAAGTTCGATTAACGACTTAGCAAGCTACAATAATTGCGTAAAGTACAAATAAATAATGCAGGACATTTAATATGGCGTTATATAGACACAAAATAAGCAAAACTTGTACTATGGGAACCATTAATATAATGTAAACAAATGCATATAACCTATGTAGCATAACTCTCATAATTGAGTTTGTAGTTTCTCGGTTCTATGGGTAAGGCATCGACCGCCACAAGAACCGGTCGCTTTAATCTCCCTGCATTCCTCTAAGCCTCAAAGCATAGGTTTCTGCGTAACCTGTAAATATAAGCCTACAGACTAGGTTTTTTGTATGCAGGTCAGTAGGTCAGTAGGTCACTAGGTCACTAGGTCACTAGGTTTATGGGTCAGTGGGTCAGGTCAGTAGGTCAGTGGGTCAGTAGGTCATTAGGTCACTAGGTTACTAGGTCAGTAGGTCATTAGGTCATTAGGTCACTAGGTTACTGGGTCAGTAGGTCATTAGGTCACTAGGTCATTAGGTCACTAGGTTACTAGGTCACTAGGTCAGTAGGGCAGTAGGTCACTAGGTCATTAGGTTTATGGGTCAGTAGGTTAGTGGGTCACTAGGTCAGTAGGTCAGTAGGTCAGTAGGTCAGTAGGTCACTAGGTTTATGGGTCAGTGGGTCAGGTCATAATATCTTCTAAACTACTTGACCAAAAATTCTCAAATTTAAAACATACATAAAAAACCAAAAGCAACTCTGTATGTCTGTCTGACTGTTTGTTACGTTTTCACGACTAAACAGTTTGACTTATCTTAGTGATACTGGCTCCTTGTAGGACATAGGATAGTTTCTTTTTTTTGCGAAAAATTAGATTTGTTGCCATAGAATACTGATTCTTATTTAGATACTTGTGCCGTGCCATAGATTAGTAAATAGTAGTTGACACATTGTCGCGTCCACGAAATTATAAGGTTTTTAACTTTAGTGGTATAAAACTTTTTGAGTCAACTGGGTATGGGAGCCGCTCAAGTTTAACCAAAAAGGTCGGAAAATAATAACTTATTTGGTTTAACTAAGACTATGTGTTTTCGGACGTATGCGATTTTCGATAATTGGCGCGGTTATAATTTAAGTCAACGCGAACGAAATCGCTCGTATATTTTAATAGAAACACCCAGATGAACACATATGGCTCACGGGGTAATGAGGAGGATCTAAGAGTGTATACCACGCACTGGAAAGCGCAGCGTACGACGGCCCATGGAAAGATGCCGGGAGTCGTTCTGCAAATCTATGATGAAATATGTCATTATAACGACAAACAGTCCAGTTAGATTTTACGATTTTGTAGATCTTTAACGTCGATTTGTTGATCGACAAATTCGATTAACGACTTAGCAAGCTACAATAATTGCTACCATAATTGCGTAAAGTACAAATAAATAATGCAGGACATTTAATATGGCGTTATATAGACACAAAATAAGCAAAACTTGTACTATGGGAACCATTAATATAATGTAAACAAATGCATAGAACCTATGTAGCATAACTCTCATAATTGAGTTTGTAGTTTCTCGGTTCTATGGGTAAGGCATCGACCGCCACAAGAACCGGTCGCTTTAATCTCCCTGCATTCCTCTAAGCCTCAAAGCATAGGTTTCTGCGTAACCTGTAAATATAAGCCTACAGACTAGGTTTTTTTGTATGCAGGTCAGTAGGTCAGTAGGTCACTAGGTCACTAGGTTTATGGGTCAGTGGGTCAGGTCAGTAGGTCAGTGAGTCAGTAGGTCACTAGGTTACTAGGTCAGTAGGTCATTAGGTCACTAGGTTACTAGGTCAGTAGGTCATTAGGTCATTAGGTCACTAGGTCATTAGGTCACTAGGTCACTAGGTCAGTAGGGCAGTAGGTCACTAGGTCATTAGGTTTATGGGTCAGTAGGTTAGTGGGTCACTAGGTCAGTAGGTCAGTAGGTCAGTAGGTCACTAGGTTTATGGGTCAGTGGGTCAGGTCATAATATCTTCTAAACTACTTGACCAAAAATTCTCAAATTTAAAACATACATAAAAAACCAAAAGCAACTCTGTATGTCTGTCTGACTGTTTGTTACGTTTTCACGACTAAACAGTTTGACTTATCTTGGTGATACTGGCTCCTTGTAGGACATAGGATAGTTTCTTTTTTTTTTTGCGAAAAATTAGATTTGTTGCCATAGAATACTGATTCTTATTTAGATACTTGTGCCGTGCCATAGATTAGTAAATAGTAGTTGACACATTGTCGCGTCCACGAAATTATAAGGTTTTTAACTTTAGTGGTATAAAACTTTTTGAGTCAACTGGGTATGGGAGCCGCTCAAGTTGAACCAAAAAGGTCGGAAAATAATAACTTATTTGGTTTAACTATGACTTTGCGTTTTCGGACGTATGCGATTTTCGATAATTGGCGCGGTTATAATTTAAGTCAACGCGAACGAAATCGCTCGTATATTTTAATAGAAACACCCAGATGAACACATATGGCTCACGGGGTAATGAGGAGGATCTAAGAGTGTATACCACGCACTGGAAAGCGCAGCGTACGACGGCCCATGGAAAGATGCCGGGAGTCGTTCTGCAAATCTATGATTAAATATGTCATTATAACGACAAACAGTCCAGTTAGATTTTACGATTTTGTAGATCTTTAACGTCGATTTGTTGATCGACAAGTTCGATTAACGACTTAGCAAGCTACAATAATTGCTACAATAATTGCGTAAAGTACAAATAAATAATGCAGGACATTTAATATGGCGTTATATAGACACAAAATAAGCAAAACTTGTACTATGGGAACCATTCATATAATGTAAACAATTGCATATAACCTATGTAGCATAAATCTCATAATTGAGTTTGTAGTTTCTCGGTTCTATGGGTAAGGCATCGACCGCCACAAGAACCGGTCGCTTTAATCTCCCTGCATTCCTCTAAGCCTCAAAGCATAGGTTTCTGCGTAACCTGTAAATATAAGCCTACAGACTAGGTTTTTTTGTATGCAGGTCAGTAGGTCAGTAGGTCACTAGGTCACTAGGTCACTAGGTTTATGGGTCAGTGGGTCAGGTCAGTAGGTCAGTGGGTCAGTAGGTCATTAGGTCACTAGGTTACTAGGTCAGTAGGTCATTAGGTCATTAGGTTACTGGGTCAGTAGGTCATTAGGTCATTAGGTCACTAGGTCATTAGGTCATTAGGTCACTAGGTCATTAGGTTTATGGGTCAGTAGGTTAGTGGGTCACTAGGTCAGTAGGTCAGTAGGTCAGTAGGTCAGTAGGTCACTAGGTTTATGGGTCAGTGGGTCAGGTCATAATATCTTCTAAACTACTTGACCAAAAATTCTCAAATTTAAAACATACATAAAAAACCAAAAGCAACTCTGTATGTCTGTCTGACTGTTTGTTACGTTTTCACGACTAAACAGTTTGACTTATCTTGGTGATACTGGCTCCTTGTAGGACATAGGATAGTTTCTTTTTTTTTTGCGAAAAATTAGATTTGTTGCCATAGAATACTGATTCTTATTTAGATACTTGTGCCGTGCCATAGATTAGTAAATAGTAGTTGACACATTGTCGCGTCCACGAAATTATAAGGTTTTTAACTTTAGTGGTATAAAACTTTTTGAGTCAACTGGGTATGGGAGCCGCTCAAGTTGAACCAAAAAGGTCGGAAAATAATAACTTATTTGGTTTAACTATGACTATGCGTTTTCGGACGTATGCGATTTTCGATAATTGGCGCGGTTATAATTTAAGTCAACGCGAACGAAATCGCTCGTATATTTTAATAGAAACACCCAGATGAACACATATGGCTCACGGGGTAATGAGGAGGATCTAAGAGTGTATACCACGCACTGGAAAGCGCAGCGTACGACGGCCCATGGAAAGATGCCGGGAGTCGTTCTGCAAATCTATGATGAAATATGTCATTATAACGACAAACAGTCCAGTTAGATTTTACGATTTTGTAGATCTTTAACGTCGATTTGTTGATCGACAAATTCGATTAACGACTTAGCAAGCTACAATAATTGCTACAATAATTGCGTAAAGTACAAATAAATAATGCAGGACATTTAATATGGCGTTATATAGACACAAAATAAGCAAAACTTGTACTATGGGAACCATTAATATAATGTAAACAAATGCATATAACCTATGTAGCATAACTCTCATAATTGAGTTTGTAGTTTCTCGGTTCTATGGGTAAGGCATCGACCGCCACAAGAACCGGTCGCTTTAATCTCCCTGCATTCCTCTAAGCCTCAAAGCATAGGTTTCTGCGTAACCTGTAAATATAAGCCTACAGACTAGGTTTTTTGGTATGCAGGTCAGTAGGTCACTAGGTCACTAGGTTTATGGGTCAGTGGGTCAGGTCAGTAGGTCAGTGGGTCAGTAGGTCATTAGGTCACTAGGTTACTAGGTCAGTAGGTCATTAGGTCATTAGGTCACTAGGTTACTAGGTCAGTAGGTCATTAGGTAACTAGGTCATTAGGTCACTAGGTCACTAGGTCAGTAGGGCAGTAGGTCACTAGGTCATTAGGTTTATGGGTCAGTAGGTTAGTGGGTCACTAGGTCAGTAGGTCAGTAGGTCAGTAGGTCACTAGGTTTATGGGTCAGTGGGTCAGGTCAGTAGGTCAGTGGGTCAGTAGGTCATTAGGTCACTAGGTTACTAGGTCAGTAGGTCATTAGGTCATTAGGTCACTAGGTCATTAGGTCACTAGGTCACTAGGTCACTAGGTCACTAGGTCAGTAGGGCAGTAGGTCACTGGGTCAGTAGGTTAGTGGGTCACTAGGTCAGTAGGTCAGTAGGTCAGTAGGTCACTAGGTTTATGGGTCAGTGGGTCAGGTCATAATATCTTCTAAACTACTTGACCAAAAATTCTCAAATTTAAAACATACATAAAAAACCAAAAGCAACTCTGTATGTCTGTCTGACTGTTTGTTACGTTTTCACGACTAAACAGTTTGACTTATCTTAGTGATACTGGCTCCTTGTAGGACATAGGATAGTTTCTTTTTTTTGCGAAAAATTAGATTTGTTGCCATAGAATACTGATTCTTATTTAGATACTTGTGCCGTGCCATAGATTAGTAAATAGTAGTTGACACATTGTCGCGTCCACGAAATTATAAGGTTTTTAGCTTTAGTGGTATAAAACTTTTTGAGTCAACTGGGTATGGGAGCCGCTCAAGTTTAACCAAAAAGGTCGGAAAATAATAACTTATTTGGTTTAACTATGACTATGCGTTTTCGGACGTATGCGATTTTCAATAATTGGCGCGGTTATAATTTCAGTCAACGCGAACGAAATCGCTCGTATATTTTAATAGAAACACCCAGATGAACACATATGGCTCACGGGGTAATGAGGAGGATCTAAGAGTGTATACCACGCACTGGAAAGCGCAGCGTACGACGGCCCATGGAAAGATGCCGGGAGTCGTTCTGCAAATCTATGATGAAATATGTCATTATAACGACAAACAGTCCAGTTAGATTTTACGATTTTGTAGATCTTTAACGTCGATTTGTTGATCGACAAGTTCGATTAACGACTTAGCAAGCTACAATAATTGCGTAAAGTACAAATAAATAATGCAGGACATTTAATATGGCGTTATATAGACACAAAATAAGCAAAACTTGTACTATGGGAACCATTAATATAATGTAAACAAATGCATATAACCTATGTAGCATAACTCTCATAATTGAGTTTGTAGTTTCTCGGTTCTATGGGTAAGGCATCGACCGCCACAAGAACCGGTCGCTTTAATCTCCCTGCATTCCTCTAAGCCTCAAAGCATAGGTTTCTGCGTAACCTGTAAATATAAGCCTACAGACTAGGTTTTTTGTATGCAGGTCAGTAGGTCAGTAGGTCACTAGGTCACTAGGTCACTAGGTTTATGGGTCAGTGGGTCAGGTCAGTAGGTCAGTGGGTCAGTAGGTCATTAGGTCACTAGGTTACTAGGTCAGTAGGTCATTAGGTCATTAGGTCACTAGGTTACTAGGTCAGTAGGTCATTAGGTAACTAGGTCATTAGGTCACTAGGTCACTAGGTCAGTAGCGCAGTAGGTCACTAGGTCATTAGGTTTATGGGTCAGTAGGTTAGTGGGTCACTAGGTCAGTAGGTCAGTAGGTCACTAGGTTTATGGGTCAGTGGGTCAGGTCAGTAGGTCAGTGGGTCAGTAGGTCATTAGGTCACTAGGTTACTAGGTCAGTAGGTCATTAGGTCATTAGGTCACTAGGTCATTAGGTCACTAGGTCACTAGGTCAGTAGGGCAGTAGGTCACTGGGTCAGTAGGTTAGTGGGTCACTAGGTCAGTAGGTCAGTAGGTCAGTAGGTCACTAGGTTTATGGGTCAGTGGGTCAGGTCATAATATCTTCTAAACTACTTGACCAAAAATTCTCAAATTTAAAACATACATAAAAAACCAAAAGCAACTCTGTATGTCTGTCTGACTGTTTGTTACGTTTTCACGACTAAACAGTTTGACTTATCTTGGTGATACTGGCTCCTTGTAGGACATAGGATAGTTTCTTTTTTTTTGCGAAAAATTAGATTTGTTGCCATAGAATACTGATTCTTATTTAGATACTTGTGCCGTGCCATAGATTAGTAAATAGTAGCTGACACATTGTCGCGTCCACGAAATTATAAGGTTTTTAACTTTAGTGGTATAAAACTTTTTGAGTCAACTGGGTATGGGAGCCGCTCAAGTTGAACCAAAAAGGTCGGAAAATAATAACTTATTTGGTTTAACTATGACTATGCGTTTTCGGACGTATGCGATTTTCGATAATTGGCGCGGTTATAATTTAAGTCAACGCGAACGAAATCGCTCGTATATTTTAATAGAAACACCCAGATGAACACATATGGCTCACGGGGTAATGAGGAGGATCTAAGAGTGTATACCACGCACTGGAAAGCGCAGCGTACGACGGCCCATGGAAAGATGCCGGGAGTCATTCTGCAAATCTATGATGAAATATGTCATTATAACGACAAACAGTCCAGTTAGATTTTACGATTTTGTAGATCTTTAACGTCGATTTGTTGATCGACAAATTCGATTAACGACTTAGCAAGCTACAATAATTGCTACAATAATTGCGTAAAGTACAAATAAATAATGCAGGACATTTAATATGGCGTTATATAGACACAAAATAAGCAAAACTTGTACTATGGGAACCATTAATATAATGTAAACAAATGCATATAACCTATGTAGCATAACTCTCATAATTGAGTTTGTGGTTTCTCGGTTCTATGGGTAAGGCATCGACCGCCACAAGAACCGGTCGCTTTAATCTCCCTGCATTCCTCTAAGCCTCAAAGCATAGGTTTCTGCGTAACCTGTAAATATAAACCTACAGACTAGGTTTTTTGTATGCAGGTCAGTAGGTCAGTAGGTCAGTAGGTCACTAGGTCACTAGGTTTATGGGTCAGTGGGTCAGGTCAGTAGGTCAGTGGGTCAGTAGGTCAATAGGTCACTAGGTTACTAGGTCAGTAGGTCAGTAGGTCATTAGGTCATTAGGTCACTAGGCCATTAGGTCACTAGGTCACTAGGTCACTAGGTCAGTAGGGCAGTAGGTCACTAGGTCATTAGGTTTATGGGTCAGTAGGTTAGTGGGTCACTAGGTCAGTAGGTCAGTAGGTCACTAGGTTTATGGGTCAGTGGGTCAGGTCATAATATCTTCTAAACTACTTGACCAAAAATTCTCAAATTTAAAACATACATAAAAAACCAAAAGCAACTCTGTATGTCTGTCTGACTGTTTGTTACGTTTTCACGACTAAACAGTTTGACTTATCTTAGTGATACTGGCTCCTTGTAGGACATAGGATAGTTTCTTTTTTTTGCGAAAAATTAGATTTGTTGCCATAGAATACTGATTCTTATTTAGATACTTGTGCCGTGCCATAGATTAGTAAATAGTAGTTGACACATTGTCGCGTCCACGAAATTATAAGGTTTTTAGCTTTAGTGGTATAAAACTTTTTGAGTCAACTGGGTATGGGAGCCGCTCAAGTTTAACCAAAAAGGTCGGAAAATAATAACTTATTTGGTTTAACTATGACTATGCGTTTTCGGACGTATGCGATTTTCAATAATTGGCGCGGTTATAATTTCAGTCAACGCGAACGAAATCGCTCGTATATTTTAATAGAAACACCCAGATGAACACATATGGCTCACGGGGTAATGAGGAGGATCTAAGAGTGTATACCACGCACTGGAAAGCGCAGCGTACGACGGCCCATGGAAAGATGCCGGGAGTCGTTCTGCAAATCTATGATGAAATATGTCATTATAACGACAAACAGTCCAGTTAGATTTTACGATTTTGTAGATCTTTAACGTCGATTTGTTGATCGACAAGTTCGATTAACGACTTAGCAAGCTACAATAATTGCGTAAAGTACAAATAAATAATGCAGGACATTTAATATGGCGTTATATAGACACAAAATAAGCAAAACTTGTACTATGGGAACCATTAATATAATGTAAACAAATGCATATAACCTATGTAGCATAACTCTCATAATTGAGTTTGTAGTTTCTCGGTTCTATGGGTAAGGCATCGACCGCCACAAGAACCGGTCGCTTTAATCTCCCTGCATTCCTCTAAGCCTCAAAGCATAGGTTTCTGCGTAACCTGTAAATATAAGCCTACAGACTAGGTTTTTTGTATGCAGGTCAGTAGGTCAGTAGGTCACTAGGTCACTAGGTCACTAGGTTTATGGGTCAGTGGGTCAGGTCAGTAGGTCAGTGGGTCAGTAGGTCATTAGGTCACTAGGTTACTAGGTCATTAGGTCATTAGGTCACTAGGTTACTGGGTCAGTAGGTCATTAGGTCACTAGGTCATTAGGTCACTAGGTTACTAGGTCACTAGGTCAGTAGGGCAGTAGGTCACTAGGTCATTAGGTTTATGGGTCAGTAGGTTAGTGGGTCACTAGGTCAGTAGGTCAGTAGGTCAGTAGGTCAGTAGGTCAGTAGGTCACTAGGTTTATGGGTCAGTGGGTCAGGTCATAATATCTTCTAAACTACTTGACCAAAAATTCTCAAATTTAAAACATACATAAAAAACCAAAAGCAACTCTGTATGTCTGTCTGACTGTTTGTTACGTTTTCACGACTAAACAGTTTGACTTATCTTAGTGATACTGGCTCCTTGTAGGACATAGGATAGTTTCTTTTTTTTGCGAAAAATTAGATTTGTTGCCATAGAATACTGATTCTTATTTAGATACTTGTGCCGTGCCATAGATTAGTAAATAGTAGTTGACACATTTTCGCGTCCACGAAATTATAAGGTTTTTAACTTTAGTGGTATAAAACTTTTTGAGTCAACTGGGTATGGGAGCCGCTCAAGTTTAACCAAAAAGGTCGGAAAATAATAACTTATTTGGTTTAACTAAGACTATGTGTTTTCGGACGTATGCGATTTTCGATAATTGGCGCGGTTATAATTTAAGTCAACGCGAACGAAATCGCTCGTATATTTTAATAGAAACACCCAGATGAACACATATGGCTCACGGGGTAATGAGGAGGATCTAAGAGTGTATACCACGCACTGGAAAGCGCAGCGTACGACGGCCCATGGAAAGATGCCGGGAGTCGTTCTGCAAATCTATGATGAAATATGTCATTATAACGACAAACAGTCCAGTTAGATTTTACGATTTTGTAGATCTTTAACGTCGATTTGTTGATCGACAAATTCGATTAACGACTTAGCAAGCTACAATAATTGCTACAATAATTGCGTAAAGTACAAATAAATAATGCAGGACATTTAATATGGCGTTATATAGACACAAAATAAGCAAAACTTGTACTATGGGAACCATTAATATAATGTAAACAAATGCATATAACCTATGTAGCATAACTCTCATAATTGAGTTTGTAGTTTCTCGGTTCTATGGGTAAGGCATCGACCGCCACAAGAACCGGTCGCTTTAATCTCCCTGCATTCCTCTAAGCCTCAAAGCATAGGTTTCTGCGTAACCTGTAAATATAAGCCTACAGACTAGGTTTTTTGGTATGCAGGTCAGTAGGTCAGTAGGTCACTAGGTCACTAGGTTTATGGGTCAGTGGGTCAGGTCAGTAGGTCAGTGGGTCAGTAGGTCATTAGGTCACTAGGTTACTAGGTCAGTAGGTCATTAGGTCATTAGGTCACTAGGTTACTAGGTCAGTAGGTCATTAGGTAACTAGGTCATTAGGTCACTAGGTCACTAGGTCAGTAGGGCAGTAGGTCACTAGGTCATTAGGTTTATGGGTCAGTAGGTTAGTGGGTCACTAGGTCAGTAGGTCAGTAGGTCAGTAGGTCACTAGGTTTATGGGTCAGTGGGTCAGGTCAGTAGGTCAGTGGGTCAGTAGGTCATTAGGTCACTAGGTTACTAGGTCAGTAGGTCATTAGGTCACTAGGTCATTAGGTCACTAGGTCACTAGGTCACTAGGTCAGTAGGGCAGTAGGTCACTGGGTCAGTAGGTTAGTGGGTCACTAGGTCAGTAGGTCAGTAGGTCAGTAGGTCACTAGGTTTATGGGTCAGTGGGTCAGGTCATAATATCTTCTAAACTACTTGACCAAAAATTCTCAAATTTAAAACATACATAAAAAACCAAAAGCAACTCTGTATGTCTGTCTGACTGTTTGTTACGTTTTCACGACTAAACAGTTTGACTTATCTTGGTGATACTGGCTCCTTGTAGGACATAGGATAGTTTCTTTTTTTTTGCGAAAAATTAGATTTGTTGCCATAGAATACTGATTCTTATTTAGATACTTGTGCCGTGCCATAGATTAGTAAATAGTAGCTGACACATTGTCGCGTCCACGAAATTATAAGGTTTTTAACTTTAGTGGTATAAAACTTTTTGAGTCAACTGGGTATGGGAGCCGCTCAAGTTGAACCAAAAAGGTCGGAAAATAATAACTTATTTGGTTTAACTATGACTATGCGTTTTCGGACGTATGCGATTTTCGATAATTGGCGCGGTTATAATTTAAGTCAACGCGAACGAAATCGCTCGTATATTTTAATAGAAACACCCAGATGAACACATATGGCTCACGGGGTAATGAGGAGGATCTAAGAGTGTATACCACGCACTGGAAAGCGCAGCGTACGACGGCCCATGGAAAGATGCCGGGAGTCGTTCTGCAAATCTATGATGAAATATGTCATTATAACGACAAACAGTCCAGTTAGATTTTACGATTTTGTAGATCTTTAACGTCGATTTGTTGATCGACAAATTCGATTAACGACTTAGCAAGCTACAATAATTGCTACAATAATTGCGTAAAGTACAAATAAATAATGCAGGACATTTAATATGGCGTTATATAGACACAAAATAAGCAAAACTTGTACTATGGGAACCATTAATATAATGTAAACAAATGCATATAACCTATGTAGCATAACTCTCATAATTGAGTTTGTGGTTTCTCGGTTCTATGGGTAAGGCATCGACCGCCACAAGAACCGGTCGCTTTAATCTCCCTGCATTCCTCTAAGCCTCAAAGCATAGGTTTCTGCGTAACCTGTAAATATAAACCTACAGACTAGGTTTTTTGTATGCAGGTCAGTAGGTCAGTAGGTCAGTAGGTCACTAGGTCACTAGGTTTATGGGTCAGTGGGTCAGGTCAGTAGGTCAGTGGGTCAGTAGGTCATTAGGTCACTAGGTTACTAGGTCAGTAGGTCAGTAGGTCATTAGGTCACTAGGCCATTAGGTCACTAGGTCACTAGGTCACTAGGTCAGTAGGGCAGTAGGTCACTAGGTCATTAGGTTTATGGGTCAGTAGGTTAGTGGGTCACTAGGTCAGTAGGTCAGTAGGTCACTAGGTTTATGGGTCAGTGGGTCAGGTCATAATATCTTCTAAACTACTTGACCAAAAATTCTCAAATTTAAAACATACATAAAAAACCAAAAGCAACTCTGTATGTCTGTCTGACTGTTTGTTACGTTTTCACGACTAAACAGTTTGACTTATCTTAGTGATACTGGCTCCTTGTAGGACATAGGATAGTTTCTTTTTTTTGCGAAAAATTAGATTTGTTGCCATAGAATACTGATTCTTATTTAGATACTTGTGCCGTGCCATAGATTAGTAAATAGTAGTTGACACATTGTCGCGTCCACGAAATTATAAGGTTTTTAGCTTTAGTGGTATAAAACTTTTTGAGTCAACTGGGTATGGGAGCCGCTCAAGTTTAACCAAAAAGGTCGGAAAATAATAACTTATTTGGTTTAACTATGACTATGCGTTTTCGGACGTATGCGATTTTCAATAATTGGCGCGGTTATAATTTCAGTCAACGCGAACGAAATCGCTCGTATATTTTAATAGAAACACCCAGATGAACACATATGGCTCACGGGGTAATGAGGAGGATCTAAGAGTGTATACCACGCACTGGAAAGCGCAGCGTACGACGGCCCATGGAAAGATGCCGGGAGTCGTTCTGCAAATCTATGATGAAATATGTCATTATAACGACAAACAGTCCAGTTAGATTTTACGATTTTGTAGATCTTTAACGTCGATTTGTTGATCGACAAGTTCGATTAACGACTTAGCAAGCTACAATAATTGCGTAAAGTACAAATAAATAATGCAGGACATTTAATATGGCGTTATATAGACACAAAATAAGCAAAACTTGTACTATGGGAACCATTAATATAATGTAAACAAATGCATATAACCTATGTAGCATAACTCTCATAATTGAGTTTGTAGTTTCTCGGTTCTATGGGTAAGGCATCGACCGCCACAAGAACCGGTCGCTTTAATCTCCCTGCATTCCTCTAAGCCTCAAAGCATAGGTTTCTGCGTAACCTGTAAATATAAGCCTACAGACTAGGTTTTTTGTATGCAGGTCAGTAGGTCAGTAGGTCACTAGGTCACTAGGTCACTAGGTTTATGGGTCAGTGGGTCAGGTCAGTAGGTCAGTGGGTCAGTAGGTCATTAGGTCACTAGGTTACTAGGTCAGTAGGTCATTAGGTCATTAGGTCACTAGGTTACTGGGTCAGTAGGTCATTAGGTCACTAGGTCATTAGGTCACTAGGTTACTAGGTCACTAGGTCAGTAGGGCAGTAGGTCACTAGGTCATTAGGTTTATGGGTCAGTAGGTTAGTGGGTCACTAGGTCAGTAGGTCAGTAGGTCAGTAGGTCAGTAGGTCACTAGGTTTATGGGTCAGTGGGTCAGGTCATAATATCTTCTAAACTACTTGACCAAAAATTCTCAAATTTAAAACATACATAAAAAACCAAAAGCAACTCTGTATGTCTGTCTGACTGTTTGTTACGTTTTCACGACTAAACAGTTTGACTTATCTTAGTGATACTGGCTCCTTGTAGGACATAGGATAGTTTCTTTTTTTTGCGAAAAATTAGATTTGTTGCCATAGAATACTGATTCTTATTTAGATACTTGTGCCGTGCCATAGATTAGTAAATAGTAGTTGACACATTGTCGCGTCCACGAAATTATAAGGTTTTTAACTTTAGTGGTATAAAACTTTTTGAGTCAACTGGGTATGGGAGCCGCTCAAGTTTAACCAAAAAGGTCGGAAAATAATAACTTATTTGGTTTAACTAAGACTATGTGTTTTCGGACGTATGCGATTTTCGATAATTGGCGCGGTTATAATTTAAGTCAACGCGAACGAAATCGCTCGTATATTTTAATAGAAACACCCAGATGAACACATATGGCTCACGGGGTAATGAGGAGGATCTAAGAGTGTATACCACGCACTGGAAAGCGCAGCGTACGACGGCCCATGGAAAGATGCCGGGAGTCGTTCTGCAAATCTATGATGAAATATGTCATTATAACGACAAACAGTCCAGTTAGATTTTACGATTTTGTAGATCTTTAACGTCGATTTGTTGATCGACAAATTCGATTAACGACTTAGCAAGCTACAATAATTGCTACCATAATTGCGTAAAGTACAAATAAATAATGCAGGACATTTAATATGGCGTTATATAGACACAAAATAAGCAAAACTTGTACTATGGGAACCATTAATATAATGTAAACAAATGCATAGAACCTATGTAGCATAACTCTCATAATTGAGTTTGTAGTTTCTCGGTTCTATGGGTAAGGCATCGACCGCCACAAGAACCGGTCGCTTTAATCTCCCTGCATTCCTCTAAGCCTCAAAGCATAGGTTTCTGCGTAACCTGTAAATATAAGCCTACAGACTAGGTTTTTTTGTATGCAGGTCAGTAGGTCAGTAGGTCACTAGGTCACTAGGTTTATGGGTCAGTGGGTCAGGTCAGTAGGTCAGTGAGTCAGTAGGTCACTAGGTTACTAGGTCAGTAGGTCATTAGGTCACTAGGTTACTAGGTCAGTAGGTCATTAGGTCATTAGGTCACTAGGTCATTAGGTCACTAGGTCACTAGGTCAGTAGGGCAGTAGGTCACTAGGTCATTAGGTTTATGGGTCAGTAGGTTAGTGGGTCACTAGGTCAGTAGGTCAGTAGGTCAGTAGGTCACTAGGTTTATGGGTCAGTGGGTCAGGTCATAATATCTTCTAAACTACTTGACCAAAAATTCTCAAATTTAAAACATACATAAAAAACCAAAAGCAACTCTGTATGTCTGTCTGACTGTTTGTTACGTTTTCACGACTAAACAGTTTGACTTATCTTGGTGATACTGGCTCCTTGTAGGACATAGGATAGTTTCTTTTTTTTTTTGCGAAAAATTAGATTTGTTGCCATAGAATACTGATTCTTATTTAGATACTTGTGCCGTGCCATAGATTAGTAAATAGTAGTTGACACATTGTCGCGTCCACGAAATTATAAGGTTTTTAACTTTAGTGGTATAAAACTTTTTGAGTCAACTGGGTATGGGAGCCGCTCAAGTTGAACCAAAAAGGTCGGAAAATAATAACTTATTTGGTTTAACTATGACTTTGCGTTTTCGGACGTATGCGATTTTCGATAATTGGCGCGGTTATAATTTAAGTCAACGCGAACGAAATCGCTCGTATATTTTAATAGAAACACCCAGATGAACACATATGGCTCACGGGGTAATGAGGAGGATCTAAGAGTGTATACCACGCACTGGAAAGCGCAGCGTACGACGGCCCATGGAAAGATGCCGGGAGTCGTTCTGCAAATCTATGATTAAATATGTCATTATAACGACAAACAGTCCAGTTAGATTTTACGATTTTGTAGATCTTTAACGTCGATTTGTTGATCGACAAGTTCGATTAACGACTTAGCAAGCTACAATAATTGCTACAATAATTGCGTAAAGTACAAATAAATAATGCAGGACATTTAATATGGCGTTATATAGACACAAAATAAGCAAAACTTGTACTATGGGAACCATTCATATAATGTAAACAATTGCATATAACCTATGTAGCATAAATCTCATAATTGAGTTTGTAGTTTCTCGGTTCTATGGGTAAGGCATCGACCGCCACAAGAACCGGTCGCTTTAATCTCCCTGCATTCCTCTAAGCCTCAAAGCATAGGTTTCTGCGTAACCTGTAAATATAAGCCTACAGACTAGGTTTTTTTGTATGCAGGTCAGTAGGTCAGTAGGTCACTAGGTCACTAGGTCACTAGGTTTATGGGTCAGTGGGTCAGGTCAGTAGGTCAGTGGGTCAGTAGGTCATTAGGTCACTAGGTTACTAGGTCAGTAGGTCATTAGGTCATTAGGTTACTGGGTCAGTAGGTCATTAGGTCATTAGGTCACTAGGTCATTAGGTCATTAGGTCACTAGGTCATTAGGTTTATGGGTCAGTAGGTTAGTGGGTCACTAGGTCAGTAGGTCAGTAGGTCAGTAGGTCAGTAGGTCACTAGGTTTATGGGTCAGTGGGTCAGGTCATAATATCTTCTAAACTACTTGACCAAAAATTCTCAAATTTAAAACATACATAAAAAACCAAAAGCAACTCTGTATGTCTGTCTGACTGTTTGTTACGTTTTCACGACTAAACAGTTTGACTTATCTTGGTGATACTGGCTCCTTGTAGGACATAGGATAGTTTCTTTTTTTTTTGCGAAAAATTAGATTTGTTGCCATAGAATACTGATTCTTATTTAGATACTTGTGCCGTGCCATAGATTAGTAAATAGTAGTTGACACATTGTCGCGTCCACGAAATTATAAGGTTTTTAACTTTAGTGGTATAAAACTTTTTGAGTCAACTGGGTATGGGAGCCGCTCAAGTTGAACCAAAAAGGTCGGAAAATAATAACTTATTTGGTTTAACTATGACTATGCGTTTTCGGACGTATGCGATTTTCGATAATTGGCGCGGTTATAATTTAAGTCAACGCGAACGAAATCGCTCGTATATTTTAATAGAAACACCCAGATGAACACATATGGCTCACGGGGTAATGAGGAGGATCTAAGAGTGTATACCACGCACTGGAAAGCGCAGCGTACGACGGCCCATGGAAAGATGCCGGGAGTCGTTCTGCAAATCTATGATGAAATATGTCATTATAACGACAAACAGTCCAGTTAGATTTTACGATTTTGTAGATCTTTAACGTCGATTTGTTGATCGACAAATTCGATTAACGACTTAGCAAGCTACAATAATTGCTACAATAATTGCGTAAAGTACAAATAAATAATGCAGGACATTTAATATGGCGTTATATAGACACAAAATAAGCAAAACTTGTACTATGGGAACCATTAATATAATGTAAACAAATGCATATAACCTATGTAGCATAACTCTCATAATTGAGTTTGTAGTTTCTCGGTTCTATGGGTAAGGCATCGACCGCCACAAGAACCGGTCGCTTTAATCTCCCTGCATTCCTCTAAGCCTCAAAGCATAGGTTTCTGCGTAACCTGTAAATATAAGCCTACAGACTAGGTTTTTTGGTATGCAGGTCAGTAGGTCACTAGGTCACTAGGTTTATGGGTCAGTGGGTCAGGTCAGTAGGTCAGTGGGTCAGTAGGTCATTAGGTCACTAGGTTACTAGGTCAGTAGGTCATTAGGTCATTAGGTCACTAGGTTACTAGGTCAGTAGGTCATTAGGTAACTAGGTCATTAGGTCACTAGGTCACTAGGTCAGTAGGGCAGTAGGTCACTAGGTCATTAGGTTTATGGGTCAGTAGGTTAGTGGGTCACTAGGTCAGTAGGTCAGTAGGTCAGTAGGTCACTAGGTTTATGGGTCAGTGGGTCAGGTCAGTAGGTCAGTGGGTCAGTAGGTCATTAGGTCACTAGGTTACTAGGTCAGTAGGTCATTAGGTCATTAGGTCACTAGGTCATTAGGTCACTAGGTCACTAGGTCACTAGGTCACTAGGTCAGTAGGGCAGTAGGTCACTGGGTCAGTAGGTTAGTGGGTCACTAGGTCAGTAGGTCAGTAGGTCAGTAGGTCACTAGGTTTATGGGTCAGTGGGTCAGGTCATAATATCTTCTAAACTACTTGACCAAAAATTCTTAAATTTAAAACATACATAAAAAACCAAAAGCAACTCTGTATGTCTGTCTGACTGTTTGTTACGTTTTCACGACTAAACAGTTTGACTTATCTTAGTGATACTGGCTCCTTGTAGGACATAGGATAGTTTCTTTTTTTTGCGAAAAATTAGATTTGTTGCCATAGAATACTGATTCTTATTTAGATACTTGTGCCGTGCCATAGATTAGTAAATAGTAGTTGACACATTGTCGCGTCCACGAAATTATAAGGTTTTTAACTTTAGTGGTATAAAACTTTTTGAGTCAACTGGGTATGGGAGCCGCTCAAGTTGAACCAAAAAGGTCGGAAAATAATAACTTATTTGGTTTAACTATGACTATGCGTTTTCGGACGTATGCGATTTTCGATAATTGGCGCGGTTATAATTTAAGTCAACGCGAACGAAATCGCTCGTATATTTTAATAGAAACACCCAGATGAACACATATGGCTCACGGGGTAATGAGGAGGATCTAAGAGTGTATACCACGCACTGGAAAGCGCAGCGTACGACGGCCCATGGAAAGATGCCGGGAGTCGTTCTGCAAATCTATGATGAAATATGTCATTATAACGACAAACAGTCCAGTTAGATTTTACGATTTTGTAGATCTTTAACGTCGATTTGTTGATCGACAAATTCGATTAACGACTTAGCAAGCTACAATAATTGCTACAATAATTGCGTAAAGTACAAATAAATAATGCAGGACATTTAATATGGCGTTATATAGACACAAAATAAGCAAAACTTGTACTATGGGAACCATTAATATAATGTAAACAAATGCATATAACCTATGTAGCATAACTCTCATAATTGAGTTTGTAGTTTCTCGGTTCTATGGGTAAGGCATCGACCGCCACAAGAACCGGTCGCTTTAATCTCCCTGCATTCCTCTAAGCCTCAAAGCATAGGTTTCTGCGTAACCTGTAAATATAAGCCTACAGACTAGGTTTTTTTGTATGCAGGTCAGTAGGTCAGTAGGTCACTAGGTTTATGGGTCAGTGGGTCAGGTCAGTAGGTCAGTGGGTCAGTAGGTCATTAGGTCACTAGGTCATTAGGTCATTAGGTCACTAGGTTATTAGGTCAGTAGGTCATTATGCCATTAGGTCACTAGGTCATTAGGTCACTAGGTCACTAGGTCAGTAGGGCAGTAGGTCACTAGGTCATTAGGTTTATGGGTCAGTAGGTTAGTGAGTCACTAGGTCAGTAGGTCAGTAGGTCAGTAGGTCACTAGGTTTATGGGTCAGTGGGTCAGGTCATAATATCTTCTAAACTACTTGACCAAAAATTCTCAAATTTAAAACATACATAAAAAACCAAAAGCAACTCTGTATGTCTGTCTGACTGTTTGTTACGTTTTCACGACTAAACAGTTTGACTTATCTTAGTGATACTGGCTCCTTGTAGGTCATAGGATAGTTTCTTTTTTTTGCGAAAAATTAGATTTGTTGCCATAGAATACTGATTCTTATTTAGATACTTGTGCCGTGCCATAGATTAGTAAATAGTAGTTGACACATTGTCGCGTCCACGAAATTATAAGGTTTTTAACTTTAGTGGTATAAAACTTTTTGAGTCAACTGGGTATGGGAGCCGCTCAAGTTGAACCAAAAAGGTCGGAAAATAATAACTTATTTGGTTTAACTATGACTATGCGTTTTCGGACGTATGCGATTTTCGATAATTGACGCGGTTATAATTTAAGTCAACGCGAACGAAATCGCTCGTATATTTTAATAGAAACACCCAGATGAACACATATGGCTTACGGGGTAATGAGGAGGATCTAAGAGTGTATACCACGCACTGGAAAGCGCAGCGTACGACGGCCCATGGAAAGATGCCGGGAGTCGTTCTGCAAATCTATGATGAAATATGTCATTATAACGACAAACAGTCCAGTTAGATTTTACGATTTTGTAGATCTTTAACGACAATTTGTTGATCGACAAATTCGATTAACGACTTAGCAAGCTACAATAATTGCTACAATAATTGCGTAAAGTACAAATAAATAATGCAGGACATTTAATATGGCGTTATATAGACACAAAATAAGCAAAACTTGTACTATGGGAACCATTAATATAATGTAAACAAATGCATATAACCTATGTAGCATAACTCTCATAATTGAGTTTGTAGTTTCTCGGTTCTATGGGTAAGGCATCGACCGCCACAAGAACCGGTCGCTTTAATCTCCCTGCATTCCTCTAAGCCTCAAAGCATAGGTTTCTGCGTAACCTGTAAATATAAGCCTACAGACTAGGTTTTTTTGTATGCAGGTCAGTAGGTCACTAGGTCACTAGGTTTATGGGTCAGTGGGTCAGGTCAGTAGGTCAGTGGGTCAGTAGGTCATTAGGTCACTAGGTTACTAGGTCAGTAGGTCATTAGGTCATTAGGCCACTAGGTCATTAGGTCACTAGGTCACTAGGTCAGTAGGGCAGTAGGTCACTAGGTCATTAGGTTTATGGGTCAGTAGGTTAGTGGGTCACTAGGTCAGTAGGTCAGTAGGTCAGTAGGTCACTAGGTCACTAGGTTTATGGGTCAGTGGGTCAGGTCATAATATCTTCTAAACTACTTGACCAAAAATTCTCAAATTTAAAACATACATAAAAAACCAAAAGCAACTCTGTATGTCTGTCTGACTGTTTGTTACGTTTTCACGACTAAACAGTTTGACTTATCTTAGTGATACTGGCTCCTTGTAGGACATAGGATAGTTTCTTTTTTTTTGCGAAAAATTAGATTTGTTGCCATAGAATACTGATTCTTATTTAGATACTTGTGCCGTACCATAGATTAGTAAATAGTAGTTGACACATTGTCGCGTCCACGAAATTATAAGGTTTTTAACTTTAGTGGTATAAAACTTTTTGAGTCAACTGGGTATGGGAGCCGCTCAAGTTTAACCAAAAAGGTCGGAAAATAATAACTTATTTGGTTTAACTATGACTATTCGTTTTCGGACGTATGCGATTTTCGATAATTGGCGCGGTTATAATTTAAGTCAACGCGAACGAAATCGCTCGTATATTTTAATAGAAACACCCAGATGAACACATATGGCTCACGGGGTAATGAGGAGGATCTAAGAGTGTATACCACGCACTGGAAAGCGCAGCGTACGACGGCCCATGGAAAGATGCCGGGAGTCGTTCTGCAAATCTATGATGAAATATGTCATTATAACGACAAACAGTCCAGTTAGATTTTACGATTTTGTAGATCTTTAACGTCGATTTGTTGATCGACAAATTCGATTAACGACTTAGCAAGCTACAATAATTGCTACAATAATTGCGTAAAGTACAAATAAATAATGCAGGACATTTAATATGGCGTTATATAGACACAAAATAAGCAAAACTTGTACTATGGGAACCATTAATATAATGTAAACAAATGCATAGAACCTATGTAGCATAACTCTCATAATTGAGTTTGTAGTTTCTCGGTTCTATGGGTAAGGCATCGACCGCCACAAGAACCGGTCGCTTTAATCTCCCTGCATTCCTCTAAGCCTCAAAGCATAGGTTTCTGCGTAACCTGCAAATATAAGCCTACAGACTAGGTTTTTTTGTATGCAACTTTGTCTTTGTTATTTATTTAAAAAACTCTCTTTTATAGTCTTACTATTTTGTCAAATCAAATCAAATCAATTTAGTTATTTCGAGTATCGGTTAGTAACAGGAAGTGAGTGATACAGTTTGAGTTTGTCCATAATTAGCGTTGACCGCATGCAATTTTAATTAGCGTTCTAAAATAGAAAAATTAAATTTAATTAGATAATAATTTTTTTTTTAATAATTATTTAATTATTTACAATATTCAACAGCTCTTACCATAAAATAGAAAATTAATAATAAAACGGCAGTTTTAATAAAATTATGCAAGGGATTTACCGCTAAGAAACTCATTTATATTGTAGTATGTTTGTTGTATTAATATTTGTGATAAGTTTCTCTTAAACACATTGAGACTGGGAAAATCCACTACAGACTCAAGTAGGTGGATCCAGAACACACGGACACGTGAAGCCAGAAAAATCACACGCTGATTAAACAAGGCTGTTTTATTAGGTGGAACACAATTGTAGATTATTAAACGAGGGAATAAAGCAGTGTCTTGCGTCACGGGCGCTATATTGAATCCCGAACGTAACGAAGGATTCTAGAGTTAACTAGAATCCAGAGTGCAGAAAGGGATATAAGCACGCCCAACATGCAGACAGTTTTATCCACGAGAAGAATACTCTACTTTTCACACTTTCTGCGAATTAATAAAAACCAAATCTAGGTTGGTGCATTCTGTGCAGAGGTTAGTTCGATTTACGAATAAGTTCTTATTGTATGGGTTTCTTTGGTTCAAATTTTAATACAGATGAGGTTTCAACTTCACATAATATTATGCATGCGAGGGCATAATGAAATTCAGAACAATTTTACTTCCGAATCATCCGTAGGGATTTCGGTGAGGTTTACATGACACACAATTTGAGATGGTAGAGCAGGTGGTGTGAAAATTTTATTATGACGTTTATTCTTACAGTTTATAAAGAGATATCCGTTGTATATGCTGTATTGTTTTACCAAATAAACGTCTTACTTATGAATCGTAAATCATTGCACAAGCGTATTCCCAAAACTTTGGTTGAATAAAATGTAGATAGATAGGAACCGTGGTGTCATAGTTTATTTAATCATCGTAGCAGGAATAGGACGTCCACTCAACATAGGCCTCCCCATAGATTTTCAGAGTGACTGAACTTGTGTGGCCTACATCTAACGGCTCTCAGCAGTATGCAGAAATATAAAACATACCTAAAAGGGATGGAATGAATGAGTCCTGGAGGTAATATATGGAAGTTAGCAAATTCTACTCAAATAAAATAATCGTGTTAATATTCTTTCTATATATAGGGTATAAGGGGGGTATAAGGGGTGCCAAACAACATCTTTCGGCACTCAAGCCAACCTTACCTGCCCGTGGTGCACCCTGCTGACCAACGAACAAGGCTCTGGCGAAACCACCCACCAACCCGCAATTGGACCAGCGTGGTGGGTCATAGTCCAAACCCCTCAACCATGAATAGACGCAACCAACCAAGGCCCCAAGTGCCCGGTGACTCCAGCGGTTGTGCTGGCGTTGACGGGCGCCATACCAACCCTGGGGTCAGGGGAGCTAAGAATCTCCGGGCGAGATCCTACCGTCAAACGACCCCGGCTCACGTTATAAAGGACACCGATACACTCAACATCCTTACTTACAACGTACGAACGCTCATGGAAGACGAGCGCTTGATAGAACTAGAAAACGCCCTACAAAACATCAATTGGGACATTGTTGGCCTAGGAGAAGTCAGAAGACTAGGCGAACATACAGAAGAACGTGATGATAACATATTCTTTAACTTCGGTGAAACTAGTGGATATCACGGTGTGGGGTTCCTGGTGGCAAAGAAGTGGAAGGATAATATTATCGAATTTAAGGGCTATTCCGAACGAATTGCTACACTAAGATTTCGAGTGACCCCCAAAACTACATTGACTGTTGTTCAAGTCTATGCACCAACTTCTGCCCACTCGATCGAAGATCTTGAATCTTTCTATGACTTGGTTAACATAGCCTGTGAAGAAAACCGAGGTACATGGAATATTGTCCTCGGTGACTTCAATGCAAAACTAGGAATAAGACAAGCAACAGATAGCGACGCCATACTCGGCCAATTTGGCTTAGGAGACCGCAATAAGCGAGGTACAAGACTGATCCAATTTGCTTTAGGACAGAATATGAGCGTTGCTAATAGTTTCTATGAGAAAAAACCACAAAGGAGGTGGACATGGGTATCTCCTGGTGGAAACACGCGTAACGAGATAGATTTTGTACTTAATTCGGATTTACATATAGTTAAAGATGTCAACGTAATCAATAAAATAAAATATAGTTCTGATCACCGACCTATCCGCGCAAAAATTAAGTTTAACTTCAAAATCCACCGAAACAAATTATTTAGAAATAAAATGAGACAACATTAAAAACAAATCCTTATTCAAAATTCAGAAAACTTCAACGTTGCACTCTCAGACCAATTTTCTATATTGGGAATAAATGAAATAGAAGACGTTAATGATCAATACAAAACGATAATAAAAGGAATAGAGTTAGGCAGCAAGACTATCAAAAACACTGTTAAAAATAAAGCAAAACTCTCAAAAGACACCAGGGAACTTATTTCTCAACGAGAGAAAATGAAAATAGCCACTGAAGAGTATAATAAATTTGACAGAAAAGTAAAACGCAGTATTAGAAAAGATATTAGATTATTAAACTTATACTTAATTCAAACAGCAATTGAGAAACATACCTCATTAAGAACCGCTAAACAAGGAATTTTCAGAAGTAAACATTGGATTAACTGTCTTCAGGATCCAAACAAAATCAAACACAACAGCCGCGATAAAATTATGGAAGTGTGTACAGATTTCTACAAAAAACTATACTCCGACAACACTAAGACAACCGAAAATGTAGACTATAGTAAACCTGATAGCATACCATTTATAACAGGTAAAGAGGTTCATAATGTTTTAAAAACGATGAAATATGACAGAAGTCCGGGAGAAGATGGAGTAACATCCGAGGCATTGAAAATCGGCGCGCCCACCCTACTTCCGCATATCACCAACCTGTTCAATACCATTTTGCAAACTGGCCAAATAACGAAACAAATGTGTCACTCGAACATTGTCCTCCTACACAAAAAGGGGGATAAAACAAATATAGGCAACTATAGACCAATAAGCCTGATCTCACATTTGTATAAGGCGTTTATAAAAGTTGTGCAAAACCGCATTAGTGGCATTTTAGACCAACACCAGCCGCCTGAGCAAGCAGGTTTTCGCCCCGGCTTCTCCACAATAGGTCATCTACACACACTAAACCAGATAATTGAAAAGTACACAGAGTTTCATAAACCACTCTATATAGCCTTTGTGGACTACACAAAGGCTTTTGATAGCCTTCAGCACTCAGCAATATTCAAATCACTAGAAAACCAGCAAATTCACAAAACATACATTGATCTTATTAAAATTATTTACCGCCAAAGCACAGCCAATATAAAACTCCAGTCCACTGGTCCAGCATTTCACATACAGAAAGGAGTCAAGCAGGGTGATCCACTATCTCCCATTCTGTTTACAAGCACCCTCGAGGAGGTGTTCACAACATTATCTTGGGCAACAAGAGGCATAAACATCGGTGGCAAGCACCTAACTAACTTGCGTTTTGCGGATGACATTGTCCTTTTTGCCCAAACAGCACATGACTTACAAGAAATGCTCCAAGAACTGAGCGCGGCAAGTCTTGAGGTTGGAGTGCAAATGAATCGGTCGAAGACGCAAATAATGACCAATGCCACGAAACGTAGGGTCGAGGTAGATGGGCAGGAAATACTATATGTCGATGAATACATCTACTTGGGCCAGTTAGCAAGCTTCGAAAACAGGCATGATAAGGAAATAGATCGCCGCATCGAAAATGCCTGGAAGAGCTACTGGTCCATGAAGGCGCACATGAAGGGTGACCTTCCTATGAATCTGAAGCGCAAACTCATCGACATGTGTATCCTGCCTATCCTCACCTACGGAGCGCAAACATGGTCATTGACCGAGCTGCAGAAGTCCAAGCTCAAGATTTGCCAAAGGGCAATGGAACGCAGCGTTCTAGGATTCCGGAGAGCCGATCGGGTGAGGAATACCACGCTTCGTTCATTGACTGGCATTGCCGATGTGGGAGCCAAAACCGCGAAGCTCAAGTGGGATTGGGCCGGGCACGTGAGTCGAATGCTTCCGGAGAAATGGGCCCACATTGTAACAGATTGGTTACCGGAAGATGGACAGCGACGTCGGGGTCGGCCGCGAAAGCGTTGGCGTGACGACATCAATGGATTCGAGAAGGAATGGTGGGAATCTGCCAAGGATCGTGATAGGTGGAAGGAGTTGAGGGAGGCCTTTGCCCAGCAGTGGGAAAATGTAGGCTAGGTATACAAAAAAAAAATTATTCTTTCGGTGGAGTGGCGCTCAGTTTTAGCCTGGAATATCTCTAATACCGCAGCCTCATTATCGAGATTCGGCCAAAGTTCTGTATTTCAAGAGAAGAATGAACACAGAAAACACAACATGCAAATTCGCCGAAGTCCGACAATGTGGCCGTTAGGTTAAAAAATCAAATGCTATGTAAGAATAAAAAAATCTAACCAAATAACCTACATATAACGCGTCAAAAATGGTTTTTGTAACAAGATCCGAATGGTGGCTACCGAAATAGCCAGCGGACGCGTGACTCAGGCTTACCACTGGAGCACTGACGTTTCGAGTATGTGTGGGAGCACTCCAGATTTGTCTTATTTATTGCACAACTATTCCTGGTTGCCAAAAGTAAGCCACTATTGCTGCCAGTTTGAGAGCGGCTGAGGAGATGGGTCAGTGACAGAGGATACGAGTAATGAGGATATTAAATGCGTCAATTCGTTTAACAACTTGACTGTTCCACCGAAAATAAAAGTTATAAAAGCCCTGCAGTTTTTTTAATAACGTGACCTTTAAAATTGTGTTCTATATACTATTATGTACTAGCTTCTGTCCGCACCTTTGCACGTTTGTTTTATCTCTTAAAACAACAAACTACTTCACATATTTGCAATTTGAAACGTACTGAGACAGACGCACTGGGTCATTTTAAAATGAGCAAGAATTAACATATTCCGAAACAATTGTCGCGGCTTTTTGTAGAATTTTAGATAAAAGGGTACTTTTTTCAAATTTTCATTTAATTAAACTTCCGATCTTAGATTGAATACCTCACTAATTTATAAAGTCACAGTTAAACAAACTTTATTAATTGCATACTCCATACCTTCTGCGTTACTAAAACCGTATTTTGTTATTTGAATTTATTTAAAACGTACCAAGAATTTTGCGAAAAGCTTAGGCAAAATAGTGCACGTAATATAAAAAACCGAACAAGTGCGAGCCTGGTTCGCGCACCGAGGGTTCAGTAAAATATTTTATATATGTGATTGAACTACAAATTGATTTTTCCTTTACTTGTGCTGTGAGATCTGGCTTCTTACCAAATTGTATGATTCTAGGCAACGGGAAGTATCCTATAAACAGGTTTTGATTTATTTGCGAGCAAAATATGCGGCAAAAATATCCGTATTTTTTTATTGCTTTGACTTAGAAGCTTGATTTTTTACATGTTTGATATTAATTTCTACTTGATACCTCCACGACTTTCTGAAAAAGAGTCTTAACAGATGGACAGACAGACAGACGGAGAGCGAAATGATCTTATAAGGGTTCCTTTTGAGGTACAAAACCTTTAAAAGTTAAATTCTCTAAAACTAATCATATTTTTCAATTGCCATTATTAAAAAACTTAATTTACGAGTACTTGATAGGAGTTTTTGAGATATGCGGTGCTGTGCGATGTTACTTACCTTTGGATAATTATACATTTTTAAATCTATGGTTTGCTTATATTGAAAAATACCGATATCTATTCACAACGAAACCGCTATTTTTTATGTTGGAACAAAAAGAAGGAAAATTACCGTTATTATTTATTACCCTAGAGATTTTTTATTTTATATTATTTTTTCAGAGTATCAAACATTTGATTTCGAATTAAGCAAGTTTATAAAGTAATTAGAGGTTCAATGTACATGAACACTTCGGTATTCATGCAATGATGTGGGAGCTATGCGGTATTTCTATTTCAGGTTGCATTGATGCCGACCTACAATTTAGCAAATAGTTAAACTGTCAGTATTGCGCTTCCCAAATTCCACATTTATGGACGGAATTCTAATTCGGAAGCATAACTGAGATATGAATTTCAATTTAAACTTAATAAACATTTTGCATTGTTTCAGTTGAGAGTTCCGGGGATCGTTTGCCAATCACATCAGGCAGGCCCAGCGACCCCTCTCCGCCAATCTTCGAGCAAATATTCAAAAATGCGAGGTTTGCGCAAGGTGGCAACGCCAAGTTCGAAGGAAAGCTCCGAGGAAATCCCACGCCCGTCGTATCATGGACGAGAAAAAAGGCACCACTGGTCGAATGTAACAAGTACAGTATGAGTTACAATGAGCAAACCGGTGACGTGTCACTGCTGATCAAACAGATAGGACCCGGGGACGAGGGTGAGTACACTTGCACGGCGCGCAATCAGTACGGCGAGGCCATTTGCTCCGTGTACATCCAGCCCGAAGGCGTCCCCGTGCCTGCGCAGCAGCAGTCGCACCAACAGAGCTACCGGCACGTCAGCGAAAGCGTCGAGCACAAGTCCTTTGGCACACAGGGGTACTCCACAGAGCAGTCACAGAAAACGCAGAAAATCGCGTACACAAATGGCGCCGACTACTCTTCTACCGACTTCAAAGTAGACACTTTCGAATACAGACTGTTGAGAGAAGTATCGTTCAGAGAATCAATCACCAAGAGATATATCGGAGAAACCGACGTCCAAATCAGCACGCAAATCGACAAATCTCTAGGCCCAGTCTCGCCGCCTAAGGTGGCGCAGAAGCCTAGGAACTCCAAACTTCAGGAGGGTGCTGATGCACAGTTCCAAGTGCAACTGTCGGGTAATCCCAGGCCGAGAGTGACTTGGTTCAAGAACGGCCAGCGGATTGTAAATTCGAACAAACACGAAATCATCTCGAGTTACAATCAAACGATACTTAGGGTAAAGAGTACACAAAAGTCTGATTCTGGACATTACACTTTATTAGCCGAAAATCCCAACGGATGCATCGTATCATCAGCGTACCTTGCGGTTGAATCTGCGCAAGAGACTTATGTACAGGATCAAAAATCACAATTCATTATGGATACTCAACAAACAGAGACTGAAGAAAGAATAGAGATAAGTGAAAAAGCTCTCGCTCCGCAATTTGTTAAGGTCTGCCAGGATAGAGATGTGACAGAAGGTAAGATGACGCGCTTCGATTGCCGCGTTACAGGCAGGCCTTACCCAGAAGTCACGTGGTTCATTAACGATAGACAAATTCGAGACGATTATAATCATAAGATATTAGTAAACGAATCAGGTAATCATGCTCTTATGATTACAAACGTTTGTCTGAGTGATAGTGGTGTGGTCACGTGTGTCGCACGAAACAAGAGTGGTGAGATCTCGTTCCAGTGCAGACTCAACGTGATCGAGAAGGAGCAGGTGGTCGCTCCGCAGTTTGTGGAGCGGTTCAGCACGCTGAACGTGCGGGAGGGCGAGCCAGTAGCGCTCCATGCCCGCGCGGTAGGCACACCCACACCACGCATCACATGGCAGAAGGATGGCATCCCGATTATACCCAATCCAGAGTTACGAATCAATACCGAAGGTGGGGCCTCGACGCTGGACATTCCGCGAGCCAAGGCGTCGGATGCGGCATGGTATCAATGCACCGCCCAGAACGTCGCAGGTTCCACAGCTACTCGGGCTAGGCTCTACGTAGAAGTACCGAAAGAGCCTCCACCCGAGCAGAAACGTCTGCACTTACCCAGGCCTACCAAAATTATCGAGCCCGAGTGAGTGATGCAATATACCTTTATATTATGTTTCATATATTCTAAGACTGTAAAAACATTTTTTTTACGCTTTATTCATAACTTTTAGGCCAGCCCCCGGACCAGAAGTCATCTACTTGAGGCATGTGGAAAGGGCGCGACCCAACATTCCACACGGCGAAGAAGACCGCGTCTATCCTCCGCCGCAGTTTATTGTGCCACTCAAAAGTGTGTCGCAGATGGAGGGTGGCAAAATTCACTTTGAGACGAGGATAGAACCGGTTGGCGACCCAACTATGAGAATAGAATGGTTGAAAAATGGCCAAAGTATTGAAGCAAGTACGTATTACCACGATGGCTTATTTAGTTTATACCATCTTACATTTTTACTAACCAAATATTTTTTGTCAGGTTCTAGGTTTACGTCGATATTCCGATTCGGCTATATTTCATTAGATATGCTCAGTCTGAACATACAAGACAGCGGAGAATATACTTGCAGAGCGGTTAGTGCAACAGGTGTCGCTGAAACGAAAGCAGTATTGCAAGTAACACCACGAGCAACGATCGAAAGGACTAGCCAACACCCAGAAAGCCTGCAGTACATCCAGCAGTTGGAGGACTACTCCAGATATCAACATCAAGAATCCATCGAGGAATCTTCTTCTCAGAGGCCACAGTTCATCCGGCCACTTCAAGATCTTGGTGAACTCCAAGAAGGACGAAATGCTCACTTTGAAGCACAACTCACTCCCGTTAGTGATCCGACTATGAGAGTTGAGTGGTACAAAGATGGAAGACCTATAACAGCTAGCTCGCGAATCACATCAATCTTCAACTTCGGTTACGTCTCCCTTAACATCATGCACCTACGGGCTGAAGATGCAGGTTCGTATACAGTGAGAGCTGTTAACAAATTAGGTGAAGCCATCAGCACAGCTTCGATCAGAGTAGCGGCGAGAAGTACAGTCACTTCAGACTTGGGTATTCCCGAACAGCGACGATACATCGAGAAGACTGAGGAATTAGAAGCATATCAGCAACAGCAAAATCAAAAATACTACCAGGAAGTTCCTGAGAGTACACAAAGGCCTGAGTTCAAGACGCCGATCAAAGATCAAATTAATATTAAGGAGGGAGGGTTTGCCCACTTTGAAGCTCGTCTAGAGCCAGTGGGTGATTCAACTTTAAGAGTGGAGTGGTTGAAAGATGGACGACCTGTAGAGGCCAGTTCACGAATCACCACTTTCTTTAATTTCGGTTATGTAGCACTGACGATCAAGTCAGTCACAATTCACGATGCAGGCCATTACACATGCCGGGCATACAACGCTATCGGCCAAGCGACAACAAACGCTAACTTGACTATTGTGACGAAAAGAGATATAATAGCTGAGTCACAACATCCTGGTGGTCTAGAAAAAATTCAACACCTTGAAGATTCTAGCAGATATTTGAAGCGCACTGAAGAAGAAGTGAAAGTGACACAGAAGCCTCAGTTCTTGGGCCCATTGAAGGGTACTAATAAAATTGTTGAAGGACAAAGTGCTCACTTTGAAGCTCGAGTAGAACCCCAGAGTGATTTGACCATGACGATTGAGTGGTACTTCAATGGTCAAGTTATCAAGAGCGCCAATCGTATTGCAACTTATCACAACTTTGGATACGTCGCCCTCGATATCTCGAGCGTGCGCGCTGATGACTCTGGCGTGTACACTGTTGTGGCTCGTAATGCGCTTGGCGAAGCGCAACTGAGTGCATCGATGGTTGTTGAGAGTAAGTATTACAGATATTATACCTTCTTCGTAAAAATATCAGTACCGTCTTGTAATTTTTACAAAAAAAAATATGTGGTTTTTTTCAGCACGATCAAGCATCGACACATCAAGTATCCACCGTGGTCTGTACGAAAAGACCAAGCATATTGAAGAACACAAGTTTGTGGAGCCCATGTATCAAATTGAAGAGATTTCAAAGTCAAAGCCAGTATTTGTACAGCCACTATCCGACCCTCCTTCAGTTTCAGAAGGTAAAAACATTCACCTTGAATGCAGACTGGAGCCAATGGGTGACCCTACTATGCGAGTGGAATGGTTCCATAACGGTAGAGCTGTAACTGTCGGCTCTCGCTTCAAAACATACTATGACTTTGGTTTCGTAGCGCTAGACATTATACACGCCACATCCATTGACTCAGGAGAGTACACAGCCCGAGCGGTTAACCACCTTGGTTCAGCACACACGTCTGCAATGGTTCGCGTAATTGAGAGGTCAGATATCGTTACTGACACGCAAAACGAACAGGCCGTTGAACAAATTCAAATGCTTGAAGATGCCGCTCGAAGGACTAGACAGGTTCATGAGGACATAACAGTGATGCAAGCTCCCCAATTCTCGAGAGCATTGCATAACATTGAAACCATTGAAGGAACAAATGTGCATTTGGAATGCAGATTGCAGCCTGTCGGTGACCCTACGATGAGAGTTGAGTGGTTCTGTAATGGCAGGCCCATCAAAACAGGACACAGATTTAGACCAGCCTACGAATTTGATTACGTGGCACTTGATCTTTTGAGTGTATACCCTGAAGATTCTGGTGTTTACACATGCCAAGCCACCAACCAACTTGGCGAGTCTGTAACGTCTTGCGCATTGCGCGTGATCGCTAAGAAAGATCTCATACTGGAATCCCAGCACCCATCCGGGCTCGAGAAGATCCAATACCTTGAAGACGCTTCAAGGTACAAGAAAACTGACATAATTGATGAGTCGATCAATATCAAGCCTCGTTTTGTAACCAATCCCAAATCTATTGAAAACGTCAAAGAAGGACACCATGTGCACTTTGAATGCAAACTAGAGCCAGTAACAGACCCCAACTTAAAGGTTGAGTGGTACAAGAATGGCCAGCCGGTAACTATTGGACACAGGTTCAGGCCTATTCATGATTTCGGATACGTGGCATTAGATATTATTGATCTGATCGCTGAAGACTCCGGTATTTACACCTGCAGGGCAGTCAACTTTGTTGGAACTGACGAAGTTAGCTGCAAGCTGGCATGCCGCGGGACGGCCGACATTATCAGAGCCACACAAAATGAGGCTGGTCTAGAACAAATCCAACATTTGGAAGACAGGTCAAAATACCACAGAACTGATCTAATCGACGAATTGACTACACAGGCGCCAATATTCACAACGTCGTTAAAGAATGTGGAGATCAAGGAGGGCCAGCGAGCTCACTTCGAGTGTAGACTGATTCCTGTTTCCGATCCTACGATGAAGGTTGAATGGTACCACAACAATAAGCCCCTGAAGAGTGGCTCGAGGTTTACCGAAACGAACAACTTTGGATTCGTGGCTTTGGACATCATGTCATGTTTACCCGACGATTCAGGTACCTACACTTGCAGAGCAATTAATGCCCTGGGTGAAGCGGTTACTTCTGGAATCGCTATTGTACATTCCAAAAAGTCCATTTACTTGGAGTCGCAGCACGAAGGAGCATTGCCGAGGCTTCACCAACTTGAAGATACCTCGAGGAACCAAAGATACAGCGCCCAGGACGAGATGATAACACAGGCCCCTGTATTCACATTGCCGATGAAGGATATTAGAGTAGCTGAAAACCAAGCCGTTCACTTTGAGGCCCGACTTATTCCCGTAGGGGACCCTAAATTGCGTGTGGAATGGTTGCGTAATGGAGTTCCTGTGGAAGCCTGTAAGTACAACTGTTGCAACTAATATGGCTATCAACATTTCAATTATTTATAGAAACATTACCTAACATTTGTTATGTTTTTGCAGCAAACCGTTTGACCACAATGCACGATTTCGGATATGTTGCCCTCAATATGAAGTTCGTGAACCCAGAAGATTCTGGCACATACACGTGCCGTGCTATCAACGAACTTGGTGAAGCAGTGACATCGTCTACCCTGTTCGTTCAATGTTAGTACTTATTTCATAAATATTCTTTCTAATTCTAAGCTCTGAGTGAAACTTTACTTTAATCCAAAAAATGCGGCAGTGATATAATCACAACTTTAAATGTTAAAGTTAAATGGAATGGAATCAATTTATTTGCTAAAACACGGTAGAATACATACGAACAACAATTTAAAAAATATTTACTACCTTATCTACTTATTATGTATACAACTTTTTCTTGTCTCTTCGTGTAGCTAAAGCATCATTGCAACTGGAATCGCAGCACGAGACAGCCCTACACAAGATTCAGCAGTTGGAGGACGCATCTCGGTATGCACGCAAGGAAGACGTCGAGGTGGCTGTAAACCAGGCCCCTCGTTTCATCACCCAACTGAATGGACCCACGAAACTTGTTGAAGCTCAAAGTGCGCACTACGAGTGCAGGATCGAGCCCTACCCCGATCCAAATATGCGCGTAGAATGGTACTTCAATGGTAAAGGGCTGCAGAGTGGCCACCGTTACCGTACCGCGTACGACTTCGGTTTTGCCGCTCTAGACATTCTCACTGTTTACGGAGAGGACTCTGGAGAGTACACTTGCAAGGTCATCAACAATCTGGGACAGGCTACATCGTCCATCAAGTTAAATGTGCAATGTATGTACTCTCCTGCCCTTTTCATTATTAAATGATAACTGTTTTATGGTATTCCATTTTCACAACAATTTTTTCCTTTTTAGCTAAAGAGTCGATCATTCGTGACACATTACACGATAGTGCTCTTGAAAAGATTCAGTACCTTGAAGACGATAGCAGAAACAAGCGCGTGGTCCGCGATGAGGTCTTCGTCGCTGAGAAGCCTCAGTTTGGAAAGCCTCTAAAGAACGCAGAGGTTCCGGAAGGAAAGCCTGTGCATCTTGAGGCCACGTTGACCCCGGTCAATGATCCTACGATGCGCGTTGAATGGTATTGCAACGGCAGGCCTATACAGCAAGGTCACAGGTTCAAGACCACTTACGATTTCGGCTACGTGGCGTTGGATATTCTCTACGCGTATGCCGAGGATACTGGCACCTACATGTGCAAAGCCACTAATGCTGTGGGAGAAGCCGTAACCACCAGCTCAGTGAAAGTTGACGGTAAGCTACTTATAACAACTACTTATAAAAAGTCATTTTCATTGATAAATATATACACTTCCACATTCGCACACACAGTTATTTACCATTATGGTAATTTTGGGCTTACTACGAATATTACGTTTACAATTCTGTTTTCATGTTTACAGCTAAATCAGGATTATATCTTGATACGCTCGACGAACAAAGATTAAAGAAGATCCAAGAGCTGGAGAGGTACGAAAGACCTAAGGCTGTCGAAGAGGAGAAGCCAGGTCAGCGGCCGGTATTCCTGACCGCATTGACCAGTCTCGAGAACCTGAAGGAAGCTGACCGCGCCCACTTTGAGTGCAGAGTCGAACCAATCAACGACCCAGACCTTAAGATTGAATGGTTCCTCAACGGCCAGAAGATCAGAGCTGGTCACAGATACAGAACTACACATGACTTTGGATATGTCGCTTTGGACATCCTTTATTCTTACGCCGAAGACTCTGGAATTTACATGTGTAAAGCCACCAACAAACTCGGTGAAGCAGTTAATACTTGCACGTTGAAGGTTGCAGGTAAGCGTTCAATATAATAAGACACGAAACGTAGTTAGTAGTAGTATATGAAAATTCAATAAATAATAAATGGTTTGTGGTTTTAGGGCACAGAAGCATTATTTTGGATACCCAGCATCCAAATGGTCTTGAAAAAATCAGACAACTCGAAGCACAAGGCCACAACACAAGGTTAGAGGTTGAAGAACCTAAGATTAGCCCTCCAAGGTTCGCGACAGAACTCAGAGGAACCACACACGTGTTCGAGGGCCAGACGGCTCACTTCGAGTGCCAAGTGGAACCAGTACACGATCCTAATCTTCGTATTGAGTTCTATCACAACGGACAAGCCCTGCAATCTGCTTCGCGGTTCCATATCACTTTTGATTTTGGTTACGTGTCATTAGATATCCAACACTGTGTACCGGAAGATGCCGGTGAGTACTCCGTGAAGGCGATCAACGCCTTGGGATACTGTATTTCTGCGATATCTATGACAGTAACCGCAAAAGGCAGCATAATATCGGAATCTCAGCGTCCAGAAGGCTTAGAGAAGATCCGAGAATTGGAATCATCAGAACCATTTAAACGACCTGAAATTCCTGAACCGGTCACACGACAAAGACCAGTGTTCACGCAGCCCCTGCAGAACATTGATAATATCCAGGAAGGCCAAACTGCGCACTTTGACTGCAGACTCATTCCTGTCGGTGACCCGACTCTCAAAGTGGAGTGGTTTAGGAACGAGAAGCTCATTGAAGATAGTTCAAGGATCACGAAGACTCATGACTTTGGCTACGTGTCTATGACTATAAATCACGTGCGCGATGAAGATCAAGGCGTGTACATGTGCAGAGCATCAAATCTTCTAGGAGAAGCCGTCACCACTGCTGCTATGAAGATCAAAAGTAAATGTTTTCAGATATATCTATATTTGTAACATAATTGAAACAACATTTTCGCCATTTGATGAATAACCGGCTGAGACGGAGAAGGTTGTCGGTTTGATTTACTCTGCTGGACAAATGTTTGCATGGTCTACAGATATTTGTTGCGAGTTTGGATATTTTTCTATATATTAACAAAAAAAAATGTATTTAAGTATTCTATCCGTTAACTGGTGCACATAGTACAAGCTTTGCTTAGTTTGGGCCTAAATGACGTTGTATGTAATGTCCAGCTTTATTTATTTTATTTATTTACTAAACAACATATGTTTTAGTATTTTCTAACTTTCGCAATCACTGTACATAATTATTGATTAAAAGGGGTATTTATCGCGTATGTACCTTTTTTATTTATTATCCCGACGTTTCGGCTGTGTTGCAACAAATGGTTTTTACAGCTGAAGCAGCAATCCAACTGGATACACAGCATCCTGAGGGTATGAAGAAGATTCAGCAGTTGGAGCAGCCTCACAGGCAGAGGTCCGACGAGCCAGAAAAGGAGTTCGAGAAGCCGATCTTCACGCAGGTGCTCACTGGACCCTCAGACTTATGGGAAGGACAACACGCTCACTACGAGGCCCGCGTCGTCCCTGTGGGTGATCCCAGCATGAGGTTCGAGTGGTACATCAATGGTGTTGAACTCAAGATGGGTAAGTCATATAAGAAGAGAAGGAAGCTTCAGAAATGAAAGGAGTGAGTACTGAGATGACGGCTGATAGATGGAAATGGAAGTCAAAAGTATATGCTAAATAGTTCATTCATTTAATTATAAGGTTAATCAATGTGTAAATCTTTACAGGATCAAGATTCCGCACTACTCACGACTTCGGGTTCGTCACATTAGACATCAACTCAGTTGTATCGAATGACGCAGGCGTATATATGTGCAAGGCTATCAACAAAGCTGGCAGCTCAGTCTCGTCAACTGCACTTAAAGTGAAGACCAAATCAACCATTGTTGATTCTGCAATGAGACCTGAGTCTTGGGAACAAATCCAGTTAAAGGAAGCTGCAATGAACAAAGTACCAGAAATGTTCATCGACTCAGGAGTGCAACAAGCTCCTATTTTCACGACTCACCTAAAGAGCTTTGATAAGCTTGTTGAAGGTCAACATGTCTATTTGGAGGCTCAGGTAGAACCGCGTACGGATCCTAACCTTAGAATCGAATGGTTTAAGAACGGAGTATCTCTCACTACTGGGTCTAGGTTAAAGAGCACATTTGACTTTGGCTTAGTCACTCTTTCCATCAACGGATTAAGAAATGACGATTCCGGAATATACACGTGTAAGGCTACCAACCACATGGGAGAAGCAGTATCTACCGCATCTATCAAAATTGAAGATCGCCATTGGCTTCTTGGTGATTCACTTCATCCCGAATCCTTAGACAGGATCGGTGCTTTGGAACAGCCTAAGCCAGGAAAACTGGACACTCCTGAGCCAGTCTACGAAACACCCGTATTTATTTCGCATTTGAACAACATTCTGTGCAAGGAGGGTGACAACGTTCATTTCGAATGCAACGTTGAGCCTTCAAGAGATCCTACTCTGAAGATCGAATGGTTCTTCAACAACAAGCCTCTATCATCGGGAACTAGGTACAAGAGCACGCACGACTTCAGCTATGTCGCATTAGACATCTCACATACTTACGAAGAAGATTCTGGCATTTACACCTGCAAAGCCACCAACGGCAAGGGTTCAGCTTCTACCTCTGGTACTCTAAGATGCACCGGAGATAAGAATATCTACTTTGACACTCAGCATCCTCAAGGAAAAGCTGGCTTGGAAGCAGTGGAACAAGCCGAAGAAGCACGATTGGCCAAGGGTAGGAAGTCTTCTCTTCCAGACGCAGACTATCCCAAACCTGAATGGGTGGTTCCTGTTGTCGCTGAACTCCAGCTTGTTGAAGGCCAACCTCTCCATCTTGAAGGTCAAGTTGAACCCAAGAATGATCCTAATCTGAAGATCGAGTGGTACTTTAACGGGAAAGCTCTGGAGCAAGGCGCAAGATTTAAGCTTACCAGCGACTTTGGATTCGTCACTTTAGATCTTACGGATGTCTATGAAAGAGATAGTGGAATATATACGTGCAAAGCTTACAATAAGAGAGGCGAAGCGTTCACTTCTTCGACAGCTTTCTGCACAAGCAAGGATAATCTTATCGAAAAGACTCAACATCCTAAAGGAACGGAGGGATTGGAAAAGATCCAGAATCTTGAGGAATCTCTTCGTAAAGAGCCCAGCCAAAAGCCAGACGATGGTTCTGGTAGAGCACCTGAATTCACCACCATATTCCAAGACATTTTAGACATTGGTGAGGGTCAAATTGCTCACTATGAAGCGTCACTTATCCCTACCGGAGATCAGAGCATGGTGATTGAATACTTCTACAACGGCAAATCTATTGACGCTAGCCATCGCATTCGTACCGTATACGCATTTGGCATGGTTGTCTTAGAAATTCTAGGTACCAAGGAAACCGATTCTGGAACTTACTCTTGCAGAGCCACTAACAGATGGGGCCAGGCAGAAATCAGCGTCAAGCTGCAATGCATTGACAAAAGCAAGGGACAAAAACCGAGGTTTACTACATACATCCAAAATATTGCGGGACTTAAGGATGGACAATCCGCGCATTTCGAATGCACTGTTGTCCCAGTTGATGATCCAGATATGAAAATCGAATGGTATCACAATGGTGTGCCGATGCGCCACTCTACAAGAATCAAACCAGTGTCTGATTTTGGTTTTGTCGTTTTGGATATTTCGTATACACAGAACCATGACAGCGGTGAATATGTTTGCCGCGCTTACAACAAGTACGGTGAAGACTTTACCAAAGCTACAATCAGCTGTTACGGCAGAAGTGGAGTATTCTCGGACAGCTTGCAGCCTGAATCGCTAGCTAAGATCAGAGAGCTTGAAAGCTTACAGGGCGCCCAGCATCCAACACCAGCTGCCGCGTCTGCTGTACCACCTCAATTCATTACCCAGATCCAGGACGTTACTAAGCTAGTTGAAGGCCAAAGTGCTCACTTTGAAGCGAGATTAGTACCCGTAGATGACCCAGACCTGAAGGTAGAATGGTTCTACAATGGTAAAAAGTTGCCACATGGCCACAGGTACAGAACATTCCATGACTTTGGTATCGTCATTTTGGATATCTTGTACTGTTATGAAGAGAATTCTGGCGTGTATGAATGTGTAGCCACAAACAAACTGGGCACAGATTCTACGAAGGCTACATTGAAGTGCACTTCGAAGGAAAATTTGATCCTGGACTCGCAACTCCCGCGGGTTAGTTCTATGATATATTGTCACTTTCATACATTCCATCAATCGTGACATCAGATTAATAAGTCAAGCAAATAAGAAATAATATCATTGGTATTTTTCAGGGCATGGAAGGTGGGTTGGAAAAATTGCAAACACTAGAGGACTCGTTAGTACGCAGGAAGGATACGACGGTAGAGGAAGAACGCGGTAAAGCTCCCGTGTTTACAGTTCCGTTGGCGAACATCGACAATCTTAGAGAAGGTGAAAATGCGCACTTTGAGGCGAGGTTGACACCTACCGATGATCCGAATTTAAAGGTAAGTCAAATTATTGGATAGGATACCTTAATTTTTTAAGTTTTAACTTTTTAAGTCTCACTGCTGAGTAAAGGCCCTCCCCCATAAAATATATTTTGATTAAAACATGATAAGCAAGTTTAAGTTATCATTTGTTTTTAGGTCGAATGGTACTGGAATGGAAAGTCACTTAAGGCTGGCTCCAGATTCAGGACATTCTGTGACTTTGGATTTGTCATTCTCGAAATCTCCCCGACATACCCAGAAGACTCTGGTGAATACTTGTGCAGAGCCTTTAACAACTACGGTGAAGCTGTAACGACAGCAGCTATGAAAGTACAAGGAAAACGTAATATCATTCTGGAGTCCCAATTACCTAAGGGTATGGAGGGAACAATTGACAAGATTGCAGCTCTTGAAGGATACACTGGCACTTCTGACTCATTGACACCAGAAGCTGAAACTGGAAACCCACCGGAATTTATCACAACACCGTCAGATCTTATCTTGGGAGAAAACTCCTCAGCGCACTTCGAGTGCAGGCTGCAACCTGTCAACGACTCGAGCATGAGAGTGGAGTGGTACCACAATGGCAAAGCTCTTTTAACAGGATCTAGAGTAAAGACCATCAACGACTTCGGATTTGTAATATTAGAGATCGGTGGTGTCTACCAACGTGATGCAGGTCTGTACACTTGCAAAGCAACAAACCGCCATGGTGAAGCCACAGTGTCTTGTAAACTGCAGGTGAAAGGCAGACAAGGAATCATTTTGGAGCCACAACTACCATCTCACTTCAAGTCTGGCACTGAAAGCATCCAAAAGTTAGAAGAGACGCTTCACAAGCGAGAAGAGATTGCCGTAGAGGATGAGAAACCGAACCCACCACGATTCACCGTCGAAATCAAAGACAACATTGACATTGCTGAAGGAGGCCCGATTCACTTCGACTGCCGCGTCGAGCCGGTGGGTGACCCGACGATGAGAATTGACTGGTTTCACAACGGTCGTCCGTTTGCGACCGGATCTCGCGTTCACATGCTCAATGACTTCGGCTTTATAGCTTTGGATATTGACTACATTTACGCCCGTGATTCTGGAGAATACACCTGCCGTGCAACCAACAGATGGGGATCCGCAACCACTTCTGCTAAAATAACTTGCAGTGCGAAGCGTGACATCGTTTTGGAATCACAACTGCCTCAGGGCATGAGCGGTGAAAAGATAAAGGAATTAGAAAGAGGACGCGTCGCAGATGCTCCTAAGGAAGAACCCATTATTAGCTCTCCGCCTAAATTCATTACACAGATCCAGTCACATACAGTTGAGGAATCTGAAAGCGTTCGATTTGAATGCCGCGTTGAGCCTAAGGAAGATTCAAAGCTGCGCGTGGAATGGTACCGCAACGGAAAGTTGTTGCCTTCTGGGCACAGATATCGCACGGTCTATGACATGGGTTTCGTATCCTTAGATATCCTGTACGTTTACGCAGAGGATTCTGGAGAATACGTTTGCCGTGCAGTAAACGACTTCGGAGAAGACTTCACCAAAGCTACAGTATCATGCAAACGTAAGTTTGAACACTATTACTACGCGCAGGATTTTTTAAATGGAGACGGCTCATGTCCTCTTGTCTTGGTATTTTTACCTTTGACTAGCCGACGACTTCTTTCGGCTGAGATTTGATAAGCTTTTTCTATTCATGTGACCTCCGTGACGCAGTGGGTGGGTTCAATTCCCACCACGGAACAAATGTTTGCATTATCTGCATATATTTGTTCTGGGTCCGGTGGTTTCTCTATTTAGTATAAGTATCTATTTACAAAAAAAACTGTTATCTGGTTCCCATAGTATAAGCTTTGCTTAGTTTGAGGCTAGATAGCGCTGTGTGAAATGTCCAGCATGATCTATTTATTTATGTGGAGTTTAGATTTAGACCATACCAATTTGCTACTTTCAGAACTTCCGGACATCATCCTTCAGAACCAAGTACCACGAGGTATGAAAAAATCCGAGGCACTGACCCAGATGGAAGCCACAATCAAGAAATACACTTCGGAAATATTTCTGACAGAAGATGATCTGTACGACGCAGACAAGAAGCAGCCTCCGCGGTTTGTCACTCAGATCCAGAGCCAGACCACTCTGGTTGAGATGGAGAGCACCAAGTTTGAATGCCAGTTGGCGCCAGTAGGTGACCCTAACATGAAGGTGGAATGGTTCTTCAACAGCAAACCGCTCCTGCACAGTGAGTATTAACTGATAGTACTTCTATATGTTCATTATTTACCCCGCTTTAAGTCAGTGACCAGAACGTGGTTGAAGCAAAAAAAAATTGCTAATGAACAGTATCGTGAAACATGTTCGTGTGCCTTATTAAAAAATGCTGTCTCTTACTGTCATCTACCACATTTAAACAATAAACTAATTTAAAACCTTTTCGCAGAGAACCGATTCACGCCCATCTATGACTTCGGTTACGTGGCGATGAACTTCGGCTGGGTGTACCCTGAGGACAGTGGAGAGTACCTGTGCCGTGCCACCAACCTCTATGGCATGGACGAGACCAGGGCCATCATCAAAACCGCTGGCAAACCAGGCATTGTGTACGATTCGCAGCTGCCCAAACACATGAAGAGTATTGAGAAGATTCGGGAGATGGAAGCTTCGTGGCTAGTGTAAGTAAATACTTACAGAATCCATTGCGTACCAAATATGAGCCAGTATGTGGTGAATGGTTTAGATTTTTATTTGATTTGCTACTTATGTTTTCGTTTGTTTTGTTTTTGTAATAAAATAATGGTTGACAAATGTTTTTATACGGTTATTGATTTTTTTGACATTAAATTTTAACATACTAATTTATATTTATTAATTGCATAATTTATTATAACAATTTTGGTTTTTTTTTATTGATTATTCGATGGTCTTTACGATATTTGATGTAGTATTATTTTTAGTATATTCACGAAACCATGTGTAAATATAAATAATTATAAGTAACGGTAATTTGCACGCTATTGATCGGTGAAGTATGTGAATCCTACCTATATAGTTGTACGAGTATACCATGCTTCTAGCAAATAAATTTCATTTCATTTTAAAATAATGTGAGTTGATAAACAGGTACGTTAAACACAGTCAACATTTCGGTGAAACCGTTCGAACAGTCTATAAACTACGACGCCAACTCACGAGCGTATTTATATTGCTTACTGTCTTTGAAAGTCATGTTTTCATGTTCGGTAATTTGCAGAACACCTGAGCAAGTGGTAGACGAGACCAAGGCCCGTTCGCCACCCGTGTTCGTCAGCCGACCAGACCCAGTGACCGTGGAAGAAGGCGAGTGGGCCCGATTTTGCTGCCGTGTCACTGGACATCCTAAGCCCCGTGTTATGTGGGTCATCAACGGAAGCACCATTGTCAATGTAAGTTCATTAAACTTATAAGATCATAACAGATTACAGTATGACGTCGGTCAATTAGGGCATTTTAATGTTTTTTTTTAAGTCAGTCACTCTCGCGTGATCTCTGGTGTTACAAATGTCCATAGGCTAAAATCTGGGCTTTCGAAAATATTCATCAATTTTTAATTAATTTTAGGGTTCAAGATACAAGCTGACTTACGATGGAATGTATCATTTGGATATTCCTAAGACGAGACAGTACGACACTGGTAAAATCGAAGTTATTGCCAGGAGTTCCGCTGGTGAAGCTCTGGCCACGACCGAACTCAAAGTTATTCCGAGACACGACGATTACCGAGGGGTTCTAAAGAATGCGCCACGACGTGAGTATTCCACACTTTTAAAACTACACATAACGCTTACTTTGCACCTTCACACTGGGCACTGGTGTTCACATAATCCACTGGATGGATTCACGACTTCGACCCCTTTTGCTGCTCTAACACACGTCACACCCACGCACACACCCACACGCTTTTGCACATATAACCCCCCCGCTTCCCCTCTCCCTCTCTCTCTACCCATAAGATGAAGTGCAACTATCTCCTGCTTCTACCGGCTTTACCATCGGACGAGAGAGGTATGTCTAGCATCATGAAGTATGCGAATACTTGATGTAAATATACTAATTTTGTATTTTAATCATCGCAGCTTGGTATGATGAAACCACACAATACCAACGTAGCGGAACTGAACTCGAAAAAACCTTTGAGGAAAGGCAGACTTTGCAACGCAAGGGCGAGATAGACCATAGGCCTGAGTTGAAGCCTAAAGTAATCAAGGAGCCCGAAACTGAATGGCAGCACGCTGTGAAGAAGAAGAAGAGCGAAGAGTACTACAATAAGATTCATGAGTTGGAAAACGAACAAGTAACTAAGGAAAGTAGACTGAGGGAGTCGTCTCGCCAGTACGCTATTCCCGGGGAAAAGCTGACCAGCTCATCGCTTGCCAGGGGAATGGCCCAGCGTTATGAAGATAGCTTGTAAGTATTTATAATTTTTACTTATTATTAAGTTCTAGTTTATCAGGAATAATGAAACATTCTTATCATTTCCAGGGAACAAACTGAAGAGACTGTTGAAGAAACCGTCCAGAAGAAGGTAGCGCGAAAACCAAAGATTCCTGATCCATCTGAATCTACTGTACATGGCAAGGAAGTACATGTTGCAAAACACAAGCAAACGCAAAAGGAGGTTGTCGGTGACACAGAAATTACACGCAAAATCACTTCGACCGAGACCACTGAGGTTGAGCACAAGGCGCAAACCCAAGAGAGGGTGGTTGAAGGGCCAATCAAACCTAGCAATCCCCCAGTATTCACCAAGAAGATGCAACCCTGTCGCGCATTCGAACAGGAACAAGCCAGATTCGAGGTCGAGTTTGACGGAGACCCACTCCCGACCATCAAATGGTACCGCGAGAACTTCCCCATTAAGAATTCACCCGACTTCCAAATCCACACATTCAGCACCAAATCCATTCTAATCATCAGACAAGTTTTTGTCGAAGATTCTGCAGTATTTGCTGCAGTGGCTGAAAACAGGGGTGGAACTGCCAAATGTAGTGCTAACTTGGTTGTAGAAGAGCGTAGAAGGCAGGGTAGAGGAGGTGTGCTTCCTCCGAGCTTTAACCTGACGGCGCAGAACGTGAACGTAACAGCAGGTCAGCTCGTCAGGTTTGACACCAAGGTCACCGGATCCAAACCTCTAGACGTTTACTGGCTGAAGAACGGCAAGAAAGTACAGCCAGACATCAGAAACAAGATTCTAGAGGAGGATGGTACTTTCACTCTCCTTATTCTAGAAGCATACCCCCAGGACTCTGGAAAGTACGAATGCGTGGCAATCAACAGTGCGGGCGAAGCACGTTGCGACGCCGAGTGTTCTGTCAATGCTCCCGCCACCAAAGAGAAGCCCAAACCTCAATCCAAAGCCGCAAACGCTCCCCCAGAGGTGATCGAATCCCTGAAAGACAAGTTTGTGACTGAAGGCCAATCGATCGAGTTCAGTTGTAAGATTGTGGGCAAGCCAGCACCGACCGTGCAGTGGTATAAGAGCGAGAAACTGATCAAACCCTCAAAGTACTTCCAGATGTCGAGAACTGCGGACGAGTATACTCTTCGCATTTCGGAAGCTTTCCCTGAAGATGAGGGTGACTACAAGTGCGTCGCGTACAACTCAGCCGGCCGAGTCACGGTAGCTGCTAAGCTAAAGGTGGCCCAGCCGGACCAGGCTGATAATCTGCCAACCTTGACTCCCCTTCGCGACATCGTGGTCTTCGAAGGCCAACCAGCCCAGTTCAAGACCCTGATCTCTGGTAAAGCGAAGCCGACTATCCAATGGCTTCGTGAAGGTGCACTCATTCCGGTCACCCCAGACTTCCAGGTAATTACAAATTTCAAATATTGAAACTTTTAGCAAAGAGTTTAACGGTTTTCTATTCCATCCATCGTTTAAACAACCATTATGGGAATAGGTAATACATGAGGAACATGAAGCTTTACATTTGTATGCTTCAAGTTGATGGACGCAAAGCGGTGCATTGTAGGGCATGTTTCTAAGGTGCGTGGCCTACGAGGCAATATTTTGTTTTAGGCGATGGTTACCACTTAACATCAGGTGGGCCATAAGCTTTTTCCATCTCCAGGTAGTAAGTGTGGGGTGTGTGGTACATGACGTACTCTCGTTCGCAGATGATCCACGAGGGCAACAATGCTGTGCTGCTGATCGGCAACACGTACGAGGAGGACACCGGCACCTTTACATGTCGTGCCACCAGCGCCGCTGGCCAAGTCGAGACCTCCGCCAAACTAGTCGTCAAAAGTAAGGCATAGATCCAGGCAGTCGCGTCGCGCACTTAATCTATTAATGTAGTGTTTCTTTGTTTCTTCTACAAGAGATCGGGTGAAAACTACTTTAGAAAGTTGACAAGCGTTTTTCACAATCGTAGCGGTCACCGCAGTAACTTCCGCTTAGACACACTCATGATCACTCTCGCGATCTTGACACTCGGGTTTCTATCGTCCCACCAATTATCTACGATCTTGCCCAGTGACACCCCAAGGCTGCTAGCCGACATTAGTAATTAAATGCGATAAAGGATTTTTTGTCTCTATTCGCAACTGGTTGCGAACTAAGAATTAATCGAAGGTGCATAATGGGAATTCGATCAATTGTGATTTGTTTAGTTGCATCTATTTCTTCTTTTCAGTATTATAATTTTCTATAGTATAGATCTACTTATTCATTCATATTGTTTCGTAATTCAGAAAATCAGAAGAGACGGCGATAAAATATTCTTAGTTGGTAACTAGTTGCAAATTATAAATATAATTCCTTTATTGTACCTATTTACTAAATTCGGGTTTGACAACCAGCCCAAAATCAACCTGCGCGAAAACCACAAGAGCCGTTACGCGCATTTTCTAACATGAGTCGACCCAACAATACGTAACTCTGTAGAGTAACTTGGGCGAATTTTCGCATTAACAACGCTGTACATACAAGCTTTTTGTGTAAATATCTACTTAGTCATAAAAGAAGACAAAGGCGGAGGAAGAGCACCGAGCGCCACACACCAGCTGATACCATGTGATAGATGGACACACGTAACATGTGATTAACACGAACACGAGACATCCGACTGTTTTGTTTTGCTTTTACCGCTACGATGTCTACTAAATGATGTATATCTATTCGATCATACTGTAAATTAGACAACTGCGAACTGTGAACGCGAGCTACGTCTCCGGACGCATCGTCAAATGTATTTTTCACCCAATACTCTCATGAAGTAATTTTAAGCCTGCGCTTAAGTTTATTTGGCATATTAACAATAAGATAAAAAAGGGTTTTACGCTTTTTGTGTGAGATCTGACCTTTGAAACTCATGCAACTGGTCTCAGTAATCTGTGCCTATATTTACAAATGGATCATTTGTTTGTATGACGAGTTCGATACTGATACCAGCGACACTGGGACTTGCGTCAGCTTCTGTGGTCCAACCGATAACGTTCGTTCTTCCTTTGTATGTAAATAAACTTTTAAATCGACCACAATGAGTACAAGTGGAGAAAGTCCCCGCTTCGGCTTTAACCTTAAGCATGAGTCACTGTTTGTACTGTTCAGTTTAGTATTTTGAGTTATCTATGATTCTTTCTTAACTTAACTTACTTGCGCGGGGCCCGCACCGCAACCTAACAGCTACGACTAACTTTGTGAGTGTCACTGCGTGCGACACATTGGGACTTTGGGACTCGTTGCTTCGGCGAGGTTGATGTAGTTGGTTCGCGGGACAGGGTCAGAGCCCAAAATTACTCGTGGTGGTTTGCCCGTGTCCTTAGATACGCTGTCAACTCTCATTAAGACAAAGAAACAAGACTAGAATTCACCACGCACTTCAGTGGCGAAGCACTAAACTCGAAATACGCACGCATACTTGCCTTGCCAGTTTCTATGTTTTCGATTACACTGCCGATGTTGACGACCTAATTTTCTGCAAGTACAAATCCAAATTGAATGAGATTTTATAGTGTAACGTTAAAGTGATCTTAACTTAGTTTGATTATAAGTGCACGACATTGTTAAAATTGAATTGTGTTGTATGTTTCACCTAATTGTAATAAGTTGTTAGGCGTGGCAGTTTTTATCACTAAATACATATTAGATTAGTAATTAATAATAATTGACATAATAATATGACTATTTATGAAAGAAATTTATTTGTATGTTACCTTTATGTGAAAAATGTTTAATAAATGCAATGAAATTAATAGTATTTCGCATTATTGTACACACTACTACTACGGTAGAATTTAGGTGGTAGGCGTCAGCGCCTAGATGATCAGAGTACATTCATGAACTCACATTCAAACATTAACACACACAGGTGTCTGCTATCCATCGCATACATATACTGCAGTGTTTTTCATTGATGGATAGAAATACTCTACCAGAGTTCGTATTTTCGAATTAATCTAATGCACGTTTGCCGTCACATCTCTTACTGTACAAAATAATTAAAGACCGAGATTTAATGACATCTCGTGCACTAGATTTTTCCGAGGATACTTTACCCAGTTACTTTACTTCATCAACTGGCATACTTCCTATCTAAGCTACTTTCTTCATAATCATTTTATGGCAGTTGTGATTTAATTTTATTATCACAGTTTTTTACGGTCGTAACTAAGCATTTGATTAACTTTAACGCTAAAGGCTTTATTTTTAGACCAATGTTTTTAGATAGATAACTGGTATGAAAAGTTTTGGTTCAAAATAGTAACATGATAATAATTACAATTACATATATTAAATAGACACAAAACAATATACGATTTTGCCTAAAAATAGCGATAATTGTTAACTATGAAATAGTATATCAACTTAATTTACTAAATTTGAAGGAACATAACTTATCAGGAGTAGTAAAGAATTAAATACTTTCTAAATTACCAATGAATATGTTTAAGATTACAAGATCTTTGTCAATGATTGGAATAAAATACTTTTCAATTTGTTTTCTGCATTTATTTTAGTGTTAGAAACTTAAGAAGAATAAATCAAACTGTTGACACAGATCTTGTATCACTTTATCAAACGATTAGGTAGGTACACCAAAACATACGATCAACAAAAGTTTCAAAAATGACGGTGATCAAGAACTTTGGGCCCTAACTACGTAAGTACATTGCATGGTAAGGTATTTCTTTTTGATACAAATTTATTATTTTATTGCATTCTTTTCAACATCGATCCCTTACAAAGGCCAATAGAAACTGACTCATTTTTTATAATTCTTGTGCTACTTGGTAAAAGTACTCAGCATAAACCAACTATTCCGATATAAATGAATTCTATATACTGGGTGTCCCAGAACTAGTATGTTATCCCGAGGGGGGGGGGGGGGGAGGCGATTCTGGACACTTAGGAGAAAAACAATAGTTCTACGACTTTTGTAAATTCGATGATTTTAAGTGAAGAACAGTGCAGCAAAGTTTGCTTGAAAACTGAACGTACGACAAGTGGTGACAACCCTAAAATCAGCTGTTTATTGTACTCTGAGCTTGACCTGAAGGTGAAGCATCGTTTGAGTTCTTCACAGTACACATCTGTAGTAATGCTCGTGCCGTTTTGTATAAAGGTGAATCATACCCGCACTGGACCACCAAACAGTGACCATCACCTTTTTAGGGGTCATTTTTGGTTTAGGGCATTGCTTTGGTGCTGAACCAGGATCTAACCAACTTGCTCAGAAAGTTTGTTTTGACGCTAACATCAAAAGCTACTGCTAGCTCAGCTGTAGATTGAGTTTCGTCAGCTTCCACAATCACCTTTAATTCATCACTGTTGACCAAAGTCTCCGGACGACCACAAGCTTCATTTTTCAAGTCAAAATTTCTAGAACGGAACCGGGAAAACCAATAACGGGTTGTGCGTTCGTTTGTACAGTTATCTCCGTAAACATTTTTGATGTTACGTGCCGTTTGTGTCGCGTTGGTGCCACGACGGAACTCATATTCCATAATTACACGAATTTTTAAAGTATCCATTATGACGAAAAATGTTCAAATGTAATGAAAATACAACGCTAATCAATAAACAAAAGACTGAGTTTGTAAAAAGAATGTCATGTTTTTAAAACCAAATTAATTTGAATTTAGAATACAAAGCTATTCCAAACTTTTTTCTATTTGAAATGACCAGTACTGAAGAACGGCAATTTCATAGGTAAATATCTATTATATTATTATATTATGGGTGTATTTCTATATATTATAAGTATGTATTTACAAAAAAAAAAGTATTTAAGTATTCTATCAGTTATCTGGTTCCCATAGTACAAGCTCTGCTTAGTTTGGGGCTAGATAGCGTTGTGTGAAATGTCCAGTAATATATATATATATAGAAATATATAGCTCGATTACCACTGACTGACTCAGTCACTGACTCATTGACATTGTAGAGGTCCTACCCAGGCTTCATTGATAGACTCGGTACTGTGCAAAAGTGGACTGTATTTACTTTTCTTCTTAGTTGCTAGTTTACAAGGTATAAATCGCGTTCTTGAATGATCACAAATTTCTGGTTAAAAACGGTTTACCTTTATACAAAAATACTCCTCACCCTAGCCATGGTGCGGGGATCGTAATTCACGCTTTCACAAATCATGTTATACAATTCCTAATACATCGAAGTTTCCAGCAAAGTTAGACGGGGACTTACATGTAGCTATCTCACTCTTTTGACCTTTACAAGTTTAAACTGTTACAATTTTAGCTACCTATTAACATTTGAATCTGATTCGATCTTATAACTACCTAATCCATTTAAATCTAGATTCGATCCTGCCCCGTCTTTGATCGTCGGTTACAGACATCATTGTTCTCCCAGATGCCCCCTCGTAGGGTCAAAATGTTTGGTAGAATCGTGTAGAGCGAGTTCCGCTGAATTGGGAATAAATCCTAAAGTCCCCCTTTTGTCCCTCATTCGCTCCCATCGACCTCGTATCTCGGAAAGTATAGGTCTTACAGCGTTGGTGCAAAAACTAATGTTGCTAAGAACATTTTTTTATATCCGGATCCATAAAAAACAAGTGTCTTTCATACAAAAAAATTTGTCATAAACAAAATATTTCTGTATGAATACCGTAAAACCGTTTACCGTAATTTTCATACTGTTTTTGTAGGGAGCCCACGGCTTGTGTGTAATATAAAATTAAATTTACCAAATTTCAATTTGTATTAAAACCCATAATTTTGTAGAGTGGATAACTCAACAAAATTATGGTTTTTAATACAAATTTTAAATCGCTCGTATCTTCTAAACGGGAAGAGTTAGCCCTAGCAAATTTCTACAAAATATTGATACAAATTTTTGGTGAAACAGTTTGTTTTATATTTATCATTGCCCTTGACTTCTTTTTTGAATGCTTCTCCCACTTCTTCTTCCTCTTTTAATGCTTCTTTCACCAACATATCCTCTATATACTTTTTTATCTCTACTTAGTTTTTTAGTTATATGATTTATTCTTTTTACTTAATGCTTAAACTTAACTATCCTATCTTTGCTAGACATAATTTAAAATATACACATAATGAGAGAAGCCACTGGCACCTGAAATACAGTTTTTGAACTAGTTCGGGAGCCTATGGATTCAAATTTGACTATGTCATACTTAATTATGTCAATAAATAAATTTTACTTTTACTTTACTTTAAAATATTTGCTTCTTCCACTTTGATATCCTTATTAATTGCTTTTTCTACCCATATATTTTCTTCAATTGCTTCTTTTACTTTAATTTCCTCTTTGAATGCTTCTTCCACTTCGATATCTTCTCAACAAAATTATGATTTTTCTTAAAAAACGTAATTGGCTCGTATCGTCTTAACGGAAATAGATAGGCATAATAAAGTTTTACAAAATGGTAGTCAAATTATTGATAAAATCGTTTTTTCATTGGCATGACAGCCTTTTTAAATGCTTCTCTCACTTCGATATCCTCTTTGATGGCTTCTTCCACTTCGATCTACTTTTTAATTGCTTCTTCTACTTGGATATCTTTTTTGATTGCTTCTTCCACTTCGATATCCTCTCAACAAAATTATGATTTTTCTTAAAAAACTTTAATCGCTCGTATCTTTTAAACGGTAAGAGATAGGCATAACAAACTTTTACAAAATGGTAGCACAAATTTTTGGTATAATCGTTATTTTATTGTCATCATCGCCCTTGACATCATTTTTGAATGCTTCTATCACTTCATTTTCGTCTTTAAATGTTTCTTTCACTTCGATATCCTCTTTGATTGTTACTTCCACATCGATGTACTAATTTTTGTTTCTTCCACTTTGATATCCTTTTTAATTGCTTCTTGTACTTCAATATTCTTTCTACAAAATATAAATCGCTCGTATCTTCTAAACGGGTAGGGATAGCCCAAGCAAACTTTTACAAAATATTGGTACACATTTTTGGTGGAACCATTTTTTAATTGTCATCATTGCTCTTGACATCCGTTTTGATTGTTGGTTCCACTTGGATATCCTCTTTGATTTGATTGATTCTTCCATTTCGATATCGTCTTTGACTGCTTTTTACACATGGATATCCTCTTTGATAGCTTTTAACACGTCGATATCCTTTTTGATTGCTTCTTCGACAAAAAGAAAAACACGCGAGCTGCGAGCAGCTCGCGCACAACGCAACCTCTAGTATATATATGTAAATTAAACCTCACTTGCGAACCAAAACAAATTGATTAACAATTCATTATTTGTAACCAGATTTAGCCATTGACTCGCCGTCCACCTGGACGGAATAGAATAGAATGGAATAATATTTATTATAAACTGTTTTTAACAAAAGGCGGTAGGTTTGTTATAAATACGTAACAAACAGATTGCCCTTTTCGGACATACAATACGTAGTACCCAATAACTAATATTGGTTCTTTCTTACATACAACACATAGCTAGGTTAAGGTTAACATTTTTGTAATAGTATATTATGATATAAGTGCGGTAAGTTGAAAATTACAGCCGAGACGATATTGCTGATGTAATTATAGGCTGTAATTATCAAAGCGCACCTATGTCATACGACGTTTTATAACATATTTGCGAGGAAATAAATAAAACTCGGACTTTCTTAAACGAATAAATCTTTAATCACTTGTTAAAGCAGTTAGAAAACTTTGAACAATTAGCGATGCGTGCGCATCAGCGCTTTTTTTAAGGCAAAGGCACAAAAACAGCCAGTATTACTAATAAAGTAAATTTTTTTTTTTATACATAGGTTGTAATTTAGTGTCAAAATTGATAAAATTAAAGAATTAAATGTTTATTTTTTATATTTTGTCTCCCAAAGTTAATTTTGTTCATAAAATGTGGTCAACATTTTATGAATAAAATTTTCTGACATAAGTAAATACTCTTTGCTAAGATTTAAAAAAGTACCGTTTGTTTTAGTCGGAGCATCTTTATAAACCGTACGTTTTACCTTATTAAAAAGAAATTCGTGTGTTTTACATTACAATAATGCACAAGTACGTAATGACATTCATTACGATATTGAAATTGGTGAAATAAGAGACCCTTTACGAGCAAATGTGTTATAAAAGGCATTTAAATATAGAAGAAGCATAGACAAGACATAAAATCGTAATAAAATTCTTGCATTGTGTAAAAAACTTTTCAAACGAACCATTTTTTTAGACTATTTACAAATCTTCATTTACAAAAATATCATATTAATTAAAAATTAATTATTAATTATTTTAAATATTATTATTAAAAATATTTACAAAAATTTCTTTAAACTATACCCGTTTAAATAAGTAATTATTCACAAATAAATTTATAGTAAGTGATTATAATAATAAAAAATGACACAGTAATTCATTTTTTGAGATATGGGTTTAAATCGTGCCTGCAATAAACGTTTTTTTTATTTTTTTATTTTATAACTATTTTAGTAGCTGCTCTATATGTCCCATCTCAACTTACTCTACTATACTATAACTCTCTCTACTATAACTCGGTTCACACTGAGTGTACAGTTATACTGACCCAACTAATATTGCTTCTAGTAATGTCAAGAAGACGGCTGCGTGGCAAACAAATGACGCCAAGACTTGTGCCATTTGTGCGTATTTTTGGTTAAAAAAACCTCAATAACTCGGTGACAAGTAAATGATTATAAAATCTTGACAGAGCTTTTATCATTTATCGAGCGAAGCGAGATCTCCAAATCAACTTGGACGAATCGTTGTTGTATGTATGTATTTAAGTATATACATAAGTTTGTTGGTCCAAAGAAAACTTCCGAAGAATTGATCCGTTCATCGTGAAATTATTATATAGGTGGGTAGTGATGGTACAATCCAGATGTGACTAAAAATTTTGGGAGGTTGTTGAGATATTGGGGTTCAAGAGGGGTAACGAAATTCAACTGACATTCTTAATCTGATACAAGGGTCGTAAGCGATCAATTGCACCCGAAGTGCTAGTGATCACTTACACTCGAGTATAACACTTAACTTTTCATCACGAATGCGGGGACAATTAAAAAGTCTTCATAACAGTTTTTGCTAAAAAGATAATTTGCGTCCCCGTTTTTTTTTGTTTTTTTTTTCGCTGATTAACTATGGCCTCTTTTATTTAATAGAAATAAGGATTTGTCATAGAGGTTTTATTCTATTAAAATATGTTGTTAATGTGGCCTCTTTTATTTTTAAATAGAAATAAGGATTTTCATGGAGGTGTACATTTTAGTATATTATGAATGCAATGAGCCTCATTAAATTTTCAAATTTACTTACGTCCCTAGGGTCGTAAACCGTATTTACGCATCAGGTATTGAGCTAACAATGACCAACTTTCGGAGCATGAGTGATGAAAAGACTTTTGTTCCGTAAAATTAAATAGAAAGGTGAAGTCCAAAAGTCAAGCGCAGTTCCGTATCGTAACTCTGTGTTATTGTACGAGTACATAGCTAAAACTCCCCCTCCACTTCCTCTGAAAGACGAAGTCTGTCTTTTAAGTTGTTAAGTTTTCCAAACTAATATTATAAATTCGTTAGTAACGCTGTTTCTCTGTATGTTTGTTACATTTTTACGACTAAACGGCTCGCCAATTTCGATGAAATTGAGTCATAACCTGGATTGAGACATAGGCAACTATTGACTAACCACGCGTAAGAAGACTATAAGCTAGTTTAAAAAAAACAAGGCTGGTTGTCGTTAAAAACAATACAGTGGGCTGTGCCCATCAGTTGCAGTAGAATAAACCCAATCACAGGGAGCTAGTATTTATTCAATTTAAATTACTAGGTCAGCTAGCTTTACTCAGTTTGCACTGGCTGATAAAATACATTCAGGTTTAAAAATAGCGATTTCAAGACTTCAATTAAATTCGATGAGAAATTCTTGTTTACATTATAAAGTTCAATTATCGGGAAGCACAGACTCGGAAAAGGCGTTCCAATTTTTAGCGGAGCTCTTAATATATTAAAATTAGAAAAAATCGTTTTGGGCGTATGGATGTCTATCTACCATACAGTGGGGACGCCTGTAGAATTGCCCCCACTATATCGTAAAATACGTACATTTGTCCGATGAAAGAATAAAGAATAGAGACGGATAAACTAACCCATGTAAGTGGCCCGACAGTATATAACAGACTACCCTGAGGCAACCCTCAGTTACACTATAAAATTAATTATCACACTAATCATATAAATGCGAAAGTAACTCTGTTTGTTTGTTAGTTTGTTTGTTACCTTTTCACGACTAAACGGCTGAAAGTATCGTAATAAAGTTTGGCAAGGAGATAGATTATATCCTCGAAAAGAACTTAGGCTATCTTTTGTCTCAAATAATAATCTTCAAAGGGGTGAAATAGGGATTGAAAATTTGTATGGGCAATCCATAGTTCCTTAAGTTAGGGATCTGAAAATTCATATTTAGTCTTTTGGTAAGAAATAAAGAAACATATGTTTCAACTTTTTTCAAAATCATCCATAAAGGGATAAAAAAGGGTTTAAAATTATGAGGTATATCAAATCAAATCAAATCAAAAACATTTATTTGGAAAACACCAATAGTACGAACAGAACAAACCCACACGAGAACAAAGAAACAATAGCTTAAGGAATAAAAGAATAAACATTAAATATAAATACGAAATATTGCAGAGTGTTGCAACACAACTAACTACAATTAAATACATTAAATATACTAAGGATAAAAATAAAGAATATAATAAAATATAATAACGCCTTCCTATTCACAGTGAAGCCGGAGCGAGTCAACAAGTACTAAAATAAAACACGATGAGACATATAGGGTGTTTGATAATATACGCACAAAAATGAAAGGGGTTATTTTGATGAGCATAATAAATAAATTTGTGAAATGTTTACCATAGGAATGTGAAATTTATTTTGGCATGTTAAAACAATCACTTTATTTAACTTATTTCATGCTATATTGCATAATGCGTGCCATCTACCCACAGATACTGTATTGGTGACGTCTCCAGATTTTATGTTTTGTGAAACCGTCACTTGAATATCGTCGGTATATTACCAAACAGCCTGTATAGATAGATTGGGACATAGGCTACTTTTTACCCGATTGTGCAGAAGGACAGTAATGTGTTTATTGACAAACCACGCGTGTGAAGCCGTGGGTGGGTCAGCTAGTATTATTGATCGAGCGAAGCGAGATCTCTAAATCAACTTGGGCAAATCGGCGTTGTAATATATGTATGTATGAATTTATTGAAATAGCCTGCGTAGAGTTGGAGCAGTTCATAGTTATAAGCGTTCACAGACCACCATCTGCCACATTAGACATTTTTGAAAAAATTATAGAAGAAATTATGTTTAAATTATCAAATCAAATAAATACATTATTGCATGCAGAGACTTCAATATACATTTGCTAGAACATAACTTATTAAATACTAGAATAACTAGTTTATTTCAATCATTTGATCTGAAGCCTTAATTTATGGAGCCTACTCGAATAACCGACACTTCGGCCTCATGTAGGTATAGACAATATTTTTGCCAATGAAAAATTTCTAAACAGAAGTTTAATTAGTAATATTAAATCGGGTTATCTTGACCAAATAATTAATATTAAAATACAATAATTAAAAATTATTAAAAATAAAATTAATAATTTAAATATAAACTAAAACAAAAAATCTTGTATAAAGTAAAATTATTTGTGTACCTATGACCATAAATCGATTGGACAAACTTAAATTGAACGTAACTTCTGTACTTCCATTTGTACATGATAATAATAATGTTACGAGCTGAGGGTTCGGGATAAAATAATGGGAATCGATCTAACCAAAATAACACTTTTATTCAGCACTAAACGATGAATACACGAACTTGGTCACACGTATAGCAAAATTCAGACTGACTCGCGAGCAACTACTGTTCACGCGAGACCCTTCTCCACGTCAGTCCTCCAGGGCCTCGCTGAGACTGACTAACTGGCTATCTCTCCGGCCTATTTATATCGTACACAATTCGATTGTTCGAGAACGATCTCGATCGTTCCAGGAAAGGGGTCGGTGTTTCGACAGAACGACCAATCCCCATTGTGCGCAACCGCAGACAATACAACAATAACACCGCAAGACAAAAGCGTTCGAGAAGTTTCTATTATTACTCATTGTTTAACAGCCTCGGCGTAACACTGCCCCCTCCTAAAACATGCTCGTCCCGAGCATTCTTAGCCCCATATCGCGGCAGCCGATCAACATGAACAATTTTAGGCGCACCTCGCGCTGAAGATGTAGCAACTAAAGGAGCCACATTGCCGTCTCCAGTACTTCAGGACACCCAGAGTCCCTTTCTCATCAGCGATCCCAATTCCAGCCTCCAAAACACGGCTCTCATGATTTCTATCTGTTCTTTCACTTCCTGGAATTCCTTTCCAGATGAACCGAACAATTCCCTCATCAGTCGAGCCCGCTCTTCTTGCCAACGTCGCTGATCTTCCTGTTGACGACGCTGCTCTTCTTTATCCTGACGTCGCTGTTCCTCTTGCAACCGAGTCTGCTCCAATTGTTCACGTCGCTATTCCTTCTGGAATCGAGCCTGCTCTTCCTGTTGACGACGCTTCTCTTCTTAATGCTGACGGCGTTGTTCCTCCTGCAACCGAGCCTGCTCTTCCTGTTGACGACGCTGCTCTTCTTTATCCTGACGACGCTGTTCTTCTTGACTACAAAGCATTGTCATAATAGCAGCAAGATCGCCTGTCACAGGAGCTTACCCCACGGATGATGATGATGGTGCTCCAAATGATTCGGCGGCGGCTGATTCCATCTCCACCGGCTGACGACTCTGCCGAGCTTCTTGAACCGGAGAATCTCCAAACCGCCTTTCATCCATTTCCTGTTGTCGTTGACCTCTCGTCCTGACACCGTCCACGTTATCCTTTGGTAGAACCGGCATTATTTTATCCCACTTCTGACACCAAATTGTTACGAGCTGAGGGTTCGGGATAAAATAATGGGAATCGATCTAACCAAAATAACACTTTTATTCAGCACTAAACGATGAATACACGAACTTGGTCACACGTATAGCAAAATCCAGACTGACTCGCGAGCAACTACTGTTCACGCGAGACCCTTCTCCACGTCAGTTCTCCAGGGCCTCGCTGAGACTGACTCGCTGAGACTGACTAACTGGCTATCTCTCCGGCCTATTTATATCGTACACAATTTGATTCTTCAAGAACGATCTCGATCGTTCCAGGAAAGGGGTCGGTGTTTCGACAGAACGACCAATCCCCATTGCCCGTGCGCAACCGCAGACAATACAACAATAACACAGCAAGACAAAAGCGTTCGAGAAGTTTCGATTATTACTCATTGTTTAACAGCCTCGGCGTAACAATAATAATCTAAATAATTTATAAAAACGTTTTTAAAGAAATTTAGTGATGTGTTTAATTTAATTTTTACACCTAAATCGAGCATGGTCTCTGATGGTCAAAAGTTCTGTGACTGGGCAACAGTGGGAATACATAACAATAGAAAAAATTGTATGATCTTTATGCTGAAAAACAATATAATTTTAATGAGGAGTTTAAAGAAAAAGTCAAAAATTACTCAAAGATTTTTAAAAATGTTTGTCGTGAAGCAAAAGCGCGTCATTTGAGTTCTAAAATTAAAAATAGTCAAAACAAAGTAAAAGCCACTTGGAAAATAATCAACAGCGAGACTGGAAGAGTCGCAACTCAGAACAATAAGTTTAATTTGAAAATTGGCAATGCCACGATCAATCAAAATGGTAATGTAGCTAATGCGTTCGAAGACATTTTTACCGACATCTCTACCACAAAATCCTTAAACTCCTCTCCCATAGTCGCAGAGTCATTGTTGAAAGAAAACTTAACGGAATAAAAAACACAATTCATATTTGACTATGTCAATAGTGATGACATCATAAAAGCTTTCAAACTGATAAATGTTAAGAAAATCACGGACCTCTGGGACATCGCTGTTAGCGTCGTGAAAACATTGATTGACATAATTGCTCCTGAACTAGCTTTAATATTCAATGAGTGTATTGACTGTGGTGTATTCATTGATTTAATGAAACACAGTTAAATAACTCCACTTTTCAAATCAGGCACTAGTTCTGGTCCTGGTATTTTAGACCAATCTCAGTACTTCCGACATTTAGTAAAATATTTGAAAACTAATTTTAAATCAACTGCTTAGACATTTCAATTCACATAATTTACTGCATCATAAACAATTAGGATTTACCAGAGGTCGCTCAACCACTGATGCTGGCATTGAGTTAATATCGCACATATTTGATGCCTGGGAGAAGTCTCATGATACTTTAGGTGTTTTTTGTGATTTGTCCAAGGTATTTGATTGCGTAGACCATGACACATTGATCAGGAAACTACACCATTATGGCATTAGGAGCGTTGCTCTAGACTTTCTCACTTCTTATTTAAGTGGCAGAGTGCAAAGAGTTGACGTGAATGGGAAGCGTTCTCCGGGGTCTCTGGTTAAAATGGGTGTACCACAGGGATCAATTCTGGGACCATTTTTGTTTTTAGTATATATTAATTATATTCCCCATCTTGTAAGGGACGATCATGAGGTTGTATTGTTTGCAGACGACACGTCACTTTTATTTAAATTAAAGCGACGACAAACCGATTTTGACGATGTAAACAATGCAATCTCTAAGGTGGAAACAATCTACTTCTAAATGAAAAGAAAACAAAGTGTATTAGATTTATACTACCTAATGTTACACAAGTTAAAGCAGATATAAAAATTAAAGATGAGGAGTTGGCTCTTGTGGACACCACCGTATCCTTAGGTATAATCCTAGATAATAAGCTTCAATGGGGCCCTCACATTGATGGGTTGTCGAAGAGACTTAGTTCTGCGGCATACGCAGTCAAAAAGATCCGTCTTTTTACAGACGTTGACACAGCTAGACTAGTTTACTTCAGCTACTTCCACAGCATTATGTCATACAGTATACTGCTGTGGCGGAGTGCTACAGATATAAACACCGTTTTTGTGCTACAGAACAGGGTTGTTCGTGCAATTTATAATATGGGCTCCTGAGAATCATTACGCAATAAGTTTAAAGAAATAGATATTATCACATTCCCTTGTCAATACATCTATGAAAATTTAATGTATATTCACAAAAATATTAATTTGTTTAAGAAAAATAGCGATAATCATAATTTTAATACTAGAAATAAAGATAAACCCGCTGTTGCCACTTGTAGACTCCATAAAGTTAGTAAATCGTTTAAAATGCAAGGTGTACGCTTTTGTATAACACACTCCCAAGGGATGTACAAAAATTGACAACTAACAAATTTAAAAACGTAATTAAACAAAATCTTTATAAAAGAGCCCACTATAAAATATCGGATTATTTAGATGATAGAGAAGCTTGGGATTGAAATTGCTCCAACTCGTTCAAAGGGTTACAATTTAGACGTAATTTATTTTCTGTATTATGTATGCTAAAAGGATCATTAAAAAAAACAACCAGCCTTGTTTTCTTGCCTTTCTTTCCTGGCTTGGTCGCGAAGGAATAAGCAGTAAAGTTGACGTTTCAAAGTGATCCTTGTGATTTTAATTAATAAAATATTTGACTTTTGACTTTGACTTTGAATGCGTTTGAAAACTTTTTACCGATATTCCAGTCTCCACCACAAAATCCTTAAACTCCTTTCCCATACTCGCTGAGTCATTGTTAAAAGAAAACTTAACGGAATGTAAAACACATTTTAAATTTGATTATGTAAATAGTGATGACATCATAAAAGCTTCCAAACTGATAAATGTTAAGAAAAGCACGAACCTCGGGGGCATCTCTGTTAGTGTCGTGAAAACATTGATTGTGGTGTATTCCCTGATTTAATGAAAGACAGTAAAATAACTCTACTTTTCAAATCAGACACTAGTTCTGATCTTGTTGAGATTGTATTGTTTGCAGATGACACGTCACTTTTATTTAAATTAAAGCGACGACAAACCGATTTTGACGATGTAAACAATGAAATTTCTAAGGTCGTAAAATGGTTCAATGTAAACAATCTACTTCTAAATGAAAAGAAAACTAAATGTGTTAGATTTATACTACCTAATGTTACACAAGATAGAGCAGATATACAAATCAAAGACGAGGAGTGGGCTCTCGTGGACACCACCGTATTCTTAGGTATATAACCCTAGATAATAAGCGTCAATGGGGCCGAAGAGGTTAAAAGAGAATAAGGTTGTCGAAGAGACTTAGTTCTGTGGCATACGCAGTCAAAAAGATCCGTCTTCTTACAGACATGTCATACGGTATACTAATGTGGGGGAGTGCTGCAGATATAAGCACCGTTTTTGTGCTGCAGAAGAGGGCTGTTCGTGCAATTTATAATATGGGCTCTAGACAAATGATTATGCAAAAAGTTTACAGAAATAAATATTTCCCTTGTCAACACATCTATGAAAATCTGATGTATGTTCACAAAAATGTTAATTTGTTTAAGAAAAATAGCAATAATCATAATTTTAATACTAGAAATAAAGATAGATATTTTAATACTAGAGATAAAGAGAGAACTCGCTGTTGCCACTTATAGACTCCATAAAGTTAGTAAATCGTTTAAAGGGCAAGGTGTACGCTTTTATAACAAACTCCCAAGGGATGTACAAAAATTGACGATTAACAAATTAAAAAAAAAGTAATTAAACAAAATCTTTATAAAAAAGCCTACTATAAAATATCGGATTATTTAGATTATAGAGAAGCTTGGGATTGAAATTGCTCCAACTTGTTAAAAATGTTACAATTTAGACGTAATTTATTTTCTGTATGTTATTGTCTAAAAGGATCATTAAAAAAAGACAACCAGCCTTGTTTATTGCCTTTCTTTCCGGCTTGGTAGCGAAGGAACAGGCAGTAAAATTGACGTTTCAAAGGGATCCATGGGATTTTACTGAATAAAAATATTTGACTTTGACTTTGACTTTTATGAATATTATGTATGTATGTTTGTTTGTCCGAGGATAACATTCGAAGAGTTGATCCGATCATCGTGAAATTTGATACGTAGGTAGTAGTGATGGCACAATTTTGGTGTGACTAAATGAGCTAAAAATATTGGGGTGTTGTTGAGATACTGGGGTTCAAGAGGAATAAAAAAAATGAAAATCACACTATTAGATCAAACAAGAAATCATATAAAAGGTCATCAAATTAGCACATTTAGACTCCGTTTTTATTTTTAGTATGGTGTTATAGTTTTTGAGTTATTAGCCATAATACAAATTGAACTTTGACAAAATTCACAGGGACCATTGACTCCACAATGCTGTAATTTGGTATGCGCGTGGCTTAAGTGACATAAATATAGGCAAAAGTCTGATACAGAATAACTGCAATTGGTACTCCAAAAAAGTGTAACCACATTACATGATGAGTTCATTTTAGACTTAAACTGAAACGCGGGCTCCTGAGAAACACCTTCTTTAATGAGGGAGTTTATTGACATGACAAATTAATATTTATAACAAGTGGTTCGCCCCAAACTGAGATCTCGCGAGTCTCCCATAAAAACAAAAATATATTATTCGTAATCTTTGACTATCAAAATAGTACCCCGAGATAATAACCAACTTACTTGACATACAGTTTCATTCAAATACAGGTAACGGGAGTTCTTGTTAAGAGGTTATCTTTCTTGGGGTAGAAATTGCAGTTTGTCTGTATTTCAGACTTTTGCCTATATTTGTGTCACTAAAGCTACACGAATACCAAATTTTAGCATTGTGGGGTCACTGGTGTACCCTGTGAATTTTGTCAAAGTTTTGTTTTTAATATGGCTAATAACTCAAAAACTACTACTAAAAATAAAAACAGGGTTGAAATGTACTAATAAAGACCTTTCATTTGACGAACACACATTTTTAACTCATTTATTGAAACCAACATTGTTTTTTTTTTTTTCGAATGGACTAATCTCGCTGTTGGCCTCTGAGGCCGTGACAGCTTAACCGAACTTTTGGCGAGCGCAGATGGCGCTCAGCCCAGTAAGTTTTTTAGGCAACTAGCGCAAGGGCACCACTTAGGTACGAGCCTCGGCTTGGGCTGTTGCCGGGGTGGGGATAGGAGAAAAACGCCCGGGTACATGTCTGTACCTCGTATAGGCAGCGACTGAAGGGACTCGTCGACCTCGCCGGCGAGGTCGGTGTCTCTGTGAAGTGTTTGCTCTGTCTGATATAGATGACTCACCTTCCGCATTAGCGGAGGTGATTTCGTCATCCGGGGGATGACGACACCAACATTGTGCCATCACTACCTACTTATATACCAAATTTCACGATGATTGGGTCAACGCTTCGAAAGTTATCCTCTGAAAAACAAACGTCCTTACATACATACTTCCATACATACAACGCCGATTTGCCCATTTGATTTGGAGATCTCGCTTCGCTCTATCAATTAAAATGTGTTATAGAAGTAAAATATAAAGGATTAAGAATGTTAATTTTAGACCCCTCCTGACTTCAGTGAAATTTCGCTTGAATTACGATCTGTAGAAGTAGCACATCTGTTCTTATTACGATCTGAATTACGATCTGCAGAAGTAGCACATCTGTCCTAGTCAAAAATCAAGGAATCAAACGGAATTAAGATAAGATCGATTTTGATCTTAAATTTAACTAGAAATAAGAAAAAGAACACATACCCACATTAATCAAAAACATATCAAAAATTCAATAAAGTGCTGTGGTAGCAGAAAGTTCCTTAACTGTTTACCAAGTAAAAAAGGCACTTTTTGGATCTTGGCGACTGCAACTGACGATTACGACGCATTGTTGTGTTTTATTGTATGATTTACTTACCAATTATGGATTTAATATCTGAAATATATATTGAAATAATTATGTATAACAGCGTAGTCCAACCAGACAAAATACGATCTCGTCGTCGTCGACCGATGAACAGCGTAGTTGTACTTATTAACTGTGCATTTTGTGTCGCTAGGTCGCAAGTGTCTGAGAATACTTCAACAAAAACTTTACCTTGTATTAATATTAGTTTAAATTAAACTTTAAAATTGATTTGGATGTGATTTTCATTGAATAACTAGTAAATACCAAAGTTCGAATATAATATAACAATAAACGCTAAAATCAAGGACTGTTTGGATTTTTGTAACAAATTTAAACCAAAATACCTTTTAGTCAAATTCTTAGGTATACTCAGAATTATTTTACAGCTTGATAATGGAATTTGATGCACTAAACCACTTCTAGTGATTTTTTTTTAACTTATCACTTGACGAAATTATCGCATGTGACACTTTTTGGTTCCACCCTACGAGTGATAGTCGCGATGATAAAAGTGACATAATTTGTCTAGCATTTAATGCTAGTCTCATCTGTCAATAGAATTCATTGACGGTTAGTTACCTGGAGTGTAACCTTAATGTGAGAACATTGAGTGTCGATAAATCGATATTCTGCCGACAAAAAGAACCCTCAAATGCAGCCTGCATGAGATTTTAATAATTATATTCTGTCCTAGGTAATATTGCTTGTTATTATAGGTAATATAAATTTGTTGACACATTCGTAAAAACTGCCTTTAAACATTCTCGCTCGCTTATTATTTCGTCACTCGCCTAATCACTTATACAAATCAAATCAATCAAATTAAAATGTTTTTATTCAATAACATCACAAGTATCTCTTTGAAACGTCAGTTTTACTGCCTGTTCCTTCGCGACCAAGCTAAGAAAGTAAGGCAAAAAATAAGGCTGATTGTTATTTTTAATCATCCTTTTAGAATACATAACAATAAAGAAAATAAATTAAGTCTAAATTGTACCATTTTTGACCAAGTTGGAGCAATTTAAATCCCTAGCTTCTCTATCATCTAAATAATCCGATATAATATTATACATATAGTAGGGTTTTTTGTAAAGATTGTGTATAATTATGTTTATAAATTTGTTAATTGTCCATTTTTGTACATCACTTGGGAGTTTGTTATAAAACAGTAAAATCTAGCCCGTTAAACGATTTACTAACTTTACGGAGTCTACGAGTGGCAACAGCAAGTTTATCTTTATTTCTAGTATTAAAATTATGATTATCGCTATTTTTTTAAATAAATTAATATTTTTGTGAACATGCATCAGATTTTCATACATGTATTGACAATGGAATGTCACAATATTTATTTATTTAAACTTATGGCGTAATGATTCTTTGGGGCCCATATTACTAATTGCAAGAACATCCCTCTTCTGCAGCACAAAAACGGTGTTTATATCTGCAAATGAGTAAAATGGCATAAAACCGATACAAACTTCAGCATGACTCAGACCAATTTATTAAAAGTTACATACTACGAGTATATCGATAGTGATTTGTAAATTAAATGTCATATAATTAATTATATTGGCCTTTGGGTGACTATTTGACTAATCATTATTAAGCTGTGCTGTGCTATGTCCTCTATGTGTTTAGCAAATTGCCTCCTATATGCACAGGTTATAATGAGGAAACAAACAAAACGGGCTGTAATGCACTTTGTGATACTCTGTGCTTTGTTTAAAACACCACAGCGCACAATACTTTTTTTTTTATTAGCGTTTTCAGCTTTTGTTTCACTACGCCAATTGAGGCCTGTTGTGATTGCCACTTGTGTATAAACCGCCCCTAATTCATAGGGGCGTTCAGTTCACCACTACGCAGTACAGCTGTTAGAAGCTGAAGGATATTACTTTTGAAACTAACATGGTTATTAACACTATTTGTACTAAAAACGGGATATTATTACACCAGTTTCCTCTTACGACCAAGAAACGTCCAGCCGCCTAAACTATATGGTCTGCCAAAGGTGCACAAGCAGAATGCTCAGCTACGACCTATTGTGAGTCAAATTGATTCTCCTACTTATGAATTAGCGAAACAAGTAGCTAAAGTATTGCAACCGACGGTGGGACGTACATCGTCTTTTGTAGGGAACTCGCGGCATTTCATACAGATACTTAAGGAGACAGAGGTACAGAATAATGAGATGATGGTCAGTTTTGACGTAGAATCTCTCTTTACGAACGTCCCCGGGGCTGACTGTATGAGGGTAGTTGAGGCGAAAATACAGCAAGACGGTATCTCGGCAGAGTATGTCAAGCTTCTGGAGCATGTTCTTTTCACCAACTTCTTCATATATAAGGGGCAATACTATCTTCAAATAGATGGAGTAGCTATGGGAAGTCCTGTTGCTCCCGTGGTGGCTAACATTTGGGTGGAGTATTTCGAGAATATGGCCATCTCGTCTGCCCCTTTACCAATAAAGTTGTGGAAAAGATATGTAGATGACGTCTTCTGTATTTTGGAAGGAAACGCGGCTGAAGTGGAACTCTTTTTGGCACACCTTAACGACGTACATAGTAAAATTAGGTTTACGTATGAGAAAGAATGTGAGCGTCGTTTGGCATTCTTGGACGTTTTGGTTCAGGTTCGAGATAATGGTAGTTTGGGCCATTCAGTTTACAGAAAACCTACACATACGGACCGATACCTATGTACATGCTGATTCACACCATCACCCTCGACATCTTAATTCGATGTTAACATCACTTACCAATCGTGCATTCGACCTGTGCGATGAGGACCACATTCAGGGTGAATTGGCACATGTCCGTAATGTTCTAGTTAGGAATGGTTATAAATTGCGGTCCTTACCATTTCGACCAAGACCTAAACCCCACAGTTGCAGGGTGGAACGAAAACCTGCTTTTCTACCATATATTAAAGGAGTGACAGATAAAATCGCAAACATTCTACAAAAAATTTCACTGAAGACCATCTTTACTCCCTTAAAGAAAATTACACACTAACTGCGCTCACCAAAAGATTGCTTTCCACTAGAAAAACCAGGAGTGTATAAGATAGACTGTAGCTGTGGGAGTTCTTATATTGGTCAAACCAAACGCACAATAGCTTGTCGGGTGAAGGAACGTATCAGGGCGGTGAAGAATGTTGACAGAGAAAAGTCTGCCATAGCGGAACTCAGGCTCAAACCACTGGATCGAGCTACACAACCAACAAGTAATCTCAACTGAGCGACATTTACATCCCAAGACTGGTTCAAGAGGCAATTGAGATTACCAAACATAAGAAATTCTATCGTGAAGATGGTTTTCAACTATCTGGAGCCTGGAATCCTGTGGTGAGAATGTGTAAGAACCGAAGAAGTGTAGTGTCAATTACGCGCCCTGATACCGTGATTGTTGTGTCGGAATAGAGTTATAATCGAGAATGAAACCGGTAGAAAGTCACCTAAGAAACTAAGAAAACCTAAACCTACCTAAACCTAAGTAAACCTAAGAAAGATGGTAGATCGTTATATCTGCCAATATCTATCCACTCGCAAAGACTTCAGTTTACCCGTGATCATGGCGCATGCAACTGCGTCAACACTCGTATCGGGACACTCAAGAACTCACAAATCATGGTAAATATCCCGTTTTTAGTACAAATACTGAAGGGTATTCTTAGGGGTGATAACTGTTAGCTCCTCCGGGCTTTGCACATTAATATTAATAAATCATTTAAATCAGGCAGCATTAAACAGTTACAGGATAGTAAATAACTTATTCTACGGCCCATAAAGATTATATCTTAGTTTTTAATACATATAATAATAAAAACTTTTATTTATTTACTAATCAAACACTGCAATTTTAGACGTGGACCACACTCGCCTAACTTGATCGATGCTGCCAGCGAAGCATAGCTTAATGATTATTGAGGTCTTTGTTTTCTGGTATACATTTACTCGCAGCGCCTCTACAATAAGAGAGCTCACGAAAACTATTAACGTTTGCGTAATTTGTCAACTCGTACTAACGGCCCTGAATTTTTATTGATTATTTGATTGATTCATGCATAAGAATATAGATTAGATTTAGTAATATTGAATGTTTGGATAGTTTTATTACATTTTTATATTATGTGTATAGACTTATACTTTCTCTATGTACCTTTTATGTCTGTGTGACGCTGTGTTATCCTAATGTATCATCACAAATAATAACATTGAGAGTCTTATTGATCGCGTATAAAATAAAATAACTTTTCATGATGAATGCGAGAAAAATAGATTGTTGCTAAAAAGAAAATTTGCGTTCCCAGTATCCCCTGAATTTTTTTTCACTTCTATGGCCACTTCCAATAGAAATAAGTATTTGTAATTGAGTTTATATTTCATTAAAGCATATTAATGTTAATGTGGCCTTTTTCATTTTTAAATAGAAATAAGGATTTGTCAGGGAGGTTGTAGTTCATTTTAGCATATTATTAATGAATTAACCCTCATTCTATTTTCAAATTTAATTACGGCCCTGTGGCTGTAAATCGCATTTGCTGACGCATTTTCGAGTTTAAATGACCAAATTACAGAGCATGAATGATGAAAACACTTTTTCTTTGTTTCTTTTATTAATACTTTATTTTTCACCAGGGTGTCTTAAAATACTAGTGATGATTGCGATCAATCTATTTATCAAATCATTAGGTAGCTTACTGCTGAGTTAAATGCATCGTCTATCATGCCACTACTGGCAGTTTTCTTTATTTTATTCAGTGTTTTCATCTTTATCAGTAAGTTTTCTATTTTATTTCAATTTGATCCTAGAAGTCTCGATATTTTTTTTTCTCTCACTGATATTTTACCACAGAAAAGAAAGCGTTCAGTGAATACAAACAACATGCAATGAAAATGTCTAAATGAGTCAAGTTCTATTTTGCTTTTCACGATAGACTTTTTAGGAAACATTAATAGATTGACAGTTAATAGTTTACTTAAATAATAAATATTGTTTAGTAAATAAGTATTGTTAGTCATAGTCTGACATTTTTTGTCTTAATAAGACAATATTTTGTATTTATACGTATATTAAATTATCGCATGAACCCATTAATTACCTAGGTAAAAACTGAACCTTAAAATTAATTTATCTCTAATATTTTAACACTATATTTCATGTTTCAGAATCAAGCAAAATGGTGGCTAGGAAGACTTATGATGAAAAGGTTGACATTCAGTCATCCTCTGCAGAAGACGTGACAGTAAGCCAGAGCAGGTCAACATTCCAATCTACAGAAGACTCCAATATTTTAAATGTACAGAGCGCCACAAACGTTGAAAGTAAGAGAACGAGGTCTGAAGTTCCTTGGCGTAGGCAAAATGCAACACAAGTCACAACAGAAGAATCATTAGAGATCAAACACTGGAGAAAGCGACAGCAAGAAGTTCATAAAACGGATGACACGTCGCTTTTAGACAAAACTTCAGCTATAGAAGACCATACGTTATTAGACATTAGAACTACAGAATCGGTGGATACCAAACTTGAAACTCAAAGTTGGAGACAGCCTCGTGCGCCGCAAGAAAAGGGCACAGAAAATACTTTTTCAACAGAGGACTCAACTATTTTACAGAAATCGGTACTCGAAGACATAGATGTTTCTCAAAAGAGCTCAGAAACCCAAGAAACTTTACAGATAAAGCAATGGAGGAAACCAAGGCAACGCTTAGAAGAGAAATCTACAGAAGACATAATCATTACTAAAACTACGCAAGATATAGAGGAAAAGGATCAACTAGATGCTCCAACTTGGCGAAAACCTCGTTTAGAAGAAAAGCAGCCTAAGGTGGTTCAAGAAGAAAAGAAAGAACCGGTTCCTTGGACTCAAGAAAGTGTAAAATTGCGGCCAACCAAGGTAGAGAAAGCCCCTATTACAAAAGAAAAACTTGAAGACGTTCAACTAAAACAAGTCCGAAAGCAATCTCTTCAAAAAGAAGAAACGATAGTTGTTGAAGAATCTATGACTCGAGAAGAAGATACAGTTATTTTAAGAATCAGTGAGCAACAGACTGAAGAAGAACGAACAAAAACTAGGGAGAGACAGTCGAAGGAAAAAATACAACAAATTAAAGAAGAAGTTTCCTTGAAGCCTGTGCCAAAACCAGTAGCACCTTTAGAAGAAAAAGTGGAAGATGTTCAACTCAAACAAATTAAAAGAGAACTCATTAAAGAGGAAATTTTACCTGATGAGCCTAAATGGTTAAAAGGCAAACGTCATCCAAAAGTGGAAAAACCTCTTGAAGAAGTGGTTTTACAACCAGTGCCAAAACAGCTTATCAGAGACGTAGAAGAAAAACTTGAAGAAACTGAACAGCAATTTATTAAGAGAGAAAAACCGCAAGAAGAGGTGACCCCAGAAGAAACGAAATGGCCTTTTGGTAAAAGAAGACTAATCAAAGAAGAACTTAAAGAAGAGGTAGTTCTCAAACCAGTGCCAAGAGTGAGGCCTGAACAGCCAAAATCAGAAAAAAAGGTAGAGGAAGTTCATCTTAAACATGTGAAAAAAGAGAAACCTCTGGAAGAAACTCAACCAGAAGAGGTACCATGGCCAAGTGAAAAGAAGCAATTGAAACCTGAAGAGCCAAAACCAGAGGTGACTCTCAAGCCAAAACAAGCAAAGTCAGAAGAAATCCCAGAGAAAATTCAGCTAAAACCTGTCAAGAAAGAGAAATCTCTAGAAGCTCAACCAGAAGAAGTTCCATGGCCAAGAGGCAAGAGGCAACCAAAACCTGAAGAGGCAAAAGAAGAAGTCACGCTTAAACCGATACCAAAGAAAGAAGAGTCAGAGAAAAAGCCTGAACAAAAACCTGAAGAGGTTCAACTAAATCTCCTCAAAAAAGAAACACCTTTGGAAGAAATAACTCCTGAAGAGGTCCAATGGCCAAGAGGTAAAAGGCGACCAAAGCAAGAAGAGCCAAAAGAAGAAGTGACTCTGAAACCAATTCCAAAACGAGAAACGTCAGAGGAAAAGCCCGAAGAAGTTCTATGGCCAAGAGGCAAGAGGCAACCAAAACCTGAAGAGCCAAAAGAAGAAGTGACTCTGAAACCAATTCCAAAACGAGAAACGTCAGAGGAAAAGCCCGAAGAAGTTCCATGGCCAAGAGGCAAGAGGCAACCAAAACCTGAAGAGCCAAAAGAAGAAGTGACTCTGAAGCCAATTCCAAAACGAGAAACGTCAGAGGAAAAGCCAGAAGAAGTTCCATGGCCAAGAGGCAAGAGGCGACCAAAACCTGAAGAGCCAAAAGAAGAAGTCACGCTTAAACCGATACCAAAGAAAGAAGAGGCAGAGAAAAAGCTTGAACAAAATCCTGAAGAGGTTCAACTAAAGCTCCTCAAAAAAGAAACACCTTTGGAAGAAATAACTCCTGAAGAGGTCCAATGGCCAAGAGGTAAAAGGCGACCAAAGCCAGAAGAGCCAAAAGAAGAAGTGACTCTGAAGCCAATTCCAAAACGAGAAACGTCAGAAGAAAAGCCCGAAGAAGTTCTATGGCCAAGAGGCAAGAGGCAACCAAAACCTGAAGAGCCAAAAGAAGAAGTGACTCTGAAACCAATTCCAAAACGAGAAACGTCAGAGGAAAAGCCCGAAGAAGTTCCATGGCCAAGAGGCAAGAGGCAACCAAAACCTGAAGAGCCAAAAGAAGAAGTGACTCTGAAACCAATTCCAAAACAAGAAACGTCAGAGGAAAAGCCCGAAGAAGTTCCATGGCCAAGAGGCAAGAGGCAACCAAAACCTGAAGAGCCAAAAGAAGAAGTGACTCTTAAACCAATTCCAAAACGAGAAACGTCAGAGGAAAAGCCAGAAGAAGTTCCATGGCCAAGAGGCAAGAGGCGACCAAAACCTGAAGAGCCAAAAGAAGAAGTCACGCTTATACCGATACCAAAGAGAGAAGAGTCAGAGGAAAAGCCTGAACCAAAACCTGAAGAGGTTCAACTAAATCTCCTCAAAAAAGAAACACCTTTGGAAGAAATAACTCCTGAAGAGGTCCAATGGCCAAGAGGTAAAAGGCGACCAAAGCCAGAAGAGCCAAAAGAAGAAGTGACTCTGAAGCCAATTCCAAAACGAGAAACGTCAGAGGAAAAGCCCGAAGAAGTTCTATGGCCAAGAGGCAAGAGGCAACCAAAACCTGAAGAGCCAAAAGAAGAAGTGACTCTGAAACCAATTCCAAAACGAGAAACGTCAGAGGAAAAGCCCGAAGAAGTTCCATGGCCAAGAGGCAAGAGGCAACCAAAACCTGAAGAGCCAAAAGAAGAAGTGACTCTTAAACCAATTCCAAAACGAGAAACGTCAGAGGAAAAGCCAGAAGAAGTTCCATGGCCAAGAGGCAAGAGGCGACCAAAACCTGAAGAGCCAAAAGAAGAAGTCACGCTTATACCGATACCAAAGAGAGAAGAGTCAGAGGAAAAGCCTGAACCAAAACCTGAAGAGGTTCAACTAAATCTCCTCAAAAAAGAAACACCTTTGGAAGAAATAACTCCTGAAGAGGTCCAATGGCCAAGAGGTAAAAGGCGACCAAAGCCAGAAGAGCCAAAAGAAGAAGTGACTCTGAAGCCAATTCCAAAACGAGAAACGTCAGAGGAAAAGCCCGAAGAAGTTCCATGGCCCAGAGGCAAGAGGCAACCAAAACCTGAAGAGCCAAAAGAAGAAGTGACTCTGAAACCAATTCCAAAACAAGAAACTTCAGAGGAAAAGCCAGAAGAAGTTCCATGGCCAAGAGGCAAAAGGCGAACAAAACCTGAAGAGCCAAAAGAAGAAGTCACACTTAAACCGATACCAAAGAAAGAAGAGTCCGAGAAAAAGCTTGAACAAAATCCTGAAGAGGTTCAACTAAAGCTCCTCAAAAAAGAAACACCTTTGGAAGAACTAACTCCTGAAGAGGTCCAATGGCCAAGAGGTAAAAGGCGACCAAAGCCAGAAGAGCCAAAAGAAGAAGTGACTCTGAAGCCAATTCCAAAACGAGAAACGTCAGAGGAAAAGCCCGAAGAAGTTCCATGGCCAAGAGGCAAGAGGCAACCAAAACCTGAAGAGCCAAAAGAAGAAGTGACTCTGAAACCAATTCCAAAACGAGAAACGTCAGAGGAAAAGCCAGAAGAAGTTCCATGGCCAAGAGGCAAGAGGCGACCAAAACCTGAAGAGCCAAAAGAAGAAGTCACGCTTAAACCGATACCAAAGAAAGAAGAGGCAGAGAAAAATCCTGAACATAAACCTGAAGAGGTTCAACTAAAGCTCCTCAAAAAAGAAACACCTTTGGAAGAAATAACTCCTGAAGAGGTCCAATGGCCAAGAGGTAAAAGGCGACCAAAGCCAGAAGAGTCAAAAGAAGAAGTGACTCTGAAGCCAATTCCAAAACGAGAAACGTCAGAGGAAAAGTCCGAAGAAGTTTCATGGCCAAGCGGCAAGAGGCAACCAAAACCTGAAGAGCCAAAAGAAGAAGTCACGCTTAAACCGATACCAAAGAGAGAAGAATCAGAGAAAAAGCCTGAACAAAAACCTGAAGAGGTTCAACTAAAGCTCCTCAAAAAAGAAACACCTTTGGAAGAACTAACTCCTGAAGAGGTCCAATGGCCAAGAGGTAAAAGGCAACCAAAGCTAGAAGAGTCAAAAGAAGAAGTGACTCTGAAACCAATTCCAAAACGAGAAACGTCAGAGGAAAAGTCAGAAGAAAAACCTGATGAGGTTCAACTCAAGCCTCTGAAAAAGGAAAAGCCTCAAGAAACTGAACCAGATCAGGTACAATGGCCAAGAGGCAAGAGGCGACCAAAACCAGAAGAAAAAAAAGAAGAAACTATTCTCAAGCCAATACGAATCCGAAGAAAGTCTGAGGAAAAACCAGATGAAATTCAGCTTAAGCCAGTAAAGAAAGAGAAACCTCTGGAAGAAACAGAACCCGAGGAAAGAAAGTGGCCAACCGGTAAAAGACGATCAAAAGAAGAAGAACCAAGAGAAGACGTAGTTCTCAAGCCCGTGCCAAAACAAAAAGGACCAGAAAAAATCAAACCTGAAGAAGTTAAATTGAAACCGATTCTTAAACAAAAACTAGAAGAAGTAGTTATAGAAGAGAACATAGTTCGACTTACAAGCAAATCTTTAGAACCAGTGGATTTATCTGAAATCGTGCCTGAAGTGGCTTCTGAAGTAGAAGTCAGTGGTGATATAAAAAGAAGAGCAAAAACACAAAAAACCGTCAAAGTAGAGGAGGCATTTTCATTAAAAGAAGTTACACCTGTCGTCGAAGAGCAAGACGAAAAAGTTATAGAAGAAGTTGTTCGAAGTAGTACAAAAAAACTGGAACCCGTAGAAAAAGAACCTGAATTAGTTCCAGAAATAGCCAATGATGACAAAAAGAAAAAGTCTAAGGTGAAAAAAGAAAAAACTGTAAAAGTAGTGGAAGAAAATACAATGGAAGATATACAACCAGTCGTTGAAGAAAATAAAGAAGTAATAGAAGAAGAACTTGTAGAAAAAGAACCTGAAATCGTTCCGGATGTTGTGGTTGATGACAAAAAGAATAAGTCTAAAAAGATTAAGAAAGAAAAGTCAGTTAGAGTAGTTGAAGAAATAATTGTCAAAGAGATAAAGCCAGTCGATGTAGCCGAAGAAGAAGTTATAGAAGAAGAAGAAGTTGTCCAGATCACGTCCGAAAAACCAGAGCCTGAAATAGTACCAGAAGTAATAGTAGATGATCAAAAGAAAAAATCCAAGGTGGAAAAAGAAAAAACTGTCAAACTGGTGGAAGAAGTAACTATTGAAGAGAGTATACCGGATGAAGAAGAAGTAGTTAAAACAATAATTGTGACTAAAATAGACAAAAAGAAGAAACAGAAAGATATCAAAAAAGGTAAGTTTTACGCTTGAAACTATAACACGTAAATATCAAAATTCTACATCCTATACAAATCAAGTAATCTCAATGTTCAGCTTAAACTCATAAGACAGATGCATGGTTCTAGAAAACACTAGTGAATTCAAATTTAAGACAGCATTCACCATTTCATTTTGTGCATACTTTTGTAACCCCCCGTGTTAAAAGTTTTCGCTAATTAGTCGTTCTTTGTATATATTTTTGTCGGTTTTATGTATATTAATTAGCCTTCTATTATTATATCCTTTGCCAACGAAGTTCAATAACGGATATAAGATGCAAAAACAAATAAACTTTCTCTATCAGGAAGATAATCCTCAGTTTTATCATTCCTGGCTAATAAAAATCGAATGTTTTACAGAAGGACCGATTATAATAGAGCCACTTATAGCAAAAACAGTTCTGGAACATGATGCTTTTGACCTTTGCATCACTTTTGAGCCAAGAGACGACATTAGTGTGGTATGGTACAGAAACAACCAACCACTAACATCGACCGATGAATGCGACATAACAATAGAAAAAGGAGTCTCTAAAATCAAAATTCAAAACGTAGATAAAAAGAAAGTAGGCAAATATGAAGTCGTCATTGAAAATAGTAAACATGTAACAGCTAAATCAGCTAGTACAGTCAAGTTACTAAAAGCACCTGACGAGAGTGAAATTACGCCTCCCATTTTTACTAAACTTATCCGACCTGCTAGAACACATTTAGGGGACATAGTTATGCTTGAAACAGAAGTTGAATCTGCTCCTTGTGCGTCTTTTCAATGGTTTATTGATACAACAGAAATAGCTTCCTACGCAAAACAAAATAAACTCAACAACATTACAATCACTAACAAAGACAACGTATCGTGTCTGTGCATTGAAGACTTAAGTAAAGAATTCATAGGAGTTGTAACGTGTAGAGCAGAAAACTTTGCTGGATCTGTTGCCTGCTCTGCTTCTATGTTATTGGACGATGGAGAGAAAGAGATTGACGGAGAAGCTCCCGTCGTCACAGCTCCGTTAGTACCGACTACTGTGATGGACGGGGAGCCGATAGAACTTGTATGTCAAGTGAAAGGTCAGCCGTGGCCTAAAGTAGACTGGTATCACGGCGACACTCTTATACAAAAGGCCAGAGATGTCGCAATGTCTCGACTGCAATCGGGTCTGTGTGAAATTCGCATAAAAGAAGCCTTCCCAGAAATGAGTGGAACCTATAAATGTGTAGCGACGAATGAGTTCGGAAGTTGCATCACCGAAAGCCTAGTTGATGTGGAAGGTAGAATAATTTTATTGCTTCAATGTTGCATGCAACTCTTTTTCGCATGGTGAAGACTTCATGCACGTACATATTTTTAATAACTTGTGCCATGCATCTGTATAAAAATAGTATCATTGAGATTAGTTTAGACGTTGCGCAGACATAGCGACTAGCAAACATGCCAAAATTAATTCAACTAAAGTTGCTACGTCTGCACAGAGCCTTAATTTACAGGAGAAATTCAAAACTGGTTGAATAACTAATGAATGTAGTAAAACTCACAAAACACACCATTGGTTCTGTTTGAAATATACACCTTTTATACACTGCACACTTTTTAAGGTTTTATTTTTAAAAAGCTAGTAAACGGAACAGAGATTTAATTAATGCGAGCTTTTAAAGGGTTAATGAGCAAGCTTGGATATAACTGCACTGGGAGGGATTTATTAAAATTGGCAAATAAAACGAATGTAAGTTGGAATATTCCGACGAAAAGTTGATAAACCGCCATTCTTCAGATGTAATTTAAGTTATTATTGTCATCATAATTATTGTTCAAGAAAGATTAATAGACAAGCTCCGTTGGTCGCCATAACTGAGGATGGATTTTAATCAACTTGGAAATTCATTTAATTGTATTAAACTATTTTATAATAAATTCTTTGTATTTTGTAGCCTACGAATATGTCCCAAGTGCTTCCGAAGAGGATATTTTGAGCGACGAGGTATGTAATGTTTTTACAAGCTATTTAAATTATTTAATATTATCTACGCTCATTGTAAGTTGGCTAATAGTAGCCAACACGCTTTGCGCTACTAGTCAATATTCAATTGTACTGGGGCCCAATACTGCTATTTTATATGAAAAGCGATTATAGAGTCACACCACTATTAAGTGATTATGATTTTTGCTCCTGTCATAAGTTGCTAAATGTTCAATGGTGTTGACGTAGCAAAGGCGATCATTGAAAACAGATTGCATCAGTAGATTAATAAAAGGCATCTATAGTGGCGATTTTCCGATGATGCCATTGTCATAGTGAAGCGATTGGTTTAATAGAATTTGGGACTAGGAACAGTACTTTACCCTAATCTAAACGGATCGGAATATTTGAACGAATACACTGGTTTTATAATGTTCAACGATTCCAGATTAAGATAGTACGTTTATGAAAGTACAAAAAAGGATTCCACGTCTTTACCTAGACCTCGTCTTCAGTTTGGAATGAAATCTGTAAATTTTAAATGCGATAGATGTCTTCTATGCGGTGACTTGGTTAATAAAATTCAAGAGTTAAGTCAATGTCATAATATTTACCTATCTATCATCACAGAAAACGAGTGACATTGAAGAGTTTGCTCCGCGTATCGTGAAAGCTCTGCCGACAGTCGTCACTACTACTGAAGGAGAATTCACCAGGTAATTTCATATAAACTTTTCAATAATGGTACAGATTTCAAAACTAAGTTCTGCTTTTGTTGCAAAAAGTAATTTCCTACTCGATTACTTATATCATTCTATGCTAAATTAACGTTTTCTTAAATTAATGATAGTTTCCCTCTTATGTCTAGTCAGCATCTAGTAATTCAGCGTCCAAGAGATCAGAGGAAAAATAATCATAAAGACATTGTTTCATGTATGAACACCTAGGGTAGGATATCTTATATCTATTTTATTCTAGGTTTTATCTATAAAGTGCGTTATAAACATTCAGGTGAACACGGTTTTTCTATTACTTACGACTGATAGTCCTAGTCAAAATGGTCTTAAATGTAATAAAAGCAACAAACACCATTCCAGGCTCGAAGCCAAAGCCATTGGTATGCCCAAGCCTCAGGTCAGATGGTTGAAGCAAGGCACAGAGGTGGTGCAATCTCAGGAATACCAGATCGAGGAGTTAGAAGACGGTACCTCAATCCTGATCATACCAGAGGTTTATCAAGACGATACTGGTGAAATAGTCTTTGAGGCCTTCAACCCATTGGGAGTCACATCGACTATAGCAGCACTATCGGTTGAAAGTAAGTAAACTACATTAATCATAAGACTTTCTTTAAAGCTAAATAACTATCGCTTTTACTCCTATAATTGTTTAAGAGATCTTATTACTATGATTGATCTCTACCCCACTACATGTTATAGTTTATCCAGTGTAGGTTTGGAAAAGACTACACGAATTGATGGTGTGAATATGATTTGTGAGAAAGAAAAAAAATGTCTTTCCTGGGAAGGGTATTTGATTGTAGCAAGCGAGGGTAGATTTTTTTAGCTTTAAATTGAGACTGCTTCTTGTAGTATGGCGACTGTTCTTCATATGGCTCGTTCAAATTATTTCAGTCGTATTAGCCCAGTGACTTTCGATCCCAGTATGATTAAAGTATGTATAAATCCATAAAAGAAAACTTATTTCCAAATTTCAATGATACAAAGTATTGTAACTGAATAAAAAAGCCTAAAACCTGTATGCTGATAATACAACGCGGGGATAATAATGAACTGGCCATTATAAAGTCAATCTTGAAATAATCTCTTCTTATAATTTCAGTGTGCGCTTATCAGGAGACTGCTTCGTTGTTTGATACCCCTTTCCTATAGTCCGACCTCCTTGATAAACACTCTCCTTTCAACCACAGGTTCATACCTACCCAGAATATACTAACAGAAGATAAATTAAAAAAGTTAAAAAAAAAGTTGATTTTTCCAAACTTTATTGAACAATATAAGAATAATTATATTCTTTTTGTTTTCACTCTTAAAATACTAGTGGTTCGCCCCAAACTGAGATCTTGCGAGTCTAACATAAAAACAAAAAAAAATATTAATCGTAATCTTTGACTATCAAAATAGTACCACGAAATAAATATCCAATTAACTTGACCCACAATTTCATTCAAATTACAGGTAACGGGAGTTCATGTAAATTGATTACACTTTTTTTGTAGCACAAATTGCAGTTATTCTGGATTTCAGACTTTTGGCTATATTTGTGATACTTAAGCTACACGCATACCAAATTACAGCACTGTGGGGTCACTGGTGTAGGTACCCTGTGAATTATGTCAAAATTTAGTTTTATTATGGCTAATAGCTCAAAAACTACAATTTTTTACTAAAAATAAAAACCGGGTCAAAATGTACTAATAAAGACCTTTCATTTGACGTCTCACTTGACCTAATAACCTAATTTTATTTTTTTTTACACCTCTTGAACGACAATATCTCAACAACCCCTCCACATTTTAGCTCATTGAATCACACCAAAATTGTGCCATGACTACCTACATATATACCCAATTTCACGATGATCGGATAAAAACTTCGAAAGTTATCCTCGGACAAACAAACATACATACATATATACATACATACTTACATGTATACATACAACGCCCAAGTTGATTTAGAGATCTCGCTTCACTCGATCGATTAATTTTAGTAGGCACTTATACCTAACTGATAAAAGGTAGCGTTAAAGTAAAATAAGTCCTATAAAATCAGGCTGCCTTTCCATTTAGATGTGTTATAAGCAATACTGCTCAGTAAAGGCCAGCCTAGGTAAATTGTGGTACCTACCTACCTAAAAATATCTAAATACCTAGGTATTCATATCTCTAATTGAGACCATCATAAATAGCATTTAGGACGTCTTTTTCTTTTGTACAAACTCACACACTCTACAAACTTGCACAAATCCCCAAGAGTTTAAAAACAAAATACTGAATTATATTTATTTATTTTATCTTTATTTATTTGAAACAACAAACAATTATGCCTAAATATTACTAGACTTAATAATTATTACAAGATGTCTTACTAACGGTATAACCCACACCGTTGTACATAGATTACATTAGACAAATGGTAGGCATGAGTGTATACAATATTAAATACATATAAAAAATATAAGTATATAAATGAACCTGTATTATGCAGGCAAGCAAGTGCCTAGGTACCTTCCTACCTACACAATACAGGTTTAGTAATGAGTAACTTAGTCTGAATGGTACTATCTAAGTTAAGAGGGGTTAAAAAACACAAAATCATAATACATTCTAGAATATTCGCTTTGAGCAAGCTATAACGTTATCAGACACTGGGTGACAGTTATTTATTGTCTAACTCATGTCGAGCAGTCAGTATCAAAATGATTACAAGCAATTTTCTTTTATTATTTACGGACCTGTACAATGGAGATCAGTGTTTTACAAAAAATGTCGAGTAGCATCGATGAATTCTCCACAGCATTTAATTAAAAAAAGATTCCTAGAACTATTTTTGTGTTTCAAGGTATTGTTGGTACAAAGGAGTACAGGAAACCAGAATGGGTGTCTCATATGGAGGAACTGCAGGCAGCTCTGAAAGGTACCTTGACCGAACTTTACAGATTATACCTATTACTAAAAGTCCGTTAAATTTGCTGAAATTCTCTTATTAATACAAAATGAAGATGATGCGCCAAAGACGCGGTAATGTTCCGCTGAGGCCAACCACATATTAGGCCTTACCAAGTTTTTTAATCACATATAAGTTTATAACAGCATGATGCTGACCTATGGCGGATTCCTATAACCGTCGGTAACCGACTACGACTCGTATCTCTTTGAAAAAGTGTCAAACTAGTGTCAAACTTTTGATATGTTTTCAAGGAGAAACGAGTCGTAGTTGGTTATCGACTGATATAGGAACCCGCCACTAATGGCCTAGTATCAGTTGCAGTAGTGTTGGACTGATAACTCAGAATTCGTTATTGTAATGCGACTTTGCGTGATTGCAATTACAGTACCACATTGCATACGTGTCTCCTATCAAGGATTCTTTCACGGCTCTATATAAAATAATTTATTTGATTTCAGCTTCGCAAGCAGTGCCTACGTTCGTGAAGAATATCATCGGTGAACGCATACAAGAGGAAGAAACTGTCACATTTGAAGCCATCTACAGCGGCACTCCTACACCTGGTACAGAAATACGCAATTAAAACAATCATAAATATTTTCGTCATATCAATTATATCAATCGTATTATTATCATTTCTTCCTTACTAATATTATAAATTGGAAAGTAGCTCTGTCTCTCTATCTGTCTGTTCGTTACGTTTTCCTGACTAAACGGCTGGATCGACTTCAAATAAGTTAGGTATATAGATAGATTATGACCGGGATTTAGAAATAAACTACTTCTTATCATACTGCGCAGGAAGATCATGTTTTTACTGACAAACTACGCATACGAAGCTGCAGGTGGGTCAGCTAGTATTATCATATTTTCGAGATTTACGTGTGGGGGGCGGGGGGGGGGAAATCTCCACTTTCCTACAAGTAATACACGTACTTAACAACACCAATAAAGTACGAGTGAGACTCGTGCTCTAAGGGTTTCGTATCTACCTATAGTTATGTTAATTTTGCAGCGGCACCTAATTATGTAACCCAAAAACCGAGTAAACTTTTAAAACAGATTTCTAAAAAAACTGTTCTAGATAGAGACTTCGTTGTTTTTACCTGTAATCTTTGCAAAATTTCATATTAATGTCTGATTTTTTACCTTGAAAATTTCGGAGATAAGGGTAGTGGATGTTATTTTTTTGACATTTTCCATCATAACTCCATAGCTACAAAACCTAAAAAATAATCTATTTTATATGATACCCCACTTGACCTAGTAACCCTATTCTAAAATTTTGTCTTCCCCTATTTTGGTTCCTTATAATTTTTATTTTTTTCTGTCTAAGGCAAAAATAAAAAATAAGTCAGTAAATAAGGCTTAATATTTCACAGAGCCTCAAACTAAGCAAAGCTTGTACTATGGGAACCAGATTTTAAGTCAGTATATAAGCTTCAGTAATTACTGAAGCTTTTCTGTCCCAGCTGATTATCTCAGCAATTGCTGAGATAATCAGCTGGGACAGACGGACGGACGGACGGACAAAGTCGGCCCTTGAGGGTTCCGCTTTTATAATTTTTGTCCAGAAACGTAATTACCTCTTTTTACAGAAATCATTTGGTACAAAGACGATAAAGCCATTCTAACCGATGAACGTTTTATCATCGAGAACAAGGACAACCGTACGACATGCACAGTCAAGAAGGCCACTAAAGACCTAGAGGGAACCTACATGTGTAAAGCCATTAGTGACATTGGCATGGCTATCACGAAGGCCAACATGCAAGTCTTTCAATCCGCGGAAGACCTCCAAAAAGAAAAACTTAGAAGAGAAAAGATAACCAAGAAACTAAAAGAACACAAGAAAGAAGAAAAGGTTGTGGTGGAGCAAATTGTCGAAAAAGTAAAAACCATGAAAAAGACGGAAAAAGTTGAGTCCATCGTAACACCGCAAGACTACCAGATATCCTCACAACAAGAGAAAGACGAAGTGGTTGAACCCTTCGAAGAGTCGATCAAAACGCAGAAGGGAATAATCAAGATGGTAGAAAGTGATACGCGGTCCGTGGCTGAAATTAATGAGTTAATGGAGGTTATCAACGCAAATGAATTTGGCCCTGGTGAGTCACCATTGAGAGAACTGGCAAAGATCGGCTACATGTTAAGAAATGGAGTTACAACCGAGCAGATAGACGGTTTGTACGACTCACAGTATTTTCCAGCCCTTAGAGTTCCTCAGTCGCAGTCCGCTTTGGTCCAATTAGTAGAACGGCAAGGCTATGGAGCACTCATTACAGAGGTTCTTACCGAAGAAACCGCTCAGGACGAGGAGATTATAGCTGCAAAGGCCGGCTTCCGGGCCTTCCTGAAGATGGTCGAGCTCAAGCACAACTCTGTAGAAGAAGTCATCGCTCATTTCTACCCGGAGGACTTCAAGCCGCGTGCCTGGGAACAAAAAGAAGCTCATGAGGTAAGGTAGCTTAAATTTTGTGAGATCATAATTGGTTGAGATTCTCTACGCTAACATGTGCCTATGTGCCTCAGTAAAAGTAGTTGATTTTATTGTCCTTGAAAAAAGTCCACATAATCTCTCAAACTTATGTGTGGCAGAAGTAAGACGTCGATTAAACGCTTTGTTGTAAGACTCTCTGTAATAACTCGCTCAACTATAATCTTCTGGAATCTTGCTGGAAATCTTGCTGAGTACTATTGCCAGCGACACTCTCTTACTGCAATGTGTTCTGTGTTATTGTGCAACACTTTTCAGTGTAAATTTCTGGCAACTATATTGCCAAGTGGTAGATTTCATTCAAATGAAGTGAAGTATTTAACTGCAATATCACCATGATATAATATGAGATTACGGTAAGTGCTGCACTACGGTCTGCGATATAGCGAATTTGTCCGTTTACGAGCGCCTTGAGAGTGATTGGCACTAAAAGTTGTAACAATTTATTAAATGAAACAAGGATATGGTTTAAGACGTATATTGAAGTATGAGAAGTCGGTAGAGTGGGTAGGATTCTTACAATAATTTTTCTTATGCTTGTGGCAAGGCAACAGAGGTTGACAATATTTCCTTGGTTTATCGATGGTACACAGTTAAAATTAGAGATTACAATTATGGTATACAATAAAGAAGTTGATAAAAGGTTGTGAGCTGGGTTTATTTATTTATTTACAACGTGGTGAGCACGGCCGGTACAATTGTTACAGTTCAGTAAAGTAGAATGGGCGCCATCTGACGACAAGGTGCGTCAGAAAATAGAGTATGGTTCCTAGGGGTTCAACCCGGGTAAAAGTATAGATTAGATACACCTAGTATGATGTTCCGTCGACCGCTCCTGGCGCCTGTCTGGAGCGAAGATGTGAGCTGAGCTTGCGCCGGGTATGCGTTGTAGGAAAATCAGGCTTCCGGAGTGCGTCGGAGTAACTGGTCGGGCGTACGAAGAGCGGTCACGCGTCTTACGGCTTGGATATTGCGTAGGTAGAACCGTTATCAAAAGAAGAGGAAAGGAAAGAAAAGAAGAAAACCCGACTTCCTGTTTGGGAACAGAAAAATGCGAATTAATTAAAGAGAACGGAATTAGACGGGTATTAAACATAATCATTGAATAGGCGAGGCACTATCACTTACCAGACTTAGAAGCGTGTTGCACAGAATTTAAATAAAAAGTAAGAAATGCACCGTCGCAGCAAACTTTGAGGTTACGTTTGTAGATTGTAGAAAACAAGTTGTCGCTGTGATCTTCTGGTGAGAAAAGGGACGAGGGAAATCGGCGCAGGCTTATATAGGCAGACAAGCCAACCGTCAATAATTAGTACAACCGTTGATTTAAACAATATCGTTCTTTGATTCAATGACACGACAAATAATTTGGGGATGATGAAAGAAACGAAACACCATGCGTCAGTCAAAACAAAATATTGCCTTTACTATTTGTAAATATATTATTTATGGTTTCTATTTGTTTTTATTTTACTAGAATAACAATGATATCTTTAATTTAATAAGCAAAGAGATTTATTAAAATAAATTCGTAAGATGTTCAGATACAGATAATAAAAACTCATATTGATAAACAAAATATTTAAAGTGTGGTACAACGCCATCTACCGTACTCATGGCGAACTACGACAAGAAACACGCTTGGATTAAAGTGTATTGGAATGAGATCTTGTTGTCGTGTCAGTGCGCCGCCATGTCGCTAGATGTCGTGTTATGTGGTGTTAGGCTTGTATGCAATGTGAAATGTTTGCTAATTTTAAGAGTGTAACGTGATGTAAAATCATACACGTTACAAAGTGCCGTTGTGTATTTATTTAAAGGCAAAATATGCTTTTAAATCTTAAGTAGCTTATTGTTGTCCGACCGTAATCAGCGTGCATCTTAGGAAAACTACCATTATTTACCTTTATGTTTAATTTTTATTTGCCAGGTGACTGTCAAGTCTTTAGCCGAACATGTCGCTAAAACTTCTACCACAGAAGTCATAAAAGGTGAGACATATTTAATGATGGATTTCTTGAAAAATTTAGTGATCACTAATGAGATATTTTAACATTATTTATACTTCTCGTAACACTGAGTGTTGCTTCTTAACGTATGCTTTGGATGACTTCTGCTGAATTCACACTACACTATCAAGTAGTCCATTCCCAACATCAACGTTAGTCAAATAGGTACCGTATCGAACAAGGTAGGGAAACCTATCTTCTGAATTTAATATAATATAAAAAAAATACAAATGTTATTTCTTTCAAAAATAAGAATTAACTTATTTTAGTTTGGTAATTTAACTGTAATAAGTTGAATTTTGTATAATCATATTATAAATTAGGCACTATGTATGCCCATAGTTAATGATATTGTCTTGAGTTCTTGCCTAACAAAAATGTTTTGTCTACAGTGTGATATCAGTATTGAGCATAGGTACTTTTTTATGTACGTACTTAATACTGATATGACTAATAATACCGATGATACCAGATGCATTGTTTTGTGCACATGACAATTATATTTTTCAAAGCTACGAAATAAAAAAAGCTTTATTTATGTATGTATATCATTTTAAGTACAAATATCTTACATGTATGTATGTATGGCCCTTATATTCAAGTAAAATATTCTTGGACATGTAACTGAACTAGGTACGGCTACAAATCGATACTTTCTTTGAAATATTTGTTTTGTCCGATCTTGTGTTCACTGGTTCTTTGTTGGTCAAACAACGGTAGCTCAGTGACCAGGTTTATTATAGTTGGTAGTAAGGACCTAAAAATATGCATTGTGACTAGTGCCAAAAAAAGCAGCGGTATCATTAAATTAGCTAATCTGATATTTTTTGCTTTCCTAATGCAGCTTTTACTACGTTAAGGCTTCAGCATTGCACTTCGCGTCGTTTTGTCTTGTTGTTTCGTGTACATTTACTAAGGCAAGTAAGTAGACTCGTGCAACTAAACACTCGCAAAATTTCTACTATACACATCTAATGCTTGCTAAGTATAACACACTTAAAGTTAATACTCACACTTACATGACTTACTTAATGAGGTAATTTTCTTCAAAAACCATAAACACTTTACTATATTTCACAGATACCAAAGAAAGAGATCAAGCCAAACGTAAAAAACACATAAAACAAAAGACTCATTCGCAAGAAATCTACGAGGCAAAGGAAGTAGAAGAAAATATTAAATCTATTAAATCTGTTTCAAGCAAGGGAAAGGTTAAAGATTACGACGAAGATGAAACTGCGCCGCTAGATCAGGAAAAAATTGTTTACAATACTATGATAGCCATTGATATCCCAGAAAACAAAGTTGAAGTGGTGGCTTCAAGTGAAGTTACGCATATGCTTACAGACAAAATCGATGATGTAACTGCAAGTTTAAAGGTTGATACTTTACACCCAATCATAGCTAATATGCCAGTGACACAAGAATCAGAATCACCCTTACAAATTAAGGAGAGTCAAAAAGTTATGATTAAACCTTCACTGTCAGAAAATGAATCGTTGCTTGTGACTGAAACAGAAATAAGTAGCACTGTTGATGAATATCAAGTTGGTAAGATTAAAACAGTGCAACAAGCAAACAAGAGTTTTGTACCTACTGAAAGCTTTATGACTACTGAAACAGAAGCTCATAATCCAGTATCTAGCTTAGAAAAAGACGAAAAACATTTAGAGAATGCTAAGCCGGCTATGATGCTTTCAGATGCAATCAATGTTTCTGAGCAATACACATCTCTCGATGAAGAACCCTTAGACTCAACCACACCGAAACAATCTAACGCATCGGTCACTTTTTCACCACTGGTGAGTGTAAATGTTTTAGAAGTAAGTGAGGATATCAAAGAAGGTGAGGTGTTAAGCATCAAAACAGAGAAGGGGGCAACTTCAAAACTTAATTTCAATTTACATGAATCTTTACAAGTTGGTGAAGTGTTTGTTGAAGATAAATCTGGAAAATATTATCCAGAACTGATAGTTCCTACTGAATCTGCTCGTAAAGATGTACTAGTTTCTAATCAAATAGTCACCGAAGTACACGACGTACAAGAGTGTGAAGGATCATTATTGGCACTTAAATTTCCACCTTTGCAAGAGGCACATGTTGATTTTACATCGAAAGACAGTTTAATGGTGTCAATGGGTGAATTACATGAAAAAGAAGCCGAACTAATGCTTAAGGAACAACCATTAGAAGTAAAACCTGAAAAAGAACTTGTAGTGTATAGAAGCATAACAAACACAGTAACAACTGCACATTTGAAGGAGTCAGAATTTACTCCAGAAAATGTATTTCGTAAAAAAGCTACAATTGCAGTAAATGAACTACAACATAAATTTAATATGGAAACAAACATTCATGAGTCAGAAACTATTTTTGATGATGTTAAAACTGCACTCAGTTCAACAGCTGGTATTTCCATATCTGCTTTGGATAACAACACTATAGAAGAAGTCAATGTACATGAAAGTGAAAAAGACCTCATTATTAAAGATGATAAATACACTGCTACTGCAGATGTCGATATAAAAACAATTGAACCTTTAATAACTTCTGAAATCGTGCAAATGACTTCTACAAGTGACATTAAGTTGCATGATAAATATATAGAAGGACAAGCAACGGAAACTGTAGTAACAACGAATGCCAAGATTGTGTCTACTATCTTAACACACGATAAAGAAGGTTCTGAAGAATTTTTAGTTAAAAAACCGGAAGTTATAAGCTTATCACTGTTACCTAATACTCCATTATCTATATTAGAAACAGAAACATCAGAACGTGAGCAGAAACTTCAATTGCAAAAAACACCTGAACTTATGCAGGGTAAACATTCGTCTTCACATTATCTTAAGACTCCTTTGTCTGAAGAAGTTAATACCACAGAACAAATAGACATCCTCAAAATATCTCCGAATATAACAGAAACTGCATCGGAAAAAAGAGACCTCCAAAAAGAAATAACTGTTCTACAAACAAACGTTGAAGAACAGCTAGAACAGCTTCACGAAAAAGAATCTTCTCATTCTACAGCCTGTACTAATTTTATTGGACAGGAATGTATAAATGTAACAGAGACGATAACTTCTTTTGCCGAGAAAGAGTTAGATACAGATATACCTAAGCTAACTTCGTTTGCTACAGTTGATGTTAATTCAGGACACAAAGCTGCTATTGTTTCTGAAATAAGCACCGGTGATGCGTTATCGAAATTAAATGAATTGAAGCCTCAATATGAAGAAGCACAAATCGCTTCCAATAACTTTAGTTCTCTACAAGTTGAAGAAAGCAAAACTTATGACAGTCAAGTGCCTTTGCTTAGTAATATGAAACCAGATCTCAAATCAGTAGTTCCTCAACTCATACCCTCAGAAGATACTGTTATTGTTACAGAAGTAATACAAAGTGAACAAGAATGCCAGTACGAAAAACCCACGGGTCATGAGTTTTTCAAAGCTTCAACGGATATTACAGGACGACCAGTGGCAGTTTTAACTGAAGTTACATTAGACTCAAGCGTTGGATTCACCGATAACTTTGTAAATGATAATAGAAAAAAAGCAAATATTGAAAATGTTCTGTTCAAAGAGTTAATGATTACTACCACAGATTATAATGAAAAAGAAACAAATATTGCAGAAAAATCTGGTCCAAATACTCTATTAGCTTCTTTAAATTTAGATTCCAACCAAGCAATCATAATAGAAGAAAATAGTTCAGCGATCGAGCCATCACCATTTGAATCTATGGCAAGCTATGTACAGCAAGCAAAGGCAAACGAAGGTGCCATTATTTCAGAAGCTGTTGCCCAGCAAGAAGTGTTTATTCATTCTTCTGAAGATATTTTAAAAATTAAAACTTTGGACAATGTTGAAAATTCAACTGTTTCAATCACAACTTTGCAAGCTCCGCAGTATGACCAACATACCATTGTTGAATGTGAAAATATATTAGGCACATCTTTGGCACCAGATGAACAAAAAGCTGACTTTTCTGTAACCAGCCTTTTAAGTATACAAACAACGGAAGTTTTGTCACAGTCTGATAATTTGAAAGGAACGAATGAATTGGAAATTAACTTGAAACAAGCTGTTACTAAAATTGATGAAGTTTATGGTAAAACCGCTAATACTGAGGAAGTAATTACCAACCAAACTACTGAAATCTTTGAAAAGCACGATATTCCATTGCATAAAACTGATATCACATCTGTCCCTACAACAACGTTTGAGCAGTTAGAAGTTATTCCAGCCGAAAAAGAAAGTTCTATCACAGAACACCTTCCAGTAATGTCTAAAGTTGCACAAAAGTTTACTGAAAATGAGAGTGTTATTACTAGCTGTGTGGAAATAATAGATAAAGAAAAATATTTTGATAAATCAGTTGATATGCCTCACTACGACGCTTTGATTGGTTTTGTTCCACAGAATAGCACAATAGATACAGAAGTCGTTATAACTGGTAACATTGATACTTTTGACAAAGAAATCGTAAATAGCTCTATAGCTTCAATAACTCATGATGAACTCAAAAAGCATGTCCAACGATTTGAAGTGCTACATGGTGAGAAAGAAACTGACTTGGATGATGTTAAGGATGATTTGCGCAAAGCATCTCCTCGAATTGTAGAAGCATCAGCTAAAGAAATTCTAGAAATCCAAGCTATGGAAAATGAAACCATTCTTCAAACGGTTGAAATGAATTCCACACAGGCTCGACCTTTGATAAATGAACAACAATCTTTATTCAATACTGAAGTGGTCGTTGATCAAGGCGTACAAGAATTTAAAGTAAATGAAACAAGCAGTTCCACTGCAGTTAAAACTCATGGTATGCAAGAAGCTGTTTCCAAATCAGAACCTTTTATTGGAGAAACTGAAAATATCTTTACAAGTGAAACACCCACTCAAAGAAGATCTCAGCCTAATGTCGAGGAATTTAAATCTTTGGGAATAACTGAAGTTGTAACAAATGAATCTGAAACTTCATTTGATAAAAAAACAACACTTAAGACGGAAACTTTAAATTCATCTTTGCAAGGTATAAATTATGTTCAGGTAACTGAAGTAATGACTACAGAAAAAGAAGAATATTTAAAAGATTTCGTATCTGAAGGCAAAACAGTCGAGCCTACTACAGATGTTTTATTGAAAACTGGTATAAATATTGCTGAAACTGTAATCGGCGAAGGAGAGACAGCTTTAATCAGCAAAGAATATAAATTTATAACACTTGATTTGACCTTGCAGCCAACTGATCATATAAATATATCAGAAAATATTTTAGCTGAAAAAGAAGAAGAATTTAAGAAAAGCAGCGAACCACTAGCGGTGACAGGAGATGTTAGTGTAAACACACTTAAACACATAAATATCGAAGTCCATGAAATATCAGAAAATGAAAACAAAATGTCCAGCATTGGTAAAGTCAAAGAAGAAACCAGTGTCTTTTCGGTTGAGCCCATGAAACCACTTCAAATAACTAATGTTGAGACACAGGAGACACACGAAGAACTGTCAACAAATGAAATAAAAATATTTACTCCGTCAGTTGAAATGGAAATTGGTGAACATATAACTGTTACCGAAGTGGAATTACATGAGAAAGAAAACATAATTAATATTCAGAAAGTTAAACCATTGCAACAAAGTGAACTACTTTTCGAAACTAATATCCCACTCCTAGTACAAGAAGTTCTGTTAAAAGAATCAGAAACACACTTAGTTGATGAAAAAATGCCTTCTGAAGAAAAATCCATCGTAATAATTGATTCGCAACAACACGTCACAGTAATAAATACCGAAATTAGAGAAAAAGAAAGCCAATTTACATCTGAGAATATTCCTACAATTTCAAAGCAACAAATTGATATTAAATCTAACACTCATATCACAACAAGTGAAACTATCCCAATGGAAGGAATCGATGTTTTGTCTAATGTTATAACTAAAGATGAAACGGCAATCTCTAAGCAAATAACATATAAACAAATTGCAGGCAGTCAACCTGAAACTCTTGAGTGCTTAGGTCAACTAGGTCAACTTGAAACGAAATATAACCCAGAACAAGGACAGGTTCACCGAGATTTAGAACTACATAAAAGCTATATAACATCTGAAAATACACTACACGAAGTTTCAGAACAAATTACTAGTCATGATGTTGAACATAACGTAGCTCAAGAATATATCTCGGAGATGAAATCTATACAACAAACAGAAGTATTTGTGGACGAAACTTCGAAAAGAATTGACAATCTCGTTACTGATAAAAAAGGAAAAGCAGTTAAAAGCCATATTGCTTTGCAAGGAATATCTAATATTAAGACTCAATTACTAGAAAACGTCGTAAAACTACCAGATTCTTTGGAAGTTGACAAGAACAAAGCAACCGTCACCCTAGAAACGCACAAGAGTTATGTTGTAACTCAAGATTTAGTACACGAATCATCAAGCGATATTGTTACAGAATTAAGTTTGACAAAACAAATTTCACAACAACTTATGGAACTTAATTCAGTTGAGCAAACTGAAACATTCGTTGGTGAAAACGTTTTAGACGTAAACACACAAACGCATGATAAGAAATCCATACAACCCACACCTATAGAAGTGCAGCCCATCAGCCAAAGCAGCGTTTTCATCCTTGAGACGGAAGACGACTCTAGGTTTGAAAAACCCAAGCAGAAAGAAAAGGCGACCATCACTTTGACCACGAAAGATGGAATAACTGTGCAAGAAATAATGCAAGAAGATTCACAAGATGACTTTATTTCGATTCCAAGTAAACCAGTACATGCAGAACAATCAGTATCGCCATTATCACATTTACAATGCTCTGAAAGTGTATTAGAAACTCACACAGATGAATTGAAAACACCGGCAATACATACTGAAACTACAAAAATAACACAAACAAGCATTACTCCACTAATAGTTTCAGACAGGGAAACCCTGCAACATGTAACAGAACTATCCGTCCAAGAGCCGCAGACTAAACAATCAAAGAAAAACTTGACACCCACGAATGAAATTGAGATAACAGAGGAGATCGTGGATGAACAGACTTTACCATACATTGAAAAACATCCCAAACACTTGACAGGTATTATGAAAGAGGTGGACGAAAACGAAAAACATACAGTATCCGCTCAAGAAGTTAATTTCAGAGGTAAGAATAATAGATTGCACTGTGATGGTGAGACTATGACTTCACTGTGGTATTAAAATATATGGTTATAGTTCATAGTTCATTTATTAATAACAAAATTACATTATTAAATATGGAATACAGAATTAAATAAAAATGTTACTGGTAGTATATTTAACAGAATCGTATTATAAGATTGATGGCTCAAAAAAGTCATCAATTCTATAAATACGACTGTATTTTAAATAATACATAATTAATAATAAGCCATTTTTTTTTAAATTTTCGCTTAAAGTATTGCGTTGATTGTGCATTAATAATGTCTATTGGTAAGCGATTGTAGACGGCGGGCCCCAACACATGTACCAGCTTCGACGTTTTGGTAAGATGCCTTGGCACGGCCCTCAGCTTTTGGGCATTCCGTGTCATATACCTATGACAATCACCGAGTCTCGGGTACTCGCTCAAGTGATTTCGCATATAGTTATCATTATATAGTTTCGCAATAGCGGCACGGAAGATGACAAGGGCTGGGACTGTCATGATCCTTAGCGAACAAAAGATCGGACGAGCGGGAGTGTCTCATGCTACTCGGGCTATGGCGCGTACTGCCCTCTTTTGCATTCTGAACACTTGCTCCCAGTCAGCCTCTCTGCTCCAGAGCTCAACACCTTATTGGAGTAGGGAGTGAACAGAAGAAAAGTAGCAACTCCTAGTCATGTTAGTTTCTAGTGTCGCCGACAAGCGCCACAGAGCAAAACATGCGGGTCCAATTCTTTCGCAGAGGTTATTTATATGTAGTTCCCATGTCAACTCTTCATCAAACTGAAATCCGAGAAAAGGTGTGGCCTTAACTTTGTTTATTACTCTGTCCCCTAAGGATAGTTGATACATTTATAGGTTCACAATAGTGACCCGCAAGATTGAAGTGAATGAAATTAGTTTTCGTAACGTTTAAAAGAAAACCATTATTGCGAAACCACGCACGCAGCTTCCTCGCCACTACGTTTAATCTGCTCTCCAGGAGTCCCACAGTGGGCGCAGTGAGGACAGCCGCGACATCGTCTGCGTACATTAACGTATGCGCGTCGTCTATCCAGTCGGGCAGGATATTCAGAAGAAGAGAAAACATGATATTAGAAAGCGATGACCCCTGGGCCACCTCAATTGAAGTCTTGAGCGGTTTTGACGCTATTTTTCCACCGTCACCAACGATGATCTGATATCGGTCTGTCACGAAATCAGTTGAAAGTTCCAAAGACGGTCCATCTAAGCCGTAATGCCTCATCTTCGCGGCAAGAACACTCAAAGACCTTCGACAGGTCACACATTATCAACGCTACCTGCTGCCGCTGCTCTCAAGCCTCCATCACTCGCCGCACCACTCTCGAGTTGTATCCGTCGTCGACCTGCCTGCTCGATAGGCATACTGTCTATCTGAGAGGGAATTCGTTGTCAACAAATACTCCAGGATCCTCGAGCTAAGGCCATGCTCAAATATTTTAGCTACACACGGAATGATGGAAACAGGTCGGTAACTGTTTAAATCCTCTTTCTTTCCTTTTCCTTTATACAGTGGCGACACTCTTACGTTCTTTAATGATTGGGGATATTGGCCTTCTCTGAGACGAACATTAAACAACTCCGCAAGCATGGGTGACAGAGGCTCGGTAGCCGCACGCAAGAGGGACACCGACATCTCGTAGATATTCTTGGTGGTTTTATGCGCTACGCCATTTGATATAATTTTAAATACCTCCTAGGACATAAAGGATGATCGCAATCTAATCGAACGGTCTGCCAGGGTCGCATGTGCTAGTCAATGTGAGCAATGCCGCGGGTACATTTGCAGCGGGCGCGCCGCAGGTGATCGCGGCGTTTACGAAATGCGAGTTCACTGGATCAATAGCATGTGCTTTGCTCGTAAATTTTGAACCGTCGGCAGCTCGAAGAGGCCCCACGACATTGACATTCCGTCTAAACTGCCCGGTTTCGAGTTTTACTACGTCCCACATTGTTTTCGTGGTGTTCGTTGCACTCGAAATAACGTTACAGTAGAATATGCTACGCTCAATTTTAAGGATATTCTATCTATCCGGGAATTTAATAAGATTGGTGGCAATTCATTAAGAAGTACAAACTCAAGGCTCATGATATCTTCTGTGAGCCAAGAGTCTACACTTCTTCTGGGTGCCACACTTTTGAGAGGAAAGCATACGTCCTATTTATTTTTAAAAATATTTACAATAGTTTTCGCTAAGTTATCTGGCGGCATTTGTAGTTTGCTAACCTCATACCAGTCGATGCTTCCAATGGAAGCCGCAAAATTCTGCATATTAGCATGTGTATATGACCTGGCTCGCACAGCACCTCCACACGTACGCCATTGTGGCCATTCAACTGAGAGTTTACCGCAGTCACGCACACCGTTCTGTCTTGCACCCGCTCATTACTAACATAAGCGTAGTCTATGCAAGTGCTTGTCGTAGCTGTTACTCTGGTGGGGAAATCAACAAAATTATAACAGTCACGAGTATGGGTAAGCTTCTCCGTGATGTGGCTGACAGGGATGCATTGATGATAGTGTACTCGGCACTGTGTCAGTCAGTTCTGTGCTACTGCATCACTGCTTGGGGCGGAGCTGGCAAGTATTTCATGATTACCCTCTAGAGAGCCCACAGATCCGTTTTTATAGTTATGTTCCGAAAGCCTTACAGGTTCCCTACTGTTTCTCTTCACTTCGAAACCCAAACCCTAACCGTTCGTCAACTCTATATTCACCGTGTAATCTCTTACTTCCACAAGACTTTTGCTAATTCTTTATCGGACATCATCCCTTCCAACGATAGACGTATTAAAGTTACAGTTCCTCTGACTAAAACCACATTCGCTAAATGTTTTCGTGTGTTTTCATTCACTTCCCAAGCCCTTCCTCAAATCCTTTTGACCCAGTCACACCCAGAGAAATACATACATCCAGCTCTTCCCCCCTTACACGCATACGCACACACACACACACACACACACACACACACACACGCGCGCGCACACACACACACACACACACGCACACAAACCACTCAGAACCTAGTAAAAGAGCACTAAGTAATAATTTTCTATAAAATATATTTTCTTATTTGTTATTATTGTATGTTCATAAATAATTAATATTCTTTGCATGCTTACCAGATTCCGATTACAGTTAAACTCTAATTGTAAACCGGTCTCCCGCGATACAGGCAAGTCCTTGTGCGGGAACCACCAGTAAAGTTTAATGTAATTATGTAATTTTTCGGTAAATAAATATTTTGTATTTGTATATAAACGTTGTTGGTCGTTATTTAATGGACATAGATAGTCCACGTTAATGTCGCCCACCACAACGCAATCCTTTCCGCATTCCATTTCGCAGGAAAACTGGAAAAAAACAAAGATACCTTAGTATAGTTCGATCTGTACACACATACACTTACAATGTTATGATCGGTAATTTCAACGGCTGATATCTCACAAACTTGTTCCACTGAGATGTCAGTACAGTCAAACTCCTTAAAATTAATATTTTTCTTAACATAAATACACGATCCTCCGCGCTCGATTATAGGCCTACAGTAATGTGAAACTAAGTTATAGTTATTTAAGCTATTTAAATCAACCTCATAGTTTTTCAACCAGTGTTCGGGTATGCATAGTACTTCACATTTTAAACTATTTTCTAGTAATACTTCTAATTTCCTTGTTTTGGGTTTTAACGACTGAATGTTTTGGTGACAAATAACAACCCTGTCAAATCTGTTGCTATAATTACGTAGTCGCTGCACATTGTTGATGCGTGAGTCATCTTCCGGCGTCGGCGCAGGCGTTCTAGACGACCGCGGCTGAAGCGGGCTCGCTGCCCCGCGGGACACGGGGCCGATAATGAAACCACTCTGGAAAACAAACTCCAGCGGGACCAAGCCTGTATAAACCTCATTCTCTCTGAGGCTTGGAGATCGTCGCTAGAATTTGCAGTCCCTGTTATAACAACGGACAAGTTTTGTTGCTTGTGTCTGCGCCGTCTGTTTACATTTGTCATCGTCCTTTTTAGTTTTCTCCGTAGATACAGGAGGTTTAGTCACTTTATGCATTTCATCAGCCATAGTTTGCTGAGATATCATATTTTTGTCCGGAGTACTTGGCATAATCTCAGAGCAATTCGTCGTTTTGGGAATGATTCCAAAACTTTCACGTCCAATGCGGCGTTTGCTAGCTACTTTAGACTGCTCAGCGATAGCGGCCGAGGCTTGTACGCGCGCAGTTTGCAATGGTCGTTGCACGACGGATGCCGTGGTATTCGTAGTTTGGACCGGAGCACTTACTAGGGATTTGCTGGTACCAACGGTATTATCACTTGATGAACTTAGTTTTATTATAATAGCAGATTGCTCCGTAATCTTACACTCTAGCGACATCACTTACACTCTATGACACATGTCATGGTCATAATATACTTTATTATATGTTGTCAAATATTTATTTTCTTAGGTCATAAAAGCGACGTCGTTAGAAAAATACATTTTTTATTGATGGAGATGCTTAATGAACATACTAAAATACCCTTTTATCACTTAGTTAAGCCCGACTATAATTATTATCTATCACGCGTTACGGACTTCCTTTGGTACACTACATACTTGCTTTTGTAAAATCTAAATGTCTAAATGCGTAAAATCTAAACACCATATTAAATTTTCTACATCATACGCAACATACAATTATTAGAAAAATACAAAAAGTACTCTACTTTCAGAACAACCAGATGTGACACAAATATCTCCGAAATCATCAGATATAGAAGAAACTGAAGAAATTGTGACTAAATTCATGCAAGCCCCTGGTAATGCTGAACCAATACAAGTTAAAACTAAAAGAACTATTTTAAGAAAAAAGAAAAAGCTGCAAACCAATGAAACGGAAGGTGATGTCGTAATAGAAGAAACAATAGACGATGATGATTCACGCGAACATACAAAGGAAACACAACACAATGTTGAAATTGAAGAATATGAGGGAGATGACATCAATGTTTTACATGACACAGATAAAAGTACTATTGAAATGCCAGATGAGTACTTATTCATACCTAAATTAACAAATAAACTTGAAATAGAAGAAATGTCTGATGATGGGTTCATGGCCAAAACAGATAAAAAAACACAAGTTCTTGAAGAAACTCCTGAAAGAAAAGTAAGAAAAATCAAATCCAAACATACAATCAAACACGAAATAAACGCAATAGAAAAAGTTAAAGAAATGGCAACATTCCAAGAACATGATGATGACTCAGACACCACTGTAACAGTTTCGGAAGATCAGACACCGGACGAAATTGAACCTGTAGAAATTATCGAGCTTCCAGAAGAAAGTACGGTCGAAAAAACAAAAACACCCAAGGGTAAGCCAAAAGATCGAAAAATAACTAAACGCATAGTCAAGAAGAAAGTTAGTCCAAAAATAGAAATAACTGAAATAATCACAGAACAGGACGACGACCAATCTCCTGTTATTATTCACTTACATGAAACCGAAGAATACACAAACGAATCTTACACACCACTCAAAGAACTTCATAAACCAAAAGAAGCGAAGGAGCTTATAGAGGAACCTGAACAAGTTCAAATCACTCAAGTACGAACAGAAACTGATGATATACAAACTACAAAAACTACCAACCGTATTAACAAAAAGAAGGAAACCCAAAGGGGAGGCCCAAAGGAGGGGGTCACAGAAATAACAACAGTAGAAAAAGATGATGACACACCGCGGGAGGCAATAAAACAAATTGAAGTTGTCGAATTTCCTGAAGAAATCACTGTAGAAGAAACGAAATCTCCAGAGGGTAAGCCAACACATAAAAAAATAACTAAACGTATTATAAAGAAAAAACTAGGACCAAAAATTGAAACTACCGAAATCACGACAGAACAAGACGAAAAATTAACACCCATCGTCCATGTACATACGACACAAGATTACACTGACGATGCTAACACACTACTCGCAGATTTACACAAGCCTGACACAGCAAAGATTTTAGAAGAGGTGCCCGAAAAAGTACACATTACACGTGTACGTACAGATACTGGTGATATTAAGACAATAAAAACGACAAAACGTGACATCACAAAGAAAAAGGGTCTTAAAAAAGAAGTTACAGAAATAACGACGATCGAAAAAAACGACGAAGCTCCAATTACTACCGTAATTGTTTCAGAGATTAAGACACCCGATAAAATCGAACCAATTGAAGTTATCGAACTTCCAGAAGAAAGCAGTGTTCATGAGATGCAAACTCCAGATGGTAAGCCGAAACATAAGAAAATTATAAAACGTATTATTAAAAGGAAAGTAGGTCCCAAAATCGACACTACTGAAATCACTACTGAACAAGACGATGACGAAAAACCAGTAGTTCATGTACACACCACACAAGAGTATACTGACGACACAATCACACTTCTCAAAGATTTATACAAGCCCGAGCAGGCAAAGGTAGTTGAAGAAATACCAGAGCAGGTACAAGTTACACAAGTCCAATCAGATACTGGTGATGTCAAAACTTTAAAAACTACAAAGCGTGTCATTAAGAAAACGAAAGGTCCAAAGCAAGAAGTTACAGTTATATCTACTGTACAAAAGGATGATGACGAGCCTATCGTAACAGTCTCTGTGTCTGAGGATACTATACCCGAAGATAATGAAGACATTCTGCCTGTTGAAGTTATTGAGCTTCCTGTGCAGTTAACTGTTGAAGAAATGCGTACACCAGAGGGTAAGCTAAAACACAAGAAAATTACTAAACGTATTATTAAAAGGAAAGTAGGTCCCAAAATCGACACTACTGAAATCACTACTGAACAAGACGATGACGAAAAACCAGTAGTTCATGTACACACCACACAAGAGTATACTGACGACACAATCACACTTCTCAAAGATTTATACAAGCCCGAGCAGGCAAAGGTAGTTGAAGAAATACCAGAGCAGGTACAAGTTACACAAGTCCAATCAGATACTGGTGATGTCAAAACTTTGAAAACTACAAAGCGTGTCATTAAGAAAACGAAAGGTCCAAAGCAAGAAGTTACAGTTATATCTACTGTACAAAAGGATGATGAGGAGCCTATCGTAACAGTCTCTGTGTCTGAGGATACTATACCCGAAGATAATGAAGACGTTCTGCCTGTTGAAGTTATCGAGCTTCCTGTGCAGTTAACTGTTGAAGAAATGCGTACACCAGAGGGTAAGCTAAAACACAAGAAAATTACTAAACGTATTATTAAAAGGAAAGTAGGTCCCAAAATCGACACTACTGAAATCACTACTGAACAAGACGATGACGAAAAACCAGTAGTTCATGTACACACCACACAAGAGTATACTGACGACACAATCACACTTCTCAAAGATTTATACAAGCCCGAGCAGGCAAAGGTAGTTGAAGAAATACCAGAGCAGGTACAAGTTACACAAGTCCAATCAGATACTGGTGATGTCAAAACTTTGAAAACTACAAAGCGTGTCATTAAGAAAACGAAAGGTCCAAAGCAAGAAGTTACAGTTATATCTACTGTACAAAAGGATGATGAGGAGCCTATCGTAACAGTCTCCGTGTCTGAGGATACTATACCCGAAGATAATGAAGACGTTCTGCCTGTTGAAGTTATCGAGCTTCCTGTGCAGTTAACTGTTGAAGAAATGCGTACACCAGAGGGTAAGCTAAAACACAAGAAAATTACTAAACGTATTATTAAAAGGAAAGTAGGTCCCAAAATCGACACTACTGAAATCACTACTGAACAAGACGATGACGAAAAACCAGTAGTTCATGTACACACCACACAAGAGTATACTGACGACACAATCACACTTCTCAAAGATTTATACAAGCCCGAGCAGGCAAAGGTAGTTGAAGAAATACCAGAGCAGGTACAAGTTACACAAGTCCAATCAGATACTGGTGATGTCAAAACTTTGAAAACTACAAAGCGTGTCATTAAGAAAACGAAAGGTCCAAAGCAAGAAGTTACAGTTATATCTACTGTACAAAAGAATGACGAAGAGCCTATCGTAACAGTCTCTGTGTCTGAGGATACTATACCCGAAGATAATAAAGACATTCTGCCTGTTGAAGCTATCGAGCTTCCTGTGCAGTTAACTGTTGAAGAAATGCGTACACCAGAGGGTAAGCTAAAACACAAGAAAATTACTGAACGTATTATTAAAAGGAAAGTAGGTCCCAAAATCGACACTACTGAAATCACTACTGAACAAGACGATGACGAAAAACCAGTAGTTCATGTACACACCACACAAGAGTATACTGACGACACAATCACACTTCTCAAAGATTTATACAAGCCCGAGCAGGCAAAGATAGTTGAAGAAATACCAGAGCAGGTACAAGTTACGCAAGTCCAATCAGATACCGGTGATGTCAAAACTTTGAAAACTACAAAGCGTGTCATTAAGAAAACGAAAGGTCCAAAGCAAGAAGTTACAGTTATATCTACTGTACAAAAGGATGATGAAGAGCCTATAGTAACAGTCTCTGTGTCTGAGGATACTGTACCCGAAGATAATGAAGACATTCTGCCTGTTGAAGTTATCGAGCTTCCTGTGCAGTTAACTGTTGAAGAAATGCGTACACCAGAGGGTAAGCTAAAACACAAGAAAATTACTAAACGTATTATTAAAAGGAAAGTAGGTCCCAAAATCGACACTACTGAAATCACTACTGAACAAGACGATGACGAAAAACCAGTAGTTCATGTACACACCACACAAGAGTATACTGACGACACAATCACACTTCTCAAAGATTTATACAAGCCCGACCAGGCAAAGGTAGTTGAAGAAATACCAGAGCAGGTACAAGTTACACAAGTCCAATCAGATACTGGTGATGTCAAAACTTTGAAAACTACAAAGCGTGTCATTAAGAAAACGAAAGGTCCAAAGCAAGAAGTAACAGTTATATCTACTGTACAAAAGGATGATGACGAGCCTATCGTAACAGTCTCTGTGTCTGAGGATACTATACCCGAAGATAATGAAGACGTTCTGCCTGTTGAAGTTATCGAGCTTCCTGTGCAGTTAACTGTTGAAGAAATGCGTACACCAGAGGGTAAGCTAAAACACAAGAAAATTACTAAACGTATTATTAAAAGGAAAGTAGGTCCCAAAATCGACACTACTGAAATCACTACTGAACAAGACGATGACGAAAAACCAGTAGTTCATGTACACACCACACAAGAGTATACTGACGACACAATCACACTTCTCAAAGATTTATACAAGCCCGAGCAGGCAAAGGTAGTTGAAGAAATACCAGAGCAGGTACAAGTTACACAAGTCCAATCAGATACTGGTGATGTCAAAACTTTGAAAACTACAAAGCGTGTCATTAAGAAAACGAAAGGTCCAAAGCAAGAAGTTACAGTTATATCTACTGTACAAAAGGATGATGAAGAGCCTATCGTAACAGTCTCCGTGTCTGAGGATACTATACCCGAAGATAATGAAGACGTTCTGCCTGTTGAAGTTATCGAGCTTCCTGTGCAGTTAACTGTTGAAGAAATGCGTACACCAGAGGGTAAGCTAAAACACAAGAAAATTACTAAACGTATTATTAAAAGGAAAGTAGGTCCCAAAATCGACACTACTGAAATCACTACTGAACAAGACGATGACGAAAAACCAGTAGTTCATGTACACACCACACAAGAGTATACTGACGACACAATCACACTTCTCAAAGATTTATACAAGCCCGACCAGGCAAAGGTAGTTGAAGAAATACCAGAGCAGGTACAAGTTACACAAGTCCAATCAGATACTGGTGATGTCAAAACTTTGAAAACTACAAAGCGTGTCATTAAGAAAACGAAAGGTCCAAAGCAAGAAGTTACAGTTATATCTACTGTACAAAAGGATGATGAAGAGCCTATCGTAACAGTCTCTGTGTCTGAGAATACTGTACCCGAAGATAATGAAGACATTCTGCCAGTTGAAGTTATCGAGCTTCCTGTGCAGTTAACTGTTGAAGAAATGCGTACACCAGAGGGTAAGCTAAAACACAAGAAAATTACTAAACGTATTATTAAAAGGAAAGTAGGTCCCAAAATCGACACTACTGAAATCACTACTGAACAAGACGATGACGAAAAACCAGTAGTTCATGTACACACCACACAAGAGTATACTGACGACACAATCACACTTCTCAAAGATTTATACAAGCCCGAGCAGGCAAAGGTAGTTGAAGAAATACCAGAGCAGGTACAAGTTACACAAGTCCAATCAGATACTGGTGATGTCAAAACTTTGAAAACTACAAAGCGTGTCATTAAGAAAACGAAAGGTCCAAAGCAAGAAGTTACAGTTATATCTACTGTACAAAAGGATGATGAAGAGCCTATCATAACAGTCTCCGTGTCTGAGGATACTATACCCGAAGATAATGAAGACGTTCTGCCTGTTGAAGTTATCGAGCTTCCTGTGCAGTTAACTGTTGAAGAAATGCGTACACCAGAGGGTAAGCTAAAACACAAGAAAATTACTAAACGTATTATTAAAAGGAAAGTAGGTCCCAAAATCGACACTACTGAAATCACTACTGAACAAGACGATGACGAAAAACCAGTAGTTCATGTACACACCACACAAGAGTATACTGACGACACAATCACACTTCTCAAAGATTTATACAAGCCCGACCAGGCAAAGGTAGTTGAAGAAATACCAGAGCAGGTACAAGTTACACAAGTCCAATCAGATACTGGTGATGTCAAAACTTTGAAAACTACAAAGCGTGTCATTAAGAAAACGAAAGGTCCAAAGCAAGAAGTTACAGTTATATCTACTGTACAAAAGGATGATGAAGAGCCTATCGTAACAGTCTCCGTGTCTGAGGATACTATACCCGAAGATAATGAAGACGTTCTGCCTGTTGAAGTTATCGAGCTTCCTGTGCAGTTAACTGTTGAAGAAATGCGTACACCAGAGGGTAAGCTAAAACACAAGAAAATTACTAAACGTATTATTAAAAGGAAAGTAGGTCCCAAAATCGACACTACTGAAATCACTACTGAACAAGACGATGACGAAAAACCAGTAGTTCATGTACACACCACACAAGAGTATACTGACGACACAATCACACTTCTCAAAGATTTATACAAGCCCGAGCAGGCAAAGGTAGTTGAAGAAATACCAGAGCAGGTACAAGTTACACAAGTCCAATCAGATACTGGTGATGTCAAAACTTTGAAAACTACAAAGCGTGTCATTAAGAAAACGAAAGGTCCAAAGCAAGAAGTTACAGTTATATCTACTGTACAAAAGGATGATGAAGAGCCTATCGTAACAGTCTCTGTGTCTGAGGATACTATACCCGAAGATAATGAAGACGTTCTGCCTGTTGAAGTTATCGAGCTTCCTGTGCAGTTAACTGTTGAAGAAATGCGTACACCAGAGGGTAAGCTAAAACACAAGAAAATTACTAAACGTATTATTAAAAGGAAAGTAGGTCCCAAAATCGACACTACTGAAATCACTACTGAACAAGACGATGACGAAAAACCAGTTGTTCATGTACACACCACACAAGAGTATACTGACGACACAATCACACTTCTCAAAGATTTATACAAGCCCGAGCAGGCAAAGGTAGTTGAAGAAATACCAGAGCAGGTACAAGTTACACAAGTCCAATCAGATACTGGTGATGTCAAAACTTTGAAAACTACAAAGCGTGTCATTAAGAAAACGAAAGGTCCAAAGCAAGAAGTAACAGTTATATCTACTGTACAAAAGGATGATGAAGAGCCTATCGTAACAGTCTCTGTGTCTGAGGATACTATACCCGAAGATAATGAAGACATTCTGCCTGTTGAAGCTATCGAGCTTCCTGTGCAGTTAACTGTTGAAGAAATGCGTACACCAGAGGGTAAGCTAAAACACAAGAAAATTACTAAACGTATTATTAAAAGGAAAGTAGGTCCCAAAATCGACACTACTGAAATCACTACTGAACAAGACGATGACGAAAAACCAGTAGTTCATGTACACACCACACAAGAGTATACTGACGACACAATCACACTTCTCAAAGATTTATACAAGCCCGAGCAGGCAAAGGTAGTTGAAGAAATACCAGAGCAGGTACAAGTTACACAAGTCCAATCAGATACTGGTGATGTCAAAACTTTGAAAACTACGAAGCGTGTCATTAAGAAAACGAAAGGTCCAAAGCAAGAAGTAACAGTTATATCTACTGTACAAAAGGATGATGAAGAGCCTATCGTAACAGTCTCTGTGTCTGAGGATACTATACCCGAAGATAATGAAGACGTTCTGCCTGTTGAAGTTGTCGAGCTTCCTGTGCAGTTAACTGTTGAAGAAATGCGTACACCAGAGGGTAAGCTAAAACACAAGAAAATTACTAAACGTATTATTAAAAGGAAAGTAGGTCCCAAAATCGACACTACTGAAATCACTACTGAACAAGATGATGACGAAAAACCAGTTGTTCATGTACACACCACACAAGAGTATACTGACGACACAATCACACTTCTCAAAGATTTATACAAGCCCGACCAGGCAAAGGTAGTTGAAGAAATACCAGAGCAGGTACAAGTTACACAAGTCCAATCAGATACTGGTGATGTCAAAACTTTGAAAACTACAAAGCGTGTCATTAAGAAAACGAAAGGTCCAAAGCAAGAAGTTACAGTTATATCTACTGTACAAAAGGATGATGAAGAGCCTATCGTAACAGTCTCCGTGTCTGAGGATACTATACCCGAAGATAATGAAGACGTTCTGCCTGTTGAAGTTATCGAGCTTCCTGTGCAGTTAACTGTTGAAGAAATGCGTACACCAGAGGGTAAGCTAAAACACAAGAAAATTACTAAACGTATTATTAAAAGGAAAGTAGGTCCCAAAATCGACACTACTGAAATCACTACTGAACAAGACGATGACGAAAAACCAGTAGTTCATGTACACACCACACAAGAGTATACTGACGACACAATCACACTTCTCAAAGATTTATACAAGCCCGACCAGGCAAAGGTAGTTGAAGAAATACCAGAGCAGGTACAAGTTACACAAGTCCAATCAGATACTGGTGATGTCAAAACTTTGAAAACTACAAAGCGTGTCATTAAGAAAACGAAAGGTCCAAAGCAAGAAGTTACAGTTATATCTACTGTACAAAAGGATGATGAAGAGCCTATCGTAACAGTCTCCGTGTCTGAGGATACTATACCCGAAGATAATGAAGACGTTCTGCCTGTTGAAGTTATCGAGCTTCCTGTGCAGTTAACTGTTGAAGAAATGCGTACACCAGAGGGTAAGCTAAAACACAAGAAAATTACTAAACGTATTATTAAAAGGAAAGTAGGTCCCAAAATCGACACTACTGAAATCACTACTGAACAAGACGATGACGAAAAACCAGTAGTTCATGTACACACCACACAAGAGTATACTGACGACACAATCACACTTCTCAAAGATTTATACAAGCCCGAGCAGGCAAAGGTAGTTGAAGAAATACCAGAGCAGGTACAAGTTACACAAGTCCAATCAGATACTGGTGATGTCAAAACTTTGAAAACTACAAAGCGTGTCATTAAGAAAACGAAAGGTCCAAAGCAAGAAGTTACAGTTATATCTACTGTACAAAAGGATGATGAAGAGCCTATCGTAACAGTCTCTGTGTCTGAGGATACTATACCCGAAGATAATGAAGACGTTCTGCCTGTTGAAGTTATCGAGCTTCCTGTGCAGTTAACTGTTGAAGAAATGCGTACACCAGAGGGTAAGCTAAAACACAAGAAAATTACTAAACGTATTATTAAAAGGAAAGTAGGTCCCAAAATCGACACTACTGAAATCACTACTGAACAAGACGATGACGAAAAACCAGTTGTTCATGTACACACCACACAAGAGTATACTGACGACACAATCACACTTCTCAAAGATTTATACAAGCCCGAGCAGGCAAAGGTAGTTGAAGAAATACCAGAGCAGGTACAAGTTACACAAGTCCAATCAGATACTGGTGATGTCAAAACTTTGAAAACTACAAAGCGTGTCATTAAGAAAACGAAAGGTCCAAAGCAAGAAGTAACAGTTATATCTACTGTACAAAAGGATGATGAAGAGCCTATCGTAACAGTCTCTGTGTCTGAGGATACTATACCCGAAGATAATGAAGACATTCTGCCTGTTGAAGCTATCGAGCTTCCTGTGCAGTTAACTGTTGAAGAAATGCGTACACCAGAGGGTAAGCTAAAACACAAGAAAATTACTAAACGTATTATTAAAAGGAAAGTAGGTCCCAAAATCGACACTACTGAAATCACTACTGAACAAGACGATGACGAAAAACCAGTAGTTCATGTACACACCACACAAGAGTATACTGACGACACAATCACACTTCTCAAAGATTTATACAAGCCCGAGCAGGCAAAGGTAGTTGAAGAAATACCAGAGCAGGTACAAGTTACACAAGTCCAATCAGATACTGGTGATGTCAAAACTTTGAAAACTACGAAGCGTGTCATTAAGAAAACGAAAGGTCCAAAGCAAGAAGTAACAGTTATATCTACTGTACAAAAGGATGATGAAGAGCCTATCGTAACAGTCTCTGTGTCTGAGGATACTATACCCGAAGATAATGAAGACGTTCTGCCTGTTGAAGTTGTCGAGCTTCCTGTGCAGTTAACTGTTGAAGAAATGCGTACACCAGAGGGTAAGCTAAAACACAAGAAAATTACTAAACGTATTATTAAAAGGAAAGTAGGTCCCAAAATCGACACTACTGAAATCACTACTGAACAAGATGATGACGAAAAACCAGTTGTTCATGTACACACCACACAAGAGTATACTGACGACACAATCACACTTCTCAAAGATTTATACAAGCCCGACCAGGCAAAGGTAGTTGAAGAAATACCAGAGCAGGTACAAGTTACACAAGTCCAATCAGATACTGGTGATGTCAAAACTTTGAAAACTACAAAGCGTGTCATTAAGAAAACGAAAGGTCCAAATCAAGAAGTTACAGTTATATCTACTGTACAAAAGGATGATGAAGAGCCTATCGTAACAGTCTCTGTGTCTGAGGATACTATACCCGAAGATAATGAAGACGTTCTGCCTGTTGAAGTTATCGAGCTTCCTGTGCAGTTAACTGTTGAAGAAATGCGTACACCAGAGGGTAAGCTAAAACACAAGAAAATTACTAAACGTATTATTAAAAGGAAAGTAGGTCCCAAAATCGACACTACTGAAATCACTACTGAACAAGACGATGACGAAAAACCAGTAGTTCATGTACACACCACACAAGAGTATACTGACGACACAATCACACTTCTCAAAGATTTATACAAGCCCGAGCAGGCAAAGGTAGTTGAAGAAATACCAGAGCAGGTACAAGTTACACAAGTCCAATCAGATACTGGTGATGTCAAAACTTTGAAAACTACAAAGCGTGTCATTAAGAAAACGAAAGGTCCAAAGCAAGAAGTAACAGTTATATCTACTGTACAAAAGGATGATGAAGAGCCTATCGTAACAGTCTCTGTGTCTGAGGATACTATACCCGAAGATAATGAAGACATTCTGCCTGTTGAAGCTATCGAGCTTCCTGTGCAGTTAACTGTTGAAGAAATGCGTACACCAGAGGGTAAGCTAAAACACAAGAAAATTACTAAACGTATTATTAAAAGGAAAGTAGGTCCCAAAATCGACACTACTGAAATCACTACTGAACAAGACGATGACGAAAAACCAGTAGTTCATGTACACACCACACAAGAGTATACTGACGACACAATCACACTTCTCAAAGATTTATACAAGCCCGAGCAGGCAAAGGTAGTTGAAGAAATACCAGAGCAGGTACAAGTTACACAAGTCCAATCAGATACTGGTGATGTCAAAACTTTGAAAACTACAAAGCGTGTCATTAAGAAAACGAAAGGTCCAAATCAAGAAGTTACAGTTATATCTACTGTACAAAAGGATGATGAAGAGCCTATCGTAACAGTCTCTGTGTCTGAGGATACTATACCCGAAGATAATGAAGACGTTCTGCCTGTTGAAGTTATCGAGCTTCCTGTGCAGTTAACTGTTGAAGAAATGCGTACACCAGAGGGTAAGCTAAAACACAAGAAAATTACTAAACGTATTATTAAAAGGAAAGTAGGTCCCAAAATCGACACTACTGAAATCACTACTGAACAAGACGATGACGAAAAACCAGTAGTTCATGTACACACCACACAAGAGTATACTGACGACACAATCACACTTCTCAAAGATTTATACAAGCCCGAGCAGGCAAAGGTAGTTGAAGAAATACCAGAGCAGGTACAAGTTACACAAGTCCAATCAGATACTGGTGATGTCAAAACTTTGAAAACTACAAAGCGTGTCATTAAGAAAACGAAAGGTCCAAAGCAAGAAGTAACAGTTATATCTACTGTACAAAAGGATGATGAAGAGCCTATCGTAACAGTCTCTGTGTCTGAGGATACTATACCCGAAGATAATGAAGACGTTCTGCCTGTTGAAGTTGTCGAGCTTCCTGTGCAGTTAACTGTTGAAGAAATGCGTACACCAGAGGGTAAGCTAAAACACAAGAAAATTACTAAACGTATTATTAAAAGGAAAGTAGGTCCCAAAATCGACACTACTGAAATCACTACTGAACAAGACGATGACGAAAAACCAGTAGTTCATGTACACACCACACAAGAGTATACTGACGACACAATCACACTTCTCAAAGATTTATACAAGCCCGAGCAGGCAAAGGTAGTTGAAGAAATACCAGATCAGGTACAAGTTACACAAGTCCAATCAGATACTGGTGATGTCAAAACTTTGAAAACTACAAAGCGTGTCATTAAGAAAACGAAAGGTCCAAAGCAAGAAGTAACAGTTATATCTACTGTACAAAAGGATGATGAAGAGCCTATCGTAACAGTCTCTGTGTCTGAGGATACTATACCCGAAGATAATGAAGACGTTCTGCCTGTTGAAGTTGTCGAGCTTCCTGTGCAGTTAACTGTTGAAGAAATGCGTACACCAGAGGGTGAGCTAAAACACAAGAAAATTACTAAACGTATTATTAAAAGGAAAGTAGGTCCCAAAATCGACACTACTGAAATCACTACTGAACAAGACGATGACGAAAAACCAGTAGTTCATGTACACACCACACAAGAGTATACTGACGACACAATCACACTTCTCAAAGATTTATACAAGCCCGAGCAGGCAAAGGTAGTTGAAGAAATACCAGAGCAGGTACAAGTTACACAAGTCCAATCAGATACTGGTGATGTCAAAACTTTGAAAACTACAAAGCGTGTCATTAAGAAAACGAAAGGTCCAAAGCAAGAAGTTACAGTTATATCTACTGTACAAAAGGATGATGAAGAGCCTATCGTAACAGTCTCTGTGTCTGAGGATACTATACCCGAAGATAATGAAGACATTCTGCCTGTTGAAGTTATCGAGCTTCCTGTGCAGTTAACTGTTGAAGAAATGCGTACACCAGAGGGTAAGCTAAAACACAAGAAAATTACTAAACGTATTATTAAAAGGAAAGTAGGTCCCAAAATCGACACTACTGAAATCACTACTGAACAAGACGATGACGAAAAACCAGTAGTTCATGTACACACCACACAAGAGTATACTGACGACACAATCACACTTCTCAAAGATTTATACAAGCCCGAGCAGGCAAAGGTAGTTGAAGAAATACCAGAGCAGGTACAAGTTACACAAGTCCAATCAGATACTGGTGATGTCAAAACTTTGAAAACTACAAAGCGTGTCATTAAGAAAACGAAAGGTCCAAATCAAGAAGTTACAGTTATATCTACTGTACAAAAGGATGATGAAGAGCCTATCGTAACAGTCTCTGTGTCTGAGGATACTATACCCGAAGATAATGAAGACGTTCTGCCTGTTGAAGTTATCGAGCTTCCTGTGCAGTTAACTGTTGAAGAAATGCGTACACCAGAGGGTAAGCTAAAACACAAGAAAATTACTAAACGTATTATTAAAAGGAAAGTAGGTCCCAAAATCGACACTACTGAAATCACTACTGAACAAGACGATGACGAAAAACCAGTAGTTCATGTACACACCACACAAGAGTATACTGACGACACAATCACACTTCTCAAAGATTTATACAAGCCCGAGCAGGCAAAGGTAGTTGAAGAAATACCAGAGCAGGTACAAGTTACACAAGTCCAATCAGATACTGGTGATGTCAAAACTTTGAAAACTACAAAGCGTGTCATTAAGAAAACGAAAGGTCCAAAGCAAGAAGTAACAGTTATATCTACTGTACAAAAGGATGATGAAGAGCCTATCGTAACAGTCTCTGTGTCTGAGGATACTATACCCGAAGATAATGAAGACGTTCTGCCTGTTGAAGTTGTCGAGCTTCCTGTGCAGTTAACTGTTGAAGAAATGCGTACACCAGAGGGTAAGCTAAAACACAAGAAAATTACTAAACGTATTATTAAAAGGAAAGTAGGTCCCAAAATCGACACTACTGAAATCACTACTGAACAAGACGATGACGAAAAACCAGTAGTTCATGTACACACCACACAAGAGTATACTGACGACACAATCACACTTCTCAAAGATTTATACAAGCCCGAGCAGGCAAAGGTAGTTGAAGAAATACCAGATCAGGTACAAGTTACACAAGTCCAATCAGATACTGGTGATGTCAAAACTTTGAAAACTACAAAGCGTGTCATTAAGAAAACGAAAGGTCCAAAGCAAGAAGTAACAGTTATATCTACTGTACAAAAGGATGATGAAGAGCCTATCGTAACAGTCTCTGTGTCTGAGGATACTATACCCGAAGATAATGAAGACATTCTGCCTGTTGAAGCTATCGAGCTTCCTGTGCAGTTAACTGTTGAAGAAATGCGTACACCAGAGGGTAAGCTAAAACACAAGAAAATTACTAAACGTATTATTAAAAGGAAAGTAGGTCCCAAAATCGACACTACTGAAATCACTACTGAACAAGACGATGACGAAAAACCAGTAGTTCATGTACACACCACACAAGAGTATACTGACGACACAATCACACTTCTCAAAGATTTATACAAGCCCGAGCAGGCAAAGGTAGTTGAAGAAATACCAGAGCAGGTACAAGTTACACAAGTCCAATCAGATACTGGTGATGTCAAAACTTTGAAAACTACAAAGCGTGTCATTAAGAAAACGAAAGGTCCAAAGCAAGAAGTTACAGTTATATCTACTGTACAAAAGGATGATGAAGAGCCTATCGTAACAGTCTCTGTGTCTGAGGATACTATACCCGAAGATAATGAAGACATTCTGCCTGTTGAAGTTATCGAGCTTCCTGTGCAGTTAACTGTTGAAGAAATGCGTACACCAGAGGGTAAGCTAAAACACAAGAAAATTACTAAACGTATTATTAAAAGGAAAGTAGGTCCCAAAATCGACACTACTGAAATCACTACTGAACAAGACGATGACGAAAAACCAGTAGTTCATGTACACACCACACAAGAGTATACTGACGACACAATCACACTTCTCAAAGATTTATACAAGCCCGACCAGGCAAAGGTAGTTGAAGAAATACCAGAGCAGGTACAAGTTACACAAGTCCAATCAGATACTGGTGATGTCAAAACTTTGAAAACTACAAAGCGTGTCATTAAGAAAACGAAAGGTCCAAAGCAAGAAGTTACAGTTATATCTACTATACAAAAGGATGATGAAGAGCCTATCGTAACAGTCTCTGTGTCTGAGGATACTATACCCGAAGATAATGAAGACGTTCTGCCTGTTGAAGTTATCGAGCTTCCTGTGCAGTTAACTGTTGAAGAAATGCGTACACCAGAGGGTAAGCTAAAACACAAGAAAATTACTAAACGTATTATTAAAAGGAAAGTAGGTCCCAAAATCGACACTACTGAAATCACTACTGAACAAGACGATGACGAAAAACCAGTAGTTCATGTACACACCACACAAGAGTATACTGACGACACAATCACACTTCTCAAAGATTTATACAAGCCCGAGCAGGCAAAGGTAGTTGAAGAAATACCAGAGCAGGTACAAGTTACACAAGTCCAATCAGATACTGGTGATGTCAAAACTTTGAAAACTACAAAGCGTGTCATTAAGAAAACGAAAGGTCCAAAGCAAGAAGTAACAGTTATATCTACTGTACAAAAGGATGATGAAGAGCCTATCGTAACAGTCTCTGTGTCTGAGGATACTATACCCGAAGATAATGAAGACATTCTGCCTGTTGAAGCTATCGAGCTTCCTGTGCAGTTAACTGTTGAAGAAATGCGTACACCAGAGGGTAAGCTAAAACACAAGAAAATTACTAAACGTATTATTAAAAGGAAAGTAGGTCCCAAAATCGACACTACTGAAATCACTACTGAACAAGACGATGACGAAAAACCAGTAGTTCATGTACACACCACACAAGAGTATACTGACGACACAATCACACTTCTCAAAGATTTATACAAGCCCGAGCAGGCAAAGGTAGTTGAAGAAATACCAGAGCAGGTACAAGTTACACAAGTCCAATCAGATACTGGTGATGTCAAAACTTTGAAAACTACAAAGCGTGTCATTAAGAAAACGAAAGGTCCAAAGCAAGAAGTTACAGTTATATCTACTATACAAAAGGATGATGAAGAGCCTATCGTAACAGTCTCTGTGTCTGAGGATACTATACCCGAAGATAATGAAGACATTCTGCCTGTTGAAGTTATCGAGCTTCCTGTGCAGTTAACTGTTGAAGAAATGCGTACACCAGAGGGTAAGCTAAAACACAAGAAAATTACTAAACGTATTATTAAAAGGAAAGTAGGTCCCAAAATCGACACTACTGAAATCACTACTGAACAAGACGATGACAAAAAACCAGTAGTTCATGTACACACCACACAAGAGTATACTGACGACACAATCACACTTCTCAAAGATTTATACAAGCCCGAGCAGGCAAAGGTAGTTGAAGAAATACCAGAGCAGGTACAAGTTACACAAGTCCAATCAGATACTGGTGATGTCAAAACTTTGAAAACTACAAAGCGTGTCATTAAGAAAACGAAAGGTCCAAAGCAAGAAGTTACAGTTATATCTACTATACAAAAGGATGACGAAGAGGCTATCGTAACAGTCTCTGTGTCTGAGGATACTATACCCGAAGATAATGAAGACATTCTGCCTGTTGAAGCTATCGAGCTTCCTGTGCAGTTAACTGTTGAAGAAATGCGTACACCAGAGGGTAAGCTAAAACACAAGAAAATTACTAAACGTATTATTAAAAGGAAAGTAGGTCCCAAAATCGACACTACTGTACTCACTACTGAACAAAATGATGACGAAGAACCTGTTATTCATGTACACACCACACAAGAGTATACTCACGACACAATCACACTTCTCAAAGATTTATACAAGCCCGACACTACACCAAAAGATAAGCTTTATGATTATTATTTTTTGCGTTTTAGGCTAAAAATGTCTGAAAAGAGCTAGTTAGTTGATACAATTTTTAATTTAAGACGAAGTACTTTTGTAACTTTGTTTGGTTACGATAGAGCACATTAATGAAAGACACTTTTTTGCAATTTTAGCATTACAACATAAAAGAAGCGTGTGTTGTTTTTATGACTTTATGATGATGACTACTAAAATAATAATTATTTTCAGTGTTATTAAAGTTTAATTTTCGACTGCAGTTGTCTCTACGGATTTGTTTATAATTATGTAATTTATCATTATTGTGTACACATATAGATGAATTAATATTTCACATACACGCAGATACAATTTCGATACAACCGATCGTAAAAAAAATATGATCCAGTTTGGTTGGTGCTACTATCAGCAGTCTGTGGTTTCTGAAGGCTTTGCACAGTTTAGTGCAGACTTGGTTATGTTGTTGATATTATGTAGGTACAGGGTGAATTTGTTAATTGATGACTTTTAAGGAAAAACTCTAAACGTGAACTTTAATAGATTGATATAAATAGAGATTATTATACTGTAACACGCGATAAAACCGCTACTTGTTCTGCTTTAAGTGTGGTGTATAATAATGTGTTATCTATCTATTTAACAAACACGGGTAGAGTAGTTCCTCAAAATTTGTTGGCTGGTTACAAATGTATTATATACCTTGCATTTGGTGAACTGTGTTGAATTTGTTTCTTCGCATCAGTGTGTCAAGTACGTCATCATATAAAAATCTTAGTTAAATATTTGGTACAGATATTTGTAAAAATAAAGAGAGTGCTAATTACTGCCATAAAGCAAACAAAGAGAGAAAACAACATATAAATAATTAATTTTGTACGAATATGTTTAATTTAAGTTTTGTTTTGCAGATTTTTTACCGAGTGAGCAGGGTACAAAGGGGCCTAAAAAAATATTAGAAGATATTCCAAAAAAGAAGTATTCAAAAGAAAAACTCAAACTAATGAAGATTGAAGAGAAAACTTTGGATGACAAGCCTCAACAATCACAACAAGTTGAAGGTCCTCAATTCAGTAAAATTAAATTGAAAAAGCCTTCGCTAAAACCAAAACTAGAAACAACAACTATTTCACTACCTAAAGTTCAGTTGAAAAGTCGTATTAGGCAAATTAACGACTGGCCTCCACAAATAATAGAGCCTGTGGTCACCTTTTTGGAAAGCGTTAAGCAAAATGGCGAAGTATCTCGTAATATTAAGGAGGCCATGAAGTTAAAGAAAAAACCCATAAAAGTCCCGAAAATTCCTGACTTAGAAAGAGTGGAGCTTGAAAAACCAGAACTGTTTGATTTCTCAGCTAAAACTGTCGAAGCACCTGATGTATATCAAGTAGAACACACCAAAGCGACTGTTGACGAACTTCCTGAAGAAATAAAAGATCATGTGGCAGTTAAAGAAGATGAACCCAAACCTAAAGATGATAAGTCAATTCCTAACATACTCAATGAAATCCTGCTCACTGCACCAGATCATGATCATACAGATTTTATTGACAAACGTGAGTTAGAACCAAGTACTATAATGCCAAAGGCTTTGGAATCCGATGAAACTAAACCATACAGTATTGCTGAGAAAGAAATTCCAGAAATTCCGGGTGACAAACTCGAAAAAATTAAAGAAAAACCTGTTAAACTAAAGAAAAACGACAAAGCAAAAGTGGCGAAACGAAGTCAAGAGGAAATTACCAAAGAAGTTATATCTCAAGAAAAAGAAATCATACCTGAAGTCCATCCCCAAGGAGAAGAAACCATTCCTCAAATCAAACATCAAGAAAAAGAAATTGTATCAGAAAAAGTCATGCATGGACAAAAAGATACGCAAGATGATACTGAACAAGATACGCCGGATGAAGTGGAACAAACATTTATACCTGAAGATGAAGTGACTGAGAAACTTATTCCGAAAGAAAAAGATACAAAGATACGAAAGAAAACAAAAAAAGTTATTAAAACCAAAAAAGAAGAAATGCAGCAGCCTCAGGTTCAAGAACCCATAGAAGTAGAGAAAAAGCCGGATTTAGAGAAAGAAATCATACCAGTTGTTGAGGAAGAAGATAAATCAAATGTTTTAGCTAAGAAAGATATTCCACTTCGACCACAAATTACCGATAAAGAACTACCGAAAGAAATCTTGCCCGAAGAAAATAAACAAGTAAAACTAAAGCCAAAATTGACTCCAATGAAAATCGAAAGAAAAGTCCTTGAAATTGGTAAAGCGCAGCATGCAGAGAGTACAGAAGGTCCACAATTTACCAAACTAAAACTTAAAAAAGCAGTACCAAAACTTAAGTCTGAAACTCAGATTACATCACTACCCAAGTTCCAGCTAAAAAGTCGCATTACATACATTGATGACTGGCCGCCAGAGATAATTCAACCACCAATTAGTTTCTTGGGAAGCGTAAAACAAAATGGTATATTATCCAGAAACGTTAAAGAAGCAGCTAAAATCAAGAAAAAGGTTTACAAACAGCATGAACTTCCAGAAGCAGAAAAAACTGAACTTGAGAAACCTATGTTTGGCTACGAAGATATTATTGACGCTACAAAACAAATCCAATCTAAGCCTGTAGTAGAAGAAGAAGAAATAAAACACGAAGAACCGGAACAGTTTACTATAAAACCAAGGCGTCCGAGTGTTAAAAAGACTGAAGAAATAACTGAAGAAATAACTATCAAAAAACAATTAAAACCTATACGAAAATCGTCCATTATTCTACCTGAGATTACTGAACCTGAAACTGTTACTTTTAGACCTAAGAGCACTAAAACCAAAGAAGATGTTGAACAAGAATTTAATATTCAGTTAGATTCCTATGCGGAGGAAGAAGTTTCTATGTCTAGCAAAGTCAAACTTAAGCCACAGAGACAGCCAACGTTCAGTGAGGAAGCCAACGAAACTTCAATTAAGTTTTACGAAGAAGAAGAAGGTCCAGATATTGTGGAAATTATAGAGAGTGATGTAGACGATATTGACAAAACAACTCAGTTCATGATGCCTCTTAAGAGGACAGTTCAAGAAAAAGAAATTATAACGGAAGATACTATGTCCAGTGTGACAGTTTCCAGGCCTAAAACCGTGGAAGAGCCTTTAGAAATTGTAGAAGATATCAGCATAAAACTAGATAAAAAACCAAAATATACAGTTGACGATCAAGAAGAAGTCAGTTTCGAAGTAAAACCACTAACTGAACAATATTCCACAGAGGAATTGTCATTATCTAGTAAGATAAGACTGAAGCCCAAGAAGAAAGTAACGGTATTAGAAGCTGCTGATGAAACATCTATTCAAATAACTCAAGAGGTTGAAGATGAAAATGAGCAAGAGGAAATTATTATAAGTGAGGCTGAATCCGAAGATAATGTTCAAATGGTAATTAGACGTAAGCCAAAGAAGCCAGCTTACGAGGTTAGTGAAATTGAGGCATTGTCTGTCGATTTCAAACCTAAACGAGTGACAGACGACATATGTCAGGAGGAAGAACTTACAATTTCAGCAAAGCGAAAGCCTAGAAAACCATCGCAACTACAAGGTACTGTTGAATTATTATGCTGTGGAGTCAATGGCTTATCTCCAACTGCTAATACAAGAAAATTCTTCTCCGTGAGCTTGCTTACTAAATAGCTTCAAGTTTAAATAATCAGCACTGTGTCATCATTTTTGAATACATTAAAATATAATATCTAGGAGTGGTCCACGGCGTCTACAGAAAACGGAAATGATGAAATAATTCTCCCTTTTACTAGTTTCAAAAGTTATGAGCTGGTCAAAATGATATTATTAGTCATACAAAGTCACAGACATGTAAACAAAATTAATCATAGGTTATTAGAGCTTGCTATAACAACTCAAGGTATTATATTATTATTAAAGTAATTGCCGGTAAAATTGTTCAAAATAGTTCAATTATTTGGCCTAACTCCTCAATTGATATTACTATTCATGACACTTATTAACTTGTAGCTCATTTTCACTACGTACTATTATTGTTAACTTTTTATTCTCTTTGTTTTATTTTTTATTACTTCTTATATCTTACCTTGTATACATACCTTGTACCTTGTATGTGTACATCAAATATAACATTTAACACCACATACATAGTACAAAACAGTTGCAAACGAGCTATAGATAGTATAACTGCTCCAGATCACAACAACGCAAAAGAGGCCCCTAGTCATTAGCTGCATTTGATTGCCTGGCTGAATACCAGGTTCCCGAATCACTTTCCTGGAATATTATATTATACAAATACAATTTTAGAAACTAGAGCATCAAATCTTAAATTCTATTAAAATTAAATAATAATCTAAAATACACCAATGTTAAAAACTGACCAGTAGCCGACCAGTAACTTACATGTGTAACTGTGACGTCCTGACTAGCGACTTGGCTTACGTAATAAGGCTGCCGATTGAATGACATGTCAATGGTGTGAAACGATAACGTTAACTCTGCTGAGGCCCTGGTATTCTGAGAGGACTCAGTAACAAACACTGGAACTTGTTTTCAACCACGAGTTTTTATAATTTTCATGTTTCGCTTACTGAGAGCTAAGCGTGGGCGGGCATTGTCTTATCCAAAGCATAAGTTTTGAGTTTGTTATTTTACCCTGATAAAATATTTATAAATAGACATTTTTAGTTTTAATATAGTTTTCTGTTTCAAGCACTACTGATGCTATACTAAATTAATTGGTTTAATTAATTAAGTATAACTTACTTATAGGTGTTAAAATCACTGTTCTAATTCTTAATTTGACTAGATTTAAATATACAAATTGGTCAAATCATAATAAGTTATCGCTATCAAACCAGGTGTTTTCGCTTTTAGTTGGCTTACGCTTATTTGATGCCGTTTGACCTAAAATTATGATTATTCTGTTTTACAGCTAATTTTATTATAATTACAGAAGCTGGCGCGTCTATGAGTATTTCCAGAGAACAAGAATTCCCAGGTAAATAAAACTAAATAAATTGATGGCGTGGGGTTCCGTTCCAAAATTATTTAACTACACTTTAACACCAAAAGTTCTCAGGACTTTAGTGATAAAATTGTTGATATATGTTACTTCTAATAAACAATGTCTTTGTCAATTAAAATGATTCGTTCACACAATTCTAAAATGTCACTTACCATTTAATAGTTTTGGGTATATCATGGAAAAGACAACCTTTTCTAATTGTGAGTCGTGTAGTAAATGCGAGGATATCTTTCACGTTCTTATGGAGTATAACAGGAACGAAGGTCTACCTACGTCAACAACTACATATTTGGTGGGGATTCTACATTTTGGCAAGTAGGAGGATGAACAGTTTTTAGCTTACCCTCGTTCGGAGGACGCTAAAAAATTGTACCTACTTTATCGTCAAGCGGCAAAACCTAAATCGAGAAGAGTAATTTAGTTGAGTGAGAGATAATTTAGTTTCTACATTATTATATTATTTATATTATAATTGATTCTTTGTAAATCTTTGAAGGGTTGCGACCCTTGAAAGATTTTGTTCCATTGGAAACAAACCCTAAATAAATTATTTAAAAAAATCTAAAATCTGAGTATAAATAAATAATGCTGGAGCCCCAAACTAAGCACAGCTTGTACTATGGGAACCAGCTAACTCATAGAATACTTATATACTTTTTTTTAATACATACTTATAATATATAGAAAAACACCCAGACACGGAACAAATATCTGTAGATCATGCAAACATTTGTTCCGCGGCGGGAATCGAACCCACTACCTCCTGCGTTTCAGCCATCTATACGCCCACTGCGCCACGGAGGCAGTCAGTATGAACCAACATTAACTTTAAACTGAACGACTATGGTGGATTTTTATATCTCACAAGTTTGATAATACCTTTTTAACAATACAGATGGAATTACTGAAAAAAATCCTCTAATTTACCTCTAACTATTCAAACATCACACTAATATTATAAACGCGAAAGTTTGGATGACAGTTTATTTATTTATTTGTTACTTAATCACGTCGTAATGATGTAACCGATTTCGATGAATTTTAATATTTACTAGTACGTAGATTAGAACAAAAAAAAAAGAATTATAAAATGATCTTGCTTTAGTATCGAAATCTCCAGAAAACCGATAAAATTCTGCTCGACTAAATATTAGAGAACTAGCGTATTGTGCGATGCCACAGATTACTAAAAAGTTACTGCGAGCCGTTAAACGGTCCCGCTCGTTCCTGTCGACCCAGTCAATAGACCCACCCAGTCATTATTTATTTACATTATTTATTTATTATTGTTGTCTGGAAAATATACTCCTTCATTATTTGTAGTTTAAATTGCAATACCTTATATGCATACTTGTTCACTTTGATTTGACTTACCTGTTCCTCTCGACCATTACCAAAAATAATCAGGCAATAAGTTGCTGAACAACTGTTAACTTCATTTGTGGCATCCAACAGAAACGCCTCTGGACGTTCGCAGTGGTGACACGGTGTTTGCTGTGTATTCCTACGTGGCAGAAACTGACGAAGCTATCAACCTTGTGGAGGGAGAACGTCTTTACATATTGGGTAAGTATCTCCTCTTATTTCTATATATGAATAGTACTATCCTAATTACGGAAAAGTCAATTTATTTTGTGTATCACGAGCGATCCCCAGTTTATATAGCGTTAGCGGCTAAAGCTGCACCTGAGTGTAGTCTGAGTGTAGTTTCAGTTCGTTTGATTGGCTTTTTAATGATACTTGTCAAAAGTTGCCAATATTGATATGATTTTAGCCACACCCCTTCGCGTTTCGAAGTGCTAAAACTAGCAGTTTTAGCTTTATATATGATCATCATTCACTCGCTCAGCTTAAAATATGAATGCATGCAGTCTGTCATCTCTAATTATAGTAGCACTAAGTTCTACTATTTGAAATGAAACCGCTAAATATTGTCAGTGTTTGCTATGTTGATGTTTCCTAATAATAAATAAATAAATAAATTCTACGCATCATAATGGTTACTAGTCGCTACTAAACTCGTAATACCGGTACTGTGCTCAAAAAACTAAGTGGTAGGTTTTCACACTGTTTATGAGGTTACGGTGCTATAAGTACCTTTACACGAATAGTCCATGAGTATGTTTCATTATTACAGAAACAACAAATCAAGATTGGTGGTTTGTGCGCAAACATCTAACAGAGGAGAAAGGATGGGTTCCTGCTCAGTATTTGATGGATGAAGTAAATTACACACTTTACTTGCAGAAGAAACTCAACGAAAAGATCGACAAACTACCTGTATTTGAGAGTAAGTAATAGCATTTTGCGTCATAACAGTCTAAGTTATTATCATTACAATTGACAGATAAAAAACACTTTAATTTATTTTTTTAGAGCCTTCATCTGAAGAACAGTCCGTGGCTCCTATATTCGTTGAAAAACTAAGACCTAAACACACCCCAGATGGATCAACCGTCCAGTTCGAATGCCAAGTCGAGGGTCACCCCAGACCGCAGATAACTTGGTTCAGGCAAACTGCTATCATAAAACCTTCGCAAGATTTCCTAATGTACTATGATGATGACAACGTAGCTACTCTAATAATTCGTGAAGTATTCCCTGAAGATGCAGGAACATTCACTTGCGTGGCCAAGAACGCCGCAGGATTTGCGTCCAGTACTACGGAGCTCATCGTCGAGGCTCCACTATCAGACCACGGATCTGAAATGACAATACTTTCTAGGAAGAGCCTTTCCAGGGAATCTTCTTTGGCAGATATACTGGAAGGTATTCCACCGACGTTTTCAAAGCGGCCTAAAGCTCAATACGTGGATGAAGGCTCGCAAATATTCTTGGAGTGTAGACTGGTAGCCATCCCGGAGCCCGACATCGTTTGGTTCTTCAAGGGTGAAGAAATAACTCCCAGTGAGAACGTGTCTATTGCCACCGAATCTGACATGCATATGTATTGCAGCGTTCTAAAAATATCAAACGTGAAAAAGTTCCAGGAAGGAACATACACGGTTATGGCTATCAATAGAGAAGGCGAAGCAAGCCTTCCTATCGTCTTGAAGATAAAGACTGGTGAGAAAGAGAAACCTCAAGTGATTGAACCTTTGAAGAGCATGACGATCAGAGAAGGAGAAAGTATTGTTCTCTCCACTCAAGTCGTTGGAAACCCTGCACCAACTGTAGCTTGGTTTAAAGACAACAAGCCCGTTAAATCTATGCCTACCAAATCTGATGGTGATATGCATACCATAACTATCGTTAAACCGAAGAAAAGAAAGGACGATGGAGTTTACACGCTGAAGGCTGTAAATTCGGAAGGCTCAACAGAGACAAATGCTGTTATTACTATAGAAGGTAATTTATGTTGCCTTTAGAACTAAATATTTAAATTATACTAAATCATGGTAAACCAATCTAACTTTTTACCTAGTATTAATTCATATTTAATTTGTTTTGCAGAACCGACTGAAGAAAATGCTGAACCTCCGCTATTCATACATAGGTTCCAAGAAATAACCGTGAAAGAAAAAGGAACTATAAAACTGACTGCTAAAGTGACTGGCAATCCGGTGCCAATGATAACATGGTACAGAAATAATATAATAATAACACCGTCAGAAAAAGTAATACAAAACTTTGATGGTGAAAACATAGAGTTAATAATTAAGGAAGTAGACTCTGAAATCGATTCTGGTGATTATAAGTGTGTGGCCGCAAATAGCGCAGGCAAATCGTCTCACGGAGCAAAGGTTACTATTGACGTGGATAAAGTAACATTCGTGAAAAAGTTAAGTAAAGTGTACGAAGCTGAAGAAGGAAAAACAGTTACACTGGAATGCCAAACGTCTCATACAGTCTCTACAAAATGGTATCACAACAACAAGGAAGTAAGTGGCATGGATCACAGAGAGATAATTCAGGAAAGCCGAGTACATAAACTGAGGATTAAATACACTAAGCTAACTGACGTTGGTGTGGTCAAGTGTGTAGTGAAAGACCAAGAAACCAGCACAAAACTAATTGTTCACGAAACAATACCTGAATTCATTCGTAAGTTACAAGACTTCGAAGTCAAAGAAAGAGACGTTGCGATACTTGAAGTCGAAGTGAATTCAGAAACCGCTGATGTATTTTGGGAGAAGGATGGAGAGCAGATTAAGCCTAAAAAGAATAAATATGAAATTGAGAAACGCGGTCATATTAGAAAGCTTTATATCAGGAACACTTCTGTTCACGATGAAGGTGAATACACTTGCACACTTCGTGATGAGGCGTGTACCGCTGAGGTGACAGTCGTAGAGCTACCACCAGAAATTATATCACGACTCAAAAACCAAAAGGTTTCGAAAGGAAATAAGGCAACGTTTGAAATTGAACTTACAAAGGGCGATGCTTTGGTACAATGGTTCAAAAACGGTTCAGAAATTCAGTTCTCTAATCATATGCAACTCACAATCGATGGTAAGAAACAAAAGCTAAAGATTTATGACTGTGATAAGGGTGATGAGGGTGAATACGCTTGTGAGGTTGGCAACGATAGATGCGCATCCAAACTTATAGTGGAGGAGCCATCGGTAGACTTCACTCTGAGACTTCCTGAAGTCGTTGTGGCACCAGCTAATACAGACGCGTACCTTACAGTGGAAATACCTGACGAGACCCTTGAGGTTACCTGGTATAAGAAGAAGACTCTAATTGAAGATTCAGAGAAGTTCACATTGATCTCAGACGGTACTAAACGTACGCTTATTATAAGGAAGTGTAATGAAGAAGACCAAACAGAGTATTCTGTTTGTCTTCTTGATGCCAAATGCTCGACTAAACTGAAAGTTGAAAGTAAGTACTAAATATTTACCTACATTATCTTATAATTTACCTTAAAAATGATTTATTTATCAAAGTATTAATCTGTTTAATTTAGATTGTTTACTGTTTATTTATTTATTTAAACGAACGACTAAAATAACAACTAATTACTCATTAAAATCAAAATACTCAAGTTGGCCAACATAAATAAGTAAAGTGACGAGTTGTTAACTTTACTAAGTATCGATACAAAGTCAGCCCGAGTTTTTTTTTTTTTTTTTCGAATGGACTAATCTCGCTGTTGGCCTCTGAGGCCGTGACAGCTTAACCGAACTTTTGGCGAGCGCAGATGGCGCTCAGCCCAGTAAGTTTTTTAGGCAAGTAGCGCAAGGGCACCACTTAGGTACGAGCCTCGGCTTGGGCTGTTGCCGGGGTGGGGATAGGAGAGAAACGCCCGGGTACATGTTTGTACCTCGTATAGGCGGCGACTGAAGGGACTCGTCGACCTCGCCGGCGAGGTCGGTGTGTCTGTGAAGTGTTTGCTCTGTCTGAAATAGATGACTCACCTTCCGCATTAGCGGAGGTGATTTCGTCATCCGGGTCTCCGAGAACGTGTCTCGGACGACGGAGGATGACAGCCCGAGTCGAGCGAGGGCTGCCTTTTTATAGTCGACAGCTGTGCAGGTGTTGTTTACAGTCGGGTGCTGTGCAGGTGTCAGGTGTTGTTTACAGTTGAGCGCTACGCAGGTGTTGTTTATTAGCGATTTCTTGTTAATATTGTAATATTTTTTGCAGTGGTAGAATTCTCGCCAAGAATTATTAACTACGATAGCGAGTATAGAATACGGCGAGGCAATGACGTCACTATCACCGTTCAGTACGAGGCGGTACCACAGCCTAATGACGAATGGGTGGTTAACTCAAAGATCATCAAAAAGTCCAAGCACACGAAGCCATCAATTGACTCAAAATCTGCCAGTCTGACTATCAAAAAGGTGGAACACGTAGACGCTGGGTCATACAGGCTTAAGCTGGAGAACAATTGTGGAGAAGCCGTAACGGATATCAACGTTGTTGTACTAGGTAATGTATTGTACTAGGATTCCTCAGATGTCAATACGGCTACGGGTGTCAATATACTACAGCACCCAAACCCGTAACCACTTTAAACAAACTTATAACACATTTAAATATACAACCTGTTTTGTTATGTACGACATTAATTTAAAACACACATCCGGAATCGAATTAACTGATTTAATAGGTGGTTTTAATACCGGTATATTAAAGATATGTTTTCAATAAACAATTTATAACCTAAATCGGCCGCGTCTTTGCGACAATGCAGCTTAGTAATTTTAACTGGTACCTACTTTCATGATGAATGAATATGATTTGTTTACCTATTTTATACAGGCTGTTTCATTGATATATTAGGATTTGATGTAAGGTTGCTTGAAAATGGAAAATTTTATATGGTAATGAATTAAAAAAAAACTTATTTTACAACAATACTAACTATTAACTCTACCCGTGTCGTTTCGTTTAATGTCGCACATAACAAAACACGTAACATTAAGTTTACGCTAACTTTTTTCCCCAAGAAACGAAACCATGAATCTCTTTCGCGTCTCTACTTAATTATAGACTAGTTCTGGTCAACAAATATTGATTACTTCTTAAAGGTACTTGTAAGCTTGAGATCTGTCTTGTGAGAATCACCGACGATAAGATTTTTATTTCAGATATTCCATCACCGCCTGGTAAGCCTTCCGTGCTAGAAACAGATGATACCTCGGCCAACGTCTACTGGGATGAGCCGAAAGACACTGGCAACTCTACGATTGATACTTACATTCTTGAGTACCAAGAGATTAATACCACAGTGTAAGTACTTTAAAATATTGCCCTAGTTTAACTGCGACTATTATTGGCTAAGATTTATTATGCACTAGTACTGTTTTTAAAGAAATGTATTAACATATAGTTTGTGAATTAATTTGTATTGCTTTTATTTAAGTTGTCATTCTTATTTTCAGATGGATATCAATTGACAAAATCATCAAGACCCAATGCTACGTAAAAAATCTGAAAACGTTGTCTTCATACAGATTCAGGGCATTTGCGGTGAACGAAGTAGGTGTAAGCGAGTCTTCCGAAGTATCGGAATACGTCAAGATAGAGAATACCACTAAGTCTCTACCTCCTACTGTAGAGAAATCACTCCGAGACGTTGTGGGCTCTCCAAATGACGATATTGAGCTTAGCTGTATATTTGGTGGAGAGCCGCAACCTAAGGTTATCTGGCACAAAGACGGCAAGGCTCTTAAGACAGCTAAAGCTACATACGTTAACCGCATCGCTACTCTACTAGTTACGGCCACAATAACAACCGAAGGAGTGTACAAATGTATAGCGTCCAACGAATTTGGAGAGGTCGAAACCTCGTGTTCACTAGAAATTCAACAGAAACCTGTTATAATAGTAACAGAGGAAGAAATAAATCAAAAACGTAAGGTTGACGACGACTGGTCGGTATCAGCCGTTATTCAAGGTATACCGAACCCTACCGTAATTTGGTACAGGAACGGTACGAAGATCGAAAAGTCAAAAGAAATAATTATTGTAACTGAGGATAATGTTAGCACGATTAGAATAAAGTCGTGTAAGCGATCGCATAGTAGTAAATACACTATCGAAGCTACCAACAAGGCAGCATCGAAGACATTTGACCTATCACTCAAAGTTTATGGTAAGTATTACTTTACCCTTATCAATTATTTTAATGAAATCAACATACAATTTAAGTACTTTATAAGCAGAGTCTTGCAGCCGGAGTAGCATGTACAAATGTTTCTATTCTATAGTTAGATACTCTCTTTTTTAAGAGTGGGCATGCTAGCCCGCTAGAAATATATTAAACCTCTCTCGTATAATTAAACCAGCTTGTTCATCACAATACGGATGATTGAAAAACCCCCCTCCACTGTTTTTACACATTAAAACTCGCACATGCAGAGATTATCTTTTCAGTTTATGATCCAGGAAAAGTTTGTTCTTTAAAGTAAATTAATTAAAAATCTTACTATTCCAGACAAGCCCAGCAAGCCTAAGGGTCCAGTAGTCATGCGTGAGATAAGCCGTGAATCCGTCACCATCGAATGGAAGCCACCAGTAGATGATGGTGGTCTAGAGCTAACCAAATATGCCATCGAAAAACACGAGCCCGAGATAAACCAATGGGTAAAGGTGGCTGACGTAGACAAGGATGTCAAAACCTACTGCATACAGAGACTGAATGAGAACTGTGAATACATATTCCGTGTTATGGCGCAAAACCCTATAGGCCTTTCAGAAGCATTGGAGAGTGATCCTATCATAATCAAGACTGCTCTGGGTAAGTGTATTGTAGTTATTGGTATCATTATTTTTTTTAAGCCTGCGTTACATCAGCTTTCAGGTATAATGTGCTTCTCGGAAAAGCCTTACTCCACGCCAAGACTCATGGTAGACGAGGCCAAACCAATAAACAAGTTCGTTTCCTGTTTAATACTGGTCGCTTGTCTCACGTTTTATAACCCCGTCTGCCACGAGTGTTGCCGTTTTGTCATAATATATAATTAGTCAATCAATCAATCACCAGTGCGTGGATTCGATCCATAAATTTGTGAGAACGTATCCGCAATTTTTTCAAAGACTGCCAGCCAAATCACTTCCAATGTAGGTATAAACACTAAAATATAAAATGACGACATCCGTGGCGCAGTGTGCGAATAGCCGGCTGAGACGCAGGAGGTAGCGGATTTGATTCCCGCCGCAAAACAAATTTGTGCATGATCTACAGAGATTTGTTCCAGGTCTGGACATTTTTATATGTATATAAGTATGTATTTACAAAAAAAAAGTATACAAGTATTCTATCAGTTATCTGGTTCCCATAGTACAAGCTCTGCTTAGTTTGGGGCTAGATGTAATGGCAGAAAAGATTTACAACAAATACCAGAAAAAGATAAAACCAAACGATAGCATTTTAGAAATAAGGTTCTTAATATACTATTTGAAAAGAGTTACAACATAACACTAGACGACTTTTTTGACGACTCAAAAATTCAACATGTAATTAAGTTCCCTACAATAATGATTTCACTATTCCTAGGCGTAAAATGAGTCAACTTCTATTCCACTAGATCTACTAACTAATATTGCAACAATTAATGTAGTGCTGGACTCTGACGTGTAATTATTGATGATAATTTTAATCCACCTTGTACGAACGTAATGTGTAAAATATTGACAGATTTTCTTGCACGTTGAAAGGTCATCACCACAATATTGATCAATGTTCATTATGGCACTGATGCTTAAAATGTAGGTAAATAAATGTTTGTTTCCCTAAAATTTGCAGCGAAGTTATCATTTTCAAGATATGACTTGCAATGCAAGCTTAAATTTGTACATATAAAAAAATTGCTACTTTAGGGTGGTTAAAGGTAGAAAGTAGTAGAAACTAGTTTATTTACAAACAAAAGATGCTATGATCATATCAGCCATAGGATGACCACTGCTGAACATAGGCCTCCCCATAGATTTTTAGAGTGAACGAACTTGTGCGGTCTACACCATCCAAGATCATTTACATTTCCTCAAGAATCTACATCCAATATTCATATTTCAGATGTGCCGTCACCACCTTTAGGCCCGCTTGGCCTGTACGGCGTCACTATGGATTCCATCACCATTACCTGGTACCCTTCGGAAAGAAACGGAGGCTCACCTATTTTGGACTACTCTGTTGAGATGAGGATCATAGACAAGGAGTGGAAGTCCGTCGCCACCGTGACAACCACCACGGCTACGATACAGAAACTGGCTGTAAATACTACGTACCAGTTCCGTATATATGCTAGAAACGAGATTGGTACTAGTCTGGCTTATGAGTCAGACGAGAGGATTACTATTGGAAAGACGCCAAGTAAGTTTATTTATTTATTTTTACTTATTTAGTAACAGATTCATTGAGCTGTCTTCAAAATATCCATGTTATCCTGAAAGGAGGCTATTAACCTCACCTTGGAGAGCAATGTTTTTTTCTACGATTATTCAAAATTCGATGTTTTACGAACAATTACTTGTTAGTAAGCTTATTTTGGTAAAAGTCAGTTTATCAGTTGTTTTAGCTGAATGACTCTAAGTCAATCATTTTGTTTTTTCTGGGAATGACTAAGAGAGGTTCAAGAGGTTATGTTAGCGCCAAGGAGCTTTAAAAAAACAACTTAGCGCTTATGCATCTTAGCGGGAATCGAACATGAAGACATGGCTGCTAAATTAATTTTCAGCCCGTCCAGACCTCTAAGGGTTTGGATCGGTGACTCGGAAACCGAGGTTATGCGAGTCTGCGTTTCGGCTTTATGGAATGTTTTATCTGAAAGGTTGGTTATGGATAACCCAGACCAAGGAATGAAAACAAGGATGTTGTAGGAGTTGAAAATCTGTGGGCAGTTTCCTACCTTTTTACAATATTGCGATGATGGAGCACTTTCGGACGGTCCAATCCAGACGCTGAAGTCTTCAAGACTTCGGACCACGCGGTTTCTTCGACTTGGCCGGCCAGCCACTTTATCACCACAAATCACACCTCGTTTTGGACTTCACTGTCCGTTTTCGCAATCGGCAGCACCTTTATAGTCTTAAAACACCAACAGTTAAGCCCTTGCAATATATTTTGTATTTTTTGTCCTCTCACAACGCTGGTTCAATGTGTTCTCAATGGCGGATGCCTTTTTATTGGCTATTTTACCTCTTTCCGCTCATGTTGCTGGCAGACGCTGATATGGGAGAAAAAGGAGGGAGAAAGGAGTTCAATATCCATAGCCAGAATTTTTCACGACAAAATAGCCTAGAAGCGGCAAGTTTAAATATAGCGGAAACAGGTTATTAAAAAAAAAACGTTGTATTATTATGAGTTCGGTACGGTCGAATTTCGACTACACTATTGGCAACTTGTACATTTTAATTGCCTGTAACGTGTAAACTGTGCCTAAATAAATGATAATAAACATATTTTATTGCAGCTGCACCTTCGCCCCCTAAGAATGTCGTGGTAAAAGAAATGACGTCACGTTCTGTCACGCTTCAATGGGCGTCGCCGGAAAGCGATGGCGGAAGCGTCGTCACAAGTAAGTATCAACCCTCTGCTCTCACCAGACTTGGTAGATTGTATCTTCTCTTCCGAGGACAGTCAAAGGTTTCTCTAAACTACTCGAAAGTAAAAAAGTAAAATGAATTGATTTTATTTACTTTAGGATATCAAACAACATTTAAATTAGATTATAGAAGATAATAAAGGAAAATTATACTCAAATTTCCATTAGTAAAATTTTTACCATAATCCAAACTTATACTAATGTGTCCAAATGACAATTTTGTATTCTCTACAAAGGTCTATGTTCATTCAAAGGGTGAAGATCTGAAGGGGCTCTGGTGGTACTCTATTTCTTAAATAATTTTGTGCAGTGATTAATAACGCGATATTCGCTCTTACAGACTACATAATAGAGTACAAGGCTGTGCGTGCCAAGTCGTGGACCAAAATCATCACAGTCAGTGGCTCGGTCTACGAGCATTGCATTGAAAACATTAAGGAAAAGGAAGAGCTGGTCTTCAGGATATCGGCGGAGAATGCTATCGGAGTCAGTCAGCCTACTCCTACCAAACCTGTTCTACTCGAGAAGCATGCTAGTGAGTATTCTCCAATACTTTATTCAGAGATTTTATTTTGATTACATCATTTTATTTCTCGGGCTAGTGTGATGTCCCGCGACTTTTTTTCGGAGTTTGTGGGTCCGAACCTTGGCTATGCCCAGGTGCATTAGAATAGAATAATGCTTTATTGTACACCAGGAATACTTAAAAAAATATCATTTTACAGATATTGAAGAAAACTAACGCTAGGCACTATCAACATTAGCGTGACCAATAAGAGTCCATACTCCTCAGATACTCGTAGCTTCATATGATCCTATGTGTTTGTGGAACAAACAGGTTAAACAGTTTATTCTTGTAAGATTTACGAACGTGAACGTATATTAATTCTAGTTAGATTATGTATTTTCTTACTGGAGTTATCAGTGTTAACCATAATAATTTTAAAAACTTATTTCCTTTTCTGACAGTGCCCAAATAATAGGTTGGGGAAAAAGTCTTTTCGCATTATAGTATGTATGAACTTGTAATAAAATCTCTTTGGCTATTTGTATCTGGCTGGTTTTGGTATCATTCAAAGTTTAAATTTTAAAGAAGATAATTCCTAATTCAAATTAGGAAAACGTGTGATTTTTATTTGTTTTTCGTACTGTAAAGATGAGTGAATCTAATGAAGAAATTCGATACATTTTAAAATTTTACTGCAAAAAAGGTAAAAATGCAACGCAAGCCGCGAAAAAAATTTGCGATGTTTATGGACCTAGTGCAGTGTCTGTGAGGGTAGCACAAATTTGGTTAAAGCGTTTTCAATCCGGAAATTTTAATGTCAAAGATGCACGTTGCTCTGGTCACCCTATTACGGATCAAATTGATGCCATTTTTGTAAAAGTGGAACAAGATCGACATATCAGTAGTTACAACGTAGCTAAAGAACTGGAAATTGACCACAAAACAGTTTCGGCGCATTTAAAAAAAACTGGGTACACAAAAAAGCTCGATATTTGAGTACCCCACGAGCTCACTGAAATAAACCTAATGAACCGTGTACTCATTTGTGATTCTTTATTACGACGTAATGAAACCGAACCATTTTTGAAGAAGCTGATAAATGGTGATGAAAAGTGGATCACGTACGACAAGAACGAGTGAAAAAGGTCGAAGGCCGGTCAGGCTTGACAGACTGTGGCGAAACCCGGGTTAACTTGCTACAAGATGATGCTGTGTGTGTTGTGGGACTGGAAGGGAATTACTCATTATGAGTTGTAACCACCAGGCAGGACCATCGATTCTGAACTCTACTGCGAACAACTGATGAGATTAAAGCAAGAAGTTGAGAGAAAGCGACCGGAATTAATCAACAGAAGGGATGTGGTTTTTCATCATGATAACGCTAGACTTCACACATTTTTAGCCACTCAGTAAAAATTAAGAGAGTTTGGCTGGGAGGTGTTAATGCATCCGCCGTACAGTCCTGACCTTGCACCTTCAGATTTCCACCTGTTTCGGTCTCTTCAGAATTCTTTAGGCAGTGTCAAGTTAACATCACGAGAGGACTGACAAAACCACTTGTCGCGGTATTTTGATCAGAAGCCCCAAAATTTCTATAGCAATGGGAGCATGTCCCTACCTACAAGATGGCAAAAAGTTATCGAACAAAATGGTACCTACATACTTTAGTTAAATGTAAATAAATTATATTAAAAAAGGTTTTGAATTTTCTTAAAAAATGCGAAGAAACTTTTTCCCCAACCTATACATGAAGAAATTAAGAAAACATCGATTATAAGAAAAGGTTTATAATTTCGTCATGCTTAAAGATTGAAATGATAAACAGGCATACATACAGACTTTTTCGTCCAGCTTAGGCAACTGAGGCTTATTTCATAATTGGGTCACATTGTAAATCATACCATTTCTAATTTTTGTTAAGTGTATCTAGTAATTATATATTGATTATTTTTGTAATTTGGATTATTTTGTCAAATAAATAAATAAATTACGAAAGTAAACGTAAACTAAAAAAATACTATTTTATTTTCAGCTGTACCATCCGCCCCGACTCCGCCACTAGAAATCCGCACCGTAGGCAACAACATTGTCATGACGTCATGGGGCATTCCCGAATGGGACGGCGGAGCTCCTCTGCTGGGGTACAACATCGCCATCCGTGACGTCACGAAGACCATGTGGATGGAGGTCGGCAAGGTCGACGCGCACACCCTCAAATTCAACATTCGTGACCTGAATGAAAACCACACGTATATGATTAGAATATACGCTAGGAATGAGATTGGACTCAGTGAACCGCTAGAGTCCTATGAACCATTTAAAGTTATTCCTGGTGAAGGTGAGATAAATCAACATAATATTTTTTTTTATTTAGCCAACGATGTATAAAAGATATGAGATATATATACACGTTAGTTAAGATACGAGTATGATATATGTATAAAAGAAAGAGACTTATTTACATCACTGTATCGTTAAATAAAAATAATAGCTACGGACATTTCACACAGCGTTATCTAGCGCCAAACGCAAAGATGTACAGGCAGCGTCGTTAATTGGTAATCCCCTGCATGTTTAAAGATTGAAATAATAATTTTTAAAAAGACGATTTCCAAAAAGTTTGTTTATTAAAGTTTAGATTTTATCGAAACACATGTAACAAACATGTAATAAAAATATTTTGGAAATCATCCTTCTACTAGGTTTTATTCCAATCTTTAAACATGCATACCTATTGCTGCCACCAAACAGCATTGCTGTGTTTCGGTTTGGAGGGTTGCTGTGTTGCAGGTGAAATTACAGGCACATGAGGCTTGACACCTGTATGCCTCAAATTGATGGACGCAAAGTAGCACATCGTAGGGCACGTTTCTAAGGAGCGTGACTTACGAGGAAATACTTTGTTATAGGCGATGGTTACCACTCAGGTAGGCCATGTGCTTGTTCCATCTCCAATAGTATAAACAAATAAAAATTCATACATACATACATACATTTCCAGATAGAATAACTGACACCTGATTACTTTTTTTTAATACTTCTTAAATTAGATGACCCGCACAATAAACTTGCTTTTCATCTATAGGATTAAAAATACAAGTTAATTAAAAACGTTAATGCAAAAACTTTAATTACTAGGCACTCGAGATCTTCAGCCGTAACTAAAGTAACATAAAAACTACAGGTTTTGTGTCCACCATGGTATAAACTCGCTTTTGATTTTGAATACGAGCAATGTAAAACAACAACTAAACTATCATAAAATATTTCCGAAACCACGCAAGATGAAGTAAAAAGCAACATTCAAGTGTACTTAACTAGTGGTTCGCCCCGAACTGAGATCTCGCGAATCTCCCAAAATAAATATTATTCTTAGGGCGACTTGCACAACGATGCCTAAACGTATTTAGTGGCTAAATATGATTTAATGAGCTGTCAAATCATACAAATACTACAAATTTAAACATGTTTAGTCGCTAAATACGTTTAGTGATCTTTGTGCATGCCGGCTTTAATCTTTGACTAATAAATTGGTGCCACGAAATGCATAACCAACCTACTTGACCTACAGTTTTATTCAAATTAGATGTAACGGGGGTTCTTGTTAATTGGTTAAATTTTTTTGGGGTACAAATAGCAGTTCTTCTGGATTTCAGACTTTTGCCTATATTTGTGCCACTAAATCTACACGAATACCAAATTTCAGCATTGTGGGGTCACTGGTGTACCCTGTGAATTTCGTAGAAGTTTTGTTTTTAGTATGGCTAATAAATCAAAAACTACACAAATTAAACTAAAAATTAAAACAGGGTTCAAATGTGCTAATAAAGACCTTTCATTTGACGTCCCACTTGATCTAATAGTCTCATTTTCATATTTTTTATCCCTCTTGAACCCCAATAACTCAACAACCCCCCAATACTTTTAGCTCATTAAGTCACACCAAAATTGTGCCATCACTACCTACCTATGTACCAAATTTCATGATGATCGGATAAACGCTACGAAAGTTATCCTCGGACAAACAAACATACATACATACATACAACGCCGATTTGCCCAAGTTGATTTGAAGATATCGCTTCGCTCAAAAGCGCGTCAGAAGAAGGTAAACACTAAATAGGGCCATTTGGACAAAAAACTCATTGTTCTGGCCGTATGTCGATCCATACATTCCTCAGGTCTGTTCATTTACAAGTCAACGTCTGCAATTCACTTTTAGCTAAAAAAAATCGATTCGATACGCAAAGGTAAAAACAATTATTAAATCGATGTGAAAACAAACGTATTCAAATATAGTCAAAAATGTTTTTTTATTACATTTTTATATCCATGACTTCAAACAAGCCAGTATGTAAAAATGTTTTTTCACACTACGTGCTCGACAATGTCAAATTATATGTCATGTAAATCTCACCGAAAGCAGGTGATTAAAGCCCTACGGCTGATCTGGGAGTAAAGTTGTACTGAATTTAATCATGGCCTCGCGGGCATTATGTGATTTGAATTTGAAACCTCATCTGTATTAAAATTTGAACCAAAGAGACCCACACAATAAGAACTTATTCGTAAATTGAACTAACCTCTACACAGGATGCACCAACCTAGATTTGGGTTTTTTCATGTCTCGTAGAAAGTGTGAAATGTAGAGTATGCTCCTCGTGGATAAAGCTGTCTGCATCTTGGGCGTGCACTCAGGATTCTAGTAACTCCCTCGCTCCGCTCGTGAGGTTACTCTAGAATCCTTCGTTACGTTCGAGATTCAATATAGTGCTCGTGACGCAAGACAATGCTTTATCCTCTCGTTAAATAACCTATTATTAATGTGCAATATGAAACTATTTTCAAGTTTTTTTACTCCATGAAGCTAGCTTGTGTTGCTTAGGAGATATTAGGATTTTTTCAGGCACTTGGAAAGTGACTTTTTTTATTGCTTGACAGTTAAGTTGTTTCTGAAGATAACAACCCAAGCTATAACTGTTTATAAATTCAAACCGAAACCGTCATCTTTTTCTTCCATAAAGACCATCCTCAAGTTATTTGTACGAAAAACGGGATATTTATTATTATTTGTGAGGTTTTGTGTACCTCAATATTTCGACGCAGTTGGCCGTTTTAGTACAAATAGTGTTCATAACATGTTAGTTTCAAAAGTTATATCCTAAAGTTGTCTGAAAGAATTCGCTTTAAGCGATAACACAATAAACATAATTGGTGGCTGGTGGCATGAACAAAAGAGTTTATCTTTCTATCAACCCCCGCCAATCGAAAACTGCAATTTTCACTATTCACAGCTAAGAACCATGTCAGAAACCCCAGTTTCCTAACAAAATAAGAGCGAGCGTCACGCGCCGGAAACCCGTACCTAGATTCAGATTAATCTAGCAGGGCCATCTTGCTATGTGAGCGGCAAACATTGAAAACTAATAAGGCAGATTTCTAAAAAAATGTTGTTCTTTGTAACTCCATAACTATAAGACAAAACTATTTTAGCTCTTTTATATTACGACCATCCTTATTTGACGACCTCTGTAGCACAGTTAGCGTATATCGGCTAAGACGCAGGAGGTTGCGGGTTCGATCTCCGCTGCAGGACAAATGTTTGCATGGTCTGCAGATACATATTTGTTTTGGGTCTGGATGTTTTTCTACATATTGTAAGTACGTATTTACAAAAATAAAAGTATTATATCAAGATATAATATTCTATGCTTCCCATAGTACAAACTCTGCTTAGTTTGGGGCTAGATAGCACGGTGTGAAATTTCCAGGAATATTATTTTATTTACTTATCCTATTTTGAAGATTGACCCCACTAGGTTGACAAATCCATCAAAATATAAATATATTTTACTTCCAATAAAGGTGAGCGAAAGTTGATCCATCCAGTAATTTCAGCGTCATATGCGTAGGTACAAAGAGACAAACAGACGGAAAATTTAAGAAATAAAACTGTGTGCGTGTATTTTCTACTATAACCATTTAGAAGTTAATGTCAATTAACTTCTTAATTTATAAATATTATTATTATATGTACGGAATAGTATGACAGTAAAGATAATTTAAACCCTAGTCTAAATCTAGAAAGCTATTCAAGATTTTATCTTGAATATTTTCTAAGAAAATGCCAGCCAGGTGTTCTTTTGTAAAGCTTGACCTTAAGAACTGACGTCTCAATAGTTTCTCTTTCAATAGAAACTTTTCAGCTTTCAAGACTTCAGTGCAGTATTCAAAGCAAAAGCCAGTTAAGAACTTGTGACTGACATTGAGTTTCAACTTCCAGTGCTCCCAACCCCTTACTGTTTTAACAGTAGCTTTACTAGTATTGTTCAAACAGTCGCGATTAGTGTACATAATTACTGATTTAAACGGGTATTTATCGCGTATGTACCATTTTTTATTTGTTATCTCAACGTTTCGACTGTGTCGCAACCGCCGTGATCGCGGGCAGACAAGGAATGATCCTAAATGTTTATACGGGATAACAAATAAAACAGTACATACGCGATAAATACCCGTTGAAATCAATAGCTTTATTGTTTTCAAGGATATCCCTGATTTCTGGTTTTGTCCGTATTTCTACTGTTTAGTATTCTCAAAAAGTTACAAACCTCCCCGGTTGGTACATACATACATACACCATAGAAATCAAATAAATCTATGCTTATACATATTATAAATTCGAAAGTAGCTCTCTCTGTCTCTCTCTGTTTCTTACGTTTTTGCGACTAAACGGCTAGCCGTCGCACAGGGGACATTTATTTTTTGAACAATTTTATGGCTATTTTTATTACACCTTGTGTATGTAACACAAGGTGCGAAAACCGTGCGAAGCCGGGACGGGCCGCTAGTTATTCATATAATAAAATTATTAAATAAAGTATAGGTTCAGCTAAATAACATCTACATTTTATTTACAATTTATTTCCATACCGTTTTATATTTATGTAGTTTACGCAAATGAAAAAAAAATGACTTATATTACATACTTTTTTTAATTCATGATCAATTTTCATTGATTTTGAATTCATTATTAAAAATCTTCAAGATCGGTTAAAATGTAGGGTGCAAAAACTTTATTCATAAATCGTTTGGTAGTTAAACTTTAAATAATTTTACCTATGATTTATGCTGGCTGGGAGCCGTTGGGTGCAGGACGCACAAGATCGGTCGCTCTGAAAATCTATAGGGTAGGCCTATGTTCATCAGTGACATCCTGTGGCTGATATAATAATTTTGATGATGGCAGATTTAAGTCATCGATTCAGGCTATAAAAGCTGTCAAAACATATCGGAAACCTTCGGGGGTGGCCTTTCCAAGTTGTGACATACAATTGTGTTTTTCAGACTCGCATGCTGATGAGGAGCACGGCGAGATCACAGAGGCAACTGAGCCGACTTCCTTCAGTCAGACCACCACCTCTTGGCTCCGCGACCATAACATGGATGCTGACATCAGATCCTATGCGCGAGGCTCGCTTTTACGACGAGACGAGTACTTCTTCAGGATATGGCATTATGCCAAACAACTGTTCAAGTGATCTGCGAAAGTGGACACTTGTGCTTGTACACGGAAGACCCTGGACCGATTACTATGCTATGATTTTGTTGCTTTCTATCAATTATTTATCTTATGTAGACGGCTACGGGGTAACATCGATTCTTAACAGCGTTTATTCGTTTCAGCTATTTAGTTTCGAGCTTCAATTTCCTTTTGAATTGCCTTATTTATTGAAGCAACGGTTTTACTTGTAGCTTTTTATTTTATAACGAAATCGTGGGTCGCTCGATTATTATCGCCCGTGTGTAAGCACCCAAACCTGTGATATTTACGACAGCGCGTTCGTTCGAGACGATTCGTCTCTTGGAACTCTTAGTTTGCGGATAGTATTAGGACGACAGTGACACTGTCAAATTTTTTACGATTTTTCTATGATTATTTTGATTATTTATTGTTATTTTAAGATTAAATTATTTATTTATTAACCGCTATCCGAGCTGCGTTTGAGTTTTATTCAATATTTGATGGGAGACGTTTTGAATATAGGTGCACATTTATTCGAGAAATTGAATAAGGCTCGAATACAACACCGGATGACGGAAATTAAATTATTCAATAAATTATGTACTTAGCAATGTGTTTTTAATATTTTGCGAGCCCTTAGGTAAATACGTCTGATTTTAATAAGATGATCCTACTAATATTATAATCGTGAAGATTTGTATAGATGTATGTGTGGATGTTTGTTACTCTTTCACGTCGTAACGGCTTAACCAATTTCGATGAAATTTGGTATGTACGTAGATTATAACCTGGATTAACACGTAGGCTATTTTTATTGTCAAACCACGAGTGCGACGCCGCTGGCAGAAGTTAATTTTATATGAAAAATCTTTGGATTTGTTTCTTTTTTATTTTAATATTACATATAAATACGGCATTTATTACGTACTGTATTTATAATTAGGTGTAACTTATTCGGCACCTAATTTTGATTAATATTTTTTTTTGGTTGGGATACTGTCATAGGTGAGAATTTGTCCATGTATTCATTATTAGCTGATTGGCCCGGTTTCATATGGAATTATTACACTTATACTATAAATGCGAAAGTTTAGATGTTTGTTACTCAATCACGTCAACATTGACATTATTTGTATTACAGAACATTGGCTGAAAAGCCATGAGGTCATGTTCAGTTTCAGTAAACACCGAGTTGGTAGTTATTTCTGCAGAGTACATGTTATACGCGGTGGCTCATTAATATTACTTAATAAACAGATCAGAATATCGATTAGATATAGTTCACCTCTCTGTAGAAATACATATTGAAATAGCCTGCGTAGAGTTGGAGTAGTTCATAGTTATAAGCGTTTACAGACCACCATTGTTCCATTGTTGATTCGCGCGTTGGTCACCGTCGAGTGTTGACGCGTTTGCTCACAGTATAGATCGCATTTAGTTGTTCGAGCCTTCAGGCTTGACCCACTTGAGATTAACCTCTTGTAACATCAGCGCTATCTAGCAGTTTTCAGCGGATTTAGCTGGCAACACTCCCCTCCCCCGCAGAGAGGGGGGTGTTGACATTGACGTGTCTGCCCGATAGATCTTCATTCATGGTAAGACATGAATGAAGTATGCTGCTTTTGAACTTCGCCGCTATCACAACGAACTTCAAAGCGAAAATATTATTCAAGTATATTAAATTATTACTTTAAGTGTCCTAGTTAGATAAGGATATCACTTAAAGCATGTTTGCAATACTACAATTACTGCAATGCAAACTTATCATCCACATTATGTCGGATGTTATCATGGGTTACCGCCTTGCTACGAGCATAACCAAGGCTGGGGTTTCCCTTGTGAACCCCACGCCAAACATCGAACTCCAGTCGGCTAGCCACTGTTGATCGACACAACATTACATTTATCATGCGACACTAGAAACTCATGCGACGTCGCGTTGTGTATTCTCATGCGTCGCATCACGCATGGGGTTACACTATGCAGCATCGCATCAGATTGAACGATACGACACACGCATTTGTTTTCAGTTGACGCATCATTGAATGCATGTCGTATTATCTCATACGACGCGACGCTTCAATTGCGTGTCGCAAAACCATGCGTCATGCATCGCAACAGTTATGCGTCGTACACTGGCTGTACTATCTAACCATGTAGCATCAATTTAAGCATCACGTCGCATCAACCAACTGCCGCGTCAACTGCATAACCAAAATTCACCATTTTTTTTTTATTCTACTAGAACTATATTCCTAAAAATATATTGTTGGACAATTCCAGTGCTGATAACAGTGACCGAGACCTCCCGAATATATAAGGCGCTGCGCACACCGGTTCGGTTAAGATGTCATGGCCTCAGAGGCCAACAGCGAGTTTAGTCCATCAGAAAAAAAAATGCGCGCTCATTCTTATTCGAGACTTTGTGTTGTGCGGTCGTGTTTAAGTGCTTACGTGGTTACTTGTTTACGTATTTTAGTGATCACGTGGTGTTTAATTAAAATAAAACGCTAGTTCATTTGTTTGTAATAATTGTTAAAATTTGTGTTTATGAAAGTTTCCTCTTAAAAAAATCGTTTTCACTTTTTATTTCTAAAATCAGAAGTGGGATACAGGATCTTCACTCCCACACTAAAGCCAAAGTTTTTCGGTTATATTTATAAGTAAATGCTTTGCAATATAATGCTAAGAGTATGGAAAACTTTTGTTTTACCCCCGTCCAAAAGATAAAAGATGTAGTAAAAGGCATCTGTACTGAATTTCTTTTCTTGCCGACAAAGCCAATAAATCGATCTATTAAAAGGGTAGGTGAATCGATCACTACTGTAGACTCGTGCGCCACTCTTGTTGTTGAGTTCCAGATATATCTTTATGGTCTAAGAGCCGGTGAAGATCGACCTTCACCGATCTGGTAACCAGATGAGACATATTTTTTATCAAATATAATTTATAAACAAATATGCCTATAATTACTTGCCTATCTAAAAGTGCTCTCTAAAAGTTTTTAGCTAGGCAACAGTACTATAAGTATGATTTTTTGCAGGCAATGATTTTGAAATATGACTGATTTTGTAATAAAATAATCTGAAATTTGATATAACTTTCGATAAGTTAGCAGAACGATGGAGTCACCTATATTGACTTACCATTTCACATCGGCTTGCCAGGTAGCTATACACAGAAATGAGTAGGCAAGCCTACTGAGGCATATTCTGTGTGTTAAAAACTAACAGTAAAATAAAATTCATTTGGTTATCAAAAGAATGTAAGTGATGAAAAAAAAATCGATTAACGTTAATTTAATTAAAAATAGCCATAAGCACTTTTAGATAGGCAAGTAATTATAGGCATATTTGTTTATAAATTATATTTGATAAAAAATACGTCTCATCTGGTTATCAGATCGGTGAAGGTCGATCTCCACTGTCTCCTCTACTATTAGAGGTACATTTGTTATTGGTGGTAGGTACCCAGTGAATGTATGAAGGGTCTGAAACATTTCAGACATTATTTGTTACATACCTACCTACGCAATTTACTTTTGCCACTGATTGAAAATAAGCGAGATTTGTTACCGCGCGTGACATGATGGTGGATATTTCTACAAAGTAAGTATAGTGACATGAGTTCAGATAAGGTATCAGACTTAATATTAAGACACTTTTGGTTCCCAGGCCTTAGGGCCTTTGTTGTTAAGTTAGTTCACTGTTTGAGATACATTGCCCACGAGCGCCTTTAAACCCTATCAAGTCTATCGCTTTAAAGCGATAAGATCGCCTGTTGTACCATCTACTGTGTGTTTTCTGTTTTTACTGAATTTTTTATTTTGTATGGTGTACAATAAAGTATTTTCATTCATTCATGAAATAAATGGAATAAACCTGATGTTCCATTTGATACCTTGCATGTCGATGTTTTGGGACCTCTTCCCGTGTTAAAAGGCTATAAGGTTGTAATGTTTGTGGTCGATGCATTCCCAAAAATATTGTTTGTTGATACCCATTCATCAGCAAGATATTGACGAACTTAAACATGTTTTCAAGTATGTAATCTCGATGTTTGGTACCCCTAAGTTAGTTGTATCGGATAGGAGGCATAATGTTCAAGTTAGCAAGTTATACACCTTGGTTGCTAATCACCAAAAGATTAAATGGGCTGATGAACTATGGCAACTGTAACTCGTACTAAACCTGATGAAGTAGGAAACTACTTAAATCTCTGCTCTGTGTCTACTGGTTGGTCACGAAAGTGCGACACTGGCAATATAAGCCCTTGTACGAGATGTTGCTATACATCCAGTAGCATCTAATCGAGAATCCAGACGAGAAATGCTTAGGCAAAGGACGGCCGAACGATTGACGAGGAATCAAGCGTAGCAAGATGCCGTTATTAACGAGAACAGGCGCCCTCTTCGTGTGTTTCGGAATGACAGTGTTTGTCATCAAATACGCCGAGTCCCAAGGAAAGCTTGACCCTGGCCTTACCGAGTGTTAAGGCATTGCGTAGTGGTCGATATGAACTTGAGGTGCTCGCTGGGGCATATGGCAAGAAGACATTATCCGGCAGCACAGTTCATGGTGCCTTGGAGGGGTGAGTGGTGGTGTTGGACTCCTGAAACTTATGCTTCCTTCCTTGAAGGTAAGCTTGAAGTCTACGCGGTAGGTGCGCAAACTTTAAAGCGCCCCTGCCGGTAGCCACCGTATGGTATGCTCATACCTGGAGACGGTGCGAAAGCTTTTCGGTATGCAAACTTTAAAGAGCCTATGCCGAAGAGTCGTTGAGTGGTATGCAAACTTGGAGCCTCTGCCGTGTAAGTGCTCAGCGTTTGTTATTTTACCTGGAGACAGTGCAAAAGCTTTTCGGTATGCAAACTTTAAAGAGCCTATGCCGAAAAGTCGTTGAGTGGTATGCAAACTTGGAGCCTCTGCCGTGTAAGTGCTCAGCGTTTGTTATTTTTGTGCGTACACTATTTGGATCGACCTTTTCATAATGTAATTATTGGGAACCGTTGGTTTGTAATTCTTAAAGACCATAAATCAATGCGTACTTGATTACTTTGTTTTTGTATAGAGGTGTTGGTAATTTTTATTGATTTAACAGACTAACCTAACTAAACCTGGTTTATAACTTACTGAGATTGGAGTTTGTAATACTGCTTATTTAATTGCAGACACAGCTGATGATTTTGATTGTCCAGATGCCTGGACTTGAAGTAGATCAACCAGGGCCTTCTTTAAGGGATGTTGGGATCGGAGATCCTGGACCATCGAACAGATCGATCCCAATACAGGCGACCTTCACTTTTCTGAAGAACCTGACGAGGACGTCAGGATATCAGGAGAGGCCGTGTTGGACAATTCCAGTGCTGATAACAGTGACCGAGATCGCCCGAATATATAAAGCGCTGCGCAGACCACGCGCGCTCATTTGCCGTCTTCCTCGATGTAGCGAAAGCTTTCGACAAAGTCTGGCACAATGGCTTGATCTACAAGCTTTTTAAACTCGGAGTCCCAGATAGACTCGTGCTCATCTTACGAGACTACCTACAAGGGCGCAGCTTTCGCTACACCGTGGAAGGCACTCTCTCTAGTCGTAGACCAGTCAGCGCGGGAGTCCCTCAAGGCTCCGTTCTCGGCCCCCTCCTGTTCACGCTGTACACCAGCGATATCCCCCGCACTCCTCAAGTGGAAATAGCCCTATACACAGACGACACGGCCTTGTACACATCCAATCGGAATCCTGATCGGGTGGGTATAAGGCTGCAGGCTGCCTTTCATTCATTAGCCACTTGGTTCCGCAAGTGGCGGATTGAGGTAAACCCGTCGAAGAGCACAGCAGTGTACTTCTCACGGAGAAACCTCACTCCCAAACCGATCTCCTTATTTGGCAAGCCCATTTGCTGGGCCCCATCAGCCAAATACTTGGGTGTCATCCTCGATAGGCGTCTTTCCTTTAGGTTGCACATCACTAAGAGGTGCAATCAGGCAAAGTTCACCCTAGGACGATTGTCCTTACTACTAGGCGCGAAAAGTAAAATGTCCCTTAAAAATAAGGTGACCCTTTACAAAGCGTGCATTCGCCCCATCATGACATACTCCTCTGTAGTATTTGCCCACTCTCCTAAAGTTGGTGCCATTCAGGTCATCCAAAATCGCTTCTTGCGAAAAGCCTCAGGCTTGCCTGTATTTTTCGTTTGTTTGTATTTTCGCAATAACGATCTACATCGCGATATAAAATTAGAATCAATAGCCAGGTTCATGAAGCTCGCTTCCAAGCGGTTTTATGAACTTGCCTCTAATCATCCGAACCCTTTGGTACACACCATTCCGGTCTACCCGTTGGATCCGCCCGCCAACAAATCCTCCGTCGTCCGAGACACGTTCTCGGAGACCCGGATGACGAAATCACCTCCGCTAATGCGGAAGGTGAGTCATCTACATCAGACAGAGCAAACACTTCACAGAAACACCGATCTCGCCGGCGAGGTCGACGAATCCCTTCAGTCGCCGCCTATACGAGGTACAAACATGTACCCGGGCATTCTCTCCTATCCCCATCCCGGCAACAGCCCAAGCCGAGGTTCGTACCTAAGTGGTGCCCTTGCGCTAGTTGCCTAAAAAACTTACTGGGCTGAGCGCCATCTGCGCTCGCCAAAAGTTCGGTTAAGCTGTCACGGCCTCAGAGGCCAACAGCAAGTTTAGTCCAAATTAAAATGAAAAAAAAAAACGCGCGCTCATTCTTATTCGACACTTTGTGCTGTGCGGACGTGTTTAAGTGCTTACGTGGTTACTTGTATACGTATTTTAGTGATCACGTGGTGTTTAATTAAAATAACACGCTAGTTCATTTGTTTGTATTAATTGTTAAAATTTGTTTAATAAAGTTTCCTTTTAAAAAATAGTTTTTACTTTATATTTCTCAAAATATTATAACTTTTATTTCAGGTAACAATGTGCACACACAAAATATTTTTACAAGACCCATAATTATCTATAAAATATTGGTGCCTTTTTCCGAACTAGGCGCAACGAAACGTATTTACTTTGTGTCAATTGTCATTTATTTGTCTTGTCAATGTCAAGCAATTATCGAAAAATTTGTTTGCCTGTTGGTTAGGAGTGATTCCAACTTAATTTAGCAAGACAAAACCCTTGTCTATAAAGAAATAAATAAATAAAATAAAAATCTTTATTTAAACAACTTACATATAAAATTGATGTAATAAAATCAAATCAAATCTTTTTATTATAAATAAAACATGTGAACAAAAAAGAGAGAGAGTTCACTGTTTTCTGTTTTAGTTAAAAACTGTATTAGAGAAGAGACTGTATACAATGCTGTCACATAAAATTTTTAAAAAGGCTACATTTGTTTGTACAGCAAAAATAACGCTTGGTTGATTGGGCTTAGGGATATATACGTTTATAATGTAAGAAGGTGTAAACAAGACTAAAATAGTTTTCATTTATGACTATGTAAACTAAATATAACGAAGTATAATAATAATTGAAAGAAACATTCATAATTTACACAACTTAACCACTAACACAGTACGTTATATTGCTAATTGCAGAAACATAGTAGAGGTAGAAGACAACAATATAGTAACATAAATGACAATTATGTACAAGGCAGGTAAAAACTATGCGTATGTCGTTGGTGTTTCAGATAACTTTAACGAAAAACTTTTCCACACCATCGTAAACAAAATTGTTTAACCCATTGATGATTTTTGTTTTAAGAGTATAGGGGCTAAGTTCTCTAATCATGTTATGGTTGTACATTACATTATAAAGTAGGGGTGCAGTGAAGTAGTACTGTCTACGTGCAAAAGAGCTTTGAAGTCTCGGAATAGGACATTTGTTTCTTCTCTTACTAAAAGCAGGAAGGCATGGGACGGAATCCCTATGGTATCTTCTTATACACTGTGAAACATATATTTTTCTGACGGACAGAACAGTGCAGAGGTTATAAAGGTTAGTGGTCGGGTGCCTGTAAGGGAGTGACATAGCGACTTAAAGTAGAGCTTGCTGTGCCCGTTCCACTTTTATCATATGAGTCAGGCAGCTCCCCCCCCAAGAACATATACAATAGCCTAGAATACACTCTGCGAGTGCTTTGTATGTTTGCATCAGTAGCTTGTGGTCCGCGACAGAATGAAGCTGTTTGAAGATGTAAATTAGTTTTCTGACGCGATTTGAAATCATTTCCGTGTGCGCACCCCAAGAGAGTTTATCATCGATCATCACTCCAAGGTACTTGATTGAATCAGCACATGCAAGAAAATCGCAATTACAGGTAGAAGCATTTTGCGATAACCTATTACATGGAAACGTGTGAACTACGATTTCAAAGTCAATGGGGGGGGGGGTCTATCCGAGTTGGTCTTTCTAATGCACAAATACTTAGTTTTAGTTGTGTTTAATGAAAGTAAGTTGGTTTCAAGCCACGTAGTTCCTTTAACAAGACCGGTTTCAGCGTGGCTTCTTACGATAGACCAGGAAATGTCATGAAACAAAAGTACAGTGTCGTCTGCAAACATGATGATATCGGCCTGTGAACTATTGCTTTTGCACAACTCATTGATATAAACTAAGAACAAAGTAGGTCCAAGCGTGCTACCTTGAGGTACCCCGTAGTTGCTAACGGCAACGTCACTTATATGATCATCGACTCTGACTTGCTGAAAACGATTTGTCAGATAGTCTGTAAACCAGTCATGAACTACACCTCTTACACCGGTATTTTCCAGACGAGCTAATACAATGGGAATAGAAACGGTATCAAACGCTTTTTGGAGATCCAAAAAAATGTAAATGTAATTATGACTAAATATTCTCTTGCTGCTTAAACTAGGTTGATCCTGTGCTATAAGCGCTAGTATGCTGTGCTAGGCATACTGGAGAGACATTTGTAACGTGCCTGTAATCCACCGCACTATCTGCTGTAATAATGCTGCCGGCACGGCGCGCCGCTAGACTTGGCTTCAACTACTCTACCTACATAGTCACCAAGTGTGGCACGGAAGTAAGAACTTACTCTTAGAAAACCGACACTGAATAGCAGAGTGCAAATCTCTTTGATGGCCTATGTTTAACAGTGGACATTCTATGGCTGATATAATGATGATAATTATTGATAGGTATTGATAGATACCTAGTTCATAGTCGGAATAAGCACAAACGCACTTTTGCATTTTTGTACCTAATATTACTTTATTGTAGTACCTATATCCACTTGGTGTAGTGGAAAAAGAAATCTACTAAGGACTTGCTATTAAATAACATCACCATCCAGACTAATGTCATCACTAAAGGTGTACTTACTATCAAAATGTCCAAGGCTTGAGAACGAAAATTCATACATTTTGCTTTACTTTCAAAAGATCATTGCAAATGATGTATGTATGTTCTCTTGGATGTACCCAGCTTGAAGGCGCTTGCATCTCGTTCTATCAGTTTTTTTCTGCATTTAAAATAGTTTTACTCATTAATGTAACATTAATACATGTTTAAATAGTTATAGGTTTAATAATCTACTGAGTTAATAAGGTTAATAATCTACTTGCGCAGCGAAGCCTAGACGTATTTTGGTGGCTGAATATGATTTAGTCAATTAGCAAATAACATAAATAGGTATATTTTTAATAGTTGAACGTGTTTAGTTGCTTATGCGTATGGGGGTCATTGTGCAGGCCGGGCTAAGTGTGCAAATCCCGTTTTTGTTTGTTTTCTAGATAATCAAACTACTCATTGATTTGATGTGGCCACCCATTGTACTATTTTTAATTTACTTTCGTATATAGTTATAATACTTTACGTGTGTGTTTACCTAACTAAACTGTTAGATTACTGAGCATGTTGGGTTTGCCTGTTATTGGCTTCACATGTTGCATAAAGCATTTAGATAATACGTTTTTTTAAGCAATCATGTTGTTTAACTGTTGGTAAACTTAATAAATAAAATTAAATTGTGAATTAAGAAATAAACAAGCTCATAAAGTATGAGCTGTAAGAGCGAGACGGTACGTCGCGGCGCATCGTCTGATAGACGCGTCCCGCATACACAAAACCTCAGACACACTTCGAACAGTTTCCTATTAAACTTCTTGTTCAGGTATAATGCTTCATTGGCATCTCGCATTTAAGATAAAACAATCAGTTCGAAAGTAACTCTGTCCTCTGTCTCTTTGACTGTCTGTTACGATTTCGCGAATAAACGGTGGGACCGATTTCGATGAAATTTGGTATACCTATAGATCAATTATGATCGGGATCGGGACACATGATACTCTTTACCCAACTGCGCAGAAGGAGGGTAATGTTTTTATTGACAACCGTGCGAAGCCACGGGTGGGTTCACTAGCCTAAAATAAAACAAACGTTTAAAATTAAGTACTTATTTATTAATTTTAATACCAAAGATAGCAGTGATAATAAAATGATTATACTACACCTACTTTCCATTACGAGATACAACTGCTCCGTTCTGTTACTACTGATTAATTTAGACAAAGACATTGAGTGAGTTTAATCGAGTATTATTTGGCACTATTACTCAAATATGAACCAGCGAACATCACAATAAAACATTCTAAAGACAACTCAGACCGCTCCACTTATTGGCGACTTCGGCGACCTGAAAAACAAGAATGTGATAAATCAATAATGAATTAATTAATAAATGGAAATTCATTATAAGTTTTCAGCTACAAAAACAGAACGAATGAAAATAAGATTTATATTAACTTAATAGCGCTACCTTGTTGTTTAAGAGTAAACGGAGAAAACTTTAAATGCAGATATCTAAGAAACTGTCCAGATAGAGACGTATTAATTTTCCTGTAATCTTTGCATAATATTTATCAATCATATTTATTTCAGATTTTTCGCTTTACAAACTTTGAAGATAAGGTATAGATACTCCTAGTAACTATTAATTTTATTTTGACATTTTGACCCTGACCGCTTGGGCTCTTTTAAACATCTAAATTATTTTATTTGCAATAGAGGTGGATCAATACAATTCATAACTATTCTAAATTTCAAATTGATAGCTTCACTAGTTGCAGAGATAATCAGCTCTAATAGATAGACGGACGGACGGACAAAGTTGCACCATAAAGGATGATTTATGCTAGATCGTGGTGGGCCCGAGCCATGCCCCTTACGAGGTGTGGACGATGCCCCGTACGGTGCCCGCGTCCCGGGCGAGGCTCGCCTGTACGATTTCGACTTGATCGATGTAATATGAAAGTGTAGCACGTACAGGGCTCAGACAACGCGAACACAGCTCGCCTTGTCCGCGCCTCGTACGGGGCACAACTCGGGCCCAACACTGTCTAGCTTAAATCATCCTTTAGAGTCCCATTTTTACCATTTTGCTCCGGTCCCCTAAAAAACTATCATCGATGGGAAACAAGGAAAAAAAGACCACCAATAAAGATCGCTTTCATCTCGTAGTTACAAAAGGTCGTCTTAGAACGAGACAAATGAAGGGAGTTTCATCAGTTGCACCGACAAAAGCGAAGCTTTTAAATACGAGAGAGAGCTAGACCGCGATCAGTCTGAATACTCGCGTTATTCATTCATCTTCTTAATTTCACAATAGATTAACTTCAAAATAATACAAAGATTAGATAGAATAATGCTTTCTTTCACGTGGTAGATAACTATTGAATGGATGTTACTTTTTATAAAGATTGCTATGATTGACGTATTTTTTACCATTGTAGATTTATCATCACGATTTCAAAGTAAACGATGAAAAAATTAAAGTTACTCTAATATTGTTACTATATCTCGTTATACTGTAGCTTAAAGCTGTCATAAGCAGAAGCCCTTGCAACATTAACTGCAACCTTTATAATTACTATTTACAAATTTTATTAAAATTTCCTTCAAAGACCTCTTTGATTCAGAACGATCGATGTAACCGTGTATAATAAAATCATGAATGAAATTTGCATAACAAATTGCAGCAACTCGTGGAAAAACATAATTTTCAATAACAACCGTCGCGTCTGGATAGCCAATCGATAAATACGGGTAGAGTTTCGTAATTGATCAATAAATCGCATTTGAAAGCTCAAGCCGATTTACAGATTTATATAAAGCCCGGCTTGACTTATATAAGGCCGAGCTTGACGAGTACCCTATGATGGATACCAGGATAAAATATACAGAACTTGAGGGATATATTTAATGAAACTTAGGTTTCCTTGAAAACATATTTGACCGGTGCTATAATGAGATTTCAATTTGACTGAACATCTATTACCCTTGTCTTTGGCTGCCTTGGTCTGCTTGTTCTTGTTGCATTTCTTGACGATGCGTCGGCTCTTGTCGCAGGTCTGGTCGCTATTAGCCTTCAGCATATCAGTCCGGGACATCTCGCCGTTGGGGCTGCACTCACTCCAAGACGACTTCTCGTAGCGACAAGCTAAGAAAATGATTATGTTAGAGTTTGCTGTTTGAAAACGATGGTGTTACAGTTTGAGGAGTGTAGGCTAGCGTGGTATGGGCATGTCATGCGGACCGACGAAAATCATGTGACTAAAATAGTGTTAAATATGAATGTAGATGGATGTAGAAGTAGAGGAAGGCCGAAGAAGAGATGGATGGACTCTGTGAAAGAAGAGAAGATAGAAAGAAAATACATTTATTTGACCCACACACACACAGGACAGAACAGAACAAATACAGGGCAACAACTGCGAAGACTGATATGGTTAAGAAAGAAGTGATTACAGAGATGACGACTGAAAGAGAGGTATGAAAGGAAAATACATGTTGTGCTGACATTCCATGTAATTTGGAGGAAAAAGAGCAGGAAGAAGAAGATTGTTAGAGTTTACACTATTGAAAATTATTACTATTACACTATTATAACCAGACAAAAAAGGGCTAAGTTTATGAACCTATTAAACCAACTTCCATACCATACGGATATTTATAAGAAAAATGTCTATTATGTGTCCATAAAAAAATTCAATAAAATACCTGACGAACTGAAAGTGTTGCAAGGATATGTATTTAAGAAAAAACTGATGCTGGGGCTTTTACACAATTGTTTTTATAGTATTATTGATTTAATTTTTTAATTTTTATATAAGATATTGACATTGTTAAATAAATACCAAATAACAAATATTTGCACTCTTGCATGCAGGTTGAATACATTGACAAGCCTAGATTTAAGACCTTTTATTGTAATTTTTGTGTTTTCTAGCAAATAAACAATTGAATTTGAATTTGAAATAATTATTTTTAAGTCAGAAATAACGGTGCTAGTTGGTGATGTTATAATATGCATAAAGTAAAATTATAATATTAGTGTTAAACTGTTTATAATGTATTATAATCATAAAATAACATTGATCAACAAGTATTTGTATATACATATTTGAATAGCCTGGAAACCTTACAACGCACTAGTCATATCATACAGGGTGTGGTGTAATGAGTGGATAATAGGGTACCTGCGGGTAGGGGCCATTGTGGCGGTTCAGAAGGTTTGTTATGCTCAGTAAAAGTGCCTCGGTTTTCGAGATATTCGACATTTTCGAAATTTAAGAAATATTTCACCCTTCGTCACTATTTTTGGCGCCAAGACTGCAAATGAATTTTTTTTTTCTATCTGTTTTTTGGATAATATTCTTGGATAGATGTGCTATCGAATGGAAACTATTATTTTTATAACACAAGCACAGTTATGTTTTTAAAATAAGATTTCACTAAAATTTTACTTGCTTTCGTTTGTTTTCCTGACCTTTACCCTTCTGTGGTGTAAAAAAAAATGTATGGTCACTTGAATGCCAAATTTTAAAAAAATTAGCCTATTTCATCGAAATTCCGAAATGGTATATTACATATCATTGTCACAACTTGATTCAAAATTAATTCCTACCAAACTTATCAAGGCGTAATTTAAAGAAATATTTTTAACTATTATTAGCAATAATTGTCTACTGTTCGCAGAACTACTAGTAATTCTTGGAACAGATTGGTTCCCGGCCCAGCGGCAATCGATACTATGTCTATCTTGATCTTTCATGCTATGAGTGAAAAAGAACTATCGTTTCGCGTAACGCATTTTTATGATTTTCGAGTCAGTGTGCTATCATACTACTCCCGTACAACAACGTGTTATCCTGTTTTGGATTGATACTCGTCGATTTTGTTTAGTGATTTTGGACTTTGTTTTGCCTAGCGATTTGGACGTCTTAATTTTGTGAACCTAACGATTTTGTGCTGTGATCTCGGACTTGATTTGCTTTGTAACTTGGATTTTTTGGTATTGCATATTGATTGCAATGCCTCAGCTATACACTGCGTCTGAATATGCGCAAATGCATTTAATCTACGGCGAGTGTGGTGGTAACGCCAATCGAGCAGCAGCACTGTATCGGGAAAGATTTCCCAATGCACGCCATCCCGATTATCGTGTGTTTATTCGCGTACACAATGCTTACGTGGAAGGTCCCATTCCTGGAAGTGGCATCGGTGGCACGAGTTCTGGGAGACCACAAGTACATAATGAAGAGGACGTACTTGATGAAATTGCTGCTGATCCGACCACATCTGTGGGCTTAATAGCCTCTAATACTGGCATGTCAGCAAGAACAGTGCACCGAATTTTAAAAAGAGAAAAATTACATCCTTTTCACTACCAGCGCGTGCAATGTTTGCAGCCAAGAGATTACCCTGCACGAGTTGCATTTTGCCAAACAATGCTGAGAAAAATGAATGCTGATCCCGATTTCTTCGATAAAATTTTGTGGAGCGACGAATCCACGTGCAATAAAGATGGGTATTTTAATATGCACAATCTGCACAGTTGGCAGCGTACAAACCCTCATTTGGCCAGAGAAGACAGGTCCCAGTACAAGTTCAAAATTAATTTATGGACTGGAATTCTAAATGGCAAAATCATCGGACCATTCGAATTGTCTGGAACATTGACTGCAGAAACGTATTTACATTTTTTACGGCACGAACTTCCACTTTTATTAGAAGATGTTTCATTAGAAGATAGAAGAATAATGTGGCTGCAGCACGATGGTTGCCCCGCTCATTACGCCCGAAATGTTCGATAATACCTCGATGAAACATATCGTCGACGATGGATCGGTCGTTTGGGAAAAATTTTGTGGCCACCTCGTTCACCAGACCTCAACCCATTGGACTTTTTTTACTGGGGATGCCTTAAAGAAAAGGTTTATAAAGACCCAATCAATACAGTGGACCAGCTCCGGGAGCGTGTGCGATTAGCTGCTCAGAAAATCACAGAGCAAAGAATTGCGAACAGGATTAAAACATCTTTTATCAAAAGGTGCAGAGCATGAATCAGAGCACGTGGTGGCCTTTTCGAAAACCTTTTGTAATAGTAAATTTAATAAATGAAATGCATTTAAAATTTATTGGTTCGTTTTATTTCATTACCGAATTTTAAACTAACGTTTTTAGGTGATTTTAAGTAATGAAGTAAATTTTAGTACTATTTGTAATTTTATAATAATTAGCTCTACCCATTTTAATAGGAATTACTTTTGAATCAACTTGTGGAAATACCATGTAATATACCATTTCGGAATCTCGATGAAATAGGCTAATTTTTTTTTAATTTGGCATTCAAGTAACCATACATTTTTTTACACCACAGAAGGGTAAAGGTCAGGAAAACAAACGAAAGCAAGTAAAATTTTAGTGAAATCTTATTTTAAAAACATAACTGTGCTTGTGTTATAAAAATAATAGTTTCCATTCGATAGCACATCTATCCAAGAATACTATCCAAAAAACAGATAGAAAAAAAATTCTTTTGCAGTCTTGGCGCCAAAAATAGTGACGAAGGGTGAAATATTTCTTAAATTTCGAAAATGTCGAATATCTCGAAAACCGAGGCACTTTTACTGAGCATAACAAATATTTTTCTGAACCGCCACAATGGCCCCTACCCGCAGGTACCCTATTATCCACTCATTACGCCACACCCTGTATGGGCTCCGTAAATAAACCTACAGTTGTAAAAAATATTATTAAACCTTGTGTCCAGGCGATTTACAGTTATAACTTAAAGGAAAGTCCATTTAGCAATCTGAATGGTTTTTAATAAGCACGACTAAAAGTTAAATTGAGCTCGATGATTTTGTTCCTGTAAATTGAAGTAGAGTTCGTTCAAAGTGGAGAGATATAAAAAAGAATATTGACATGAGATTATATCCAGTCTCATTATAGTATATATAGCTTGGTATTGAGATACATTGCAATTTCATTTTTAAATTACATTTTCATTTTTTTTAATTGAAATCATGTTTCCTTCAGCGTTTTTCACTATCACATAAAATAGTATAAAATCTCCCACAACTGGTAAGAAAAAAAATTTACTCCACAATTATCTCAACTGCTTATAATTGAAGACCTATGTGATTTTCCTTCATTAAAGTTCGTGCAAAAATTTATTGTAACGAGAATGTATAATTAATAGATTTAATTAATTTCGGGATTCGTCCTTAGGAATTCATTAATTATAAATGTAACGTCATAATATCAGACATCCTATGGTAGAGTCAAATACAAGAGTTGGGTCCATCTCACCTAGCAGCACGAAGATATAGAAGAAACCTATTTACCCTCACCTTAAAGAGGCATAATAAATAAATAAATAGTATTAATGGACCACGATCAATGAGATCAGTAATGAATGGACCACACGTGTGAACTGAAATTACGCGATTCGCAAAAACGGACGGCAGGAAAGTTTTAATATTAGGTATTTACCTATGAAATTGCCGTTTTGTATGGAATAAGTGAAAGTACTTATTTTTTTTAACTTTTTATTTCTGTTATTCAAAGTAATCACCCATGCAATCGATGCATCTTTGCCAACGCATTGGCAGTTTATTGATGCCCTTGTAAAAATCAGCTAGACGGGAGGCAACAAACTCTTCAAAGGCATTTTGTACTGCCTCTTGGGAATTGAATTTTTTACCCACTAAAAAGTTGTCTAAATTTTGGAAAAAGTAATAGTCGGTAGGTGCAAGGTCTGGTGAGTATGGCGGATGAGGGAGAGATTCCAACCCCAGCTCTTGCAGCTTGGAGACTGTCTGTTGTGCAGTATGGGGTCGCGCGTTGTCGTGAAGGAGCAGTGGGGACGACCGATTGACCAAAGCTGGTTGCCGATGTGCAAGCTTCTCCATCATTGTTTCCAGTTCTTCACAGTACACATCTGCAGTAATGCTCATGCCGTTTCATCACCTTTTTAGGGGTAATTTTTGGTTTAGGGCATTGCTTTGGTGCTGAACCAGGATCTAACCAACTTGCTGAGCGCTTTCGATTGTCGAACAGAATCCATTTTCCTTCGCACGTAACAATTCGGTTCAAAATTCCTTTATTTCTTTGCCTATTGAGCAGCGCGAGGCAGGTCTCGACGCGTACGTTGCGCTGGCGATCGTTAAGTTCGTGGGGCACCCATCTATAAAGTTTTTTTACCTTGCCTATTTGTCGCAAATGGATCAAAATTATTTTGATGCTAACATCAAAAGCTGCTGCTAGCTCAGCTGTAGATTGAGTTTCGTCAGCTTCCACAATCACCTTTAATTCATCATTGTTGACCAAAATCTCCGAACGACCACGAGCTTCATTTTTCAAGTCAACATTTCCAGAACGGAACCGGGAAAACCAATAACGGGTTGTGCGTTCGTTTGTACAGTTCTCTCCGTAAATGTTTTTGATGGTACGTGCCGTTTGTGTCGCGTTGGTACCACGACGGAACTCATATTCCATAATTACACGAATTTTTAAAGTATCCATTATGACGAAAAATGTTCAAATGTAATGAAAATACAACGCTAATCAATAAACAAAAGACTGAGTTTGTAAAAAGAATGTCATGTTTTTAAAACAAAATTAATTTAATTTAGAATACAAAGCCATTCTAAACTTTTTTTCTATTTGAAATGACCAGTACTAAAGAACGGCAATTTCATAGGTAAAGAAGACCTATTATATAAGTTGTAGTACTGTCCTGTCAACTGAATAAACTGATTTAATTGACATAAACGCGAGTATTGACAACACGACACGGACAAATGCACAAGTCGTGTCGTGATAGTTAACAATGAGATTCCAAAAGCTTGCATTGGATATGATGTTGCACACTAAGCCCGACATGCACAACGATCCCTAAAAGTATTTAGCGACTAAACATGTTTAAACTTGATTTATTTGTATGATTTGATAACTCCTTTAATCATATTTAGCCACTAAATACGTTTAGGTTTAGGTATCGTTGCGCAAGTCGACCTTAATGTGCTTAATGTCTTTTTTTGGAGTACCTACATTGTGTATGTACACAAAAGAGGCATGAACAATGTTTAATTTACGAATTTCATTTCAATTTTAGGGTTCCGTAGTACAAATGAAAAACGGAACACTTTGTTGTCCGCCTGTCTGTCTGTCCGTCAAGGCCCTTTATCTCGAGAATACGTGAAAGTATCGAGTTGAAATAAAAACCGTATACTGAAATCTACAGTCCCATAAAGCTGTGAAAAAATCAAACTTCTACGTTAACTTAAAAAAAAGATACCGCCGTTTATGCCGCAAAAAACTAATATTTCAACACTCTCGAGGAAACCGAAACTTATAGGGTACTTTCCGTTGACCTGGAACTATGAAATTTGGCAGGTAATATCGTCTTATACTATATACAAGTTTATTAAATCATAAAAATATAGTCTTTATTTAAAGTACTTAATCAATCATCGAAACTGTTGGTACAAATTTCAACCCTTGATGGGTGAGTTCGACTCGCACTTGTCGGTTTTTATTTATTGATGAAAGCTTGGTAGAGACAGCTATTTTCGTTTTAGGTCAAACATTCGGCTAGTATACGAAAAGTCAGATACAAAGTTTAAGAAACTTCTGTTTGTAAGTACATAATGTTACATGATAGTTTTTTCTAGTAAATAACCGTCATATTTAATCCGTTATGTATAATGTTATGGTAGGCCTTGAAGAAGTCGAAGGACCTGGATGCATTCAAACCATATTGACCAGAATTGTCTATGGACCGCGATGGATGGAAATGAGATGATATTTGCCTAGCAGTGGGACATCGTAGGTTAATTAAAAAAAAACGCAATACGCATTTCTTCTGTTATTAAATTGATGAGTGCTAATATATATATATTTATTTTTTGGTGGCGGTGGTTTATTTATATCTACTCTAGAGTGTGGTCCTATTTAAGTTTCATTAAGGTACCTACAGAAGGGATGAAAAAAATATTAAGTAGAAGTTTCACTGACCACTTTTCAGTTTAGAGTTCAGTTTCAAAATTATTCAGATTTTCTGTTTTCTGAGATCGGTTACGTTTTTTAATAAGGGGGCAAAATGCCTTTAATAATAGAAACAATATACAATTATTTACATGACTAAAATACAGAAGAAAAAGTTGAATCATCTAAAGACCGCTGCAAACGCTCTATAGATAGCTCAACTGCTCCAGATCACTACCGGACGGAAGTATCCCCAAGACACTGGCTGCATTGCCCCGCTGAATTGCAATGAATGAAAGAAAGAAAGAAAGAAAGAAAATACATTTATTTGAACCCACATGATATCACACACAATAACAACAAAGGAAAAGACATAAAACACAGTAAAAATAAGTTTCACACTGACAGGAAATGATGGTGTTGCGTGGGGACAAAATGGTCCCTGTCTCAGCATAAGCTGTTTCGTACCACGGTGGATACGATGCAGCGCTGGTTTTCTGACAGGGCCTAGATGCTTATGCGTTGACCCAAATAAACGCCAGCTCTCGGATCACACGTCGCTTCGCTTCGAAAATTATAATTTATTTTATTTTTTCGTTGAATCATTACTTGTACCATACCTTTCTTGCATTTCTTCTGGATGGTCTTAATGCTCTCGCAGTTGGCCGGGTCCCCTTTCTTGAGGGTCAATTTGCGCGAGCGGATGTTGGTCTTGGAGTCGCATTCGCTCCAGGAACCGCGTACGTAGCGGCAAGCTTCTGTCAAAAAGTCGTCAATTATACTCATCATCATCATATCAGCCAAAGGGCGTCTACTGCTGAACATAGGCCTCCCCCCCAGAGATTTCCATTATACTCATATACGGGTCGAAACTCAAAACTGAAGCAACTCGGAGCCAATTCTCAACGCGAAGGTGGCATCCTATACAATAGAACGAGACCCGCGTGCAGCGCGGTTCAGTATCGCTCACGCGACTATCGTATAACTGTCAGTTAACTTTAGGATACAGATAAGTTAGTTACTGTTCGATCGCGAGTTTGTACGAAGAAAGTTCGTGCGATCTATCGATGATCGTGCAATCGCGTTCTATTAGGAAACTGCCAAAGAACGACGATGCGACAAGTTTTCAGGTGATTTAAATAAATCATGTGTATGTTATATATCCTCTGAAATCCGATGTCTGCCGTGGCGCAATGGGCGAATAGCCGCCTGAGACGCAGGAGCTACGGGCTCAATTCTCGCTGCGGAACCAAGGTTTGCATGATCTACAGATATTTGTCCCGGTTCTGAATGTTTTTCTATATATTATGTATATTTTTATGTATATAAATATTATATATACAGTGTGTTTTTTTTAACTGGGACAGTACGGCAGCACCCATAACCAGAGGAGATACAGGTGCAGTTTTTTTTAAAACATTAGCTCGTTTTCGAAGAACAACATTTTGGCATTTATACTTTTTTGGTCAAGCGTGAGTAGCGTCTTAAAATGAATCAAGTTGGTAAAGTTTTTTTTGATGCCATTCGACTCAGTCCTTTGTAAGGATTATTTTATTGTACCGAATAAAAAAACTGATTTTTTTTTTATCCGGTACAATAAAATCAATCTGATAATATCTGATAATAACAAAAAATCTGAGCCGCGGAAGTTAGTCAAATTTGATAAAATGTATTCTCATACAACAGGACAAAGCAAAATTCCTCCAACAAACATTTTATTAGATTCTAATTGCACGTTAAAGAAGTATTAATACTGTAGCGAATAAGAAGTTTAGGAACTCCATGCTCTCATAAGCAATTCAAAAACATTTCGTATTTCAGAACAATTTGTTTCAGAACAATATTTCAGAACAAAGACAGTTGCTCAACTTATACCAAGCACAAGTCCGATCATGTCTGGAGTACTGTTCTCACCGCTGGGATGGATCAGCAAAGTACCAGCTAGAGGCTCTAGATTGATTCAATTGAGAGAAGAGCCAAGAAGCTCATTTGCAATGACGAGTTAGCAAATGCAAGGCTCCACAGCCTCAAGCATCGTCGAAAGGTTGCAAGCTTCTAGGTTTTTTTCGGATACATTTCGGAGAGTGTGCTGCGGAGCTTTTTAACCTGATCCCACCATCCCCATTCTATGATCGGACAACCAGACGCGATGCACCACCGCTACATGGTAGACATACCTCTCATACGCACAAAGCGGTACTCTTCCAGCTTTATTATGCGCACCACCAAGGAGTGGAACGCCTTGCCTGAGTCTGTGTTTCCTGATAACTACAACCTAGGGATCTTCAAGTCATGAGTGAAAAGGTTTCTTCTAGGCAAGCGTGTACCATCGTAGACTGCATCATCTCTTAGCATTAATTGAGGTAGTGGTCAAACGCTAGCCTATAATTTATTAAAAAAAACAATTTGAATTTCGAACATGGTTCTTGCATCTGTCTGACTTTTATATCAGTCATTGCATCATCTTATTTGTCCTATCATGGCATTGTCAAATACGCAAAAAGTAGACTTAATTGAAGCATACTTCTTTAACCGACGAAGCCCAACTAATGCGTTGAAGTGGTATCAGGAACGCAACCCAGTCCGCAATGTACCGAATCGCAAGATATTTGAAAAATTAATAAAAAATTTACGGCAAGAAGGTTATTTTCAGCCAAAAAGAAACAGAACAACAAAAATACATGAGTTCACCACCATTGCCATCTTGGGGTTTTTCGAGGCCTATCCAAAAGCTTCATTACGAGAAGCAGCTGAAAATATCGGAGTGCACAAATCAAGCATACGTAAAGTACTGAAAACCTACCATTATAAGTGTTACAAGACGGCCAGTGCAAGCACTGCTTCCTGGAGATACAGACCGAAGATTATCATTTTGTCATCGGTTCGTAGCACGGTCTGTTGGAAACGTTTTTTTCCCGAACACTATTATTTGGATAGACGAATGCAATTTTTCAAACAACGGTATGTACAATAGAAAGAATAGCCATTTCTGGTCACAATCAAATCCTCTAAGAACTACACAGACCCATAACCAAATTCGGTTTTCATTTAACTGTTGGTGTGCGATACTACACAATAAAATCATTGCTGTTAAGATCTACCATGGAACATTAAATCGTGAAAAATATCAAGATATATTGAATCTGACTGTGAGAGAAGTGGATAATACCATTACATTAAGCGATTTGCATAATGTCATCTACCAACAGGATGGTGCACCTCCTCATAATAGTACAGCGAGAACGGTTTTTAGATGAGCATTTTCCTGACCGTTGGATGGGTACATATGGTCCAATTAAATGGCCACCACGTTCACCCGACATGACGCCGATGGACTTTTTTTATGGGGCTACCTAAAGGATCGTATTTACTACACTCGGTACAATACCTTTCAAGAATTAAAAGACGCAGTCCACTTTCACTTGAACAAGATTGACCACTCATGGTTGTCTAAAGCCACTAAAAGTGTTTTGAATCGTGCCCATACCTGTATACAGCAACATGGGGCCGATATCGAGCATCTATTGTGATAGTTTTAGTACCGTTTTGTACCAAACTACTAAGAAATCGTATGTGAAAACATTTTATTTTTGACTTACTTCCACAACTCCGATTTTTTTCATTCGATACAATAAAATTATCCTTACAAATAACTGCATCGATTGGCATAAAAAAAAAAATTACCATACTTGATTCATTTTAAGGCGCTACTCACGCTTGACCAAAAAAATTTTAATGCAAAAATGTTTTTCTCCAAAAAGGAGCAGATGTTTTAAAAGAAACTGCACCTCTGGTTATGGGTGTCCCGGTACTGTCCCAGTTAAAAAAACACACTGTATATTTTCTATATATAATATATACGTATTTAAAAAAAAGTATATAAGTATTCTATCAGTTATCTGGTTGCTAAGCTCTGCTTAGTTTGGGGCTAGATAGCGCTGTGTGAAATGCCCAGCAATATTTATTATTATTATATCCAAGGAATCATGACGCGAATCACGTCGCAAGTGTCGCAAGATCGTAGGTTTTGGTGATGCGATGTCTCGTCGCGGTTTTAAGTTTCAGCCCTTTAGAGTGACAAAGAGAGAACCGATATATGAAGAGAGAATATTAAAATGTGGATGAGAAAACGTTCTGTCGCATCAATCACACTAATATTATAAACGCGAAAGTTTGGATGTTTGTTTGTTTACTCAATCTCGTCGTAATGGCTGAACCGATTTCGATGAAATTTGGTGTACTGATAGATAGTGACCTGGAGTCAAATATATGCTACTTTTAGTGCTATTTTTGCTGACAAAAACGCGCGCGAAGCCTCTGGCGGATGCTAGTAAATATATAAAATAAAATCAACATCGCAAAACCACCAGAACACAGAATAACAAAGAGACTGAACAGGAAGTAAAATTGACGTTACAAACTGATTCTTGTGATTTTATTAAATAAAAAGTTTTTAATTTCTAACTTAGCGACTGACAAAAGAAATCATAGGACTGCATTACAAGACATGCAGCCCCATGAATCTCTACAGTACTGCGGACTTAGGTCTCTCAGCAAGCATCCACAGGATTCCGTTGGTGCTTCCATTCGGTGTATTAGTGAGTGTTTCCTAAACTATAACCGTCATATACCGTTAAAGTTAGTTACCACTCAACTATGCATCTACAGATACATAAAAGGTACTTATGCTCCATTGGTTAAGTAAACCAAAACGAAGGTCAGAAATAAATTATTTTAACATAATACCGTCCGAGACGTCTCCAGACTAACTGGCCCTATAAATCCCATCCACGTTAAGTCCGCGTAGAGATTTGTGGATTTGTAAAAATACTAGCTTCTACCAGCGGCTTCACACGCGTTGTTTGTAAATAAAAAGTAGCAAAGTCAAAGGTCAAAGTCAAATATTTTTATTCAATAAAATCACAAGGATCACTTTGAAACGTATATATTTGAAACGCCTATGTGTTAATCCATAGTATGACCAAATTTCTTTAAAATCGGTTGAGCCGTTACGACGTGAAAGAGTAGCAAACATCCACACATACATCCATACAAACTTTCGCGTTTATAATATTATTGTGATAGTTTGAAGCATCGGTAGTTGTTTCTATGTAAAGCGTAACAGAAAAGGAGCATTCACGTTACACAGCTGAAGTACGACAGATTTGTCAATAATATTGATATATCTTTTTACGAAACATAATATTTATTCTATATGAAATCCTATCTAAATAAAAATTTAAAATATCTACTAATAAAACTACTAGCTGACTCGTTCCGGTGAGTACGGTATTTATCAAAATAATTTTTATTAGTAAAAGATTTATCAGAATAGATTCAGTAGTTCCGGAGATTACACCCTACATACTAACAAACTCACAAACTTTATCTGTTTATGATATATGTATAGTATATATGCCGCCAAGCGGCATTGCTGTGTTTTGGTTTGAAGGGTATGGTTGCCGGTAAAATTACAGGCACATTTTACACACATTTTACATTTAAAATACAGGCTTTACACGTGCAACGTAGGGCACATTTATAAGGTGCGTGACCTACGAGGTTATAGGCGATGGTTACCGCATAACATCAGGTGGGCCATAAGCTTGTTCCATCTCAAAGTAGCATAAAAAAAATATTTCAAAGATATATATCAAAAATCTCCTACTTAAAAATAAGATTAGCTGCCAGCTAATTAATGCCAGCTTGCACAACGATCCCTAAACGTATTTAGCGACTAAACATGTAAAAATTTGACGTATTCGTATGATTTGACCTTAAATCATATTTAGCCACTAAATCCGTTTAGGCATCGTTGCGCAAGTCAGCCTGAGTATCTTTAAATCTCCATGAATTATGACACTGCATCAGAAAGCCCCATGAATTAAATTTACAATTACCATATAACTTTTTACCGCTATGCAGACACAGCGTGGCTGAACTATACAACAGATGTTAAAATGTATAAGACTGCATTTCACACAAAAAGTTCGACGATGAGCCTCCATGTGCAACGGTTGTGGTTATTTTAAGACGAGTCGGCGCGCAGGGACGATCATATTATTAACTAACATCGCTGTGGCGATACAGAATCATGGTGATACACTTACGTAGATATACAGAAATATCTATAAACGGTAAAATGAAATCACTATTTTCCCAAGACAAACGTTACCTAGCTGTAGTTTTCATAAAACTGGAAATATAGATAAATAGATAAATATGTTTTTATTGCACACCATTAAATATAAATAAACAAATTGAACAAAAAAATTTTTTCAATGGCGACATCATACTAGTGGTTCTGTAAGAACAGTAGACCTCGCGGTTCAAGTCCAGAAAGTAATTTGTGCAACAAAGTTAACGAAGAAAGTCTAATTTGAAACCGAATTTCAGGTCTTTGAATTTTCCAATAGGCTGACCTATGTAGACTTTTGAGCAAAATATTGGTTTTAGCGAATACTCGCGATCGCTTGATCCTAGGAGGTCCTACGGGTTCGTCTCGTAAAGGCAGAGATCACTGCATAGTCTGATTGGTATAGGTAGGTATACATATTCTAAAAAAAACATAAATTGAAATCTGTCCATAAATAACTTTACAACAAACTTCCCAACCTTTCCCCCTCCACTCTCCCCTTTTTGAATTTTTTTCGCAACATCTTGTGTAGAATGAAGTCCTTAGTGTGCCTCTCAAATTTGATTGGAATCCGTCAATAAATAACGTTACAGCAAACTTCCCCCCCACCCTTTTCCCCCGAATCGCGATCGACTGAAAAATTTCGTCACATCGTAACTCCTAAACGTATGGGCCCATATCAAAGAAAGTTTTATATTATAAAAATAGTACTAGCCAGCCCAAATTAATACGTTTTTAAATATCAAAATTATTACGATCTAAATCCTCATTAGACAATGTTTCCAAACAAATATACAGTAACTCTTTTGGATTACACTATTACCTAGGACTAGTTAATCCCATAGTCCGATCTCCAGCAGATGCCCATTCAATGTAGTATGTTCAATCAATTGTACTACTATGGCTAGATTAGAGTATTAGACCACCTATTCAATAGGGTTTCAGAGATAAAATCTCGTTCACCAACCGCCAACGACTTACGAAGGAAGAAAAACTCTACCTACAGCCTCTGTACAAAGGCTTGCTAGAAAATTATGTCTCTACTGCAGTCACAATACTGTCACGCCATTGTTGGAAATAACTGGGAGTATTCATATACAACCTGTTTTGTTATTTACGACAATAATTTTAAACACACACCCTGAATCGGATTAACTGATTTTAGAGGTGTTACCGGTAGCTTGAATATTTATCCAGTACTCGATACATTTCCCAATAAACCATTTTTAACGTTTAAAAAATATTATTAACAATTTTGTATAGGATTTTTTTAAATACGCGCTAAATAGTTAACTGGTTTCTTTACCTAAAACAAAGAACTAGAAGTTTTTGAATGATACATTCTATTTATTATCGAGTGATTGACTTTATATCTATCTCAAGCATGTAACGTCAATTGGTTCTAGACTGTCTCTATAATTATTTATGTGTACGAAACTCAGTGGCAGCGTAATTAAATCAACTCGTCTACGTAACTAGTCAGGTGGTCACTTCCAAAGGCAGGCTTGAATCATTTAGTGACGAGCGACCAACCCATTCATACTAGATGCATTCACCGTCAGCCGGATTTAGACCACCGTGCCTCGGATTAGGGCTCAGAGCCGTACGTGATGGATTAACGTCCTAGCGAGGCAATTTCCACCTGACAATGTGTCTATAGAGTTACAAAGGGAACCAATTTCGTTGCATCATTGGGTTTGTGTTTAGCAGTTTAGTCATTTTGTTAATTAATGTTTATTGGGGATTGGGATAAACAGAATTGGCTGAAATTGAGATAGCTTGTTGCTAACAGTATTGTTAACTGAACTATTCCTAGCACATGCAATGTTACGGGACAAAATATCGAACGCAGTTGTATTATTTGGACTAAAATTGACATATCTCGTTGCTAATTTACATAATGGCAATTATTTCTGGAAATTTGTGTTGAATGCAATTTACATATATTTGAGTGATACTCATTGTCAAAAAAACCCTCACAGCCTCCAGCAAAGACAACCTGTGACAAATCTCGTTGCTATAATGCCAGCAGTCATTGACCAATACTTGGAACCTCACCGGACTTCTCCGTAGGAGATTCAAATTGTCATAAATATTTTATTGCTTTTCCGTTAAAACCTTGACCGCAATTAGCATTACCTAACAGCAGGAGACTAAAATTGACAGATCTCGTTGCTATAACACTCAAGTCTGTTCTTGACAATTGCAGAAGTAGGCACCTAAAATCGATATATCTCGTTGCGATATAGTAAGTCACTGACCTTTATTCTTGGTGCCGCGCTCGTTGCGGACCAACACCTCATGGTCGACATCGCCAGCGTCCTCCCACACTTCGCCATCGGCAACCACCACGGCCAGAGAGAGCAGGATCAGGCCTGCAGTCAGGCGCCACCAGTGCTTGTTCTGGAAGTGATAACCAAGTCAAACGAGGTACGATGACAAACCTTTTGATTACCATCACGTCCCCTATAAGGGGCCTTAAAATTTCAATTTAAGTTTCTCACTCTTCTGAGTAGGCCTATATTTAAATATAAAAAAAAATAAAGATTTAATAATATATTGATAATTAATATAGACGCCTATGGCCATAGTTTAAGAACCTATATTATTAGTTTATGAGTATCTCATATGTATTTATGAAATTGAATATTACTTCGAGGTAAAACAAAACAAATCATTTGGAAACGCATTTAGTATCATATGCATATATATAGTTCAAAGTTTGATTTATTGCTTATAAACCGCAAGACCAAAATACATTGTTTTTAATGAATCATTCGTTATAAAGTCTGTCTAATCAAACGTGTGGTTAATATGATGTTTTAGCTTCTTTCCTGTTTGGAGTTTAGCGAAAATTTAGCTGAATAAAGATTTTTAGACGTGTTTTCTCTCCTCTTGTGTGACTCAATGTGGCACTCTCTCCGCTATCAGACAACCCTATGGTTGTCTGCGGATTTAATGCTTTACTGTACTATATACTTCACTTTTTAACATTAACTATGGCAGAATAACACGTAACAATGAAAAACTTGATATCAATATGCCTGTCGAATGCTAAAAAACAGTGCATTTACCAATTTAAATATTTATCTGTCTGTCTATGAACTACCAAACAGAAAGATTATATGAAAATTTATATTTAAAACTAGCGACCCGTCCCGGCTTCGCACGGGTTGACATTTATTTTTTAAACATTTTTTATGGCTAAATTTTTACACCTTGGTTTACATTATTGAAGTTTTAGTAGGGATCCCTAATTTTTTCTAGTAATAAATATAACCTATGTTACTCAGGGGTAATGTACCAATCTAAAGGTAAAAGAGGTTTTTTTAAATCGTAACAGTAGTTTTTGTGTCTATTCGTTACAAACATACAAAAATACAAATCTTTATAATATTACTAGCTGACCCCGCGAACTTCGTACCACTTTAGAATTCATAAGTTTTGTGTTGCTAAGCTGAGCTAAATTCATTGTTTTTTTCAATGTCCTTTTCTGTGTACGTACCCACTATAGTCAACTATCTCTATATTCAAAGTAGAAAATTAATAAAGTATCGCTATTAAAAAATAGGGGGGGGGGGGAGAAGGGTGAAAATTTATGATTGTGTGTATTTTTTATTGCCAAATCATAAAAATATAAGTAAATCAATTTCGGGGTAAATCACATATGGGGGGTATGAAAAATAGTTTACGTCCTATTTTCAGACCTACGGAATATACACGAATAATTTCATAAGAATCGGTAGAGCTGTTTCGGAGGAGTATTGTTACAAACGCTGTGACACGAGAATTTTATATTTTACAACTAGCTGACCCGGGAAACATTGTTCTGCCATATAAATTATCAAAGAAATCAAATGCAAAATGAAATGTCAAAGTGACATGACACTGCATGTAAATGAGTTCACGTCAAATTTACACGGTTAAATTATATGTACATATATTGTTCATACAAAAATTTTCGGAGGAGTTTTGTTATAAACACTGTGACACGGGAATTTTATATATTAGATTAAATCTGACTAAATAGAATTACGCGAACTGGCTTTCTTAGCACGATACGGGCTCAAGGAAAAAAACAATGATTATTTACTAACAGGGCCCTGAGATAAACAGGCAGCCAGTCGAGTCACTCAACTCTAATACTGTGCTAAAATTAACTCAAAGTCTTACGGGTCAGTCAGATAACGATTAACTGAATACATGTACACGTTAACCCACAAAGACGTACGTTTTTGTAATCGAATTCCTTATTTGGTCAGTTATCGTAAGAGACATAAATGTACATACACAATTTCATATACTTTTAATTATAGACAGTTAATGGTTTCTTGTAAACCAATTCTATGTTTTTAACCATCAACAGAAGAAGAAATATTAAAATACTAGCTATTGCCCGCAGCTTCATACGCGTTATACTACTAAATGTCTAGGTAACCTAGAAATAAAGATAAACTCGCTGTTACAACTTGACTTGACACCCAATTGTTGCCCCCTGAGACCTGATTTATGGGATAAAAAGTAGTCTATTTCCAAGTTATAATTTACGTACATACCAAATTTCATCGAAATCGGTTCTGCCGTTACGACGTGATCGAGTAACAAACAAACAAATAAATAAACAAACATCTAAACTTTCGCTATTATAATATAAGTATAATTAAATAATTTAAGTCATATGTATAAATACCTGAAGAGAAAACTCTATACCCCTTTTTAACGAATTGCACGCACGGAGAGTAGAGATTTGGCATAACCAATGTTTATATAAAATTATGTTAAATCAGAATATTACAGTCGAATTTCGACCACTGCTAACTAATAACTAGCTGACCCATCCCTGGCTTCACACAGAATTATATCAAAACAAAATATATCCTATAGTCGAAATAAAAAACTATTACAATATGAACCTAATTAAAACCATGACTTAGAAGTAGCGTAAAAACTAAACAAATACCTTGTTACCACACAAAAGCTAAACAAACTGTTTAACGAATGTTTAAAAAAAATCCGTACCTATTGTAATGAAGGATTTTTTTAAACACGCGCTAAACAGTCTTTATTTTTGTTTGTGGTAAGACCCTCTAGATCTATACATAGATACTTATAATATTATAAATAGGTATAGTCCACTACTGCACCGATTTGGAACATACTTTCACTGCTAGAAATCTACACTATCCCTGAGCTATATAAGCCTCTATAAGCTATATATTCATTCAATAGAAATCCAAAAATACCTTGAAACCATAAACCATTATGACCTAACAGACCAGAATTCGGAACCAACCAATAAATTAGTTAATTAATTAATAACTCATTATTTTAATAATAACACAAAGACACGCTAACACAAGACTGAGCCAAACCCAATTCTATTTTTTATTTATCAACAGTACGAATATATAGTATTTTATATATACAACTAAAAATCTATATCAAGTTTAAAAAAACCTATTTTTCAGCAATGAAGACTGACTTTGTTAAAAATCATTTTTTTTATATAATTTTTTTAGTAGATATTTCATTTCATTTATTTGTTCATAAAACAATTAACCAATTGTATTTGAAACTATACATTAAATATTCAAAATAATCATAAACATTAAATACAAAAATAATCAATAAAACTAATACAATACGTTCTTAATCTATCATTACAATGGTAACAAGTAAATTAGTTAGAAGTAAAATTGTATTTTTTTATACCACCCAATTCGCAATTTTTCTGGTCTTCTACAATACAATAAACTTTTCCCCAATAAAATATTTCGGTTCAGTCTCATAACAATGAACATAAAGTTAGCTACAGTTTTTTTGAAAAACTAAATATCGTGCAATGATACAATGTTTTATTGGAATTATATATTTTATTTTAGTTTCAGAATGTAGTATTTTTAAAGAGTTTTATAGTGATCTATCTATCCAACGATCAAACACGGCTGGGCAGCGCCGATTGGGAAACTTCATGACGTCTTGTCATCCAAAATACCTCAGTATATTAAGACGAAAGTCTGATCAGTGTGACGTATGGAACAGAAACGTGGTCTTTCACTATGTGCCTCATAATAAAGATTAGCGAGCTGAAGTGGCAGTGGGCTGGGCACATAGCTCGATAAACTGATGGCCATTGGGGCAGAAAGATCAGTAGAGTCCACGCACTGGAAAGCACAGTGTAGGACGGCTTCCAATAACATGGAAAGACTACTTGATAATGATTACTGGGAGCTGTTGAGTGGAGGCCGCACTGTGTGTTCAGCAGTGGGCGTCCTTTGGCTGATATGACGATGATTATGATCTACGCAAATAACACAAAATGTTGTCGTGATAAATTGAGAACGTATCTCGTCCGTGATCCGGCTCGAACCCGTCACTGATTAGCATAAAAAGCTCTTTACAACCAACCTAATTTACTAGCCCACTTTAATGTATTAAATTTTGCAGGTACAAATTGGTGGTTGCTGGTTAGTTAATTATTTTACCTGATGGAAATGTGGAAACTGAAACACATTTTAGCTATCTAATTAATTTTATAGAAAATAGCAATTAAATTGTAATTACTCTAGTTATGTGGTGTTGTTATAATAATAAAATTACTTATTATTAACCGCGACGCAAAATAGGTGGTAAGTTCTGTTTACCTGTATGTTTGTCTGTTCGTCTGACACCTCAATTTTATTCCCGAATGGATTAACAAATATAAGTAAAAATTAAATAAAATAAAAAAGCATTTTATTCATTTACCATAGGTTTATTAGATAGCTAAATAAATATGTTCTATGTTAACGTGGCGGACACTAAAGTTTTTAGATTTTGTGAAATTGACTTTCCGACTTTTACGTTAGTATCGTAAATGAAACAAGAACAGGTTTCCTTTTATACTATCCCGTACAAGAATTTTCAAGTGAAAAATAAAGTGTCAGAATTTACTTCGATTATTCATGAAAGGGAGAAAATCGTTGAATATACATATAAATACCAAATCGTAATAAGATTGTTGACATCAAAACAACAACTCGGGTACATTAGCCAATAAAGATAATGCTGTATTTAAAAATATATAAAATAATATTATTGGAATGTAGAGTGTAGCTACTCCATTTACTCGTAAATGAGAATAAACGTTTTTTTATACTTGATGGAGAAGGAACAAGCTTATGGCCCACCTGATGTTAAGTGGTAACCATCGCCTGTAACTAAGTATTGCCTCGTACCTTAGAAATGTTCAGTGAGTATTTTCTTAAAGCCCGTGAATCGAATATCGTCAAATACCGTCTATCCAAAGGTTGGCTGGAAGAGATCGCTTTTAGCGATAAGACCGCCACTTGTATTTCCGCGTGTCTAGCTACCTATTTGTTTTAATATTGTTTGTTTATTTAAGTGTGATCAACAAAGCGTTACCTATGTATCTATCAAAGGAATAAAATAAACATCAGAAAAATAAAAAAAGGTCATTGGACAGGGTCTTTAAGACTTGTCGGTTTTTGTATTGAGAAATGTATGTTCCATACCGCGTTCTAAAATATCGTGTGTAACATCACTGTTTACAAATTTTATAGATAAGTCAGACAAGTAATGTCTTCAACTTTTATGTTGGAATAATTTATATCCCTGCGTCCTAAGAATCTCCACCTAAAAAGGCTAGAATGTATTGTTACTGGTTCACAAATATACAGGGAGTCGATTTATTTTCCAAGGACGCATGTCAGAAATGTTGAACGAGGTCAAGCATTGTTTAAATTGCACCGGAACGCGAACGAGTACAATATTTGTGTCGAGAGACGCACAGAATCACTACACCCCAGCCCCTAATACCCCACTCGGATACTGCGCACTAATTTTATATTATGTAAGTAATCGAACAAAACCAGTAACAAACACTCGTTAACACAGAAATAACAGATACCACGGATTAGTACCGAACGTAAATTATAAAAATACATAATAATTAATATCAATTGGCGCTGATAAGTAAAAATCACATTCGCTTTTAAAAAATACGGATGTAATAAAAAAAAATTATAACCATAAAATAAAATTATATACAAAATAAGTGACGTTTTTGAAATATGTTATTATTTACCTCCATCATGGTTTCTCCCTGGACGCGAGCAAGTTCGGTGCGTTTGCAGACGTGGTGTCGGGCCGAGGATTCGACTGAGAGTGGCGCGGCGGAGACCGCTTCCCGCGTTCTTCGCAGGACGCCTATCGATCCTCTTGCACCCGGGAGCGGGACTCGGGACTACTCCACGGGAACGTGTTGCCAACTTCACAAAACAAGACAAAGATATATTTTTATATGACTAGAGATGGAACAAACGTATCGCCCACGTGATGTTAAGTGGTAACTCTCGCCGTAGAGTATTGCCTCGTAGAGAACGTTTCTAAGGAACGTGCGTCTATCAACTTGAGGCATATAGGTGTAAAACCTCATGAGCCTGTAATTTAAGTATAAATAGTAAGTTTAATATATTTTTAAGTGGTGTAATTGCTATTTAATTATCGGGAAATCAACAGAATACAGATGTATATATAAAAAAGCTAATACTTGTTGGTAATACCAATAATAGATTTCCCCCTAAGATTCCAAATTTAGATAGTAAACGGAACATGTATACTAAATTATAATCAAATTACAAACCATACATAGGCATCTATAGGAGTATAACCAACCAATACTCTAGTTCACGTGAATTTAAAATAATAAATTATAGCATAATAGCAAGCAAAAGTGTGTGTGGGTGTGTGTGTGTGTGTGTGTGTGTGTGTGTGTGTGTGTGTGTGTGTGTGTGTGTGTGTGTGTGTGTGTGTGTGTGTGTTTGTGAGTATTGGGGTGTATGTGATATTGTGTAATATAGTAGGTATATGTTTCCGACACTTACGGAAAATTATTAAAGACTACCTGACCAATCCGCAGCTTCGCACGCGTAGCTTTTCAATAAAAACATTACCCTCCTTCTGCGCAGTTGGATAAAGAGTATGTTACTCAGGGATAATGTAGCATTCTAATGGTGAAAGAATTTTTGAAATGGGACCAGTAGTTTTTGAGTTTATTCGTTACAAGCATATAAAAATACAAAGTTTTCCTCAGTCAAAGTATAGATATATACATATACTATAAGAGTTTGCTGGTTGAAGTCTCGCCTGACTTGGATAATATTTGAGTAAAATTTTGAATAATCTTAGGTTAATAATTATTTATTCAGTAAGATTAAGTTGTTTTGTCTTTCTTATTTAAAATTATAATAATAGGTGTATAAATTAATTAAACATAACATCATAATTAGATTATTAAAACCATATCACAAACTGTATAACATTTCCTGTAGATGGAGCTAACGGCGCTTTAGTCGTAATCTGAATCATCTCACTAATTTCGAACCTGACACCTGACGTGACATAGCCTGGTATCACAATTGGATAGTGAATCCTCGTATCAAGAGGAAGGTTGCGGTTTAATTGAATTTTTTTGTCGATCGTGATTTTTGAATGTGGGAAAAATAGGGGGCAAAAAGGGGAAGTTTGGTGTAGCGTTATTTAATGACAGATTTTAATCAAATTTGAGAGGCACATTAAGAACTTCATTCTACACAAGATGTCGCAAAAAAAACGGTACGAACCCGTAGACACCAGATTAGACCTCCTAGGAGCAAGGGAACGCGAGTAATCGCAAAAACTTATATCAATATTTTGCTCAAAAGTCTACATAGGTAGGCCTATTAGACTATTAAAGCACCTAAAATTCGATTTAAAATTGGACTTTCTTTGTTAAATTTAATTCGCAGATTACTTACTTTTAGACTTGTATTTGCATTATAATAAAGCATATCCGGCCTGTGTCGGTTACTGCATGGTTATAAGGGCTCGCGAGGTGTACTGTTCTCACAAAACTACTACCTACTTAGTATAAATTGGTAAACCGCGTTAGAGTTCCGTACTCAATACGGTTGAATCTAAATCAGTTTAAATTAATTTTGCAGTTAATTTAGGTTATTTAGTATTAACATAATGTAAACTGTTTACAAATCCAACTACAGACATAAGCTGGTCGACTACTGCTAGTATTTTTAAGTTTCAATAAGTTTTCTTATAAGTACAGTTGACAACTCCGTAGTGAATTAACGAATGTTAAAAATGTGAACGGCAGCTTAACCTGTTCCCTGACAGTTGAAAGTATGTGACGTAGTAAGAATAAGAAGACGTGTAAGAAAGTGTGATAAGTCGCCTAACCTATATTATTTGTTTAAAGCGAAACGAAACGAGCGAATTAATATGGCTACATCCAGCCACAATCTCGTTAGTTGGCAGGTCCACCGCTCCGACCCGCAAGTCGCTCGCTCCTGCGCGTATTCACTTCCCATCTCTATCTGCGGCTGGTAACTACCACTTAACTGTGGCTAGGCAGGATTTATTACTTTTTCCGGGAATGAACGGATTTCGTCTTGCAGCTACAGTTCGCGCAAGTGGCATCAAAAAATGGCGGCAATTTTGGGAATATAAATCTGGACTTCGAAAAATATTCCCAATAAAAGTATATAAGAGATCTCGGCTTGGAATTTGGGTCGTAGTTCTCGCGTGTTGTGGTATCAGAAAATGGCGGCAATGGGAATAAAAATTAGGATTTAGAAAAATATTTTCAATAAGTTTGATGACTCAGCTGATGTTATCCCGAATAAGACTTACATATGGACACCAAACAGTAACAATAACATTTTGTAGTTTTTTGTGGATGTATCATGGTGTGAAAAGTAGTTTTGTTATGTTTTGGCGTCCTAGGTCGAATAACGACTGAAATCAGTCTTATGTACGACATAATATCTCTATACTCTTAAACTCTTCATAGACGGTCGTCAACTTGTTTTTGATTGGTCTCTCTCTTAATCCTTCCTTCCATAATCCCGTCCTTTATTTATTAATTTTATTCTAATTATTTATACGCAGTTACTTTATATGCATGTAATTTACTAATGCCACTTTTTGCATCTTTCTTCGGTCTCTCTCTCTGGTCGTGAGGTCATTATAACAGACTCGATCTGAAAACCAGCGTTGGTCTGCACTTAGCGCCTAAGCGTGGACCAACAAAGCTGAAGCTGATCCATTTTGGGACACCACACAGCACAGAACCTTTTAGCACCCACGTATTTATGTAGCTCTTGTTAGTTACCTGCCTTTACTGAACGTTCCTAACTGTTGTCTTTTATATCTGTCTTTCTGTGTTTTTATAAGTAGGTGCCTAACATTTTCATAATCAGTGTTGTTTGTATATCTTTTTTCAATTTTTAAAATCAAATTACACATAAAAATAACAAGAGCATACACTTATTGACATGAAATTTTCCCCTATGCGATCTAGGACCGATAGAAAGTAAAATAGTAAAAGTAAAGTTACTTTTGAGAACAACGGCACAGCACAGACTAAACAGAAGGTAATAAAATAAAACAAAGACATAAAAACATATATACATAGGTATACGCAGACTTAACGTGTTTGTGTTCCTATTTAAGAATAAATAAAAAGAAACACTGCCAGACAGTTCCTACCAGGATTAATCATGCATCGAGGCATAAGAAATAGGGGTCATACGACGGGACTCATTAAATTTAAATTCTTTATTATTATCGAGCGAAGCGAGATCTCAAAATCAACTTAAGCAAATCGGCGTTGTACGTATGTATGTTTGTTTGTCCGAGGATAACTTTCAAAGCGTTTATCCTATCATCGGGAAATTTGGTTTGTTAGTAGCTAGCGATGGCACAATTTTGGTGTGACTAAATAAGCTAGAAATATGGGAGGGTTGTTGAGATATTGGGGTTCAAGAAGGGTACAAAAAAACCAAAATAGAACTATCCAGTCAAATGGTACATTTAATAAAAGGTCTTTGTAAGTACATTTCGACCCCATTTTTATTTTTAGTTTAAACTTTTTAGTTTTTGAGTTATTAGCCATAATAAAAACCGAACTTTAACAAAATTTACAGGGTACACCAGTGACCGTACAGTGATGAAATTTGGTATACGTGTAGCTTTAATAACACAAATATATGCAAAAGTCTGAAAACCACGATAACTGCAATTTGTACCCCAAAAAAGAATAACCAATTTACATGAACTCCCGTAATTGAATTTGTAATTTGAATGAAACTGTAGGTCAAGTTAGTTGGATATTCATTAATGGCACTATTTTGATAGTCGCAAGATCTCAGTTCAGGGTGAATCACTAGTTAATCACAGAGGTATGTATATATTACACAGATATAAACATTAAATTCATAATTTATCAAATTATACCTCACATTATGTTACTGACACCTATATATGTTTATTAATAGTAATAATTATTAATAGTTCATTATTATTATTAATTTATTTAATTCAGATAAAATACATCCATAAATAACATATAATCCTTAAAAACTAACACAAAATCTTAAAATTTACAAATAAAAAATTAGAATAAATAAGCATAATATTATCACAAATAACAAATACAATAAAATTAAAATAATAAATTAAATTAAAATGTCAGATTATCCATATTAAATTTTGAAATTGAATTAAATGGAATTAAATTTTTATGAAATTGATTATTAAATAGAATTAATTCATGTCACGTCATTATACTCTTAAAATTCGAGGACAATGTGGAAGGTCCTTTCGACGAGCCAGTTTTTTAATTTTAACTTAAAGTTAATTAGAGTTAGCGCATCCTTCATCTTGTCCGGCGGTAGCGGTGCATTGTATACGCGACACATTGAAATCTATTGCGTTACATCGATGCTTTTCAAAGAGCTTTAACTAAAAACGCTAAAAAGAAACAAATAACAAGTTTAAAGAATAAAAAAAAAACATTGGAACACAAGTACCTATTAATTCTCCATAATTTTACCGAGGTTCCGTACCTCAAAAGGAAAAAAGGATCACTGCTTTGTCCGTCTGTCTATCTGTTTAACCGCAGATCAAGACAGATCAAGACCCTTTTTCTCAGGAACGCGTGAAGCTCTCAAGTTGAATATCAAATACATTGTAAAATATCAAGCTTCTTAGTCAAAACAATCACAAAATACGTCCTTTTTTGTCGCATATTTTGCTCGGAAATATCCCGTTGACCTAGAATCATGAAAGAAAGCAAGATCTAGAGAAGCTATCGGAAAATCGTTAATTTGTAGTTATAATCACTTAAATAAAATATTTTTACGGAATCCTCGGTGCGCGAGCCAGACTTACAAATGTCCGGTTTTTTTAATGGTCTCTCTAAGATCATCATTTCATACTACAAATATTAGGTACATAAGCGGGACAAAAATAAACGAATGTACAACCTCAGAAAATGTCAAACACGCTAGCACAGATAACAAGAAATTCAATTTGATCTCCAACAGGATCAGAAAACTTCAAGCAAAGTTATAAACAAGTTTTCTCGATTCAAAGCTATGGCTGAAAAATTTCGTAACAAGATTTTGCGACTACTCGCTTCGCTTGTCACATGTCGACGACGTATTATTGAACGCGATAGTAGAATGCTTTAAATATTCATGCTATTTGTAGATCAGGAGCGAACTTCAGAAAGGCTTTCCTCATCGGGTACCCAGCATGGGGTGACAAATCCATACAAACCCGTCATCATCATATCACACATAGGACCTCTACTGCTGAACATAGGTCTCCCTCATAGATTTCCAGAGCGGCCGTTCTTGTCCTGCCTGCACCCAAGGGCTCCCGGCAACCCCTATCAGGTCTTCTTTCCATCTTGCTCGCGATTACGCATAACGTTAGACTATTGATATAGAGTTCATTATGTTATGTACAATTTCATTACAATAATTCACATCCATTCATTTCCGTGGCAATGTAAATTGAGTCTTACTTCCGAAGACACAATGCTGAGATAATCTGCTGTGACATACGGACTGACGGACAGACAGACAAAATCGCACAGTGCTGGATTTACACATTTCCCAAGTATAGTCTGTTAAGTTTTTACCGCCTTCAATCCAACAACTCAGTTAAAACTGCACAAGAAATAGGTTTTGGGTATATTACTGAGTTAATCAAAGCTCAATCATGTACGATATGGCGGGGTAAATGTAGGTATGCTATTGGTTGGAGGCCGCGAACTGGGTGTTTTCACCATAAAATATAAAAGTATGTGTTGCTTGAATGTACAATGAAAGGGAAGAGGGAAACGTCATCGGAAAGATGCCTTGTAGACTTGTTTCTGCAAAATATCAGAAAACAGACTTGCAGAAACCTTAAAAAAAATGGTTCCCAAATTTTCCACCCATAAAATATGCCGCCTAAAAATCTTGAGTAGACTCAGGCCTACTCAGCCTGCTGGAAAATCCCCCTCTCAAGGCGCACAATTATAAATTACAACGTTTTCTACGTCTAATTTTCTACGTCAAATTTTGTATTGTATGTGTTCCGTTTTTAATATTTTGGTTCAGACCCCAAAAAGACGCCAATCCAGGCTAACCAAAAATAATAAAACCGACACGACAGACCGCAAATAGAATAGCTAGGTATAACACCTACTGGAGAAACTACTTACCAACTAACTTCCCACCTTCGCGTACAAAATTCCTTCACCCAGTAAAGCTTCTTGCAAGTTTCAAAGGAAATACAATATTATTACTGAGAAATTCCCTATTTACGTGCTAGGTAGTTACAAAAAAGACAGATCAGACATAAGAGTCTTATCACAGCCGCCCTCACCTCTGCTATTTGAAAGAGCGAGCGAAGCGTCTCAGTTTCGAGATTGGCCAAAAAATGCTTTTGTCCGGCAGTCTGTCTGTCTGTCTGTTCTCGCCTACAGGTCGCATTTTTCAACCGATTTTGACGAAAATTGGTACTCAAATCTTTGATTTATCTAAATTTATTAGTCAATCACGATTTTTGATTGTATGGGAAATAGGGGGGAAAAGGGGGTAAGTTTGCTATAGCGTTATGTTACGCCGAGGCTGTTAAACAAAGAGTAATAATCGTAACTTCTCGAACGCTTTTGTCTTGCTGTGTTATTGTTGTTATTGTCTACGGTTGCGCACAATGGAGTGGCCGTTGTGTCGAGGGACCGACCCTTTCCTGGAAGGATCGACATCGTTCTCGAACAATCGAAATGTGTGCGATATAAATAGGCCGGAGAGATGGCCGGTCAGTCAGTCTCAGTCAGTCTGAGTGAGTGAGTCTCAGCGAGGCCCTGGAGGACTGACGTGGACAAGGGTCTCGCGTGAACAGTAGTTGCTCGCGAGTCAGTCTGAGTCAGTCTCGAGTCTGAGTGAGTTAGTCTCAGCGAGGCCCTGGAGGACTGACGTGGGAAGGGTCTCGCGTGAACAGTAGTTGCTCCCGAGTCAGTCTGGATTAAGCTATACGTGCGAACATTTCGGTGACTTTAAGTGGTGCAACAGTGGTGTAAATTAGTGTGTTGTGATTACGTGTGACCAAGTTCGTGTATTCATCGTTTAGTGCTGAATAAAAGTGTTATTTTGGTTGGATCGATTCCCATTATTTTATCCCGAACCCTCAGCTCATAACAGTTATTTATCGACAGATTTCAATTAAATTTGAGAGGCATACTGAGGACTTCATTCTACACAAGATGTTGAAAAAAAAATCTAAAAGGAGGAGTGGAGGGAGGGAAAGGTGTGGATGTTTGGTGTAACGTTATATATGAACGGATTTCAATTTTTATTTCTTTTCGGAAAGTAAACCTACCTACACCAATCAGGCTACGCAGTCCTCGCCGCCTTCAAGAGACGAACCCGTAGACACCAAATTAGACCTCCCAAGACCAAGGGATCACTTGTGCACAAAATAAATACGAATAATATTGAAGCAATCGCGATTTTCGTTGATTAAGTTCAATTTGTTGTGTCACGCTTTGTTGAAGCGAGTCGCCACATAATTAAATTTTAGTTAGAATTTCACAAACAAACCTAAGTGATGAACAGATGGACCCTTGTGTTATTGCTCGGTATGTTTAATGCGCTTTTTCATATTCAGTCATAATATTTGACTTAATGGACCAAGAGCTGATGACGAATTTGTGGAAGATATTTTGTGGCGTGTTTCTGTATTCGTCGGTAACCGATTACGACTCGTATCTCCTTGAAAACGTGTCAAAAGCTTAGCACTTTAGGGTTTTGGACAAAAATGGTAAAACGGAATTCTTATGGTGCGACTTTGTTCGTCCGTCCGTCTGTCACAGCTGATTATCTCAGCAACTACTGAACCTATCGGCTTGTTTGGAATAGTTATAAATAATACTAACCGCATTCTATTGCACGCCTAAATTTTTTTTAAAGCCGCGAGCCTCGTGCTTTTCCGCTCCCAGAACAATGTAGCGGGGTTGTCTGTTACTTAACTCATTCATCCCTACCATACATGCGACAAAGAGAGATGGATAAAGGTATCTTTGGATAATATAAGTACATACTCATAAGACCTATAGGAGAATATCTGCTGATCTTTATCGGTACATTTTAGGTCACATTAGATAATTATATTCACTTTTGGTTTGCGAACCACGATAAGGGGCCCATTCCCGTAACTTATGATAGTAAAATTCGAGTATCGATCTAGTATCGTTAGGTCCTAAACGGTATTCACGTAACTGACAATACAATGGTATGAGTTGACTGACATGCGATTATACACTTTATTTATTTAAATAGAATAGAAATAGAAATATATTTATTGTGACCATAAAAGTTACATAGATGAGTTGTGTCCCTGTTTCCCAGAAAAGCGTAAGCTGTGGCCTAGGAAACAGTTCACTCCTGAATGACATGCTATAAATATTACAGTCTAGTACATGAAAAACGAAATAACAAAACAATCAAAGAAATGTGATGTCGGAGCGCACATGTTTACATGTATGCGAATGCACCAGTGTATAAGTGAGTATATGCGTGGGTCATGTGCGTGTGTATGTGGGTATTTTGTTTGCGTGCGTGTTTTTGTAAGGGTGGGCTTTTTTGTGTGTATGTGCGCGCGCGTGTGTGTGTGTGTGTGTGTGTATGTGTGTGTAAAAAAAAAGTAAATCAATCTAATATTATAATATTAATGGAGCAGAATGACAAAATATATTCAGTTCATAATCGTTATGTTTTTAAAATTGTATAATGTGAATTGGCTCCCCGTAGTGTTGAACTCCGTCTATGCGGTCGTCAGATGACGGCCACAGTTTCTCTGTAATCGCGCTCAATAATATTAATGCAATATATTTGTTTAATAGGCGTATGTTTTTTGCGGTGCAGCTGCCGGGAACCATTTAAGCCCCGAGATGGATCATTACCATTCTTAGTGAGTATTAATTAATTCAATTCATTTATTACTTATTGTACGGAATGGGTCAATTTGTATTAAAAAAACTACTGACTCGCCCCGGCTTCGTATGGATTATAATCAAAATAAAATATAGCCTACAGCACTAAGGGCTAATGCAGCTTCCTATCAGTGAAAGAAGTTTCAAAATCGGATCAGTAGTTCCGGAGATTACTTTTAACATCCAGACAAACAAACTCGTATACTTTACCTCCTTATAACACTTTTTCATACAAATAAATAATTACTACATTTTATTTTATGGATAAATTTTTTGATGTTTTAGTGTGACTTTAATTCAGCTGTTTTTTTTATGACCGCGCCTTTCCTAGGAATTACCTTATATATTATGCAACCGTAATGTTTGATATAAGGTTTTTGATAATCTAATACCTGATAACCTTGATGACATGGCTAAAACTGCTGATAATCAGAATTTCAACTGAAATCAGCAGATTTTTAGCAAGTTCTTGACTGAAAGTTATTTAATTCACTAAATTCATAGAATATTAGTGGTTATCGTAAGTGACTCGTAACATACTAGTTCCAGGACACCCTGTATGTCCCTGTATTATGACCGGGATTGGGACATAGGCTACTTCTTACCCGACTGCGCAAAAGAAGATAAGTAACATTTATTAGAAAAACTACGCGTGTGAAGCCGCGGGCGTGTTTGCTAGTTATACAACTTGTAATTTTACTTACGACATTAATTTAAAACAGACATATAATACCAATAAATAATATTTATATTTTTTAAACAATGTTGTTTAATAAATTAAAATATTATTATATAGTATGAATGATATATTATATTATATATATGATATGAATCGGCGGCGCCTATGTGACGATGCCGCTTAGTCAGTATACTTACATGATGAATTAATATTATTTGTTTACCTATTTTATGCAGGTTTCATTGATATTTCTAGATATTGACTTGATATTAAGTTAGTTTGTAAATTTAAATTTTTTTATTGTAACGAATTTGAAATTTTACAACAATAGCCCTACCCGTGATTTCATTTAATGTTGTATATACATAACATAACACGTTGTATACCTAGTCAGGTCATAAATTCTGTCACATGTTTAATATAAAATAATTGAAACAAGTTTATTCATTATGTAACCATTTATATACCAAAATGAACTTAACAAAACATAGATTCTTATGACACTAAAGTTTATTCAAAATGACCTCCGTGATTTTGAATACAGGCCTTCAATCTGCGCGGCCAGACGTCTATCGCAGCACGAACGAGGTCCATGTCAATATCGGCGGCTGCCTTAATCAAGGATGTCTTGAGTGACTCCAAATTGGGATGAGGCTTTGCGCACGCCTTTTCCTCCAAGTGTTGCCATATCTTGTAATCTAACGGATTCAAATCTGGACTGGAGGAGGGCCAGTCTTCGTGCCGGATGAAGTCGATTTCACGCGCCGCCAGCCAGTCTTTTGTGCTCTTCGCTCTACTCGTATGAGCTGGCGCCGAATCTTGTTGGAATACCCAGTGCCTGTTATTGAACATGGTATGAGAAACAGGTTCCACAAGGTTCGTCAGGACTGTATTTTGATACACAACTGCATTCGTTTTTACACCTTTCTCACAAAAATGTACCTCTGTTAAGCCCCAATAAGAAACTCCCAACCATACCATGAGCGAGGATGGAAAATGACCTCGTTGGACACGCGGAATACGGTTGCTCGCTTCTTGACTACTGTGTGCGTACACCTTATCATTTTGTTTGTTGTAGCTCTCTTCTACGGTAAAAATTTTTTCATCCGAAAAAAGAATTTCCCGATAATTTTTTCCCGCGTACCGCTTCAACAAAGCGCGGCATCTCTTCAGTCTCAGGTCCATTAGACGAGCATTCAAACGATGTCCTGTTTTTCTTCGATATGCCCGAAGCCCTAAGTCTTCATTTAACACCCTTTTCACCGTGGTTCTGCTTAACCCCATCTGAAGGGCCAACAGTTTCTGCTTACGTTTGGGATTTCTTTGAATTCGCGCCTTCACAGCTTTTATCACTGCTGGCGTCCTAACAGACCGAGGGCGACCACTTCTTGACCTGTCATCTACACTAGAGTCTTCATTGTATCGTTTGATGGTGCGATAAACGAATCTTTTGGTTATATTCAAATTTTTCAGTATGTCAAAAATTTGAATTGGCGCGTAACCGCAACGATGCAACGCAATAACTGCAACACAGTCTTCTTTAAGCGTCCACTCCATATTTAAAAATGAGTAAAATTCTAAAAAGTATACATTTTTATTTTCATGAACAATTCGAAATTCGAATTCTATAAATTTTTTTGTGGCCAGCATTCTAAAAGAAAAGTTTTTACTGTGTGACAATACTTATGACCTGACTAGGTATAAGCACATAGAATAAAATAGAACAATATTTTATTTGGTACACACGGCTACACATCAAGCTATACATTTCCAGTTTATGCTGACCTCTCATTGTACGGAAAACTTACACAGTGCGAGGTCAGCTTATACTGCAATATATAGCTTGAGGTGTAGCCGTGTGCACACACAAAACGTCACATGAAACAACTATAAAGAACAGTAGGACAGTTCGACTGACAGTGTCTACGTAAACCAAAATGGCGTTCAGCTCAGCATACTGTTGGATGTTAAGCACCCAACGCTGATTTCAGTTGAAACCAGAAGCAAAAGTAATGCAGCAGCGACACAATAAACGAAAAATAAATAAAGAAATGAGTAAATAAAAGGTGTGTGCAGTTTTATTAAAATGTAGATAGAAATTATATCAACATACTTTTCTAAAATAATATTATATATACACTAGCTGACCCCGCGAAATTCCTACCGCTTTAGAATTAATCAATTTTGTGTTAACCTATTGGCTGAGTTAAATTCAGTTTTCTTTTCAGTTTTTTCTCCTATGTCCTTTTCTGTGCACGTACCCACTATAATCAACTTCAAAGGCTTGGTGATCAGTTATCGACCGCCGAGAGTAGAAATTTATTAAAATACTAATATCGCTATTTAAAAATAGGGATTGGTTGTAGAAAGGTGAAAATTAAGGGTTACATGTATTTTCAAATGCCGAATCACAAAATCATTAAGAGCATTATGAGTATTTGCGAGTGAAAGTACCTGACGATAATTATGTATTATATGACTTATGATTATTTTGTGTTCATTGTATTTTATTTTATTTTAATTATTTGTGTATATGAATGTAATGAGTCTAATATAACTAAAATATAAATTGACTAATATATATAACATAAAATATATAATATATATGACTAAGCACATTTGTACTAACACATTTGACATGTTTGATTATGTTTTTTATTTTTACTTACCAATATGGATCTTTGACATCTGAAGTAAATAAATGAATTGAAAAAAAATTGGGGAGGATCACCCTTATCAGGGGTATGAAAAATAGTTTAGGTCCTATTCTTAGACCTACCGAGTATACACAAAAAAATTCATAAGAATCGGTCAAGCCGTTTCGGAGGAGTTTTGTTACAAACACTGTGACACGAGAATTTTATATATTAGACTAGCTGATCGCCCCCGGCTTCGCACGCTTGAAATTTCCTGTTCCCATGGGAACTTCAGGATAATAACTATATAAAACACTTGTCAAAGCAACGCGAAACCTCATGTAAATGACTTCATGTTGTTACATTATATAGATATTGTTCATATAAAAATACTAATATCACGATTAAAAATGGGGGGCGGGGGTAGGAGGGTAAAAAATACTTTACGATATTTTCTCATACCTACCAAATATACAAAAAAAAATCATTAAAACCAGTCTACCCGCTTCGGAGGAGTGCGACCACAAACACCATGAAACGAGATTTTATTATAATAGACAACAAAAACGTAAAGAAGTAGTTTTTGAGTTTATTCGTTACAAACATACAATAATGAAAATCTTTCCTCTTTATAATAAATAATAAATAAATAAATATTGTTGGACATTTCACACAACGCTATCTAGCCCCAAACTAAGCAGAGCTTGTACTAAGGGAACCAGATAATTGATAAAATACTTATATACATATTTTTTTTGTAGATACATACTTATAATATATAGACAAACAACCAGACCCGGAACAAATATCTGTAGATCATGCAAACATTTGTTCCGCGGCGGGGATCGAACCCGAGTGGGGGAATAGCCGGCTGAGATGCATCTCAGCTGGCTATTCGCCCACTGCACCACGGAGGTCGTCAATAATGTTATAATATTAGGGTAGATGAAGTTTGTCACATGACTTATGTAGAACGTGTACAGGTGTACTTCGCGTCTCGCTACCGCGGTATCTGCGTGGGCACCCTCGTCTCCAGGACCGCTGTAATAACGGCGGCGGTGTGCGTCACCAGCCCCGTCGCCACCTGGACGGACACCAGGCACGTGAACGTTGTCACCGGCACCACCTACCGACACCCACGGCGAGGTATCAGGGTGCAGGTCACGAAGATCTTGATACCTAACCGTAAGTTAATATATACAGAACTAACTGTTCGTACGCGTTACGCTACTAAATGTTTAGGTAACCTAAAAAAAAAGCTGAACTCGCTGTTGCAACTTGATTTGACACCCCATTTTTATCCCATGGGACTTGATTTATGGACTAAAAAGTAGCCTATGTGATAATCCAAGTTATAATCTACATACATACTAAGTTTCATCGAAATCGGTTAAGCTGTTACGATGTGATTGAGTTACAAAAAAATAAATAAACAAACAAACATCCAAAGTTTCGCATTTACAATATGTAACAAAAACCCTGTCGGATTTTTAAGGGTGTGATATAGTATCGATATTTGGTCACAATCATGTAATTCTATTACAGAAAAAAAAAATACCCGACTAAATTTCATTATTTGGCGCTCAAAAATTAAAACTTACATCTGGCAACACCGGCGGCCTACGCGGCGCGCCGGAGACGGTGACCGCCCTTTAGACGACGAAGACACGTGCCTGTGCACGTGTCTTTTGTTTTTTTTTTGTTGACGATTGTAGTCAAGAAACAATAAGTTTATTGCAGCTCTGAAAAGAACTTGGGTTTAGCTCTGAAAAGAACTTGGAGTTAGCTCTAACAAGAGCTTAGGTAGGTATTGCTAGTTATGTAGAAGCACGTCAACTTGATCAAGACTTCGGCGGTCGTGTTCCACGTGTCGACCTCCAACTTCAATGCACCTTCGACACCGTTTTATAACGTTGGCACGCACTTTTCGCAGCACACTTGTATCAGATTTTATTGACTCAAAAGCCGCGACGATTCGAGTTCGCATTTCCGTTTCCGAGTCACACAGCTTATTAAACACAACTTATTTGACGTGCCCCCACAAATAAAAGTCTAATGGCGTGAGGTCGGGAGATCGTGGAGGCCATGGAATAGGTCCCCCCCTGCCTATCCATTGCTGTGGAAACTGTTCATTTAAGTAATCGCGAACTGCACGCAAAAAATGAGGCGGGGCGCCATCGTGCTGGAACCACATTGAACGATGGAAAGCCACGTTTAAATCGTCCAACTCTTCACTAAGCTCTTCGCGCAAAAACGCCAAGTAGTTCGTACCGCTCATAAAACGATTTAAAAAATACGGACCATAGATTCGATCTCCGAGTATACCGGCCCACACGTTAATACGCCAACGATGTTGGAAATGGCTTGGTTTAATATCAAACGGATTTTCCATTGCCCAAACGTGTTCATTGTGCTAGTTAAAAACACCGTTTCTCTTCTCTTGCAAACATAGTAAGTCGGCGGCGACAATCATAATTACAAGAGTTATAAATTTTTATAGATAGATAGTTTTAATTTCGTAGTTTAGTTCAAAAAGAAAGAAACGGTACAATAATCCTCAATGCATACCGAACGCAAAGACAATGCACATTGTACGTGTCATAAAGCTAGTTATCAACTACTTACTTTTGTTCATTCTCTAACTGTTTACTACAGTTACTATAACTGTTTACTTCATTCTCGCTCGGTCCAGAGCTGAATATTAAGAGTTGACAACTCGGTAAAATTTGCCTATTTGGGGGGTGAAATTCAGATAATTCTTGAAATTAAAAATGAAATAACTTTCAAGTTATTTGATACATATGTTTTTTATACATCTGCCCGACTTTAATTTTTATGACGGAATACGCTCTTCATGGATCCGACGGGGTTTTTGTTACATATTGTATAATGGAATGGATGGATGTAATTTTTGAGTCGTACCTGAAGGGAAAGCTCTCTAAATAGTGAAGATCGCTATTTTTACGCAAAGAAAACATTCTTTTAAGTTTATAAAAAAACAATAATGCATTCAAAGATTTTGTATATACGCTTTCCACTCCATGAAATATGTTGTTTAGCTGCCACCTTCACACGCGTGGTACTTACGTCAATAACGAATAGTATAAGTCTCAATCCAGGTCATAACATATCTATAAACCAAGTTTCATCAAAATCGGTTCAGCCGTTACGACGTGAAAGCGTAACATATTAACAAACAAACGGACTTTTGCATTTATAATATTAGTATGATATTATGTAGCAGGCCTATGCCCCGCAGTGGGATGAGAAGGACTGACCATGATGATGATGATTATAGCTGAGCCGCCCACGGCTTCGCGCGCGTTATGTGTCAATAAAAACTTTAACGGTAAAAAGTAGCTTGTCTCTGAATTCCGGCCATAATCTATTTATATACCAAATTTCATCAAAATCTGTCCAACCGTGAAAACATAACAAACAGAGAGACGGAGGGACAGCGTTACTTTCGAATTTATAATTTTAGTATGGATTTTAGATAACAAACAATAAGCTTACAAAAAGGACATACACAAAGGCGAGCTTAAACTAAGAGTTTTATCCCCGCAAACCTTTGAAGATAGAGATAGTTGATTATAGTGGTTAAAATCCCAAAATCTACAAATAATGTACATAAGTATTACACAAAATTATACCTTCATACTATATCTACAATATAATAAACACATATACATAATATAGGTACTCATACATAATAAACCAAAAGTTTACAAGGAAAGGCGAAAGACGGCTCTGAGCTTAAAAATAAAACAGTAAGAATTTTGTGAATACAAACTTTGATACGCTCAATATTCTAGCTTCTTAAGGCCGTGTAGTAATTTTTGACAGATACGCATTTAACTACTATTTACTAAACTGGTGTATTCCCGACACAGATTACATCATAGTAGCTAATAAAAAAGTAGTTAATAAAATTAGTACGTTGTTACAAAAGATATAAAAAAAGTAGAAATCAAAAAAAACTTTCATGAAAGCATTATTTTTTAAAACGAAAAATTATAGTGCAAAAGTATTTATTCAAAAAACCTTTCGGCTTTTCTAAAGAAAAAACTCTGAAAAATACATACTGATGGTATATATTGATAAGGCATGCACTAGACTTCAGAAAGTTCTGATAAAAATCATACGATTCGGGAGACTCGTCTTAACGAGATCACGTTACCAATGACCCCGAGGACATTGTCCTAATCATATATAACCGCAGCTGTTATCCCGAGAACCTGGAGGTCAATGTCACACTCAGATCACAAGACACAGTACACCAGTACGTCGTATGATGGTTAACTAGTGGTTCGCCCCGAACTGAGATCTCGCGAGTCTCCCATAAAAACAAAAAAAATATTATTTGTAATCTTTGACTACCAAAATAGTGCCACGAAACGCATAACCAACTAAGTTGACCTACAGTTTTATTTAAGTTACAGGTAACGGCAGTTCATGTTAATTGGTTAATTTTTTGGGGTAGAACTTGCAGTTATTCTGGATTTCAGACTTTTCCCTATATTTGTGTCACTAAAGCTACACGAATACCAAATTTCAGCACTGTGGTGTCACTGGTGTACCTGTGAATTTTGTTAAAGTTCAGTTTTTATAATGGCAAATAACTTAAAAACTATACAGTTTAAACTAAAAATAAAAACGGGGTCAAAATGTATTCACAAAAACCTTTTATAAAACGTGCCACTTGACCGGATAGTCCCAATTTGTTTTTATTACCCCTCTTGAACCCCAATATCTCAATAACGCCCCAACATTTTAGCTCATTTAGTCACACCAAAATGGTGTCATCACTACCTACTTATACACATAAAAAAATGCACGATGATCAGATAAACGCTTCGAAAGTTATCCTTGGACAAACAAACATACATACATACAACGCCGATTTGCCCAAGTTGATTTGGAGACCTCGTTTCGCTCGATCAATAATCCCCGCTTGTTCTACCTTGTTCTACCGTCGCGTTGCAGTGACGGCGCTATACCAAACGTAGATGTAGGCGACATCAGCTTTGCGAGGCCGCTTTCATTTCCTACTCAATAAGAAAACGTTAAATTGAATGAGCTGAATTATACACTAATGTACCAGTTATTGCTAATCAAATGATGACGCCTACCTAACGAGGCCGTCGGCTATCACTGACGTTGCCGACGCCTAACACCGCCACTGCACTATCTTAGATAGGTGGGATTCCCCGCGATAGCGACGCAACACCAACAGATGATCCTAGTCTAAATGCAAATAAATTTGATATGTCAATCATAATATTTATCGTTATATGATGAGTAAAATTTTTTCGTCACGTTCACGGCTTGGTAATGCATAAACCGCGAGACTGTAGGCGGTGGCCTACGTCGCCCACGCCTTATGCCGCCTCTGTACCTTCGGATTTGTGATCTTATTTTATTGTTCGATTAGTTTTTTACCTGACTACGCAGGTATATACACATCCTATATACACATCATGTCTCTATAGGTGTGTATGTTTGTTCATTAGGGACAGCCTGTAGACAAACGGACTTGACGGATTTTCAAAATGAGTTATTATTAAAATTGTCTAAATTAAGAGAGTGACATAATATGAAGTTTTGTGACTGTTCATTTGGCGCAACCTGTTGACTAATCCTGGAAGAGTTTTCTTCCAACAAACCTTTGAAGATAGAGATTTTTCCACTTGGTGATATTGAAATTTGTTTTCTTAAACAAGAGTGTATGTACTCTTACGCGAAAAGTTTTGATTAGTGTCTAATCTAGTCTGATATCCTCTATTAAGGCAGTCTTGCCTTTCAGACAAAGCCAAATATTGCATTTATAGGCATCGAGATCATATCGTAGCATCTAGATTTAATAATGGAAATTGGCTTGCTGAGTGGTATTTTGTAGTTATACCACAAAATAGTTAGGAACAGAGGTTATGTTTACCAAATCCCTCTACCAAATATGCTCTACCTATATAATAACTGTTTGTCCGCATTACACAAAAGTTAACTGGAAGAGAATACTATCTAGCATTAAGTTCGTCTATGCACAGATTATTTTTATTTTGTGCAATAAAGAACTTTTCATTAATTAAGTCAATTGAAGTGGGACTGGGCTGGATACGTGTGTCGTATGTCGGAGGAACTATGGGCAAAAGCCACTACATAATGGGTTTCAAACGGGCGGCGGCCGCGTCCTAGGCCCAGGCCTAGCACCAAGTGCCAAGGCGCCAAGTGTTTGTTCCAAAAGAACTGTCAAATTATATATTACAATAATATAATTGTATGTTTATAAAATATTTTCTCATATTACGTAAAATATGGGTCGTTGTGTAGCTTTTGGATGTGAAGAAATAGGTGTACACAAATTCCCAAGTGATATTACATTAAAGAGAAGGTAGGAAAAAGTACTGTGAAGACTAAATTTTAAATCAAGTGATTTTTCGAGGTTATGTGGTAAACACTTCAAAGAAACCGCTCTGGCAATTACATCTGGGATTCCGGACTGTTTTGAGACACATTCTCAAAGTTAAAATTTCTGTCATAAGCTTCCAATCTGTAAAGAAAATATGTTTTGACTTCAAATGTTTTGTATATAACCTCACATTTTGTTTATCAATATGATCACTTGCTCTACCTAAACTTTGGCTAATATTACCCGTTTTTAGATATTTAAATATGAATTACACTCACACAATAGTTTTCAAACTCAAGCTAATCCTATTATTGTTCCTGAAAACAGCTAAAAACTCTAAATTATTGTACCTTTCAACTCGGTCGGCTTTCTTTCCTTACAGCGATGCACCTCTTTTCTTTAACTCCTCTTTCAACTGGACGATACGAAAGGTAGAATACATTAATAAAAACTCGATAAGAACCTGAACAATGCTTATAAAATAAAAATCTGTGATGAAATTTGGTACATATAAAGATCGGGATATAGGCTACTTCTTACCCGACTGCGCAAAAGTAGGGTAAAGTTTTTAGTGACAAAACGACGTGTGTTTTGTCACGGTCAGTTACACATACAGCTAAGTTTTGACGTCACTTTTGCGTTACTAAATAAATAATTAGGTTACTCTCTTTTATCTGGCTTTTGTAAAATAAAAATTAATTAACTTTTTTAGTTTTATTTCATTCTAAATTGAGTAGATTGGTTTCTTTATTTCTAACACGGGCGTCTACGAGTATGTGCGGTGTGCGTGCGGCTTTCGTTCGTTTCGTTCGTTGTACTTCACTTAAGTTTCTATTCTGTGGTAATACTATTCTTGGCTCTATATGTTTCACAGACTTGGTCTATACATTGTGGAAAGTTAGGATAGTGCACAAAAAACTACAACGGGAACTTACCTACCTATAATCAGAGCCGGCCCTAGGGTAGAGCGAGAGGAGCGGTCGCTCTAGGCGCCAGATGGCAAGGGGCCGCCATAAAGCTAAATGCGAAAAAAGCATGTGTAACACACGTGGTAAAAGTGAAACCTCCAATAATTTTGGTTTCAAGATAATGAGACGAATGTAAATTTCGGGAAGATGATAATTGTAGGTTTTAGCAATGAGCATAGTGAAGCAAAGCACAAAGAGAACCACGAACATAAGAAACACTGTATAATGCTTCCTATCTCATTTTCTCCACCGTTAAATCTTATGAATTTATGTGTCTGTCTCTTTTTACCGACGCTTTTTCGTTTCATCGACTTTCAAATCACAACGATGCTAAAAAAGTTTTCACTTCAAAAATTCCAGAGCAAAATAAAATTTTACGCTGAGAAATCCGTAGATTGCCTCTAGATAAATCCGTAGTCTTTTTCAAAAACTAGATCTGACTGTTTGGAGCGGCTAGACAAGCCGTGAACCTAGTCCGTAAACAGCGTTTCTTGTAAAATGACATGGGTGACAGCTACATTGAACATTGTACAACATAAAACCGAAGTAGAATGAACGTGAAGTGAAAGCGTCTACTGGCGGGCGCTAAAAGACAATCTCGCTCTACCCTGATAAAAAGCTAGGGCTGGCGCTGCCTACAAGAGAATGGTCGTAGAAGACACCTTTTAGAAAAAATCACTTGTACTATTACAGACCATGAAAAAATAAGTCACTTGAGAAAGGAAACCCAGAAAAAAAAATTCTTACTTATAGTCATATTATAAGGAGTCTTTAAGGAGATAATGTACCACTAGCAATCTCGAAAATCGCAAATAGACATTTAGCCCTGATTGCACAACGATCCCTAAACGTATTTAGCGGCTACACATGTTTAAATTTGACGTATTTGCATGATTTGACCACTCTTTAAACCATATTTAGCCGCTAAATACATTTAGACATTGTTGCGTAAATCGCCCTTAGTAAAGATTCAAAAATAATATGGCAATTTTATCGCGTCATCAGGTCCTCTTGAACTCTGAGTCTCTGAGTCTGCAAGGGTCTGTCTGACAAAGACAGACATTAAGCAAAACATAAAATAAATTAAACAAAAACCCCCCTGTATATTAAAATTCTTAATTAAAGACAGGACAATGAGAACATTCATTTTTTCTAAAATGCTGGAAATTATCACTAACCCTATATTCATTTAGATGTGTTCATTTTACTGCTTAATTTTTTTAAAGAAATTCTAAATAAATCAATTAATCTTATTAAATAAAGTTCTTCTGTACGTGTGTTTGTCACCTAACCCTCCTAAATGGCTACACCGGTTTGGATGAAATTTTGTGTGTATATTTCAATGGGTTCCTGGATGGTTTGAAAACACAATTAGACCCGGTAGGTAGCGCGGTTGTCGAGATCCAGAAAATTGCGAATGAAGTCGCGGGCATACAACTATACAACTTTTAATAATTTTCAAGTCCAGAGTGAATAGGTTCATTATAGGAAAGCGTGCTCCATCTTCTATCTCACCATCACTTACCATCAGGTGAGGTGGTGGTCAAGCGCTTGACTATCATCAATAAAAAAACAATTAAAACATTAATGATATGTGTATACATGTCATGAATCAGAGTCAATGGTCAGAGAAAAAAAACACTATATAACAATAGGAATGTAAATTTTTAATGGAGGCCTGAATCCACCCAGTATATTTTAACTTACTTAATATCCGCTATCTACCAAAGCTAAAAAAATATTCCTCTTGTAAGCTTTACCTATACACTGCATCCGTGCTTTAAACGGCACGTCAGGATGTCGTTCCTGTCTAAGGCTGTGTTTCCATCAGAGCTGTGCGAGGAAGATAAGCGGTAAGTAAAAATCATGTGAATGTGTATGTATAAAATAAAGTAAGTATATGCATAACTTTTGAAACTATCATGGTTATAAACACTTTTTTTACTAAAAACGGGATATTTACCATGATTTGTGAATATTTGAGTATCCCGATATTTCGACGCAGTTGCATGCGCCATGATCACGGGTAAACTGAAGTATTTGCGAGTGGATGGTTATTGCAGATATATCGATTTACCTTCTTTCTCAGGTAAAAATCCCGTTTTAGTGAAAAAAGTGTATGCAATATGTGTAAATAATTTAAAATGATAGGGAAAAATAATAAAAACTTGTTTTTCGCTAAAACTAAATAGATTAAAAGTAATATGACATTCTTAATTTTTTTAAGCAATATTTGGTGCATGGTCACTGCCTATATTGATCATGAATATGCACTAAATATTGCTAAAATAATTGGTCAAGCGCGTGTCGGTACACGCACAGTGAATGGTTCCCTAGTCATTTTAAATACAAAGTTAATTTTACAAGAAACAAGGCAAGTTGTTCTTTTTAATGATCCTTTTACAATACATAACAATACAGAAAATAAATTACGTCTAAATTGTAACATTTGAACGAGTTGGAGCAATTTCAATCCCATGCTTCTCTATCATTTAAATAATCCGATATTTTATAGTAGGCTTTTTTATAAAGATTTGGTTTAATTACGTTTTTAAATTTATTAATCATCAATTTTTGTACATCCCTCGGGAGTTTGTTATAAATGCGTACACCTTGCCCTTTAAACGATTTACTAACTTTATGGAGTCTAAAAGTGGCAACAGCGATTATATCTTTATTTCTAGTATTAAAATTATGATTATCGCTATTTTTCTTACACAAATTAATATTCTTGTGAACATACTCGTACATCAGATTTTCATAGATGTATTGACAAGGGAATGTCATACTCGTAACATTTATTTCTTTAAACTTATTGCGTAATGATTCTCTGGGGCCCATATTATAAATTGCACGAACAGCCCTCTTCTGCAGAAAATAAACGGTGTTTATATCTGCAGCACTCCCCCACAGCAGTATACCGTATGAGATACGGTGCTTTTCTTAACATTTATCAGTTTGAAAGCTTTTATGATGTCATCACTATTGACATAGTCAAATATGAATTGTGTTTTTCATTCCGTAAAGTTTTCTTTCAACAATGACTCTGCGACTACGGGAGAGGAGTTTAAGGATTTTGTGGTAGGGACTGGAATATCGATAAAAAAGTCTTCGAACGCATTAGCTACATCACCATCCTGATTGATCGTGGCATTGCCAATTTTCAAATTAAACTTATTGTTCTTAATTGTGACTCTTCCAGTCTCGCTATTGATTATTTTCCAAGTGACTTTTACTTTGTTTTGACTATTTTGAATTTTTAAACTCAAATGCAGCAAAGAGACTTTCAAGAGACTACTCAAGTACGCCTCAAAAAATTTACATTTGGAGGTGAGGCTTAACTGCGTGTGACAGCACGATTTATTACCATTTCGCTCAGTGGCGTATTTACCAGCAGGCTGAGTAGGCTTGAGCCTAGGGTGGCAGATTTTATTAGCAGCAAATTTGGAGATATATTTTTTTTTAAGATTTTCTGATGCTTTGCAAAAGGAAGAAATCTACAAGCCATCTTTCCGATGACTTATCCCTCTTCCCTTTCATTGTACATTCAAGCAACGGTACCACACACTTCTGTATTCTATGGTTAAACACCCAGTTCTACATTACCCCGCCTTATCGTACATGATTAAGCTTTGATTCGCTCAGAAATATGCTCATACTCATTTATTCAAACCGTAGGTAGGTACACAATAGAACACTTGGTTACGTCAATAATAGTACTTAATTAATTACATGACTTTATCTAAGTAGCTCATTGCATCATAATTTTGGAGGTACTAGAAACAGACAAGCATCAGACTAATATTATAAATGCGAAAGTTTGGATTTTTGTTTGGATGTTTGTTTGTTTGTTACTCAATCACGCCGTAACGGCTGAATGGATTTCAATGAAATTTGGCTACCATTTATCCCATAAATCAGTTCCCATGGGATAAAAATGGGGTATCAAAGTTTCTATACAAAAATTTATTATAAATAAATATTGCTGGACATTTTACACAGCGCTATCTAGCCCCAAGCTAAGCAGAGCTTCTACTATGAGAACCAGATAACTAATAGAATACTTACATACTTTTTTTTTGTAAATCCTATAATACATAAAAAAACATCCAGATAGAAAAATGATTTTGGTCTTTGATACTCTTCACTCCAAAACTACGGATTGGGCTCAAACTTTGCAGAAGTTTATTAAGATTATAAGATATATTAAGGGTGTCAAAGTTTCTATAGAAAAATGATTTGGGTCCTCATTACCACTTTACGTCAAAACTACTAAACGGATTGAGCACAAACATTGCAAAAAATCAGTTCAAGACCTAGAATAACATTTAAGCTTCTTTTTATTCCATAAATCAGTTCCCATGAGGTAAGACTGAGTCGTTAAAGTTTCTATAGCAAATATATTTTATTCTTTGTTATCCCTTCGCGCCAAAACCACTGAAGGGAGGCACACTTTGCAAAAGTGTCGTTCTAGGCACATAACATATAGGATATTTTTTATCTTATAAATCGGTTCCAATGAGAAAAGAAAATATATTTTGTTATTTGTCACCCCTTTACGCCAAAACGGCATTACGACCGCAGCCCACTCTCTTCATGTTAGACTAGCTGTTGCCCGCGACTTCTAGAAATAAAGCTAAACTCGCTGTTGAAATTTGACTTGACCCCCCATTTTTATCCCGTGGGAACTGATTTATGGGATAAATGGTAACCTATGTGGTGATCCAGGTTATAATCTACATATATACCAAATTTCATCGAAATCGGTTCAGCCGTTACGGCGTAATTCAGCAACAAACAAACAAACAATCAAACAAATATCCAAACTTTCGCATTTACAATATAAGTGTGATATAGGCGCAATGATGAGTCATAAAAAAATCCGCAGATAAGATATTTTCAAAATGACTTTACTTTTACCAGTATCTGCCAATAAAATATTTATAACAATTGGCATCAAGCACCACACGGTGTCTTTCAATAAAATACATATTTTTTTTGTTAATCACTCTATTCATAATTTTAATTTATTGAATTTATTTTCTACTTATTAATTCGGTATCTACAAAAGCGTGTTTTTAGGTATTTCAAACTATTATTTAGTATTGACAAACGACGCGTACGAAGCCGCGGGCTGAAGCTAGTTTCATATACATTTACATTTAAGCATCTAATTACTGACTAATAAGTACTTAATATTATAGATGCTGTAGAGGGGCATTGTCAAAGAATTGATTATAATTTAATACATAATTTGAAATCTAAATTGAATTTTTTTTCTTCTAATTGTATGTCAATAGGCAACAATTATACCCAGAACTACTTGTGCATTTTCAACGAAATTATTAGATTGAAGGGCAGCAAAAATTTAACAGCCTATATTTGGAAAATGTGAAAATCCGCCACTGGTTTCGCTACGCCATTCAAAATTGGACTAAAATGTTAAATCTGAAACCCAAATTGATATTTTTGCCGACCCCTGGCATAGACCATCTCTATTCTTCGTGTCAATCATCATCATGGCCTTATTACATCTATGAAAGATGATTTAAGTGACGTCATGCTTGTCATGGTTTAGACGTTTCAAAGTGAGACTTTGACTTTGTCCATTAGGCACTTTTGTAAATGACGCTCCCGTCTTTGTGGTCATTTATGGAAGTGTCCAATTTCTAAAATTAGAGATATGTTTGGAGACCCGTGGTAACCTTAGCCCATAGGGGTTTATTCTAAAAACAAGCTATATAAGTTTAAAAAGTGAAACCCAGCTACGTACTATATCGATGGTATGTCACCTGGACCATAATAACGAATCGATTGACAATTCATTCATCGAAATCGGATGAGTAGTTTAGGCGCTATGGTGAAACATACATCCATAGACTGCTGAAAGCATAACCCTTCCTTTTGGCGTTGCCGTGAATGGGTAAAAATGTAGCCAATCTCACCCGCACCATAACAATGTGTTGATTGAGACTTAATTCAACAAAATCGAAAGAGTTGCTTAGGCGCTTCGGTGGAACAAAAGTAAATACTTACATACATACATACTTACATACACACATACTTACATACATACATACATACATCTTCCTACCTTCCTTTTAGCTTTGCCGTAGTCGGGTAATAAAAATATTCAGTGATGTATTTCTGTGAAACAGTGCAAAACCTAACGGGGAATAATAAAGCATATCTAATGCAGAAGTCAGTCGCTATTCTCCTGTTGAAGATGACGGTACCCGATATACTGACAGAAGTACCTATGCGCCCTATCAACTTGGATTGGAGGTAATTTTACAAGCACGTGGCATCGAACGTGTGGTTTGTTACTTGTTAACAAACTTAACAACAACAACTTGCTAAGTCAATTAAAAAGTTGTTAAAAGTTACTTGTTACTTTTTAACATTTCTTTCCTTTGTTTACTGGCTTGGTCGCGAAGAAACACTAAAAGTGACGTTTCTAAGTAATTAAGTTCATTATAATCACAAGGTGATTATATAATTGATTTTGAACAACTTTTTAATTAACTTTAAACTTATGCAAAGACAGCCTCTGTAGCGCAGTTGACAACCTCTGTGGCGCAGTGGGCGAATAGCCGGCTGAGACGCAGGAGGTAGCGGGTTCAAATTCCACCGTGGAACAAATGTTTGTATGATTTACAGATATTTGTTCTGGGTCTGGATGTTTTTCTATATATTATAAGTATATATTTACAAAAAAAAGAAGTATATAAGTATTCTATCAGTTATCTGGTTCCCATAGTACAAGCTCTGCTTAGTTTGGGGCTAGATAGCGGTGTGTGATACGTCCAGCCATATTTATTTATTATTATTTATTAACTCACCCAAACCACTGAACCGATTTTGATCAATTTTCTATGAATCTGAAAGTATAAAAAAACCTTTCAAATAAAAGAATAATTTTTCAAATCGATTGATGTATGACGTGGTAACAAGCATTAAAAAAATACAATCGAATTGCGATTTTCATCCTTTTTTTAAGTCGGTTAAAAAAATTGCAAAATATCACATTTTATCGAAATCGGACGCCGTTTAGATGTGAAAACGTAACAAACAGAGCTTTTACCAGACGCCCAGAGGTCCGAGAGATGATAATGATCTCACACTCCTCGTCGGCTGGTTCCCATTTCTTCAATCGAATGTGGCGTCATCGGTCTGGAAGAGATCGCTCATAACGATAAGACCACCGATTGTACCTCCTATTTAAGGGCGGTGCAACAAAAATGCTCGTCCGTGGCGTGTGCGAGGCGTGTGCGTGGCGTGAGCGTGCACGCAGCGTTTGCAATTATGATATTGCTAGATATCAGACCGTCTGCGTGGCGTGCGCGTCATAAAGCCACGCAGGTGCCACACAAGCAGTCACATGACATCTTCCTTAGAATATACCCCATTTTACTCTACATTACAACCGCTGCGTACACGCTGAAACTGCTCCAATTCGGACAAAATTGTTACAATTTAGACGTAATTGATCGAGCGAAGCGAGATCTCTAAATCAACTTCGGCAAATCGGCGTTGTATGTATGTAAGTATGTATGTATATAAGTATGTATGTATGTATGTTTGTTTGTCCGAGGATAATTTAGTATATAGGTATGTAGTGTGTAAAAATGTGGGGTTGTTGAGATATTGGGGTTCAAGAGGGATGAAAAAAAAAACAAAATAAGACTATCCGGTCAAGTGGCAAGTCTAATAAAATGTCTTAATCTAAAAATAAAAACGTGTTTAATAAAAACAAAAAAATATTATTCGTAATCTTCGACTATCGGAGACTCGCGAGATCTCAGTTCGGGGCGAACCACTAGTTTATTTTCTTTATTGTTATGTATTGTAAAAAGATTCTGATTATTGATTTTTTGTATTTTTCTCACGTCACGCACAAGCCACGCAGACGCATTCGGTTTGCGCATGCTAAAGGCACTACATAATGGCCACAAATACGACATCTCCGATGTATTCGTGTTATATTTTCTACTAGTAGGGGATTAGTTTCTTATAAGTTTGTGAATGTTTTTGTAAATTTTACCTGCGACTATTAAAATATGAAAACCATTTTTTTAGGGCAGAAGAGACACTATCATTGCAAGAAGAGTGCTTTGTGGCAGGCTGGCATTTCTTTTACAAAGACGTGAGTAACGGCCAGTGTTCATCGAAGCGGACTGTTTAAACCCAACTGTCCACTTTGTTGGATACCGGCATTAATTATCAAATCATCATCATCATCCGAACGAAGGGAAATAGCCGATTTGACTTACCTGTTTAACATAGCAAACAATACTGTGGATTGCCCAGAGCTTCTGGAGCTAATAGGACTGCGAACTGTTAAAGCTGCATTGAGAAATCATAACCTTCTTTATATTCCCAGAGTTAAGACTAATTATAGGCAAAATTCTTTTATAATGAGAGTTTGTAACTCTTTTAATTCATCGGTTAAGGCAAATAAAGAGATTGATCTGTTTAACACAAAAACTAGTAAGCTTAAACGCTTACTTAGTGACATTTACTTTAATATATAGATTAAGCACTTATCCGATGTCGTGTATGTATGTGTGTGTGTGTGTGTGTGTGTGTGTGTGTGTGTGTGTGTGTGTGTGTATTAATATCTATATTTCCTATATCTAATTTTTTTTTCTCAATTTATGTGTTGTCTACCTTATCTGTTTATATATTGCCTATTCATCTCCTATCTTACTTGCGGAAACTTTTAATTGGCCTTCTGGTAATAAGTAGCATTTACTGTTGTTTATTTCTTACTCAAATACCTTTTCTGTAACCTAGCTGTAAGTTTTCCAAAAATTCAAATAATAAAATAAAATAAAATCATATTATTAAGGTGGTGGTTCCTATACAAACAATGATTTCACATTCACTAGATAACTGAACAGCAGAAATGTCTAAACATATGCGTCTTAGTTACGTCTTATTATTCCCGCAACACCAATAATGGTAGATTATTAAACGAGGGGATAAAGCAGTCTTGCGTCACGGGCTCTATATTGAATCCTGAACGTAACGAAGGAGTTCTAGAGTTAACTCACGAGCGGAGCGTAAATTGTAATTGTAATATGTATATATTAAATAAAATATATATCCTGATAAAATACGCTTATTTCAGGCAGAACACCAATATTGCACACAAAAATAAAAAATAAATTAAACTATAGTTATTAAAGTTAAAGTAAAAAATTATTAAAATTATAATATTAAAATTAAAATTAGTGTAGTATTGTGTGTTATTGCAGTAAATAAATAATTGTCTATATCTAATAAAGAATTATTCTTTATCTGAGATCCAAGATACAAAAGTTCATACTGGAAGTAATCTCCAAAATTAATTATATCTCTCAAAAGGTTGGTTGTAGTGATCAAAAAATAGGATACAAAAAATGCTGATAGAGAAATGTCGATTTATATTTTTATAAATTTCCCTGGGTCCAGGATGAATAACAGATTGCATCGAAAAACGAATTTAAAAATACAACCAATCGTGTTTATTATCACCACGGTAAGTCTGCGGTTTTTTAATCTAAATTCTTACCGAATGACAAATTTGCGGTTTGCTGATGACATAGTACTTTTTGCACCTAATCCTAGAGGATGAGGTGCAAAAAGTACTATGTCATCATGTCAACATGTCGTCATCATCATTGTGAATGATGATGATGACATGTTAAATTCTTCTCGACTTCACCCACTGCTGGGTATAGGCCTCCCCAAGTTTGTGCCATCCACCACAATCCTGCGCTAGTCTCAACCATTGACATTTCGCAACTTTAACTATGTCGTCCACCCATCTCGCTGCTGGACGTCTCTACAGCCATTAATTTCAATTCAATTCAATTCATTTATTTACTTCAGATGTCAAAGATCCATATTTGTTAGTAAAAAATAAAAAAATAAACTTAATTAAACTGTCAAATGGGTTAGTACAAGTGTGCTTAGTTAATTCAATATATAATTTAGTTATATTAGACACATTACATTCATATACACAAATAATTAAAATAAAATAAAATACAAAGAACAAGTCAAAAATTAAACATCTGAAATCAATCAAAAATTAAAATTGATTCATGCGGCATAATATTTTAAATAATTACAATAGACGCACAACGTATATCATGCTAGCGGGTAATAATAATCATCATCAAGAGGAAAAATAACAAGGCACTACAAAAGTTATATCTGAAAAATGAAGCGAACAAAATATAAAAATAATCTTAAACTCATTTAGATGTTATAAAGTGTTATTGTGTTAAATAAAGATATATAACGCTATATAACCGCTGTGTGGGCCAATAGCCGGCTGAGACGCAGGAGGTTGCGGGTTCGATTCCCGCCGCGGAACAAATGTTTGCATGATCTACAGATATTTGTACCAGGTCTTGATGCTTTTCTATTTATTATAAAGTAGTAGTTATTATAAAATTAAAATATAAGTATTCTATCAGTCTTCGGTTCCCATAGTACAAGCTCTGCTTAGTTTGGGGCTAGATAGCGCTGTGTGAAATGTCCAGCAATATTTATTTATTATTATGTTACCACCATATCATGCGTTTGCAGACAGAGTGTAGACAGTGCTTTTTATATTTTTCATTTCATATTTCGTTTTTCGCTGCATATAGTTGAAGTGCCTTTAGGCTAATTGGCGATATCGTAGTTATTGACAAAATCCCCAGGATAGAGTATTTGCTTTTATATTGATTGCCTATGAATCGCTGAACCTGGGTTTCCATAAAAGCGGCAGGTGATGTAATACATTTTATTACAACTATTCGACCCGCCGGTTTCGAAGACAAAATCCAGTTCACTGGCAGAGACGCAGAAGGTTGCGGGATCGATCCCGCCTCAGAACAAATGTTTGTATAAATTAGGTTTTATCTAGTTATTTCTCTATAAAATAAGCAAAGAATACTATTACTATTACAACGTATTTTGAGTAAGTATTTATAAAATAAAACGTTTCCATAGAACGAGCTTTGCTTTATTTTGGGGCTATATAACGCTGTGTGATATGTCCAGCACTATTTACTACCGGGCTGATATTATGCTCGTGATATGACGGTCTTCTTTCTGGGCATGATACTCCAATTTCGCATATTAATACCCTTTGCACAGGCTAAAATATTGGATATTTTCCCATCCTATCTATGTCTTTGTTTACAAAGTCGGAAGCATACATAATTATACATATTTAGAGCATGCTCCCTGTGAGGCTTTTCGAAGTACTTAAAACTAGACGCTATCAAGAATTCTAAATTATTGGCAATACGCCTGCGGTACAATATACGGTTTACAGACTCTCGTGAATCAATTAGGCAACCATAGTACCTAACAGGTAACTGTCGTGAGACGCGATAAATTCAGTTCAAGCGCTGGTCTTAGGTACTTTTTTGATTAACTCAATTACGTATATGGACATCGCTTCAACCCAATATCATATCAACTCTGGTGGTACATACAGAAATTGTTTTTAAAAAGGTGCAAAGTTTACCTCACATTTTATTAATTTCGCGGAATATTCTTCATAGCAAAGCTCAAAGTTCGGACACAGCCATTGTGTCACTTCCTCGGATATGAATGATTGCTTCTTGTCATAAACTGACTGAATATTGCTTTGTATCCCCTTTATACTGTCACCAGCTAAGGTTTAGTAGGTGCCTGTTGTACCTGTGATATTGCAATCCGACTACGTTCAAACATGTGCCAATAACCATCCCTCGCAAATACTTCAGTTTACCCGTGATCATGGCGCACGCAACTGCGTCGAAATATCGAGATACTCAAAAACTCACTAATCATGGTAAATATCCCAGTTTCAGTACAAATACGTTTAAAGAGTTACTATAGGTAGCTCAACTGCTCCAGATCACTACTAGGCGGAAGTGTCCTCAAGACACAGGCTGCATTGCCCCGCTAAATTGCAATGCTTATGCGTTGACCCAGATAAGCGCCTGCTCTCGGATCACACGTCGCTTCAACCAGCCGTCTAAAGTTAATATAATATTAGGGAAAAATCTCTTGGATTCGTTATTCTGTGCCATCCTGTAATAAGTATTTATTTCCAAAAGTTGCTTAGTCTAGTTACACCCTGAGTGAGTCCTTTGGTAAAAACTCCTCTACACGATGTGAAGTTTTTCAGACCGAATTTAGCTAAAGTATAGATATTTCGATTTTTAGTAGCATATACATTACTAGCTGACCCGCCCGCGGCCTCGCACGCTTGAAGTTTCCCGTTCCCGTGGGAACTTCAGGATAAAACTATATAAAACACTCTTGTCAAAGTGAAGCGATACTTCATCTAAATGACTCCACGTCAATGAACGGCGGTTAAATTATATGGATATTGTTAATACAAAAATACTAAAATCTTGATTTAAAAATGGGGGGTGAGGGTACGAGGGTGAAAAATACTTTACGAAAAATTCTCATACCTAACAAATATACAAAAAAAATCATTAAAATCGGTCAACCCGTTTCCGAGGAGTGCGACCACAAACACCGTGACAAGAGATTTTTATATATTAATAAGACAAGATAATATAAATACACCTTAAAAACTGAGGTTAAAAAGAGGTGTAACTTAAAAACATAAAGTAAAACATAGCCCTGGACTTTTTTACGTCCATTCCTGCACAGATAAGAAAAATAGATGGGATATTTCTTTTTTATATACCTACTATAACTTTCAGTAGAGAGATGGTTAATCTTATCAAAGGCTGACAAAACGTAGAATTGCATAGTGCGATTTGATACTAATTGCTTTCAGTCTCTGCAAAATAGGGGTAGCCTTTGTCACCGAAGCTATTTCCATTTATTCCTGTGTTGTGTACTGTAGGCCCCAAGTAATTATCTTTCTCTGAAATGGGAAACTTAAATGACAGCCATTTTCGAGCAACGGTCGTATAGTAAACCACATTTCAGTCGATTGTTCCGCCTTTGTACGGACTGCGTTGTTTACTGTTCAATTTTAAATGTTCTATTCTATCTATCTGTCCGAAAAAAGTAAGAGTTCGGAGAAAACATCTTTTTAATTCTATGAAAAGAGTGAACGAGAAAATAACTCTAATGTCAACTATACCTAACTAGAAAACTTTACCTCTAAATTGAATAAATTAATGAAAGTTCTTAATATCTTTATCTTTCCTTGTCCATTAATTACATGAGGCGTTTTTGATGATTTTTGACCCCCCCCTTCCCTGGTGAGATGTTGCGAGATTTGCATCGACCCCCTCCCCTTATCTCACGTGAGATTTTTCAAAATTTGTATTCATAGGGTAAATGCGTTGGTTCTATTTAAAAAAATTGGCTTCTTTAGTTATCAAGATTGTTTCTCTCGTAATCTAGAATCACAGTGATAATATAAAAATAAATATAAAAAAGTTATGTGATATATGACGAGACCCCCCTCTCCCCCACGTGAGATGGGGTGAGATTCGGTTCGACCCTCCCCCCCCCCCCCCCACCCCTGAACACCTCACGTAATTAATGGATGCCCCCTTACAAGCTAGACACAAAAATATTAGTTTAGATAATGCTGTTTCAACTAATGCAACCATATTAGACCGCCAAAGTCTACTAAGGTCATTCAACGACCTCTGTGGCGCAGTAGACAAATAGCCGGCTGAGACACTTCGATTTCCGCTGCAAAACAAATGCAAAACATGGTCTACAGATATTTGTATCGGGCTACGATATTTTTCTAACTTGCAAAAAAAATTTTGCATAATTATTCTATCATTTATCTGGTTCCAATAGTACAAGCTTTGCTTAGTTTGGGTTTAGATAGCGCTATGTGAAATGTCCAGCGTTATTTATTTACATATTTATTGACTTTCCTACAAAACAGTAACTTCCGCAGAACTCTGTACAGAGCGCAGCATGGAAACTCGACAAATGAGAACTATACAAACAGAACTTCTCGTATTGCAAACTACACTGTTTCAGACAGGGTATTTGCCGTAAAGTATTTTAATTTTGCGATGAAAACTATTTTGATTTAGAAGTTGTATGTCGTTCCATGAACTCTCTTTTCTATGTTATATTTTGTAATAGAGTTTGAATAGGATTTTATTGTGGCTTATACCAGTTTGTGTTTGTAGATCAATGTCAAACATCGTCAGTCTAGGTTAGGGGTCGTCCTTTAGTCACGTGAGGTTGTTTCGTCCTCTTTTTAATCCCGTCATCCTCCTTGGTGATATGTTGTGATGCTCTATAGCACGTCATTTTTTTAATATCGGGGAATTTGTTTTAATGAAACATTATGATAAATTCAGATTCTGAAACCACACAAGGTCGCGTATGGGAGGACAGTCTGCTGAACGCTAAATATTGTTATTATGTTGCTTTTTAAACATAAATTGAAATTAAACATAACAGAAATACAAGTGGTGGTCTTATCACCAAAGGCGTTCTCTTCCAGACATCCTTTGGATGGATTGGATTTCTCAAAACGTTATAGGACGGTAGCTTTTAATTTAAAAAAAAATTAACCAGTGTACTTACATAAGCAAAATAAATCGATATACAAATATATATAAGTAGCTACTCATCTATGAATTAGGTACATAATAGAATAGAATAGAATAATCATTTATTTCAGACAATGTCCGTCCATACAAAAAATTAACAATCACAAATAAATAAAATTAAAACCAAAAACATACAAATCAATAATAATACAGTAAATTAGATCAAAATTAAAATGTCACATTATAATAATATAGCATAGTACATAAATATTCCATACTAATAATAAATAGGTACAATAAGTAGGTACATATAATAGAAAGGTGTAATAAAAACCAAGAGTAGCGATAACGTAACGATAGGTGAGAAAATGAGAACTCACTCGGCCTTATTCCAAAAAAGTACATTAGTCTAGGTTTAAACCAGAACTAAGAAGTCTAGGTTTGTTTCGGTATTAACGTTGGTACCAGGATTAAAATGCGTTCATATTACAAAACGTAGATCAACCAAAGATCACTTAGTACCAGAAATGGTCCATGGTTTAACTAAATCCATAGATTATATTATAAATATTGATAATGAATCATTCATTCATTCTGCAACCATTCGATGCAACGTTCCGTTTCAATAAATGTGATATTTTCTTTAAGATATAAAAGGATAAGAAATATGTTTAATGATAGATTATTAATCTATTTGTTACTAAAATATGTTATAATCTCTCAAATATGGGCGATTTATTGTTTAAAAGTTTTTCTTAAAAGAGTTGTTATCATTTCTTGAATAACTCATGCGTGTAATGGAGTGAAGTTTCATCATGCACGCAAAATTCGAGACCATCAGTCAGGCCATGTCAATCAAAACAATATTTGTGATGGAGCTTTGTTTTGTTGAGAAACCACTTGAAAGTTTTGAAGACTTCTTCAACACTCAAGGGAATCCTAGGCGATTCACCTTGAGCCTGAACAAATATACCAATATATCCATTTATACATAATTGACCTGAGTTGAGATCGTGTTGGTGTAAAAAAATGGAACAAATGATGGAACTTTAAAGGGGTGAAAACAGGAGTTTTGAAGAAAGTCTTGTGAGTACCATTAGATACCTAATAAGTAATAAATAGAAAAATCCTAATATTACTTTGTTTCCCTTCATACGTTTTTAACTAGATAATGAAATTTCATACAATGTTTTTTATTGTTTTACAGAACTGAAGAAATGCGGCAGCATATCTCAAAGGGATTAAAAAAAAAACAGAATTGCTGGAAATAATGTATAATGACGAATAATTTTTATTATTATCAATAAATGACTATTATTATGACACCATCATTAAAAAATTTACCTAAAATTTACCATATATAGAATAAAAATAAAATACATATTTATTTAAGACATTACATTAAAAATGAGTTTCAATAAACTGGATTCTCCTAGTATTCCCCTGTACTGTGTTATGAAGATACCTTGGTATCGGCATGGGTTCCCTTGAAAAAGTCAGCTCACTGCTATCCTCCTCACCAGGAAAACAGGTCTTCTTTCATGTCAGTGGCAATAGTGTGAAGGACAACGGAACTGTTGCTTCGATAGACCAAAACATCTTTCCATTGTGTTCCGGGTACGGATATGGCACCTATTGTTGTTTTCATCGTTGGGACTTCTGGGATTCAGCAATGGTAAATAAATACGCACAATGGTAAATAAGTACATGGATAACCACTGTCTCCCTGTAATATTTCAAAGAATGCACCAGCCTCAAATCTCTTGATTTAATCTGCATTCCCGGAATATTCTTGAGTCATACATGCTACCTGGTCACCATTTTCATAGTTTTTAGATCAGCATCACAAACTACCTGAAAAGTTAACACTTTTTAGTATAATCTAACCATAACACTTTTATTATACTTAGAATAGAAAAGAATAGACCGCTGTATACTGATGATAATCATCAAATTATAACATGTTTAAGATTAGACAATAACAAACTAAAATCAAAATACTTGTATAATAATTACCTGTACATTAATAGAAGAAAATCCTTTTCTATTAATATACAGCTGACCTCCATCAGCATTACCTTTTTTCACTCTTATGTGAGTGCAGTCAATTGCACCAATAACTGTTGGAAAATTCGCTATTGTTCGGAATTTTCTTATGGTCTCCTGTTGCTGGTCCAAAGTGGCAGGCATTTTTATAAATCTTTGGGACATCCGTGCAAGAATCTCTGCAACTTTTTTGCATGCTTTGCTGACAACTGGTTGAGATACACCATGTAAATCAGCCGTATCGTCTTGAATCTAGAATTAACAATAATAATGTATTAGAAAATTGATTATTTGTTTTCTTACAACTTATGCATTAAAAGGTCATAAACACTTACTTCATGGCGAGCCCAGTTGCGAAGCGCGCAAACCACTTGGATTTCGGGGCTTAAGGGGTATCCTCGAGGATCGTGAGACAAATCTTCACGCAATAAATCCACTATTTTTTTTCCTAAACGTTTTGTGAATCTATACGTACTTATATCTAAAATCTTCATCACACAATTCAAAAGGATTCACTCGATAACGACGTCTATCCGATCGCCGGGACGTCTCCAGCACATCTACTATATCATCTAAATCCATCAAGGCAATCATATTAATGTCCATTTTGGTAATATTTGTATAAAAAGTAACACAAAAATTAAAATCAACACTACTCAAAGTATGAAATTTGACGTTTATGAACTTAGACCAAAGATAAACTAGGTGTCTCGGGGGTTTATCTTTAGACCATAGACGATCCATGGTTTTAGTGATAAACTTCGTTTTGTAATAAAGTTTATTTTAGTCCCTGGTTTAAATCTGGTTTAAACCCAGTACTATTTTTAGTCTGCGTTTTGGAATAAGGCCGACTATGTCTAACTACATGTAGCGCAGACAAATACGGCCTTATTCCAAAAAAGTACATTAGTCTAGGTTTAAACCAGAACTAAGAAGTCTAGGTTTGTTTCAGTATTAAAGTTGGTACCAGGATTAAAATGCGTCCTTATTACAAAACGTAGATCAACCAAAGATCACTTAGTACCAGAAATAGTCCATGGTTTAACTAAATCCATAGATTATATTATAAATATTGATAATGCATCATTCATTCATTCTGCAACCATTCGATGCAACGTTCCGTTTCGATAAATGTGATATTTTCTTTAAGATGTAAAAGGATTAGAAATATGTTTAATGATAGATTATTAATCTATTTGTTACTATAATATGTTTTAATCTCTCAAACATGGGCGATTTATTGTTCAAAAGGTTTTTTTTAAAAGAGTTGTTATCATTTCTTGAATAACTCATGCGTGTAATGGAGTGAAGTTTCATCATGCACGCAAAATTCGAGACCATCAGTCAGGCCATGTCAATCAAAACAATATTTGTGATGGAGCTTTGTTGAGAAACCACTTGAAAGTTTTGAAGACTTTTTTAACACTCGGGGGAATCCTAGGCGATTCACCTTGAGCTTGAACAAATACACCAATATATCCATTTGTACATAATTGACCTAAGTTGAGATCGTGTTGGGGTAAAAAAATGGAACAAATGAAGAAGAAAAAGGGGTGAAAACTGGAGTTTTGAAGAGAAAGTAAGTCTTGTGAGCACCATTAGATAACTAATAAGTACCTATATTACTTTGTTTCCCTTCATACGTTTTTAACTAGATAATGCAATTTTCTATAATGTTTTTTATTGTTTTACAGAACTGAAGAAATGCGCCAGTACAAAGGGACTTAAAAAAAAACAGAATTGCTGGAAATGAAAAACATTTGAACTAGAAATAGCTTTATTAGAATGTAAGAAAAACACGTTATAATTTTTATTATTATGAATAAATGACTATTATTATGACACCATCATTAAAAAATTTACCATACATAGAATAAAAATAAAATACATATTTATTTAAGACATTATATTAAAAATGAGTTTCAATAAACTGGATTCTCCTAGTATTCCCCTGTACTGTGTTATGAATATACCTTGGTATCGGTACGGGTTCCCCTTTAAAAAGTCAGCTCACTGCTATCCTCACCAGGAAACAGGTCTTCTTTCATGTCAGTGGCAATATTGTGAAGGACAACGGAACTGTTGCTTCGATAGACCAAAACTTTCCACTGTGTTCCGGGTACGGATATGCCACCTATTGTAGTTTTCATCTTTGGGACTTCCGGGATTCAGCAATGGTAAATAAGTACATGGATAACCACTGTATCCCTGTAATATTTCAAAGAATGCACCAGCCTCTTGATTTAATCTGCATTCCCGGAATATTCTTGAGTCATGCACACTGCCACGCTACCTGGTCACCATTTTCATAGTTTTCAGATCAGCATCACAAACTACCTGGAAAGTTAACACTTTTTAGTACTTACCTACTTATAATCTTTCCATAATGTTTTGTTTTATACCATAGTTGTAAAATTTTTAAGATTTATCTTGTCCCCTATATTCTATAGATTTGTCTAGATTAGTTTAATCCCCCTTCATGAAATAGATGTGATTGTATGTATGTTTTATTAGACAGTAACAAACTAAAATCAAAATTACCTGTACATTAATTGAAGAACATCACAATTCACTATTGTGCGGAATTTTCTTATGCTCTCCTCTTGATGGCCTAAAGTTGCAGGCATTTTTATAAATCATGTTTTGCTGACAGCTGGTTGAGATACATCATGTAAATCAGCAGTATCGTCTTGAATCTAGGATGAAAAATAATAATGTATTAGTAGGTAAATTAATTAAATTCGTTTTTATAAAACTTTGTATTACAAGGTTATAAGCACTTACTTCATGGCGAACCCAATTGTGAAGCGCGCAAATCACTTGGATTTCGGGGCTCAAGATCGTGAGACAAATCTTCACGCAATAAATCTACTAAAATCTTCATCACATAGGTTCACATAGGTAAAGGATTCACTCGGAGACGATGTCTATCAGATCACCGGAACGTCTCCAGCATGTCTATATCTTCTAAATCAATCAAGCCGATCATGTGAATACCCATTTCGGTAAATTATTTATCAAAATGTAACACAAAAATCAAAGTAAACATCAAAGTTAACCTCAAAGCAAGAAAAACCAAAGATAAACTAGGGGTCTCGGGAGTTTATCTTTAGACCATAGATGATCCATGGTTTTAGTGCTAAACTTCGTTTTGTAATAAAGTTTATTTTAGTCTCTGGTCTAAACCTGATTTAAACCTAGTCTATTTATAGTCTGCGTTTTGGAATAAGGCTGATAATGTTTAAATAGAACTGTCTTAAAGATGCGAAGAGATTTGGCAGTTCTAATGTGAGGAGAACATTATAGCGATTCTTTTGTTTTGACGGAAATATTTGGAGAAGAATCGCGCAGAAAGGATAGAACTTGCACCTATCTACACATCGGCTAAATCATGATTAATATTGGCGTTATCAATGTAGCCAAGGAGGTACAAAATGAGAAGAAGTAGAAACTATCGACACGCTAATAAGAAGAACAAAAACAAAATAGCCAAAATTTGTAGGGAATTCCAAGAGAAACCAGCAGGTATCATCACCGGTATAACGCTAATCGGTTTTCCGGTATTATCACCTGTTCGGTAAAACCCTTTAACGAGACCCGGGGGATCCTCAATTTTCTAATTTGTTTACTGCAGCGCGAAGCAAATTAGATAAGGTTGGGCGATGTCGCTTGGCACCGGTGATGCGCTGATTAGATTTTTGTCTCTAATATCAAATTAAATTATATTTTATAGGAAATTTACAAGCTATTAGACCATGGAACTAGTTACACGGTTCTGTGAGAACAGTAGACCTCGCGTCCCAATTCCAAAAAGTAATTAGCGCAACAATCTTAACGAAGAAAGTCCAATTTTAAATCGGATTTCAGGTGGTTGAATTTTCCAATAGGCTTACCTATGTAGACTTGAGCAAAATATTGGTATAAGTTTTAGCGATTTAGGTCTAATCTGGTGTCTACGAATTTGTCTCATGAAGGCGAAGAGGACTGCGTAGTCTGATTGGTATAGATATACATTTTTCGAAAAAAGTTTAAAAATTGAAATCCCTCCATATATAGGGTGTTTGATAATATGCGTACAAAAATGAAAAGGGGTTATTTTGATGAGCATAATAAATAAATTTGTGAAAAGTTTACGTTAGAAATGTGTAATTTGTTTTGGCATGTTCTTACCCTTTCTAACCCAAAACCCGCAGCCATTTCCGAAAGAGATATCAAATCGGCCTTTATTTTTGGATGTCGATTGCAAGAGTAGGCAGTAAATTTTATATCGAATTAATCACCTAAACTTAAGTCGATTTTCTTTAAATTTTGATATTATAACTAGTAGTTTTTTTTCGAGAATTCTTTTATTATGTTTTGAGAAACCGTCATTTGAATATCGTCAGTATATTACCACTCTGTATAACGATACAGCAACCTTTTCCCATATTTTGATCGGGGCCCCTCGTGTTTTCAAAGAGTCCTTCGTGTCCTTAAAATGTGGAATATTTAGAAGTTTTTAAAACAAAATAGTTGAAATTATTTAGAAAAATGACATCAACTTCGTTGTTGGTTTTCAGGACAAAGTGTTATTTTTTGTTTATTAGCCACGTTTTATGATCCAGATACATAATTAAACAAAATAATAATTAGAAAACCCTCTCAACTAAAATAGAACTTAAAAACACTAGTCGAAAAAAACTAGACTTTTTACACTGAAAATTGTTAGAGAACTTCAATGACTTTTTTGGTTTTTTGTCAAAAATACCAATTTTGTACATACCTATGTAGTTGCAAAACCTTAATTATTTTAAGGACTATCTTTTCTCAAAATTTCATTAGCGAATTTCAAATTTTTTATCATGAAAATTTGATTCTGCGTAACTGTTCCCTTAAGAAATGCAGAATGTTTGCGTTAAAGTAACCATAGCTCCCAAACTATCCAAAGTGGTATTACTTAAATAGCACCCCTATTTAAGTAATTCGGATGGGCCGTGAGGTCCATTTGTTGATCCATTTCCCTGTATATAATCGGGATTCATGTTCTTACTGTGTTCTCTGTATTTCATGTGACGAATGATACAGATAGACTGAGAGATACAAAATGAATATTCGCCATGGTCCGACAATGTGGCCATAGCGTTATAATATAAAGAGTCACGATAGTTGGCAATTTGCTCATACAAGTAATGTACTTGTCAACGGGTCCAAGTGGAGGTCACTCAATCACTGGCTGCTAACGAAATCCAGGTTTCGAAAATCGTTTAAGCGATCTACGTTAGAGAGTTTAACTACGTTATAGCCCGGCCAGAAAAATTACCAGCCAGGCTGAAATCACAGACTCGCGACCAAAAGTAGCTTAGCAACTTGTAGTGCCACCTACATATCTGTTCAGGTGGACGAAATCGGTACTACACTACAGATACATCTGGAACTAAACGATAGCGACAATAACAACTGAATAAATAAGTTGGTGGCTCTTTAACTGTGTTTTTTGTACATTATTGATAGGCACGAAACTTATAGTTTCTGTTACTCACGATATAGGAATTCCTAGTGTAGAATCAGGACAATGTACCTATGTATGTGACTGTTAAGTGGGTGATGTTAACTATACTATTACTAAAAATTGTGTTTTTTTTATGAAAAGCCCATTATTTTAGATTCCTATTTTAGATTCTACATTTAAGTATGTCACAAAATCAAACACCACCTTTGTTGCTCAGTTACTTATGATAGCAACAGCACCGCTGGTAATTAGGTTTCCAGTTTATTGGATAAACTGGTCCTCATTGATAATCCTTTTGGTCGATGAGCTTGAAGCTTATCATCATCATCATATCAGTCATAAGACGTCCACTGCTGAACATAGGCCTACCCCATAGATTTGCAGAGCGACCGATCTTGGCGACCTGCACCCAACGGCTCCCAGTAACCTTTATCAGGTCGTCTTTCCATCTATTCCATTCAACGCTGCGCTTTCCAGTGCGTGGTCTTCACGAGACCCTTTCTGCCCCAACGGCCGTCAGTTTTTTGAGCTATGTGCCCCGCCCACTGACGCTTCAGCATGCTAATCCCATTGGCTATATCTGTGACGTTGGTTTGTTTAGTTATCTCCTCATTTCTGATTAGATCTCGTACGTAGAGAAACATCAAGCATAGCCCTCTCCATTAGCACCTTTAAAAGAAGTTCGATTCGTCTTTAATTATATAGTTAGTGCAATGCTCACAGACATTATATACCTCGGTACGTAGGCGCAAAAAAGTTTTGAACGTGATGTATTTTGTAAATTTGTCGGGATAGTGAAGCTGTAGGTACTTGCTTCATTTTCACCACTGCAAAAGGATGTGATTTTTTTTTTCTTACTGACTCTCTCACTGTTGGCCTTCGAGCCCCGATATTAACCATTCTTCAAAGAAAAGACAATATATCAGCAACTAACTGAACAAGATAGATAGATAATTCTGTATTTCTACACAAAATTACAATTTTCAAATAATGAAGAATCACTTGCACTTCATTCAAAGTTTCATCTTGGCCACATGTTGACCATGCAGATGGTCGAAATATAGGTATTGTTATTAGACTGTTTTTTTTTATTCTATTTGGTATGGAGACACGTGCAACGCTGTTCACGATTGCTTTTTTTACAGGTTTTGGGTTCCATAGACTTGCAATGCAAGCCTCTTAGTTTTAGCCATATTCGTCATCTTGTCGGCCGTGGTTACAGTTCGTCTACCTACAACTTAACTATGACGTATTATATTTTATTTGTTACGAAATACAAATGTCCAAGGTGGCCATCTTTGTATTTTTTATATTTGTATTTGTATATCTTGTCTATTCTTCGTAATATTGAAAAAAATATTTATTAGTTTTAGTTATGTATTAAAATTCTCTGTGCAATTGCACGCATACAAAATGTGTTTAATAAGGGATTCACAGATTACGTATTTTTTATTCTTTATTTACACTAAGTATTTAAAATTTTTAATTATTTATATACCTGTTTCTACTTAACAGTCTGCTTGATTTGTAAGTTATTTTTGCTGTACGCACATGTGTTTATGTTGCAATCCATTTTGCATTTTTGTAATCTTTAATTGTAAGTGGTTGTTGTACGTACAACGTACTATACGTACGTGCGTTTAATAAATAAATAAAATAGTCACGCGTCCATATTATACTAGTGGTTCGCCCCGAACTGAGATCTCGCGAGTCTCCCATAAAAACAAAAAAATATTATTTGTCCCTAATCTTTGATTAGAGGAGGCCTCTACCCAACAGTGGGTGCAGACGGGCTGAGATAATGATGATGAATCATTGACTACGCAAATAGTACCACGAAATAAATCACCAACTAACTTGTCCTACAGTTTCATTCAAATTACAGGTAACGGGAGTTCATGTAGGTAAATTAGTGTAATTTTTTGTCCCCTCACATTTTTAGCTCATTTAGTCTCACCAAAATTGTGCCATTACTACCTACCTGTATAGAAATTTCATGATGATTGGATAAACGCTTAGAAGGTTATCCTCGGACAAACATACATGCAACGCCGATTTGCCCACGTTAGATTTAGAGATCTCGCTTCGCTCGATCAACTACTAGACGACCTGCCCCGGCTTTGCAAGGGTTTTTATCTAAATAAATAAAACATGACATATATTTCAAGCAATAAAGACATTTGATTTGATATGATTTGATCTGGTAGCTCTAAGAAATAGAGTAGCTCTCTATCGGTATTCAGAATAGGTGCAGTTTAGTTTTTAAGATTACCCCCTACAAACAACAAACTATACCCTTTTCTCTTTCTGTTCGGCTGAACTGATTTTGATTAAATTGAAGCCGTCGGCTGTAGCTAGATTACTATAGATAAATAATAAATGGAGATTGAGTTTTTTTAGTTGTACGTAGTACATCTTATTATTTAACTGTAATATATATATATAAATATATATATATATATATATTGGGAGACCTTTGCCCAGCAGTGGGAAAGTATAGGTTAAAAATATATATATAAATACGTGGATAGAAAACTTTGTAGCCATTTTTAAGCTTATTACGCGGGCGAGGTGTGTTAGATTTAGCATAGTTAATATATGAGAAACCAAATGCTAAAATTAAAAAGTAAAAAAGAACGGTTGAATTTAAGCAACTGTGCGGCAAATAGTTAGTGAATGCCCGGTATTATGAACTTACTTATATGGACCTCTATTTCAGGATATAATCTTCCCCGTCCACAAGTTCCTTCTAAATCGGCACGTCCGCGTCCAATTTGTGAACATCGTGAAGAAGAATATCTGGTGCCAAGCCTTATCCGTCAAGTTCGAGAAAGCGCTGAGGTCCATGGGCTTCGTCGGCTTGGTCGATCGTCAATCCAACGTCTGTACTAGAGATGTAAGACCACTTAGAATGCGCAATATGCGTGATATTACTGCAACTGTGTGTGCACGTCTTGCGTGGAACTTATACAACGCTCGCATGGTCCTCGCGAGCTGCATGCGAACCGCACGCGTGCCGTTTGCGTTCAGTTAGCTGATTTCAGTTCACGCGCGGTGCATAGCTTGCGCGCGAACGGCGCAGGAGCGGCGCGCGAACATAAAACACACGTGCGCAGCACACGCGCAGCTCGCGGGCAGCTACGCGAACGACGCATTCGTCAGATCTGGGCACGCCCTTAGGCGAATGTGGTCCACTAATGCGTAAATATAGCATTCATCTGGACAAACGTATTCTTAGCCCGGAGGAGCAAACAGTTATCACCCCTAACGTTTCTAACGGGTAGGGATTAGTGGTGATCTTTGAATGCCCCAATGAACAGGGGCGAAATAAACACAAGCGGCGATAATAATAGGCCTCATGGCCTAATTTCGTCATGGCGGCATTGCACGGTTGCCAACTTAGGGGTTTACCCCCAAATTTAGGGGGTAAATAAGTGGGATGAGATTTTTCTAGGGGCTTTATATTTTCAGGGACTTTTTTCATTTACAAGTATAGGCCCTGGGATAACCCAATCCAGCCAATCATATTTATTTGTTGACCTAGCGACACGTAATGACATCTATACTTAGTTCAGTACCTCGCTACATCGATCGTCAAAAATAAGTTGCGTATTAGGTTGCCTATTGAAATGCTATTTTCTATTTTCACATTGCAACGAAATGGTGGGTCTAGCATAATATTTAATCCTTCCACCAAAATGTTAAGTTTATATAATACCCAAATGTAAGATTTAAAAAGTCAGAACCAGAATTGAACGAAATAACATTTGAAATATTAGATAGATTATAGAAATTATTAAAGAATATTATAAAACATATGTAAATTGTCATTTTTATTTTAGATAATTGTGGCATATTTAGAGGTTTTTGACTAGGGAACTTCGTTCCAATAATATTATAGCTGACTACTATATTAATCCCCTTATTGGTTATCCTCGGATCTCTTACGTTAGTACGCAGAACGTAAAGATATCTAACAATACAACTGATTTGAGAAACTTTATTTTATTCAAGTAGGTAACCACCTCACGTAGGCTTTGATACATCAGGAAATGCAAGTTGATAACTGGCATTACATTAATTAACATAACATTTATCACCTTGCGTTTCAATCCAAATTAAAGTTAAAACTATGCTTACTACAATCGCAATTAATTTATTTATTTTCCAGACTGACAGGAAAGCACAGCCATGTCACGTGAGTCATTGGGATTTTATAGGTATTTGTTGAAGGTACGGTAGGCAAGTAAATACAATACCAATCTTGCTAGTCATATTTGACTTAGTTCTCATATGAAATTATCTAATATCAAAGTTCCGAGATGAGGTTAAGACGAAGCCTAAACTGACCTCATCTATCCTACCAGCCACATCTTTACAATGTGGGTGGGCGGGGGACAAAGCTCGAAAAACTGACGGCCGTTGGGGCAAAGGTTATCGAGGTAAGACCACGTAATGGAAATCGTAGCGTAGGACCTTCAGATAGAATAAAAGTTGCTGGAAGTCGTTAGGTGCCGGCCGCAAAAAATCGGTCCCCCTGTAAATCTATGGGAGATGCCCAGTTCAGTTGTGGGCGTCCTATGGCTGATATGATGATAACAATGAGGTCTTTCCAGCGCGTCTCTTGTCGAGACGTTCTTATCTTTAAGACATCTGTACCCATCTCGATTTCGGACGACTCAAATATCTTTGCGAACCCGTGTTTAAAAGAGCTTTTATCGCAGGGTATGTATGGCGCCCCTCTGATCTGCAAGGGTCGAGCTGTAGCTATGATGATGGCGCCGGACGCGCAGTGGGTCAACTGCTCAGGCTATAGCAACATGATGCATCTTCTCTCCAGCCGATACCTGCGACCCTTTATGACCTGTGTCAGCAAGTGAGCTCTTTAAATTCTGATTTTCAGTCACTATCCACTACCGTTCCCTCACACACGTTCACCGGGATAAGAAGACCGCCCTAGAAAAGAAAAGTTTATCTCTACGGTATACCCAATTTATCCATAGATTTTTTTTAGGGCGGTCATGCTACAACAACACCTTACGTTTCAGGCTCTTTGATGAAGATATCCCTAAGGTCGACTGGTTGAAAATGCAGCAATCACTGTACGAAGAATACGAGGATAATGTTTTCGACTACATGCCCGAAATCTACGACAGACTGTACAGTGATCCTGAAAGCTCTTCTGATGAATTGTAGCTATTATCAAGGTATTAAATATCGGAAAAGTTTTTCATTGGATTATTTTCTTTTGACATTCGCAGTCGCTTCGAAATGTTCGTAGATAAACCAACAAGTGACAATCACTCGATGCTCGATTCGAGCACGACAAGTGATAATTGCACGATACTGCATTCGAGCAAGTCTAGTGACGTACACACATACGTGTATGTGTTATTCGTTCGCTGTATTAATCTTCTTTACTATTTTGTGGCAAAACTAAAGCCGCAGAAAATTTATTACAATTATAAAATACTAGGAGGGACTTGCACAACGATGCTTCAACGAATTTAGCAACTAAACATGTTTAAATTTGACTTATTTTACAACTCTCTTAAACATTATTTAGGCACTAAGAACGATTAAGCATCGTTGCGGAACTCGCCCTTATAGTCTAGTCAACAAGTTCAAAAACGTGAAAAATAGAGATAAAGGTCCTAAAAATATGAGCGATGGCTCATTCGATTCGGAATCACCTCTAGAAAAATGTTTTTGAAGGATTTTGGTGCAGGTAAAAAATTGCAATTGTTATTAACAAAATAAGATGAAAAAAAAAAGATATTTCGTTTTTTGTTCATAACTCGAAAAATATTAACATATAAGCAATTTTGAAAAAAACTCGTTAAAGAGGAGAAAATTTCCAATAAAAAAGTTTTTCGTAAAGTTTTTCTTCAGGGCTCGATTCTTTCAAGTGTTAAGAAGATACCAGACTTTTTTCAAATTTTTAAAATCACAATTTATGTTATAAAAAAATTATTTTTGTTGTTGAACTCTCTTTAGCGGCGGCGCGCGCATGCCGTAACAGCCGCGCGGAGCCCTATTTTCAACGTCAAATTAAAATTATAAATAATGGAGGTAGAGTTCCAAAAGTTAGGACTTTTTTATTGGAAATTTTCTCCTCTTTAAAGAGTTTTTTTCAAAATTGCTTATATGTTAATATTTTTCGAGTTCTTAACAAAAAACGAAATATCATTTTTTTTCATCTTATTTTGTTAATAACAATTGCAATTTTTTACCTGCACCAAAATCCTTCAAAAACATTTTTCTAGAGGTGATTCCAAATCGAATGAGCCATCGCTCATATTTTTAGGACCTTTATCTCTATTTTTCACGTTTTTGAACTTGTTGACTAGATTATTAATAATGATCCCTGGTGGGTGGTAGACGTGCTAGAACTAAACTTGTATGTGCCGTAGGATTACTCTAAGGCCACATTGTCGGACTTAGGCAGATGTTTGTATCAAATTATTATTGTAATATATGTCTACCTATATCTATCGCCAATTGAAAGCGACACATAGCATGAATATACCTACTAAGTATTCGTACATTCTACCACAAGACGATTTATCACCTACATAAATAAAATTAGTGATTAAAACGAAAGGGCTATCAGGAAACATTAAAACAAGTATGTAAGTATTATCTCGTGTATTCCAATAAACATATATCTTACAACTAACGACAGGGATCTCAGGAAATCAACATTCAATACGGAATGTATTATCAATGAATAGCTTGATTTATAGAACGTGTTCATCATAAATTATTCATTCGTTATGGTGCACTTATACGAACGGACCAGTGTTTCCACGTACAATATGGCAAAATTAGAGGCAGAATCGCATAAATCAGGACACCTGGAAACGCTAGAATGAGCCGAGCATTCACATCTAGCGGAATTTCGAAGGCTGTAAATCCATACAAAATTAAAAAACTTATGCGTAAATTTCCATTCGGTTTTTTTCGGATTTCGTATGTATTTGCCTTTGAAATTTCAACTGTATGTGACCAACCTTATGCATTACCGGGGTCAAAACCAACGATTATTATTATCAGCCGTTAGTGTCCACTGCTATAGTAAATGCGTGTGAAAAGTATGAAAGAGAAAGTGAACGTGCGGGCGGCCATCTGTTAACTCTTTTTAGAGTCTTCGTCTCACGGCACTGCAGTGCACTGTGCTTTTGTCATCATTACGGAACTAGAGAAAAGAGACTGGTATTGACTACAATCGCATTGTCTCTGTCTAGGAAATGGTAAATGTAAGGATATTTCTGAGGTCCATTTTCTATGTCTACGTATAGCCTCAACATAAATCTGGATGCACGTAAGATCAGTCAATTATGATGTTTATTACTTTAAACCTATAGTTCAATTTAATTTGTCAAGACAGTCAGACAGTAAATACTTTCGCTTGCAAGATATTATTATTTTTAGGGCCTGATTCACAATTTCCGTATAACTTTAGGTACAGACGGGTAAAATCATTATCTCTTTATTTGTTTTCATGTCATAACGTAAGATGTATATTTTTTTCTGTTAGATAACATTATTCAGTAGTGAAACAGGCACTTTATGTTCGATTTACAAACAACATTTCTATTATAGTTAAGTTGGTAACATTCTTAGGCGCAAGCCACACAAAAGAGACGTTGGTATTACAAGATTTTAAGTAGAAATATAATTTATTATGAAAGGGGCCGAAGTTGTATGCCTGAAGTTGATGGTCTAGGGCAGGGGTCGGCAACCGGCGGCCCGCGGGCCGCATGCGGCCCGTAGACTATCTCGGTGCGGCCCGCAACCCTGAGGTCCGTAAGAAAAAAATACCGAAGCAAAAGGCCATATAAATTCACTAGAATTTATACGGCCATGCTGCTGGGCCATGAGAGTATTCTTGAAAGCTCGCTCCCACGCGGGGTGATAAAAATGTACCTCTATTTCATTTCTTAAGAACTGTTTATCAATAATGTGATGTTATGTATTGTTTCTACCGAAAATAAATATTTGCTGTACTTATTCAATTCTTGGCAATTTCTTTTGCGTTTATCCGCCGCACGTGCGGCGGCGGGCGGCTCCTTTGAGACAATAGGCGGGGCGGCAGTCTTTGATTAGACGCAGGTGTGCGGCGGCGAAAAAATTCAAAGCGACCGGTTTTAGTTAAAATCACAGCCGCGCGCAGCTCTCGCCACATTCGGTTGTGGAAATTCGCCGGAAACTCACGTCTCATCTGGTTGCTAGCTACGCGTTTCGTTTCACCTTTCTTCCCTTCGCTGATAGCTTCTCACGCACGACGTATGAGGTAAGTTGTATGCACTCGCGAGCATTTTGTTTTATTTTATTTACTGCTTGTTAATGTGAACCTTCAGATTGATGGGTAAATGTTATAAGGACGGGGATAGTAGTTACATGACATGAAGTTAGTTACGAGTGTGTCATGTTTTAATTATTATTTGAATGTGGAGTTGAATTTGTAGGTGCTAACTGGAACATATAATTTTACAACGAATTTAATTTTTTTCATTATTGTTACAGAATAATTATATAAACATGGCTTCAAGAAAAAGGAAGATAGAAGAAGAAAAAAGAGTTTTTAACGAATTATGGACAGAATTATACTTTTTTATCGAGTTTAAAGGAAAACCGTTATGCTTGATTTGTCAAAAGAGTATTTCTGTAGTAAAGGAATATAACCTGAAGCGACATTACGACACCGAGCACAAAGCTAAATTTGACTGTCTTGAAGGAGAAATACGGAAAAGGAAAATTTCCACTTTGAAATCGTCATTACAAAATCAACAAAACATATTTAAGGTTGTGGCAGACAACAGCGAATCGAATGTTCGGGCCAGTTACAGGGTAGCAGAGATTCTTGCAAAAAGTGGACGTCCGTTTACCGATAGTGAATTAGTAAAAGAGTGTGTCTTAGCTATCGCAGAAGAAATGTGCCCAGAGCAGAAAAAAATGTTTGAAAGTCTTAGTCTCTCTGCAAGAACTTGCACCCGACGTACTGAAGACTTGGGTGCTAATTTGTGTGAACAACTCAGGGATAAGGCGCAGTCTTTCGACTGCTTCTCTTTAGCGATGGATGAAAGTACGGACGTGTCGGATACAGCACAGTTACTCATATTTGTACGCGGCATTGACGAAAACTTTACTGTTTACGAAGAGCTTGTGAAAATGTGCAGTTTGAAAGGTACAACTACGGGAGAAGATTTATTTCACCATGTGGAACAAGCTCTGGATTCATTGCAATTAAGCTGGGAAAAGTTAACAAGTGTCACTACCGATGGAGGCAAGAACATGAGCGGTCAAAACAAAGGTGTTGTTGGGAGAATCATCAGCAAAGTGAAAGATTCTGGATCTACTGTGCCATTGATTTTTCACTGTATTGTCCATCAAGAGGCATTGTGCTCCAAAGTTATATCCTGGAAAGAAATAATGGATACTGTAACATCCACTGTTAATTTTATAAGAAGAAATGGGCTCACACACCGTCAGTTCCAAAAGTTTTTGGAAGATCTGGAAGCTGAACATGGTGACGTGGTTTACTACTGTGAAGTGAGGTGGCTCAGTCGAGGTGCCGTTTTGGAACGGTTTTTTGATTTGAGGAAAGAAATTGGCAACTTCATGGAGATGAAAAGAAAGCCAGTAGAAGAGCTTACTAACAAACAGTGGATTATCGATCTTGGTTTTTTGACTGATTTGACTAAGGACCTGAATCAGCTCAACAAACGCTTGCAGGGAAAAAATAAATTGATTTGCGATATGTATACAGATGTAAAGTCATTTGAAATGAAACTGAAACTGTTTATCAAGCATATTGATGAAAAAAAGCTTGACCATTTTCCTAATTGCAAGAAAGCCGTGGAAGAAGCTGGAGATAATTTTGTGTGGCAAAATATTACAATGAGAAACGTGTTAACACAACTACAAACTGAGTTTGTAAATCGATTCACCGACTTTAAAAAGAGCTCCCTTAACATGGAAATATTCCAAAACCCTTTTGTAATTGATATTAGTGAGATACCAAGCAATTTGCAAATGAACATAGTAGATTTGCAAAGTAATAGCACACTTAAAACGGCATTTAAGGAAAGCACTGACTTGATACAGTTCTACGGAGGTTTGAGTTCTGAAAACTTCAAAGAATTGAAAAAGTTTGCTCAGCAGATAATAACTATGTTTGGTAGTACATATTTGTGTGAGCAGACTTTTTCAATTCTCAACTACCGCAAAAATAAGAATTGTTCGCGGTTAACGGATGAACATTTAGACGCGATACTGCGCGTGTCTACTACTAAAATGAAAGCAGACGTTAAAAAACTTGCAAGTCAAATGCAGCCTCAAAAATCTCACTAGTTCTTACTTTTATGTTAGTATAGTAGTTCAATTAAAAAAGAGATAATTGTATGAATATATATGCGTTTTATTTCAAATATTAAAAATACATGCCCGAACATATAAATATAAGTGCGGCCCGCACTGATACTCTGGCAACATATGTGGCCCGGCTATAGCATAAGGTTGCCGACCCCTGGTCTAGGGCAGTGCATCATAAGGCACGTGCCGAATTGTATATATCCTACGAGCCAATACTTTGTTTTAAGCAATGGATTGTATTATATAATACCGTGTTAAAAAAAAATCAGCTGTTTTGTACTACATATTTGACTGACCGGACGAACATATTCAGATTTGTCCTGTCAAATCTAAGTTTTACGCTATAGGCGAAAGCATACAGAGTAAAACATAAGAGAGTCGAAGGCGCGACGCTTCTATTTTGTATGAAAGGGTCGCCACGTCTTGCCCTTGCCCTTGCCTTACGACACTGTCTGGCCTGCACCTAAGTGACACAAACGAAATGAAAAATACAAATCAATTAAATTTTAGCAATGAAGCCACGGCCCTTCCGTGTGTCACATTACATTAAAATATTTTTTTTAATAATTCCTTCATATGTCACAAAATACAAAGATACAGCCTATTATGAATGAATGAAATACTCTTTATTGCACACCAAACAAAAATACAGTTACAAAGGAAATAAACAATAAATAACGGTAATAATGCTATCGCTCATTGTACCTATCTATTTTGTGACTATGCTCAGTAACATTGTTATTTAGGCAACATTCATTCAGTTTCACAAAACGAATTAAATTCAAAGATACAGTTGGCCACATTTTCAACAAATTACCGCTGATCTACATCAATGTATAATCGTGGACAAAATCTTAGAAACATATATTAGTAATACATAAATAATAATACAACTATTTCTTACAGCAAATATCAATCAAATCATTTTACGAATAATTTATTATTAATCTAACACAATACTCATTAAATAACTTCAAGCAAACCAAGATTTTAGTAACACGAAATAATTAATAATTAATAGGATATAAGAATTACCTTTTTCTAGGATTCGTAAAGAAAATTACAACAAGGAAGAATGGAAGAAAGAAGATAGAAAATAATGCTATTACGGATTTCCAATAAATTGTCATGCATTCCTTTTATGCAACTTATGTCTTATATTTACGAGTTACCCACTGGACTTTTGCATTCGGTAAACGCCGTATTATCAATCAAGCACGAAATTAGTGAAGTATAAATCTTTATTTGTTTTATAATTTACTGGATTACACCTTCATTATTATTATTATTTATTATTATTATTTATTTATTTAATCAGATAACAATGGATCTATTTTGTTATTAATCGTTGTAATTACTTTTAGGGTTCCGCAGATGAAAAAACTGAACCCCTAAGTTTGTCACAAAGTTTATTTTTATGTGTGTGCCATGTGCTGTCAAATTGTATTGTGAAAAAAAATTGTACTTGTGAATAGTGCACGTGAAATGAGCAGAGTGCAACTGATCGGACGTCTAGGTCAGTTTTACCAAGAAAATTTTTGTGATTTATTATAAATATGGGATTTATCACGTACCTGTAAGAGACGCGATGCGGAGCGGATCGCACTCACCCATGAAGATTTACGAATTGAACCGAATCATTGTACGTAGTAACACTGATAAAACGGCATAAAGAACCATACACGTTTTCTCCGTTCAACGTATCACTCCTCCACCCGTATCTATCATACCGCAAAGTATGTAGTTGTTTTGCAAAATATTTTATTTTTTTAGTTTATACACTTTAGTTTGTAATTATTATTCCTTTTTTTTATTCTTCTCCGCTCACTTTAGTACCTATTGCTATTATTGCTATACTATTTTAGGAAACTATCTCTGTTAAGGTGGAGGGCGCTGGCACTGCTACTCAGTTTTATCTTGTAATCGTGTTTATAGTCCGAATAAATAATTTTTAAATTTGAACTATAATCGCACGGATCGGTCGAGTTGTAAGATTAGTTAACAATTTCAACAGACCTACGTCAAGGTCGCACTATACGACCTTTACAAACACGATCGAACGTCGATGCGACTAAGTCCGGGCGACCCTGTTGTAATTTTAACGTGGTTGGCCCCTTTTGTGATAAATCCCGTAGATATTTAGAATAATGATCTAGGTCTATATTTAATTTAAATTTAAATATAACAAAGTGATAACACCACAACAGAAAGCATCAATTAAATTAAAACACAGTGTAAAGCAATACTCTGTCCCAGAGGGGTAGGCAGAAACACGGAACTCCTGCCAAGATCCTGACATAACTCTTTTGCTTCATTCACTAGCATTCTTCATACATGCTCGGCTGCTCGGCTTCACGATATCAAAGCATTTATGACTAAATATTACACTAACATGACAATAATATCTTTATCCTTGGTCGTAGAAATAGGCGCTTATATCACCTACTTTTTGACATTTAATCGAAAAGAAAGGTGTGGTCGAAAATGAAGCACACTTGCCTTGAAAGAATCGGATAACTCTACATTTAAAGTTCCGAGAGTATAATGCTATGTCAACACCAGTGCGATTTTATGTTCATCTAGCGTCTTCCTCTGACGCATGCATAAAGTGCCATAGCGCAATGCTTTAAACTAGTTCGACAATAGCGCATGCCCTTAGCGCACGCCGACCCTGCACCGATGTGTTGGCGTGCAAAATTCCGAACGTTTTACCAGACAAAGTGGCGGAAGATTGTTGTTCCGTTTTTTCAAATAATCTTTCATCTAGATTCTCTTTTTCCTGCCAATTTTTCCTTGCACTTAACACTGAAGCCGCACAGACAAAGTTCACACGCGTCCATCTTGGCGACTGATCGAGGCGCACAGGTGTAGACGATAAGCTGCATGCGTCATAGGGCAATCAATATTGCATACGCTTGGCACAAGACGAACTGAAAGTTGAAGACACAAGATGAACATGAAAACGCACTGGTGTAGACATAGCTAATGGTCGGAAAAACAGACACCGAGCGAATTTCTTCAATCGGTTACGGTACTTTCCAGCAGGTACATCTGCTATTCAAGTCATGGAAAGAGGAAGGGATAAATCAAAATGATCTTTATGATTTTATGTTAGTTTTGATTAAAATCTACGGATTTATTACTTTATATTACTATTACTATACTTTTAAACATCATATTGGGTCCATATTTTGTTTGTACACCTTTTCTATTTTAGTCTACAGAAGCATACATTCAAAACAAAAACTGCAGAATCGGTCCTGATAGGTACTATTTTAATGTAATTTTCAATGGAGTTTTTCCATTCCAATCTAAACGTCCACTTTATCCAATCACACTAATATTATAAATGTGATAGTTTGGATGTTTGTTACTCAATCACGTCGTAACGGCTGAACCGATTTCGGTGGAACTTGGTAAGAACGTAGATTATAACCTGGATTAGTACATAGGCTACTTTTGTGGGCAAGCTACGCGTGCGAAGCCGCTGACGGAAGCTAGTAAGAATATAAATGAGATTTATGCCCGAGTTACACAAGTCGATTATTTTCTGTCGATTTAAACTTACTTCTGATTATCGTGTTGATTCGAAAGTTTGCAAGTGTATGTAATTCGGATGACAATACAATAGTTTGATACGCACGGCCACATTACCAGCTAATCCCGCATTGTGTAGGCTTTACGTACAATGAGAGGTCAGCTTATACTTGTAAATATAGCTTGATTTGTAACGGATATATTAATTATTGTGCTGATCAGATCATGGAATGTCACTACATAATGTTGCACTATTATCGACTGCAAGAAGCGTAATTTTTGTTTTTTTTAACTCTAATTCTTCTTCTTCTTTAACTATAATTCTCACGTCGCGTCGTGTAAACCGACTAATTAGATTACTTAATTCCTTCTAAGTTGAAATACGAAGTATATTTCTATAGGCCTAAGTTCTTTAAAAATGTATTTGGCTTTTGGATCAGTAGATTCTAACAGTTAATTGGTTAAGCCCAACTTTATAACCGGTTTGCCGACCCTGAGTATAGGCACGTGTATTCACTAGCGAAATGTTCGTTCTTGGCCAATTCGTTTGGTGTGATATTTATTATTTACATGTAAGATCTTAAGAAAAACTATCCGTCTATAGACATACAAAATATGTAGATTGAATAAAGATTGATAATTCCGATTCGCGCATTAATACGTACTTTTCGCATAGAGTAGTGTCACGGAAAAGCGAATTTACCGACGAAAGAAAAATTTCCTATGACACTACTGGTTGAGCCAAGCAGTTGTATCACGGGGAATAAACGGATTCAACAGACACGCTGACTGTGCGGAGTGACTCCATTATAGAAAATAGATGATCAAATCATACATTGATCGCCAGATGCTTGGATGAATAATGGCGTCGGGCTGCCCATATTTTTTTACGTACGTTTATAATGGTACTATTATTATTTTAAATACTCTTATTGTCTACGTTCTATTTGATTATTAGGCAACATTATTATAATGGAAAAATTGTTCTTAATTTATTTAAATTGACACAGACGAAATCGACCATAATAAATTAAAATACATAAATACTATGAGAACAATAACTAAAATTAACAACTTTGGCTGCTCATATTTACTAAAAATTGTTTAATTATAATAAAATTATTTGATTATTATTTTAAGTAAAGGTATCTGTCTACTGAAGCGTCAAGGACACGTAGAGTACGTCAAAGTAACCTGGCCCGGTGACTTTACACAAGTTGGTAACACTGTATACATTTTGACTTGGCGGTTCGCTAGCTTACTGCTTCCATATAAATATTGGTATGGCCGACGTCAGTAGACTTAAAGAAAAATGTATATTGCGAACACAATAAAAACCTCAATCGCTTTGCTCATTAAATACTATTAATCGAATCTCAGTAGCTCTGCGCTTGTTTTTCTAAGCATTCTATTAATTAGAAGAGCCTTACAAATCGCCAAGGCAACGTATCTAAACAATTAATTATTTATATACTGTGACTCCACACCACACGCATTCAAAGACGCGGTTTACAGCTAGTATAGAAAATAGAACATTTATATAAAAACAGCAAGCTTAGATCGTACGCTAAGCATCAGTAGACAGTAGCCTTTATTTCTAAACCTTTACTTCAGTTTTTTGACTGAATTGCATCAATATCGTATTAAGTTATTCAGTAAATCTATAACAATGGAGTATTATATTACCTACACTTTGCAATACATTAAAAAGACTATAGAATTATTTATAAATCTAGACTAATAAAATCTAGACTATTTACGATCGTCAAAATTTGGTACAGTTTTAAAATTATAACTGGAAACTGTATAATTTCTGATTCATCTATCGCTTTGACATGTAGTCACTTTGGCATCTGTCATAATGTGCTTTGTTAGTTTTTAGGCATGAGCAGTATCATCTAGACAAACAACATATTTGATACAACATTGGGATAGCGTCGGATATCATAATAATTTTGGCATTACTTATGGTTGATTTTTCAACTTCTTGTGTAGACGTTCGTTCAAAGTTATCACGGCGAGAAAACTGACAGATATCAAATCGGGCTTGTTAAAACGGCGCAAGTATAATTAGAATTATTAAAGAATATTGTGCATCATGACAAATATCCGCCACACATATCGAAGGCCTTATAAGCGATACTAGGGTTGGTCACATATACAAACTTATTTTACTCACACTATTCAGTAGAATGCTTCGGGGTTTTTAATAAATTGTAGTGTCTCCTTTGACAAAGATCTGACTATAAAATAATAACATATGTGTACTTTTTGTGTCAAAAGGAGGTCATTGCCCTAAACAGAACTATCTTTGTTGATTTCCAAAAAAATATTTTTTAAAAGAAACAATAATAGGCTATTTGTCGCGGCTACAAACATGGAGAGAGAGTTCTCGCCGACAGTATGAACAAATAGCAATCGATTACATATTATACAACCTGTTTTCTTATATACGACATTAATTTAAAACACACACCCTGAACAGTATAAACTAATTTCATCAATTGATTGATCAAGATGAACGTGAGGTAACCTAAACTGGACTCAGCGGAAGACCAGCGCTGCGGCATATTAACATGCCGTAGCATCATGCTGAGCTGAATACCAATTCATCCCCACACAGAGCTCTTTAATTTGTTAGTTTGTTAGTGCTTAGTTTCGGTTTTATTGTTGTTGTGTTTATTTTTTTTTTTACTTTATGACTGTGTGGATTTATGAATAACATGTTTTCTTTCTTTCTTTCTTCTTTCTAATTTTAGAGGTGGGTTTATTACCGGTAACTTAAATATTTATCCAGTAATCGATCATTTCTAATAAACAATTTTAAACGTAAATTGGCGGCGCCTTTGCGACGATGCCGCTTAGTCAGTTTAGCAGGCACCTACCCACACGATGAATGAATATGATTTGTTTACCTATTTTATAGAGGCTGTTTTATTGATATTTTAGGACTTGATATAAATGTGGTTTGAAAAATAAAAAAATCTATGATAATTAATTTGCTAAAAACCTATTTTACAACAATACTAGCCATCAGCCCTACCCGTGTTTTCATTTAATGTACATAATACGTATATTTACATTACGATTTATCGGTTTTAGTGACACGGAATCCTACATCATATTTTGTAAGTTTCTTGATTAAGAAAATAGTCGATAGTCGCGTTCTTGTTGGCCGTGGGACAAATGCTTAAACACAAGAAACATCTGATAGAAAGCAGACAACAGAATTACGAATTTTATATATTTTTTTAGAAAAAGTTACTCGTTTTAAACACAAACACTCATATCCCGAAGCACTCTATAAAACTAAAATATTAAACTAACAAAAGTGTATAAATATAAATAATACGATTTGCTTAAAACAACAATAACGTAAAATGTAATCCACTAATCTTGGCAATATCGGTACTTACGCGTACGATATAGTGGACAACGGGCTTAATGGTTTTATCGTTTATAGAATGATAAATAAAATGAGCGTTAAGAATAATAAACCTATGAGTATTCCAATGGCCGCCCATTGACGACGATCTGAAATAAAGAAAATTCATACTAATATTATAAATTCGAAAGTAACTCTGTGTCTCTGTGTGTTTGTTATTTTTTTAATGACAAACGGCTGAACCGATTTCGATGAAATTTGGTATAAAGATATATTAATAATAATAAATAATGCTGGACATTTCACACACCGCCATCTACTCCCAAACTAAGCAAAGCTTGTACTATGGGAACCCGATAACCGATAGAATACTTATATGTATATATATTTTTGTAAATACATACATACATACTTATTGTTTACAGAAACCCTCCCAGACCCGGAACAAATATCTGTAGATCATGCAAACATTTGCGGGAATTGAACCCGCAACCTTATGTTATTAGGGTTATGTTTTTACAAAGCACGCGTGCGATGCTGCGAACGGCAGCTAGTAAAAAATATCAATGTTTTTGTATTCATATAATTAAAAAAATATTCAAACCCGTTATTACCGTTGTTCATGTGAAGCACCTTAGCCACTTTCTTGAGGGTCGAGTCTAACTTGGAATCTGCGTTCTCCAATTCCGTGTTTAGATCATCTAGCATCCTGGAATCGAAATGGAGCACTCGTTATTGGTGTTATTCAGCACGACTGATGAGCGCAATTTAGCTTAGATATGATGACGTTACGTTGACAAGCTTCGCAACCATCATCGCTTGTTTTCTAGCAGACAATGACACTTTAAATTTATCTTCTTTTAACTGAAATTTTATACAAAAATATAAACCAGTTTAAACATTTTAATAAACTGTGAATCAAAGTAATTCTGGGCATTTCACACAGCGCCATCTAGCCCCAAACTAAGAAACCAGATAACTGATAGAATACTTATGTACTTTTTTTTAATACATACTTATAATATATAGCGAAACAACCAGACCTGCAACAAATAGCTGTAGATCATGCAAACATTTGTTCCGCGGCGGGAATCAAACCCGCAACCTACTGCGTCTCAGCCGACAATTCACCCACTGCGCCACGGAGGTCGTATAAGTATTAATAAATTAAAATAAATAATACTTAATTACTGATTTAAACGGGTATTTATCTCGACGTTTCGACGAATGCAACGAAAGGGAAGACTCAGGCAGACAGTCGACCCGTGACCACGGCTGTTACAACACAGTTGAAACGTCGGGATAACATATAAAAAAGGTACATACGCGATAAATACCCGTTTAAATCAGTAATTATGTACAGTGATCGCAAAAGTTTGAAAAATACTAAAATATACTTACACAGCTTGTTCATCCAACTCAATACCAATCTGCTTAGACACCGTCTTCAGCGATCCAACAGAATTGCTGATCACTTGCAACTGATCATTCTGACTGTTCAGCATTTTATTCTGCATCGACATGATATCACTGTCGTAGGCCTCGTATCTGTTAGGGCTGTCCGTCTGGTTCGCGAGTTTGGAGTACTTGGTGTACTTGGGTGTGGAAGTCCACGAGTTGCCGAAATGCATCGGGGAGTCTTCGCCGAGTAGAGGCTCCCGGGCCGTGCCGTCGTTATCGCGGTTCCTGTTTAGACTCATCTTGCCTTTCATAACCTATGGATTGAAAAATACGCTCGTATATTGTACACTAGCTGACAGGTTTTTATCAAAATGAAATATTGCCTTACTAGCTGTTGCCCGCGACTTCGTACGCGTTACACTACTAAATGTGTAGGTAACCTAGAAATAAAGCTAAACTCGCTGTTGCAACTTGACTTGACACCCCATTTATATCCCATGGGACCTGATTTATGGGATAAAAAGTAGCGTATGTGTTAATATAGGTATCTACGTACATACTAAATTTCATCAAAATCGGTTTAGCCGTTACGACGTGATTGAGTAACAAACAAATAAATAAATAAACAAACATCCAAACTTTCGCATTTATAATATTAGTGTGATAGCTCTCATGGATGTTTCATATTTATTTATTTCAAACAATCTCAATTCCGGTCATCTATTTGGTCAAATCAAAAAAATGGTATATCAAATTTCATCAAAATCGATCCAGCCGTTTAGTCGCGAAAACGTAACAAACAGGCAGACAGACTGTCGAATTTATAATTCTCCTTCTCAATCTTTACACACTTGGCAGAGTGGGTGTGATCGTCACTTCCGGGCTAGTGGCGCGCTTGACAATCCTTCGCCACTCCTCTCGTATCGCCGCTTTTCTGGTGCACTCGTGTAGGGGACCGTCAAATGCTGCTTTGATCCGACCATTTCATTGGTAATCTACCGCGTTGTCGTGTACCTTCAACCTTCCCCTGCACCACAAGGCGTTCAATTGATACTTTTCCACGTCGCTATACGTGCCCGAAGAACGAGACAAATTTATAATATGTATTAGTATGGATAATAGATAAGATAGATTACCTTTACTTCCTGCTTGGTAGCTTCAATGAAGGTGCGTCGGTCGCAAATCTCCCTGTTGTCGATCTTAAACTTATTGGAGTTTTTCTCAACGATGCTTAAACTTTTAATTAAGGAAATCAAACAAAGTAATAAATCAGGCGATGTGGCATTCTTTGGAAGAATACGCCTAGCTGTTGACGTTTACTGGCATATTATGATGATAGTAGCTGTGCAGGCTTAGTAATTCCATGACTTAAGTTTCTAGCTAGGTTATTACTGGCCTACTAAAGCAATAATTTAACTTTATTGTTTGACTATATTTTTAACTATGCAAAAAAGGGATGTTATATTTTCGACTCCTATGTCTATCTGTGTGTTTGCCTATATATGGCATCATAGTTCCAAAGTGGAAGGATCTTAAAACACAACAAACAATCAAAATTAAATTATGTAAAACAGTTTTTGTTATAAATATTTTTTCCTAAACAAGCATCGCTTAACAAGTAATCTGATTCGTGACGAAAACGTAATTTAAGCTAAATTACGCAAAAAGAGAGGCGGTTTAAGCATTGGCGTTGCCGCCAAGCAGCATTGCTTCGGATTGAAGGGGATGGTTGCCAGTGAAATTACAGGCACATAAGGCTTTACACCTCAGGTTAATAAACACACACAGAGCATCGTACAGCACGTTTCTAAGGTGCATGCAATACTTTGTTATAGGCGATGGTTACCATATAACATCAGGTGGGTCAGATGCTCGTTCCAACTTGAGGTCGTATAATATAAAAATAAATAATCTGGTAGAAATCGTAAATTTTCTCATTAAAAATATTGTAAAAAGGATATTGATAGTATCTTCCAAATCCTCCAAGTCCCACTCGATGCTCCGAAGCGCGTTTCGTAATTCTGTAGAGGTCCACTCTACTTCAGGACTGTTGGGCACGATTGGAGCCTTCGAGATCTCTTGCCAGCGCAAATACAATCCTCGAGTCTTGTTCAATGCCTTGAACACCTCACTGTAATATCATTTATATCTACAATGAAAATTAGCAATAGCATTCTAGCTATACAGGTGCATAGTAATTGAAATTAAATGATTTATTTTATTTGTGTTTATTTTATTAGGTTAATAATAAAATTTTAATGCATGTGCTAGTTCCTACTAGTAGCGGTATACAAACATTATTAGATTCTTTTCTTTTTAGATTTGACACGAAAGAAGAAGATTAGATTCTAATATAAACCTCTGACTGCTGGCGGCCGAACCCTATAATCTACTTTTGTCTTAGTTTTAAAGTTTTGTATTAGAATCTAATAATTTTACCTACATTCTGGAAAATAAAAAAAATCTTTAATCTTTAAAGAGTTCTGAGTTGGTATCTTTAACTAATTTTTTTTTATGTCATTTTTCTCCACTTTAATAAACTTTAACTGTGTGTCATCATTCAACAACCTACTTCAACATTTAAGCGTATGCAGTCTGAATTAACTAGACTGTACAAAGATATTAGAATTTTTCTACATCATGAATGCTATCTTTGATCTCAGTATGGCTTGGCTTAACATGAGGATTGCTTGATCCAATGAACGAAAATCGTAATAAGTTAACAGCATTTTGCCCACAGCACTATACCACCTAGATGTTAAGATTAGAGTCTACGATGTAGTGTCATACAGATTTTTTTCTTCAATGTAGGATTTATTAGATACTAATAAAACTGACTAATTTCAAAGCATCTAAGAGTAAAGTGTACACTATAAGGAATTAATCTATCTTCTAATCTATCTTGTCTAGTACCCATGCATTTCATAGGATGTCTAGCACAGCAGTGCAAGCTGCAGTCAACTTGTTGAAAACATTATTGATTCTGTAAGGTTCTATGTTTATTCCAAACAAGTAGGTAGCCTCAAGGTCAGAACACTGTGTTCAAGGCCTGTCTCCAAAACCACAATATCACTAAATATTAGAGGCACAGTCACTTACTCTTTTACAACGTAGAATGGGTCTTCTAAAGTCATGACAAACAGGCACAGACGTGGTTTATACTCAGCAGATACATGTGACACAATTTATAAGCACACAAGGTAGGGAAACCGACATTAACGCACGATAAACATGGAAAATTCAGACGATACCTCCAGCGCCTATCCCACAAAATATCGACATCAGGATACAAACCCTCTATTGTATTCTCCGACGATTCTCGTGTTTGCTGTCCTTTACACACTCGTTAGAAAACTCGACCTTCCGAGTCTGTGTCGAAACGAAGCGACGCTACAATGCGCAATCGCACAAGCCACCAAGATACGAAGTACAACCCACCACACCCTCACTCGCCTAACTAAACACACTATTTTCATCCCCCAACTAAGAAAGTCTCCCCTTTATCGCCACTTTCTTTCTCTTCACTTCACGCTCCTCCTCCTTTGATTCTATTGTTTACGTTTACGTCTAATAAACGTCAAAGTGACAAAACTATACGCAATGACATTGGCAGCTTATTTCAAAACTTTTTTTTTCTTTTTTATTGGTGTTACCTACAATTAAATGTGTGAGCAAAATACCATAATAACAGAAAGAATATGCATTTATTTAAAACAAGCTGACCCGCCGAACTTCGTACCACCTTGACATGCATAACGTTGATGCTACTATAGTCCGTCTAAAAAGAGTAGACAAAAAATGAGGGTGCCACTGTCGTTTAACTGGTATACCCCATACTATACAATAACTGGTTTTGATACTTGCTAATTATTTATTGTATTATTGGCATTAATATTTTATTATTCTAAGCTAACTTAGTACTTCACATAACCACTTTACATCACAATTTGTGGTTAAATTCTACTAATACATATTATTATAAATACGGAAGATTGGGAGGATGGATGGAACTTGGCACAGGAATAGATTATTACCTGGAATAACTAGAGGGCACAGCTAGTAAAATAATAAAACAAGAGTTAAGTGTTATTAATAAAATATTTATTCATAAAATTAGTCGTCCAACATATCAAAATCTAAATATTCGACACCAGACATGTTGTCATCTATTGCCCCAGGAGAATCTTGCCGAGAAGTACTAGGCAGACAGGAATCTTCTGATTCTGCTTCAGACTCACTGCTGCTGCTGCTATCCTCTGCTGAATCCTTCCGAAACTATTCGTCGCACTGTACTCTCGGATTTACCTGAACATAATAAATGATATTGTTAAGTATCAAAACCAGTCACACGCACTATAAATATGTTTTATTTTCATAACCTCAACTGTACATATAAAAGTAAATATTTCTTGATAAGACCACTCTTGGATAAGACATTACTATTTAAAGGAGTGTAAAGTGACTAAAAGTACTATATTAATTCATAACTTACCAGTCAGATCCGCTGTTCGTTTATAAACGTGTTCCATCTGCGTGAGCAATCTGCCGGCTTGGAATTCGGCTAAACATCGCATAAAAACTTTGTATATCACTTCACGAGTGCCGCTGCGGATTGTTTTATTCATTTTTCAAATGTGTACAATAAGTTTTTGGATAAAAACTAGAATTGAAGCAAGAATTCAAATGAAAGCAAACAATGTTTACATTACAATGACAAGCAAGTGACAAGATTGACTTTTAATGAAGTGTTGCCAGCCACATAATATAGTTAGTTCCATAAACATTAATTTCTACTCTTTTTAGACGGACTGTAAAGACTCTTTTATTTTATTATAATTATTATTGTGAGGTTGCAACACTGCGCAGAGTAGCCAGCACAGCAGCCCCCTCGCTCGCATATTAGCACTGCTGACGAAGTGACGTGACGACTGAGCGTAGTTCGCCGTCTACGCGACGCCTCGTGTGGCGGACGCAGATTTTTTTGACAACTTTTCTTTACTTGACGTCGATCCGTCAGTGCTGACGTCTGTCCGTTTGAGAATGTCATTAATTTAAGATGTGATTTTTTCATTCGTTCGTTCATCATTTTGATCATTGCTCGCGCGTGTAGGGTCGTTTTATTTTATTTTTCTGTTTTCTTCACAAATCGTGCTAAGTTGGCAAAATGAACTCCGTATTGAATCCTGAGGCTCCCGAGTTTCATCCTCTCACAAACGCAGTGCAGGTACATGATTCAGCTACTTTTACAGAACTAAACAATTACTATAAACAAAATTTAGCATGTGTTTTCAATTGTTCGTAGTTCCTCGTCGGCATTTCGGTACTACTAGCGCTAGATTTTTATTTGACAAAACAAGGTAAATAAGTATCATTGTTTGTATGTAAGGTTGTATTGTTATCCTTCCCAAAATTTAAAGATGTACCACGTGACCTCTTTTCGGGGTCACGTACGTACTGACTAGTGACTACCTATCGTCGCACAAAATTGATAATCCTAGAATGATCTGTTTGCTTCTTTTTCCTCTTATTTTATCGCACTTCTAGTGGTCAGCTCTTATAGGAAATCGTCTTATTTATTCAATGAATGTAATAATCTGGAATTATTTGTCATCTTTGCCAAGTGTTACAAAACTTTTATTTTGTATTAATGTACCTGTATTTATATATTTATTTACCGGTCATATCTAAGATTCTTGAATTATAGAACATATTTCGTCAACAATAAGAAAATTGCAATACATAATAATATTACAAGAGATAAGATAGTTGCTACACATTATCTGTTATCAATGAGTGTACACTAACAGAATGGTGTATTAAATAATGAAGACGAGCCAAATATCAGGTTATGAAGAGTTCTCCGATTCAACTTTTTATTAGATTCAATAATAATTTATATATAATAATAACACAAGTATATATTCATGACTGGTATTTATAAAAAAACTAGTTGCCCGGCCCTGGCCTCACATAGATTTCACAATAAAATATAGCCTAACTAGCTTCCGCCTGCGGCTACGCACGCGTGGTTTGTCAATAAAAAGTAACCTATGTGTTAGATAGATTAAAAAATTCTTTATTGCACTAAAAAATATATTGAAAGCCGTCACAGTGAAAGAGTTAGTGAAGAAAGAAATTTTATGCTCAGGCATCTTGAGTAAAAGATGTTGAGAAGAATGAGAAGGATGATCAGGTGGAAAAAGAGAAAAATATTAATTAAGATAGCATGGAGACAGAGGATTTTGAAGGATGTTAATGTTGTGTTAATCCAGGTTATAATCTACATACATATCAAATTTCATCGAAATCAGTTCAGCCGTTATGACGTGATTGAGTAACAAACAAATTAATAAACAAACATCCAAACTTTCGCATTTCTAATATTAGTGTAATGGTTTTGAGTACATACAAAAATCTCATAGATATCCAGAAATTACAAATTTCAAAATGTTCTTTCAGATTATTATGTCCATATTATCAATAGAAACGCATTACTTCGATATGAATTGTTTATTAAGCTCGGGAGCTGTATGTAAAGTGTAGGTGTTAGCAAAATATATAACTAAGATTTTAAAACAATCTCAACAATTTTCAAGCCTAGATGGGACTTTTAAAATCTTTGAATTTTCCGTAAGTGTTCGGATAACACTATAAAAATAAAAATAATATATACCTACATAAATCAACTTTATTATGAAATCAACAAAGTAGAACAAGGCTTATAAATCTCTGTATATGATACAAACCTTGTCCTTATAATTGAAAATGAACACAGCAAAAAAAAACAGCCAAATCGGTTGAGCCATTTTTGAGTTTTTATTTACATAGAAGATAGAAGATGTGCTTCCTATCGTGATCTTTTTAGTGCCACTTTCGCTATGTTTGTAAGAAAAATGTATATTTGCGAAACAAAATAAGGCGAGCATGCATCAATCAAGTCTCAGAAAGTACCTATAAAAAAATCTATCCTTAATCTGGTTTAGAGTTTCTCTGAAATACAATTCATCGTCATCATATGAGCCACAAGACGTCCACTGCCAAACATAGTCCTCTCCCATAGATTTCCAAAGTGTCCAATCTTGTGCGGTCTGCAACAGCTCGCAGCAACCTTTATCATATATCAGGTCGTCTTTCCATTTACTCGGGGAGCCGTCCTGCGCTGAGCTTTTCAGTGCGTGATCGCCACTCGAGAACCTTTCTGCCCCAACGGCGGCGGCGGTCAGTTCTTTGAGTCACCATTACCGGAATATTATAAAGGGGCGCGGAAAAAGGGTAGGATGTGTCCTTGAAATGTCTTACAAATGGACAAAGAAATGAAATAGTCCCCATGCCAGTTTCAAAATTAAACCTTGAGGTAATATATAAATGTTATTGGATTTGAGTTTGACTTCTAAATAATCACTAATGTAGAAACCAGTGGTACTGACGAAATTTTATATGCAATCCACGTTCCTACGTGACTTTTAACCTAAAATACGTAATCTCTAAACAGGTGTTTAAACCGGTATCTAGAAAAAATAACAAATGTTCATAGTTATAATACAAACCAGGCTTCATGATTGCAACCATTACATTCTGGATCTCAGCCGGCTATTTGGCCACGCAGCTCACCGAACTCATAAGTTATAATTTATGACACGCCCATTTTTAAGTCAAGTCAGTAGAGTCTTCAGGCTGTGGATGCGGATAAAACATGTTCTAAACTGTACAGCCAAGCTTGCAGGAGGCTTTCAAAATAACGCTTTCTTTTTGTTTGCAGGATGGGTTCGTGCGAGTCAATAAGACGATCAGAACTTCAAACAGCTTTCCATTCGGGCCCTCGCACGATATCTACAAGACGTACACAGACTTTGGAATCGTAACATGCCAGATAAGCGAAAATGTTGCAATACAATCCAACCAGATAGTGGTAACTGAGCTTTCTGATGTTCAGCTAAACCGGTAAGTCTTTAAAGCCAAAAAGTGGAAGCCAGGAAAAATTATGGTGTGTCCATATCCAGCGGGAACACCTGTCTCGAGAGAATGTCTTATTTCATATTTATTTATTTCAAACCATAGTGACTTATAGAACACTTAGTTACGTCAACTTCATTACATAAAAAATGTTAGGAAAACATTTACCTAACTAGAATTTTAATAACTAATAATACAATAATATTTTAGCTCTGGCTGTATGCTGGCTTTGTCACAAAATCATTAAAATAATAAAATAAAATAAAAATAAAGTAATATTAGTTAATTAAAGCGGCTGTACAAGGGCCTTGTCATTAAAAAATCTAAACTTAAAAACTATAACATGTCTAGTGGTTGCAGCTGTACAGGTGCTTTGTCAATAAAGGAGATATTTATGCGAAGGAATCGGCAGACTTAATTCAAGGAATATAGCTTAAAATTGGATCTATCGACTAGTACTAAAACTGACTAATAGGATCCGACCTACTAGTAACATCGACGGTGTTTATCGTCTATGTTGCCGCGCGCTACGGTAGCGCGCGATAATGTAGACGAGTAGTACGACGAAAAGTACAAAGCAAACAAAATTAAACTTAAACAAAACCAATAATTAACTTATTTAAATCAGTCCAGAACCACAACCATACAAAAACTGCCAAGTGGAGTTATGCTTTCTGAATAACTTTTTATTTTATATCTCTTTAATTTTGTAATCTTCGTCCTTACAGTACCAACAATGATGAAGACAACACGGAAAAAATTATTGACGTAAACGACAGTTTCCTGGACCGAATCAATATAAACATAGACACCATAACTGGGGTCAACAAGCCCAATGAACAATTCATGAAAGGAATCAACACTGTGCTGGTTTCCTCGTGGAACATTGCTCCTGTCATTTCCAAGATAAAGGTAAGCATTCTTTACCCCGCCAATTCACAATTTTCTGGCATTGTCTCTCATCGTGGTTGATTTTGTACAATTTGCTTTTGAAATAACGGAGGACTTCGGGTTAATCGCAGCAGCTAACTAGGTAACTAGAATTATCGTATTTTTTAGGTGGGAGATGCCACATTTATAGGGGCGAAGAACATTCCGCGTCCTCAGCTCTGCTTCAAGGACCCCGTAGACAACTCCTACAGTATGTGGGTGCCCAAGATATCCGACAAACCGAACAATGTCAAGCCTTTGGCATTGAATATACTTTATAATATGGACGGCGAGGCAGTGGGGTAAGTTATCTTTTATATCCATTAAAATAAAATAAAAAATATAAATATTGCTGGACATTTCACACAGCGCTATCTAGCCCCAAAATAAGCAGAGCTTGTACTATGGGAACCAGATAACTGTTAGAATACTTATATACTTTTTTTTTTTGTAAATATGTACATAGGTATTTATAATATATAGAAAAACACCCAGACTCTGAAAAAATACTGTAGATCAAGCAAACATTTGTTCCATGGCGGGAATCGAACCCGCTACCTCGTCGAATGTGATTTTCACTAAAAAAACTTTCTTCCCCAACGGCCAGATGAAATTTGAGGTCTCGATTCTTTAAAATCTACAATGAATTCATAGATGTTCTTCTCAAAAAAAAAAGATTATCAATACTTAATATTCTGAAACTTTTCATTGGGCTAATCCAAATTCTTCATCGTGAAACTTAATTCTGCGTAACGCTACGTTCCTTAAGAAATGGTATTTTATTTTGCGTTAAAATAACCATAGTTAGTAAAATTATTCAAATTGGTAGAACGTTACATGGGGTGATTCGTGTAGAACTAGCGGTGCCTACTCTACCTACTTCCGCTTGACACTATGTTTTGGAACATCCTGTATAATGTAAAGCTTAAATTGTATGCTCCGAAAGCACGCTATTATTTTTGGCACGAGTTTCGTTCTGACCGACAGGGGGAGATAAATCTCATTGGAATAATGCAGTCTGGATGGCCTTGGTAACGGATTGAACAAGGGGTCCCTCGTGTTGAACACCTGGCCTGTGCATAGTAACTAAGGCTCAAATACAATGGTTAATTTTAGCTAGAGAGGATATCATTCTAAGCAATGCAATGCAATATCGAAATTAGCAATTATGATATTGCATTGATTAGTATATTCTGGGCATCATATATATAGCATCATTTATAAAGTGTTAAATCTTGTCATAAGTATATTTGTATAGACAAACTCTCTATTGTAAACAAAAAATATTAATAATTCATTTTATTTTATAAAATACATACTTAATATTGTTAACAGAAATCATGTACAATTATGGTTATAATCTAGAGATCTAAACACCGTTGCAAACAATCTTTAGATAGTTCAACTACTCCAGATCACCTACATACACAGATGTCTAATCCGCCATGTTCGATTGACCATGACGTCACAAGCGGAACATAAAATACGAAGGGCGACTTGCGCAACGATGCCTACTCGTATTTAGTGCCTAAAAATAATTTAGATAGTTGTCAAATCATACAAATACGTCATTTTTAAACATGTTTAGTCGCTAATTACGTTTACGTATCGTTGTGCAAGCCGGGCTAGTACGAAGACTTCATATGTCAAACTAACTGGGAGTTGCGATGGGTTTGAGAAATTAAATAAAAAATGCATAATGGGTCGGTCCAATACTCCGTATAACCTAAATTAGTTACGTTGCGGTATTGGGCCGATCCACGTCTGTTGCATGTCTGACGAGCTGTGGGCTAAAATTACCACGAAGTACCACGAAGACCACGCCCGAGGCGACGGGACCAGTTGGACTGAGAAGTGGTGGGGGAAGGCCTTTGCCCCACAATGAAACAATAGTAGTATTCTTTCTTCTAAGACCTACTCCTTTTTCCAGTTACGAGCATCCGTACAGCGTGGAGCTGGATCTCTACCACCCTCCGGCTCACTTCATCGAACCGGATCCGGAACTGCCTGATTTTCCCCCGCCGCTTAAAGCGACGCCGCTGACGATGGTCGACTCGGAGGCGAAGTTGGACGACCTGGTGAAACACCTGCGAGGCTGCGACGAAATCGCAGTCGACGTGGAGCATCACGCCTACAGGTCTTATCAAGGTAAGAAATAGAGGTTTTAGAAAACTTTGGTCGACATGAAGGGAAAGTTGGACGACCTGGTGAAACACCTGCGAGGCGGCGACGAAATCTGGTTGCTGGTTTTATCTAGATGAGACTTTTATATTTACAGCATTCAAGGGTTAAGAGCAATATTCATAAAAATATGTGCCAATGATAATTTTATAAATGTGTCTAAGCTAACTATTTTGACAAGAAAGATGTCTCCAAAATACAGGTTAACCTATTTTAGGAACCAATATTGTTTTATCTATGTAACCATGTTTTGTGCAATAAATACATTATTATTAGTAATATGTTGTCGGGAATCGATTGGCGATGGTCGACACGGAGAGGTGAAGTTGAACGATCTGGTAAAACAACTGCGATCACGTGATTTAGGTTATTGGAAGGTCGAATCTATGGCACTTACTTTGGTCTTATAAGCTTACCTAGAATATTGAAACACCGAGTATCCATCATCAATTTTCGAACTAAGGTTTTAGATTTCTGTTTTTTTTTATATATACTGGTTGAATCAACACCGTTTTGAATGTTCCGCACTTTGAGGTAATAGCTACAATTTAAGCAGGTGGCCATTGAAACTTGAAAACATTTGTTCATCAGGGAATTGAAATCTTTTGTTCGCTAACCCGGCAGATGTTTGGACGTGGGGGGGGCCGAGCTGACCTAATTTGCCTCGGAATTCATTTTGCTCACGCGTGTACTAAATTATAATGCGAAATCCCCTATGCTTTTGTGTTTTGATGTTGCCGGCGGAACTATTGCAATAAATGCTTTATTTATTAGAATGCTGATAAGTTTTTTCTTGTAAATCAAAATTTATAAGTTTTCTGGGTTTCTTGAATTTAGCGCTCAAACCCATTTTTAGATTAGAAAACATAGCTCCTTTAAATTGTCATAACCTTAGTCATACCTTCAGTAAGTGTCGTATTACTTGGAATATTTTTTCGCATTTTCATTCACTGTTTGTGAGTCGATTTATTCGCGATATTTTCCTTCATCACTGTAATCGTCACGTGCTTGCGGCTAGTAAATATATTATTATTTTTACAAAGTCAAAGTCAATACAGTTCATTTTGAAAGGGCGTTTTTTGCGAAATTTATATCCCTCTTTTGTACAGCACTTATTAGCCACATTATCATCAAATATGCAAATCTCTGAATATGTGCGAGCAGTTTCCCCAGCGAAATACAAAACTTTCACTCTGCCCTGCCCTAGTTAGGACTCATAAAAAAATCATATAGTGCAGTGGAAGATATTGATTTTAAACAGTATTTGTGTCATCGCCAATGCTGTTAGTTATTTTATATAACAAATGCGAGGGAACTAAAACATAAGGCTCAATTATTATTTAATTTCTTCATATTATTATTAGGCTCATATAATATATCATTAGCTGACCCGCTCGCGGCTTCGCACGCTTGAAATTTCCCGTTCCCGTGAAAACTTTGGGATAAAAACTATGTAAAACACTTGTCAAGGTGACGCGATATTTCATGTAAATGACTTCACGTCAATGAACGACGGTTAAATTATATGGATATTGTTCATACAAAAATTACTAAAATTTATCACGCACATACCTAACAAATATACAAAAAAAAAATCATTTAAATCGGTCTACCCGTTTCGGAGAGTTGCGACCACGAACACCGGGACACGAGATTTTTATACATTAGATTATTACTTATATTATTATTCATTTCAACTTTCTACGCTCGTCATCGTGGGAAAATTATGTTATTGCAGGCTTATAAATATACTAGCTTTTGCCTGTGGCTTCGCTCGCGCTAAACCCAATTTCATCCCATTAGAAAAAGATTTTGGGAATTTCCTTGACTAAAGTGCTCTATGCTGAAAGTGAAGAACATTAACATTTACGTTTGATTAGTACTAATCAAACGTAAATCTTAATGTTCGGAATTGCCTCTAACTAACCCCAAGTGAGACATCTTCAAGGGTCTGCTTACTGATTAAGAGATCACAGGATGTCTTATCACGGAGATTAATAAAGTCATGAGCTATATTATTTATGTACACTATAAATAATCAATAGGATTTAAGTAATTGGGGAATATCTTTACTAAGAAGTGGGACATATTAGGTTAAAAAGAAAGAAAAAAATATCACTTAAGTACCGGTATATTTGACTAGTTCGAAGATAGTGTACTGCTAGGTGACAGTATGCACTCGTTTGGGGGGTAATCACGTGAGTTTTAAACTGGAGAGGAGGGGGTTAGAATAACATCACAATGGATCAAAATGGGGGAGGGGATGTTGTGTCAATCACGTGTCTATTTTCCGTGTAACATTGTGAAATCTTGAGCGAGAGAATTTAGGCCAAAAAACAACATAGCAACAATATTTATCACTCAGTAGACTGCCCTCCATACGCGACCTTGTGCGGTTCCCAGAATCTAAATTTATGAAAATTTTTAATGAAAACAATATAAAATATTTTTTATGAAAAATTACACATGATGTTGGGTGGGGGAGGGTGGGGTAGTCTAAACACGACGAATCACTAAGGGGGAGGGGGAATAAAAAAGTGGCCTGAGAAACCTCACCTCGCCTCAAGGACGACCCCTTGAGTGGCACGTGTCTAAACATCTTAACTTTTAACTCTAAGAGTTCAGTTTACCCGTGATCATGGCGCATGCAACTGCGTCGAAATATCGGGATACCTACCGAAAAACTCACAAATCATAGTAAATATCCCCTTTTTAGTGAATAGCTAATATCTTATTGGTTGTGGCTGAGTGTACATAGTTTTAATCTATTGTCAGCAATCTTTTGGTTTCGTATCGGGAATTTGATTGCATTTGACCGGTACTCGATACAAAAAAACATTGCACGTATAATTGAACGGGGTTCATATCCCTTTGTGATAGTTGTTGTTGATGCATCAAACGAGATTATTTTGTTTGTTTTGACTCATAAAAAATATCCAGCAGTTAGTCTTAAGGGAGTCATTGACTTAGCTTCCACAGTGTTTGTTCAACGACTTTTCTATGGTACTATAATTCCTAATAACAAATTGGTAAAGACGGAAAATAAGGCATCATTAGGTTTAATTTACACATTCCAACCTCCCCCTAAATTATGAAATAACACGATTTTGACGTGATTCTGTTATTATCTTATGGTATTATCTTTCCTCTTCGCTTTGGTGGAAACCAGTATTTATGATGAATTAGTTTTATATTAACCGGCGTAGCGTTACACTTGGCGATTTTTGAAATTTTATGTTTTTAAGCGAAGCAAATGTCCATATTTTCACAGGTTTTTAACTAACTTTCTAGATATTACTCAAATCGTTTATAGGGGGTAATCTTGCAAACTAATAATAATAATAAATATTACTGGACATATCACACAGCGCTATCTACCCCCAAACTAAGCAGATCTTGTACTATGGGAACTAGATAACTGATAGAAAACTTATATACTTTATTTTTTTGTAAATACATTATTATAATAAGAAAAACATCTAGACCCGGGACAAATAGGTAGAAGTATCTCCCATGCGCACGAAGCGGTTCTCTTCGACTTTTATTATGCGCACCGCCAAAGAGTGGAACGCCTTGGCAGAGTCTGTGTTTCCTGATAGCTACAACCTGGGTATCTTTAAGTCGCGAGTGAATAGGTTTCTTCAAGGCAAGCGTGCACTATCGTAGACTGCATCATCGCTTACCATCAGCCGAGATAGTGGTCAAACGCAAGCCTATATATATAAAAAAAAATATCTGTAGATCAGGCAAACATTTGTTCCGCAGCGGGAATCGAGCCCGCTACCTCCTGCGTTTCATCCGGCTATTTGCCCACTGCGTCACGGAGGTCGTCTGCTAACCGATAGCTACTAAACTACTGACTACTTCTGAATTTTTTTTTCACTGTTACTGAGTGCGAGTGTTATTTTATTTAGATAAAAATCCGAGTGAAGCCTGATTAGGCCAATAAAGTTAGTGCCCTCCGCACGTTTACGCTGTATAACGGGAGCTACTCTTCCATACAAAGCAAACGATCTAAGAATTCCTGTTCCTGTTGTCTAAGTATTTACATTATATAATTTTTTTTACTACTGGCATTTAGTTTTATTTTATGTGCTAAGTAGCTGACTAATCCGCAGCTTCGCACGTGTAGTTTTTCAATAAAAACATTACCCACCTTCTGCGCAGTTGAGTAAAAAATACCTATGTTACTCAGGGATAATGTATCATTCTAATGGTGAACAAATTTTTTTAAATCGGACTAGTAGTTTTTGAGTTTATTCGTTACAAACATACAAAAATACAAATTTTTCCTCTTTGTAATATTAGTATAGATTAACGTAATAAGCCTGAAGTCTAGATATTGGGATACCTAGACTTCATTTCAAGAATTTAAGATACCCCGAACCGCAGATATAATAAACATAATGTATTACGACAATTGTGGCGCCATATTTAACACTCATGAATACACAGAAACTCACTCCGGGCATTGGGGCATTGATTTATCTATGTGGCGTGAGCACGGCTATGAGCACATAGCCGTCTGAGACGCGGGTTGATTCCCGTTTTGAGACAAACGTTTTCGTAATATTTGTCTGAGTGTTGCGGTACTATGATAGTTACAGATATCCACGATACGGCAATTACTTGTGTAGGGATATGTTTCTTACTTTTTGGGTATTATTTATTTATGTTTATTATTTAATATCTATTATATAAACGTATATGTAAAATATATTATAAGCATCAATTTAGCGTATTAATTATGGGGACTTTAGTGTTGCGTGCGCATAGCTAGAGCGATTGCGATGGTATAATTCTTTTTTTATTAAGGTTAAATTGCCGCAGCCATTTTCATTATCCGTTTTCAAAATTATTTTATAGAGCCGCCCAAATCAAAGCTTGCTAATCTTTTTGGCTATATTAGGTACCCTTATAGTTCCTCTTCTTGAAAAAATTGCACTCTTTAGTTCAAACTAACGCTAACGCTGTAAGACTAAGCTGTAGGAGGCTTAGTCTGCTGCGGCTGACGGCTGTTGAGGTAGAAAGGTTAAAGGGTGGAGACCACCCATTGAAAAGCTCAGCGTAGGACGCTCCTCCATTAAATAAAAAAACGACGTTATAAAGGTTGCAGGTCGCCTGATAAATGGGCGCAGGGCAGTGCATCGTAGGGCACGTTTGTAAGGTGCGTGACCTACGAGGCAATACTTTGTTATAGGCGATTAGTAAAGTAGGCTATACACTTGTTATTATTACAGATCGTTTTTAAAAAAATTCCAACTAAACCGCGTTCATGTATTCCAACCTTCCAGCCTTTTAGTGTGAGGATGGTCTGGCTTTGTTATAAATTTATGTTATATCGTTTGCAGGGATCACTTGCCTCATCCAAATAACGACATACGAAGGCGGCGACTTTCTTATCGACACGCTAGCGATCCGCGAACATGTTCACAAGCTGAACGATTCATTTACCGACCCTAAGAAGGTCAAGGTAGGTGTCATTTTGATTTGCATATATTTTAACATCTCTTGCAGGGTAGGTAGATTTGTTTGCGGATCAAGAAATATATATCTTAATAAAGTAGATGATTTAAAAAGTCGTCTGTGTGTCAGGATATCGAATAGTGCCATTTATCCTTAGATGCAAATAGTATTATTATAATGAAATATCTTCTGCCTACTGCTTCTCACGCATTAGTCCGTAAAAAGTAGCCTATGTCTTAATCCAGGTCATAATCTATCTAGTTATACCAATAGCCGTTTTGTCGGGAAAACATTACAAACAAAGAGACTATCGAATTTATAATATACAAGCTATACAAGCCCGCGGCTTTGCACACTTGAAATTTCCCGTTCCCGTGCGCACTTCGGGATAAAAACTATATAAAACACTGTTGTCAAAGTGACGTGACACTTCATGTAAATGACTTCACGTCAATGAAAGACGGTTAAATTATATGGATATTGTTCAAATGTTCATACAAAAATACTAAAATCGCGATAAAAAAATACTTTACGACATATTGCCATACCTACAAAATATACAAAAAAAAATCATTAAAGTCGTTTCGGAGGAGCGCGACCACTAAAACCGTGACACAAAATTTTTGTATATTAGATTTTGGATCTTTCTGTTTTTTAGTTTCCTATTTTCATAAAATTTGGTACAGATAAAGCTTGCATTCTAGAGACGGGCATAGGCTACTTTTTATCATAATCACCTACTAACAAGTGAGAGCGTGATTTATAAAGGTGTTCCTTTTAAGATAAGGAAACCAGTTTATTTTGTTTTGAATTTTCAGTTGCATTTTACTAAAAATTATTGTATAATTTGTAGATATTTCACGGCGCTGATCACGACGTGAAATGGCTGCAGCGCGATTTTGGAGTTTACATCGTGGGGCTCTTCGACACGTTCCAAGCTGGCAAGATTCTGCAGCTACCCTCACTCTCGCTCAAGAACCTGCTCGCCAGATACTGCCAGGTCGAGACTGATAAGAAGTGAGTATCATTTTTAATCGACTTCATAAAATAAGGTTTAACTTCATGCCGTGGTGCAGTGGACGAATGGCCGGCTGAGACGCAGGAGGTAGTGGGTTCGATTCCCGCTGCGGAACAAATGTTTGCAGAAGTATTTATTTATAAAAAAAGAATATAATTATTCTATCAGTGATCTGGTTCCCATAGTACAAGCTCTGCTTAGTTTGGGGTATAGCGCTATGTGAAGTGTCCAGCAATATTTATTTATTTATGCTACCTAGCATTAAGATTAGCATTAAGCACTCGGGGAGGCCTATACCCAGCAGTGGGTGAAGTCTGTGGATGATGTGGAGCATTAAGATAACTCTTTATTTTACACCAAAGTAAAATACAGAACATATTTTTTACAAATAGATTTAGTATTAAGATCGCCTGAGTACTAATTTGATTTTGTGCAATAAATAATTTTCATTCATTCAAAATTCTCAATTCGACGCGTATGTATTTCTTTTTTAAACTCTGTCGCAAAAAGATGGGTGTTCTGTCTGTCTGTCTCTTCCGACCAGTTACAGCCGTTTTACTCCTCGTTTTTTCTTGTTGTTATTAGTGCAATAGATCTAAAAATTGAAATAATACGTTTTTCACAACACCTGCTCGACAATGTCAAATTATATGTCATGTAAACCTCACCGAAAGCAGGTGATTAAATCCCTACAGCTGAGCCGGGAGCAAAGCTGTACTTAAATCACATGTGATTTGAATTAGAAACCTCATTTGTATCAAAATTTGAACCGAAGAGACTCACACAATAAGAACTTATTCGTGAATCGAACTAACCTCTGCACAGAATGCATCAACCTAGATTTGGTTTTTATTGTCTCGCAGAAAGTGTGAAAAGTAGAGTATTCTCCTTGTGGATAAAGCTGTCTGCGTCTTGGGCGTGCTTATATCCCTCTCTGCACTCAGGATTCTAGTAATTCCCTCGCTCCGCTCGTGACTTAGTTCTCTATTATTGACGCCTAATAAGTTATAGAAAATACTTGTTTTTATGGTACCTCTCCTATACATATAGGATTAGGGGTGATATCTTTCTAGTCATGCACCACTTTGTATGATATCATTTTAACAACCATGCCTAAGCTTCAGAAACTTGAACCTTCCGGGCTGAGACCAGACAAGCTAGCTTAACCGCTCTCAAGTCTCTTTCTATAGAGCTAAATGCCATTTTTAACAGATATCAAAAAAGGAGAGTGTTCTGAATTCGGTTGTATTTATTTTTAATATTTGTTACTTCAGAACACCGTCATTGATAACCGATTTGGGTAATTCTTTCTTTATTTGAATGGATATACTTTTTGATTGGTCCCGTAGAAAATTCACCAAAATCAGTTCAGGAGTTTGGTTAAGTGGTTATATATTTGTTGAAATGTTACTTGTATGCTACAAGTACAATCATTTTTTCAACTTTATTCTACCGTAGAGAGAAACTTCTAAGGCGATCATGTTGACAGGTACAAATATTTGTAGATGCTGCAAACATTTATTCCGTGAATGAACCTTTAGCACCAGCTTCGCAAAAGTAGTTTTATAACAAGTGGAAAATTTCGTCTTCTCAATAGGCACTTGATAAAACAATCTCGCACTCGGCCGCACATTATAATATATATTGATTGATTGCTCACTTTTCTCATCAGCGCGATGGTACTAAGACATCCTCGTCCGTATTGTATTATACATATTACATTCATCATCATACAAGCCACAAGACGTTCACTGCTGAACAAAAGCCTCCCCTGGATTTGCAGAGCGACCGATCTCGTGCAGCCTGCATCCAACGACCAGTGTGTGGTCTCCACTCTAGAACCTTTCTGCCCCAACGGCCGTCAGCTCTTCGAACTGTGTGTCCTGCCCAGTGCCACTTCAGCTTGCCAATCCTCTTGGCTATGTCTGGATGATCTCATGGTTACATTACATATAGAATAAAAAGATCTAGAAAAAATCGTTTGTATGTGTTAATGGCTAATTCTGGTGTTGGATAATTTTAGGCCGTCCTTAAGGCCAGGCCACATGATTTAACGATTTTTTGTAGCCGGAAACACCGGACATTGCGATTATCTAGTTACCAAAGCGACCAATCTGCGACCTGCACGCTCCTAACAAACTTTACTTTGGGGCTTTCCAGTGTCATCACCACTCGAGGACCTTTCTGTTCCAAATGCCGTTAGCTTTTCTGTTATTTAAACAAATACCAAATATGGTCGCATTGAAAAATATCTACACAACTTAGAGGTTGCAACGCTAGTAGTACTCTTAACAATTTGCAAATTGCAAATTGTTTGCCATTCACTAAAATGAAGGTCAATCAGATGTGTTGGGGCTGTGGCACTGAGACGTAGAGGGTAGTGGGTTTGATTCTTTATCTATATATATACCAAAATACATCGAAATCGATTCAGCCGTTTAGTAATGAAAACGTTACAAACCGATAAAGAGACAGATGTACTTTCGAATTTATAATATAACTAGCTGACCCGCCGTACTTTGTACCGCCTCGACATGCATATGACGTGGGCTGCCAAAGTACGTCGCCGGTAGAATTGTCAATCGGCCATCATTAGCTGCATCTATGTATGAGAAAATGAATTTTTTTCATAATTTTTTTTGCGTGAATTTTTCCGATACAGTTGACTCCCGGTTATCCAACAAACGTTTTGCAGGGCAGTTTCGAACTATCCAATCTATCAGATTATAGTCTACTGCCTAAGGCCGGATTTTTTTACAAAAGAGTACCATATAGGTACTCCAATATACATAGATCCAATGATAAGATTGTATAACATATGTTATACTCTGAAGTACAAATCATACTCCATTATGTATGTCGAATTTAGTAAATTAAACAACACTATAGAGATCATACGTTTTATTATAAAATTAACGTCATTAATGCTATAAAACTTACATTAGGATATATTTTTGTACAGACAAATGTACTAAAATAATCAAAATAAAGCAATAATACTAAATAATAAAATAATATGAATCCATCAATTTATGAAGCATGAAAATATTCATCAATTTGTTTTTGTTTAACATTGTAGAAACGCGAGACCAAAGCTTTGTCCCTCAGTCTTCTCAAAAGTAAAAGTTGAACGCACGCTAGGCCGCACCGCTATCACATGTACTTAGTCAAATTCAAACTAAACATTCAGAAGCAAAACAATACCCACGCGTCGAGCACAATAGTGGTGGCTCTTACAAGTTTTAACCTGTTCAATCATGCATTATTTACATTAACGAAGATTGTCAAAAAAATATTCAATAATAATAGACATGCCGGATTACAGGGGGCGCCAGATTAGACAGGCGCCGGGCCAGGGGACGGATTACCACTGTATTTTAATAGTTATTCTGCAATTCGGGGCGGAGAAAAATCCAACAAATCAAAGATAATCAAAATCGGTTCACCCGTTCTTGAAATGGTGTAACTAACCCAACTTTGTTTTATATAATATAGATTATGGATTTTATCAGTTATCTGGTTCCAATAGTACAAGCTCAGTTTATTTCGGGGCTAGATAGAGAAGACCGTGTGAAATGTTCAGCATTATTTAATTATTTTTATCCGACATTTAAAAAAAAAGGATGTCCTATTTACATTTTAATTATGTCAAGATCTGATGAAGGAATCCATGAGACAATCGTCAAACTCCTCAATTTGCAAAGGCATCTGCGCATTTATCGTCTACCCATCTCGCTGTCGGACGGCCTACCCTTCTATACCCCTTCTCGGCCACCATTCAGTCGCTGCTCTGCTCCATCTGTCATCACCATGTCTAGCCAAGTGACTCGCTCAAGACCATTTGAGTTCCATAACTCGTTTATGAGTTTATGAGGAAAGAAAGGGGAAAGACCAAGAAAGACCGACCGTAACATTTTCAACTCTTGGCAGGAAAATCGATATTCTGAAACATAAAGTAGCGCTGAACGAAACTCCGTACTATATTAAAGAAGATTATCCACTACAAGTTCTAGTGAAAAGGAGAGAGTTACAAGAACAAGTAAAAATTGAGACAGAAAAGGGGAATTTGGCCATAATTAAATACGATAAAGTGGTAATACTTGATAAAAAAACTGAATTTAAAACTAATAATAAAAAGAGGACACTTGCAATATTGATTGATAGAATATCACCCGAAAATAAAATGAGCAGCCAATTGGATCGCATACCACACGCCAGCAGGAAAAACAAAGCTACGCCGACCCAGATAAAGGCACTTAGATCATCTAGTTTCTCTGAAGCAGTTTTGAAACAGATTATGCTAAATTTCTTAGTGAACGGAAATGGGAATAACTCCCAGGATAAAAATACATAGCAATTAATGCCTCCCTCTCTCGAATATAGGATTAAAATAACATTTATGTGAATGAATGAATGAAAAATTATTTATTGCACTAAATAAAAATAGTTGTACATAGAACTTAATGCTATATAGTATTCTCTTCCAATTAACCTCTATGTAATGCGGAAAACAGTTACTAGAGGTAGTGCATATTTGGTAGAGGGAGAGGCTAAATTTAAACTTATATATATATAACTTATCCTACATGGATATACATCCTAACTTATCGACAAATACATGTGTACCTACTTTGCGATGCCAGGTACTTATTTATGACGATTGGCTTATTACAGGATACTTTCTTTATGGATTTCGGGATATTTCAATTAAAAACTGTATATTGTCTTGCATGCGTGCGTGTAATGGCGTATCTTCCCTTTCAACAAAATTCGAGGAGCGGGTGGTAGGAACATTTTTATTACATCCAATAGGAAAAGTTTAAAATAGTCACGTGACTTGCGTGGATTGGTAGAACAACACCGTAATGAAGAACAAAGTTTAGCGTAATCGCGAACATGCCCCCGGCCTTGGAAGCAACCGCTTTCAATGTTCCTGATGATCTTCATCATGCGCATGCTTCATCTTGATCTTGAATGAGAGGACAAATCTTCGCGTAAGCTCGTCGAACAACGCCTGAAGCTGTTTGTATGTCCGCTACTCTGGAGATGCCATCTTTGCCTGGAATGGTCGCGAGCACTCGACCCATATGCCATTTGAGAGGTGGAAAATTGTTTTCTTTTATCAACACGAGTGAGTTAGGCTTCAACTCCGGCGATCCCTTGGTCCATTTAGTCCGCACCTGCAACTCTGATATATATTCTTTGGCCCAACGGGTCCAGAAATGTTGGCGTATTTGTTCTACTCTCTGATAACGCTTCAGCCGGTGCGCGGGAGTGTCGCTGAGGTCATCGCAGGATGGTGCAGTTAGCGGTCGACCAACCAAAAAGTGAGCAGGTGTCAGAGGAGTGAGGTCATCAGGATTCGGAGAAAGAGGAGAGAGCGGTCGGGAGTTTAGGATAGCTTCTATTTGTGATAGGACTGTGCTAAACTCCTCAAAAGTGAGGTGCGCGTTTCCTACAACACGACGTAAATGATATTTGCATGATTTAACTCCTGCCTCCCATAGACCACCAAAATGCGGAGAATAAGGGGGAATAAACTTGAATTTAATTTGCTGGCTAGTAGCGTATTCTATAATATCAGAAGAACAATTGCGTAAGAAATCGGAAAAATCATTCATTAACCCGACAAAGTTACGACCATTATCAGAAAATATTTGTAGTGGTTTACCACGGCGAGAAATGAACCTTTTTAATGCTAATAAATATGCCTCAGTCGTGAGATCACTGACTAGCTCTAAATGAATAGCGCGCGTCGCGAAGCACACAAATAAACATATGTATGCCTTTATAGTGTGAGCACCCCTACCTTTACGGTTAAGTATGAGAACTGGCCCACAGTAATCCACTCCACATCGAATAAATGGAAAACTGGGAGTTATCCTTTCTTTGGGCAAATTACCCATGGGAGGAGTAAGTATTCTTCCCTTCATGCGAGTACACGTAACACAAGCGTTGACTACACGCCTAGCGAGGTTCCTACCACTCAAAGGCCACCATATTTCGCGTAAATGACAAAGTAATGCCTGGGGACCTGCGTGGAGGAGCTGCAAGTGTTCGTGTCGAAACAACAACAAACCAAAATGATGTTTGCTATCTACTAATATAGGATGCATTTTATTGTAAGTAAATTCGTTCGAGTTACCTAATCGCCCACCTACGCGCATTATTTTATTTTCGTCTAAAAATAAATTTAATTTCGATAAGTTACCTTTAGTTTTAAAATTCACGCGGTTTGTTAACGATTTATATTCACTAGGATAACTTTCCATTTGAGACCAACGAACCAATGTTCTTTCAGATACATCCAACTCACCAACGCTTAGAGCGCCTGTGCGTTTATTATTTTTATTGCGAATATTGTGAATGAATCGTAGCATAAATCCTAATGCGCGCTTCATACGTTTATATTGTGAAAATCTGTCAAACGGAAACAGTGATAAGTTAGATGAATCATGATTCACAAAGGAAGTGAACGATGATCTAATCTCGGGAAGATCCTCCATTGATTCTATGACCGTATGATCGTCTACTGAGAAACTAGGGCTTCGTAAAAAGTTTGGTCCCTCCCACCATAACGTGGAAGATGAAAGTTCTTCCAAGCTACAACCTCGTGAAGCGAGGTCAGCGGGATTTTCCTTGCTACTGACGTGACGCCAAATAACATCTTTCGTCATTTCGTGAATTTCGGAAGTCCTATTTTGAACAAATGTTTTTAATTTATTCGGTGCCATGTGTAACCAACCTAATACTATGGTCGAGTCCGTCCAAAACACACACTTATCAAACTTGCAAAGTAATGAACTGCGAACCTTATCAAACAGCTTAGCACCTAGCAAGGCACCACTAAGCTCAAGGCGTGGTATGCTCATCGGCTTAAAAGGCGCGACCTTAGCTTTAGAAAAAAGCAGTCTTACTGTTATCGTTTGATCCTGATTAAACGAGCGAATATAAACACAGGCACCGTAAGCCGTCTGCGATGCGTCACTAAAAACATGCAGTTCTAAATAAATAGGCTGGCTACCTATAGCGTGCCGAGGAATGCGAATAGAATTGAGCATTTTTAATGAAATAACAAACCGGTTCCATGTTTGCGCGACATTCGATGGAACTGTGTCATCCCAATTAATTTTAAGTAGCCATAATTGTTGCAATAAAACCTTTGCAATAATTATCGTAGGACTTAACAAGCCAAGAGGGTCAAATATTTGTGAAATATTTGATAAAATATACCTTTTTGTGACTGGCTTGTTATCATTATGAAATTGAGTATTGAAATGAAATTCATCATTTAAATTATCCCAGCCTAAACCTAGCGTTTTTGAACTCATATTTTTATTAGATTTAATTTCCTTCGATTGGTTGGACAACTCATCATCCTCATCGCATGAAAAGTTGTACATCCACTTCTGAAGTGGAAAACAACCAGACTGTAGCGCGTCCTTAATGTTTACACATAATTTTATTAGGCTAGATTTATCATTCATTCCCGTCAACAGGTCATCAACGTAAAAATCATCCCTGATTGCTCTTTGAACATCAGGGTCCGATGACTCAAGTCCTAACTGCTTCAAACACCTCACACTTAGAAACGGTGCGGAGGCAGTTCCGTAGGTAACGGTATTTAATTCGTAAATACCTAAGGGTTTCGAGGGATCATTACGCCATAAATCATTTGCAGTTTTCGTTGGTCTTTGTCTACCAAAATATTTCTGAACATTTTAGTAACGTCAGCGCATACGACAAATTTATGTTGTCTAAAGCGAATAAGAATAGAAATTAAGTCACCCTGTATCGGCGGGCCGACTAATTGCAAGTCATTAAGTGACTTTCCGGAAGTTGAAGGTGCGCTGGCGTCGAAAACAACTCGTAACTTCGTTGTGGTGCTATGTTCCCGGTAGACGCCGTGATGTGGCATGAAATAACATGGGCTCTCATAAGAGTTCACCGGACTCATATGACCCAAGTTTTCGTATTCCTTCATAAAATCTGCGTATAATAACTTATAGTCAGGCGAACGCTGTAGGCGTTTTTCTAATGCGACAAAACGGCGCTCGGCTTGCGTATATGATTCACCCAAGGTATTAGGCGAATCATTAAAAGGAATACGCACGGAAAACCTTCCCTCGCTATCGCGCGTTGTAGTGCGAGTGAAATGTTCCTCACATGTACGTTCTTCCTCCGTTCGTGTATCCGCGGCTTTAGGAAGCTCTTCGACCTCCCAAAACATACGTAATTGTGAATCTAGTGTACTACTATGCGAATCTAACGTACTACTAAAGTTACAATGAATGCGCGTTTCATTTTTCGATTGATTAACAACAGGGCCAGATATTATCCAACCTAGTTTCGTGTTTTGCAAGTAAGGGCCGCTGGGAAGTCTTAGCTTACCTTCACCTAAAAGGTCCCAAAACCTATCAGCTCCTATTAATATATCTATGTCTTTAGAATCTAAAAACTGCGGATCTGCCAACCTTATGTTGTCTGGAATACAGAACTGCGCGCTTAATTGACATAAGGCTGGCAGCGTAGACGTTATTTGCGATAGTACAAAACACTCTATGCGCGTAATGAATTTATTATCGACGCGCGATTTAACTTCAATGCTACAAGTTTCTGAACATTGTATCACTGAATTACCTACTCCTCTTACTTCATGAATGGACTGTATTAATGGCGCGTTTATTAAATTACAAAATGATTTAGAGATGAAGCACCGCTGGCTTCCACTGTCTAGCAGCGCGCGCGCTTGGTGATAAGCACCATAAGTGTCAGCGACCTCAACTACAGCTGTTGACAATAAAACTGTATGCAAACCTTTAGATTTAGTGCATTGATTTTGCATGTGCGCTTTGTTTACGTGGATAGGGTCCGCGACGGACGTGGGGGGGCGGTCAGAGGAAGCCTGCGCTGCGGCTGCACTCACGACGGACCTCTCAGATGAAACACTCGAATGAAATGAGACCGAGCTATCAGTGTTATCATTATGAATGATTGAGTTGTGTTTCTTGTTGCATCTCCTGCACGGCCCATACCTACAGCTATCAGATGCATGTCCCGAGCGTAAGCAATTCTCGCAAAGTTTGTGATCGCGTACCAGTTTTAATTTTGATTCTAAATCGCTTTCAATGAATTTCTGACATGAATAAAGCTGATGAGTTCCGTTGCATTTCAAGCAGGGTTTATAAACGCGTGACTGACGGTCGTATGACTTATTGGTCGAAGAAACATTGCAGTGTGACGTGTTATATGAATGTGAATGTTTTTTAGTTTCGGCTTGTAAATTATTATGTGCCTTATTATGGGACAGCTGCAATGTTTCCAGCATATCTGCCCTATCTTTTAAGAATCCAATCAAGTCACTCATTTTAATAACGCGTTTAGAATTGTTTTCGCTCGATAACAATGTGCATTTATATGTCTCCCACTCGCGTTCAGTTGTTTTATCTAATTTAGACACGATTATATAATTGATAAGAGTATCCCAGGAGTCCGTAGGCTCACCTAGGATTTTAAGTGCGCGTAAGTTCTTTAGTATCGTATCAATTAGTTTACTTATGTATGCGGGCGACTCTTTTGTCAACGTACTAATTGTAAACAACGCCTTTACGTGATTATGTACCAAAACTCGATTATTGTTGTACCTATTCAACAACAACTCCCATGCAACAGAATAGTTATCAGAGGAAAATTCTATCGATTCTATAACCAACATGGCATTACCCTTCAATGACGACTTCAAGTAATGAAACTTTTGTATACTACTTATATGTTTAGAGGTATGAACCAACGATAAAAAGGTATCTCTAAACTCAAGCCAGTGCTCATATGAACCGTCGAAGGTAGGCATAGAAATGACAGGTAATTTCACCGATTGTGGCTTATCGCTGTGACAGGACTTATGAGAACAGTCGGTAACCTCATCACTGGATAGCATGGACTCCGCAAGGGCTAACGTGCTATAATAGAAGTTTTCAAATGATTCCCTGTTACATAACTGATCGTTTATCTCGCTGTCGTAAACACACTCTTCGATTTTAGCTTGGATATTATTGAACTCAGTAAATAAACCAGTAGCTCCCTTGATGCGTAATTTTAAATCTATGTGATCTCGAGAAGAACGAACAAGGCTTTCGTTATCTTTTAATGATTGTATATAGGTATTAAATTTAGTAAGCCTACCCTTTACTATTCCTCGTTTTTTAACCAGCTCGCGAAATAAATCAGGATTATCACAGAGGACATTGGGAGATCTATCGCGGGATTTAGACCTTTCTGGAACTACATTAGTATCTACACTTAGCTTGGGAGATTTGTCACGAGACGAAGTAGACATTTTGGTGGTATATGAAAGCAGGAGTACTTACGATTGATTGATTAATGGATGAGTGGAAGAAAAAACACGTCAGCAGCGATAGCAACGTCACAAGCCTTCGTTTTAATCCACGTTTAGCACTGAACTAGCACTCCTTTGCTCTGAAATCCATTTAGACATAGAATTAGACAAAAGGAACAGGGAGGTGTATGGAAAGAAAAGAAGGTTGGTCCCACCAGATTGCGTTTGAAGTTTGATGGAATACCAATCCAATATCAGTTCCAATGCGCGCTTAGCCTCCAGGTAATCCTTATTCCAAATCCAGATATCAATTGCGTAGTTTGGTGATTTTCCGGTAATGGCAGCCACGTGTCCGCGTATTCCACAGGATGCTGAATCTTGATTATATTTGGCGTTGAAGGACCACATGTACCTACTTTGCGATGCCAGGTACTTATTTATGACGATTGGCTTATTACAGGATACTTTCTTTATGGATTTCGGGATATTTCAATTAAAAACTGTATATTGTCTTGCATGCGTGCGTGTAATGGCGTATCTTCCCTTTCAACAAAATTCGAGGAGCGGGTGGTAGGAACATTTTTATTACATCCAATAGGAAAAGTTTAAAATAGTCACGTGACTTGCGTGGATTGGTAGAACAACACCGTAATGAAGAACAAAGTTTAGCGTAATCGCGAACAACATGATATTTCAATAAACATACTTTCTAAAACTTAAATATCAATAAACCCTAGTAATACAATTCATAATGCAATAAATATCGTTATAATATTATATACTAAATAGACTTAAACATTGAAAGATATAACAGAGTATTACAGGATGCCGCTCATTTTGTAGGCTTCGTTCATGAGAGTGAGGTAGTACACGTGTTATGTGATATAAACACTTGTACTACAAACATTATTAATTAAATGCAAATAACATATAAATAATTAACTAAACACAAACATTAGAATCAAATAACTTACATTGTACCTATTTTGTGATAAAATAAGATTAAATACGAATATATATACGATAAAACTAATGTAAATTAAATAGTACAAGTACCTACCTATACATAATATTTATAAGCAAAAACGAATGGCAAATTAAAAATTTAATATAATATACCTAAAATATCATATTTTATATTAACACCTACTAAATAAACCAACTATTAAAATTTTCTAAATAAATATAATATAAAATATGATTAAAACACTATTATAAATTAAAAAAACTAACCAAAATAATATTGTATATTTAAAATGAAAAGCTAATTAAGTGAGTTTTTTTTACAGTATAAAAATAACTTAAAATAATTATTGTAAATATTGTAAGAAATAAAAGGCCATTTTTATTTTTATTTTATTTTAACTCGTTTCCCAACGTCATGAACCTACGTTCGTCTACTTATCTCGACGTTTGGAACTCGATCTAATGATCCGAGCATGGTACGCTCCATTGCTCTCTGTGCAACTCTTAACCTGTACACAGCCTCCTGCATGAGCGTCTATGTCTCGGCACCATAGGTCATGGTGGGCAAAACACATGGGTTAAATAAATAGTTACTCATTAGGGTTCCGTACCTCAAAAGGTAAATAAAGGAACCTTTATAAGATCACTCTCTTGTCCGTCTGTCCGTGTGTCACCACCGATTTTCTCAGGAACGGGTGGACCTAGCAAGTTGAAATTCATACCAGATACTGAGGTCTAGTCCCTATTAGTTGTATAAAAATCAAGGTCCTGAGTCAACACGATAAAAAGATATGGGCAAATTTATATTTTCGCGAAAACTTGTAAGTACCAAAAGTTATCTTAATTTTCAACTTTTTTATTTTTCGGAACATTCCTTTTATTTGTGCTGTAAGACCTTGCTTTTAACCAAAATTGACAATTCTAGGTCAACCGGAAGTACCCTATAGGTTTTGGGTCGAAAACCTATATGGTAGTTCCCGTTGACCTAGAATCATGAAATTTGAAAAAAGTAAGGTCTTTCAGTACAAATAAAGGAAAAGTTTAAAAAAAATAAAAACGCTGAAAATTAAAGGGTGTCCCCATACATAAATAGTTCACGCCAATTAAGATAGTCCTCTGAGGTTATATGGGCGCCCAAACAATTTAGAGGACTAGCTTAATCGGCACCAACCTCAAATAAGGTAAATAAATAAAATTGTGCTATTGAATAAAATAAGTATATTATTTAAGTGGGGATCCCATAGAACAGACATGATTTTTTTGCCGTTTTTAATAGACAATAGTACGGAACCATTCGTGCGCGAGTCCGACTCGCACTTGGCCGGTTTTTTTCTTATTGCTAAGATTAACATTACGGATTAATATCTAATTATAGGTAAGACTACACTATGCCTGAACTAGGAAAACCTATGTCTCAGGCGACAAAGACTAGACCGGGTAACTTATGAATAAAATAAATAAACTTAAAATCTAACAACATATTGAAAAATCGAACTACGTGCTAACATAGGCATGAGTTTACGTAATAAGCGACATTTAAATATAGCTGGATATTTCACACAGTGCTATCTAGCCCCAAACTAAGCAGAGCTTGTACTATGGTAACCAGATAGCTGCTAAAACACTTATATGCTTTTTATTTGTAAATACATACTTATTATAATATATAGAAAAACATCCAGACCCGGAACAAATATCTCTAAATCATACATACTGCTACCTTCTGCGTCTCAGCCGGCTATTCGTCCACTGCGCCACGGAGGTCGTCCATCAACAAATATTACTATATTAGTGCTGTAACTCCTCAGTTTCCTCAGTATAAGTGGGTTGTAGTAATTAACTTGTATTTATTCCAGATACCAAATGGCAGACTGGCGTATTCGTCCACTACCCCAAGAGTTGATAGAGTACGCACGCAGTGACACCCACTACTTGTTGTACATATGGCGCACCATGAAGAGTCACCTACTGGAGCGCGGCAACGGGATGCCTACGCTGCTGCTCAGCGCGTTTGAGAACAGCCGGCAGACCAGCTGCCTTGTAAGTTTTACAGTACTAGAGCTCTTTGTGATAGGACTCAACATTGTTTTTTTGTTTGACTAACTCGCTGTTGGCTTCTGAGGCCGATGCAGCTTAACCGATCTCTTGGCGAGCGCAGATGGCGCTCAGCCCAGTAAGTTTAGAAGAGGCAACGGTATATTATACGAGTCTCTGTTTTGGGCCGTTGCCATGATGGGGATAGGAGAGAAATGCCCAGGTACATGTCTGTACCTTGTGTAGGGCAACTGAAGGGACTCGTCGACCTCGCCGGCGAGGTCGGTGTAAGTGTTTGCTCTGTCTGATGTAGATGAACCTGAAATCTCCTCGGTGTTAACGGAGGTGTTTTCGTCATCTGAATTTCTCCATGATCTGGATGGTCATCTGGGTTTCAAGGACTCAACTTACTCAGTTATTTATCCCTTTCTGCGGCGAAATAAATAATGGAGATGGTCTATTTTAGCGTGTAAGAACAAGACCTTAAACTCAGTAAAAAAAATAAAATGTAAATATTCCCTTTTGAGAAATCTTTCCTCAATTTAATAGAATCACACTCATATTATAAGTGCGAAAGTTTGGATGTTTGTTTATTTATATGTTGGTTTTTTTGTTACTCAATCACGTCGTAACGGCTGAACCGATTTCGATGAAATTTGGTATGTACGTACATTATAACCTGGATTACCACATAGGCAACTTATAGGATACTTTTTATCCCATAAATCAGGTCCCATAGGATTACGAGCTCAAGTTGCAAAAGCGAGTTTAGCTTTATTTCTAGGTAACCTACACATTTAGTAGTGTAACGCGTACGAAGTCGCGGGCATCAGCTACTATAACATATAACTACTCCTCATGAATGTGAGGAAATTAAAAGTCTCATTCATAACAGTTGGTTGTTAAAAAGGAAACCGGACTGTGGCCAATTCCATTTTTAAATAGAAATAAAGATTTGTCATTTTGATTGTATTTAATTATATCATAATATTAATGTAATTAGTCTCGTTCTATTATCCAATTTACTTTAGGCCCGGGGGCCGGAAATCGCATTTTCGGAGCAGTTTTTGAATTAACAATGACCTATTTTCAGAGTATCAGCGATGAAAATTTTGTTACAACAGTTAGAAACTAATCTATTGTCATAAATATATTGTGTAACGGATCAATAAAAATATTAACCAGCCTTGTTTCTTGACTGATTTTTTCCTGGCTGTTTTTGGCTGGTTTCAAAGTGATGCTTGTGTTTTTAATGAATATTAAGTATAATATAAAATTGTTACCGTACAGACGTACAATAAAGAAGTGATGGACGACTTGTGCCACTTGGAGTTGTACACCCGCTCCAAGAAGTCGTTCAACTCGCAGCAGCTGAGCGCGCTCAAGATGCTGTACAAATGGCGAGACGCGGAGGCGCGCGAGCTTGATGAAGGACCCTCGTGAGTACTACCACAGACCAGTAACATTTAATTCACTGTCAATATCCATAGAACAAATCGAAACCCGCATAAAACTCAAAATCACGTATTATGCCTAGATAATATTTGTAGTTTTTTTAGAATAAGTAATATTGTCCATAAAATTAGATTTAACGATTAATTTAGTTATTTATTACTTTCGTATCACAGATGGCGTGCTGACAACGTCGCAATAAATTTATCGCGCACGTCAAATTGGAAATAGCGCCATCTGATGATGTGTTTTCGTACCATTGTGAGCTGACGATTTTATTGATTTAACGATTCGTAACTCCTAGCGACATCTCGCGACCTAGTGGGTACTCAGATATCGAGTTACGATATTTAGTAGGACATTGCAATTTATTTATTTCAGTGAACATTTTACATGTAACTAAAAAAAATATGAACACTGGAAAATGCATTAGTAAAATACTGTCGCAGTTTCGAGTGCCCGTACATAGAACTAAATGAGTTAGACGTTCCTGATTATAGTAGTGATATTAAATGGATGCCTATGCATCCATTTACAATATTGATTTTAAATCAATATTAAATAGCAGGTCCATGGGGGAGACCCCCATAGATTTTTAGAGCGACCAATCTTGTGCAGCTGCACTCAACGGCTCCAAGCAACCATTGTCAGGACGTCTTACCAATGCGTGGTCTTCACTCGATAACCTTTTTTTTCTCCTAGATATCTTCATTTTGTTGAAAATTATTTTGATATCTGAACATCTTAATTAATAACTCTGCATGTACTACGTGTTTTGTTACGTACGACATTAAATGAAAACTCGGGTAGGGCTAATTGCTAGTATTGTTGTAAAATAAGGTTTTTTTCAATTTCATAACATTTTAATTGTTTAATAACCTTTTTATCAAGTTCTATAAATAAATAAATATTGCTGGACAAATTTACACAGCGCTATCTAGGCCCCAAACTAAGCAGAGCTTGTACTATGGAACCAGTCAACTGACAGAATATTTATACACTTTTTTTTAAAATACATACTTATAATAATATATAGAAAAACACCCAGACACGGAACAAATATCTGTAGATCATGCAAACATTTGTTCCGTGGCGGGAATCGAACCCGCTACCTCTTGCGTCTCAGCCGGCTATACGACCACTGCGCCACTATAATATAATGATACAGCCTATATAAAATAGGTTAACAAATCATTATTCATCATGTATGTAGGTACCTGTTAAACTGTTTAAGCGGCATCGACGCAAAGGCGCGGCCGATTTACGTTAAAAATTGTTTATTGAAAATGTATCGATGACTGGATAAATTAAACCCACCTCTAAAATCAGTTAATACGATTGTATGTGTGTTATAAATTAATTAATCATTATTGTACATACGGGATTTATTACGTACCGTTTTATCGGCATTTCGACCGACAATGTTTCGGTTCACATCACATGTTTCGACATTGTCGGTCGAAACCCCGATAAAACGGTAAGTGATAAATTCCGTATTTATAATAATGATTGAAATAAATCACGAACATTTTCTAAATAAAAGCGTCAAATACAGCGTCATTTCTCTCGTATTAAACGACTTAAAATAACAATTGTTATTGCAGGTATCTCATTCCAAACCACATGCTGTTGAACCTAGCAGAAAGCCTGCCGCGAGACATTCAGGGCGTGAACGCGTGCTGCACACCCATGCCGCCCTTCGTCAAGATCAACATACTACCGATACACAGAATGATACTATCAGTGAGTTTTTTTTGTTTTTGTTGATGATAGCCATGCGCTTGACCACTACCTCACCTGATGGTAAGTGATGGTGTGATCGCAGATGGAGCACGGTTGCCTAGAAAGAACCTATTCACTCTGGACTTGACACGCTAAATGACAGAGTGAAGGCGAATTAATAAACGTTTGCGAAGCGCATACAGTATATAGTATCCACGAAACCGCTGACCCAAAAAACATGTGCCGTGTTATTGTTGTTATATAAAACTTCCATCAACTTGGGGTTTACAGGTGTAAAGGCCTGCAAGGTCAGGTGTAAGGCAGTGTACACCTGTAATTTCACCGGCAATCATACTCTTTAAACTGAAACACAGCCATAGTCATAGGCAATGTTGCTTAGCGGCAGAAATAGGATGATGGTAGTACTTCCCCTTTCACAAAGAGCCCTAGTACACTTAAAGTGTTTGCAGGCTTGTTAAATAAAAACTAAAGCATACCAGCTTTTCTGTTTAATCGTCAAAAATACACACTTAACGGCACTCACAGCTTGTTTATGATCCTAATATAACTGACTCTAAGCGCAGATCGGGGGCCGTATTACCTAAGCCAAATTGCTGTCGCTTCGCTATCGCTACTCAGGCCATCCCTTTCACATGTACAGTACGTACCTCACGTGTGAAAGGGATGGCCTGACTAGCGATAGCGAAGCAACAGCAATTTGCCTTAGGTAATAAGGGGGCGAATCTAGTTTGCAAAACTGAAAAACGGCGTACGGAATTTGCCAGTCGTCATTTTTATTTCCTTAGCCCCACACTATATAACAAGAGTCAACAAACACATTAATATATTTCCTTTACCCCGCTATAAATGTCAACAAAAATGTCTTCAGTGGCTCGTAACACTGTCGTATGAAGAAACTGAAGACCTTTTAAAAGTTGCTGTATAGACTGTAGGACATACACACACAATACACACAAGTTCACACATACACACACACACATACACACACACACATACACACACACACACATACACACAAACAAGCACACACCCTCTCATACATACACACTAACTCACACACACACAAACTCATATACACATACGCGCACATAATCACACATCCTTATCTTGTATAATTTAAAAAATAATAGTAATAATGATAATTGGAAATAATAAACTCTGGAGGGGGGCGTTAGTGTTCGCGACACAGTTTATAACTTCTGCGAATACTATCGTGTTCCAGTATTGTTGTACCATGTTTTTGTTCCAAAATGAAGTTATTTGATTATTTGATTACTCATATATAATTCTCAACATATTAAATGTATAAAATCGTTACGGTTGTGACGCGCACGTAACGACTCAGATAAATTTCTATTTATCTATTAATAGAGGTGTGTCTATTCTGACAAATAAATTAATTTTGGGTGGGTTACCTCTTACAGAGCAAAAATATTTTTTTGGAATATAAACCATCTAATTCTAGGATAGGGGGAATAAGAGATCTGCACTGACATCCCGCAATGGGGTGTATTTTGCAACTTCCTTTAAGTAACGGAGTAGGACTTTGGGTTGATGGCAGCAGCTTTCCAGGGTCCCAGGGTAGTCTGATGTAGTAGCGGTGTTGGCGGAGGAAGAGGATTCGATGATCCGTGCAGAGCCGTTTTCAGTCTGGCATTTCTGGTAGTGCAGTGAAGTATCATGTGATCCAGTCTCTTCCTCCCAAAGGCAATATAAACATTACGACGGATTATCTCAGGCAGCGCCTAAATAAAGCTAGTTCGAATTTATTTATTTATTATTATTATTATTAGGAGCCTGTACTGTCCCACTGCAGGGCAAAGGCCTCCCTTCCTTCCTTCCACTCCACTCTATCGTACGCTTGTGTGTTGTAGTCCAGTCTTCCATATACGAGTCGAGTTCGTCTTTCCATCGGCGTCGCGGTCTGCCACGTGGTCGTTTTCTGTCTTTTGGGATCCACTCGGTGGTGGATTTTGCCCATAACTCCTCCGACATGCGGCAGACGTGTCCCGCCCAGTCCCACTTTAACTTGCCTACTTGGTGCCCAACGTCCGCGATTTGTGTTTGGGAGCGCAGTTCACTGTTTCTAATGCGGTCTGTTAGTTTGACTCCTAGGATACTGCGCTCCATGGCTCGCTGACAAACCCCGAGTTTAGACTTTTGTTGATCTGTCAAAGACCAGATTTGAGCGCCATAGGTAAGGATGGGGAGAATGCACGCGTCCATGAGCGTGAGTTTAAGTGTGAATGGAAGGTTACCCTTCATCATATTTTTCATGGCCCAATAGCCCTTCCAGGCGTTTTCTGTGCGTCTTGTAACTTCAGCATCTTGCCTGCTCTGGAAGGATACTATTTGGCCTAGGTATAAATACTCACTGACGTATGCGATCTCCCCACCACTTACCTCCAACCTGTGTTGTGTGGTGTTCGTCATAAGTTTTGTCTTTGACATGTTCATTCTGAGCCCAACCTCGAGGCTAGCGGTGTTCAGGTCGTTGAGCATGGTTCCAAGTTCTGCGGCGGAAGAAGAAAAGAGTACTATGTCGTCGGCAAAACGAAGGTTGGTTAGCCTTCTTTCGCCGACCACAATGCCCTTTTCACTCCAATTAGGTATCAACTTCTTAAAAACTTCTTCTAAAGTGGCTGTGAAGAGTTTTGGGGAAAGGGGGTCGCCTTGCTTAACTCCTCGTTTGACATGAAAAGACGGTCCTATTGAATCTATTTTAATGGATGCTGTACTATGGAGGTATATTTTCTGTAATAGCTGAATGTATGTTGTAGGGATTTCTTGGTTTCTAAGGGCTTCGAAAATGGCGGAATGGTTTAAACTGTTAGAGTAGTCGACAAAGGCTAGATAAATTGGAAGTTTATATTCAGTATACTTTTCTATAAGCTGATTTATTGAATGGAGATGGTCGGTTGTGGAGAGGCCACGGCGAAAACCTGCCTCTTCAGTAGGTTGATGTCTATCCAGTTGTACCGATATCTTGTTCTCAATTACTTTAATGAAGGTTTTATAAATATGGGATATCAAGCTAATTGGGCGGTAATTGCCAATATTGTTTTATCTCCTTTCTTATGGAGCAAAATGATGTTAGAGTAGCAAAAATGTTTAGGTAAAACAGTGGTGTTTAAAATTGAACTAAAAAAGTTAGTTAAATGTGGTAACAGTTCACCAACTTTAAGGGGTTCAGTTGTTAGCTCGTCTACCCCAGGACTCTTTCCATATTTCATGCTGGCAAGTGCGCGATGTACTTCGAGTCCTGTGATTGGCGGTATGTCATCCGAACATGAATAAGTATTCATTGAATTATCTAAATCGAAATTGGTATTAGAATTTAACTTTTTATAAAACGCTATACATACGTCTAATATTTTACTTTTAACTCCCTGCTTTACTCCGTTAACATCCTTAATTCCTGTTATAGATGACTTTCCTGTTTTTGTTCCCCTCATAGCAATTTTTAGTGACCGGTTTTTATCTAAAGCTACTTTTACTAATTCTATATTATAATTTCTAATATCCCTACGTATGTATGCATCGTTTTACTTCTTTGTCTTTTGTTTTATATTCTGGAGTGTATAATGTTAACTTTTGCCGTTCTTTTATTAGTAGTTTGGATTGGTTGCTGAGTTTATTAGTTTTGTTGTTATTTACTTTAATTTTACGGCTTGCTAATTTTATGGTTTCTAGTATATTGGAATATTGTGTTTGAACGTCTTCACAATTTTTATTATCCAGCAGGTCAAAGCTATTTTTCAAATCTAAACAAAACTGCTCTTTGTTACCAATTAATGTATTTTTATTTAACTTTCTGATTGTTTGTTTGATCATAAGAATTTTGATCTATGAATTTTAAAATTAAATTTCAATGTGCATTGTAATGGTCTGTGATCTGAGCTACATTTTATACGGTTTAAGACCTCTATATTATTAACAATTTGTTTGCTGGAAGAAAGACAAAAGTCAATCTCATTTTTGGTAATTTTATCTTGGGAAAACCAAGTCCAGCGTCTTTGTGGTTTTCTAGAGTAAAAGCTGTTGCTCAAACTCAAACCTTGCCCAAAAGCAAAGTTTAAGAGTCGCTCACCTCGGGGATTTCTAATGCCAAGTCCATAAGGGCCAAGAACGGTCTCGTTGTCTTGGTCTTGTCTAATACCCACTTTGGCATTGAAATCCCCTATTACAATTGTCCAAGTTCCTTTGTTATCATCACATGCCTTGTTTAACATGTCATAGAATTCTTCGACTTCTTCGTCGGGATGCGCAGATGTTGGCGCATAGACTTGTACTAATGTTAGAGCTGTTTTACTGTCAATTTGGAACTTTAAAACAGCTATTCTATCAGAGTATCCAATAAACTCTTTAATGTTAGATTTCCATCGCTTGGCAACTAAAAATCCCACTCCGTACTGACTTCCGTTCCCGTAGTGATAGAAAATATTTTGATTGCGTTCCAATGTATTTTCGATTGCGTTCCAATGTATTTTCGCCTTCTCGTCTTACTTCCGCTAAACCCATAATGCCCCAGTTGACATGTTCGAGAGCATTCTCGAGTTCTACTAGTCTTTCTTCGGTTCGTAGAGTTTTGACGTTATAGGTTAAAACTTTAAGTTGGTCGGTGTCCGTTTTCATAGCCTGAGTCGTTTGACAGTTTAAGACCCTCGCCCGGAGATTCATCTAGCCCCTGGCCGTAGGGGTCATCGGCCTACTGTCGTCAGCGTCGACCCCCGGGTCGCCGAGCACTTGAGGACATTGTATATTGGTGTGGTTCATGAAGGAAGGGGTTTGGACCATAACCCACCACGCTGGTCCAGTCGCGGGTTGGTGGGTGGAGCGCCAGAGCCTCGTTTGTTGGTCGGCAGGGTATACCACGGGCCGGTGAGGTTGGCTTGGGTTCCGAGAGATGTTGTTTGGAACCCCTTATACCCCATATATATAGTTGGAATTACTATTTTTAAAATCGAAAATGAAAACTCTCGTTCCATATGCACTCAAAGACTACTAACTTTAGTTATATACCTACGAACATTAGTTTATTTAAAGAATTTTAATTATACTAACACAGTTGTACCCATGACCTTAATAAGTTGATCGAAATAAATGATACAATAAGTTTTTAAATATAACTTTTCTTTTGTATACTGCGTGTCACCGCATTTACGACATTATTTTGAATCACGGGTAGGGCTGATGGCTAGTATTGTTGTAAAATACTTTTTTTTTTCAAATTCATTTCCATTAATTTTTTTAAAATTTCATTCTACCTTAATTTCAAGCCCTAAAATATCAATAAAACAGCCTGTATAAAATAGGTAAACAAATCATATTCATTCATCATGTAAACTGTGTCGTGCCGTTCCTGATAAACTGACTAAGTGGCATAGGCGCGGCCGATTTACGTTAAAAATTGTTTATTGGAAATGTATCGATTACTGGATAAGTATTCAAGCTACCGGTATGAAACCAATCTCTAAAATCAGTTAATACGATTCTGCATATGTGTTTTAATTAATGTCGTGAATGCGGTGACAGACTGCTGGTATTGAGTTAACACATATTTGATGCCTGGGAGAAGTCTCATGACGCTTTAGGTATTTTTTGTGATTTGTCCAAGGTATTTGAGTGCGTAGACCATGACACATTGATCAGGAAACTACGCCATTATGTCATTAGGAGCGTTGCTCTAGACTTTCTCACTTCTGTTTTAAGTGGCAGAGTGCAAAGAGTTGACGTGAATTTGAAGCGTTCTCCGGTGTCTCTGGTTAAAATGGGTGTACCACAAAGATCAATTCTGGAACTATTTTTGTTTTTAGTATATATTAATGATCTTCCCCATCTTGTAAGGGACGATCACAAGTTAAAGCAGATATAAAAATCAAAGACGAGGAGTTGGCTCTTGTGGACACCACCGTACTCTTAGGTATAAACCTTGATAATAAGCTTCAATGGGGCCCTCACATTGATAGGTTGTCGAAGAGACTTAGTTCTGCATACGGTTCGGCATACGCATACGCATTCAAAAAGTTCCCTCTTTTTACAGACGTAGACACAGCTAGACTGGTTTACTTCAGCTACTTCCACAGCAATATGTCATGTATATGTCATGCGTATGTGTATGCTGCTGTGGGGGAGTGCTGCAGATATAAACACCGTTTTTGTGCTGTAGAAGAGGGCTGTTCGTGCAATTTATAATATGGACCCTAGAGAATCATTGCGCAATAAGTTTAAACAAATAAATATTATGACTTTCCCTTGTAAATACATCTATGAAAAGCTGATGTATGTTCATAAAATATTAATTTGTTTAAGAAAAATAGCGATGATCATAATTTTAATACTAGAAATAAAGATGAACTGGATGTTGCCACTTGAAGACTCCATAAAGTTGGTAAATCGTTTAAAGGGCAACGTGTACGCTTTTATACCAATCTCCCAATGAATCAACAAAAATTGATAAATAACAAATTTAAAAACGTAATTAAACAAAATCTTTATAAAAAAGACTACTATAAAATATCGGATTATTTAGATGATAGAGAAGCTTGAGATTGAAATTGCTCGAACTCGTTCAAAATGTTACAATTTAGACGTAATTTATTTTCTGTATTGTTATGTATTCTAAAAGGATCATTAAAAAACAACCAGCCTTGTTTCTAACCTTTCTTTCCTGGCTTGGTCGCGAAGGAACAGGCAGTAAAATTGACGTTTTAAAGTGATCGTTGTGATTTTATTGAATAAAAATATTTGACATTGACTGTATATGGTATTGGTGTATGTGCAGTGTCGCGAACTACCGGCGGAGGCGGCTCTGTATCAGATGCCATCCGGCGTGCGCGCCATGTCGGAACTGGCCCCGCAAACCGCAGTCGCCAATTACAACGTACCCATCCACGACCTCGCCTATCTTCCGGAATTCACGTATGTACCACTTTTTAAAACTATTTTTAACTTCACCCACTGCTGGGTATAGGCCTCCCCAAGTTTTTAAACTACCACCATTAAAGTTAAACACTAACTGGCATTTACAAAAGTCCTATACGAAATTTGGTAAGAATATTTTAACACACGTTAATCTGTTTAACTTTTTTATGGTAACAAGGTCAAGGGTCTTACCACAAAAAAAATTAAACAATATTTAGCTCGTGCCTAAAAAATGCTATACATAAATTGGAAAAGTGTTTTTTTAATCACGCGGTTATTAAATTTTTTGTTGTAATAAAGTCATGGTTTAGGATTTTTAAACCCATCTCATAATCAATTTTCGTATCAAAAAGGTAGTGGGTTCAAGTCCCGTCTGGTTCGTAAATTTTTGAGAAGGTTTTAAGAATCTTTATATCATCTTATTATTTATATATCTTAAAAATGAAAATACTATGATGGTTATCTCCTTTTTTTAAATACGTACCAATATAGGGTATTTTAATAAGAGCGCACTTTTTAAATTTTGTGTCATGTTTTTGTCGTTTACTTATGTGGAACTCTGAAATTTGACAGCTGCCACCTATGATTGTTCCGATTAATAAAAAAAGAGCGTTACACAAAAGAAGAACTTGTTATCATTGTGACGTTGTTCCGCGGCGGGAAAGAACCCAGAATCTGCGTCTCAGCCGGCAATTCGCTCACTGCGCCACAGAGGTCGCCTTACGAATGAATTGTTGTATAATTGCAGTGAAGATCAGATAAAGCTGGACTTGCCGCTGACGTTCCTGGACCACAGCGTTGTGGAGGTGCACAACGTGCGGTTGGATGTCCAGCCTGACATGCAAGTGTTGGCTCCCGTTGAGATCAACCTATCCGCTGGCGTGGTACGTGCAATCACTTCATTTCATACCATACCTATCTTCATTTCATACTGTTGTGGACATGTTAAAATAAAACCTTCCATTTTCCAATGTTTCTTTTACTGGGCGAAGTCGTAAAGCTGAATGATTTCCGAGGGCGGCCGCCGCTTCCTTTATATATATATTTTTTTCGAATGGACTAATCTCGCTGTTGGCCTCTGAGGCCGTGACAGCTTAACCGAACTTTTGGCGAGCGCAGATGGCGCTCAGCCCAGTAAGTTTTTTAGGCAACTAGCGCAAGGGCACCACTTAGGTACGAGCCTCGGCTTGGGCTGTTGCCGGGGTGGGGATAGGAGAGAAACACCCGGGTACATGTCTGTACCTCGTATAGGCGGCGACTGAAGGGACTCGTCGACCTCGCCGGCGAGGTCGGTGTTTCTGTGAAGTGTTTGCTCTGTCTGATATAGATGACTCAGATATCGCTTCCACATTAGCGGAGGTGATTTCGTCATCCGGGTCTCCAAGAACGTGTCTCGGACGACGGAGGATTTAGTTCGGCGTCCGCTACACATACCATACCTATCTTCATTTCATACCTTACCTACCATCAGGGGTGGGCAGTATTTGAATTACAAATACGTATTTTGTACTTGTAATTCAATTACTTCGTAAAAATATAATTTGTGATTGATATTTGAAATACTTGACGCTGAGGTATTTTGTATGTAGTTAGTATTTAAAATACGTATGCCTTCAAAATACATCTGAACAAAATACATTTAGCGATCTTGTTATTGGTGCGTTCTACAGAAAATAGCGCTCGATATTTTTCATAACTATTTGATAGCAAAATGGCGACCGCTAAATATGTAAATGTTTAAAGTTGGCAACACTGCACCTATACGGTACGTTAAATTGTCAAGTACCTAACACCTGACTTTATTTTGTAATTTGAATTTTAAATAACGCAAATCATGTATTTTGCCCGGCTCTACTTATTATTTAATAACCATACCATTTTTCACGTCACTTTTTAATTGTCATCTAAAAGTGACAACTTAAACTTAACAAACGTCAAAAATATGAATTTGTATTATTTGTCAAAATTACTCCAGGGACGTCCACCGCTGAATTCCTCCCCATAGATTCCCAGAGCGACCGGTCTTGTGCAGTCTGCACCCAACGGCTCCCAGCAACCTTTAACAGGTTGTCTTTCTATCCGTCCTACGCTGTGCTTTCCAGTGCGTGATCTCCATTCGATAACCTTTCTGCCCCAACGGCCGTCAGTTCTTCGAGCTATGTGCCCCGCCCACTGCCACTTCAGCTTGCTAATCTTCTTGGCTATATGTCTACGTTGTTTGTCTACGGATCTCCTCATTTTTGATTAGAACGTTAATTTTGTTTTATGTTAGTTTATAATTTATTTTTTTGGTTACAGGTATCTACGTTGAACGTAGACGCTGAGATGTTCATTCCACCGTACGACCGCTACCGTTCCTACCGCTCTATTGCACAGGTAAGTCTGATACAACTATTGAACAGCGAGGCTATTCAAAAAACTGTCGGAAAACCTCAGTTTTGCTCAGTTCATTCGAAATCGAATCCGACAAAAACTGATTCAGTCTTTACGACGTGAGAGCGTCACTTTCGTGTTTATAATATATTATTAGTATAAATTCTATCATTTATTTGGTTCTGATAGTACGAGCTTCAGCTTAGTATGTGGCTGGATAGAGTGGTGTGAAATGCCCTACATTATTTATTTATGATTTCAGGATTAACTATTATTGATGTTGGTATATTATACTACGTGTTTTGGTATATACGACATTAAATGAAAACACGGGTAGGGCTAATGGGCTAGTATTGTTGTAAAATAGGTTATTTATTTAATTAGAAACCATAGACTATTTTAAATTTTCGAACAACCTTAATATCATGTCCAAAAAACGAATGAAACATCATGTACAAAATAGGTAAACAAATCATATTCATTCATCATGTAAGTAGGTACCTGTTAAACTGACTAAGCGGCATCGTCGCAAAGACGCCGATTTACGTTAAAAATTGTTTATTGGAAATATATCGATTACGGGATAAATATTCAAACTACCGGCATTAAACCCATCTCTAAAATCTGTTAATACGATTCCGGATGTATGTTTTAAATAAATATCGTACACAACAAAACAGGTTGTATAATATTTATGATTTATTATTATTATATTTTATTTATGTATTGTTTTTCAGGATCAGGAAGTGAAAGAGATGAAAGACAAAGAAGCGAAAGTGTCCGCACTCGTCCGCGGCAACGAGCTCATTAAAACAGAGGTTTTAATAAAGCTTCAAGCTAAACGTGACGCCGCAGAGGCCAGCGCGAAGCTCGCGAACGCTGAATCCGAAGCAAAAACAGAAACAATCAAACAACTCACAGATGATAAAGAGGTGATTGAGATTGCAATAGAAGAGAAGGCCACTAAGAAGGCCTCTCAACGTAAGCGCAAGATCGAAAAGGCCTCTGCTATACCAGCGGACAAGAAGAAGGAACCGCAGAAATCATTCAATGAAGAACAGAAAGTGAAGTCGTATCACTATATGAACGTTAACTATAAGAAGTTTTATAGCGAGTCCGAGAAGGGACGCAAACAACCTAAAATTAAGATTAAGAAGTCTTAGGATTCATATCTATATAGTTAAGCGAAACTTTATTATACACATTATAATCATGTCGTGTATTTATACGTTTGTTTTATTTACTAGCGGCCTTTATTTTTTAAACATTTTTGCCTAATTTTTTTACATCTTGGGTACAAAAAATTAGGGGTTTTAGTAGGGATCCCTAATTTTTTCTAGCAATAAATATAATCTATGTTACTCAGGGATAATGTAGCATTCTAATGGTGAAAGAATTTTTGACATCGGACCCGTAGTTTTTGAAATTATTCGTTATAAACATGCAAAAATACAAATCTTTCCTCTTTAAAATATTATAACTTGCTAACGGGTGGATTGTAAATAAAAATTAGTCTATATGATTTTAAAAACAAAGGTGACAATCTGGTCATTTCTCAGAATATTGAAAAATCGAAAAAAATGACTCCATTGAAACATCCTACTGAAATCTGTTGCATGATGGAATAAACGCGCCGACGCCGACGGGGCGTGTAGCTTTCATTGTGCATCTCTAGTACGAGAGGCACGCGGATCCTCCATGCGCACCACCTCGAGGCTTTAGTTAGTGGGTGACATACACCCTCCAATGTCGTCACCCAAGCCGGAGGTATGGATATCTTGGAGGAATCTCCTCCTCCTCCCTCCAGGTCTCCTGCTGCGGATCGGGTTGATGGTCGATATTTATCGTTCCCTCTCCGCAGCTTCCTTTTGCGATAGTACCTACTTCCTCACAAAAGGTTGTTACAGCCATCCATGCTTCTCTTTCTCCGACCATAGCCTGAACTATTGCGGGAAGTGATAAGATTCTTCCTATGCTGTCGGCGAGCTGTTGCCGTGAGGTAGCCCAAGCTGGACAAATCTCTAACGTGTGCTGCATCGTGTCCTCCACACTGTCACAGTGGTGACATGCTGGGGTCGGTTCTCTTCCGATTCAACGCAGGTACATCGAGAAACAACAGTGTCCCGATAGTGCCTGTCAATCGAAAGGTCATCATCCCATACTCCCTTTTGAGCCACTGTTTGAAGTCGGGGCGAACAGCCTCGATGACTCTTATACCGGTGCTAGGCTGCGCCAGCCTCCTGAGCCACTCCTCTGTAGCAGCATCATTTATTTCAGCTGGTTGGCTTTCTACTTCTATTAGTGCCAGATTTTGCCCAAGTAATACTTGTTGGTCGCGCCAGAAGTGAACCGACGCGAGCACTCTCGCGTACAGGTCCCATGTCATTGACCCCGCAAGCACACATGCAGCTTCGTAGGATATCGCGGTATCCCCTTATCACCCTTACAGCTATAGCCTAACCTTTTTTTTTTTTCTTTTTTTCGAGCAGTAAATCTGTACCCAGGTACACGTATTGAATGCAGGGCCTACTAAAACCTCACCAGTCGCTGGTCTCAATGCATGTCAAAGGGTTCCGGGACCTCGCAAGAAACGCACCAGAGCCCCCTCTCATGCATATCGCCCATAAAGAGCACGTCCCGGGGGTTGTTGCCCCCAGCACCCTCGCGTCGTGCGTGCACAGCAACACATGCCACATTGTGCGGCTGCCCTCCCTGAGTCCGCATTCCGGGTTGGCCAGATCCCTCACTCCGACAACCCACTGACCCAAAGGTCCCCTGTTAGATAGGGGAAACCATTACTCTGCCCCGTCACGGGGCGGGTGGTGCGGGGCGGCCGTTGCCTGCACCCCGCCGCCGCCTTCTCCGAGTGGGCTCGGCCCTCTCCCGGTCTCGATCAACGGCCTCTTTCCGAACCAATACGGTCTCACAGAAAGAGACCACGGCCTCCTAATCGTCCTCGTCTGCGAACATAGCCGCTATTACGTTTGGCAGACGGAGGTCCTGTCCAATCCTGGTGATCAGGTTCCGCCTTTCCACGTACCACGCTGAGCACTCCTCAAGAGTATGCTGGGCGGAATTCCGGTCCCTCCCATAATGGTGGCATTGCGGTGTCCGTTCGCGTCCAATCCTATTCAGGTACTCACCGAAGCACCCGTGCCCGGTGAGTACCTGAGTAAATCCTGTCGAAGACGAACGTATACCTACTCGTGCGTCCATCGCCGCCAAGATATCAAACGGCGGAAATCGTGCCAATAGAGTTGCCGCCTTATAAATATCATTCGGTATCTTTATATATAATAGCTATAGTGCGCTGCAGACCTGCAGAGCCTTACACCAGTCAGTCTACCGGACCACACGGGTGCTCCGTAGAATCGATCGCACGACCACCGTGTAGAGTTGGTGAATCCCCTCCCTTGGCCCCCCGAGATTGGGCAGCAGTCTGTGCAGAGCACCCCACACCGGATCCGGGGAACCGAATGGCTGAAGTGCTCCTCAAAGTCCCAGCGACTGTCCAAGGTGAGGCCCAGGTACTTTAGGTACTGCCCCACCTGGCCGTCAACGTCATTCACGCGAACGGACATGCTGGGTGGTTCCCTTCCCCTCGGGAACTTGTGGAACCACAGCGCCTCGGTCTTCTGAGGTGCTATCCGTAGACCTAGCTCGTGGATCTTATCTATGACGCAAGCCACCCCAAGCTCGGCGAACTCTCTGGCCCTATCGAAGGAGTCCCCGTCAGTTAACACTTCGGTATCATCCATATAGCAAACAACGTGCATGCCAACGGTGAGATCGACGCGCAAGACCGCATCGTATGCAAGGTTCCACAAGAGCGGGCCCAAAACGGACCCTTGCGGAACCCCACAATACACCTCCCTCTGGTGCAATGCACCGTCCCGACCCACATTCTGCACACATTTGTTGTGCAGGTAGGGCCAACTATTCGCTTCAGGTAGGGGGCACTCTGTGAAAAACGAGCGCCTCCCTGATCCCATTCAGGGCAGGGAATTAAACGCGTTGACGATATCCAAAGACACCGCCAACATCTTCCCGCCCCAGAACACGGCCTGATTCGACAGTGACTGAACGCGAAGAATCGCGTCAACTGTAGAAAGCGCCCGTCGGAAACCAAACTGGTTATCCGACAGATCGGGATCTTCCTGCCCAGATGAGTGCATAGACGAGCGGCAATTATTCTTTCGAACAATTTGCCAGCCTCGTCCAGCAGGCGTATGAGACGATACGCAGAGGGAGAATCCGCGGTCTGCCGTCCTTCTTCAAAATGTAATTTAGATTTTAATTTGAAAATGTATATTGGATGTAATTAATGTTTTGTATTCTTCTAAATTAATTATTGTAATTGCTTATTCCGTACTAATTAAATACATAAATAAGAGGACCACCCTTGCCTCCTTCCAATCCTTGGGGAACGTGCCAGAGCAGAAGCAGCTATCAAATAACCGCCTCAGCCTGTCTCCCAATCCGGCGGATAGAGCCAGCAACCACGCCTGACCAGGAATCGTATCCGGGCCTGGCGCAGTGTTACGTGCCCTGAGGCACTTCACAACTCGGTCCAACTCCTCTTCAGTCACCCAGAACCCCTCTCTTTAAATTTCCGTCTACGGATGCGATGGACCCAAAGGCCATATAGGTACGTATAAAGGCTTTAAGGTAGGCTTTTAGGTCTTGGATGGACTATCGTTAGATATCTAAAATGTCAATTTCAGTAACCAATACAATGTATGATTGACTTTTCTTTTGTGACTATCATTCATTTAATTCCTAATTCATGATTTCACTTCACTCGCATCCATCTGATTTATCACAAATTGACAGTCACAAACGCAGAAAGATACAGAGAAGAGAATTATGCTATGTAATGCATGCAAAGAGATTATAATACTACGTAATGTCTGCATGCGCAGAAACAAAATAAAACCGTGGATGGATGCTGTGATCTTGTTTCATGTTTATCGTAAAAATTCAAAGTAAACTTGCTTGTTTTCAATTGTTAGATAGCTAGTTGTCAACATTGTACAAGATAGAAGTACTAAACAAAAGCCGCAGAAAATATGTGTTGTCTACATAAAATATAAAATAAACATGGGGTGAGCGAGCTTCTCAGTGCATTTCTTGGGCTCTAGGTCCTACTCGCAGTCGCAGATACTGAGCCTCCTACGAAGCAGATGTATAATGCCACCAACGTTGAACGAGTTCAATAGATGGTCTAAGAGCCGGTGTAGATCGACCTTCACCGATCTGATGACCAGATGAGACATATTTTTTATCAAATATAATTTATAAACAAATATGCCTATAATTACTTGCCTATCTAAAAGTGCTCTCTAAAAGTTTTTAGCTAGGCAACAGTACCTACTATAAGTATGATTTTTTGCAGGCAATGATTTTGAAATATGACTGATTTTGTAATAAAGTAATCTAAAATTTGATATAACTTTCGATAAGTTAGCAGAACGATGGAGTCACCTATATTGACTTACCTGTTCACATCGGCTTGCCAGGTAGCTATACGCAGAAATGAGTAGGCAAGCCTACTGAGGCATATTCTGTGTGTTAAAAACTAACTGTGAAATAAAATTGATTTGGTTATCAAAAGAATGAAAGTGATGAAAAAAAATCGATTAAAGTTAATTTAATTAAAAATAGCCATAAGCACTTTTAGATAGGCAAGTAATTATAGGCATATTTGTTTATAAATTATATTTGATAAAAAATATGTCTCATCTGGTTATCAGATCGGTGAAGGTCGATCTTCACCGGCTCTTGGACTAAGAGGAGTTGTGAGCATTGAACACATTGTAACATTTAAAGGATACTTTTCAAAGTATACAAGGAAGAAATAACTGCTGCAATGAACAATGCCAGGGTGAGTACTGTGCTTACACAAACCGCAGGTATTCTGTAAATTAGTGTTTATTGCAAAATTCAGAGCACAACTTTAATTTAGCGAATAAATGCACTGCTGGCCAAATTCATGTTGATATTTCATTGCTTAGGGCTTTGTTATTCATTATTACTTCACCTAATAGAATCATAATTGAAGAACATTGATTTCAAGTTTGTGTTGCAATATTGAAACAAATCTCACAAAAGTCACAGAGCTAAGCAAAACAATAACAATTCTGAAGTAGAGAGAAAGCTGTTTATAATACCGAAAGGTTTTCCAAGAATTCTAGAAATAAATTACACCCAAACTTTCAGTAGGTATGTATGTCAATGATAGATTTTCAACCGATACAAGAGGAAAAAAGGAGTTTATAATTTTTTTAATATAATATTTATGTATTATCTCTGCCAATCTAACCAATTTCAATTATTCTTTTTTATTCTATTGGATATACATGCCCAGTATAAACTGACTTCTCATTATATAGAAAGCCTACATACATACATTAAAAAACACAATAGAAAGCCTCAGCTTATACTGGAAGTGTATATCTTGATATGTAGCCGTGCGTACCTTCAGGATGATTCCATATAAGTTTGGTGAGGTTCTGATGATGGAGTATAAGATACGGACAGGAAACTCCTCAATGACAATAAATGCATTGTGATATAATTATTGTTTTGGTATGTAATTGCCACTGATTATATATTATGACTTATCAGTATTCAACTGAAGTGGTCATGGACTTGAAATATACCTTGCAAAACTCCATAATGGCAAGCAGCTTATGTATTGCAGTTGTGGGTATTGTATTGGAGGTTACAGGTGAGCCCCACCTTTCTTATTATACTTAATTTTGCAAAGATAAAAGTTTCCAGTTAGGATTTCAAAATGGGAATAGAGACAGATTGTTAAATATTTAAGTTCCTGTTATCATGTTACTCTTGCCATGTTCAGTTCTATGTATGTTTACTTTTAGCTTGTTTGTGTTTCTTAGACAATGTGTACTGTATATATTCTTATAGTAAAACAAGTTTATGACCAAGGTTGAGCAGATATAATTATTATTATTTAAATTAAGGTCTTGGAATTATGTTTTATGTTTAACATTTTTGTCTTTTTATTTAATCTAGGTGTGTGTGTCAGCTTGTCATAGTGTAGAAGTGTTTTTATTACATTGTTTTGCACTATTTGTAACATTATCATTCTTGAAATTCAACAATGGTAAGATAAAAGTAACGATTTTTAAGTAGGCCGACTGCATTTCGGCTGGGGTATGTTCGTAACTTTGTTAATGTTCTTGTCTTCTTGGTATGTACAATGCCATTGTTAAATACAAGCTTTGGTGAAGCAGCTTCCTTCCAGTGATCCTGGAAAACTCCCATCAATCCAAAGTCCTCTGCTACCTCAAGGAGTTAGGATGGTTGGAGTCAAGTCCGAAGGGAGGTAATGCTATGCGTCAATTGCGAATTCCTTACTTTCCTTTGTTTCCTTTAGGGCGTTATCACCTGGCGATTTGCGTTTTTAATATGTAAATTTTTTTTTTTTTTTTATTCGGAAAACAAACAGTACTTATTTCTAACAATAACAACTTTAAACACGTCTTAGTACCATTTACATGTTTTCGCATATATGTATTTTACTAAATAAGGCCATCTAAAAATCGTAGCATTGCAAATAATCTATAACTCCAGATCACTAACAGCCGGGAGTGCCCCAAAGCAAGACACTGACTGTATTGCCACACAATTGACTTTGATTCTATGATTAATTAAGGAAAATACCTATACCTATACCTTTTAATTGTTTTTGTCCGCCTCGCTAATAGAAGCCATGCTATGTTTAAGTTATATTAGACCGCCGATTATACATTTTCTTGATTGAAAATACTTTAACGAACTTAATGCTAAAAAACATTCTCTTCTAGATAACCTTTGTGAATTGCGGATAAAGATATGTAGGAAAGGAAACTAAAGAAAATTTTCACAGGACTAATTAAAATAGCATAATATAGGTGTATGTAACCAATATTATGCTAGTTTAATTGGTCCTGTGAAACTTAAAATACCTTTCTTTTCGCGTCTGGGGTAAATAAAACATCATTTGGAACACTGACAACTATGAAATAAAGCGTCTCGTACATAGGTATGCGTAGCCGTGCTAACAGATGAGCTTAGTTATGCACTACTTGAATCAGAGACCGCTAGTGGCATTTTCAGCTAAGTACTTCGGAAGACCCATTAAGATGTTGGTCTCAACCCTCTGGCGGCCTAAAACTTAGAATTGAGTCACTATCTCGTCATGATCATCATCATCCACAGCCTGACTTCACCCATTGTTAGGTATAGTCCTCCCCAAGTTTGTGCCATCCACCACGATCCTGCGATAGTCTCGCCCACTGACGGCCCGCGATCTTTAGGTACGATGTCGTCCACCCATCTCACACGAAGTCAGTTTTACTTATAAACTTTTCCAAAAGAGTTTGACTCGCTTTAACTGACTAGATGCTCAGGCGGTTTATGAGCTATTGCTCATAAAGCTCTAGCTGTTGCTCGCGACTTCGTACGCGTTACACAACTAAATGTGTAGGTAACCTAGAAATAAAGCTAAACCTCGCTGTTGCAACTGGACTTGACACCCCATTTTTATACCAGGGGAACTGATTTATGGGATAAAAGGTAGCCTATGTGGTAATCCAGGTTATAATCTACGTATATACCAAATTTCATCGGAATCGGTTCAGCCGTTACGACGTGATTGAGTAACAAACAAATAAATAACAAACATCAAAACTTTCACATTTATAATATTAGTTTGATGCACATTTCAGGTAGCAAACTGGACGATATTCTATGGCGACAACGCAGCGGCCGACTACCCGAGTGATTTCGATGTGACTCTTAGATGAGGAACTTAAGAAGGCCCTGATTGCGCTAGCGGATCACCCTGCCATAAAACGAGTTTCTGTGAAGAGGCAGGTCATGAGGCCAATCAAATATGTTAAAGAGGTAATTCTACCACATTCACTTAACAAATTATAATTATGTAGTAGCTGACCCGCCCGCGGCTTCGCACGCGTGGTTTGTCAATAAAAACTCAACCCTCCTTCTGCTGGTAAAAAGTAACCTAAGAAGCTTAGCTTTACAATACATATTTATACATATTTTTATATATATATTTTTATAATAAAATAAAAACTTGCCAACACGATATTGTTACAAAATACCAAAGTATAAACAAAAAAAATGAACTTCTTTTAAAAAGATGGAAATGTTGTCCCTTTAACAGCAACAGCAAAATTACTTATAATGGTAGCTGACTTATCAGGAGTAGTTGCCAGTGCACAGAGGTGAAACTCGACTTTAATTCATGATTTTTTTGATCGAGCGAAGCGAGATTTCTAAATCAACTTGGGAAAATCGGCGTTGTATGTTAATAAATAAAAAAAAATCGCTGGACATTTGACACAGCGCTATCTAGCCCCAAACTAAGCAGAGCTTGTACTATGGGAACCGGATCACTGTTAAAATACTTATATATATTTTTTTTGTGAATACATACTTATAATATATAGAAAAACACCCAGACACGGAACAAATATCTCTAGATCATGCAAACATTTGTTCCGCGGCGGGAATTGAACCCGCTACCTTCTGCGTCTCAGCCGGCTATACGCCCACTGCGCCACGGAGGCAGTCATGTATGTATAATATGTATGTTTGTCCGAGGATAACTTTCGAAGCGTTGATTCGGTCATCGTGAAATTTGATACATAGGTAGGTGGAGATGGCACAATTTTGGTGTGACTAAATGAGCTAAAAGTGTTGGGGGGTTGTTGAGATATTGGGGTTCAAAAGGGGTAAAAAAAAATGAAACTGAGACTATTAGGTCAAATGGGACGTCAAATAAAAGGTCTTCATTAGTATATTTAGACTCCGTTTTTATTTTTAGTAAGGTCCTTATAGTTTTTGTGTTATTAGCCATAATAAAAACTGAACTTTGACAAAATTCACAGGGTACACCAGTGACTCCACAGTGTTGAAATTTGGTATGCGTGTAGCTTTAGTAGCACAAATGTAGGCAAAAGTCTGAAATCCAGAATAACTGCAATTTGTACCCAAAAAAACAGTAACCAACTTAGATAAACTCCCGTTACCTGTAATTTGAATGAAACTGTAGGTCAAGTATGTAATTTGGATATGTATTTCGTGGCACTATTTTTATAGTCAAATATTACGCGAGATCTCAGTTCGGGGCAAACCACTAGTTTTGGACACATTTTACATTTTAGGCACATTGCCGGAAATAGATAAAAGATGGTAAAAAGGTAGGTACTACCTACTTCGATTTCAGTAAATTGGTATAAACTGCATTTGAAATTGTTAATATTTTTGTATATGTACAGTGTTTTTTTTAACTGGGATAGTAGGTACGCCAGCACCCATAACCAGAGGAGATACAGGTGCGATTTCTTTTAAAACATCAGCTCTTTTTCGAAGAAAAACATTTTGCCATTAATTAATTTTGATCTAATTTACTGTATTATTATTGAATTGTATGTTTTTGGTTTTAATTTTATTTATTATATATAAATACTTAATCGTTATCAGATGTTACTTTAAAATATTAGCAAGCCAATAATTTACAGCGTATTAAATCAGGCCTCAAATAAAAGTTCGTTACACTGCCAACCGGACGGCACTCCCATGTGACCCTTGTCTGCGAACACCGAAAGTATCAAATGCCTTTCTGTTATCGTTTAAGTTAAATTTTATACTGTAGCAATATGAGATGTAAATATGACATCTCGGTTGGATCGTTGCAACTCTCGTACGTTTAGCGACGATGTGGGAGCAAACGTCGACGACGGAGATCGATAGGCCTTGCCAAATAGCATTAGTCTCGCTTAGAAGCGAATATGCGATTGTTGTCGGCGGTTAATTCGAACTTTGTCGAGACTAAAGGTACTAAACGACTTTCTGTAATTGTTATATTGTACCACAGAAAGATGTAAACATGACGTAGGACGAACTATACCTTGGAACTTTCGTACATCATATCGTCGCATTTTAGCGACGATGTGGGATGAAAATCGATGGAGATTGATAGGACTCGATAAAAAGCAAATATTCGCTAACAGGCAAACGATTGTCACATTGCCGAGTGACGGCAGTGTAATATTAACACTGTCTTTCAGACTGATAGGTATGAATTGTCCTTCTGTAATTATGTATTTTAAAACATAATATTGTACCTCAAAGAGATTTAAGTATTACGTGTATGTCTCAGACAGAAGTCATATTCGGAAATAAGAGGAGACATAATAATTTTAGTTTTATGATATTGAATATATTATACGTGATACTTTACTATTGTTACCTCAATGATATGTTAATATTAAGTACCGGTCGACTCAAAAATATGAGAAAGATTCAGTACTATATTGTTATACAATATTGATATAGTTGGAACTTTTCTATGGTAACCTCAAGTAGATGTTAATGTCTGTAATTTTTATAATGTACCTATCATCACTATCACTAATATAATAAACAGGAAATATTTGTATGTTTGTAACGATTAAACTCAAAAACTACTGGGCCGATTTCAAAAATTCTTTCACCATTAGAATGCTACATTAGCCCTGAGTAACATAGGTTACTTTTTACCCAACTGCGCAGAAGGAGGGTAATGTTTTTATTGAAAAACTATGCGTGCGAATCGGATTGGTCAGCTAGTATCTTATAGTTTCAAGAAGGTGTAAGTAAAGATTTGATCTCAGACACATGAAGCGAATTCACGATCACGTGGTTGACATAAAGTCTAATCGTAGTGTCGTAGTTTTATACATGTTTACCTGGTTTTTACTGTTGTTTGCGATAACTGTCTGAGATTTCTGAGATAAAATTTGTCACCTCAAATGGGTTAGGCTACTAAAATTTGCTTCTCTTTCAGTCCGTTCCACGGTAATGTAAATTGAGCATATAGCAAACTCATAATGACAGGCGATGCCACTAAATATAGCGTTTCTTAAGATAAATATATGAAGACAACTTATTTTACAATACGCTACAATTCAATATCCCGTCACTATTATTTTAACTGACAAGAACATGGTGGAAAAAGTTCTTAGACATCGCGTATATTTTTGTACCCCAAGTGTTGGAAATAAAACGACATATTATTAGTGAAGTGAACTCATGATAGTCAACATGTAAATGTGATCATAAATGCTTTATTTCTTCCCTATTATATCCATAAAGAGTCGTTTTAAGAGGAGTCTCAGACGATTAAGCAATATTAATACAAAGTACAAGCAAGAGGGATTTTCAGGTAAAAATTCAAAATAAATAATTTCGAGTTGCTTTTACAGATGACGCCGTGTGTCCAATGTGACATTGTGAGGCAACACTGTCAAAGTCATTATATTTCAATTAATATAAAATAACGCCTTAATAATATTGTTACGAGCTGAGGGTTCGGGATAAAATAATGGGAATCGATCCAACCAAAATTAACACTTTTATTCAGCACTAAACGATGAATACACGAACTTGGTCACACGTAATCACAACACACTAATTCACACCACTGTTGCACCACTTAAAGTCACCGAAATGATCGCACGTATAGCTTAATCCAGACTGACTCGGGAGCAACTACTGTTCACGCGAGGCCCTTCCCACGTCAGTCCTCCAGGGCCTCGCTGAGACTAACTTACTGACTCACTCAGTCTGACTGACTCGAGACTGACTGTCCGGCCATCTCTCTGGCCTATTTATATCGCACACATTTCGATTGTTCGAGAACGATCTCGATCCTTCCAGGAAAGGGTCGGTATTTCGACAGAACGACCAATCCCCATTGTGCGTAACAGCAGACAATAACAACAATAACACAGCAAGACAAAAGCGCTCGAGAAGTTTCGATTATTACTCATTGTTTAACAGCCTCGGCGTAACACTGCCCCCTCCTAAAACATGCTCGTCCCGAGCATTCTTAGCCCCATATCGCGGCAGCCGATCAACATGAACAATTTTAGGCGCACCTCGCGCTGAAGATGTAGGCAACTAGAGGAGCCACATTGCCGTCTCCAGTACTTCAGGACACCCAGAGTCCCTTTCTCATCAGCGATCCCAATTTCTGCCGCCGAAACACGGCTCTCATGATTTCTATCTGTTCTTTCACTTCCTGGAATCCCTTTCCAGCTGAACCGAACAATTCCCTCATCATTCGAGCCCAATTCCAGCCTCCAAAACACGGCTCTCATGATTTCTATCTATTCTTTCTCTTCCTGGAATCCCTTTCCAGATGAACCGAACAATTCCCTCATCAGTCGAGGCCGCTCTTCTTGCCAACGTCGCTGATCTTCCTGTTGACGACTCTGCTCTTCTTTATCCTGACGTCGCTGTTCCTCTTGCATCCGAGTCTGCTCCACCTGTTCACGTCGCTGTTCCTTCTGCAACCGAGCCTGTTCTTCTTGCTGACGACGTTTTTCTTCTTAATGCTGACGGCGTTGTTCCTCCTGCAACCGAGCCTGCTCTTCCTGTTGACAACGCTTCTCTTCTTAATGCTGACGGCGTTGTTCCTCCTGCAACTGAGCCTGCTCTTCCTGTTGGCGACGCTGTTCTTCCTGCAACCGAGCCTGCTCTTCTTGCTGACGACGCTGCTCTTCCTTATCCTGACGTCGCTGTTCTTCCTGCCAACGTTGCTGCTCTTCTTGTTGACGACAAAGTATGGCCATAATAGCAGCAAGATCGCCTGTCACAGGAGCTTGGCCCGCGGATGATGATGATGGTGCTCCAAATGACTCGGCGGCGGCTGATTCCATCTCCATCGGCTGACGACTCTGCCGAGCTTCTTGAACCGGAGAATCTCCAAACCGCCTTTCATCCATTTCCTGTTGTCGTTGACCTCTCGTCCTGACACCGTCCACGTTATCCGTTGGTAGAACCGGCATTATTTTATCCCACTTCTGACACCAAATTGTTACGAGCTGAGGGTTCGGGATAAAATAATGGGAATCGATCCAACCAAAATAACTCTTTTATTCAGCACTAAACGATGAATACACGAACTTGGTCACACGTAATCACAACACACTAATTCACACCACTGTTGCACCACTTAAAGTCACCGAAATGATCGCACGTATAGCTTAATCCAGACTGACTCGGGAGCAACTACTGTTCACGCGAGACCCTTCCCACGTCAGTCCTCCAGGGCCTCGCTGAGACTAACTCACTGACTCACTCAGACTGACTGACTCGAGACTGACTGTCCAGCCTTTTTTTTTTTTCGAATGGACTAATCTCGCTGTTGGCCTCTGAGGCCGTGACAGCTTAACCGAACTTTTGGCGAGCGCAGATGGCGCTCAGCCCAGTAAGTTTTTTAGGCAACTAGCGCAAGGGCACCACTTAGGTACGAGCCTCGGCTTGGGCTGTTGCCGGGGTGGGGATAGGAGAGAAACGCCCGGGTACATGTCTGTACCTCGTATAGGCGGCGACTGAAGGGACTCGTCGACCTCGCCGGCGAGGTCGGTGTGTCTGTGAAGTGTTTGCTCTGTCTGAAATAGATGACTCACCTTCCGCATTAGCGGAGGTGATTTCGTCATCCGGGTCTCCGAGAACGTGTCTCGGACGACGGAGGATTTTGTTGGCGGGCGGATCCAACGGGTAGACCGGAATGGTATGTACCAAAGGGTTCGGATGCTGGGACGCAAGTTCATAATACCGCTTGGAAGCGAGTTTCATGAACTTGGCTATTGAATCTAATTTCATATCGCGATGTAGATCGTTATTGCGAAAGTACCAGGGCGAGCCTGAGGCTTTTCGCAAGAAGCGATTTTGAATAACCTGAATGGCACCAACTTTAGGAGAGTGGGCAAATACTACAGATGAGTATGTCATAATGGGACGAATGCACGCTTTGTAAAGGGTCACCTTATTTTTAAGGGACATTTTACTTTTCGCGCCTAGAAGTGAGGACAATCGTCCTAGGGTGAACTTGGCTTGGTTGCACCTCTTAGTGATGTGCAACCTAAAGGAAAGACGCCTATCGAGGATGACACCCAGATATTTGGCTGATGGGGCCCAGCGAATGGGCTGGCCAAATAGAGAGATCAGTTTGGGAGGCTGACTGTCCAGCCATCTCTCCGGCCTATTTATATCGCACACATTTCGATTGTTCGAGAACGATCTCGATCCTTTCAGGAAAGGGTCGGTGTTTCGACAGAACGACCAATCCCCATTGTGCGTAACAGCAGACAATAACAACAATAACACAGCAAGACAAAAGCGCTCGAGAAGTTTCGATTATTACTCATTGTTTAACAGCCTCGGCGTAACACTATATTGTTTTGGCTAATGTAACACGAAATGTAAGACACAAGACTGCCTTGAAAATTCCTGATTGTAAAACGATAACGCCAATATCATGGCTATTAGAATACTCTGTCGTATAGATATTCAATCTCGAATAAATTATATTTTTTACGTCTCAGTCGGACGAATCACAAAAACCTACATCATCTAGAAGCATGCTGAGTTTGGGTTAATTTTTCGACACTATAGGTACTATTTGCTTAACAGTTTATGTATATATTGTTGCTGTAAATAAAGGAATATATTAAAAAAAGCGAAGGTTCACGATTGTGAGAAAGATAATTTCAGTGCTTATGAAGTAAATAGGAATAATCGTCGTTAAAAAGCTCAAAGAGGTAATATTTATAGAGTAGTAAAGACAATGACATTAGTAACATAACCTCGGTGTGTTTATATACTTTTGTAACTTGTTACCTCAAGATAATACTTAAAAATATATTATAAATAGTTTATTATGTAAAAAATATGAATTTTTTGAACTTCTAAACTAAAGATATTATAGAAGAAATGTAATAGGTGCTCAAAAATAACATTTACATATTTAAAATATTGTCATAAACTATCTAAACTTTATCATTATAAGTTTTCTCCCGTTTCTTAAATTGATGTAAGTATAGAGGCACCCAGAGCTCGCTCATATTTGAAATTGTAATAATATTGTATGTAAAAGTCATTTTAACACCTACGGTGGATATTTCTATGAGATTATTTAAACCTACCGGACCTATTTCTCATGTAAGTATGTATACATGTTTATTTTTAGCTAAATGTAGCACGCTCGCGTATGCGATTATTATTTTGTCATTGATTTTTTGTTATAATAAGTTCTCATTTAAGTGAATTGTAAATTCTTATGAGAATAAATGTTTCAAACCTGAGACAGAAGTTTACCTACCTAGTATGTAGATAGATTAGATTAGAGAAATAGGTAGGAAAACCATATATAATAGAGAAAACACATTTATTTGCTTAAGAATACTAACAGGAAGTAATCGATTAATAGAGTAAGAGCTACGGCTGGAAGAGCCTTAGACCTGGCTATAGGAGTGGGTTTAGTTTCTCTCTCTGAGGCAGACACTTAGACAGAAGCAACCAGATAGACACGCGTGGAATAGTGTTCCGGCCGAACACAAGACTCCCCTGGTAGTAGTATCCTCGGCTCCGAAGACTCCGTGACAGCGTAGATAGCAGTTCCAGATGCGAGCATCGTCGTGGGCCTTGTAGGTACGGCCCCAGACCACGCCCAGCAGTTGGTCTGACAGAACCGTTAGTAGAAAGGTGGTCACTGGAAGAACCCGGTAGGAGAAAGAGCCGGTAGGTAGAAAGACCTGGTAGTAGAAAGAGCCCGGTAGAACCCTGAAAAGACCAGACAAGCGACTGAATGTCATCACAGCTGCATAGCCATGAGAGGAGACGCGTAAATGTAGCTGTGCGAGGCCATGTGGTGAAGAAAACGAGTATTCCATGCGTCAGCCCCAAACTTCAAAGCACTGTAGCGGTTTACAGTAGGTTTTATCAGCATAAAGGTAGGTAGTAAGTAGGCCAAGTGAGTTCTAAGTAGTTCAGAGATACAGCCGTCAGTAAAGCCTGTTGATCCACAGCATACGATGAGGCTGTGAGACAATGAGTGAAGACATTCCACGCAGAGTAGAATCTAAGCGTGAGCTAGATATACACAATAAAATAAAGACATACTAGGTACTAGGCACCAGAGATCAGAATAGACTCACCAAGATTTGGGTTTCTCAGACAGCAGTCATGTAAAAATAATTATATTAATATCTCGAGTAATAAGATTCCATTCTGTGGAAATTTACAGCGTTTCTACGCGTCTAAAAAATGTAAAAACGTCATAATTCAGGTCTTGAGATATAATAACAATATTCGTTTTCTTAGAATTTATTATGTTCGTTTATTAATAAACTAGTACTAAGTCACATTTTGAATTCCAGTAATAACAATAAATGAAGGCTTTTCACTTTGGATTTTAGGAAAGCTAGTTCCAACTACCGTAACAGATGGCGCTGTCTAGAGATACCGTTAAGAATATGGTTAATATGCCAAAATCTGAAGACACAATATCAAAAGTCTAAAACAATCGTCAGATAAACATACAAATGTTTTTTTTTATTTAAGTTCCTCGTATAATTATGATAACACGGCAATTGACATTAATTTTCTTTTGATAATCAGCGTATAAAAGAGCAACGCCATCTGTTAGCAGTTATAAAAACATAGCCGTGAAAACCCCTCATCTGATTTGTTTCTAATAGAAGACCTATTCAGAAGACGCAACTTCTGATATATCTTCCCTTATTATTTTATTCTTCAGTATTCGTCTATTAGTCGTGTATCCTGAATCATTCTTCTCTTTGAGAATGCCTTTCCCTTCAGCCGGTTTGTTTTTAATTCTGAGGTGGATTTTTTTCTTTTGCATCGTATCATCCTCGCGAATGAACTTCTTGTTCCTGTGGTTGTGAACGCGGACTTCCGTGATGGGTGTGACGGATTCCTCAGTGAACTCTCGTTTTAACACGCTCTTGAAGGTTTGTCCTCGCATCGGCTCGTGAAGAGAGAAGGTGATTCTATCGTGATGTACCTGTGGAAACGTTGCATTGTTTATTTTTTTGCTGATTTTAGAAATAGTTTTCGAAGGCTCCGGGTTTTTCTACAAGACCGCATTTGATTAACAGTACTACGATTTAAGTCAGATGCCTCGGCCAGTTTTAATATTAATATGGTTAGGTGTTCAGACCAACGCCTTCCAAAATAGCAATCGCAATATCTCTCAGTTCGATTAGACTAAAAAACGCTAGGAACTTTATGTAACATATAATTCTGCAATTTTATAGTATTTTACTTATTATATGCATTATATTTGGCTCCACTATATCCCCCAAAGATATCACACAGGCGCTAAAGTTAACCACTATTAATTACTAAATAATTTTCATCCATTTGAGGCGGCATGACCATGAGAACAGCGCGTCACTTTACATTTTCACAGCAGTAAGTAAAACTCACCCTGTACTCCAGAGATAGGTGGCACTCCTCCTCATCCTCACAGAGGAGCGAGTTGATGTCGGCGGGCTTCGCGGAGTTCGCAGGCCTTCGGCCCACGCGCAGGAAGCGCCAGAGCGTGCGGATGCGGGGGCCGCACGCGTGCACTATTTCACTGACCTGCAATTCGTATTTTTTATCTAATTTAGAGTTGTAGGTACCAATTATATATTCATTGTATTTACCTGGTTCCAATCAAGTATAAGTAAAATTACTTAACAACCTACCTAAATACCTAGTAGTGAGATTATTTGTTTTTACATTACATACACTTTTTAACGGACTTCAATAAAAGTAGGAGTTTCTTAATTCGTCGGAATATTGTATGTATTTATGTTCCCCGATTACTCGAAGACGCCTGGACCGATTCAAGAAATTATTTTTTTGTTTAAAAGGGTATACTTCCCAGGTGGTCTCATTGGCACCAAGTCTGATGATGGTATCACAAAAAAATCGAGGGCAACCCTCAAATTTTATACGGACGCATAATGTGTTTTATATATGTTCTATGAAAAAAAACTATTCTAAAGTCAGTTATATTATTTCTAAATTCAGTGCAGTATTGTATCTACTGACAAGTGTAAACTTAGACTATGCGAATCGATATTTCCACAAACTCTGGATTTAGTATGACCGAATTTAGTGCACTAAATTTAGCCTTTAAAAATTTTTAGTTACAGAAGAATCAGTTGAGTTATCAATAAAGACGTTGCGAACGATCTTCAGATCACTGAATTACTAATTTACCCTAAAAATGCCCGGGTTTAAGTTTACGATCTTGAATTTAATGCTAGCTAGCATCAAAGTCAATAGCTATTGTGCTATCGCAATTCGAGGTCAGATTTATCTTGTCTGTAATTATAATCATGGGCCAGTATCCAAAGAAGCTAAACGGAGAATCATGTCAAAGAGATGTCATCTACATGCGTGAGGTGAACATTACATTATCCAATTTGCAGAGCGCTAAATTAGATATGTCGCAAGTCGCGATGTAGGCAAAGTCGTCGACATAGCATAAAGATTACCAAGCTGAAGTGGCAGTGGGCAGGGCACATAGCTCGAAGAACTGACGGCCGTTGGGGAAGAACGGTTCTCGAGTGAAGACAACGCACTGGAAAGCGCAGCGTAGGACGGCCCCCCACTAGATGGAAAGATGACCTGTGATTGCTGGGACCCGTTGGAAGCGGGAACGAGATCGGTCGCTCTTACAAGGCATACATACAACGCCGACTTGCCCAAGTTAATTTGGAGATCTCGCTTCGCTCGACCAATGAGTTGAGAGTCAACTACCAAGTTGACAAAATGATTGGCACACTATTGTTTTTATGACATTAATGAATATTTAACCCATTCCAATGACTTTTACTTGACTTACTGGATACTATGACATTTGTTTTTTATTTTGTATTATATTGACATTCCTAATTTTATTTGACATTCACTTAGTTTAAATTCGATTTATATATTTATGCATACCATCTGTATGGTAGAATATATAAGGATCAACAAAGTGTAACATCGAAACATGTACCTATATTCGAGCAAATAAACGTTCTGATTTCTGAAAATGATGAAATTAGTGCGTTATTGCACTAGATGAGCAGTATGGCAGAGTCCTGTCTAACTGCCTTTACACAATACTTTAGCACGCTAGCTCAGCTAGCGCTCTGCAAATAGGTTAATGTAGGTACAAAATGCGCTCTTTACCATTGGTTGATTTTACACATCTATCCTTGAGAGGAGAGAGAGCATAGATAGGTATGGAAGGCATGTCAAACTTGCTATTGCTATTTCTCATATGAAAAATTACAGGCAATGATTTTTGGAAGGCATATGTTTTTGTTTCCTTCCTGTCTTCGCAGTCCTGAGCTGATTGTGGCCAATCCGTTAAGAATTTATCCAGCTCGTCTCGCCATTTACGTTTTGAGGGGAGGCCTTTGCCCAGCAGTGGGACACGAATGGCTGTTAATAATAATATTATGTTTTTTTTTCATTAGCAGTACACGACACGAAATCGACCGGTCTTGCGAGGAAAAACGAATGACCTGTTATTTACGAAAACGCTCGACGAATTGAGAAGAAACGCGAACGACTCGACTGATTTTAGCAGACCCGAATGACTCCGACCGATATACGATGCAAACCGAAAGTGATTTTATATGAATTATTTTTAACATGTTATGCAAAGGAAAGTAGCAGGTGTAACAAATGATTTTTACATTCTACTCTTGAAAAGTTTAATCGCTATTAGGTATATCTTACTTTTATCTGTTCGGCTCCGTCGCACACGCCGCCGACTCGCGGCTCGACTCCGAAGCTGTTGACGCAGGCGCGGTCGTCAGCCATCACTGACTCGATTTGAAACGCACATTTCGGCAACGCATCCGTCCGCTCCTAATAAAAAGAACACCAGTTATTTATTAACATTACACAGAAAGTAATATCACAAAATAGATATGAACAAAAGTTGAACATGGTCTGAACAAAATATATGAAAAAACTGACGCGCGCGTACGCCGATTTCGGATTTGTTCAAAGCTTCGACCGACGTACGCGGGCAGCTATGTGTACGTGCGTCTATTTTCCCTCGTACACACGGCTACAGATCAAGCTATACATTTTAAGTATAATCAGACCTCTTATTGTTCGGAATACCTGTACAATGCGAGGTCAGCTTAAACTAGAAATGTATAGCTTGATGTGTAGTCGTGCGTACTAAACTTAAGTTCAGTTTTTATCTGTGGTAATATAAAAAGTCTATAGCCACTAGGCACACTCCTGTACAGGTTGTCCTAAAATAGAATAAAATAGTGCCCGAAATCCACAACCAAAGAACTTGACCTAGTGTTTCATTCAAATTACAGGTAAAGGGGGTTTATGTTAATTGGTTACTCTTTTTAGAGGTAGAAATTGCAGTTATTCTGGATTTTAGACTTTTCCCTATATTTGTGTCACTAAAGCTACACGAATACCAAATTTCAGCACTGTGGGGTCACTGGTGTACCCTATGAATTTCGTCAAAGTTCAATTTTTATTATGGCTAATAACTCAAAAACGACAAGGATTCAACTAAAAATAAAAACGGGGTTGAAATGTACTGATGAAGACCCTTCATTAAATGTGCCACTTGACTTAATAGTCAAATTCAAATATTTATTGCATACATGTTGTTTTACATAGGTCTAATTAAGTATTTCTGTTTCAAACATGAACCCTGCAAGGGCACTGCCATTTTTCGCTAAATGCGAAGTATACTAAAATAATAGGTACATTAATTAAAGGTTTATAAGAAATTAATGGTATAAAATTAATGGTTTTAGTCGTGAAAACCTTTTATTGGCTTTCTTTTATTTATTTTGTTTCATATTGTGTTTAATTAGCTGTTGGTTTTCCAAATAAATAAATAAATAAATAAAAAAAAATAAATAAAAAAAAATAAAAGAAAATCAATAAAAATGGAAAATAAAAACAGGTCAGGTGGTAACAATCTACTTATCACTCTAACTTATTAAAATTATATAAATTGCTTAAATACTATACCTACATAAAATTAAATCCGTATTAGGATTTATCTTCGAAAAACTCTTGCAGCGAATAAAAACCACGTTCAACTAAATCTCTTTTTATCATCGTTATACATTTATTTAAATTACTTAAATTTTGTATTTCTTGTGGAATTTTATTGAAGACTTTAATTGACATGGTATGTGGGCCGGAGTGAAATATTTGTAGTTTTGATAAAGGTATTAATAATCTATTATGCGGTCGGAGGTTTCGCGGGCGGGAATATTGATCAAATAGGTTTATATTTTTTTTTCAAACAAAATAAACAAACAAACTAACTAGTCTCATTTTAATTTTTTTTTACCCAGACACTCGGGGTGTCTGGGTAAAAAAATGCCAAATCTGCTCAGTCCTCTATGAATCCGTGTAACTCGTCTCGCCATCTCCGTCTCAGCCCACATCCACTCACAGCTGAGTATAGGCCTCCTCGTTATCACGCCACTCTCTCTGATCCTGTGCCAAGCGCATCCATTGCCTTCCCGCAACTCTCGCGATGATGTCCGACCATCTGGCTGGTGGTCTGCCAACTGGTCTGTGCAGCCACCACTCGGTTGCTGCCCTCGCCCATCTTCCGTCTTTCCTCCTTGCCAAGTGTCCAGCCCATCTCTACTTCAGCTGGTTGATCCTTTTACCCACATTTACGACTTTGGTTCTGCGTCGTGTTGGGTATATGGTCTAACAGCGAGATGGCTAACATGGCACGCTCCATTGCTCTTTGAACAACTCTAATTCTATGAACAAGTTCGTTCGTGAGCGGCCATGTTTCAGCACCGTATGTGAGGATAAGCAGGACACATTGGTCGAAAGCCATTGCGGAATTTTAGACCTCATACCTGTTTAAATCAGTAATATTCTTATAGTCAAGTAGGTATAGAATCTTACCCAGCCAACATCATCGCATCGCTTCGGCTCGTCGTCATAACAAATATAGTAGTTGATGGCTTTGGAACCATCACTGCGTTTTTCAATCGACCACGTGTACCAATTCTCGCCGAACTTAAACATGCTATTGATATGGCTTTGGTGGTAAATCAGAGGAAATATCATGTCGTTGGGGTGCAACTGGCGGACTTTCTCCGTGGTTGGTTTTTCTTCCTCGTACTCTACCTGGAAGTGATTTTGTCAAAGGGATAAGTCATTCTACAGTGAGGGCATGAATATTTAACAGACACTAGTAAAATAAAATGCTAACGACCTCTAGAAAGAAAGTTAAAATATATTTATTTGCAGACATTACAAAACGAAGACAAATACAAAACATAAGTACTTATAACAAAGACAGAACTAAAATAAAATAATACTAGTGGTTCGCGTCGAACTGAGATCTCGCGAGTCTCCGATTAAAAGAAAAAAATATTATTTGTGATCTTTGACTATCAAAATAGTGCCACGAAATAATAACCAACATCTTGGCCTACAGTTTCATTCAAATTAGAGGGAACGGGAGTTCATGTTAAATGGTTATATTTTTTTGGTATACAAATGGCAGTTATTCTGTATTTCAGACTTTTGCCAATATTCGTGTCACTTAAGCTACACGCAAACCAAATTATAGCACTGCAGGGTCACTGGTTTACCCTGTGAATTTTGTCAAAGTTCAGTTTCTATTATGGATATTAACTCAAAAACTATAAAGACTTTACTAAAAATTAAAAAGGAATGTAAATGTTCTAATGAACACCTTTTATCTGACTTCCCATTTGACCTAATAGTCTCATTTTCATTTTTTTTATCCCATTTGAACTCCAATATCTCAACAACCCCCCACATTTTTAGCTCATTTAGTCACACCAAAATTGTGTCATCACTACCTACCTATAAATATATATAAATAAACATACGTAAATACATACAACGCCGATTTGCCCAAGTTGAATTAGAGATCTCGCTTCGCTCGATCAACAATAATGGCACAGTTTAGTATTGGCACTTACAATCTTTTCCTCTACATGTGGTTCCCGCTTCTTGTGATGTTTTATAAAAGGCAGTATAGTCGGCTCCAGCCGTTTCTTATGACTCCAAGGCTCACTCCTAGTTTCGTCGTCTTCAATCTTAGAGTCTTCGTCTGAACGCATCACAACTTTGACTTTCACAGCCAGAGTCATCTGCAGCAGATATATGCAAACGCAGACAAGAGACCGACTCATCTCGAATACTGCAGTAGAATGGTTAATAGAACAACTTGATTTGAAACTTAAGTTTTGTGGACGGAAGTTGTTTTACCAATCGGCTGATAAGCGGATTATTTGTAAATTTACTAGCACTAACAATAAAGTCATAAAAGTATGGTGCTTTAGGCGATGTTTTCTCTTATTTTGGTTGGTAGTGTTTTTGTGGTTTTATTAGTCACTGATACAAAAGAATCATTTTTTTCCATCTGTCTGGTAGAGAGCGCTACTCGGCGCCAATCCATCCCAATTACTACTAGTAATATAAGCATAAAATCAGCGTTACTAAGACTGAAGTGATGGTAATGGATGCAGACAATCGTGTTCCGCTGAATTTACTTCATGGCGACAAAGTTTTAAAGCAGGTGGACAAATTTAAGTATTTAGGAAGCTCCATCACATCTAAAACTGATCTCGACTCTGAAATTAACCATAGGTGCTGTAACAAAACCTGACCTCCCTTTATAAAATACTAGTCTACCTGAGCCTATGGTCTAGACTTAAAACTATCATGAACTTAAATAAACCTATCTGTGATTTTGGCCATCCTAAGTGTGATCGTCTAGAATTGAATTTATTCTACGTTGTGTAAATGATTTGGAGAAATAAATGAAATAGTAATACTGATATAATTTGGCTTTAATAAACTATACAAATAAAATAACACGAATTAAATGTTATTTGTGAATTGAATTTAAATATTACAAGAGTGCTAATATTCATTTAGAATATAATGGATTTAATTATGACAAGACTTCAATGGATTAATAATTCTAAATTAGTACTGCTCTTAATATTATCTTAAAGCTAAGCCCCGGGAATAAGGTCTCGAAATAGCTGAAAAGAAAACAAAAGGTTTATGTTAGTTCTGTGTAAGTAGTAATTATAATATTTTGATTTATTTTGTGAAGGGCCCCTACTCACATACATTTTGCATGCGATGTATGGCTAGGAATGTCTTGTTCTAGGAGAGAACTTAGAGATGGGGAAAATTCCTAGTCTTGCAAAGCAGGAGGGATAAGGTAGGTAAGGAATGGGAAAGGCGCCTATTTACCCTCAAACCCCAATATGTTGGAATCCTATTGATTTCAGACATATTTCTAACATTGATTTATTAAATTCAAAGGAATACTCAAGATAAATCTAGAATATTACAATGAATTCAATAGATCTCTAGCTAAGCTACCCCATGATAACTAAACTAGCTAAGCTACGTGATTTCAGAATATAAGGTAGATGAATTGAAAATGTGTTCGTAGTATAGTCCTTTGTTGAATAAAATAATAGAACTATCTCGAAATAATTATAGGAATATGGAAAGGAAGATTGATTGGTTATGACGGCAAAAGCGACTCCTTCTCGGCTAAACTGTGAATGACTATAAAAAATACCATGCATAAAGTTTAGACAAGTTTCACGTTCAAACCGCTTCCCTCGTACAATCTATTTGGGAGAATTTGATAATTATCGCAATACTTAGTACTAAACACAGATTACATTTTTATCATTATAATAAGTCTGTATGAACCTGTGAATGCTGAAAAATAAGGTTAAAACTACATCTCCTAATTTAACAGAAAATGAATTAAATATATATAATGACAAAGTGCGTTCGTGAAATAAAGACGTAACTGAGTTTTCTGAAATAACAAAAAACAACATTTAAAGCCTTTACTTCTATTTTAGTTTATATACTTCCTTTTATTAATACAGGAAACTATCTACTGTTCCAAGTTTTACTAAATTATCAGCCTAACCGCATCTTGTTAAAAATTACCTCAATACTGACAGACGGTGACACTGACATTAATCAAAGACCTGTAGATAATTATTCCATAAAGAAAAGGTACGACACCAAACGTAGTGATACTCTTTACATCTCCCACCCTCGGAGAGAACAAATCAAAATGATTTTTCGATTATGAGCTAACCATTACTGGAGATAACTTTGTAATATGGTAGAAGTTTGACTCCGCCTTCTTATGTCCAGCATCAACTTCATAGATCGAATTTGAAATCTTCCTTAGGATTTTGTATGGTCCAATCCTTAATTCATCCATCTTCTTCCTATTCAGCCGGTTTCCGTTTTCTACATATACTCTATCACCTACTTCGAATTTATATTCTCCTCTATGCAGATCATATATTTTTTTATTATAGTTGTGAGATTTTATTGAATTTTCAAATGCTAGTTCTCTGTCTCTTTTGAGATCTTCTATTGTGCATCTTGATTTCAATTCCAGAGGCAAAATATCCATTTTCTCTCCTTCCAAAAGATATTTTGGAGTAAACTTAGTGACTGTATGTTCTGTTTCGTTATATTTTTCGACACATTTTTGTGCAATAGTTGTCCATGCTGTTTTCTTGACCCCTTCGTTTATTTTGCACCTTATCCTATTTACTAAAGTTTGGTTTAGCCTTTCATTGCGTCCATTTGAAAAGGTGCGTCCACAGCAGTGAAAACCATTGTTATGTTTTCCTTTTTCAGGAAGTCTTTAAATTCTTTGGAATTTATTCCATGGTATTGGTCTGTTAATACCATATCAATATGATTGCTTTGTGTCACATTTTTTATCAACTTGATAAAATCATTGGAGTTTTGATTTTTTGATGTCAAAATATAAGCATATCGTGTAAAATGATCAACCAGGAGATGTAAGTATTTTTTCGTAGACCGTGATCCTCCGAAGCCTCCAATTGTATCAATTGATATAATTTCAAATGGGCGTGTTGCTGGGCCTAAATGGGACATCAAACCAAATTTTGAATTCCTTCTTGACTTGTTTTTTATACAAATGTCACATTCATCACACATTTTCTTAATATTTGTGATGATATTCTTTGCTGTATAAAAAGGGGTTATTTTATTTATCATCTGGGTTCTCCCAATGTGGCAGTAAGTATTGTGGACATCTCTAATTAGTGTTTTGCTAAATGCTTCTGATAGTATAATTTTTTTCCTTCTTTTATTCTTTTTGTAATATATGTTATTCTCCAGTATAAACGTTGATTTTTCATCTTGTAGATTTAGGTTTGTGTCTTGGTCCTTTTTTATATCTCCCATGCTTATTAAGTTTACAACTTTTAGAAAATCTTCAGCATTTTCATGAGGTTCTAAGACTGGATTCCTGCTTAAGCAGTCTGCTTCTTGATTTGACTGTCCCGGGTTATATTTTATCTTAAAATTGTATTGGGATAAATAATATGTCAAATCACCCAGTTCTTCATCAGTTCTAGACTTGATGTTCAGATTTTCCAAAGGTTTATGATCTGAATATACTATAAATTCTTTATTCATAAGCCAGTGTTGCCAATATTTTACAGCTTCCTTAATTGCCAGGCATTCCAAATATATTGCCTTCTTTTTCTTTTGAGTGTCTGTCAATTTTTTTGAAAAGTAAGCTACAGGTTTATTTTCTCCGTTTTCATCTTCCTGTTTTAACACAGCTCCCACTCCTTTAATACTGGCATCAGTGTAAATTTTTATTGGTTGTTCTGGGTCAAGTATTTTTAAAATTGGTTTCGTGCATAGTAATTCTTTTATTTTATCAAATGATTTCTGGCATTCTTTGGTCCAAATAAACTTTTCATCCTTCCGTAATAAATTGTGTAATGGTTCCAGGATAATTGCAATGTGTGGTACAAATTTATGATAAAAGTTTACTTTCCCAAGGAACTGGCGTATATTTTTCCTTGTTTCTGGAATGGGGAAGTTCCTGACAGCTGTTAAATAATCTTTGAGAGGTCTTACTGAATTATTTTCTATTATATGCCCCAAATACTTGGCATGATTGTTTGCAAAAGTGCATTTCGAGAATTTCAGTCTAAATCCTTCTGTTTGTATTGCCTCAAGTAGTTTTGATATATGTATTATGTGTTCTTCGAAACTTTTAGGAAAAACAAGGATATCGTCGATGAAATTCACCGCAAAGTCTGAGAGTTTATATTTTCTTATTATGTTTCTCAATATTCTTTGGAAAATAGCCGGAGCTGTCTTTAAACCAAATGGGAGGCATGTCCACTGGAAATGGCCTTCTTGCGTGACGAATGCCGTCTTATATTTATCTCGAATTTTCAACGGAATGGACCAAAATGCTGAATTTATATCAAAAGTAGAATAATACTCACAGTTTACAGTCTTCACCATCAAGTCTTCAATCAAGGGGAATGGCTGTGATTGAGGGACAACAATTTTATTCAATTCCCGAAAATCTATACACAGTCTTGATCTTTTTCCATCTTCTTTTTTATACGCTAGGGTAACCGGTGCAGCAAAAGGGCTATATGATTCCTCAATTAAGTTGTTCTTCAATAATTTTGATATTTGATTTTCAATTTCTTTTCTATCATCAGCTGTGCATCTGTATGGGCGCTTGTAGCAATATTTATCTACTATCAAGTCTATGTGAGCTTCATAACCTCGTACCGTACCAACGTCGTATTTGTCCTTAGCAAAGACTGGTTTGTATTTTTTTATTAATTTATCAATTTCAGTTTGTTTACATAAATCTAGGTGGTTTACTGAAATTTCAAATTCACTGTAGTTAATATGTTCATTGAAATTTACTTCACATCTGTTTATATTGTTCACCTCTTGTTCCTGTACCTCAGAGAATAGAGAAACATCTTGTTCATTTTTGTCACCTAGTACATCAGGAATTCCGACATTCATTAAATTGTAAATATTAGTTTCTGAGTCTTTATTTTTGTAATCCTCTTCATTTTGGACTTTATTCTCTTTTTGTGGGTTATAACATTGTATGATATTCAATTCTTCATTTTGGATTAATTTAAATTTTTTGATACAATCCAAACCAATGAGAAAATCATAATGAAAATTTTCATTATCTATCACAAAAATATTCATTTTTCTTTCAATGTTATATATTTTTATTTTTAATGTTACCATACCTTTTGTTTTCTTCTCACCATTAATAGTTTTCAAGTTTGCTGTTTGTTTATTAAGTACATCTTCTTCTTTTTCATGTATTTTCAATAGTTTTGCATTAATTAACGACACATTTGAACCCGAATCATAAATTGCGGTAACTTTTAAAGTGTCATTTAATAATAACTTTACTTTTATTAATGGTGGTACTTCTAGTTTTTTGGATTCTCTTCATTTAGTTCAATTTCTAATTCAGAGTTATTCACACTTTTCACAACTGATTTATGATTTTTCACATTAAACCAGCATTTTATTTTCAATTTCACATTTCCTGAGGGTGAAAACGTTTCCCTTTTTTCTCAGTGACACAAATTTGGCATGGTTTCTTTTCTTCATTTTTTTTTTGTATTTATGTCAGAGTATGTGTAGTTCTTTTTTTCATATCTGTTCCTCCCAACAAAATGTTCTAATTTGCCTATCTCATTGTAGAGATCTTCGGTTTCTTGTAATGTCTCTCGGTCAATTTTATCACTTAGGTAATACGGCAGGCCTGCGGCTATAAGGTCTATAAGAGTACCAGTATCAATCGTCTTCCTAACCTCCAATAACAATTTTTCTTTCTTCAATGCATACTCAAGCAATGATCCCGTTTGATATTTAAATCCAAGAGCATATCTGATCGGCGACCAACCCTTGTTTCCAAATGTTTCACAGAAGTTTTTTTCCCATTTAATCCACTCTGATTCTACTGTAAATTTCATCAACATACAACTGTACCAATTCACACTAGAATATTCTAAAAATTGTTTTAAAATTTCAATTTTTTCCTGTCTTCATCAATATGGAAACGTTCACATTCTTTGTTGAAATCCTTAATCCATTGGTGAGCATTTGCATTTCTACCAGTGAATTTTTCAATCATAAAATCTTTTGAAATTTCCCCCAAATTTTGAGTTTCTGATTTTTTTTGTTTTTCTTCGAGTAATTTCTCTAATAGTTTCTCCAATGTTTCATTTGAACTTCTAGTTAAGGATTTTTGATCATTTATGTTTTCCATAATCTCTTCAAGGTAAAAATCATTAAACTGTATATTTTGTTCTCCATCTAAATATGTCTTTGATATCTCATCAGTTAAAGTTATCCATATTTTCCTTGTTTGATGTCTTTTATTCAATGTTTTTCTTATCTTGGCATAGTTAGATGTATTTGTTATTAATTGATGTAAACTTGCAGGTTGATATTCGGCTGGCATGTCAAAGGTTTGACCGTCAGGTGTTCCTATTGAAGTTATACAAATAATGTTTGATTTTCCATCTGATGCTGTTTTCACACAAAAGTCAAATCTTAACTTCTCCATACTTCTTGAAATATTTGCAGAAAATGTTGTTTTATAATGACAAAGTGCGTTCGTGAAATAAAGACGTAAATGAGTTTTCTGAAATAACAAAAAACAACATTTAAAGCCTTTACTTCTAGTTTAGTTTATATACTTCCTTTTATTAATACAGGAAACTATTTACCGTTCCAAGTTTTACTAAATTATCAGCCTAACCGCATCTTGTTAAAATTACCTCAATACTGACAGACGGTGACACTGTCATTCATTAAAGATCTGTAGATAATTATTCCATAGAGAAAAGGTACGACACTAAACGTAGTGATACTCTTTACATATATCTAACGTGTTCATCAACAGCACTTCTGCATAAATACGCCTCACATATAAATATCTATTCTCTGCTTATTTCACGAATTTAAAATTATAAATACCTAAGTACCTAAAATATTGCAATCCTATACCTCTATAACTAGATACGTTACCAATATACGCACTGAATTTAATGGTCTAAGAGCCCATGACCGGCTACCTGTATGTATTTGACCAGACCTGAGTTTTTGTACATTAACGCCCCTATACCTACCATACATAAGTAGGGGACTCACTAAGCTCAAAGTGGTGGACGCGTCGAGCGCTCAGGTAAGACAGGTATCGATTTTTGACTAATTATAAATCCATTTGACCACGTCTGCCGTTTTAAAATTTGAAAATATATTATTATTACTATCGGAAAATAAGAATGGCAGACCATTATCGCGCATTTTATTTTGTGGCAGACAATTTTGAAAATGCTAAAACAATAAAATTTTGAAAGTATTTGACCAAATCTGCCATTGATATATTTTATTTATTATAGTCTTAAAAACTTATATTGAACACGGCAGACGTCTACATTGCGTACACACATCGACAAATAATAAAATCTTAGCTACTATCCGGCCAAATGTATATGTATTCCGTTCGCTGTTTTACATCAATGTAATTTACTTTATCACTGTATTTAGAGAAATTAATTTTTTTTCGTATTCTATATACTAAACTTCATTAGTTAGATGAGAAATAAGTAGATTTTTTATGGAATCATAAATAATCAATCAAATCTATCAAAATCAATATAATATGGTATAATGCTTTTAAAAAGATAATTCGATTACTCATTTAAATTTTTTTCTTTTTATTTGTTAAAAAAAAATTGAAAAGTGTTAAATGAGTTAAAAAAATATATCATGCATGCATTACAATATATATATATCTGTAGCGGACGCCGAGCTATAGATTAAGTTAGAAAAATGTTACGTTTAATTGCCCTGTATAGTATAGAGATTAGAGGCGAACGATGATCCTGGCTTCGGCAACCTCTTGAGGTCATCTAAGGCTCGGTCGATGATGGCCTTAGGTTGTCCGAAGCATTGTTCGAGCGTCTTCAGGATGATGTCCGGGTTGCTTGCAGTGCACAGCAGGGCAGACACCAGTTCCCTGGCTTCTCCTCTCAGGCAGCTTCTTAGCCGCTGCAGATTTTCTGCCGGTGTCAGCCGGTATATTGTTGTTGAATCTTGAAAGGCGGCCTTAAATGCCAACCACTCATTTGAAGCTCCGGAGAATGGTTGCAAGTCAGGACACTTGATCCTGGGTCTGGCCAGCTTTTCCATGACCTCGGTCAAGGCGTCAACATTACTTCTTGATCTGACGGGAGTGGTTGATCTGTCCGTCACGTTGAACCTTAGGTGTCGGTCGTCCTTGGTTCCGGACTTCGGCACGTCCCGTCGTTCCCTTCGCGCATCAAGGGTGTTCGATTGGAGCCAGGCGTCAACCTTCTCATGATGATCGGTTCCGTTATCACCGTGAAGGCTTTCCTGGTCATCCTGAATGACTGCTAGGCTCACAGACAACCGCTTCCTAATAAGGTCTGCCTCGATCTGAAGCTCCTTTCTTCGCAGGGCGGCTAATTTTCTTCAGCCTCCAGCTCCACCATCCGTGTCCTCGTGGTAGTGCTTGCGGTCGATCGTACCGATTGTGCGGGGAACCGGGGTCTGGCACCCCCAGCACAGTCATCGGTGGCCACGTTCGTAGGCCTTGGTTCGATCGCGACACCGCCTCGTGGGTTTGGTGACGCAGGTGGATCCAGCGATAGCCTTCGCCTTCGTTCTTGTTCGATGGCTTGAAGATCGGCTCCGGCTTCTCCCTGCAGCTCGCGTTCCAGTTCGCGACGTTCCGTGTCGCGACGCTCCTGGTCTGCGGCATCCGCTTGGCTCCGGGTTACCACCATGGTAACGTCGTCGATTTTTCAATTCTTCAATCCGTCGAAATATTCCTGTTCTGATCCAGGTTCTGATCCGGGTTCTGATCCAGGTTCTGATCCGGGTTCGTAGGACCAAACTGTTCTGATCCGGGTTCTGATCCGGGTTCGAAGGACTAAACTGTTGTGGACTGTATGTTGTTGAAAGTAAACCTTCGATCACTGTTAATTAATATTTATTTCTTTGAACTGTTCTAGACGAAGTCTTAATGCTGAATACTTTTGAGGGCGAGTGCCGCTGCCTTTATAGGCCGGTATCTGCAATATAATATTGCTGATCCGATAGTGTGGGAGAGGGATGGGTCGCGCCCTCTCGCTCGCACACTATAAATATTATACTGCTGATCCGATAAGTGTGGGAGGGGGACGGGTTGCGCCCTCTCGCTCGCACACTATAAATATACAAAACGGCGGTGCCCGGCTGCCGCCTTCGAAGACGAGGAAAAGCCGATTTCCTGAAGCTGAAACCCTCGAATCTCAATGCTCGCCCAGTCTCGAACCCGTCGACCCTGTTCACCTCCATACGGTGAACAGCGAGGTTGACCGCTTAGCCTCCCGACCCCCTACTTCCCCACTTGATCTGATTGAGCCCTCTGAAGTCTTTGACACTATCAAGGCCCTACACCCAAAGAAAGCCTCCGGCCCCGACGGCATTTCCATTAACAGAGTACTCAAACAGTTCTCTGTTCCCCTTATACATATCCTAGTCTGCATCTTCAATGCGGCTATGGAAACTTGCACCTTCCCTGATGCTTGGAAGGAAGCCAACGTCATTGGCATCCGAAAACCCAGCAAACAGGCAAACGATCCAACTAGTTATCGTCCCATTAGTCTACTTAATAGTCTAGGCAAGATATATGAGCGTCTTCTAATGAAGCGCCTCTGGGCTCATGTCAATGAGTTCAAACTCCTTCCCGACGAGCAGTTTGGCTTCCGTGCCCAACACTCATGCCCACAACAGGTGCTCCGCATAACGGAGCTTGTCCTCTCCAATTGGCAAAGTACCTGGCTGTCAGATACTGGTGCCGTCTTTCTCGACGTAGCGAAAGCTTTCGACAAAGTCTGGCACAACGGCTTGATCTACAAGCTTTTCAAACTCGGAGTCCCAGACAGACTCGTGCTCATCATACGAGACTACCTACAAGGTCGCAGCTTTCGCTACACCGTGGAAGGCACTCTCTCTAGTCCTAGACCAGTCAGAGCAGGAGTCCCTCAAGGCTCCGTTCTCGGCCCCCTCCTGTTCACGCTGTACACCAGCGATATCCCCCGCACTCCTCAAGTGGAAATAGCCCTATACGCAGACGACACAGCCTTGTACACATCCAATCGGAATCCTGATCGGGTGGGTATAAGGCTGCAGGCTGCCCTTCATTCACTAGCCATTTGGTTCCGCAAGTGGCGGATCGAGGTAAACCCGTCGAAAAGTACAGCAGTGTACTTCTCACGGAGAAACCTCACTCCCAAACCGATATCTCTATTTGGCCAGCCCATTCGCTGGGCCCCATCAGCTAAATATCTGGGTGTCATCCTCGATAGGCGTCTTTCCTTTAGGTTGCACATCACTAAGAGGTGCAACCAAGCAAAGTTCACCCTAGGACGATTGTCCTCACTTCTAGGCGCGAAAAGTAAAATGTCCCTTAAAAATAAGGTGACCCTTTACAAAGCGTGCATTCGTCCCATTATGCCATACTCATCTGTAGTATTTGCCCACTCTCCTAAAGTTGGTGCCATTCAGGTTATTCAAAATCGCTTCTTGCGAAAAGCCTCAGGCTCGCCCTGGTACTTTCGCAATAACGATCTACATCGCGATATGAAATTAGATTCAATAGCCAAGTTCATGAAACTCGCTTCCAAGCGGTATTATGAACTTGCGTCCCAGCATCCGAACCCTTTGGTACATACCATTCCGGTCTACCCGTTGGATCCGCCCGCCAACAAAATCCTCCGTCGTCCGAGACACGTTCTCGGAGACCCGGATGACGAAATCACCTCCGCTAATGCGGAAGGTGAGTCATCTATTTCAGACAGAGCAAACACTTCACAGACACACCGACCTCGCCGGCGAGGTCGACGAGTCCCTTCAGTCGCCGCCTATACGAGGTACAGACATGTACCCGGGCGTTTCTCTCCTATCCCCACCCCGGCAACAGCCCAAGCCGAGGCTCGTACCTAAGTGGTGCCCTTGCGCTAGTTGCCTAAAAAACTTACTGGGCTGAGCGCCATCTGCGCTCGCCAAAAGTTCGGTTAAGCTGTCACGGCCTCAGAGGCCAACAGCGAGATTAGTCCATTAGAAAAAAAAAAAAAAACCCGGCTGCCGCGCCCAGTTCGGCGGCAGCAACCCTATCGTTCGCCTCTAATCTCTATACTATACAGGGCAATTAAACGTAACATTTTCCTAACTTAATCTATAGCTCGGCGTCCGCTACAGATATATATATTGTAATGCATGCATGATATATTTTTTTAACTCATTTAACACTTTTCAATTTTTTCTTAACAAATGAAAAGAAAAAAATTTAAATGAGTAATCGAATTATCTTTTTAAAAGCATTATACCATATTATTTATGGTTCCATAAAAAATCTACTTATTTCTCATCTAACTAATGAAGTTTAGTATATAGAATACGAAAAAAAATTAATTTCTCTAAATACAGTGATAAAGTAAATTACATTGATGTAAAACAGCGAACGGAATACATATACATCTGGCCGGATAGTAGCTAAGATTTTATTATTTGTTGATGTGTGTACGCAATGTAGACGTCTGCCGTGTTCAATATAAGTTTTTAAGACTATAATAAATAAAATATATCAATGGCAGATTTGGTCAAATACTTTCAAAATTTTATTTTTTTAGCATTTTCAAAATTGTCTGCCACAAAATAAAATGCGCGATAATGATCTGCCATTCTTATTTTCCGATAGTAATAATAATATATTTTCAAATTTTAAAACGGCAGACGTGGTCAAATGGATTTAAAATTAGTCAAAAATCGATACCTGTCTTACCTGAGCGCTCGACGCGTCCACCACTTTGAGCTTAGTGAGTCCCCTATTTATGTATGGTAGGTATAGGGGCCTTAATGTACAAAAACTCAGGTCTGGTCAAATACATACAGGTAGCCGGTCATGGGCTCTTAGACCATAATGTAAATAATGACAGTAAGTCTAACTTGATACAATTAACTCTAATTCAACACTGATTCTACTAGGATTATCAAATCTCACGATATCCGCTCCCCTTGAACACCTTTCGGCCTCCCCCTGACTCGACCCCCGACCGTCTGTCCAGAGCGATTCCGCATTTCCAATCTCTTACGAAAAATCCCTACTTTCTGTTTAAGGGTGGTCACGCCTCTATTTCTACAAACAACCAATAAATATTCAATATTTTGAAATTCGTTAAAAGGTGTGTCTTTCCCACGTTAGCACAGACGTACAAAAAAAGTTAAGTGTTAGAATTTCTAGAAGAGAGGCGCCCACTTGTTTCAAACCCATTTTAGCTAAAATTTATTGACTGACATCATAAAAAAAAATTTATTGCGTTGAGAATTTTAAAAGCATTCTCTAATTTCTATCGTCAAGTGTTTTCGTTTTAAAATAAGAAACACGTAAATCTCAACCTTTCAGCGAGTACAGAAAGAACTATATTCTCAACTCTGTATTTTTAATCATTCTAAACTAAAGAATTAAGTTCACAAGTCCTCTCTCAAGTGTAATACTTAATCGTTATCAGTTGTTACTTTAAAATATTAGCAAGCCAATAATTTACAGCGTATTAAATCAGGCCTCAAATAAAAGTTCGTTACAATGCCTACGCTGCTTTTGGAAAACTTCGAGTCAACGTTTTTCATATCAAGCTGAGCACAAAAATCAAGGTTTACATGGCAATCGCCTTACCGAATAATCTATGCTCTGCAGAAACGTGGTGCCTGTACCGCAGCCACCCTTGACAGGTTTCATCTCAAGTGTCTCTCCGACATTATGAACATTCATTGGTCGGATCGTGTTAGAAATAGGATACTACTGATGTTCTCTGACGCGACGTGTTTTGCGGAATGGAATGCTCCATCAGCTGCGGTGGTGGGGGCATATATCGCGTATTTCCAACGAGATAATGGCCAAGCGCATTTTCTACTCGGAGCTTCTAAATGGAAAACGGAAAAGTGGTGGACAACTCCTCCGATACAAAGACTCTCAAAAGAGAAGCTTGAAGAAGAGCGCCTCTCGTTGGGAATTACTGGCAGAAAATAGGCCAAAATGGAGAAGACTAGTGCAGCAAAATGTCTAAACTTTTGAAGATGAACGCATGCGCGAACTGGACAAAAGACGTGACCAACTTAAAAGTAAACCGCCTGCAAACATACCATACCATTAGGTATGTTAACGGCGCTCTGACTGGCACTCTATGTGCACGCACATTTAAATCTAAGATTGGCTACTCAAGTCATCTTAGAGCGCACCAACGGAACGTAATGTTACGAGCTGAGGGTTCGGGATAAAATAATGGGAATCGATCCAACCAAAATAACACTTTTATTCAACACGATAACGATGAATACACGAACTTGGTCACACGTAATCACAACACACTAATTCACACCACAGTTGCACCACTTAAAGTCACCGAAATGTTCACACGTATAGCTGAATCCAGACTGACTCGGGAGCAACTACTGTTCACGCGAGGCCCTTCCCACGTCAGTCCTCCAGGGTCTCGCTGAGACTCACTCACTCACTTAGACTCGAGACTAACTCACAACTGACTGTCCGGCCATCTCTCCGGCCTATTTATATCCACACATTTCGATTGTTCGAGAAGGATCTCGATCGTTCCAGGAAAAGGGTCGGTCCCTCGACACAATGGCCACTCCATTGTGCGCAACCGCAGACAATAACAACAATAACGCAGCAAGACAAAAGCGTTCGAGAAGTTACGATTATTACTCATTGTTTAACAGCCTCGGCGTAACACTGCCCCCTCCTAAAACATGCTCGTCCCGAGCATTCTTAGCCCCATATCGCGGCAGCCGATCAACATGAACAATTTTAGGCGCACCTCGCGCTGAAGATGTAGCAACTAGAGGAGCCACATTGCCGTCTCCAGTACTTCAGGACACCCAGAGTCCCTTTCTCATCAGCGATCCCAATTCCAGCCTCCAAAACACGGCTCTCATGATTTCTATCTGTTCTTTCACTTCCTGGAATTACTTTCCAGATAAACCGAACGATTCCCTCATCAGTCGAGCCCAATTCCAGCCTCCAAAACACGGCTCTCTTGATTTCTATCTGTTCTTTCACTTCCTGGAATTCCTTTCCAGATGAACCGAACGATTCCCTCATCAGTCGAGCACGCTCTTATGGCCAACGTCGCTGATCTTCCTGTTGACGACGCTGCTCTTCTTTATCCTGACGTCGCTGTTCTTCTTGCAACCGAGTCTGCTCCACCTGTTCACGTCGCTGTTCCTTCTGCAACCGAGCCTGCTCTTCCTGCTGACGACGCTTCTCTTCTTAATGCTGACGGCGTTGTTTCTCCTGCAACCGAGTCTGCTCTTCCTGTTGACAACGCTTCTCTTCTTAATGCTGACGGCGTTGTTCCTCCTGCAACCGAGCCTGCTCTTCCTGTTGGCGACGCTGTTCTTCCTGCAACCGAGCCTGCTCTTCTTGCTGACGACGCTGCTCTTCCTTATCCTGACGTCACTGTTCTTCCTGCCAACGTTGCTGCTCTTCTTGTTGAGGACAAAGCATGGCCATAATAGCAGCAAGATCGCCTGTCACAGGAGCTTGCCCCACGGATGATGATGATGATGATGCTCCAAATGATTCGGTGGCGGCTGATTCCATCTCCATCGGCTGACGACTCTGCCGAGCTTCTTGAACCGGAGAATCTCCAAACCGCCTTTCATCCATTTCCTGTTGTCGTTGACCTCTCGTCCTGACACCGTCCACGTTATCCATTGGTAGAACCGGCATTATTTTATCCCACTTCTGACACCAAATTGTTACGAGCTGAGGGTTCGGGATAAAATAATGGGAATCGATCCAACCAAAATAACACTTTTATTCAACACGATAACGATGAATACACGAACTTGGTCACACGTAATCACAACACACTAATTCACACCACAGTTGCACCACTTAAAGTCACCGAAATGTTCACACGTATAGCTGAATCCAGACTGACTCGGGAGCAACTACTGTTCACGCGAGGCCCTTCCCACGTCAGTCCTCCAGGGTCTCGCTGAGACTCACTCACTCACTTAGACTCGAGACTAACTCACAACTGACTGTCCGGCCATCTCTCCGGCCTATTTATATCCACACATTTCGATTGTTCGAGAAGGATCTCGATCGTTCCAGGAAAAGGGTCGGTCCCTCGACACAATGGCCACTCCATTGTGCGCAACCGCAGACAATAACAACAATAACGCAGCAAGACAAAAGCGTTCGAGAAGTTACGATTATTACTCATTGTTTAACAGCCTCGGCGTAACAGTAACATAGCAGAAACAATGTCGCCGTAGTCGAAATCGGCCTGGATGATATCATCAGTACTATTAGCCTATATTGCTCCATTATTGGACAAAGGCCTCACCCGCCATTCACAACGGTCCAGTGTCACTGTATGCCAGTCCCTCTCAAAGGCGTCCAGCTCCATTCCTAATAATATTAAAAATTCGAAAGTACCTAACTATGTTTGTTTGTTACGTTTTCCGATTAAACTGCTGGACTTTATAGACAAACCATATTTAATCGTAATCGGTAAGTATTATTGTAATAAGACAGGCTATTTATTTTTGACGTGGTTTATCAATAAATTGCCCTAAGTTAATTGTTGTAATATTGTGTGCAATAAAGTATTTTTCACAGCACCTGTTCGACTATCTCAAATTATATGTCATGTAAACCTCACCGAAAGTAGGTGATTAAATCCCTACTGCTGAGCCGGGAGTAAAATAGTACTAAATTTCTTTATGGCATCGCGGGCATAATGTTATTTAAATTTGGAACTTCATCTGTATTAAAATTTAAACCCGAGACCCACACAATAAGAACTTATCCGTAAATCGAACTAACCTCTGCACAGAATGCATCAACCTAGATTTGGTTTTTATTGTCTCGCAGAAAGTGTGAAAAGTAGAGTATTCTCCTCGTGGATAAAGCTGTCTGCATCTTGGGCGTGCTTAAATCCCTCTTTGCACTCAGGATTCTAGTACCTCCCGCGCTCCGCTCTAGAATCCTTCGTTACATTCGGGATTCAATATAGCGCCCGTGAGACTGCTTTATCCCCACGTTTAATAATCTACTATTCTATACGTCTCTGTTAAACAGGAGATAATAAAACGAAGTATTAGATTATTGCTTTTATTTGGGTACAAAGATGTAGAGTATAAAATAAAAATACTGCATTTGGTATCAACCTTTTCCATAAAACTTTGATTATGAAAATTAAGCATATCGACAAATACATAGGTTTTACATCTATAAAATAAAAATTAAAGCATAAAGTTGTATCTCTAGACTAACATTATTTCTTTACCTATATAGAAAATGTATATTCGTATAGTACAAATTAAAAAGCAAAGTGAAGTTTGGACCATTGTTAGGAATTAAAGTTTTCCATAGTGCTCGATAGTACTATCAGCTTAGAACATACGAATGTACAGTACAAGATAACGCTTGGTTCTCGACGACCGACGTCTAGCACGTCTAGCATTAGGGGGTAAGAATAGCATCACTAAGGCAGAGAGGGTGTTTTATTGTACATTATTTTACCATATTTAGTGCCTAATTATTCGCTATCGAAACATTACAATGAGGGAACGAGATTCAGTCTCTCTCGGTCGCTACAGTAATAATAACAAGAAAAATAAGGCGAGATTGGAAAGTAAACGCTTATTCGAGATATAACTACTTTACTCATAAAATGTAATAGACCTCTAAGTGTCCATTTAGCCTACAAACATTGGTTCCGTATGTGTACGATAGAGATATCACAGCGTAAAGCATAGAAGGATAGTCGGCAGCCAAAATATATTAGTTACTAGACAACCTCAGTCTCATTCTAAATGGCCCCGAAAAGAACTCGCACTTTTTGGAAATCTATATTATTAATACGTGAAGAGAAAATTTTGTACCCCTTTTTAAGCATTAGCGCACGAGGAGTGTAAGATTTGGCATAGTTAAAAAAATACTGAATTACGGTCGATTTTCGACCACTGTGCACCGACAACTACTTATTATAACGCTTCGATCAACAAGTTGTATTGTTGATCGAAGTTATGCCGATATAAAGTTTGTTGTTTGTAGAGAGTAATGTCAGCTTTCGCGATCACCGGACATAGTTACTGATTTAAACGGATATTTATCGCTTATGTACCTTTTTTATTTGTTATCCCTTTTTTGGTTAAAGGGTTAAATCAGTAATTAAGTTCTGAAAATTATTTAAATAATAGAATGTTACGCTATATATGCAAAGCCGGGGCGGGTCAGCTATTTTAAATAAAACAGATAAATAATCATTTGATAGCACTGTTTTAGTAACTTAGTTTCAGAGTTTAATGTTTTGCAAAAGTGCAAGTTCTTTTAGAAGCGCTGTATATCGCGTTAAGTCCTATGTTTATCTCTAGATAATTTATTAGACCGAGTAAACGATCCATAGTTCACAAAGCTCATAAGAAGAACGTTCAGGGCATTATTTAAAATCTATTTTCGTTGTTAACAGTAACTTTCAAAACATTAGTCAATTGTGCGTCTTAAAATCAGTCACCGGTGATAAAAATTTAATACTTTTACAAAACTATAATAGAATATGTGATTCATAACAAAATTATATACCTAATTCCAGATTTAAAAATATATTTATAATAGGGTAAGACCATGTTACTCTACGCTGTGATACGATTAAGTGAAAACATTCTACATGCCAACTACGATTGCGCTTAAACCTATATGCTTATATTATGAGGCTCATCGTAAGCCGTTAGTTTCGGTCCACGAGGAACATACAGCTACTGTTACTAAAGCTAACGTTTGGATAAACTCGTGAAAGCTAAACGGATATAACGATTTATATACCTTAAGTACTTATTTAAGTGACGTTGATATAAATTCGTGTGTTTTAAGTAAGAGAAGCGATCACGGGTGTACCCAAACGTGAACACTATGCGACGTGACTAACTATGTGTCGCGAAATATTGTCAGGTTCAAGATTTGTTAATTCTAACTGTGACAGCAAACTACGGAAAATATAATTATTCATTCAATATCTATTATATAATTTGTTTAGATGCTACATCTAACTTAAGTTATTTACTAGCTAGATAAGAATTTCGTGGAAATATGAAAATAAATATAGATTTTAGTTTTTAAATTCCGCTGTTCTACTTCGTGTTTCTGGTGGTTGTTGCTATATCCATTGCAAAAGCTGATTTGACGTTGAACCGCGTGATAGTGAACAGTCGAAGGAAGATCAGATTATTATAATTACTTATGTCTAATTAACACGAGAGTTTCTGTTTTATATTATTTTAACAATACAGGGTATATTGTAGAAATGGAAAACGGGGAATAACCATTTAACGAAACCATATCGTCAGCAAAACTGGATTCTAACATTTTCTGAACGCATTCCTACCAGAGCCGGGATATGAACGTAGATACTTATTTTTGTGTAAAAATTCTCCCCATTAACTCATTTCAAAAACAAACCCTGACGTGACGCACTATGTTTTAACTTTTATAAATCAATAGAAATGAACAGGGGTCATAATCGACCTCTCTTCATTCGGCAAATATGCCTACACTGTTACTAATCTTACACAATCTTAGAAAACATCTGTCAAAAAGCTTCGCTGCCAAAATGCTTGTATCTATCTGACAATCGTAGAAAAATTGTTAAAAAATAAACTCAAATTATTCACACAAACTTAACGGTTCATTCGATGGCTAACGATATTTTAATTAAGAAGCTATTTGAATCAAACCGTAAGATGATGTATACTTGTTGTGCCTGTCAATACTATTACAAATAGGTAGTTTGTTGTTTGTAAGTTTAGTATGGTTAGGGGTTAATCTCAGAAACTACTGAACCGATTTTGAACATTATTTCCCTGATAAAAAGCTACACTATCCCTGAGTGCTAAAGGCTTTATTTTGATAAAAAATCCGGGCGAACCCGGGTCGGATCAGCTAGTTTTACACAAAAATCCAGACCTGGGTATTACATCGGTTGCGGCCTTAATGCAACTAATAATGCTGTATGCTATGCCGTATAAATCATCTTTTATTGTTTGACATCTCAGCACAGCACATTCAGCCCTTCATCAGTTCACAAACAATCTATCGATATAGGCTCTCAAAACTATGGCAAATTTGAATACAAAACAAAAGAAACAATTTTTATAAAAAACTTTACAAGCACATTATCTCTGGCAGACGGGGTCATAAACTGTGGGAGGAGCAACGATGATATTGCTATCTCGCTCGCTCTTGCAGCCCTTCCGGGCGCCGTTAGTGATGCGCCGAGTATCTATTGATAACACTAATTACCAGCAATTGTATTGAAAAGGAAACAAACATTGCTGCCACTTGTATTTCCGCGTGTCTTATTATTTGTTTTTTATGTTTAATTTAAGTGTGATGTTAAATAAATCATTATCTATCTATCTATTGTTTATTTGTTAGCGTCGTCTGCCGCGAGTGTTGGCGTATACTATAGTCCTCTAGTCAGCGTCTCGTCCAACCGTCCACCAAACAGTCTAAAGCAGAGTGCAAAGCGATCAATCGTGAAGCGTCCTACCATACAGAACCCTAGTTCTAGTATCTACTCAAACTAGACGGTAGAAACGCTGTTTACTCCCTACCCTTAATATGACAGGGTAGGACTAAAAGAACGAACTCTAATATAGAAGCTTATAGGTTAGTTCCGAGGAACAATGTAAAAAAAATCTAAGCCGTTTCAAACTTCAACAGTGTAATCTGGCTGAAAAGACAGAACTATTAAGGACGCCACGATCTTTAAAATAATTTGTATATAAAACTTTTATAGTTCCTTGCCACCTTATTTTACAGGATGATGTTCTATAGTTTTCAGCCAAATTATAAATAGTTGCAACTACTGCCGGGACCACATATTGGACTTAATTTTATGTCAAAGATAAAATGGCCGCGTATATTAGTGCACACTCTGTCTAAGATTTATATGCACAGGTGTATTGGATCGGACAAATTACTTTCGTATAAATATGGCCAATATATGGCCGCGACAAAAAAGACCTATGAAGTACGTATTTTTTAAACTTAGGTGGTCCGTTTTTGAACACGTGTGAGCGTAAAATGCAGCATCAAACATACTTGTTCACGCATTAAGAAATTAATAAATAGATTTATACATTTCGTTCCTTACTTTAGCTTAAGTGGTCATAGAATTGATACAATAATTATCAAACAAACTATGTAATTAAATAAAGTATAGGCATTTAACAATTTAGGCCAAAAAATCGTTGATAAAGTATTTTCGCCCGACTGCTACTACGTAGAATTCTTTATCACCTCGTAACACCTAAAACGGCGAGATGGATTCTAATGATTGATAACATGATTCTCAAAGAGACCATATAAAACAAAATGGCGACCATATGTAAAAATATTATTGGCTTAAATCATAGGCTATATACGATTAAAACAAGGAAAAGTATATTTTTAAAAGTATTAAAAAAACCTGCAGTCGGGCTTTTTAGTTTTTCAAACCGAGTTCATAAGATCGTTCAAGAAATAGGTCCGTTTAAATAACCTTACAGAAATATCCACTGTAGGTGTTAAAATGACTTTTACATACAATATTATTACAATTACCAATATGAGCGAGCTCTGGGTGCCTCTATACATCAATTTAAAAAACAAATAAAATTTTTAGATTTTAGAAGATATCATTAGATCTGTAATCTGTACACAGAAGGCAGATCCGTATAATATCACACTATTACATATTCCAACCATTACATAATGCACAGAAGTAATAAGATTACACGATATGTTCCTAATAGCCTTTTCTATCACACTGGCTTTTATTCTTAGTCTAGTCATTTGAATTATAAAGTGTTGACTTGGTAAACTACATATATTACAGATTTATGACAATCATTGCATTGAAAACTATAAAAAAGGATCTCAGAACCTCGACATGGTTTAGATACTGAGTGGAACTATTCAAAGATAAGAAGGGCTAACTTTACTGAAGAGAAAAATCTATAAGAAATCGAAATCTTTATTAGAGACTTATCTTCTAATCTAATTGCGACGTTTAGGGCACAATATTTTAAAAACATCTATTGTTAAACAAACATGAAACAATAAATGTATATGTCTATGACGTAACTGAAAGGTTATAATGTGTCCAGTTGATTGATTATGCTGACCAAAATCAAAATCTACGATATCGTCATGAAAAACTTAAAAAGTTGCGAACTTAATACGTATATTTTGACGTTACGCCCTACAACACAGTCAGTGCGCTCACCGGCGCCGGCGGCTGCGGCGCGCCGGTAGCTACTAGGTATCTAACTTAGATCCCGTAATATTTGCTGCGTGTGTCATTGAGACAGGACGCCTATCGTAAAACAGTGATTTAAAGGCCACCGTGTCAAACACACACGTAGTATTTGACAACTATTGTAACTTGTGGTTGTTGATATGCGTTTTAGTCAGCTATTTTCGAAATCGCAATATATGCTATTCACAAGCACAATAGATTAGCTATTCACGAACTTTAGCTGACCGAGGATTAACTATCTACGAATATTCATATACAAAATCGATTAACTTCCATGGGGCTATTGTTTTAAAAATGTATAGTGCTAAAATTTAAAGACTAGACAACTTAACGATTGTTTTTGCCAGTGTGATAGATTAATTATCTCTAAATATTATATATATATAACCAGGTTTATTTATATAACCAGCGCAAAATAAAACATTTATAACACAATAGACAAAGCCTCATTATTCTATTAGCTGCCTAAACTCGTAGATACTAACTTAGCACCTATTGAACGAATGAATTAATAAATTACTGAACTTCAGGAGCACCTTCGAATGAATTAATGAATGAATGAATGAGAGTATTTTATGTGTGCCCTAAAGTGGTATGTTAATGTACAAAGAGCACTATACCTATTGAATAAACAAATAAATTACGGAGTTTTAAGGAACCGTTGAATAATTGAACAAATATTGTTATATAAGAGCATTTAATGATCGGTTCGTGAACAAAAACCACTCTTCACTCTATACATATTAAATGAATGAATAAATTAGGGTATTTTAGGGCACACATCCATTTGTGTATGAACAGAGACACAACACATTACTGAATGAACAAGAAAATTAGAGTATTTTAGGGCACACACCGATCTGTGAATGAACAAAGAAGGCATATTACCTATTGAATGAATATGTAAATTAGAGTATTTTGGGTGAACCTTCGAATGAATGAATACATTAGGGTATTTAGAGGAACCTTAATGAATAAATAGGGGTACTGATGGGCACCCAGATCCCATCTAAAAGCTCATGCCCATAGCACCAGCATGCGGGCATGGGCGGTACCGGCATCACGTAGCATAGAGGCCCTTCCGCTGGAGGAAGAGATGGATCTCGCCGAAGGAGGGCCTCGCCATCTCGTCACGCCGCCAGCACTCAAGCATCAGCTCGTACACGTCGCGGGGGCAGCCCCCGGCCGGGGGAGGCACTCGAACACCTCTGTGCCGGCTTGCAGATGTGACAGGTTCTCTAGTACCTGCAAAAAAAAAAATTATATACACTATAGGCTAGCGTTTGACCACGATCTCGCCTGAGGGTAAGCGATGTTGCTGTTTGAGTGCTAAATATATA